>OX422222.1:184861794-186113044 GCA_949130495.1 Sambucus nigra | reverse complement strand
ATCCCTGGAATAGAATCTCAAGTCTGGTGTCCCTGTGGCTGGACACCTAAAAGGTTTTTAAAAATATTTGTAGCAAGGGTTAGAATCCAAAACATTTTGAAAATATTTAGCAAGTGATCAAGTTTGCAGTAATTAAAATGCATGGATGCTTTTCATATTTAAGCTAGTGTCGCACTCACTTGAGATAATACTCACCCCTTCAACCATTGTGCACACCTATTGCTTTTTCGTATAACCCTCCTATCAATACTACTTCGTCTAACTAGCATTGTTATAAACGCTGCCTGAAACCTTACTCTAGCCCGAGTAGCTTTTATTAATGATTTATAAGTTATTTCTCACACTAACTTAATTTATCATCTTTAAATAACTATATAACAATTTCACCAATCATTAAACAATACCATTTCACTCCACGTATTTTACCCGTATATAAATATCTGCACTATTATATACGTATAATTATACTACACATTCACACATATGTTGCATATAATATCCATCCTCCTGAGTAATAACTCACTGGATGTTTTCTCTAAAATGCTATCATCTCAGGTATACTCAATTTAACCCGGATATCACAAGACGGTTCACTCATACCGAATCATGAAATAAATAATAAGCGTAGCGGAGGCGGTTATAGTTCCCCGAGTGTGAGACAGAATCATACCCAAAGAGTCTCAGCTCTAAAAGAATCACAACATAAAATATTGGACGCTATGACCTGGAGATTATACTCGCCCTGCATTCACTAATTCACCCACATCGCGCAACCTCCTATGATAGCACTAGAGGGATACGTAATTATAAAAATATCTTATACTGATATTAAAAGAGCACACAATAATATATATATATATATATATATATATATATATATATATATATATATATATACTATCACACCTATGAAACACGGACACTCCCGAAAGCCAACGCGTCGTGTTCAACAACGTGTCGAACACCTATGAAGCACGAACAGTCTCCCAGAAGCCACGAGTCTTCTTTGACTCAAGTGATGGTGATTGTGCTTTATTTATGATTCTTAAGGTCAAAGTGTATTTGAATTTTGTTTTGTATGGTCCATTTTCTTAATTTCATGTTAAGAATGCTCTAATAATGTATTTTATGGAGAAAATTTGTTTTGTTTCATTAATATGTATTTAAATATATATTATATATTATACGTATCATAGCGTGTCATATTCTAGTTTTTGGATCAATCACATGTCGCGTGCCGCGTGTCGAAGCACGCATTACGTGTTCGTGCTTCATGGTATCACACTATTCGTATATATTTATATATAATAAATTAAACTCTGCTAATCCGTGCCTAATTCCCGGAGTACTAGCCTAAAATATTCGAGGGTAATCCTTGACTCTTAATTCAATTAATATCGCATTAATTAATTTATTAAAATGGTATCACTCAACCAAAATGACCGGACACATTCACTCGGACCGAAATTTGTACCTTAGAATTTCTTTCACCAAAATCTCATTATTTAGTTTGACACTATCTCCAAATTTAATGTTACTTGAACCCAACTTCCAAGGTCCTAAGTACTGTTCTCTCTTTATTTCTTTTATCTCATGAAACCTTCTGAAAGGCCCTTAACAGAAAACAAGACCAAAATCGCCACTTTAAAAAATCCCCACAGTTGTTCAAACGAGGTTGTGGGTCGTTCGCGCGACATTGAATGTCGCTTGAACGAGATCCACGTCGTTCGAGCGACGCCTTCTTCCTCTCTTCCCTGTTTCGGTCATTGTTGTTCAACCCAGATTTCTAAACTTAAACCCAGAAACGCTAACTGTTAATTCCCCACGATATATCCTTTTTCCAACAATTCAGTTGTTCATTTATATCATAATCATCAATTTGTAACACTGGTTAAAATCTTTGTTCATTTATATCATAATCATCAATTTGTAACACTGATAAAAATCTGAGTTGGGTTAATGCGATTTATCCTACACTGTTACCTCATGGTTAAATTTTTAACTCCCAATTAACAACCTCAAATACCAGCCCATAAATATACTTGGATTCTTACACTTTTGAATCATCATAACACATTTATCGAATCTTTAGTTTACACAAATCTTCCAATTCATAAATACCCATTTTCATGTGAGAACCCACCCCAAAAACGAATTTGATTTACACCCATTATGATATGAATTGAAAACTGCAATTTAAATGAAAGCAAGTTAACCACTTGCCTGCTTTGGTTCGTAGGGTCTGAATTCCTTTGGGGTATGGTGATTTGACGAAGAACACACTCAAATCTCCTTTGATTTGGCTCCCCAAAATCTCCCTCTTTTCTTCTCTGCAGAACTAGGGTTTTCTTTTTGAGTTGTGACTGCCTCAAACTCTCTAACTTAGGTTTTATTATGCTAATCTCGAAATTATGCTTATGAACCAAATTAAAATGACCCAAACAACCCCTTGTGAGCGCGGTTATGCCTAAAAAATGCCCCGAACCCTTTACCACCCCTGGTACTCTTTTCCGACTATCTCGGCATATCCGAAATCAATCGTGCACTCAGTATTGTCTTCCAAATTACTTTGCTAAAAGTCCCTATCTCGAACTCAATATAGTCTTTTCCCGACTCCCGGTTGAGATAATATAATTCCACATCACTATCACTAGTTATGACGTAAATAAATTATTACCATTCACCTAGTAATTATTTTCCATAAATATTAACCATTAACTCTCCCGATTAATATTTAGATAAAATCATAATAATTAATTCAATTAAATTTCGACACACAAGTAATCTATATTAGCCGAATTAATTAAATATATAATGCTTAAAAATACGAGGTGTTACAGCCCCCCCCCCCCCCCCCCCCCCCAAATGACCAGCCGCTAGCTAGATTCCGGCCATCACCCCCCCAGAATCACTCCATCATCCCACCCCTTGACTCCACCTGACCAACCCGTCCATTACTAGAAACACACCCTTTTGCTGCCATCGTCGCCAACCTAAACCACCGACTGGAAAAAACCCTAGTCAAACTCGCCCGTTTGGAGACCCGTCCTTTCGCTAACAGTCAAAATCCTAGATCTGCCCTCTTCCATTAGATCCCGACCCCACGCCATCATTCAAACATGAATACTCCTTTCCTTCCCTTGGCGGGAGCCCCTCCACCTCCTCACTAACCCGTCACGTGCTCTCAATCAGCTGACCCCATCGACTCTCTCCACACCCGAACCTCCTGACCCATTTTCCTTCTGAACACCTTGCTTCCAACCCCCAACTGACCTACCCACCTATGACTCGACCCGGGCCTAGCTGCCTCCAGTCAACCTTGCAAACCCCGATCACTCAACGCTCCCCGTCTACCCCTTCGTCCGAGCCGAGCCTACCCCCAATAAGGATTGACCCCTCCACCACTTTTCTCAGGTGCCTAGTCCCGACTTCATGTGGGACACCTGCTCGGCCATCTCCGTCTCCAACAACCCTTAAGATTCCACCCGTGGGGCATTTTGAAGGCGAGGCCCCACACCTAAAATCTGCTTCTGTTTATGGAGATGGGAAGGCTCTGATGCATGAGGAGTGGTCCACCGATACCACCACTTTTGACTCTCTCAATCCTAAGGTGATACCGTTCGTGTCGATTGAGGACTTCTATTGTTTTTTCTATGAGTGGGGACACTTGATGGACGATTGTCCTCATTATCCCCTAGAGGAGTCGGAGGTTCTAGTTTATGATAATGTTCCTGATCCCGTGGGGCTACCCTCGGTCCACATGGCCTGGCCTCGAGCTCGACTTGTTTTTGAGGATTTAGTCGAGCATGAGGATGGGGACCCGCTGGATCCGTCACCGGGGAACGACCACTTGGCTTTAGCACTCCGCCTTCTATCCAAGAGCCTTCATGGAGATATTATGGTGGATGCTCCGATGTTTGATGGACATTTGGACTCGGACGCGCTTGTTGACTGGCTTGATGGGATGGAGATAGTGTTTGATTACTAGTGCATCACGGAGGACAAGTGTGTACAGTTGGCCGCCACAAAATTTCAGAGATTTACCCAAATTTGGTGGAATGATATGGTTCAGCGCCGGGCGACCTCAAAGCTTCCTCCAATCCAAACATGGTATCAGTTGAAGACGGAGTTGAGAGCCTTCTTCATACTGCCAACCTACGAGCACGTCCTCTGCACTTGGGTCCAGAGCCTTAAACAGAGCAACTCCGCAGTCACCACTTACATCGAGCAGTTCCAGCTTCTTTGCACTCGGGCCCATCTGGGTGAGATTGAGACTCAGCGGATCAACCGCTATATTCAAGGACTCCAGACGTACATTCAACAGAGGCGTACATTCAACAGAACTTAGGGTTGCGTGAGATACCGTTTTAGTTAAGGTAGTTAAGTACGCATTCAAGGTAGAGGCCTACCACCGCACTCCTTCGAAAGCAGCCCCGAGGCCCCCTTGTACGACAATTGGTCCACCTCGGGCCTTGGATGCGCCGCCGAACGATGAGCTCGAGGAGGAGGTTCCACATCAGATCGTGATTGCCACGGTCATTCCCATTGATTCCGATGCTGATGGTGTTCCCCTTTGAGTCGAGGTCAAACACTTTTCATAGAGGGGAGAGTGATGGAAATGAGATGAAGCTCCAGAGTTATTTTAGTATTTTTGTCCTTTTTTATTTTTGTTTTTATTAGCTATATTTTATTTCTATCGCGTTTTTGCTTTGTTTTCTATTATAGGGTTAATGGAAAGTCTTTTAGAAAAGGGAATTATAGGCAAAGGTTGTAAAGGGGGTGCATTTCGGTCATGTGACATCATATGGACCTCGGCCCATTTCCCTATTAGATATTGATGACCTAGCTAATATTGATGACCTAATTCTAGATCCTTCCCATTCCCCCTATAAATATCCCATTTCCCCATTTAGCAAAGACATTCGACATTTCTCCAATTTGAGTATTACTCTCTCTATTGAATGTAATTCTGTTGTGCCATTGACGGCTTCATTTACGTCGGCTTTGCATTGTACTTTTACTGAGTATTCATGATGAGGCACGTATCTATATAAATATATAAATATACGGACTCGTGAACCTTATTTATGTCTTCTTTTCTTTTTCTTTCGCCACATGTCACCATTCTCTCCTCTTCTGTCTATACTTATTGCCCACGTTGATTCCTCTCCCTTTGCATTCCCATTTCCTTTGTTATTCTCTACATCACCTCGATAGTTTTTTTAAGTAATTACAAGTCTCTCCCCTGACTTTATGTCTTTCTCTGTTGTTTTGTCCCCCCCCCCCCCCCCTCCCCCCCCCTCTCTCTCTCTCTCTCTCTCTTTCTTTTAGGCAATGATGGGCTATTAAATAACCACTTTTCTTTGGCAACTGCAAACTTTCTCTGTGTCTTCTGTTGGTCTCTCCCTCCCCTACTTTTTCTATTGGAAAAAGCTTAGATATGTTAATGTCCGGTTAATGAATAAATTCAAGAATTAAGTGCTTCCTCAAAACAAGCTGTAATCATATTACGTTGGAAGACTTGTTCGTTATAGTGGCCATTTGCTTCCTCATATTGCTTCCTCAAAACAATCTGTAATCATATTGCTTCCTCAAAACAAGCTTCGATTGGTTTATGTCCGGTTAATTAATAAATTCAAGAATTAACTGCTTCCTCAAAACAAGTCTAATGCAAAACTGAGAACAAGAAGACTTGGTTTCAAGACCTTGCGAAATTACGCTTTGATATCATGCTAGGTCACCTGTTTCTCCATAAGTTCAAGTTGTTAGGGAACGGATCCAGTAATATATATTATGCTTCAAATATATTAACAAGGGTATGGACCTTACAAACAGCGGGCATGCCGGTAAAGGTTGATGCCTTATGTCTCAAGTTAACTAAGGTCATGTTTTGAGTAGTTAAATATTGGAGCATCCAACCCAAAACCAATTGGCAATGGGTGAAGGGGGCCCCAAGATCTTATGTACTGTGGTGCAAGGCCCTAATTTTGCCATGTGAGAGTTTATGTCTCAACACGCCCCCTCAGGTATGGCGTTACTTGAACATGGACATATTTATATTGGATGACGTGGAGCAATTGGGTCGTTAATCATGAATAGACTGCTTTGAGACCATGTTAAATATTGGAGCATTTAACCCAAAATCAATTGGCAATGGGTGGAGGGGCCCCGGGATCTTAGTGGTTCAAGGCTCTGACATTAGTCTCATGCATTCTGAGAAAGGTGCCTTGCCTCACTAGGTTTGTAAGTGTACCACAAATTGTCAGACATGCAAACCAAGACACTGGTTAATATGCTCAAATAGCTAAACTTTTGTTTATAGAAGTTGAGTGATTATGCCATTGCTTGCAATGGCCCATCATGGTGAATAATTCGCTATGCAGGCTGCAAAGAGAAACTGACGCTAAAGGCCGATAAGTAAGTCTAGCTTTTTGCTTCTTTACTTATGAGAAGTCAAAGAAATCAGCTCAGGTAATTGTAGAAGAAAACCATAGGATGAAGGAAAGTCGTTACCTACATATTAGAGCATTTAACTTTTGCATGATAAAATGCTGGCAAAATATATATAAATTCTGGATTTCCAATTTGCTTCAATTAGTTGTAGAGTAATTACTAACTCCACCATCAACTAAAATTACAATTTTATCATTTTCCCTATAATTTTGATCACTTCAAATTTGATGTTATTCAACACTATTGTTCCATTTTATTAAATACTTCGCACAAAATTATATTTCAATTGAAATATTCAGGTTCTTAAAAACTATCAAATGATCATTTCAGGTTCAGCAATCTTCCGTGAGGACCCCAGGTCAAATGATGGAAGGAGAATCAAGAAATCCAAGTCTTATGGGGAAGTCAACTACTAGAATTGCGATACTTGGAGTTTCCTCAATAGTTGATGTATTTTTATTTTCTTTTCCTCTTGCATTTCTTAGCAGCATACATATGGTGAATTGATGGGAATGGGTTTATTTCCTTTTATTTTAGGGATTATTTGTCATTTTAATATTTCTTATTGATTTTCCTTTTATTTTAGTTCTTTTATTTCCTTTTATGTCTTTTAATTGGTCTCCAAGCATGTTTGGAACAAATTAGGTATATTTTTGTCCATGATTGTCCTTTTTAGTCATTTAGGTAATTACTTGGTTAACAAGTAATCCCCCACATATAAATACCCATGTTCTCCTCATTTGAGGACATTCCTCCATTTTTTAATATAAGAGAGAGTTGATGTTTGTTTTGTTTTTGGGCCTTTGACGTGTAGGTTACGTCAAATTGGTATTAGAGCGGGTGTCGCTCCAACATTGGTGTATTAGTGTATGGATTATCAATAAATCGTACGCAAAATTATCAATGGCTTCGAAGAAATCTAAACAACAACAAGAGGAGATACAAGAATTGAGACGAAGCAATCAAGAATTGATACGAAAAATGGAAAAATTAGCACAAAAACGACAACAAATTGATGCCGTCTTCCAACTTCTCTACTCCAAAATTCAACCTCCCACCACCACGAGTGAGCCACCGGAATCAATCCCCTGTAGGTCCGTGAAAATTGAAATTTTGGGAAATTGTGATGAACCCTCACCCCGCCAATCCAAACAGCTACCCCAGCCGCTTGCCGACAGAGGAGGGGCTGAACCCTTCGGCCGAAATGTCGACGCCACCCAACGACGAGGAAGACCCGCCTCCCTGGTTATTGCCAACCAGCGCAGACGTCCTCTGTACCCTGGTCTACTCGAATCCTACACAGTCGCTGAACTCTTCGAAAGGCCCAACCATTCAGAAACCTCTTGCTACTTTCCTAATGCTGACCTCCTCGGGAAGTTTGAACAACCCGGCCTACCCGCCCGAACCAAAAATTCCGCAGACCCGCTGGAACACCTTCGACCCACCCATAAAAGCCGCCCGACCCGAATTTCCCAGAAACCCCAAATCAAGAAAACCTAACCCCTTGCATTTCTTGCCTATTTTTTTGGGTTTCCTGCAAGTAGGTACGCGAGTCGCGTACGAGGGCGCCTCATGTTTCAAATTGAAGAATTCATGGAACGAGGCCAAACATCGTTGCCATTTACCTTTCAAGTTCGAGGACGAACTTTTTTTGAAGCTGGAGAGAATGATGGGAATGGGCTTATTTCCTTTTATTTCAGGGCTTATTTGTCATTTTCATATTTTTTATTAGTTTTCCTTTTATTTTAGTTCTTTTATTTCCTTTTATATCTTTTAATTGATCTTCAAGCATGTTTGGGACTAATTAGGTATATTTTTGTTAATGATTGTCCTTTTTAGTCATTT
This sequence comes from Sambucus nigra, assembly GCA_949130495.1. Lineage (NCBI taxonomy): Eukaryota > Viridiplantae > Streptophyta > Magnoliopsida > Dipsacales > Adoxaceae > Sambucus > Sambucus nigra. Next base: position 186,104,746 of record OX422222.1, on the reverse strand, counting down.
AGGTAATTACTTGTTTAACAAGTAATCCCACGAATATAAATCCCTATTACTCCTCATTTGAGGACATTTCTCCATTTTTGAATACAAGAAATTCTTAGTTTCTCTCTATAGAGTTGGGGTTTGTTTTGTTTTTGGCCTTTGATGTGTAGTTTACGTCATGAATAGTGCGTAATGAGAGAATAGATGCCCACTTCCTGCTCGTTTTCTTTATTTACACACTTGAGTTGAATATTAAGGAAAATGACAGTGTAAACTATTGTTTTTAGGATCTGCCAAACTTAAAAATATCGCGTTCAAATAAGAAGGGGGATCTTCTTTTGGCAGTGGGTTCTCCTTTTGGTGTCTTGTCTCCCGTGCACTTCTTTAACAGGTACCGTTGTTTTATTGTGTAAATTTATTTTTTCTTCATTTTGTTTAGTTTCTAGCAATGTTTTGTATTCTAACTATCATTGTAAAAATGTACTACGATAAAAATCTAAAAGTATCTGCAAGTTGTCTTCACGGGATCACATCCTACCTTATTCTGAATTGGACTTGTGGTGTCTGTCATTCCCTTTGTAATTGTAATTATCAATCTGCAACTTAGGTCACTGAACTTTGTTGAAGAGGAGATAAAGAGGTTTATTTTTGGGCATGTTATATTCCAGAAGCATAATCTGTACTCGAGATATTACGGGAGAGAGGAGATGGTAGTTATCTTTTCATTTGTCTCCCTCTAAAGTGCCTAAATTTGCTTAAATATCCACCCCCTTCCCCCCTCCCCCGTTTGATTAATTTATAGTATATAGATTACTTTTCATTAAGAGCATTTCCAATGGTAGTGTATAATTTTAATGTAAATTCTACATGTAAAGTAAGTTTCACTACATTATACACTTAATCATTTGGCACTGAGATTTTTTTTTCCTTTTCAAATTTGTAGTCAAATTGAAGACACAAGCACATGTAATCTTGTTTTATAGATCTCAACGAATGTTTTTAAAAGGTAATTGTTTTAGTAATTAGATATGTAAAATTAAAATCATACTCCCTTCATCCGAAATTAAGAGTCCGACATGTTGTGCTTCAATGGCTTTACACCTAACCAAAACCAGAAATATATATAATGATAGAGTTATAAACAAGACACAAAATATACAAGATGAACATGAGATTTAATGTAGTTCGACAATATTATCTTGCCTACATCAACAAGTGTGTAAAATTTCACTATTTGAGAAAATAGGTTATAATGGTAGGATCATACAGTAGTTAAGACTCATTCTCAATCCGAGACCCAAGTACACCCTACTCTCATCATGGAATCAAGTTTAGAAACTCTGAATACTTCTCACTTTCTTGCCTTTCTTTTGATGAATATCTCGCACCTTCTATGCCCATTTGCTGGCAGCCAAAATACCTTTGCCGAACTTCAAACTCGAAACCGTAAGTTTCTGTCCATTCTCTAGTGTAAGGGTATTTTTAAGCTAAAACATCACAAATCGTCACCTTGGCGAGAAAATACCGCTACTACATTAAACTAATACTTCTTGATTGATAATCCACAAACGGTTTATCATTGGCCTTCGTTGTATTAGTTACACACCTCGAATCAACAAGGTTTTATCGCTTATTAATTTATCAACAACCAATGCATGTGCACAATTACCCCTAGTCAAAATCATCGGCGACTCTCAAAGGGGACCCTGAGCCATCCCTTCTTGCTTTAGGTATTTTCCTCACATACTCGTTTGTTGCCGGGATACTTGCAACCGAGGTCGTCGTTTTATCCATAAACGAGGACATGCCTCGAGCGCTCAATAACTTGTGCACCGCTCCCGCTTTTCACCATGAGCATACCAAGCCGAGTTCGAACTCTCCTCCCTTGAATTACTCATCACACAAAAGAGTTAACTCCACGTCAACCATTTTTATCCTATATTTTCCATACAAAATGGTGGTTACTATGTTCTCATATCAATCCGGAAGGGAGGTAAGAAGTAGCAAGGTCTATTTTCTTCCTCTATATTCTATTTTCTTCCTCTATATTCAAATCAATCTTTTTGAGTTGATCAACTATCCTATGAAACATACTCATGTGATCCATGAGATTTTCACACTCCTTCATCTTCAAACGGTAAAGCTCCCGCTTGAGATAGGGCTTTGTGATTACGGGTGAAAAGTAGCGTCGCGTCAAAACGCTAATCGTTGAATTCGTTTCACCGCGTTAATACAAAAACCTAAATTACGACTGCACTTGCGATACAAGTATAGCGGTAAGTCGGGTATCGAATCCACAAGGAGTGTTCGACAGATTTTAATCGATTTATTATTTCAAGAATAAAAATTTGTGAAAGGTGATGGGTTGTTTTAAATAAAAGGGAAAAATAAGAAGTTAAGTCTAAACAGGATTTAATAGAACGAGGGTCGGGATCATGTATCCGCCATGGGCTAAACACACGAAAATAGAATTTCGGTTCGAAAACAAGTAACCGAGCGTTTTTAGTTAAACATAAACATCACACATGAAGGGATTTTATCCAACGATGAGAGATTAAATATTTAATTCAAAATGGTCACACGCGTCTTAAAATCGGATTATCGCAATAAATACCTAACGTTGTGTGACAAAGAAAGTTAAACGCATAATAATCCCATTTTAATACGCGCGCTTTCAATTAAATGTAATTTTACACCAAATTCCGTTGTCGGAGCTCGACGCCCATCAATGGCGGACACACGACCCAAACCCTATTTAACTACTCAACACACATGATTAAACTAGTTAATAATTTAGACAAGAAATAAATAAATACACAAATTTTAACTAGGCATGAAATAAATAAGCATGGAAATTAAATTAATACAAAGCTTGGAAATAAAAGGAAGAACAATGTCGTCAAGTTTTATTTGTTATAAAACTACCGCAAGTGCACGGGCTATTGAAATATAGCTGGTGTAAGTACGGGTCGAACCCGCAGAGATTTCGTCAATTTTTATAAAGTATTGATTGTCCAACTAGACGTATGAGTGTATGAAAGTGATTAAGTTTTTAGAATAAAAATAAAATAAATAAATGAATAAGTGACAAATTACGTAACAAGTATGGAGACGTTTACCAATTTTACTAGCTTATGATTAATTAGTCTAACTCGCTATTCCCTTTTATAACTCAAAATTGTACCGACTCTCGCCGCGTAAATTTCGGATGATGAAAATATGAATGTTCAAATAAATATTTTTACATCAAAAGATACCAAAAATCCCTATTCCCCTAAAAATATCACTCCTAAGCATTAAATGTCAAATATAAGCATGGACTATCAAACAATTTAACATAAGCATAATCCATCAAACGTAAGTACATAAAATCAAAGGATGTGAATGCGACAATTAATTTTGAAGGTTTAAAATATCACTCTCGTGACTATTTTAAATGAATACCGAATTTTTAAAAAGATTTTTTGGAACAAGTAGGGAATTCAGCGAATTAAACCAATTAAAACATACACTAAATAATATTGGTAAATTTCACCTCATCCTAGCAATTAAATTAAAATAGCATCGTAATTAAGACACAAAAATTGCAAGATGAAATACTAACTTTCATTAACAATAATCAACTTACAAAATTGGAATCCCAATATGAGAGTTACAATACACAATATGCTCCTTCCAAGTATGTCTAAAAAATACTCCCTACACAGATTTTATCTCTCAAGAGACACAAGAGACACAACAAAAAAAAAACACGGTGCAGAGAAATAGACACACTTTATACCCATAATTTATACCCAAAAATCTGACAGAAAAATAGGAAAAAATGGGTACAAAACGTGGGGGACATGGGGGGTTTCGGGTTATGGGTTTTGGAAGATGGGAGTTTGGGTTTTCTATGGCTATGGAGGTTTTGAACGTGGAGAGAGAGGATGGGGGAGTAGAAAATGGTGGATAGTGGGGTATAAGGATGTGATGATGGGTTTGTGAAGAGGGTGAATAGTGTTGATGGAGGTTTTACGTTAAGAGAGAGAATCGTGGGTGTGTGGGTGGAAGATGGGCGCGAGTGGGTTTGGGTGTGTGTAAGGTGTATGGTATTAGGGTGTGAGTGGGTTTATTTATGGTGTGAGTAAGGTGTATGAGGATAAGGGGTGTGTGTTAAATTTGTACCCAAATGAAACTTAACCAAATTATTTACAACTCAATTAAAAATAATAAAAATAAATAAATTTATCCTATAAAATAATAAGAGACTAAAAAAATAAAAAATAAATTAATAAAACTTAAAGAATAAATCTAGAACAATAACATATAATGATATAAAAAAATGTACAATGAGTCAAATAAAATAACTAACACTAAAATAGCAGTACGACATATAAAATGACACACTCTAAATAATATTTAAATAAAATAATTAAACAGTCAAAGTAACAATAAAGACTAAAAAATAAAAATAAAAATAATAAAATAAAATACTAAATATGATACGCACACAAATAAAACATCACAAAAAATATGTACATGACTCAAATAAAAATCTACAAATAAATAAATACAAACTAAACGCACACACAAGGTGTAAGTATGGGTTGGGCTCGGTTTAAGGGTTGGTTTGGATTAGGAGAATGATTTTGACTTCGCTTCGGGATTTGACTAGTGACTTTCTTTCGGTTTCGAACTTTGCACGGTCATAATTTCTTCGTTTCAACTCTGATTGACACGCCGTTTGAACCCAGGCGTCCCTTGATTCAAGGCCTTCAATTTTCGTGTTTGGTCAGAGTCTGGATTAAGTCAACTAAATTTACAATATTGCCCCTGAAGGTGCGTAAGTGACCTTTTCATGCTCAATTTGCGTCCAGACTTCTCTGCTTGCACTTTAAACCTGTCAATACTCAAAAACAACCTTGTACAAGAGATTAGCAATGAATATAAGATGTGAGCGTGAAGCTCTCAAAATTGCATTATTAACCCCATTTTTTCTGAAATTTGTATTTTTCTTTTAAATAATAAAAATGACTTTAAGAACTATTTATTAATGATGCAACGGGATTAACAAGTCCTAAATTTGGGTTTAAATAGTACAAAATAATGCACTCATCAAACAACTATATTAATTGGTTGGGATAATTAAAAGTGCACTTACAATCCACAAATGAGGAACACCCAATGTGGAGAAAGAAATGAGCTCCCCAAAACCCTAACCCTTACCTAAAACTATCTAAAAATTATTCCTCTCTTTACAAAAATAAACAAAAGCTTCCTTTTATTCCAAGTGGGAAAAAGAAATAAAAGAAAAAGATAAAAGAAAATAAAAGAAGACAAGTCTCCTAATTAAAGAAAGAAAGAAAAAGAAAAAATAAATAAAAAGGGAAAAATGGAATAGGTGGCAAAAAAATATCGAGGAAACAAAACACCGGTCGACCGGGGGTGGTGACCGGTCGACTGCGAAAATGGGGGAGGCACACTGTCAAACAACCATGGCAAAAATGGATTTCTCGGTCGACCGTGTGGCGGAAGTCGGTCGACCGGCTCTGGCACAACCCACGCAGCACAGTGCAAGACCCACATCGCAGCTCCCATGGTTGTCCCAAGCCGAAACCAACAAAAAAAATGAAACCCATCATTGTTGTGGCAATACAAACCAAGACCAAAATGAAATCTCCATTAAATTTGAGCCGAGAGCAGCTACGGAGGAGACCCATTTCCAAAAATTCCAACAAGCTCCATTAATGGCCAAAGCCATGAAACCCAAGCTCCAAAAGTGGCCCAAGAGACCCATTTGCGTGTGTGGTCCCAAATCAAGCTTCAATTTCGGACAAAAGGCTCGAATTTCGGATGAAACCAAAACCCGAGCCAAGGAAAAAAATTGCCATTTTATTTCCTGCAAAAACGATTTTGGGACATGGATGTAATTAATGAATTTGTTAATAAAAGAGAAGGACATAAGAGGAATTAATAAAATTGTTAATGAATCTCTTTTAATTCTTTTCGATTAAAGGTCCGTGTTTCCTTCATTCAGACTTCGATTCGCGCATCGTTCGCGGACACGCGAAGCTTGGCCCGAGGGCTACAACTTCGGTGAAGACTTGGGGCAAAAATCCCGAAGTGTAAAATTACCGAAATGCCTCCGAACGTGCGAATCGCGACGGAACTTAACCAGAACGCGCTCAAACTTCATACTATGCACCGTAACACCTATAAAAACTCAATAATACCTCAAATAACATGTTAGCATATAAAACGGAGGTTGCCTGGTTATCGAGCATAATTATAGCAATTACGGTACCCGAGGGGGCTAAAATGCCTAAGTTTGAGGGTAATAATGTACAGGATTCGATACGAATCACTTTGCTGTGAGACTCTTTACTAGATAGAGCTTCTCTAGATTTTTCCACAACTTTTACGCCGTATCCTCGTGTCAGTTGATAACGTTTTCACCACACCTCGACTCTATATCCTCTCAATCGTCATTTGTCATTTTCACAGACTTTCCTCGCCTTCTTTCAACGCTTTTGTTAACTCTTGTTGAACAAGGAGATCCTTCGCTCGATCTACCTTGCTATTAAGGGAAGCTTCCACTTTCATTAATACGATTAACTTTGCAAAGTGAAACAATAATTCCCGACATGGTTGAATGTAAACAACAAACCCAATTGTAGTTATATAAGGTGAAATTCGCACCAAGACACCAATATCTCCCTTGAGCCTAGACGCAAGGCACAAGTTGAGAAGTGAGGCGCAAATTCTACAAAACATGCAAAAATGATATATTTGTAAGAATGCGATTATTTTATTATTTAAAATGTGAAATATATAGACTGAATTACTATTGTACATGGTTACAAAGAGACATTAGAAGACATATTTAATACACGATATGAAAAAGTTATGTTTTTAGGATAATAAAATGTATTTAACATTCTAATTATATTATATTTAAAACAAATGTACTTTAATGTCTGAAAATCAAAATCAAAATCAACATATAAATTTTTCCGAAATGCAACATTGTTTAGAGTTTTTTTGGTTTAATTTGCTTGAGTAGTGTATATTGAGAAAGAGAGTTTCGTCGGAACTTTGGAATTTTTATATGGTGGACTTAAGTTAGTTTTGGGTTGTGGAGAATGGTCCAATGTTCAACATTTCATTGGAAAATATGTAAAATTAATATATTGATTGATCCATCTTGTACCAAGGGCATTTAGAAAAAAAATTAACTAGGCGCGACTCGGACTTAAAATCTAGACCCTAGGTATACAAGATGCATGCCTTGCTGAAGGGGCCTTGCGTGAGGTGAGACAAAGAACCAATCGTGCGACTTGGTGAGCCTAGAGGCTAGACGCGCCTTTGACAATAACGCATGCATCCAAACACTAGTGTGTTGATACTAAAATCTTGCTTAGGACTTTTGTCAAAACACCTTGTGTTCTGCACACAACTTTGATACATATTTGTTGCGCTCCAATAGCACCACACCCAATGAGAAATCCCTACCAACATTTTATTCATACCCAAAGTAATACATGTGTAAACACCCAAAATACCCTTACTTTGAATCAACTTTTCGCACTTGTTGATGCCCATTCGCTTCAGCAAAAAAATCTTTGCTGCAGCCAAGAACCCTTCTCTGGCTGCGAACCTTCAAAACTTGGAAATCTCAAATTTCTGTCCAAAAGCCCAACGAATATTCAGCGAAAGATGGTATTTTTGAGCTAAAACATCTCACTAGATTCCTTTTTGGGTTGTTCCAAATTAATAGTTCACTTTCCTTTTTCGGACGTAATCAACGAGCCAAATTCCATTAGTGAACAAGATCTTGGCCATTGATCGAGTGTATTATATAAAATTGCTTTTTTTAAATAGGGACTATTTATTTGCGATGGGGGAGTAGTATTTTAAAGTTTTAGAAGAGGACTGAGAAAGCTGACACGGCAGTGTATGATTAGATTGTGTTTTCTACCTCAATTTCACAGTTTGGCAAGGCCATTTATACTACTGTTGGAGTGTAACTTTCTTACACTGTATATGTTACTCTAAACCTTCTTTTAGACTACAATTGGAGATGCTATAAGGGAGGAAAATAGTTCATAACTAATATTGGCATGCGCATAAAATTTCCATATTACCCTCAATTAGTCAAAAGAACTACTTATCACTCTAATATTAACCACTATTTTTCCCATGATAAATGTTCTTATATCTCGATACATATGTAAAATCTCCTATATTCATATTGTCACGTAAAATCCTTCAAAAAGTTATACAAATGTCTCTAATATTTAGTAGTTATATAAAAATTATGATATTTATGCATTTGAATAAATCTATCATTTGTAATATTGCACGCGCATTAGTGTTCCATGATTTCTTGTTAGTGCTATGTTTTCTTCTGTGGTGGCAACTGTTCCAATTTTGCTCTGTTGTCTACTTGCATTTTGCTCTGAATGATCATTTTTTGATCTTTTTTTCCCTGCTTGAACTAGCATATCGGTGGGATCGGTTGCTAATTGCTATCCAACTGGATCCTCTAGCACATCATTGTTAATGGCTGACATTCGGTGCCTTCCTGGTGCAAGCATTTCCCTGACAGAGTTTCCTTGGGTTATTCGAGTTTCTTTTAGGGTTATTTTGGCTTTAGCCCGTACTTCTGATGCTTCTCGAAAAGAGTCACTAAAACCCTGAGTGGGTTGTATTGCAATTTATTTTTAAATCGGGTGTAAATTAAAGCTGGTCCCACGCCCCCCCTAGTTTTCATAATCAGTAGATATACCCCCACCCAAATGGCAGGGGGGATCACAAAACATTGTGTTATCAACAGTGGGTCAAGAAGTAAAAAAAGGGGTTATTTGGACCTGGGCACCCGTTAGTTACCCCCCCTCCTCCCCGGAAAAAAAACTAATGCACCAAACAGTCCGTCAGCTTAGCAGCTGCAGCAGCAGAAGTCTGCTTCTTCTTGGCAAAAGCTTTAAAAGCTTAGAAAAAAAACTGGAATGCATACACATGTATATATATTCTGAAACCTAAAATACAATAAAGAAGAAGAAAAAACCCAGAAATTACATATATACACGCGCGCGCGCGCGCAAATATTCAGATCTGAAAAATGCAAAACCTATGAGAAAAAAAATCTAGAAAAGATGAGTTGCACACAAAAAATCACAATCAATCTATTTGAGCCCAAATTCCAGATCTGTCCCAAACCAAAAGGCGAACTGAGATTGTGGGGTGTGGGAGGGGTGAGGGAGCGGTTGAGGGCGGAGTGGGTGGGTGAGGGGTTGAGGGAAGAGGGGGATGGGGTGGCATGATATGCTTTTTTTTTTTGTGGATGGGGGGTGGGGTTGGCGTTGGGGGTGGGGGATGAGGGGAGGTGTGTGTCAGAGAGAGAGGGGGAGAGAGAGAGGGTTTGTAGTTTTTTTTGGTTTTTCTTTCCCATTTTTATTTGTCATTAAGTTATTAGAAATTTAATAATTAAATAATGGTCAAAATAAGTCAACACAGTAATCCATCTAAATTGGGTGTCAACGGTGCATTAGTTTTTTTGGGGGGCTAATCCCCAAACGACAATAACTAAGGGGTGCCTAGTTCCAAATAGCGCAAAAGATAAAAGTAAAATAAAAACTTCAATAACTGGTTAAATCTAGTGATTATGAAAAGAGGGCTATCTCCGATATCCGATTATCCACATGATAAGTCCAAAAAGCTGTTTATTCATTTGTTTTTGGGTTTAAATTTTTTCCTGAATTCTAACTTGAATTTTGTCAGGAGTGGAAGGTAGTCCAGTTTTTGGAGAAAATGCACAACTTATCGGTATCTTGACAAGACCGCTACGCCAAAAGACTAGTGGTGCTGAAATTCAGGTTGCTTGAAATCCTTTAGTTCCATTCTTAATTAAACTAGGCCTAGGAAGTGGAACATAATTATTAAGTCAAAGATGAATTTTTTACTTCTTAGGAAAGTAATAGATATTACTTTTACTTATAGAATAGTAACAGATATTTTTTTTATTCAAGACCGTTACATTTTATCCTATATTTTTATTTAATTATATCCTTTATAAGAATCTTTCTAAATCTAATATGCATGTTTAGACAAAAAATATATTAGTACAACTGACCCTCAATAAGTTGCATATAGAGAAACCATGATAATTTGGGAATTTGCATCTTAGGAAATCAATTGTATCATGATAATGCGTCTCTAGCAGGTAAGCTTATGCACTTCAGTTTGAAAATGTGAATCTTTTGGTTTACTTGAGTTGAGCCTTATGACTATGAAGCATGGACAATTTCTTGGGATACGGATACGACACAGCACGATACAAAACACGCTGATATGCCCCAAGTGTAACCTCGGCCAAGAGACACCAACCTCGGCCGAGGTGATGGTCGAGATATTGGCCGACCCTGGACAAGCCATGAGCCCACGATATCAGCCCTCGGCCTTAGTAAGGTCGGCCCAGGCCGACACTTCCACCTACATTTCCAATGAAGACACCGCGCATCACAGGCATCAACAGCATTCTCATATACCTGGTTATGGCAACCTCGGCCGAGTGTAGGCCGAGGTGACAAGAAGCCTTGGTAACCTTCGACATGGAACCAGTCCAACCTCGGCTTGGGCCGAGGTGACAAGAAGCCTTGGTAATCTTCAACATGGAATCAGTCCAACCTCGGCAGGGGCCGACCCCAGCATAATGTCTCGGCTGAGATCAGGCCGAGACTCCCTATGGCACATCTCGGAAGACGTTTATCGAACCTTTATAGCTCGGCCTCTCCCAGGCCGAGGTCATGCACCAATATGGCAACCGAGCATCTGTTGACATTTGGATAAGGACACATGGGCACAAATCAGTTGTAACAAGATTATTCCCCACACGTGGGGAGAATATTTCATCATCATTCCTTACATGTGACAGTGACAGATGGCACTCCCACATTGGTGAGGTTACCACACACATGCTCATTGCATGCATGGGGGGTACATTACACCCCCTAGGTACTATATATATAGGTCATCCTCTACCTTGCAAAAGGATCCCAGATATTAAACCCTAGCAAAAACTCTGTCTAGATATACAGTAGAGAGAGAAAGCTTGAGAGGTTGTATCCATGGCCATTAGTGCCTTCATTCAGTGATATTACTCACACACACTCACAGTGGACGTAGGCCAAATTGGCTGAACCACTTATATACCGGTGCCCTCTCCTCTTATCCTCATCTCAGTCTCTTATCTCTTTATATAACTGTGCTGCCATTGTTATTCTTATATTGAGCTTGAAAACACCTTACCTGGTGGTGCTAATTTCAGCATCATCATTTTGGCGCCGTCTGTGGGAACGAGAAGCTATCTCTTCCTCTTCTTCAGCTTAACCTCACCGGAGACTCTGGTGGTGAACCAGGAACCACCCCTTGCGTGGAGCTGTTTCACCATTGAAAGAGGTCCTTTAAGGTATTAAGCTCACTTGCTGCTCAAGCTCTTTATTGTTAACACATGGCACCAGAGTTACCAGCGCCTCTTCCGCCGCCCGGAGGTGGAGGGCCTAGTTCCAGTCAGGCTCCCCCCCAGTCCGAAATGGCGGAGGTAGCAGCAGCCTTGAAATCTTTAGTTGCAACACAACAAACCATGAAGGAGCAATTTGCTCAGCTTAGTCAAACTATGATGAGGCCACCTGGAGTCTCACCGGATATGATCACTCCGGCGGCAGTTCAGCCTCATCCTGACTCCAGGGGACCACCCCAGGTGCCAATGAAGGACCAGCCTGCACCCCAGCGGAGAAGGGACGTTGCTGACCCTAGGCGCTTGCGCCTGGGGAGGCAGGGAAACCCTTGCCCAGAGGACAGGTATGATGACCTAGAAGCTGAAGAAGCCCCAGAAGACTGCTGGGAGCCGTATGAGGTGTCAAATAACACTATACGACCTCTTAGGCAGAGTCAAGGATGTGTCGGCCGAAGAAGAGAAGAGGCCCAACAAAGAGGGTCGGCCTTTGACAGGTTGAGCAGAGGGTCGGCCTTCGAGAGACTGGGCCCGGTGAATGACCTAAGACAGAGGTTGTCGAGGTCAAGGAGCGCAGCAGGCTCTCAGAGAGGGAATAAGAGGTCAACAGCCAACGTGTCGCGGTTGGGGAACCCTCTGTCCATCGCAGGGAGGTGGCAGGGGATAACCTCGGCCAAGTTGATGACAGAAGACCCTGGAATGATTCTATCCAACGCCTTGAGGAGAAGATAGGAGACCTCATTAAAAGCAGGGACCCATTACAAAGGGGTTACTCAAAGGGCTCCCCATTTGTGGCTAGGATAGTGGGGTTCCCAACCCCAGCCAAGTTCAAGCCTCCTACAGTGACTCCCAAGTATGATCGCAGCACTAACCCTGTACACACCATATCGAGATGTATCAGTCGGCAGCAGACATTTACTCGATACCCGATGAGATGAAGTGTAGGGCCTTCTCAGGGACCTTGACAGGGGCAGCTCATAGTTGGTTCACCTCCCTTCCGAAGAACTCAATTGAGAACTTCAAAGGCTTGGCTGAGTAGTTCATCCACAACTTCTGCTTTGGGGTAAGACCTCAAAAGAAGACTACCCACCTGCTGTATGTCAAACAGGACAAGGGTGAGAGCCTAAGAGACTACATAGCAAGATTCAACAGGGAGAAATTGGAGGTGGAAGATTATGAAGAGAGCATAGCCATGACCGCCCTTATAGGAGGCCTCCAGAAGGGGAAGCTATTGTGGAAATTAGCGGAAGACCCCCCTAGGTCCATGGCTGAGCTGCTGGCAACCGCAGGGAAAGTGATGAATGCGGAAGAGGCAATGGCCGCAAGGATGAGGAGGAGAACCGCGGTAGCGCGGGAAAGTCCCAAGGTAAGAAAGAGGGGAAGAAGAGGCCAGGAGATGACAAGTTCGCTCATTACACTCCTCTGACTGTGAGCTGTGAGCACATCCTCAATGAGATTAAGACTGACCGGACTCTGAGGTGGCCAGAGAAACTGAAGGCCCCGCCACATAAGAGGAACAAAAACCTATGGTGCGAGTTCCATTAGGATCATGGCCATCTCACAGATAGATGCTTCGCTTTAAAGGATGAGATTGAGAAGATGCTGAAATCTGGAAAGCTGAGGAAGTATGTGGATGGTAAGGCTCCAAAGGGTGGAAGAGATGACCCTAAGAAAAGAAGAGATGACAGATGCCGTGGCAATATCCCAACCAGAAGGGACGATGATTTAGAAGGAGATGATGAAGACGACCCGGATCTTCCACCAAAGGATGACAACACCCCGGTGAAGAGGGTCGGTATGATCTCCTTTGGTGTTAGCACCATATGTGGGGGGTTTGCAGGAGGTGGCTCTGAGGTAGCCGACAGGAAGGCTCATGTAGCAGAGGCCAGGTCATTGGCCAAGATCGAAGTTGTGAATCTAACGTCTTCTGATGCAGTGCAGAAGAGGAAGAAGGTAGACATAGACACCCTCGTAGTGGGGTTCTCCAGACTCGACTTCAAGGGTATCTTAGCCCCCCATGATGACCCTTTGGTCATAACAACAAGGGTGCATGGGCGCGAGGTAAGGAGGATCCTCATAGACGGGGGAAGCTCAGCAGACGTGATGTTCTGGCCTTGCTTCAAGAGCCTGGGTCTTAGCAGGGCAAGGCTGGTGCCCTATCATCACCCATTGATAGGCTTCAGTGGCGAAAAGGTCCACCCATTGGGCATGTATGAGATGGATGTACGGATGGGGGATGAGTGGCCTAGGAGGCTGATCAAGAAGATAAACTTTTTCGTTATGGACGAAAACGTCTTCTCGGCCTACAACCTCATCATAGGAAGGGTGGCCCTCAAAGAGTTTGAAGCTGTGCCGTCGACGGTCCATCAGATGCTAAAATTCCCGACTCCTTATGGAGTAGGGGAAGTGCAAGGGGACCAGACCACGGCGCGAGAGTGTTACTTCAACTCGGCCGAAGAGAGAGAAGCCCATAAGAGAGCAACCACCACTTACAGCATTGACACTCTTGAACCCAAGAGACGAAACAAAATTGAAGAAGGGTGAGGCCGCGGAAGAGGTAGAATCCATCGTCTTCAATGAGGACGAGCCGGAAAAAACCGTCCAGGTCGGTAAGGCCCTAGAACCAGGAATCGAGGAAGAGCTGATAAACTTCCTCAGGAGGAGACAGAGTGTCTTCGCATGGAGTCACGCAGACATGCCTGGCATCGACCCTGAGGTCATGAGCCACAAGCTCAACGTGGACAGAGATGCCAAGCCAATCAAGCAGAGACGAAGAGTCTACTCCAAGGAGAAGTACGACGCCATCCGAGAAGAGGTAAAAAAGTTGGAAGAGGCCGAGTTCATAAGAGAGGTTACCTATCCGGAGTGGCTCTCAAATGCAGTCATCGTGCCTAAGGCCAATGGGAAGTGGCGAATGTGTGTAGATTTCACTGACCTGAACAGGTCTTGCCCGAAAGACAGCTATCCCTTACCTAGGATAGACCAGATGGTGGATGCAACGGCAGGGCACGAGCTCATGAGCTTCATGGACGCTTATTCAGGCTATAACCAAATCTTCATGGATGCTGAAGACTCTGAGAAGACAACCTTCATTATTGACAAAGGGACGTACTGCTACAAGGTGATGCCCTTCGGTCTGAAGAATGCGGGGGCAACGTATCAACGTCTTGTCAATAAGATGTTCGAAGAGCAAATAGGTAAGACCATGGAGGTATATGTAGACGATATGCTAACGAAGAGCCTGAAAGCATGTACTCACGTAGCGGACCTTGAGAAGACCTTCGATGTCATGGACTCGTACAGAATGAAACTCAACCCGGCAAAGTGTGTCTTCGGAGTAGGAGCTGGGAAGTTCCTGGGATTCATCGTTAATTAGAGGGGGATTGAAGCGAACCCTGAGAAAATTAAGGCATTGCTCGACATGAAGACTCTTAGGAGTATCAAGGATGTCCAGAGACTCACGGGAAGAGTGGCTGCCCTTAACAGGTTTGTTTCTAGGGCAACAGACAAATGTCTTCCATTCTTTAAAGTTCTAAGAAAGGCCTTCCAATGGGACGAAGAGTGTGAAAAAGCCTTCAACCAACTCAAGTCCTACTTAGGGTCTCCCTTACTGCTGTCTCGGCCCATCACGGGGGAAAGGTTGTTTGTGTATCTCGCAGTCTCTGAATCAGCCATCAGCGCGGCCATCATACGGGAAGAGGATGGGGTCCAGAGGCCTGTGTACTTCAACAGTAAGGCCCTTCAAGGGTCTGAACAAAATTATCCCCGAATGGAGAAGTTGGCTTATGCCCTAATACATGCCTCAAGAAAAATGAAGCCTTACTTCCAAGCTCACTCCATGGTAGTCCTCACTGACTCCCCACTAAGGCAGGTTCTGCACAAACCTGAGAAGTCCGGAAGATTGATGACCTGGGCCATCGAACTAGGAGAATATGATCTTACCTACCAGCCTAGGACAGCCATCAAGGGGCAGGCCCTCGCAGACTTTGTCGCAGAATTCACCTGGGAAGAGGCCGGTAGAAGTTTGGAAGAGGCCGAGACAATGAAAGGCTTAGATGACGGCGAAGAGACGAACCGTTGTGTCTTCCGAGATTCGGAAGAGACGGCACCAAACGTCTTCCGAGATCGGGAAGAGGTCATCTCAGGCAAAACCCGGAGCGGAATAGAAGAGAACGAAGATGATCGATACCTCTTCAAGAAGGGGGTTATGAGAAAAGGGGTCTTCTCATCAGATACAGACGTCTGGAGCCTCTTCGTCGATGGCTCTTCCTGTGACAGTGGAAGCGGGGCGGGACTAATACTCTCGGCTCCAGATGGCGCCAACATTGAATACGCCTTGAGATTCAACTTCCAGGCCTCAAACAACGAGTCCGAGTATGAGGCCATGATAGCAGGTCTCTTATTGGCAACGACTCTTCGAGTAAAGCGACTCCTACTCCATAGCGACTCATGGTTGGTTGTCAATCAAGTATTGGGGGTATACGAGGCCAAAGACGAAAGGATGGCCAAGTACTTGAAGAAGGTAAGATGGTTGTTAGAATATTTTGAAGAGGCAAAACTGAAGAGAGTGCCTCGACTGAGCAACAATCACGCTGATGCATTGGCAAGGCTGGCCTCAGCAGTAAAGACGACAGATATGGGAAGGACCATTCCAATCGAGGTCTTAGGAAAGGCAACCATCTAGGAGGACGAGGTATGTAGCCCTTGTCACCACGTGAACCTAGGAGACTCATGGATCGACCCGCTCGTCAGATACCTAAGAGAGGGAGAGCTGCCTGAGTCCAAGCTAGAAAGGACAAAGTTGAGATACAGGGCTGCCAAGTTCTCAATGATAGGAGACGTCTTGTACGAAAAGGGGTTTCTATTGCCCCTCCTCAGATGTGTGCATCCCATAGAATATCCCGGGTCTTACAGGAGGTTCATGAGGGTTCTTGCTCTAGCCACATAGGGGGAAGGCCCTTAGCCAAGAGGATCATCACTCAGGGATACTGGTGGCCTACCTTGTCTAAGGACGCTGCAGACTATGTGAAGAGGTGCGACAAATGTCAAAGGTTCGCCACTATCCCTCATCAACCCCATCAGCCTATGACGTCAATCTCTTCTCCATGGCCATTTGCGGTATGGGGAATTGACTTGGTAGGACCTTTGCCAAGAGCTGTCAACAACTATAGATTCTTGATAGTTGCCATTGACTACTTTTTAAAGTGGGTGGAGGCAGAACCGATGATAACAATTACAGAGCAGAAGACCTTCCAGTTCATTTGGACGAACATCATATGCAGATATGGCCTCCCAAACACTCTCATCTCGGATAATGGGACCCAGTTCAAGAACTCCTCCTTAGAAAAGTATTGCCTAAGAGTGGGGATTAAACAGTTCTTCTCATCTCCTGGTCGAGCTCAGGCAAATGGCCAGACCGAGGTCACAAACAGAACCATCTTGGACGGGATCAAGAAGAGGTTAGAAGATGCGAAGGGGAGATGGACAGAAGAGGTCTACGCTGTGTTATGGGCCTACAAAACCACGACAAGGACACCAACAGGAGAAACCCCATTCATGGTGGCACATGGCTCAGAGGCCGTCATACCAACGGAAGTAGGACTACCAACTCATCGGATTCAGACCTACGACCTAAACAGCAATGGGGAAGAGAGAAGGCTAGACCTGGATCTTATCGAAGAAAGAAGAGAAGACGCAGAGTTCAGAAAAGCAGCCTACCAGCAACGGGCAGCGAAATTCTACAACCAAAGGGTGAAGTTAAGACCCATTGCAGTAGGAGACCTAGTGCTAAAGAAGACCCTACAAAAGGCAAATAAGCTACACCCAAACTGGCATGGCCCCTACAAAGTAACAGAAGAGGTTGTGCCTGGCACTTACAGGCTAGAAAACCTAGAAGGAGAACCTTTCACCAACCCATGGAACGCTGACCACCTAAAGAGATATTACATATGATGTTGCGTAGAATTTTATGTAAATGTACTATCTTACTGAGAAGAGGTTATTAATAAAGATCAGCTTCCATAACAATTCTTTCTTCATTCTTAGACCAGAGATGTATTATGGGGATAACATCTTAGGTGATGACCTCAGACCTTCATAACATCACTCAGTGGTGAAAAGGTCTGATCTCAGACACCTTAGCAGATGACCTCAGACTCTTAACATTATTAATTTGGTGAAATTAATTATGAGGATAACGTCTTAGGTGACGACCTCAGACCTTCATAACATCACTCAGTGGTGAAGAGGTCTGATCTCAGACACCTTAGCAGATGACCTCAGACTCTTAACATTATTAATTTGGTGAAATTAATTATGAGGATAACGTCTTAGGTGACGACCTCAGACCTTCATAACATCACTCGGTGGTGACGAGGTCTGAGCTCAGACACCTTAGCAGATGACCTCAGACCCTTAACATCATTAATTTGGTGAGATTAATTATGGGGATAACATCTTAGGTGATGACCTCAGACCTTCATAACATCACTCAGTGGTGAAGAGGTCTGATCTCAGACACCTTAGCAGATGACCTCAGACTCTTAACATCATTAATTTGGTGAAATTAATTGTGAGGATAACGTCTTAGGTGACGACCTCAGACCTTCATAACATCACTCGGTGGTGACAAGGTCTGAGCTCAGACACCATAATGGGATGACCTCAGACCCTTAACATCATTAATTTGGTGATATTAATTATGAGGGTAACATCTTAGGAGATGACCTCAGACCTTCATAACATCACTCGGTGGTGAAGAGGTCTGAGCTCAGACACCTTAGCAGATAACCTCGGACTCTTTAACATCATTAATTTGGTGAAATTAATTATGAGGATAACGTCTTAGGTGACGACCTCAGACCTTCATAACATCACTCGGTGGTGACGAGGTCTGAGCTCAGACACCATAATGGGATGACCTCAGACCCTTAACATCATTAATTTGGTGATATTAATTATGAGGGTAACGTCTTAGGTGACGACCTCAGAGCCTAATTACAATTCAGTGGTGAAGAGACCTGAGGTCAGAATTATTGACCGAGTATAAACAAGACATCACTACAACAAAATAATAGAAGAGATTACGTGACATTCAGTAAAGGGAAGAGATCATATAGCATTCAGAGGCATTGTTACAAATATTCCTTGAATACAAAATACCATGGTGTTACAAGTTACGAGTTACAAATTACAAATTATTTGTTACAAGTTACAAATCCTAAAGGTTTGGGGGGGGAACATTAACAGCCTCGGCCTGATTGGCTTGCTCAGCATTAGTAACCTCGGCCACGTCATCAGTATGGTCTGCCCCTCCGACCTCGGTCCCTCCCAGAGTTGCAGTCTCAGCTGGAGCAGCAGCCTCGTCCTCCACCTCTTGAAGCGCCTGAGCAAACTGAGGGTCAGCAAAGCCGAGACCCACAAAGTCAGAGGCCTTTAGAGTACCGACCTCCCTCTCTCTGACTTCAGCCCATTTGGTAGTGGCCTTGATACCTCTTTCAAGATATTCAAAGCCAAAACCCATGAATTCGTCCGAGGCTTTGTAGTCAGAAATTATTTTGTCCGAGGCATCTTCAAGAGCAGCCTTGACAGCCGAGCTGACCTTCTGCTGCAGAACGTCATCTTTGGCCTTCAGGGCGTTGGCGTGATCTTTGACGAGTAGAGAAATGTCTTTCTCCAACCCCTTAACCTTATTTTCAGAGTTCTGCAGCTCTGATTTCAGACGGTCAACCTCAACATTTAGGGCGCTCTGAACCTTCTCGGCCTCTTGCCCCTTCTGGATGAGGGGCAATTTCCTCAGAGTCCAGTTTGATAGGTGGTGCATAGCAGTCACTCCCTGCACAATTAATGAAGAGGTTAAGCTGGAGAAAAGTCAGATGTTGCACTTATAAAATTTTGACGAGTGGACAAGTCATACCTGGATGGCTCTGTGAAGGCCAAACTCAATCAGCAGGGGGTGTCCATAGCCCTGTAAAAGCGCTTGTCAGCCTCGGTCATTATAGAGCCGATGGCATCCACGGCCTGCATGCTGTGGCCGACCACACTATTGGTTAACTTCAGCTGATCCAAACGTGCCGTCAGGATGTCGGCCGAGGAGATTGGAATTGCAGCATCAGAGGCCTTCTTCTGCCTCAAGGTCGGCCTCTGATCCTCAGAGGCATGGGCTTCTGGGGCCCTCTTCTTTGAGGCCTGAGATTTGGATGTAGAGGGAGCTGGGGGAGGAGCGTTCAGACCAGCTTTTTTGGCAAGTCTCGCTAAACTCGATGCAGCCATCTCCCACAGTTCGTTTGTAATGCCTTGTGGTCGCTCTGCAAAAGTTAAAAGATATGGGTTAGAGATCAGATATGAATGAGTTCAGAGGTTAAACTTAAAAGAAAAATCCTTACCAAGGTCAACAAGGGGACTTCCACCTAGGCCCGTCCCCGAGAGATAATGGGGGGTCAGCAAATGTTCGAACTTAACAAAAAGACCATGTGCCCCTTGGTCTTGCAGGGCCTTCACCTTCTGGATATTCTGAAGACTTAGACCAGGGTCGGCCCTGGCAGACATGGAGACCTTACCCCATTTGAGGGGTATCCTCGGCTCAAGTGTGGAAGAGGGAACGCATGGGCCAAATTCCCATGGTCCATAGGCGAAAAAATAGCGGGGCTTCCAATTATGGTTTGAGGTCTGAGTCACCTGGAGCATTTTCTTCTCAGGCCTCCGAGCCACAAAATGATAGTAGCTCGGATGGTTTTTGGCCGAGGTTGGGACATAACAACCAGCAAAGACCTGAACTGGGAGGTCAGAGTGGTGGACTGCCCTCCATAAGATAATGGCCCCTATGATGACTCTCCAGGCGTTGGGGGACAGCTGTGAGGGAGCCAAATTGATATAGGAGAGTATGGATTTGACGATGGGATGAATGGGTAGGCGAAACCCTAACTTAAACATCTGCTCATACAGACAGATTTCTCCATCTCGGCCGTGATAGACCCTCTCCTCCCTCAGAGGTCTCCTTAATTTTATGGAGGGACTAATGGAGTATAAATATCTGAAGCACAGTAGATCCACCTCAGTTACCGTGCTCTCGAACTCGGCCGCCTCAGAGACGTCCACATCGCTTTCAGCATCTTCATCATCATCAAGCTCAACGTCGGCCGGAGCAGATGTAGATGAGTTACTAGCAAATCTCTGAACGAACTCCGCCCCTGTAACGGCCGACAGGGGGATGGCGTCAAGAATGGGTGGCACAGCCACACTCGGCTCAACAATTTCAACCTCTGAAGAAGAGGCTGAGGTGCTTGAGCCACTATGGGATGAAACTCGGCTGGAGACCTCGGCCTGATAGGGGCCTGACCAGGCCGAGGTGTGAAATCCATGGCTTCCTGAAAAGAATCCACAGACATGGGGTCTGAGGTAGAAGATTCAGACTCAGACATAGGTGTTGGATCAGCAGGAACCCCTGTCTGATAGAAGTTCTCCGGGGGGTCAGTATATATCACTCTCAGAGGTGGTGGAAACAAGGGTCTAATGGGAAACTCTTGTGACCTACGAGCTTCCTCCTGAGCTCTCTCTATTTGCCTAATCTTTTCTAGGGTCTTCTCTCTGAGAGAGGGGAAATCCTCAAGAAGCTGGTATAAAGGTCTGAGCATTAGAGGACGACCCGAAACTTGGGAATAACTCCTAAAACTACAAACAGGATTGACTTGTAAAATAAAGGGGTCTAAAGATCAAACTTAGAAGTTTAAAGCGAATATTGTTCGCCTGAAAATATGGTGCTCGCTGGAAAACGATGAAACTCGCCGGAAAATGCAAACCAAATACGAGAAACAAAGGAAATGGAAAGGAAAAAGTACCTGGAAATGAAACGATGAAGGCAAATGAAGAAAACTCGCAAGAAAACCAACAAAGGCCTCGGCAGAAAAGCGTTGAGTAGAGAAGCTTTAGAGAGAGAAAATCGCAAGAACAAAGCGTGCACAGGAATGAAGTGAAGAAGAAGGAGGGAAAAGGGTTTTGAAACCCTTAAATACGTGGGCACATTTCCCAAGGCCCATCATTGCCTTGGGAGCCCCAAAGGGCAGCTGACGGCACACGCCTACCAAGTAAGCACGTTCTAGCGTTGGACAGGTGTTAAGCAAGTATTGGCTTGGAACAGACAGGCCTCGGAGGTGTAGTAATCCCCTAGCCACTTGCTCTCACATATGACTAAGGGCTGGGGGGGTGATTGATATGCCCCAAGTGTAACCTCGGCCAAGAGACACCAACCTCGGCCGAGGTGATGGTCGAGATATTGGCCGACCCTGGACAAGCCATGAGCCCACGATATCAGCCCTCGGCCTTAGTAAGGTCGGCCCAGGCCGACACTTCCACCTACATTTCCAATGAAGACACCGCGCATCACAGGCATCAACAGCATTCTCATATACCTGGGTATGGCAACCTCGGCCGAGTGTAGGCCGAGGTGACAAGAAGCCTTGGTAACCTTCGACATGGAACCAGTCCAACCTCGGCTTGGGCCGAGGTGACAAGAAGCC
Source organism: Sambucus nigra (assembly GCA_949130495.1). Taxonomy (NCBI): domain Eukaryota; kingdom Viridiplantae; phylum Streptophyta; class Magnoliopsida; order Dipsacales; family Adoxaceae; genus Sambucus; species Sambucus nigra. The sequence continues at coordinate 186,082,759 of OX422222.1, read as the reverse complement.
TTGGTAATCTTCAACATGGAATCAGTCCAACCTCGGCAGGGGCCGACCCCAGCATAATGTCTCGGCTGAGATCAGGCCGAGACTCCCTATGGCACATCTCGAAAGACGTTTATCGAACCTTTACAGCTCGGCCTCTCCCAGGCCGAGGTCATGCACCAATATGGCAGTCGAGCATCTGTTGACATTTGGATAAGACAAATCAGTTGTAACAAGATTATTCCCCACACGTGGGGAGAATATTTCATCATTATTCCTTACATGTGACAGTGACAGATGGCACTCCCACATTGGTGAGGTTACCACACACATGCTCATTGAATGCATGGGGGGTACATTACACCCCCTAGGTACTATATATAGAGGTCATCCTCTACCTTGCAAAAGGATCCCAGATATTAAACCCTAGCAAAAACTGTCTAGATATACAGTAGAGAGAGAAAGCTCGAGAGGTTGTATCCATGGCCATTAGTGCCTTCATTCAGTGATATTACTCACACACACTCACAGTGGACGTAGGCCAAATTGGCTGAACCACTTATATACCGGTGCCCTCTCCTCTTATCCTCATCTCAGTCTCTTATCTCTTTATATAACTGTGCTGCCATTGTTATTCTTATATTGAGCTTGAAAACACCTTACCTGGTGGTGCTAATTTCAGCATCATCACACGCCGACATATATATCTCCAAATAAGTAGGACACAGATGTGTTGAAGAAAGACAAGCCAATAATACATATTTTATATTAAAAAATCTAGTGTAAACAACCTTTTTAAAATACTAAATAATTCTAATATCATATGGTTATAATGTGAAACCAATAATTCTATTTCATAGTCATTTAATTAAATCTTCAACACATTATTATTATTTTTTTAAAATTATATGATGTGAAAAAGGGTTTTTTCGTCATTTTATGTATTTCTTCTATTTTGAGTATTCATTGTATTTTTCCTTTGCTTAGTATTTAGAGGAATGAAGGCTACTTGGCACTTAAGGGCATAATTGTAATTAGATTCGTAGCTTAGAGACCAAGCAACCTCCCTCCTATAAATACTCTTTTGTAGCCTCATTTGAGGCATTCTCCATTTGATGATATAAAGATTTGAGAGAGTTTAGAGAGAGAATTATCTTTTCTTGCTCCCATTTGACGTCATTTATGTCAATTGGTATCAGAGCCAAGTCGCTCCACCGGTTGTTGTTGTAAAACAAAACTCGTAAACAACGTCAAGGTGGATTCAAGAAATGATGAATACCTCCGATGAAAACCCTTTCAATCAATTCTTGAAGGCCATCAACCGATTGACGGCCCGAGTAGATGCGATCGACGCTCGAGGTTCTTCGTCGGCAACTACCATGGACAACCCTCACATCGCCTCGGTAACATCTCAAAACCCTAACCCTAATTCCCTAAATCAACCCATTCTACAACTTTACCCCCCAAAAAACCTAATTTTTCAACCAAACATAACCCCACATTCAAGAAAGCACCACCACCGAGGATGGCGCTCCACCACCACAATCCGCTGGCCGGAAGAACCAAAAAAGCCACCAGAAGCTCCATCCCAAATCGAAATAGTCAATCCAACCTTCAAAACACCAAACCGGGACCAAGAGCTGCCCGTCTTGCACCCACCAGAACCCCAACCCACCGGAAATCAACTGCCGACCGTCAGATACTCCCTACGAAGCCGTATAGTTCAATCCCAAGGCCAAACGGCCTCAAAACAGTTGCCGACAGCCCTGCCAGGGCCGTCCGATCACTGCCGTCACCGCAGAGGCCAGGACGCACCCACCGAGGGTCATTTTGCATATTCGGTCCATTAAGAACTTTGTCCGGTCATTCCTTCCCCAATTTGTGTACAAATGGCGCCCCCCATAATTGGAACATACTCTTCAACACTAGCCGAGATGATTCGTGACATCCGGCACGCAAAGGGTTCAAAGCCAATTCATCCACGAACAAAGGTAACAATTCTATTGTCAAATGAATCCTACATGCCACTTAACCCAAATCTTGAACACCAAACCCCAGAATTTCAATCCCCCCACATCCCTAATAATTTCACCCTCCAAAATTCACAAACACCTCCCATATACCCCCCTCCACTACTCAAATCTTCATCACACCACCATATCTCCTCACCACACCTTCCTCCACCCCGTATTCTAGTTTCCCCCCACTCCCCACCACCACACCCACACAATTACCCCACTCCACCTCCACATGACTACCCCTTGCCTTCTATCTCCATTTACCCTAGCCATCATCCACAAAAACACCTCGAACCTCCCCACCTTCCCTCCATGCCCCCCGCTCCATCCGTTAAAACACATCCCCACCCATCCCATTCCACTTTCCCCACGCTTCCGCCCCCGCCTATTCTACACACCTCTCCCCCACCCGTTCTCCCTCTACATGTACCTCATCATTATCCTCCATGGGATACCGTTCTGTTCATTTCGCACCCGTTGATTCCCATGAGCGGGTACGGGAGTGGATTACCTTACCCCCACATGATGGTTCCCTTTCACCTTGATCCCACTCCGCTTCAGAGTTTGAGCCACCCCATCGTATGGAGTGGCGCACTGATGTTTCTCCTTTTGACTCTCTGTGCCCGAAGGTTACTCCATATGTACCTCTCTCCGAGCGCCATTGTTTTTTGTGTTATCAAAAAGGACATCGGATGAACCATTATCCCTACCGCCAGCCATTAGTTCCAGCTCCCCCTCCTTCCCCATCACGAGACACCATTCCACCTCATACATCTCCTCCCCCATCCCCCTTACCACCACCAGCTCCTGACCCTCCTCATCCACCGCCTCAGAGACGTCCATAGCGAGCCCTACTTCCTGAGCCTCCACCAGGCGATGATGATCTCGATGAGGATCCCTCGCCTTACAGGATGGGGATGCCATTACACAGTTGGCGCTTCAGTTACTCTCGAGGAGCATGCAGGGTGACATTCGGGTTGATATCCCGATGTTTGACGGCCACCTATATAGCCCGATGCCGTTGTTGACTGGCTTGCCGCCATGGAACGGATATTTGAGTACAAGCGACTGAAATGTTGCCGGTGTGTCTTACTAGCGGCCACTAAATTTCAGCACTATGCGATTGTTTGGTGGAATGACTTGGAGCAGCGCCGTGTTCTTGAGGGTCAGCCTCCTATACAGTCTTGGGCAGAGCTTCGAGACCAGTTGGTGACAGCTTTTGTCCCCGCCACTTACAAGCATGATCTATTCTTGCGAGTCCAGTCTCTTCGGTAGGACACCACAGTTTTGGACTACACTGAGCGCTTTCAGCTTCTTTATACTCGTGCCCGTCTCGGTGAGAGCGAGGAACAGAGGATCAGTCGGTATATTCACGGCCTTTAGAGCTATATCTAGTGCGACTTCGCTTTACGTGATGTACCTCCTTTGCTAAGGTAGTGGAGTATGCCACTAATGTTGAGTCCTTTCATCATTCGGCTCCTCCTCCCCGTGGCCGCTCCACGACAGCTCCTTCCGCACCAGTGACTTTTGCTCCTCCTATGACTGCGTCTACTGCAGCCAGGGGCGGATCCATGTAGGGCCGAAGCGGGGTGGTCGCCCCAACTCACTTTAAAAAAAAAAAAAAAATAGGGCATATACCAAATAGTCCCTCAAACATTTTTTAATACACGTTTACTCCAAGTCTTTTTATTTTGCTCCAAAAAGTCCTTCACCATGCCGCTGGCACGGACCTTTAAGAATAAGAGAATATTAGTTAAATGGGTGTTTGAGGGACTTTTTGGTACAAAATAAAACGCTTGGACTTAATGTGCATTAAAACATGTAAAATTTTGATCTCCTCCACCCACTTACCCTGCTGCTCTCTCCTCCACCAGGTTTATTTTGATCTCCGATGATCCGATCTACAAGTTTTATTTCTATTTCTATTTCATCATTTGTTTATTTTATGAAATTATATGTGAAATTAAATTTATAATGTAAAATTAAATGTGAAATTAAATTTATACTGAAATTATTGATTTATGCTGTATTAGTTATCATATGATATTTTAATAATGGTTTTTAGTGTTGAAAATGAATATTATGCCCAAAAAAAGTAAAAACAACCCAAAAAATTCCCGATAAAACTTGAAAACCCCCCCAAAAAATCGCCTCGGGGGCTCCCGCCCCTGAACTCCCGGCAACACTCAAAAGTTTTGCCCCAGTTGACACAAAATCCTGGATTGCCCACTGATTGTAGCTACTCCTACTTCCACGGGACCCCTCCTGCACCCACTCATCCTGTCACATTTAGGGGGGGGGGGGGGGAGTGATGTGAATAAGGCCCTTTTTGTCATTTTTAGTATTTCTTCTATTTTGAGTATTCGTTGTATCTTTCCTTTGCTTAGTATTTAGAGGAAGGAAGGCTACTTGACACTTAAGGTCATAATTGTAATTAGATTCTTAGCTTAGAGGCCAAGCAACCTCCCTCCTATAAACACTCATTTGAGGCATTCTTCCATTTGATGATATAAAGATCTGAGAGAGTTTAGAGAGAGAAATTATCTTTTCTTACTCCCATTTGATGTCATTTATGTCATTATATTTTCTTGCATAGAAAAAGTAAAATCACATCTCAACATTCCAAATCTGTTGATCATTTTTTACCTTCACAGGGTAGAATATGTTATGTTTGGCAATCAAGAAGTGTCGGACCCAAGAAATTTTTTCAAATCATGGGCGCAAAAGAAATGTCGAGTAAGCATGGTTCAAAGTTAAGGCCGATACCGCGACGATACGGTCGAGTTGACTAGGTATCGGTGCCCACCGATTCGATTCCGAGTTGAGTTTTCAATTATTGATGTCAATCGACCCTATATCGGTAATTTCTCGGTAGTATCAGTGATATAGTGGTATAATCGGCCCATATCGACGATATCACAGTAGAATCAGCCCATATCGGCGATATCGCGATGGAATCGGTCCATATCGGCGATATCACAATAGTATCGACCCATAGCAGTGATATATCGGCCAAGATGGTATAAGTTACTAAGCATCAATCTCTCTCTCACTCTCTCCAGTGTTATGTTGGTAAGCGTTGGTTTTTTGTGGGGTTACGAAATGCTAATTGTTTTTATAATTTAGTGTGATGTGTGTGTGGGTTATTTGGTCATCATGTGGGTTTAATTTAGTGTGTTGTATATGTGCCATTTTTTTTTTTTTAAAGAATGCAAATGTTCCAAATGTTATTTGTTATTATTTTTTATAATAATGTTCCCAATGTTATTTTTTAATATGTTATTATTTATAAAAAAACGTAAATGTTATTCTTTTACAAACAAATATACAACTTTAATTATTGTAAAAATAATATTTGTATCCTCTAAACATTTTAAAAAATAATATTTGCATCCTTTAGGTAAAAATAACATTTGCAACACAAGTAAAAAAAAATATTTGCATCCTCTTTGTAAAAAAATGACATTTCCATCAATTTAAAAAAAATCATTTGCAACCCAACAACAAAAAATAACATTTACATTCCTTTTATAAAAAAATAACTTTTGCATCATTTTTGGTTAGAAAATAATATTTGCATCCTTTTTGTAAAAAATGATTGTAAAAAAAATGTAGTGTTTTATCAAAATCACTATTTGTATCCTCTTTGTAAAAAAATAACAATACTAAAAAAGAAACATTTCTATCCTTTTTAGAAAAATAGAACATACTTAAAAAACACATTTGTATCCTCTTACTAAAAATAATACTAAGAATATAATAGTTGTATCCTCTTTGTAAAAAAAAAATTATCCTCTTACTAAAAATGTAATATTTGTTTTTCTTTGTAAAAACATAATATTTGTATCCTCCGTGAAAAAAAACATTGATTTATTATGGAACATTGAATCGGGCACGTTCGCAGCACGTCAATATAATCAATTGTACAATGTTATGCATATTAAATGATAGTTTTAAAATTATCTGATTAGTCCACATTGTTAATCGTATTTTTTAAAATTTTCTAGATTTTCGGAATTTTTTGCGCTCTCAAATAGTGTATCTTTGTGCATCGCCCGATACCATGACCGAGTTGAAAATCGAGTGGCTGATACCGGGACCGATACCGAGACTTTGAACCATGCGAGTAAGTGCCCAAGAGTGTCCGCGAAGTGTCGGTGTCCGACATGACACATCATCTGCTGAGGAGTGTCTGTGATTCTTGGCCTTATGATATACTCCTTCCATCCCAAATTAAGAGTTAGTTTTGAAGTCAATTTTTTAAGATATAGTGACATTCTGTACATTAATTTTGAATTGGAATATTGAATTGGGACGTCCAAAAGGAAAGTAAGACTCCCAATTCGAGATGGTGTGGGATTTGTAAAAATAATACCATGAAGCACACTGTTATGTCTAACAAGTACAAATGTATTTGAATATTGATTAGTGAATAGATGAGATGTATAATCATGGAACCAAAGTGGTTGGCTTGAAAATAATAGTAATTAAATGTTCTTAATTAATAGAATTTAGGCCGGGCTTATTGTAGCTTCACATCTTATTATATATACGTATGTAGTCATGTCTTGCAAAAGCCTCCAAAACCTCAATTCTAAATTCTCAAATTTGTGAGTTTTTTTTAATAAGAAAATACACGTGGCTACATATGATGTATTCTAAGAAATCTACTCACCCATAAAATTCGTAACTTCCGAATACCCATGCACCCACGTTTCTTTTAAAACTTTCGCATATCACGTCTCTTTTAAAACTACCACATACCCTCCATAATGATTGCATCATCTCTTCAAGCATCTCCCATAAGAGAAAAAACACTCTTCTATCTATGCTCTCATATTCACGACCTTTCATTCCCTTTCTGATCTGTCAACTTTGAATACAAATGTATCATTTCTGTGAGTTATTTTATATAGTCCCCCCTTCAATTTTAGTTACTTTTTTCGGATTTTCTTTTTTAACAGTTTAGTACAAACAACTTATCACAGATAAGGTGTTATCTGTGTCATTCTACATCTAACATATTGTCTGTAAAGTTAAGGTTTAACTTCTCTTAGTTTTTTATAGGATGACAACTTTGAGTAAATATGTATTCCATTCTGGTGAGTTTTTTTTCCATACTCCTCTCACTCTCTCTCTCTCTCTCTCTATATATATATATTTATTAGCTTCTTTTGGATTTTTTTTACTTCACAATGGAGTATACTATAGATAGACTCCATTTTCGTTTAAAATACCAACCATTCTTAACTGAACCAGATATAACAAGTAACACGAAAAAAAAATGTTCTCATTTTTGTTAGATAATATTCTCTTTTTTCATTGGTGTTTGTTTATATCACTTTTGTGTTTTACCATGCTTTAAGTCTATGCAAAAGTATGGTCTTTAGATTTTCTTTACTCTCGGGTCTATGTTTTCTTGATTTTCATGTTTACAGGGTTGAATTATCCGTATGGTTCTTTCTTTCAAAACATTTTTCATGTTCAGGTGCTTTTATCTGTGCGTGTAAGTATGAGTTTTTGGTTTCTGTTGTTAAATTATTTTAATTTCTCTATCATGTTTTGTTTTACAACAAAACAGTTAAAAAATATTTCTCAGTTTTGAAAATAGTTTTGCTATAAAAACAGTTTTATAACAAAATAGTTGTTTTCAGAACATGATTAGTTTTTTATATAAAACAGTTTTATATAGAAAGTGTTTTTTATTTGAATACAAACATTATTTTTACCTTTTAACTATTTTCCTTAAAAAAATATATATATTATTTTTACAACAAAACTGTTTTTTATATAAAAAAAAATATTATAAATTTAAGAAAAGTACAAATAAAACTGACAAAAAATAACAAAGAAAACAGTGTATATAAAACTATTTTGTTAGAAAATAATAAAACTACATATAAAACTGAAAAAAAACTATAACAATTTTTGTTAAAAAAAGACTTTTAAATAAAACCGTTTTTTTACCTTCTAACCGTTTTCTTTGAAAAATATATATTTTATAAAAAAATAGTTTAAAAAAAGTGTTTTCTCATTTTACTAAATAAAGACACATATCTTTCCCAAAAAGTAAATATTCCTGTAATTAATGTCAATGACAGTTTTGTATAAACAGTTTTACGACAAAACTGTTTATATAGAAGTTTTAAGAAGAAAACAGTTGATATAAATTTGTTTTGTTACAAAATGATAAAACTACATATAAAATTGGAAAAACTATAACAATTTTTTTAACTATATAAAAACAGTTTTATATAAAAAAAAATATTTTTTTAAATAATACAGTTTTTTTTACCTTTTAACCATTTTCTTTAAAAAAATATACTTTATAACAAAACAGTTAAAAAACATGTTTTCTCATTTTTTTAAAATAACGGTACATATTTTTCCCCAAAAGTAAATATCCTCATAACTAATGTCAATAACTGTTTTATATAAACAGTTTATTTTTAGTTTTGCTGTAAAAACAATTTTATAAAAAAAAGTTGTTTTCATAAAATATTTTTTTATATAAAAATATTTTTTTATTTTGTCACACACAGTTTTTTAAAATTTTAACAATTTACTTTGAAAAAATATATTCTATATTTATTGATTTTTTTACAACAAAACTGTTTATGTAACAATTTTTTGTTATAAATAAAAAACAATAAATAAAAGTGACAAAAAACTAGCTTTTTTTTAACAAAATTGTTTAATATAAAATAATTTTGTTATAAAAATAATAAAACTATGCATAAAACTGACAAAAAACTATAATAATTTTTGTAATTATATAAAAGTGGTTTTATATATAAAAGGATTTTTCTTAATGAAAATCACTTTTTACCTATCAACTGTTTTATTTGAAAAAATATATTTTATAAAAAATAGTTAAAAAAGTTTTTTTCTCCATTTTCGAAATAAAAAAACATATTTTCCCTGAAAATTGAATATCCACATAACTAATGTCAATATGTTCTTCAAATGGGTTCTATCATTTTATTTTGTACATCACCCAAATCTTTCTGCGCAACTTACTATATGTTTGTATGTTATTGAAAAGTTGTGTTCATTCTATTTTTTGAAGTATACAGATTCTATAAATTATGTGCGGATAAGAATCTCTTTTCCGTTATATTTGTTTATCCCTCTTTATTTAGTTGATTATATCTTTTATTGGGTTTCTTAAAACAACAACAAAAAAAAAAAACTGGGAAAAAAAACATTTTGTTAATTTCCAGCTCCATTATCTGCTCTTTTCCGTTATCTTTGTTTATCCCTCTTTATTTAGTTGATTATATCTTTTATTGTGTTTTTTAAAACAACAACAAAAAAAAACAGGGAAAAAAAAACATGGAGCAAACAATCAATGTACTACTTATATACAATTTTCAATTTTGATTTGTTTCATTTTCTAAATGAAAAAATCCACTCAATGCCCTATATGTTAGTGGAAGAGTTGACATTAGGAAACATAAGTACCATAAAGGTGCTTAGTACATATCATTTGCGCAAAAAATAGTTTTTACCCGTTTTAACTTTTACTTCATTTTAAACCTAAATTTGATGCATATTTTTTTTAATAATTTTGATTTTCAAACTATATTATACTCGAGGATAATATAGGTCTTGACATTCATTTCCTCTAATTCATTTCAATTTATACGCGTTTCCCACCATATTATTAAAATTTCCATGTTCATGATTATAACTACACTCATTTTTTAAAATACTAATTAAAATTATATATTAAAATTATATATTAAATTATTTATTAAAATAAAATATTTCAAAACGCGTTACACCTGCCCGTGCATCGCACGGGTCACCACTAGTTTCTCATATTACCATGTTATGCTAAGCCCTACTTTCTTGATGACAGCTGGTGATTCCGTGGGAAGCCATTGAAACTGCTTTGAGCGACTTACTGCACGAGGAAGCTCAAAATGCATCGAAAGGGACTTGTTTTAACAGTGAAAGACTGAATTCTGAAAGGAAGACATTTCTATTTAACAGTCTTGATAAGTCAACACCTGTTGAAAAGTCAATGGCTTCTATTTGTCTTGTTACCATTGATGGTGGAGTATGGGCTTCTGGTGTTTTGCTGAACAAACAAGGCCTTATTCTCACAAATGCGCATCTTTTGGAGCCATGGAGGTTTGGTAAAACTGTGTCAAATGGTGAGCTCGGGGGATATAAATGTAATTTGGCCAACGTGAATCATAGAATCATACGCGTTCGAGTTGATCATACCTACCCTTGGATATGGTGTGATGCTAGGGTAGTATATATTTCTAAAGGACCTTTGGATATAGCACTACTTCAGCTTGAGTTTGTACCGGATCATCTTTGTCCAATTATTATGGATTTATCATGTCCCTCTGTGGGATCAAAGGCATATGTTGTTGGACACGGGCTCTTTGGACCGCGATGTGGTAACGTTTTTTTTTACAAACATTTACTGAGATACAATAATTCTCATGCTTGTACATAGTATTTGAAATGAATGTTTCATATTGCATATTATGAAAACAAGAGGCATCTCAAATACAACACTAGCAGCATGGGATAAGTTAAAAAAGTTCCAAGTTTTTTAGACTATGTTTAACAGTCCCGTGTTGATGGCTATGTCTTCATCCTAGAACTATCATGTCCCCTTCTACACTATGTTACCTTGCAGGGAAATTGTTAGATTCCAATTCTCTTCAGAATATATATTAGATCTTGGAATAGTATATATATGGTTATTTGTAGTTCATCACTAAGATCTATACCTATTAACTACAAAGCACGAACTCGACATGTGATATGGGATATGGCACGACTTGGGACATGGGATATGCGAGTTTTCAAATGTAGGATATGGATAGTTTGGACTGCGTATATATATATATATATATATTATGAAAGCCTTTTCCCAATTATTTGGGGCTGGCTAATATTAATGAAATAAAAACTACTAATACTTTCAAGTATTCAATAAAATGAAGCTAGATAACATTAGTTGTCCCCAAAGGCGAAAAACATGGAACTAGGTAAGAAAAACTATCATGAAAAAGAAACTAAAAAAATTACAAAACATAAAAGAAGCTGAAATGGGAACTATAAAGTATGTAGTGTGAATGTGTAACAACTTTAGAAGTGGTTCAGAGAAGAAATGTGATGAGAAGAGAAAATATTCATGATTCAAATAAGAAATTCGTCTCAAAGAAGTATTTACTTGCCAAAGAATACACAATGAGAAGAGAACAGATGCGAAAAGCTCCTCCTCCGACATAAACCCACCGAGAGCGACAAACCTCCAACGACAAAAGCCCACCTATTAAATGTTTTTTATTTCATTTTAAAATTAATATTTGTTCAATTAAACATTTGACCCCATTTATCAAGTTTCAAAATATTAAAATTACCCGTGTCCAAAATCGTATTTTTTACATGTCATAGCGTATATCCTGAGCATGTCATGAGCGTCTCCTAGCATATCCTCGTGTATCCCCAGTGAATCCAAGTCTGACATGTGTCAAATAAGGATACGAGGTCTCGGGAGGGTCTGTGCTTTATATACTATCTATATTATAACTATAAAATGGAGTACTCACATTTAGTTCATCTAGCCATCTTTGCATCCACGTGGCACCCCAATCCCTACTACGTTATTTCCCTAATCAGTTTTCCTTTTTTGAGAGAGTCATCTCTTTATTTCTCATTGCTTGTCCTCCTCTTCTCCCTGTTGAGATTCCTCTTCCCCTCTTAAATGCATATTGTCTCTCTTTCTATCCCATGCCTGCAATTTCTTCCATCTCCTATTTTTTTCTTCTCCACCCTATCTCCTTATTTTCTACATTTGGCTTTGGCTTCTCCCTGTGCCCAACATCCCTTCATTTTTGCTCAAGTCATTTTATTGTCCTCTTTTTGTTTTTAATCCCTTTTCTTTTTGAATATTGAGTTATTTGGATAATCTATAACATTGATCAAAATCTTGAATAATTATTAACATCTGAAGAAAGAAAATCAATGGATTTTGCTTCAGCTGTTAAGACCGTTGATGAGAAGATGACAAAGCCGAAGAATCAGATCAGAAATTTGTTTCAGCATCATCATCGCAGTCAGGCCAGCCGACATCCGCCTCTTCCAGACCCTGCAGTTAAGCGGGAGCCTTGTGCACTAGGTACGACCTTTTTTTTTATCATCATCGCAGTCAGGCCGGTGCTTCAAAAATCTGCCCAGAGTCTCATAATCGGTCGAGATTGTCGCTCTCTTAGCTTCCATGTGAAGGCCAGTTCTTAGCTTTCCAGGATCTGATTGCCTAGCCAGATCCTTCCTATACTGCGTGGCCTATGTATAATTTTTATCCCAATTTGGTAGAGTCGCCCTCCAAATTTATCTGATTCAAAACGCTCAGTTTCGAGGAGTAAAAATGCACAGTTGCCGATTTTTTTCTATTCCCAACAACCCTTTCATTTTTTCCCCCCTAAAATCCATTTGTAATTTTTATTTACTTTAGTTTGAATAATTAAAATTGAAGGAAGTGCACAAATAGACCATGAATTGAAATAATTACAGAAATCCATACCTGGGAACAATGCATCCAGTCAAAGCAAAAATCTTGAAGACATAATTCTTTCGGATTGAATACTTCAAAAAAAAAAAAGTTATTTTGATGAGTAGAAAGGCATAAAGCCAAACCCACAAAACTAGATCCACTCTCTAATAAATTTTTACATATATATTAGAGTATATGTTTTGTTAATAATTTAACACAGTATTTATGAAGATATTTGTTATTTCCTACCTTTCTTTTTGAGTGTTACTTTCTTTACAAGAGATATTATATTTGGAATGCATTTTCTACATTTGGTAGAATAATGTTAGATTACCTTTTTAAATTTATTTTTTGCAATGTAACGGAGAAAAAATTGGAATATCAGTATACTGCCTTTAAGATAAGATGTTGAATTTATGATTAAGTAGAAAATGTGCAATTTTTTAAATTCTATATAGTAATTTTTTGCAAGATAAGTTTTTAATTACCTTTATATTGTTTTTTATTGTACATCACCCATGCATCGCACGGGTTGTATACTGGTGAAACTTAATGATGTCATAAGTATGAGGTATGGTGTGTTTAGTGAACATTGCGACATCATTAGGCGCATAAAGGCTATCTCATATATACTTGAAGCAATTCAGAAGATTTAAGTTTGTTTAGTCTAAAAATTAGTCACTAAATTTTTGGCTTATGAACACATAATTTAGACATCATGATGTTCCATGTTTCCCCTTCTTAGATTTGTGAAACATTATTCTATGTACATGTTTAAATTTCCAGCACAGCTGCTCTACTGCCCATGCAGCATTGTTTTGGAGAACAGACTTTTAATTCCAAATGATGTGGAAAATTAATTGGAATGATTTTCTCTCCATAGGTTAAAACAAATATGCCCTTACATTTTATATATTTCCTTTTTGGGGTTATAATCTTTTTTGAGGAACTGCAAAAAACCGCATGAACTAATCTGTTTTTGCCCCAAAAAAACCTATACTATTTTTAATGCAAATTCGCTTTGAGCTATGCTTTTGTGTTGCAAAGGCCCCCTTCTGGGGGCTGTTTAGCGATATTTTTAGCGACACAATGGGTTCTTTGTGACAAAATGCGTAGTTTAGGGGTTTCTTACGAAAATTGCATTCTTTAGGGGGTGCTTTCGGGTTCTTAGTAGATGAGAAAAATTCGAGCACCTCCCATGGAACATAATTTGGAGAACCTGACTTTTAATTTCAATTGCTATGAAAAATGAATTGGAATGGTTTTCTCCACCCTTACATTTTATATATTTTCTTTTGGCTTTTTACTTTCTTTTGAAGTTTCTTTTGGGTTCTTTCTAAATGACAGATCTCAATATTTATCAAATTTTAAGTTTTCCAAGTCTCCTAATTTTTTGTTGTCTTTTTGTCTTTGATTTTGCATCAGACTTCTCTCCATCTGCTTGCCTTGGTGTAGTGGCTAAAGTAGTTGAAGCGAAGGGGCCTCATTTCCACAAATATAGTGAACAAGAGAGTAGTGGACCACATCAATTTCCAGCAATGATTGAAACTACAGCTCCGGTGCATCCGGGTGGTAGTGGTGGTGCCGTTGTCAATTCAGATGGTCATATGATTGGCCTTGTCACAAGGTATGATAAGGGGGTGATTGAAAACTCCAGTTCCAAGGTTTATTAAGAATTGGAATTGGAACAAAATTAGTTTAAAATTTGACCCAACTTTGCTCCAATTCCAATTCTAAATCATGGAATTGAAGCTCCTAAACACATCTGAAATAAAATTCCTGCAAAAGTAAATGACATCTTTTGTGGGAATAATAATATTTTCCTGCATCCCCCAGCTTTGTCTGTGTTTATCTTCCTTAAGATGCTAGCTAGTTCATTTTTGGTACTTGCTTTCGGGGACGGCGGTTAGCGAAGCTAGCGATGAAGCTAGTGTTCAAGCTCTTGGCAAGACTTGAACTCAGGCTTTGACAGGGGTAGAATTTTTGCTCAAGGTTAGCAAAGTCTAATATTAACATTTTATCCAAAATTAAGTGAGGCAGCATGTTATTTTTTTTAAAGTTGCCCATTTTCTTTAAAAAAATTCCATTTCATATTACTAATATTGAAAACTTTTAAAGATTAAGAGAGCAATTGCTCCTCTACCTAACATATTTATATCCGCCCTTGAGCCCCGGAAATGACAACCACTAGGCTTTGTCACTGAAATGGATGACATCCTCAAGAAGATATCAAGTCCTGTCACTTAGTCGTAGGTGCATGTTGCTCCCTTCCTAAAGATAGGAAAAACCATTTAGGCCTTTAAATGTAAATTATTCTCCTAAAACCATTTTTCACATATATATGTTTCAATGTCCGATTACTCGTGTTATATAAACTTGCTCAAAAAGTTAATTTGGTCGATAGGCCAAATGTTACCTATATTACCCACGACTTAATTGGTGTAGCAATTCCCAAGAACCACTCTCACATGCAACCAGATGAGAGGGGGCCTACCATATGGAGTACAAGAACAGGGTAGGGAGTGGCCCACATAATGAGCAAACAAACGATAGACTCTGATACCATGGCACTGTTACTTGGAATGTAGATCGTTACGACGTGTGAAAGGGTATGGGTACGTGGTACGTCCCTGCTACGTATGCAGTATGTTAGTTAGGATGCTGTTTTGTTTCGAGGTTCGCTAGGCACTATTATGTCGATCGTTTTGAGTACCGTATAAATTCTGTACACATATACATGATACCCGAGTACACTTGTATTCTTTTTCTTATTGTTAAGTTAGGTTTTTGTATTAGGCACTTTAGTATCAGAGTCCCTAGATTTTTGTAGACCTGCTCGAGATGGAGAAATTGAGTAACTTTGTAACATATACGAGTCTTTTCTTCTCGTTTTTTTTTCTTTTTTTTTTTGTCATTCTCTTCTTCTCTTTAAGAAGCAATATCGGGATGCTAAAGTACCCTAAAGACGAGATCTGGGACATGGAACTCACAGAGGGGGAGGGTATTGGTAACATTAAGGATACCTACGCCATAACTTAAGCTAATGAGTGGAGTCCAACTGATATATGAAAATCTACCAAACCCAAAAGTTAGTCAATTTAGTATTTCCCACCAGCTGACATCTCCTCTTATTCGTTTCCAATCCTCTTGTGCATTTCCAATCAAATCATGATGATCCTAGTTCAGTAACAAAGTGGGGTCCCATGTATCCAAATATCCATGTCTCATTTTACTTCCTTTTCTTTTAGAGAACAAATTTTTCCTTAGGTGTGGAGTTGTGTTGGCCCAGCTTAGATTTCGAGATGTCTTTGATATGTTTTGAGGCTATCTCGGCCCTCAAAATCAGTACTCGTAAATGGTATCTGAATACGGTTAAGCAAGTGGAAGACATGAAATACTCCCTCCGTCCCAAATTAAGAGCCCCTATCCGTTTTTTGTATAGACTAAGGATGTACTCAATCAATGGCCAAGATCAACACTTATTCATTATCATCGAAGTTGTTTCGTTGGCTATGTCCAGAAAAGGAAAATAGACTATTAATTTGGGATAACCCAAAAAGGAATAGTGCTTGAACACCAAATCCAAAACTATTTGGGATCCACGTGTGGAGCATTTTGGGAGAACACTTGAGGGTGGAAGAGGTTCCATCTTTCGAAAGGAGTGACATTGACTTTGATCAGGAGTTCAATTTTTTACCAAAAAACATTCTCCAACCTATTTTATTTCTAGCATTTCCGTTCTAGTGTCAATGAAGAGAGAACTTGATACGCTTACGAGATATTTCTTGTAGAAAGGTAATGATGGGGGTTTAATATAGGGTTATTTGAGTCTTGATACCTAAAGGTTTTGCCAATTTGCGGACCCCCCCCCCCCCCCCCCCCCCCCTGAAACCCCATTACAGAGAGAGCATAGGGTTATGTAGTTTTCTTTTTATAACCTTTCTGAGGGTAATTTTGTAACGTTACAAAAAACAGCAAGTCAACTTCAGTCGACTAACAAACCTGGTAAAAATTGGGGGTCAATCATGAGGGAGGGGTGATTTAATCCCCAAACAGGCAAAAACTTTTGAGTATGGAAACTCAATGACCCGTGTATTCCAAAAGGCCATGGGATTAAAAACCTTTCCATTTCTAACAAGACTATTCAGTTGAAGTGACTTTAGATAGATGTTAGGGACGAGGGCTGGGCTAATATTTAACCCTTTCTCTGTAAAGAAATCTTCTTTGTGGTTCGGCTTTGGAGATGTTTCTTTGTGTGATAGATTTCCAAGTTTAGTCCCATTGGAGTCCAATAAAGAACTAGGGCGACAAATTTAGTCCCTAGATATGTGTGAATTTTTTTAATGCTTGGGAACTTGAGGTGGTGTGTGTTTCATTCTAAATCAACAATGCCGTCTGACCCCCACTCCCCCGAGCTTGCACATTCCGATTAGTTCGATCAAAACTATTCGCTACCTCTTTTTTTTTCTTCACTTTTTCACTAATTTTCTTTTTTCCTTTTCTTTTTTAAAACTCACACAAGTAGATTGAGCTCATATTTGATGTGATATTGTTGATACAGCAATGCGAGGCACGGTGGAGGGACGGTTATACCAAATTTGAATTTCAGCATTCCATGTGTAGCACTAGAGCCTATCTTCAAGTTCTCAAAAGGTAGCCTCTATTTATTTTAGGACATTTAAATTGACCCTGGAAATCTCACTTATTGGATTTTAGCACTCAAAAATGTCATAAGTACTTGTAAAGTGTCATAAAATGTGTATGTATGACGTTTTGGGTGGCAAAGTCGAATAAATGAAGAGAATGAGGGTCAAACGACTCAAACCCCAAATAGTATAACTTTATCCGTGCTTATACTGTTCTATAGTAGCCATCAAATGGCATCAGTCCAAAAACTTGCATTTTAAAATTGTTTTATGACATTCAAGCAAATAAGCCTCTATATAAAAGTAAAGATATAATTCTACATATTTAAAAAAAAACGAGTTTTCATTTCAAGCGGTTCTTTATTATTTCAGTGCATGTATATATGTGCGGACTGTAGCCAACTAGGAATGCTAGGGAAACTGATGTTTGTGTACCCTTACTGCAACAGACGTACAGAATTTATCGCTCTTAGACGATCTTGACAAACCAAATGAACAACTTTCATCTATATGGGCACTGATACCACCATCGTTATCTCCCAAGCCGATCCCCTCTCTGCCAAACCTTCCGCACATACTACCGAGAGATAACAACAAAGATGCCAAGGGTTCTCGATTTGCTAAATTTATATCTGAAAGACAAGAATTGCTGAAAAAGAACTCTCAAATTGACAAGATGGGAAGCCTTCCTGCTAAGTTTATTCCTAATAAATTGTGACATCTGGAAAAACCATTACGAGCAAATACCAATGTGGATTCCAAACGAGAAAGACCATCACCTGTCACTAGCAATTGGGACTTATTTCGAAGCTGTATTATTTAGTGACATTACGCTTTTGATCTACAAAGTTTAAACTGAAACTGGCTGCCCCCTTAAGTTACCAACTTTGGCCACCATTATGCTGTTCTGTTAGTTGATAGTAACAAATGAACAAAATATTACTTATACATAAAATAACGGGGACTAAATTGGGCATATTTTAGTAATATGTTATGACTCCAAACGGTTAACTAACGAAACTGTAAAATATGGGGGTCAAAGTCTAATAGTTGAAAATTTTGGGGGGCAAAAGTCAGTTTAAACCCTCATGATGGAGCTCAAAAGCCAAATGATCTGGGTGTTAATCTTTTCCCATCTGCTTCGAACATTTGCATCCATGGGATGGGTAGTTGAGTAGTCCTCTTGAAGTTCATAGTGATCTTTTGTAATGATAAATGCGACTTTTGTGGACTTTGAATCTCACTAATTTTGCCCATTTGCATCATGTTTCTGGGCTGCATTTGCTCGCAGAAGGGCCTTATTTTCACTCTGTTCAGATCAATGTCATAAAAAACGGTAGGTGAGAAGCTGATGGCAGCCTAGCGCGTAAGCGTTTTTTTTGGGTATTTTTATTTACACCAGCAAAATCTGTTAGCACCACCTGAAAATGAGAAGGAGATTCATTTAAGTAATAAAATAGAAAAGTACAAAACTACCCTATTTATCACCCTCACCTTCCGTAACTAACAAAGAAAACAACATACCTGAAGCAATCCGTAACAAGGAACTAACGTTAGCCCACATTATCTTATTAGCCATGGATTGTGACAGAGTTTACATTGAGACTCTCAATCATAGAGTAGAGTGGTTGAACTACAACCTAAAATACCATCTTTCTCCATTTGTTCACGTGAAACCATGTACTTCATCTGCTTGAGTTTCTTTTGTTACTTGAGTTTCTCGAGTGTCTTGAGGAAAAAAAATTCAACTGCTTGAGTTTCTTCTATTACGGTAAGGTTTGCTCTTCATTGTTTGCTAAAAATCTTTATTTTTTGTTAACTGGGTTTATGGATTTACACAGACTACTGGTTTACTAGGTTTACTTTGATATTCATAGCAGTTTGTATATATGCGTTGATACTGGGTTTACATCTTGGTATTGTTACATCTTGATACACAGAAAAAACTCATAAACCCAGTTTTTTACACGGACAAGTGAGTTTTACAATACTGTTACATCTTGATACACGGACACATCTTGATAATGTTATAAACCCAGTTCTTTACACGGACACATCTTGATAATGTTATAAACTCGGTGCAAAACTCATACAGTTTACATCTTATATATACAAAACTCCTACAGGGCAAAACTCATACAGTGCAAAACTCTACACGAACAAGTGTAGAGTTTTTGATTACTGTTAAATCTTATATATACAAAACTCATACAATGAAAAACTCTTGCATCTTATATATATAAAACTCAATATATTATTGCAAAACTCATACAATGCAAAACTCTACACGGACCCAGTTGTTGATTCTTCATCTTCACGTGGGTTTATCTGTCAAAGGGATACACGGGCAAAACTCATAAGCCCAGTTCTTTACACGGACACATCTTGATAATGTTATAAACCCATGGACAAAACTCGTAAACCCAGTTTTTTACACGGACAAGTGAATTAGTGCAAAACTCTTACATCTTATATATACAAAACTCATACAGTGCAAAAATCATATAGTGCAAAACTCTACACGGACAAGTGTAGAGTTTTTGATTCCTGTTAAATCTTATATATACAAAACTCATACAGTGCAAAACTCTCACATCTTATAGATACAAAACTCATACAGTGCAAAACTCATGTAAAACTCTACACAGACAAGTGTAGAGTTTTTGATTAGTGTTAAATCTTATATATACAAAACTCATACAGTGCAAAACTCTCACATCTTATATATACAAAACTCATACAGTGCAAAACTCTATACGGACAAGTGTAGGGTTTTTAATTACTGCAAAACTCATACAGTGCAAAACTCTACACGGACCCAGTTGTTGATTCTTCATCTTCACGTGGGTTTATCTGTCAAAGGGATACACGGACAAAACTCATAAACCCATTTCTTTACACGAATACATCTTGATAATGTTATATACCCAGTGTTTTATACGAACGCGAATGATACAGTTTACATCTTCATAGAGTTTACAAAACTCATAAACCCAGTGCAAAACTCATACAGTTTACATCTTATATATGCAAAACCCATACAGTGCAAAACTCAGTTTTTAAAAAGCTCATATAGTGCAAAACTCATACAGTTTACATATGAACTTAGTTTACATATGATATATACAGTTTACAAAACTCAAATCTTCAACACTCATTAAAACTCATAAACCCAGTTCACATCTTGATACAGTTTGCAAAACTTACAAACCCGGTGTAAACATAAATGGTTGGGATGACTGATAAAATCTTCATTACCAGATATATAGATTTTACAAAATTCATACAGTTTACATTTGATAACTGGGTTCTCAATGCGATTCCATGCACATACGCAGTCGTGTTCTTACTGAAGTTGGGTTTACACGTTCCATGAATAGTAGAGTTTTGTAAAATGAACGGGTTTACACTAACTACTGGGTTTATGGCTGGGTTCTTTGTTCATAACATTTTTTTGGCCTTGCCACTTATGAGATATATAAACGGACAAGTGAGTTTTACATCTTGATACTGTTATAAAACTCAAATCTTCATCTTGATACTATTATGCGATCCATTTTACATCTTCATCTTGGTTCGAATGCGACTGATATATACAGTACAAAACTCAAATCTTCAATTTTTTTTGTCAAACATAAATGGTTCGGACGGCTGATACAGTTTACATAAATGGTTGGGACAACTGATATTCGATTCATTTTACATATTCGATTCATTTTACATATTGATACTATTATAAAACTCAAATCTTCATCTTGGTTCGGACGCGACTGATATATACAATACAAAACTCAAATCTTTATTTTTTTTGTCAAACATAAATGGTTCGAACGGTTGATACAGTTTACATCATCATAGAGTTTACAAAACTCATAAATCGAGTGCAAACATAAATGGTTGGGACGAATGATACGTGTTCTCATAAACCCAGTGCAAACATAAATAGTAGATTCTTACTGAACTTAGTTCTTACTGGGTATACATCTGATGATAACTGGGTCCTTAATGCGATTATATATATATATATATATATATATATATATATATATATATATATACATTTTACAAATTAGTATGTTTTAAACAAGTAATTAGGTTTTACATTTTATACTTGGTACCTGTTTTAAACAAGTAATTAGACTTTACTTGATGTAAGAAATTAGCTTTAGGTTCAGTTTTAGTAGTTTTCATTTCTAATTTTAGTGTTTGGTTTATTTTTAGTTGCAACAAAACATATTCAGTTTTATTATTTATTAGTACGTTTGTTTGTGTTTTAGGGTCATTTTCATTTGTTTTTGGTAGGTTTATACTGATCCGTTTTCGTTTCTGGTTGATCTTCCATCACATGGAGAACATTACTATATACGGCATTGTATGTTATTTTTCATTCTTATGTCCTTCGGTGTTCCTTATAACATTTTAAACTTATTTATGATTTCTGTTACATTCCTTTCTGATAGGTGGATGACGACGCATCATATGCTGTACCAACCACTTCTCTATATTCTAATTGTATATATTACAATAATACCTTTAGCTTTTAACATACATGGTTGTGTTTACAATCACATATTGAAAGGTTGCGCAATAATAATATCAATGTTCTTATCAGGATGAAAATCAACTAAATACTATTCAATCTATGGTAATCACGTTCATCAAATATATATATATATTTATCAACATCCTTATTTTTTTATATATATTTCCTTTTTCATATTTGTAGGGTCGACCAACTAATAGCGACAAACATAACAACCAACGGTCAAAGGGATAGGAAGACATACCACTGACTCACGCACTAATTTCTTCCAATATTCATGTCATGTCTTGAATCATTTGCTATTTCATTTATATTTTTTGGATTTTATATGTTTCCTTTTATTTTTCGGGATAAAGGGAAAGGTAAGGAGAAGGTCTCCTCACAGTCGGTAAGTTTTGCCATATTAACGTTGGAAAGCTATTATAAAGTTTACATATTAACATGGTATAGGTTGGATATGCTCTCTATTTTCTTCCTCACTTTTTTTGTTTTAATTTTTTGTATAGATTCATATCCCGCGTCGAAAATACAACGGTATTGTTATTCATGATGTTGTCCAACCTAATGCTATAACTATTAATGTACCTATTCGCCACTACATGATTTTTACTTTAGAATTGCTTCTCTAATTTTTTTTTGTCATTGAGTTAACACTATATATGTGATTATATTCCTAAGCCTCACACTAAATTGAGCAACACAAATGACAAAGGCAAAGAAAAAATGCTCGGAAAAGGATCTGGCCCGCGTAAACAGGTTAGAGATATTTTCAACTACTTTCCATAGTTCATGTTGAAATATATTGTAGATTAATATTCGTCATCTTATTATATATTATCATATTATTTATGTAGGCAATCTGGATGGGAGAGGAGCCGACTTATTGCGGACCCATATGTTTCCTATTTCGTATTTTTCACTTTTCAACTCAGACTTTATATATCTTCAATCCAGTGCGCCAGTCTTATAACTAATATACTTTAATATATAAGTGAGGATAATATTGAATCCAGTCTTATAACTAATATACTTTAATATATAACTCAGACTTTAATATTTTCAATCCAATGCACCAGTCTTATAACCAGACTTTATATATATCTTGAATTAATATTCCTAATTAATATCTTTATCCTCCACACAGAGAAAGCGACAGGAACCTCATACTGATAATTTCATCTCAAAGTGTGTTTTGGCTCAACAAAAACGCCGTGAATGAGAAAATTTAATCTCAACGCATGTTTTGCCTCAAGAACCTCCCACCCTACGTGGTATTGCCCAACGACAAAGACGTGATCGAGAAAGGACATTATCATTGAACTTAACCTCAGAAGCACTTCTTGATCAACCATCTACTCCCGCTCTCCAGTGCAATTCAATCGAGGAACTTATCCTCAGAAGCACTGAACATCATCCTAATCTTTCACGGCTTACAAATGTTTTATCCCATCAACCTACCCCCCTTTTACCATCCTCTAAACGATCGCTAGCCCAAAGACAACTACGTGATAGAGAAAAAGCATTTGCATTGACAAATCCACTTCATAATCATCCCCATGTACATTTAAGTGTGTCACAATTAATGGAGGATGCATTTGTTGAAGTCCCGTCACCAGCATCTGGCCAATTTACACATTTGAGAACCCCTAATCCTTTTGAATTTCCCTCTTCAAAATCGTAGTCCTCTTACCAATAGTTTACCAACTCCACAATCATCTGATTATATTCCCCCCACTATTTTCCCCAGAAACCTTTTTGATGATTTCAATGCTATTGATCATAATGATATTCAAGTGACACACACATCTACCGAGGTCCTACAAGTATCAACTCTAGGGGTTGCTACACCTGCCCCTAATATTCAAACTACTGATACATCGTGTGTAAGCAGCATTGCAAGTACGAGTTCAAGTCATGCACCACATGTCAAATTAGGTAAGCATTTTCTTGGGCCCATGGATGTTCCTTGCCCTTATTGTTTAGATTTACATTGGATAGATGAAAGATTATCGACCTCATCAAAGATTCGCCCTCTATTTGGGAAGTGTTGTAGACAAGGACAAGTTCGATTACCACATCTATTTGAATCCCTACTTGAAATTAAACATCTGTTCGATGGTAATGATGTTCAATGCAATTCTTTCCAGAGTCATATTAGAGAGTATAATGCTGCAAATGCCTTTACAAGCCTTGGTGTTCAAATGGATGATAGGGTCCTCAGAGGTAGGAGTCCATCATCTTTCACCATTCATGGCGAACTACGTTATCGTACTGGATCCTTATTATCAGAACCGGGACACGAAGAAGAAGCTTCATATGCCCAGTTATACATTTATGATCCCAGTGTGGCTCTGAGTGTTAGGGAATGTAGGAATCCACAATTACGAAGTGATGTACTTCAAATAATTCAAGGTTGCTTGGAGGTGAACAATCCGTTTATCCACAAATATCGTCAAGCATTTGCTATTTTGAATGAATCCTCTCGATTCGACCAGAACTTGCCAGCATACCTGTATTACAATTCTGCAGTAGATCGTAGAAGGTATATTTGCCTTCGATCGATGAGATTTCTGTTATTTTACCCGGCGATGGACATAATTCGTCTGCAATGAGAGACATTATTGTTTACCTTTGAGGGGGGGATCAATTGATGCGAGTTAATGAATGTCACCCAACTTACCTCTACGCTACGTTCTTTTATACCCTCACGGTCAACTTGGTTGGGACCCCGACATGAAGCTATGGGATGTGGCAAACAGTGTTGATCAGGATCATCGACTAACTCAACTCGATTATTATAGTTATCATTTGTTTCAATATGGCACTGAGTACTCTACAATTTTGAGAGGAGGTAAACTTATGCAAGAGTTCATTGTGGATGCATGGGCTTCAACGGAACAAAATCGTTTGACTTATTTCAAACTTAATCAAAGCAAACTTCGGGTAGAATTATACAAAGATCTTACCGATTGTATGTCCGAGGGTGTTGAACCATTACAAATTGGCAGGCGAATGATTTTTCCGTCTTCTTTTACTGGTAGTGCGCGAAATATGTTTGAGATTTACCAAGATTCAATGGCTATCACTCGGTACAATCAACACCCTGATATTTTTCTCACAATGACCGCCAATCCTAAATGGCCTGAAATCAGTAAGGAAATTTTACCGGGTCAAAATGCTCTCGACCGTCCAGATTTGATTGCACGTGTTTTTGAACTAAAGAGAAAGGCACTAATGAAGGAGATTAAAGATAAAAATATTTTTGGCAAGAAAGTGGCCCATGTGTTTACAATCGAATTTCAAAAAAGGGGGTTGCCCCATATGCACGCTCTTCTTTTCCTCGATAGTCAAAGCAAGATTAAAATATGCGCCCAAGTAGATAATGTTGTCTCTGCTGAGTTTCCATATCCCACTAATGATCCTACACTCTTCCAAACTATATTGAGTTGCATGGTACACGACCCATGTGGCTCCCAGAATCCGAATTCCCCTTGCATGGAGAACGGTATATGCACGAAGAAATACCCTCGAGCATTTGCAGAAGCCACAACAATGAATAATAATGGATATCCAATCTATCGTCGTCATGATGATGGTAAGGAATATACTACTGTAAGTGGAAAAAAGGTATCAAATAAAGATGTTGTCCCCTATAATCCATATTTGTCTAGGCTTTTCAAATTTCACATTAATGTCGAGGTTTGTGCTGGGTTACGATGCGTTAAATATATAAATAAGTACATATATAAGGGTCATGATCGCACAACTATGGTCTTGGTAGGTGTTGATGAAATATAACAATATTTGGATGCAAGGTACATTGGACCTCCTGAGGCATCTTGGCGAGTTTATGGTAATCACATGCATCAGGAAAAAAACCCGCCTGTTACACGATTAGATTTACATATACCTGGCATGCATCATGTTGTGTTTGATCCTTCAAATTCATCAGCTACGACTGCTCAAAGATCCAGGGGTCAAATGAGTTCTTTAACCGAGTTTTTTGCTTTTTACACATTGAATCCTTCTGCACGAGAGTATACCTACTAGGAGTTTCCCCAACATTATGCCTGGAGCTCTAAAACAAAACTTTGGACTGCATGAAAATCATTCGAGTCTGCTATTGGGAGAATGTACAACGCTAGCCCAAATTTTGGAGAAAGATTTTATTTGCGATTGCTTTTGACCATTGTTAAAGAACCCACATCGTTCGAGTGCTTACGCACAGTGAACTGTGTATTACACGAAACTTTCAAATCAGCGTGCATAGCGAGGGGATTGCTTGAAGACGATAATGAGTGGGTTTAATGTTTACAGGAAGCATCCATCATGTGCACCGAATATCAACTTCGACGGTTGTTTGGTGTTATACTTACACAATGTTTTCCTTTGCATCCAGAGTTATTATGGAATCAATTTTCCATTCATATATGTGATGATTTGATTCATAAGTTACGCACATTGTTTTCCATCCCAAATCCAACTGACATCCAAATTGAGGATTATGGTTTGTATCTTTTAAATGAGGTGCTTCAAGAGTCTGGTAAGACATTAAGTGGCTTCCATCCAATGCCTTTGCCAAATTTTAATTGGACGACTACGGGTGGGAACATATTACTCTCAGAACATCATTAGTTACAATCATTAGTAGAGCAAGGTGACGCACAGTTGGATGTTGATCGCCTTAATGAGGGACAACGTATAGCTTACTCAGCGATAACATCATCTGTTTTCGAGAATAAGGGGACTACATATTTTTTAAATGGAGGTGCTGGCACCGGAAAGACATTTTTGTACAATACAATTGCAACCTTCTGTCGTAGTTTGGGTCATACAGTTATTACAGTCGCTTCGTCTGACATTACTTCTTTGTTGTTGGTTGGTGGTCGAACTGCACATTCAACATTTTGCATACCTTTGGACATTCTTGAAAACTCAAACTGTGGATTTACAAAGCAATCGATACATGCAGAGTTATTTAAATCAGCTAAGCTTATAATATGGGATGAAGTTACTATGCAACATAGGCATTGTGTTGAGGCTGTAGATAGGACACTGCAAGATATTTGTGATGTTAAAAAGCCAATTGGAGGAATTACAACAGTTCTTGGTGGTGATTGAGGAGTTAGAGAAGAAAATGTTTCCGCTTCATTAAGGAGGTTTGTGCTCTGGAGGCACATCCATGTTTTGACCTTACATCTAAACATGCGACTAAACCCATTGGAGCCCAAGACAATTCAATTCTCTACGTTCTTGGATCAGGTATCGCTATTTACTCTTTTCTATTTTTTAATAATTTTCGTTCCACCTACTACATGCATTTGATTTGATTTTTTTATTTTTGTAGATTGGGTCCAATCCTCTTGAAATTGTATCATTGCCTTCCTCAATTCAAATGTGTAATGATGTGAATGATTTAATTGCGAAGGTCGATCCATTTTTGAATGTGGTCGGTCCTGTTACACCAACCTTCCTCACCGAACGAACAATTCTGTCAACGCGAAATGACGATGTGACTGCTATAAATAATTTGGCATTGAATATCTTCCTGGGTGATACGAAAACTTATTTTGGTGCCGACAAAATGTGTGACGACGAGTCCGGTAGAGACGTACATAGCCAATACCCAAATGAATTTTTGAATTCTCTCAGTCCTTCTGGTTTACCCCTTTTTAAGTTGGAATTAAAGGTGGGTTCTCCAATTATGCTTTTGAGAAACATTTCTCCGAAGGATGGTCTTTGCAATGGCACCCGATTAGTCATTACAAAATGTGGATAGCATGTTATTGAGGCCCAAATATTAACTGGTGATAAGTGTGGAAATTTAGTATTCATTCCCAGAGTCTCACTATCTCCGTCATTGGTGGAGATCCCTATGAAAATGACGAGACGCCAATTCCCAATTCGACTGGCATATGCAATCACCATTAACAAATCACAGGGTAAATATGTAAAATTTATGGTAATTGACTTGCGCACGCCGATTTTTAGTTATGGCCAGTTATATGTAGCATTATCTCGATGCACAAGTGCAAAACACATTACCCTTCTTTCTAATGATTGTTCACTTTCGACAACAAACATTGTGTATCCAGAAGTTCTCCTATAAAGTAAGTAGTGTTATTTTTCATATAAACTACACATATGACCCCTTTATATCATCTTTTGATATTTTTTTTAATTATTCTTAAGATTGGGAGCCGATGGTAAGGCATAAAGAGCGGATAAATACCCGCAGACTGCTTACATGAGGTTCTCACAACAAGGTACTTTGTCTTTAAAATATTTTCTCTTTCGATTCATTTTTAAAAATTAGTCTTAACTATAAATATTTCTTATAGGTGGTTGTAAATTGTGCCAATCTTCATATGAAGTACGTCGAGCTATATACGCGAACATTTCGTAGAGTTATTACGAGGATGTTTACTGCGAATCTATGATTGACTATCAAAAGGATAAATTTTTGGGATGTTGATCTTTTGGACTTTTTGTAAAGCTTAGGCTTAGAGTTACTACACGCTGTTGGATGATTGCTAAGGTTATTTTGTAATAGTCTGCCTAGGCTTTTTTTGTATAGTCTGGTAAGGCTATTTTTGTTGTTGAAGTGTTTTTTATACCTTAAATCAGGTAGACCGTTATTTTATTGTTATTACGTTAGTTTCCCCCGAATATTGTTGTGATTTTTTTAAAGAAGTTTGTTTCGTTCAAGCATTTGTTTCATGAATTTGGACATTTCGAATATTGTACGATTGGTTGTTACCCCTTAACCAGGGTGGATAGTCACAAAGGAGACTATGCCTATTTTTTTTAGAATTCACACTTTGTTAATTCGAGTGATGAATTTAAACTATTTGAACGTCGTTGGACTATTTGTTATTTGTTAAGCAAGGTGGTTAGTCATATAAACAAATCAGATTATGACCAATTTTTTTTGAAATTGCATTTTGTTTTCTTAGCAAACGATTTTTTTTGCCTTTTTACGATTATCAGCGTGCCTTCAAGCACAAGCATACCCTAGTGTGTGTGTGTGTGTGTGTGTGTGTGTATATATTGTGGGGGAAGGGGGGAGGAGGTGGTGGTCTTTGGGTTATCCAAAACACTGTATGAAAATCGCCTTTTTAAATTTTTTTGACAAGCCGTGATCGTGGCCCAAATAAGGTGTGTAATTAAAATAGGTGGCTATTAATAGAATATTGAGGTGTTAATAAAAACACCCTTTTTTTTCAATATAAATTTACACACAATGAAGAGTATGCTTTGAAGTGTATGTTACAAAGGATCTAAGGGTCCGTTTGATACAAAACTGGGTAAATGATCTGAGTAGCAAATTTTTTCATGACAAAGGCAAATCCTATAAATTTTCATATAGGATGCATAACATTAATTTTTAAGGTGTCAAAAGTGGACAGTTTTTAATAGTGCTCACTTTTGATCGGTTTGGTCGGTAAATAAAGAATACCAATACCAAATCAATTATAATATATCAAAATCGAAATTACCATTTGTGCTACTCGGTACAACCTGACATAAACTAAAATTGAACCGTTTGGTTTGCAATAAAATCTATTTTTTTGGGTAAATTCCGAAATAACAAAAAAATTCAATCAAGGTGAAAACTGAATAATGACCAAAATAATTGAAACCCAAAATTTGAAAATCAACTTTAGGCGTCCTCATTACCCTAGTGCCCTAATTTGTCGACTAATGGTGACGAACCCGCACTGAACTCGCGAAATGAGCAAGCCATTTTCAACCCCTTCTTTTATAACTTACAACACTTGAAACCATTTAGTCAACAGTTGATGTGGAACAAGATGTTGAGCTAGATAGTTAAAAAGCGATCCCCATATTTTTAATAGCATATTAGCTACACTCATTCGGCTTTCAGGTCGATGTGGGACATGAACTAGTTAATAGATTAGAAGGGTTTTTTACCAATTAGTCCCGTTTACTAAGTATGTAGTTCAGTAGGTTCTATCATCTTTATTTTGCACAAATAGGTCCCTTGAAAAAAGATTTTTTTATCGAATATGTCATATTTGTAAACATATACTGAATATTCATTATATGAATAAATAAGACATATTGAGAAAAAAATGTTATGATAGAACCTATTAAAAATGTCTTATGTAAATATGATTTATGTGCCAAAATCCCTTAGAGAATTTACATTTTTTACTATCAAGATATTCATGTGTATATATATTTTATTACTTTATTAAAGTGTATATTTTTGTATCTCTAGCAAATTAATCGGCATTTTGGACGGTAGTTTCGGTATTTAATTTTGGTACGGTAATTTTAGTAAATCGATTTTTTAGATGTGAAAACCAAAACTAACCACAAAAAAATCAAAAATTTCAATTTCGGTAGTTACGACTTTCGGTAAGTAAAAAGGCCATTACTACTATTTTCGGTACAAAACGACACAGTACGAGTTTTTACCGTATCGCGAATACCCCTAGTTTTTAACAAAATAAAAAAAGTTTTAACAAAAAAATGTCTATAAATTTTTTTTAGCAAAAAGAAATTAGTTTTAACAACAACAAAAAAAAAAAACAGTTTTAACGAAAAAACAGTTTTTAATAAAATAAAAATAGTTTTAACAAACAAAAAATAGTTAATAGAATACTTTTCTTATTTAAAAAAAACAGTTTTTAATAAAAAAAATAATTTAACGAGAAAAAAATAGCTCTTAACAAAATAAAAACAGTTTTAACAAACAAAAAAAAGTTTTAAAAAGGATGATAAGTTTGTGATCAATTTTTTCTTTGCTATAGAGGTAAACAAAGTTTGCCAACAAAAGTGAAAAAATGATGACAAATATGCATGTCGACATGGTTATCTATGGATTTTTTTTCATGGCAAATAAGGACAATCAAACACACAAAATAATGAGCAAATCGTTCATTTATCACCATTTTTCATGGCAAATAGGGTGTATCAAATATACCCTAACATTGATGTACACATGATCATTTGTAATAATACTATAAAGCCGTATAGTTTTAACATTACTAACATTTATTCGAAATTCCAAACATAGATAAAAGATTGCTAACACTAAGATATAGTAAAAATATTACAAACAATTATTTTGTGCGATTGATATTTGATTCCTAGAATAAAGAATTGAAACATTACGCACATAAAAATAATGCTATTGTAGATATAAAGCTGAGTAAAATTTAAAGATATTACATTACAGAATAACATGTTAGATTAGATTCTATTTTGTGAAAACCATCAGAGAAACAAAAACATTCATATTGAATTATCAAGAATTAAAAATATTGAATTTGCGGAAGCGTACCTTAATCCATAACGAGAAAATTAAAATATCCGAGTCTGAGGTCTTATGATCTTTCAAATCAACACTTTTATTTACCATCTAAATTTCTCTCTCAGAATGCGTGGTATAAATTATTTATGGAATTCGTAAATTTTTAATATTAAAACTTATTTAATTAAAGTTAATCTTCAATCCAATTTATTAAACCCTAAACATTTATCTATGTGAATAAATCAAACATGCAATCACAAATCAAGGGACAATCAAATTTAGGAAAAATCCCCCGAAAGGGCTGGAATATATATTGCAAATCACAACTTACAACTACATAGAGAAATCCACAATGAATTTCTCGCAGAAAATTAAAATAGACCGCCGCCTAAAATCAACAAAGATTACCTCCGGAACCTCAAGGACCGCAACTCCTTCTTCAGCAGTGAATACCCTCCAGTATCCCCAATGACCGCAACCATCAGCAAATAACTCCCGTAAGAACTATCAATCCAGCAGTAGAGAATCCTTCTCTACAAGAGAAACTTCAACAAACTCTGAAAATATATAAACTTCAACAAACTACCCAACTTAAAGCAAGATTTCTTAAGGTGTCCTCTCTTCTTGCAATAGGAGAGAATATAAACGGGTCTAGGAACACCTCTCTCAAAATGTCTAGGACGCGCTATCCTACGAGTAAACTAAAGGTGGGTTAGGTCGAATGCCAGATGGATCTATCACAAACTCTGAAACCGGCTCGGGTGCAACATGAGAAGTAGACGCATTGTCATAACCTATTCCTAGTTTCTAAACATTACCCAAAGCGGGGCTAGTGAGCATCTTTTCAACCTTCTTAGATGTATCCTCTATAGTGACCTTGACTCCCGGGCACGTTCTAGATTTCTCTCGAGGTGGGATACATGGACTTTAAGTTCTCTTTTTTCAGCCTAAGACAATCAACTGTTCACATAAAGAAACTCTCACCTTCTCGAGTTGACTCGCCGACACCTCATACTCTCTCTCTCTCTCTCTCTCTCTCTCTCTCTCTCTCCAAATCTAACACCTTAAGACATAACTCCTTATACAACTTCTTTGTCTTGAAGGTCTCGACGTATAAATCTCTAAACGATTTTTGGAGATCGCTTTCACTCTCACTCTCACTCTCACTTGAAACACTCAAATCATCATCGGGGATTTCACGTATACAAATGACCTCATCGTCGTGGGACAAACTATATATGCTCACGTGAGTAGCCATAAAGTCAACACACATACCATCTGATGATTCATTCCCCAAATCAATCACCTCGATGTCACTGTTGCTAATAGTGAAAGGCATAACAATTTTCTTACCTTTTCTCTTTAACATAGTGGGACATGCAAACACTTTGTGTGCTTTATTCTCGAACTCAAAACATCACGCCTCTTCCTCTTTCTCATCGCTCTCTTTGATCTCCTCTTTCTTTTTATTTTTCTCAAAAATCTTTTTATTGGAAGAATTTTCTTTGGAAAATTTGAGAAACTTTTGAAATTTTTAGCAAAAAGCCACATCATCAAAATAAAACTCCCCTTAGACTCAGACTCACAAACTCTTTCTTTTTCCTAATTTTCTCTCTTCTTAGACACTTCCTCACCCTTTTTAGATTGGGCCCTAAGTGCTATCCCTCTACCCTTAGGCTTAACAGTGTTAAGAAACATGTCGATCTCATAAGTTTGAAGATCTCTTTTGAGTTATTCTAATCTAAGTGTATATAATATCCCTAATGAGTTCAAAATGGTGACCTTATGAATAAAACGTTTGGGGAGAGACCTCAAAATCTTTTTAACAACTCTCGACTCTTCAATTTTATCAGATTTGCAGTTTTCGTTTAGCAAAAGTCTTAAATGAAAAAGTCACACAAAATAGTTATTTATAGCAAAACAAAATTCTTGAGGCGACGCAGCTCGTTCGAACGACTTCTTGATGCCGTTTGAACGACATTAGATGTCGTTTTAAGCGGCCTAAGAAATGACATGATAAAATGAAAAATAGTACGTGGTCGTTTGAAGCAATAAAAGAATGACCTATCTCCCCACCTAAGAAACAAGATGCGATGTTGTTAGAAGAGGTCATTTGAATGACATTAGCATGTCATTTGAATGACTGAAGAGAAAAAATAAAATATTTAAATTCTCGCCTATAGGTCTCCAAAAAAATATTTTAACTTAGAAAAATGCCTCATTTTGATAAAAAACAGTTTTGAAAAACATCTCAATACTATCGTAAAATATTTTCGAAACTTAAACACATTCCTTACCAAAATCAATCTCGTAAAATCCCGTTGCTGAAGAAACTTGATTTTCGGATCCGCCTTCTTGAACTTATGAACATGATCATCATTTGATGGTTGTAGTGGTATATGACATACACAATTTAGACTACGGACGATGGAATATCTGTCCTTACAAATCTCCCCCTATATCTATGCCAGTACAAAATAGAAACAATCCGAATTATCAATCAAATGTCCAATACAAATATAATACCCTCCCATGAACCCCCAAGTGAAAAGATACTAAAAATGCAAGTCTTCAAAAAAAATCATTAACATCATCAAGTCTCTTTGCTTTCCTTGCTCTTCTTTTTGTGTGCTTTCCAAATGATCATCAATGCCCTACACATAATAGACAAATCAAATGCCTTCCTGACGTATCGAGTTTGAAATGAAATAAACATAAATTAAATCAAGTAAATCAATTATCCCTCATAATTCATAGTTTGTTCTCCCCTTTTTTATTTTTTCAAAATAGACAAGGGAAAGAATAAACAAAATAAATACAGAGTGTCACGACAAATATCTCAAACATATCAAATGCGCTAATGCAAGGATATATTAAAAAGGTTTTCACATTTTTTTTTTATTTTTCAAAATTTTCAAGCCAAAATAATTTACTAAAAAACACACACCATGAATTTAAACTAAGATAACAAAATCGTGGATACGGAATGAATGGGTGTGAATAAATTGGCCAGGAAAAACAACTCAATCAAACATAACATATGTACACGGTGAATATGAACACTCTTAACGAACGATCATCAAAATTGTCCTTAGGTTTAAAAATATTGAATTCAAATGACATTCACTCAATCTAATCAACACATCAAAGTCTAAAATGATTTTCACACCAAAAATGTCTAAAACTATGTAATGCTTTTTCAAGACTTTGTTAGGACGTGCAAACCCGTCGTTTTGTTTCCATCCAAACACCTTCATAAATCATAATTATTTTTATTTTTCTATTGAGGTGATAAAACTAAACTATTTGGCTCCCTTTTGGCATATTTTTTTGTTACCTTAATTTTTTCTTAGGCTCTTTTCAAACGGTGGCTTTCACGACGAGATTATTATTCTCTCGCAGCCCTTTCCCGTGTACACTCATCATTTTTTTCAATTCTAAACAAAATTCCTCACGAGCAACGGTTCTTATATGCACTACTTTCATTATCAAGTTTTATCACATTTGGTTCATTTTAAAGACAGGATTGAGATCAAAACATTTCGACCAATACGTGATAAACAAGTATAATAATCAAATAAATTCGTGCAAGTGTGAATTAAAGGAAATCATGAGTCAAACATGTAGGAAGTAACAACTAATCTCATCTCAATGACTCCAAACATTGTAAATCACAAAATGAATTGATGATGCATCTCAAATCACTATCAAACAGACACATGGATAATGGAATTAATTTGTGACTTGGTCATCCTAAAAGTCCATCCATAAACAGTGTAAACAAAATACAATTTTTTTTGCCCTTTTCAAAATATTTATCAAAAATAAATCTTTTTAGCCTTTTCAAGTTTTTCTGAGAAAAAAGAAAATCATTTTGTATTTTTCCAAAAACAAAAAATCTTTTTAGTTTTTTTGAAAAATATATCAAAATGGAATGATAAATACAAAGGTGGTACCTACTAGAAATAGGCATAAAATATCATCATGAAAATCATCCTATGCTAGAAAATAAGTCTAAACCTCAATCATTAGGTCCGTAGATGTTTTCAAAGGTGGTGACATCCTATGAAAAACATCCATCAAATCATGTTAAGTTTTGACTAAATAATCAACTTGCTCTCGAAAGTGCTCAAAATCTCACATGTGATGTGCATGAGCATGTAGTATCACGCGTGGGAGTGCATGTGGGAACATGTGTAGTAGCATAACGAGGTAAAAATCTATTGTGACACCCCGACTAATTAAATACCGGGTAGCTACTCCTTTATTAAATCAATTCAAAATGCCAAGTTGGTTCAGTTAATAGCATCACTGTCGAAAACATTTAATGATTACTAACCACCTAGTATTTAAAAAGTAAGTTGTCAAATTTTAAATTAAATCTGATTAACATGCGATAAAAGAAATTATGAAAGGATGACATATCCATTCACCATAAAGAAGCAATAGAATAACCAACAAATAATAATAAGTCTGGAGGGAATGCTCCTCACAACAATCCCACAACTGAAATAATAAAACAAGTCTTAATCCTGAATTAATTACAAACCAAAGTCTGAATAATTGAAATATATAAAAAAAAAATCTCTAATAGAAATGGGCGACATGCCCTACAAATGATGAAACTGAATATGGAGTCAAGACTAGAAAATGAGGCGTCTACTATCAAGGCCCTGTAACTTCCACAACAGCTACAGCTCGTCACCTGAATGAAAGTCCTATGCATGGTGTCCTTGTGGCTGGGCACCTAAAAAGGTTTTTACAAAAAAATAGATTTGAAAGCAAACGGGTCAGAGCCCGAAAGTGGAGAGTATTTTAAAAACAGCAAGTGCTTTAATAACATTAAAATAATGAATGCAAAGTACATGTTAGGACGTGCTCTCACATGAAATACTCACCTCTCGACTAATTGTGCACTCCTAACGTACCGTACCCATTCAAATGATTCTCATATCTAACTAAACCGACATAAGTTCTAACCTTTCCACTCGATTCACAATATGAATTCCCAATATTATCACTTAAACAAATAGCTTTAATTAAACTCGGATTCTCAATTGATAACATTACAATGTACGGCATGTTATCCCTTTTTAACTTCTCAAGGAGTTACTATAAATTATTCTCGCAATTAAACATAACAATTCCTTTTCATTTACCCGTATATTATTCACATCATAAATATACAATACAAGCACCCCGAGGCTAAGCTGCGGTGCACACATACTCTGCTATCCATCCCGGTACATCACGTACATAAGGATTACAAATTCCGAATCTCTCAGGAATTGTTAGAATAAGCACAACACACAAAAATGGAGGCGAACATAATTCAACATATCCATAGTCACGTACATACCTACGCTCCATAGTCAGCTGACTTAATAACTCACAATTAAGTCATTCCCTTGAACTATGTCCTCTAGGTACCAATCTAGATCCGGGCACACAAGGATTAGATGGCCCTAAGCGAACGTAAACCTCCCGTGATAGCAAGTATGGTAGGTATGTCATACACATAAAATCATATACATATACTAAGCATGCACACATCTTAGTAATTACCATAATTTATTAGTGGTATACTTCTCATTCTTATACCAATACACGTGTTCCCGGTTTATATATACACATCATCCATTATCCTCACGTCGTAATTAGCTAATCGCGTCCTAACCCACAATTACCATTTGGTTCAAATCATTCTTCTATATTTTACTCCCCAATATATCCCGAATATCCCAACTATATCAATTAGTCATCAAGGTAATGTAATCTCTACAATTAAACAAGGTTACGGGACACTAGGAATCAAACCAGGCCAAAAAGGCCAAACTATCAACTCGTTAGAAGTCTCGTTCGAACGAGGTCGTTCGAACGAGAGTTCGTTCGAACGAAGTGGGCATCTAACGAGATCTCGTTCGAACGAAAGGCATCGAACGAACATCCCACTCGTTAGAAGGAAAACTGTCAACTCGTTAGAAGCTCGTTCGAACGAGATCGTTCGAACGACCTGGGCAGGTCTTCTAACGAGGTGACAGTTCGAGCCCAAAATTTCTAAATTCATTTTTCCTCCAACTTTCTCTTCTCAAAACTCATCCAAACATTATCCTAACAGTGTTTTAAGGTTTCTAATCATTCATAAACATACTTAGGTCGTATATTAACATATATATGGGATCAAATCATCCTAAACCACATCTAATCATCAAATCTCCCCAATTTTCCCCAAATCTCATGAACATGAAGCCTAGAAATTTAAAGTCTTCAATTTCCATAAATAAATTCGTTTTTGTAACATAACAAGTAGTAATTCTTTTAGTTCAATCACCCAACAACAATTCTACATGCAAACCTATATCAAAATCTGAATTTATAACTCCAAATTACATGGGTTTTTACAAGTCTCCCAATACAATGAAATTTTCATTAATGTCTAAGCATTGAAGAAGCATTCGCTTGAAATTAACGTAATTAAACCACTTGCCTCGGATTGTTCTCTGAATTTGATGTTGGATGTTGCTCTCTTTTCCTCTCCAATTTCTCCCAAGGTTGAAGGTTGAAGATGATGGTTATGGTTTCTCTTTTGGGAACTTCTCCTAACCTCTCCTATAACTCCCGTAGTCCTTTAGTTGGTTAAGTGATGATGATGGCTTAGTGGGTCACTAAATATCTTAATATTTAACTCCCAAAATTCGTTGGTTAATTATCCTAATATTTCAAAATTACCAAAATACCCTTTTAAGTTTCCGGTATGGCCCAATAATGCCCCGGGACCCAAACTAAACCCCCGGCTAGTGTTTTCTAACTATTTCGACCCTTCCGGACACGTTGGTGCACTCAAAATAACCATACGGTTGATAAAACTAAAATTCACTTTTTAATTAAAAATTATATTCCTGACGCGACTGTCACATGCGTCCCAACAAAATTTCCCAAATTGCCATATTTCAATCTCGCAACAATTTCAATAGTTTCAATATTCATATAACATCATATGTATACAAATTATAATCAAATACCAACTCACATCTTGTTAGTATTTTATCCGGATTAATTCTCAATTAATTCACATTTAATTTAATTAATCCCATAAATAAATATCACAAAAATACGGGGTATTACATCTATGAGACACACTACCCAACTTAAAGCAAGATTTTTTAAGGTGTCCTCTCTTCTTACAATAGGAGAAAACATAAACGGGTCTAGGAACACCTCTCTCAAAATGTCTAAGACGCGCTCTCCTACGAGTAAACGAAAGTTGGGTTAGGTCTAAAGTCAATTGGATCTATCATAAACTCGAAATTGGCTCGGGTGCAACATGAGAAGTAGACGCATTTGTAATACCCCGCATTTTTATCGATATTTATTTATGGGATTTATTAAATTAAATGTGAATTAATTGAGAATTAATCCGGATAAAATACTAACGAGATGTGAGTTGGTATTTGATTATAATGTGTATATATGATAATATATGAATATTGGAAATATTGAATTAGTCGTAAGATTGATATACGGCAATTTGGGAAATTTTGTTGAGACGCGTGTGACAGTCGCGTCAGGAAAGTAATTATTTAATTAAAAAGTGAATTTTATTTCTATTAACCGTATGGTCATTTTAAGTGCGCCAACGAGTCCAGAAGGGTCGAAATAGTCAGAAAACACTAGCCGGAGGTTAAGTTTGGATCCCGGGGCATTATTGGGCCATACCGGTAACTAAAAATGGCATTTTGGTAATTTTGGAAATTTGGGAATTAAAACCCACGAAAATTAAAGATAAAAATTTGACTTATTCTTTATCCACTAAACCCACTAACTACACTAAATGACTTAATGGGCTACGAGATAAGTTAAGGAACTAGTTCTAACTTGCCAAAAACCAACCCCCACCTCCATTGTCATCTTGAGAGAAGAGCTTGGAGAGAGAGAGAGAGAGAGAGAGAGAGGAGAATTCTGCAAAGAGAGAGAGGAGAATTCTGCAGAGAGAGAGAGGAATTCAACCATCTTCAACCAACAACAAATCTGGAACATAAGGCAAGTGATTTAGTTACAATTAATTCCATGAATGTGTTCTTCCATGGTTAGGAAATTATCAAATTTGTTTTGGAAAATTGATATAGACCCATGAATTTGAGGATTAAAACTATGAAATGTGTTAGGTATTGCATGTAGAAACATTCTGGACGAATTATGAATTCAAAAAGATAACCATTGATGATCTAAAAACGGATTTAAGAAGAAGTTTATTAATGTTCTTGAAAGAAATAGAAAACAGGGATTCTTGATGAAGTTTTGATCCAAACAAAGCCCTTGGATGATGAATTATTGGTTTTAGAACGTTAACAATGTTGTAGGATGGTTGTATGATGATATTATAATGTTATCTTAGAGTTTCATGCTTATTAATGGAGTTTTGGGACGTTTTGAGGACTGCAAAACGAAGCAGTCCGTAGTCTACCTAGTGTGATCGATCGATCGACATTCATCAGTCGATCGATCGACCACCATCGATCGATCGAAGGTCAAGGTCGATCGATCGACCTTGCCAGAAAGAGTAAAATTTTTCCTAGTTAAATTTAATGGTGTTAAACCTTAGAAATTATTATTGGAGACTTTATGGATATCCTTCGACTTAAGGAAAACCAGTAGGTATGGTTATAAAATTTGGACCTTAATTAGAATTCAAATTGAGGAATTATTCTAAAATCTAATGAAATCCGGTGAGTGAGATAACGTTAGAGTTAAAAGAGTAAATTTAAATAATTTGGTGAAATGAGGTTTGGGGCAAAAGTAAGGACCTTAAGAATAATGATGTTATATGTGAGAATAATAGGAAGATTAATAGACCCTTTGAGATAGGTTTTAAGTACAAGAAACTATGACGTGAGATGTGTCGACAGTCTACATTTTTATATTATCGGAAGACTTAAAATGTATAAAATT
Source organism: Sambucus nigra (assembly GCA_949130495.1). Taxonomy (NCBI): domain Eukaryota; kingdom Viridiplantae; phylum Streptophyta; class Magnoliopsida; order Dipsacales; family Adoxaceae; genus Sambucus; species Sambucus nigra. The sequence continues at coordinate 186,042,819 of OX422222.1, read as the reverse complement.
GGAATAATGGTATAAGGATGTAGAAAGTACCTTTATTAACGTTAAGATATCTAAGATGTGTGAATGCTTAGTATATGATTTTTGTATATGACATACCTTCCATACTTGCTATCATGGGAGGTTTACGTTCGCTTAGGGCCTTCTAATCCTTGTTTGCCCGGATTTAGTTTGGTACCTAGAGGACATATTTCAAAGGAATGACTTAATTGTGAGTTATTAAGTCAGCTGACTATGGAGCGTAGGTATGTACGTGACCCATGGATATGTTGAATTATGTTCGCCTCCATTTTTGTGTGTTGTGCTTATTCTAACAATTCCTGAGAGATTCGAAATTTGTAATCCTTATGTACGTGATGTAACGGGATGGATAGCAGAGTATGTGTGCACCGCAGCTTAGCCTCGGTGTGCTTATATTGTATATTTATGATGTGAATAATATACGGTTCAATGAAAAGGAATTTGTTATGTTTAAATTGCGAGAATAATTTATAGTGATTCTATGAGAAGTTAAAAAGGGATAACATGCCGAGAATTGTAATGCTAATAATTGAGAATCCGAGTTCAAGTGAAGCTATCTATTTAAGTGATAATATCGGGAATTCATATTGTGAATCGAGTAGTTGGGCTAGAACTTACAACGGTCTAGTTAGAGATAAATAACACATGAATGGGAACAGGAACGTTAGGAGTGCACAGTTAGACGGGAGGTGAGTAGTTCATGTGAGAGCACGTCCTAACATGTACTTTGCATTCATTGTTTTAAATGTTATTAAAGCACTTGCTGTTTTTAAAATACTCTCCACATTCGGGCTTGCTTTCAAATCTACTTTTTTGTAAAAACCTTTTTAGGTGCCCAGCCACAAGGACACCATGCATAGTATTTCCAGTCAGGTGACGAGCTGTAGCTGTTGTGGAAGTTACAGGGCCTTGCTAGTAGACGCTTCATTTGCCTTGACTCTATATTCAGATTTCATCAGTTGTAGGGCATGTCGCCCATTTCTTTTAGAGACATTTCATTTCTTTCAGTTATTCAGACTTTTGGCTTGTAATTAATTCAGGATGCAGACTTGTTTTATTTCTTTTCATGTTGGGATTGTTGTGAGGAGTATTTCCTCTAGACTCATCTTTATTTGTTGATTCACTATAGTTGGACTTTATCGTGAATGGTTGTGTTACATTTCTATATTTCATTTATTGCATGTTAATCAGATTTAATTTAAAAATTGACAACTCATTTTTTAAATACTAGGTGGTTAGTAATCATTAAAAATGTTTTCGACAGTGATGCTATTAACTGGACCAACTTGGCATTTTGTATTGATTTAATAAAGGAGTAGCTACCTGGTATTTAATTAGTCGGGGTGTCACAGGTGGTATAAGAGCATCAGGTTCTAGTGTCCTTTAGGATCTGTACGGCTTATTATGTTTCCGCTGAGCTTTCTTTGATGTAGAGCCCTATATTTTAGGACTGTTGTATTCTTTTATGTATGCTTCGCTCTTCAGCTATTTTAAGTTTATAACTGCGAACTCATAGACTTTATTCTCATTTCAGATGCCTCCACGACGTGCGCAGCGAGTTCCTAGGGATGCACAACCTGAGCCACAGCCAGCTCCAGTACAGGGCACCATGAATGCCGCCGAGGTTGCAGCCATTGTAGCCCAAGCGGTAAATGCCGCTCTTGTCGTTGTACAGCAGGCACCACCCCAGGTGCCAGTAGCCACGCCAATTCAGGCACATGCATTCCCGTCTGCTTGGGAACGTGTTCGAGATGCTTTTCAGAAAGCACACCCTCCGGAGTTCGCAGGTAGCTCCGATGTTGTGGTATCTAGTCAGTGGAGGAAGGATATTCAGAGGCACCTGAGGATGTATGAGTGCACCGATGTCCAGAAGCAGATACTAGCTACTTTCAAGCTAGTAGGTTCTGCATTGCAGTGGTGGGAGTCTATTACCACCGTAGAGGAGAGAGATACTCTCTCTATACAGGAGTTTTGGGTGCGGTTCGACCGCAAATATTTTCCGTCAGCTGTTCATACAGAAATGAGGAGGAAGTTGATGAACCTTAGATAGGAGGGTAAGACTGTGGCTGAGTATGAGGCCGAATTCACAAATTTGCTGAACATTGTACCGGATGAGATACCGACGGAAGAGAAGAAGATTCAGAAATTCACAGATGGATTGACTTGGAGGATCCGTCAGCACTTGTTGGGGAATCTATCGTTGGCCACTTATTCTGATGTGGTTAACGCTGCATTGCTCCATTCCGAGGACCACCGCTTTCACTTGACAGAGGGGAAGCGATCAGGAGAGTCCAGCCATCAGGGCAGGACAGAGGGAAATGGTTCCAGCGGGGCACAATCAGCTCAGGGTCAGTATAGGAAGGGTGATCAGGGTTCCCAGCAGGGGGATTCTAAGAGATTTCGATCAGGGGGTTTCAGGAACGGTCAGGGAGGATTCCGGAATGGCCAGCAGGGTCATAACGGCCATCAGGGCCAGCAGGGTCAAAATGGTCAACAACAGTAGTTTCACCAGGGCCAGCAAGGCTAGGGCATAAATGGTAACGGTCACCAGGGCCGCGGTCACCAGGGACAGCGAGGGGGAAACTTCCAGGGGAAGTGTTTCATTTGTGGTAAGATTGGCCACAAACGTCAGGATTGTCCTGATAAGGGCAGGGCCCCACAGCAGCAGCAGCAGGGTGCTCGACACGAGCCACAGAGGCCTATGTTTACCACCTCCCTCCCAACACCACAGATGGAAGCATTACCACCCATTCCAGCAGTCCCAGTTCAGCAGGGACAGCTTCAGTATGGGAGAGTGTATCAGCTTCAGCAGGCCGCAGCCCCACAGAATCCACCAACCATTGAGGGTATGTTCTCTATTCAGGGGACTCTGGGGCGCATTTTATTTGACACAGGGGCTACACACTGTTTTATTTCTATGAGATTTGCACGCACCATTGGGTTATTAGACACCGTAGAGAGCACCGCTACTTATGTAGACTCACCGTTGAGTAGGGGTTCCATGATTTCGCTTATGTGTAGAGGTATGGGTATAGAGATCGGGAGGTTTACTTTACCCGCTGATATGTTAGTGTTAGAGATGACCGAGTATGACGCCATTATTGGTATGGATTGGCTAGTTGCGTATCGAGCCATAATTGACTGTTTTAGTAGGAGTATTATCTTTGCCATTCCCGGGCAGGAGATGTTCTTAGTGGCAATGCCTCTCCCTGAGGGAGGATCGTCCACTCATTTGTACTACATAGAGGAGGAGACCTCTAAGGAAGTGGTGATACCACTTGATTCGATACCCGTTGTTAGTGAGTTCGTCGATGTATTTCAGGATATACCTGGATTACCTCTGAGTAGGGAGATAGATTTTGTGATTGACTTAACGCCAGGCACTCGGCCTGTTGCCCGCGCACCTTACCGTATGGCTCCAGCTAAAATGAGAGAGTTACGGGATCATATTGAGCAGTTGTTGGGTCAGGGGTTTATTCGGAGGAGTACTTCGCCGTGGGGTGCCCCTGTGTTGTTCGTAAAGAAGAGGGATGGATCGTTGAGATTGTGTGTAGATTACCGGGAGTTGAATAAGGTAACGATATGGAATAAGTATTCGTTGCCCCGAATCGATGACTTATTCGACCAGCTGAGAGGAGCTTCCTTCTTCTCGAAGATTGATTTGCGATTTGGTTACCATCAGTTGCGTATCAGGGAGGAGGACGTCTCGAAGACTGCTTTCTTAACGAGATATGGTTCCTACGAGTTTCGGGTTATGCCTTTTGGTTTGACCAATGCTCCAGCCGTGTTTATGGACTTGATGAATAGGGTGTTCAGAGAGTTCCTAGATCAGTTCGTTATTGTCTTCATTGATGATATTCTGGTTTACTCCCAGACAGAGGAGGAGCACGCCGAGCATTGGAGGCAGGTTTTGCTGACACTACGTCAGAACGAGCTGTATGCAAAGTATGAGAAGTGTGGGTTTTGGCTGAAGGAGGTTCAGTTTTTGGGGCATATTATTTCCGACCGGGGGATATCTGTTGATCCGGGAAAGGTATCCGCGGTGAGGGAGTGGGGACAGCCCACGACACCGACTGAGATCCGTAGTTTCTTGGGCTTAGCAGGATACTACAGGAGATTTATTCGGGGTTTCACCAAGATAGCGGGTCCCATGACACATCTGACTCGTAAAGGTGTGCCGTTCATTTGGAGTGATGCCTGTCAGTTGGCATTCGATGAGTTGAAGGACAAGTTAACCTCAGCACATGTGTTAGCATTGCCGAGACCGGGAGTTGAGTATCTTGTTTACACCGATGAGTCCTTACAAGGACTTGGAGGTGTACTGCAGCAGGAGAGTCAGGCCATAGCTTATGCTTCCCATAAGCTTAAGCCTCACGAGAAGAATTACCCTACTCATGATTTGGAGTTAGCGACAGTTGTATTTTCCCTTCGGATTTAGAGACACTACCTTTTTGGGGATAAATTTCGACTGTTCACAGACCACAAGTCCCTACAGTACCTATTCACGCAGAAGGAGTTGAATATGCGGCAACGGAGGTGGCTTGAGTTTGTGAAGGACTATCAGTTTGATATCCAATATCACTCGGGGAAGGCTAACATGGTAGCAGACGCGTTGAGCCGTAGGCCAGTAGATGAGGTGGCAGGGGTGTGGAAGGCTAAGTGGAAAGAGTTGGGACACCAGGATGCAGTGGCCCGATTGTTTATGTCTGTGATGACTGTTACACCGCAGATTGTCATGAAGGTGGTAAAGGCGCAGGCAAATGACTCGTTCTGTCAGGAGTAGATAGTCGATTACTAGCAGATGGAGCCGAGTCCTATACCGTTAGCTCAGACGGGTGATTACGCTTCAATGGGAGACTGGTAGTGCCGGAAGGGGAGGAATTGCGAGACGAGGTGATGGCAGAGTCGCACGGCTCACGGTTCGCGGTACATCCCGGTGGGGACAAAATGTACCAAGATATGAGACGTCAGTATTGGTGGAGCGGGATGAAGAGAGATATTGCCGTGTTTGTTTCTAAATGTGCCACTTGTCAGCTGGTAAAAGTGGACCATCAGAGACCGGCAGGACTTCTACAGCCATTAGAAGTTTCGATGTGGATGTGGGAGAGCATCTCCATGGACTTTATCACGGGGTTGCCTACGTCACAGAGAGGTCACGACTCCATTTGGGTAATTGTGGACAGGTTGACCAAAGTTGCTCATTTTCTACCCGTAAGGACAGACTACACTACGGGACAGTATGCCCAGCTCTTTATAGCAGAAATAGTGAGACTTCACGGTGTGCCCCTAAATATCGTGTCTGACCGAGACAAGATATTTATTTCACGGTTTTGGGAGAGTTTTCAGGAGGCCATGGGCACGGAATTGCGGTTGAGTACGGCTTATCATCCGCAGACCGATGGGCAAACCGAGCGTACAAATCTGATGTTGGAAGACATGTTGCTGATGTGCATCATTGACTTTGGGGGTAAATGGGAACAGTATCTTCCACTGGTGGAGTTTACTTACAACAACTCCTACCAGTTCACCATTGGTATGGCTCCATTTGAGGCGTTGTACGGTAGACCTTGTCGTTCCCCAGCATGTTGGTTGGAGGTGGGGGACAACAAACTACTTGGGCCGGAAGTAATTCAGGATACTTCGGCGAGGATAGAATTGATACGGAGTCGCATTCGGGTAGCTCAGGATCGGCAGAAGAGCTATGCTGATGCGAAGAGGTTCTTCAGGGAGTTCCAAGTGGGGGACCAGGTTTTACTCAGAGTATCTCCTATGAAGGGGATTATGCGATTTGGGAAGAAGGGGAAGTTGGCACCGAGATATGTGGGACCATTTCCTATCATCGAGCGGATTGGGTCTGTTGCATATAGATTTGGGTTACCAGAGCATTTGCATAGGATTCATGATGTGTTTCATATTTCCTCGCTAAGAAAATATCTTAGAGATGATTTGGCTCATTCTCACATTGCTTTAGAGGACATCGATCTCCAGCCCGATAGCTCGTACGAGGAGGGGCCGATTGCTATTTTGGACCGAAGTGAGCGGAAACTGCGGTCAAAGATAGTTCCGTTAGTGCGTGTTCAGTGACGACATCATAATGTCGAGGAGTCCACATGGGAGCGAGAGGATGAGATGCGCGAACGTTATGCAGAGTTATTTTTACCAGGTACTTTTTAGTTCCGAATTTCGGGACGAAATTCTGTTATTAGGGGGGAAGTATGTAATACCCCGCATTTTTATCGATATTTATTTATGGGATTTATTAAATTAAATGTGAATTAATTGAGAATTAATCCGGATAAAATACTAACGAGATGTGAGTTGGTATTTGATTATAATGTGTATATATGATAATATATGAATATTGGAAATATTGAATTAGTCGTAAGATTGATATACGGCAATTTGGGAAATTTTGGAAAATTATCTAATTTATTTTGGGAAATTGATATAGACCCATGAATTTGAGGATTAAAACTATGAAATGTGTTAGGTATTGCATGTAGAAACATTCTGGACGAATTATGAATTCAAAAAGATAACCATTGATGATCTAAAAACGGATTTAAGAAGAAGTTTATTAATGTTCTTAAAAGAAGTAGAAAACAGGGATTCTTGATGAAGTTTTGATCCAAACAAAGCCCTTGGATGATGAATTATTGGTTTTAGAACGTTAACAATGTTGTAGGATGGTTGTATGATGATATTATAATGTTATCTTAGAGTTTCATGCTTATTAATGGAGTTTTGGGACGTTTTGAGGACTGCAAAACGAAGCAGTCCGTAGCCTACCTGGTGTGATCGATCGATCGACATTCATCAGTCGATCGATCGACCACCATCGATCGATCGAAGGTCAAGGTCGATCGATCGACCTTCCCAGAAAGAGTAAAATTTTTCCTAGTTAAATTTAATGGTGTTAAACCTTAGAAATTATTATTGGAGACTTTATGGATATCCTTAGACTTAAGGAAAACCAGTAGGTATGGTTATAAAATTTGGACCTTAATTAGAATTCAAATTGTGGAATTATTCTAAAATCTAATGAAATCCGATGAGTGAGATAATGTTAGAGTTAAAAGGGTAAATTTAAATAATTTGGTGAAATGAGGTTTGGGGCAGAAGTAAGGACCTTAAGAATAATGATGTTATATGTGAGAATAATAGGAAGATTAATAGACCCTTTGAGATAGGTTTTAAGTACAAGAAACTACGACGTGAGATGTGTCGACAGTCTACATTTATATTATCGGAAGACTTAAAATGTATAAAATTGGAATAATGGTATAAGGATGTAGAAAGTACCTTTATTAACGTTAAGATATCTAAGATGTGTGAATGCTTAGTATATGATTTTTGTGTATGACATACCTATCATACTTGCTATCACGGGAGGTTTACGTTCGCTTAGGGCCTTCTAATCCTTGTGTGCCCGGATTTAGTTTGGTACCTAGAGGACATATTTCAAGGGAATGACTTAATTGTGAGTTATTAAGTCAGCTGACTATGGAGCGTAGGTATGTACGTGACCCATGGATATGTTGAATTATGTTCGCCTCCATTTTTGTGTGTTGTGCTTATTCTAACAATTCATGAGAGATTCGGAATTTGTAATCCTTATGTACGTGATGTACCGGGATGGATAGCAGAGTATGTGTGCACCGCAGCTTAGCCTCGGGGTGCTTATATTGTATATTTATGATGTGAATAATATACGGTTCAATGAAAAGGAATTTGTTATGTTTAAATTGCGAGAATAATTTATAGTGATTCTTTGAGAAGTTAAAAAGGGATAACATGCCGAGAATGGTAATGGTAATAATTGAGAATCCGAGTTTAAGTAAAGCTATCTATTTAAGTGATAATATCGAGAATTCATATTGTGAATCGAGTAGTTGGGCTAGAACTTACAACGGTCTAGTTAGAGATAAATAACACATGAATGGGAACATGAACGTTAGGAGTGCACAGTTAGACGAGAGGTGAGTAGTTCATGTGAGAGCACGTCCTAACATGTACTTTGCATTCATTGTTTTAAATGTTATTAAAGCACTTGCTGTTTTTAAAATACTCTCCACATTCGGGCTTTCTTTCAAATCTACTTTTTTGTAAAAACGTTTTTAGGTGCCCAGCCACAAGGACACCATGCATAGTATTTCCAGTCAGGTGACGAGCTGTAGCTGTTGTGGAAGTTACAGGGCCTTGCTAGTAGACGCTTAATTTTCCTTGACTCTATATTCAGATTTCATCAGTTGTAGGGCATGTCGCCCATTTCTTTTAGAGACATTTCATTTCTTTCAGTTATTCAGACTTTTGGCTTGTAATTAATTCAGGATGCAGACTTGTTTTATTTCTTTTCATGTTGGGATTGTTGTGAGGAGTATTTCCTCTAGACTCATCTTTATTTGTTGATTCACTATAGTTGGACTTTATAGTGAATGGTTGTGTTACATTTCTATATTTAATTTATTGCATGTTAATCAGATTTAATTTAAAATTTGACAACTCATTTTTTAAATACTAGGTGGTTAGTAATCATTAAAAATATTTTCGACAGTGATGCTATTAATTGGACCAACTTGGCATTTTGTATTGATTTAATAAAGGAGTAGCTACCCAGTATTTAATTAGTCGGGGTGTCACAGCATTGTCATAACCTATTCCTAGTCATTCTACATTACCCAAAGAGGGAACAAGGAGCATCTTTCCAAACTTCTTAGATGTGTCCTCTATAGTGACCTTGACTTCCCGGGCATGTTCGAGATCTCTTGCGAGGTGGGATACATGGACTGCAAGTTCACTCTTTTTTCAGCATAAGACAATCAACTGCTCACATAAAGAAACTCTCACCTTATCGAGTTGACTCGCTGACACCTCATACTCCCTCAAAACTTCTCTCTCTCTCTCTCTCTCTCTCTCTCTCTCTCTCTCTCTCTCTCTAACACATTAAGAAATAACTCCTTATACAACTTCTTCGTCTTGAAGGTCTCAGTGTATAAATCTCTAAACTATTTTTGGATATCGCTTTCACTCTCACTTGAAACACACAAATCATCATCGAAATGTCCTCATCATCGTGGGACAAACTATATATCCTCACGTGATAAGCCATAAAGTCAACACACATACCATGTGATGATTCATTCCCCGAATCAATCACCTTAATGTCACTATTACTAATAGTGGAAGGCATAACAATATTCTTGCCTTTTCTCTTTAACATAGCGGGACATGCAAACACTTTGTGCTCTTTATTCTTGCACTCAAAACATCGCGCCTCATCCTCTTTCTCATCGCTCTCTTTGGTCTCCTCTTTCTTTTTATTTTTCTCAAAAATCTTTTTATTGGAAGAATTTTCTTTGGAAAATTTGAGAAACTTTTTAAATTTTTTAGCAAACAGCCACATCATCAAAATCAAACTCCCCCTCAGACTCAGACTCACGAACTCTTTCTTTCTCCTCGTTTTCTCTCTTCTTAGAAACTTCCTCACCCTTTCTAGATTGGTTCCTAAGTGCTACCCCTCTACCCTTAGGCTTAACTGTGTTAAGAAACATGTCGATCTCATAAGTTTGAAGATCTCTTTTTAGTTATTCTAACCTAAGTGTATCTAATATCCCTAATGAGTTCAAAACGGTGACCTTAGGAATAAAACGTTTTGGGAGAGACCTCAAAATCTTTTTAACAACTCTCGACTCTTCAATTTTATTAGATTTGTATTTTTCGTTTAGCAAAAGTCTTAAATGAAAAAGTCACACAAAACAGTTATTTATACCAAAACAAAATTCTTCAGGCGACGCAGCTCATTCGAACGACTTCTTCATGCCGTTTGAACGACATTAGACGTCGTTTTAAGAGACTTAAGAAATGACATGATAATATGAAAAATAGTACGTGGTCGTTTGAAGTAATAAAGGAATGATCTATCTCGCGACCCGAGAAACAAGATGCGGTGTCATTAGAAGAGGCCGTTTGAATGACATTAGCATGTCGTTTGAATGACTGAAACGAAAAAATAATATATTTAAATTCTCGCCTACGGGTCTCCAAAAAATATTTATACTTAGAAAAATGCCTAATTTTGATAAAAAACAGTTTCGAAAAATATCCCCACACTATCGTAAAATATTTTCAAAACTTAAACACATTCCTTACCAAAATCAATCTCGTAGAAGGCCATTGGTGAAGAAACTTGATATTCGGATCCGCCTTTTTGAACTTATGAATGTGAACATCGTTTGACGTTTGTAGTGGTATACGACATACACAATGAAATCTACGGACGATGGAAAGTCTGTCCTTACAAATCTCCCCCTATGTCGCCGGTACAAAATAAAATCAATTCGAATTATCAATCAAATGTCCAATACAAATCTAATACCCTCCCGTGAACCCCAAAGTGAAAAGATACCAAAAATGCAAGTCTTGAAAAAAAAAATCATTAACATCATCAAGTCTCTTTGCTTTCCTTGCTCTTCTTTTTTGTGCTTTCCAAATGATCATCAATGCCCTACACATAATAGACAAAGCAAATGCCTTCATGACGTATTGAGTTTGAAATGAAATAAACATAAATTAAATCAAGTAAATCAATTATCCCCCATAATTCATAGTTTGTTCTCCCCTTTTTTATTTTTTCAAAATAGACAAGGAAAAGAATAAACAAAATAAATACAGAGTGTCACGACAAATATCTCGAACATATAAAATGCACTCATGCAAGGATAAACTCAAAAGGTTTTCACAAATTGTTTTTAATTTTTCAAAATTTTCAAGCCAAAATAATTTACTAAAAAACACACACCATGAATTTATACTAAGATAACCAAATCGTGGATATAGAATGAATGGGTGTGAACAAATTCGATAGGAAAAACAACTCAATCAAACATAACTTATGTGCATGATGAATATGTATACTCTTAACGAACGATCATCAAAATTGTCCTTAGGTTTAAAAATGTTGAATTCAAATGACATTCAGAATCTAATCAACACATCAAAGTCTAAAATGATTTTCACACCAATAATGTCTAAAACTATGTAATGATTTTTCAAGACTTTGTTAGGACGTGCAAGCCCGTCATTTTGTTTCCATCCAAGCGCCCTTATAAATCATAATTCTTTTTATTTTTCTATTGAGGTAATCAAACTAAACTATTTTCCCCCCTTTTGGCATATTTTTTGTACTGCCTTAATTTTTTCTAAAGCTCTTTTAAAATGGGGGCTTTCACGACGAGATTATTATTCTCTCGCAGCCCTTTCTCGTGTACACTCATCATTTTTTTCAATTCTAACCAAAATTCCTCACGGGCAACGGTTCTTATATGCACTACTTTTATTGTTAAGTTTTATCGCATTTGGTTCATTTTAAAGACAGGATTGAGATGAAAACATTTCAACCAATACGTGATAGACAAGTAGAATAATCAAATAAATTCGTGCAAGTGTGAATTAAAGGAAATCATGAATCAAACATGTAGGAAGTAACAACTAATCTCATCTCAATGACTCCAAACATTGTAAATCACAAAATGAATTGATTATGCATCTCAAATCACTATCAAACAGACACATGGATAATGGAATGAATTTGTGAGTTGGTCATCCTAAAAGTCCATCCATAAATAGTGTAAAACGAAATACAATTTCTTTAGTCCTTTTCAAAATATTTATCAAAAATAAATCTTTTTGGCTTTTTAAGTTTTTCTAAAAAAAAAAGAATGTATTTTTCCAAAAATATATATTTTTTAGTTTTTTTGAAAAATATATCAAGATGGAATGATAAATACAAAGGTGGTACCTACTAGAAATAGGCGTAAAATATCATCATGAAAATCATCCTATGCTAGAAAATAAGTCTAAACCTCAATCATTAGGTCCGTAGATGTTTTCCAAAAGTGGTGACATCCTATGAAAAAACGTCCATCAAATCATGTGAAGTTTTGATTAAATAATGAACTTGCTCTCGAAAGTGCTCAAAATATCTCATGTGATGTGCATGAGCATGTGGAGTATCACGTGTGGGAGTGCATGTGGGAACATATGTAGTAGCATAACGAGGTAAAAATCTATGAGACACACTACCCAACTCAAAGCAAGATTTCTTAATTTGTCCTCTCTTTTTGCAATAGGAGAAAACATAAACGGGTCTAGGAACTCCTCTCTCAAAACATCTAGGACGCGCTCTCCGACAAGTAAACGAAAGGTGGGTTAGGTTGAAAGCCATATGGATCTATCACAAACTCTGAAACCAGCTTGGGTGCAACATGAGAAGTAGATGCATTGTCATAACCTATTCCCAGTCTCTCAACATTACCCAAAATGGGGCCAAGGAGGATCTTTCCAACCTCCTTAGATGTGTCCTCTATAATGACCTTGGCTTCCCGGTCTCAATCAAGATCTCTTTCGAGGTGGGATACATGGACTTGAAGTTCACTCTTTTTTCAAGCCAAGACAATCAACTGCTCACATAAAGAAACTCTCACCTTCTCGAGTTGACTCGCCAACACCTCATACTCCCTCAAAACTTCTATCCCGCTCTCTCCAAATCTAACACCTTAAGACATAACTCCTTATACAACTTCTTCGTCTTGAAGGTCTTGGTGTATAAATATCTAAACGCTTTTTGGAGATCGCTTTCACTCTCACTCTCACTTGAAACACTCAAATCATTATCGGGGCTTTCACGTATACAAATGCCCTTATCGTCGTGGGACAAACTATATATGCTCTCGTGACTAGCCATAAAGTCAACACACATACCATATGATGATTCATCCCCCGAATCAATCACCTTGATGTCACTATTGCTAATAGTGGCAGGCATAACAATTTTCTTTCCTTTTCTCTTTAACATAGTGGGGCATGCAAACGCTTTGTGGGCTTTACCCTTTGACTCAAAACATCGCGCCTCTTCCTCTTTCTCCTCGTTCTCTTTGGTCTCGTCTTTGTTTTTATTTTTCTCCAAAATCTTTTTTTTGGAAGAATTTTCTTTGGAAAATTTGAGAAACTTTTTAAATTTTTTAGCAAACAAGGCCACATCATCAAAATCAAATTCCCCCTCAGACTCAAACTCAGACTCACGAACTCTTCCTTTCTCCTCATTTTCTCTCTTCTTAAACACTTCCTCACCCTTTCTAGATTGGTCCCTAAGTGCTATCCCTCTATCCTTAGGCTTAACAGTGTTAGGAAACATGTGGATCTCATAAGTATGAAGATCTCTTATGAGTTATTCTAACCTAAGTGTATCTAATATCCCTAATGAGTTCAAAACGGTGACCTTATGAATAAAACTTTTTGGGAGAGACCTCAAAATCTTTTCAAAAACTCTCGACTCTTTAATTTTATCAGATTTACAGTTTTCGTTTAGCAAAATTCTTAAATGAAAAAGTCACACAAAACAATTATTTATAGGAAAACAAAATTCTTGTGGCGACGCAGCTCGTTCGAACGACTTCTTGATGCCGTTTGAACGACATTAGATGTCCTTTGAAGCGACCTAAGAATCGACATGCTAAAATGAAAAATAGTACGTGGTCGTTTGAAGCAATAAAGGAATGACCTATCTCAGGACCTAAGAAACAAGATACGATGTCGTTAGAAGAGGTCGTTTGAATGACATTAGCATGTCGTTTTAACGACTGAAACGAAAAAATAAAATATTTAAATTCTCACCTACAGGTCTCCAAAAAAATATTTTAACTTAGAAAAATTCCTCATTTTTATAAAAAACAGTTTTAAAAAATATCCCAATACTATCATAAAATATTTTCGAAACTTAAACACATTCCTTACCAAAATCTATCTTGTTGAGGACCGTTGTTGAAGGAACTTGATATTCAGATCCACCTTCTTGAACGCATGAACGCGAACTTCCTTTGACGATTGTGGCGGTTTGTGACATACACTACGGATGATGGAAAATTTGTCCTTACTCTCTCTTACAATGGTAATTAGAAGAAGTGAATTGTGTGATCTGGGGACCATGACCCCTATTTATAGCAGAATCGTGTCTTTCCATATTTTTTAATTTTCTATTTTAACCCATCTTAAAAATAAAAATTATGCTTGTGTCTACACATCAAAACCCACACTTTAATAATACATTATTAAGTTCCCAAGACTTAAATTAATCACTTTAATTGGCCTAATTTTATTTGATAGCCTATAATTCATATTTATTTCATATATAAGCCCATATATTTAATTTTACTCTAACAGTCTCCCCATTGGGCTATGTATGTAACTTTATAAACTTTAATTATACTTTATGAGCTCATGAGTTTTTTGCTATCAAAACTTTATGCATCTTAACAATCTTGTCCATTAATTACACCAATATATAATCAAAGCGATCATCATTACATATTTCATAAGTAGACCCATGAATGATCACATATATCAATGCAACTAATGACAAAGATCAAGTGGATATGTAGCATGAAAATTTCATGCAATGTGATCTTAACATGTCTATTGCCAACTGGTCCTCCTTAAACCTTAGTGAATTCAAACCATACAAAATCAAACTGAATATAAACTGAATACTTTACTGTAGTAAATAACCATAATATCTATAACAAATGTGTTTATGAAAGCATCTAAAATACAAACTCCCACTAAACCGACATATGCTGAAAAGAAATTACACCCACATGAGCAATGTGCTCATGAAAGACCTTAGGTGGTAATCCCTTAGTCAGCGGATCCGCAAACACGGAGTTTGTGCCAATGTGTTCTATAGACATAAGTCCACTCTGAAATCTTTCCTTTACAAGGAACTCGATGTCTATAAATTTGACCTTGTAGAACTCCTGTTGTTGTTGGAATACAATACTACTGATTTATTGTCACAAAATATCTTAAGTGGTCTTTCAATGCCATCCATAATACGCAGCCCCATGAAAATTTTTCGCAACCATGTTTTATGATTGGACGCCTCATAACAAGCTATAAACTCAGATGACATAGTGGAAGAGGCTATAATAGACTCTTTAACAAGATATAACACCTCCAGTAAGTAGATATAACCTGAAGTAGATTTCATGCTATCTTGGCATCCAAAAAATTTAGAGTAAAAATATCCAATGATCCCTAATTGATCTGACTTTTGATAGGTGAGCATGTAGTATTTTGTTCTCTGTAAGTACCTTATGACTCACTTGACTTCTATCCAGTGATCCTTTTCAGGATTGGTTAAATATTTGCCCAACATGCCAATAATGTACGCAATATCTAGACGCGTACTTACCTGAGCATACATAAGACTTGCTACTACTGATGCATGAGGAATCTTTTGCATCTCCTGAATCTCATAATCATTATTAGGACATTAATCGAGACTAAATTTATCTCCTTTAGCCACACGAGTGATACATGGTTTACAATCATGCATGTCAAACCTTTTTAGAACTTTCTCGAGATAACTCTTTTGTGATAAATGAAGCATACCCCGAGAGTGATATAGGTGTATCTGTATACGCAACACAAAATAAGCGTTACCAAGATCTTTCATCTCAAATTTATTTGAAACAAATATCTTAGTTTCGTGCAACATACCTATATCGTTGGTGGCAAGCAATATGCCATCAACATGTAAAACTAAGTAAATATGCTTACTCCCACTGAACTTGTGGTATATACAATCATCAACCATATTCATCTGAAAACCAAACAAGGTGATAACTTGATGAAACTTGTAATACCATTGATGAAAAGCTTGCTTAAGCCTACAGATGGATTTCTTTAACTTGCAAATCGTCTTCTTTGCATATACCAACACAAAGTTTTGTAGTCACACCATATATATTGTTTTATCAATGTCGCCATAAAGAAACACAATCTTATCATCCATCTGACGAAGTTCAAGGTCAAAGTGTGCCACAAGTGCCATTATTATCCTAAAAGAGTCTTTCGATGAAACTGGAGAGAAAGTCCCTTTATAATCGATGCCTTTTTTTTTATGTAAAGCCTTTAGCGACAAGACGGAATTTGTATCTCTCCACATCACCTTTGAAATCCCTCTTAGTTTTAAATATCCATTTGCAACCAATGGGTTTTGCACCTTCAGGCAATAAGACAAGATCCCAAACGTCATTGTTCTTCATGGATTTTATCTCCTCATTCTTCATGGCATCAATCCACTCTTGAGATTTACATCTTTCAATGGCTTAATGGAAGGTGATTGGATCATCTTCTATCGCACCAGTGCCAAACTCATATTCTTGGAGAAATACAATGTAATCATCTGGCATAACACTTCTCCTTTCTCTAGTGGATCTCCTTAATAGGAGTTCTTGGAGAAATACAATGTAATCAGCTGGCAACACTGAGATCATTCCCACTGCGGGTAACGGGAGTGCTGGTGCTGGCCTGGAATAACAGGTGGTCGATAAGGGGAAGACCAGGTGAAGAACTAGGGCTATTGTAGACTAGGAGTTACCATTTTCCTTGTATAATTTTTAGTTTTCATTGGTCTGTAGTGGCCTTTCTTTCCTTTTATGTGATAATGAAATTTACCCATTGGTTCACGTGTTCATCTATTTGGGTTTATGCTAATGCTTTCTTTTGGTTTGATATGTATAATTTGTAGTATGCTGATTTAGATCACTACATTTCTCCCAATTCTCAACTGGGGGAATTCTTAGACTTGATATCAACTAAAAACTCGCAAAGCCTTCGTGAAAATCTGCAATCACTAAGAGATAGAAACGAAAAATATAAAAACTAGACTGAAGTGATTGTAAAGCTGAAGGATGACCTCCAGGAGATGGAGGAGATATGTGCATCTGTTCAAGAGGAAGTTAATTCCCCGAGGGCCCAACTTCTGGCGAGGACTAAGGTTGACGAAGCGGGTGAGGTCCTGAAATCTGAAAATGATGCTTTGCGTAAAGAGGTGGCGAGCTTGAAATATTTTATAGGAGTACTAAAAGACAATGTCAAGAAGCTAAGATACTCCTTTAAGGTAGGAACCAGAGAGGTATGGGGGGAAGGTTATAATGCTGGTTGGGCAGATGCCCCAGCAAAACTTAAGGAGGCTGAAAGCATTGCTTTTTCTCGAGGATGGCTGAGCGCTCTTAAAGAGTTGAGAACCCCAAACCAATCCAAGCTTTTGTACACGTACCAGGTCAAATGTCCAGCCTATAGCCAAAATCCTTTTTCAAAAGACGATGAATGGATTACGACCGATGCTACTCCTCCATAACTCTTGGATCAAGATCTAGAGGAAGATTTCAAAGAATTCATTCCAAAGCCAGACGATAGTAAGAGGGCAGCTGTAGTAGAATATCTTGCTTGACACCCTAGCCCCTCTTAGGCCTTTGTGTATCTATTTTTGGTTTTGTGATTGTAACCTTGTATTCTTAATAAAGATTTTTCTTATATTTTGAGCATGTGCTAACTAAACATATTTTGATTTTAAATGTTTGTAGGTTACTTAGCACTTTCATCGACCAAAATAATATTGATTAACCAATCGTAGGCTTTAGGTAGGCTCATATTTAGTTTGAATCATTTTGGGCTTTGGCAGCCGACTAAATGATGATAAGTGTTGGAATTCTTCCTTTCATATGTTTGAACATTCTCCTAGTCCAATATTCCTAAGCAGTATCATTCCATTCACTTTACCTTTTAGGTCGTGTCATCACACTTCCTTAGGCCTAAGTGAGATGATGGAGAGAATGTACCTAGTTATTGGGCTATCCACCTGAGCAGTTTTTTGCGACCAATGGATGTTGGCGACCAACCAAAGTTGGCTTTATTGCCTAAGGATCCCCAGTTGGGCTTTTGTTGTTGCCGGGACAACTCATGAGGCCTTTTGTGTTAACAACAAGGGTCTGAGGGTAATTCCAAGTGTTAGTATTTCACTTGCTAACCCTGTTCGTTAAACATTCAAAGTATGCACATAGGAGATATTATTGGAAAAGGTGAAAATTAATTAGATGAGATGAGTTAAGCAGACAATGCGAACTTTGAGAATAGATGGTCCATTTCGGCCTTTAATCACTGCAAATTGTCTTATCTAGTAAAAAAAAACTGAAAAAAACTAAAAATTCTGCTAATTAAAAAGATAAAAAGAAGATCTAAAAGTATAACTTCTTGATATTGGTTGTGTTCTATGCTCTTAGTATCTCCCTGCCCTCCAACATTTCCAAATGATATGCTCCATAGATATTATTTCTAATCACTCTGAATTGTCCTTCCCAGTTTGGTCCCAGTTTTCCATTTAATGGTTCTACGGCACTGCCAAGGACTTTTCACATGACATAGTATGCTATTGAAAACTTCCTTGGGTTGACCCTTTTGTTGTACTATTTGGCTAGTTATTGTTGGTAGGCGGCCAACATGATCAAGGCTATCTCTCGTCGCTCATCTGCTAGGTCGAGCTCAGTGTGTAAGGCTTCATCATTAAGGCCTTGGTCGATCAGTGTGGTTCTCATAGTAGGGAGGCCTGCTTCCAAAGGTATAACAACCACCAAGCCACAAGTGAGGGAAAATGATGTTTCCCAGTTGGTTTCCTAAGCATCGTGTGATAGTCCCATAGAACATGGGGGAGTTCATCCACCTAAGTGCCCTTAACTTTTCCCAATCATTTTTTCATCCCATCGATCATGGTTTTATCAGAAGCCTCTGCTTGCCCATTTCTTTGGGGATAGGCCATAAAACTGAGGTGATGCTTGATGCCATGCTCATCGCAAAAATCTTGGAAGAAACCACTTCAAATTGTGCACCGTTGCCAATAATGATGGTTCTTGGTATTCCAAAGTGGTTTATGATGTTTCTCCATATGAACTTGGTCATGCCAAGTCTTGAAAGTCTGCCAATGGTTCAACCTCAACCCATTTAGTGAAATAATCAGTGGCGACCAACTTGTACTTGCAATTTACAGAATTAGTAGGTAGTGGTCCTACAATGTCTAATCCCTATTGCGCGAAAGACCATGGAACAGTAAGAGATTTTAGGTCGTTCGCTTACTGGTGAACCATGGGTGAGTGCTTTTGGAACTTTTCACATTTACAAACATATGTGCCAACGTCTTTTTGCATGTGAGGCCACCAATATCCTTCCTTCATCGCTCAAAAGGCTAGTGATCTTCCACCTGCATAACTCCTACATATGCCTTCGTGAAGTTCACTAAGTACTTACTTTGCATCTTGTGGGTGGAAGAACTAGAGGTAGGGGCCTGTGAATGAATTCTTATAGAGTTTACCTTCTAGGATAAGGTAGAAACGAGGAGCCTTGACTTTGATTTGGCATGCCAACCTCTTATCATGTGGAAGTATGTTGCTCCGTAGATAATTGATGACAGGATCCATACAACTTGGGGCTTTATCTATGAGGAGGACTTTCTCAGATACGATTGTATAATCGATACTGGGTTGTGCAAGGAACTCAATTTGTATTGTCTTTTTTAGGTCAGATTCAATTGTTGAGCTTAGTATTGCTAAGGCATCAACGTGACTGTTCTGCCCTTGTAGGAACTATTGAATCTTTTCCTATTCAAAGTCTCTCATGAGTCCTCTGGCTACGTCGAGGTATGCTGCCATTTTATCGTCTTTGGTGTTGAAATCTCCATTTACTTGTTTGGAGACTAGATCAAAATCACCAAATACATTGAGGCGTCATGCCCCTAGTAGTTTGGACTTTTACAAACGAAAATCAACGCTTCATACTTAACTTCATTGTTGGAGGCTTCAATTCCCAGCTTAATTCCCTGTTCGATTATTATATCTTCGGGGGTAACAAAAACAATCCCCACTCCTACCCCCTTGGAATTTGAGGCTCCATCAACATACGGTGTCCAGTCTTTGGACGTTGCATCACATGTGACTAATTGCTTTTTTTTAACTGATCTATTGGCCGATCTCCTATGAACTCAGTAATAAAATCTACTAGGATTTGTCCCTTGATCGCCGTTCTGGGCTGGAAATGGATGTTGATTCTCCCGAGCTCGATCGACCTCTTCGAAAGGTGCCCAGAGAGGTCATCTTTTCGTATAACGGCCTTGAGTGGGTGAGAGGTGATTACTATTATCGAATGAGATTCGAAGTGGTGATTCAACTTCCTCAAAGCGATCATTAGGTCATATGAAAGCTTTTCTAGAGGTAAGTACCATTATTCAACATCTAGTAGTGTCTTGCCAGCGTAGTAAACCGAATGATGTTCTCCCTTTTTTTAAGAACTAAGGCGAAGCTCACAGTATGGTCTGATACTGCCAGGTAAAGGTAAAGTTTTTCTCCATCGTCTAGAATTACCAATAGCGGGGGCTTACTAAGGTAAAAATTGACCTCTTCCAAAGTTTACGAGCAGTCTTCATTCCATACTAGGACTTTGCCTTTCGTTAAGAGCTGAAAGAATGGTTGACAACACTCTGAAGACTTGGAGATGAAGCGGTTGAGTGCAACGAGCATTTTAGTAAGCTTTTGAACATCTCTCAGTGTTTGAGGAGGCTGGACCTTGGTGATAGCATCGATTTGGTCTGGGTTGGCCTCAATTACCCTTTTACTCACTAGATAACTTAAGAATTTTCCTGATTAAACCCCAAATGAACACTTACTTGTATTAAGCTTCATTCAGTACATCCTAAGGATTTCAAAGGTTGGTTCTAGGTCTGAGAGCTGATTGGCCTTGTTCTTGCTTTTGACAAACATGTCGTTGACGTACATTTGAAAGCGTAGAGTAATTTCCTTTTATATAAAATTCAATAAATGATGCGGAAGCGATGAATGATGGTTCACAAATAAACAACGGCCAATATTTAATTTAAGTCCAAATTAAATTGAGTGTGATAATTTAAACCAAATTTTATCTTGAATAAGTCTAAGCATGCGTTCTAAATTATGAAGCAAGATAAAATAAACAATATCACACTACACCGAGATGTACGAGGAAAAACCCAAGACGGGAAACAACCTTGGACGGCCCTAGCCACAAATCCACTAGATACGGAATTACAATTACAAGACAGATAGACTTACAACGACTGACTCGATCCCTCTCAAGCCTCGATGCTTCTTCTTGTAGACACCTCTTCCTAGCGGATAACCTCGGAACACCACCGCGATCTCGGAATCCACCGATGGGGATTTCTATGGTCACCGTCACCCGTACATAGAGCCTTTCTCCAAGTGGGTAAAATTGCAACAAAACGTCTTCTTCTTTGATGGATGTAGAAGCAAACCAAAACTTCTCTTCTTGAATTCGGTAGAGATAAACCGGTGCCAAACTCCAAGCAATTTAATATGTAAATAAGAACTTAGACTAAACACAATTGGGTGTAAACTAGAGTGTGAAGGATTTGCTCTTTGAAAAATTAACACTCAAAACATGAACATTTTCCTAAACAATTTTTGCTCTCAAACTCTCTCTAAGAGATAAACTAAGTTGGAAAAGTTATGGAAATGTTGGTTTGGAAAATGTGATTCCCGCACATATTAAAGTCAGTAAAAGTTGGTTAAAAACCAAGTGGGGAAGTGGGTGAAAAACTGCCAAAAACTGTTCCCGCCTGACAGCTCATTCGAACGACATTTCGTTCGAACGAACTCTCGTTCGAACGAGCTTCTAACGACGCACCAGTATGGACTTCGTTAGAATCTCGTTAGAAACCTCATTAGAACGAACAATCTCGTTCGAACGACATTTCGAACGACAGACCAATTTAGACTCGTTGGCAAACTCGTTCGAACGAAACCTGGTTCGAACGAAAAACTCGTTCGAACGACATTTCTAACGAACGACCAGAAAGATTGTAAAATTCGATTTTGGCCCAGAAAACTTTATGAACTAAATTTAAAGTTTTATAAAATTCTTTCTGAGAATAAAACGAAGTTTTTATTAAACCTAACGCCCAATAAACTTTGTTCCAAGCTCCTATCTATATATAAATGCATTCATACCTTTGAAGCATGGAACTATGATTGATGACGTAGAAACGAGGCACGCAAACCGGCATATTTGATGAAGCTTTATACTCTTTGCCGCTACGTCTTCAACAAACATTTCATAGTCTTGAGAATATTACATTTACATACTATCCTATGAATAAATGTTTTTGTCCGGAATTGAGCCAAAACTATATATGGACTCAATAGGAAATTTGTGTCCTTACAAATCTCCCCCTTTGGCTATTCCGGGACAAAAACCAAAACAAAAATCCTAAAGGGCTGTCAAGCTCAACTAGACTCAAACATAACCCACCCAAACTAGACTCAACCCATGGATCAAACGCTTTGCCGTTTAAACAATGCCGCTTTAGAAGAGATCCTGCACACTTAAGCAAACTCATCAAATGCATAGGGAATATCAAAGTATTAAATGCAATTAATTAATTACTCTCCCTAAATTAATTCTCCCCTTTATCAAACACATGACCTACTTAGAAAGACGTCTCCCCCTAAGATAAATCTCCCCCAAACTACGATACGATAATAATAGGATTAGATACCATTTCTCCCCCTATCATCATTCTCCCCCTTTTTGTTCAGGAATAGGCAAAGGATAAAGAACGAATAAACATAAAAGCATGTTGAAGCTTAAAGTGTTAAGACATGAAAGCATATGGGCAATAAAAGCATAGGCAAAGACAAAACAAATATCATATATATATAAACTAGAAATATATCAATGAAGCACTTGCATATAGATATAGATATAAACACACACATGACACAAAATACAGTAAGTTTGCACACTCGTATGGCAAAAGTGTGTCATATGGAAACGGAAGTGTAGGGGTGTGAACTAGCAACAATTAAATTTAGACCCAAACACTTAAGAAGCATTCACGGAGTTCTCATTTGATTGCAAACTTTATCACATTTAAATATAACCTCATGTGACAATATAAAGATTGAACTCAATGAACAAACATACACAATGCATACAAGCCTAGCATGATGATGATTCTACAAACCAAATAGAGTCATGACATTAAAGACAACTAGGATAAACGGACATTGTGCAAACCGTTGATATACCATCCAATTCTCCCTCAATAAGCATATATATTCTTTTACTTTTGAATGAATATATCAAACAAACATAGGCCTTGGCAATTGTTTTCTTTTTAATGCCAAATATTCTGTTTTTAGGCCTTTGGATCACGTATTTCTTTTAGATACAATAAACGGTGGCTTACAATCGCAAATGATTTAATTCATCCTTTCGGAGCCCTTCCCCGTGCACATTTGTTTTTATCATGTTTTTATTTTCACACAAATCTCACAAGCAACGGATTTTGACATGCACTAGTCCTCCTAGGTCATAGATATGTAGATGACTAGATTGGTAGGAGAACACCTCAAAAAGCTTAAATATAACATGTGACATTAAGATTTCAAAAGAGCTCGTGCATGTGTGAATAGAGGCATATAAAAATAGAATCCATTTAATCAATACAAAATCCAACTACTCCATATAAAGCATGGTAAAGAACATTTTAAGGATTGAAAATCTAAACCAAAAGTGCTAGCCACGTGGGAGCGTAAAAGATGGGATTCAAACTCAAATATATGCCACTTAAAGCGTGTCAAACTAAAATACACACAAAAAAAATCTTTTTGAGTTTTTAACATTTTTAATCAAAAATAGATATTTACTCAAAAGGACAAACAAAAATCATTTGTATTTTTCATTAAGCTTAAATGAAATAAATAAAACACAAATGATAAACAAAAATCTTTTTATATTATGCAGTCAATTCAAGCAAAAATATAATACAAAAAGATAAACAAGTCAAAATATGTAGTATGTGATATGAAATAATGCAATGACTAGAAAATGACTAAACAAGCATACATTTTAGCATGTGAATATAGCATGAAGTACAAAAGCTAAAGTATGCAAATACTAACTCATTCATCCTTTAGATTTAGCAAGGGAGTAAGCATGTGAAAGTAAATGAGAATCACAAATCCTATTTTGCAAGACAACCAAGTCGGATTTCCTAACCCAAATTAATGAAGAATGACTATCTTGGGGTGTTGGAACGTTAACTACCGGTTACTTTACTATGGGATTTTCTAGGAATTCGTTTAAGATCAAAACAAAATTTCCTAAGATGACCTTTTCGACCACAATGTGTACAAGCAAGAGCAAGTCGAAAATATTGACCTAAGGAGTGATCATTAACTGCATTCCTAGTAGATTCTCCTAAAACAGTGGTTTTGGCATTATGAGTAAATTCATTACAAGTATTGAAGCCTAAACCACAATTGTCATTTTTAATTTGGACCGTTCCTAACATTTTATCTAGTTTTTCCGAACGACACTCCAAATCAAATTTGACATTACTAGAGTCTTTTAATTTATTTTGCAATTCCAAAATATTAGACTCTAATAAAACAGTTCGCTCTTCAAAAGCAAGAAGCTCCTTTTTCAAGGATTCCATTAAACCCCTAAGGCTATCTCTTTCGCCTTCTACGTATTATAGCTTCTCTCGAAGAGTACTCTCACGTGTCCTAAGGTCTTCTATTAAATCATTTTCATCAACGACCTTGACACTCTATATTAAACTAGCTTCTAACTTCAAATTAGTTCTTTTCAATTTAATAGATTCGGTATACAGTTCTTGAAAAGAATTTTTAAGTTCACTCATATCAACCTCATCTTCATTTTCACTCTCTCTTTCTTCTTCACTCTAACTATCATATAAAATAAGAGAATCATGTACAATGACCTTGGAAGTGGCATGTGCTATCGTTTCATCAATCGATGAGTTCTCACTATCACTCACATGACTAGCCATAAAAGCCACAAAATTTTTCTTAGTGGGGGAATCGGGCTTCTCTTCCTTATCACTATCACTAAGGGTTGCATTATATGAAATGGGATGCTTACCATCTTTCCTTAGTTTAGTGGGGCACTCAAACGCCCTATGGCCGTAACCTTCACAACCAAAACACTTATCAGACTCGTCCCTATCTAAATTGTCATTATTAGTTTTAGGGAACTTCTCGTCTTTAGAAATCTTCTCGCTTTTATCATGTTTAGAAGTATCAAATTTCTTAAAATCATTTTTAAATTTATCTTTGTTAAATTTAAGAAATTTTCTAAATTTACGAGCAAACAAAGCCATGTTTTCCGAGTCACTATCACTATCGCTCTCTACTACTTGTTTGACCTCTTTTCGGGCTTTTAAAGCAACACCCTTTTCAATTTTTTTTTCAGTTTTAGAGGGAAACATATCTAGTTCATAGGTTTGTAAATCACCTACAAGCTCTTCTAATTTCATAGAGGCTAAAGTGGGTAAAGAATTTAAAACGGTCACTTCAGGAATAAATCTATCGGGTAGGGACCTTAAAATTTTCTTTACAACACGGTCGTCAGGTATTTTCTCTCCCAAGTTAAAAGATGAATTAACAATATCATAAAGTCTACCATAAAATTTATCAAAAGTTTCTTTTTCATCCATTTTGATAGTTTCAAATTGAGTGGTGAGGTTTTGGAGTTTTGAAGCTTTAACGACACTAGTTCCTTTATGAGTTAATTGTATAATATCCCAAGCTTATTTAGCGATTTCATACGTCATAATACTTCGGAATTCATCCGGTGCGACAGCGCTAAATAAGGCATTTAAACCTCGGGAATTAAAGTTAGCAAGTTTAAACTCATTTTCAGTCCATCTATCGGCGGGTTTGATAACACGTTCATTTTCAACTAAGTAAGTTGGTGGGGAGTACCCGGTAACAACAGACATCCAAACTCTCTCGTCGATAGATTTTAGAGCCGATCTCATTCGCGCTTTCCAATACGTGTAGTTTGAACCATCGAAAATAGGAAATTTTGAAAATGGGGAAAAATCCATTTTAGCCAAAAATTATTTAAAAAGATCGTTAACGAAATAATTTATCGCTTTGGCTCTGATACCAATTTGAAAGCGTAGAGTAATTTCCTTTTATATAAAATTCAATAAATGATGCGGAAGCGATGAATGATGGTTCACAAATAAACAACGACCAATATTTAATTTAAGTCCAAATTAAATTGAGTGTGATAATTTAAACCAAATTTTATCTTGAATAAGTCTAAGCATGCGTTCTAAATTATGAAGCAAGATAAAATAAACAATATCACACTACGCCGAGATGTACGAGGAAAAACCCAAGACGGGAAACAACCTCGGACGGCCCTAGCCACAAATCCACTAGATACGGAATTACAATTACAAGACAGATAGACTTACAACGACTGACTCGATCCCTCTCAAGCCTCGACGCTTCTTCTTGTAGACACCTCTTCCTAGAGGATAACCTCGGAACACCACCGCGATCTCGGAATCCACCGATGGGGATTTCTATGGTCACCGTCACCCGTACATGGAGCCTTTCTCCAAGTGGGTAAAATTGCAACAAAACGTCTTCTTCTTTGATGGATGTAGAAGCAAACCAAAACTTCTCTTCTTGAATTCGGTAGAGATAAACCGGTGCCAAACTCCAAGCAATTTAATATGTAAATAAGAACTTGGACTAAACACAATTGGGTGTAAACTAGAGTGTGAAGGATTTTCTCTTTGAAAAATTAACACTCAAAACATGAACATTTTCCTAAACCATTTTTGCTCTCAAACTCTCTCTAAGAGATAAACTAAGTTGGAAAAGTTATGGAAATGTTGGTTTGGAAAACGTGATTCCCGCACATATTAAAGTCAGTAAAAGTTGGTTAAAAACCAAGTGGGGAAGTGGGTGAAAAACTGCCAAAAACTGTTCCCGCCTGACAGCTCGTTCGAACGACATTTCGTTCGAACGAACTCTCGTTCGAACGAGCTTCTAACGACGCACCAGTATGGACTTCGTTAGAATCTCGTTAGAAACCTCGTTAGAACGAACAATCTCGTTCGAACGATATTTCGAACGACAGACCAATTTAGACTCGTTGGCAAACTCGTTCGAACGAAACTTGGTTCGAACGAAAAACTCGTTCGAACGACATTTCTAACGAACGACCAGAAAGATTGTAAAATTCGATTTTGGCCCAGAAAACTTTATGAACTAAATTTAAAGTTTTATAAAATTCTTTCTGAGAATAAAACGCAGTTTTTATTAAACCTAACACCCAATAAACTTTGTTCCAAGCTCCTATCTATATATAAATGCATTCATACCTTTGAAGCATGGAACTATGATTGATGACGTAGAAACGAGGCACGCAAACCGGCATATTTGATGAAGCTTTATACTCTTTGCCGCTACGTCTTCAACAAACATTTCATAGTCTTGAGAATATTACATTTACATACTATCCTATGAATAAATGTTTTTGTCCGGAATTGAGCCAAAACTATATATGGACTCAATTGGAATTTTGTGTCCTTATAACATTTATATTGTCTCTCCCATCTGTTTGCTAAACATATTGGTTACCAATATTTGGTAAGTTGCCCCTGCGTTCTTGAGGCCCAAAGTCATGACATTATAGCAGTATAAACCAACTGAGGTTATAAAGGAGGTCTTGTACAAGTTGGTCTCGTATAGAAGGATTTGATGATATCTTGAGTAAGCATCAAGAAAGCTCATCCTTTTGTGAGTCGCTGTGGCATCGACCAGTTGATCTATATTCGGTAGAGGGAATCTATCTTTAGGACATTCTCGGTTGAGGTCAGTAAAATCAATGCAAACCCTCCAACTGCCATTACTTTTGGGTACTACCATTGGGTTGGATAGCCACACAGGGAACTGAACTTCCCTAATGGGTCCTGCATCCAGTAACTTCCCTATCTCTTTCTCCACTGCCTTATATTTCTCGGGTGACGTTCGGTGAGCCTTTTGAGTAATTGGTTTGAAAGTAGGATCGATATGTCAATGGTGATATGCCAAGCCGGGGTCGATCCCAGGCAACTCGTAAGGCTCCCATGTAAAAACATCTATGTTGCTTTTAAGGAGTCCAACCAGTTACCTTTTCTCCTGATCGGTGAGAGCAGATCCAATCAAAAACTTTCTTTCTATCAAGTTATCAGCATTTACAACTTCTAGGATTTTGATGACCCTATCTACGGTGTGGACCCTGGTATCTTCCACCCCTAGTCGACCATACTGTAGTTGCTATTTTGAGAGAACGACCCCTTCCTGGGATTTCTCTTGGGTATTTTCAGGCTCCTTCCTTTTCTCTTTCTTCGAGCAGATGGTTGTAATAAAGAACCTTCGGGTTGAAGCCTTATCATCATGGATCTCAACCACTCCACGTTCTGTGATGAACTTTATCTTTTGATGATAAGTGGATGTACGACCTTCATGGCATGGAGACAACCTCTGCTAAAAATAGCATTGTATGGGGACTCTATGTCCACAACTAAGAACTTGATTAACTTCGAGATGTTCCCTACCCTGATTGGTAAGGTGATCTTTCTCAATGGCATGGTAATCCTTCCTGTGAAGCCAACCAATGGAAAGTGGCCTCTTTGAGTTCAGGGACATTTAATTTCAGCTTATGGAATTGGTCCTTATACATCACTTCGGATAAACTCCCCTAGTCCACCAGTAGCTTATCGACATCCCAGTTAGCAATCCTGAGCTTGATTACTAATGCGTCATGATGTGGGGTCCTTACCCCGACCAAATCCCCTTCGGTGAATACGATTTGTTTCGTGAAATCAACATATTCTTATCACTGACGTTTTCCAACTTAACTCTTGGCTGTGTCGATCTGAAAACCTTCCATTGTGGTAGTCACCTTCTTGAGTTCCATTCTAATGGAATTTTTTTGAATCTGTTTGAGGTCTGACACCCCATGAATGACTGTAAACTCGTATCCTGTGTCATCATCGAGGACATTATCTGGCTTTTGGTCGCCATTGGTTGCGACCTTCTCTGTTTTCTTATCAATGTACTCGCTAAGGTGCCCTGCCTGAACTAGATCTTCTAGGTGTGACTTCAGAGCTTTGCAATTTTTGGTTTGATGACCACCCTCCTCGTGGAATATGCACCCAAGTGCATTGTTTCTCTTAGTAAGATCTCTGCCCATCTTCTTAGGCCATTTGACGAAGGGATCGTCCTTGATCTTAATGAGAATCTTATAAATGGGTTCCTTAAAGACTGTGTTAATAGCATGGAACTACTTAGAGGGGTTATTCTTTCCTCCACCTTTGGAGCCATTCTTGCTCCCATTCTTTCTACCCTTTTACTGGGTGTCATTCTTCTCTGTCCCCTTGGTAGCCTTTGCTTGACCATTATCCCCCATTAGGATGGACCACATCCTTGACTTTGGTGTATTTCTCGATACGGGCCATAAGATCATTGATGTTTACGGCTTCCTTCTTGGTGAGAAATTGGTGTAGCAGGGAGGTGGTAAGCAAGTTGATTTTGAAGGATACTACGGCAATTTGCCCTGAGCACTCCTCGATCTCATTAAACATCTCCCAGTATCTCTTGGCATAGTCTCTGAGGTTTTCCTGAGGCTTTTTCTTCACAGTGAGCAGTGCATCCATCTACTTAGGATGGGAGTTGCTTGTTATGAACCGTGACGTGAAAGCCTCTGCCAATGCTGCGAAGTTCTTGATTGACCTATAGGGGAGCATCTCAAACCACTTATATGCTACATCGTGTAGGCTAGAAGGGAGTATCTTGCACATCAGTGCATCATTGTGGCTGCATAAGGTCATTGCCTGTCGATATTTCCTAACATGATCTATGGGATTTGTTTTCTCGTCATAGATCTTGAACCCCGGGACAATGAATTTCTTGGGAGGATCATCGCGGTCGATTTCCCTTGAAAAAGATGTCTTCATCTGAGACTTTAGACCTATATTAGAAAACTCTCTGGTTCCTCGATGCACCGGATGTTGGTTTATTTCCCTATGGACCAGAATCCTCAAATCTTCACTTGGTTGGTCATTGTTCCTATGGATCCTCTCCTGGTGTTCACACTCTGATCGTGCTCACTACGAGCTGTTACATTTAGTTCTCTCCTGGTCACGCCTAGGGATCCTTCCTCGACTGGGGGAATTTCCCCCCGAGGATTAGGCTTCCTGTCTTGCCGCCGCCTTATGTTGCTGGAGAGATCTCTCTCCATTCTTTCTACACTACACCAAAATGGTCAAATTGGCATCCTTGAACCGGCTAGCCTTGTCACGGTCATTGACCGTGATAAAAAATACGCATTTTTTATCACGGTCAATGACCGTGATAAGGCCGCGACAAAGGCTTGTCACGGTCAATGACCGTGATAAGTCTGTGACAACTATACTTGTCACGAACTTGTCAAGGACCGTGACATGTCCATGACAATTCTGTCAGTAAAAAAACCCTCCCTCTTCTTTTTTCCCACCGATTCTAATTACCTCCATTTCTCTCTCTCTCTCTAGCGACTGCACTCTCTCTCTCTCTCTACGATTTTGGTACGTTTTCTCTCTCTCTATTTCTCGTCCATTTACGTATATGTGTATGTATATGTGCGTGTGTGTGTATATGTGTGTAAATGTGCATGTGTGTGGTGTATATATGCGTGTTTGTGTGTGTGTGTGGGGGGGGGGGGGGAGTGGGCAGGGCTGGGGGAGGGGAGGGGGTGTAAATGTGCGTGCGTGCGTGCGTGTGTCTATATATGCGTGCGTGTGTATATGTGCACGTGTGTGTGTGTGTGTGCACGTGTGTGGTGGGCAGTGGCAGTGGGGGGGAGGGGGCAGGGATGGGGGCAGGGGGTGTGGGGTTGTGTGTGTATATGTGCGTGTGTGTGTGTTTTTAATTAATTTTTTATTGGTTTATTAGATATTGCCCCTTGTAAAAGAATTGATTGATTAAATATTGATTGGTTGTTACTTTTTTTAGTAAATTAATAATTAGTGCCCTTTTCATATGCAAGTAGGATTGCCCCTCATTGTAAATTAGTAAATTAATAATTGTATACTTTAATTGTTAGTTTAATTGATGAAAATAATTCATTGAGTACATGAATTAGAAGGAGTACGAGATACACATTTATTGTTGTGATTGCAGTTGGATTATAGTGGATCGATGTTGGGTTAATTAATTTTAAAAGTGGCATGACCACTGGATTATTGTCCATATGGGGGCGGGATTTTTCAACTTTTTTTGAAAATTACTTTGTATAATGAACAATATATATATATATATATATATAGTATGATAATTAAATGAAACATACTTGAAATTACATACAGTGTGCATAGATACTAGCCTTCTAGTTCTTATGTGTACTCATTCAATAGCCCTTAGACCCGTTCGAGAGTCATTACCCCTGTAATGAGATCTCTCGAATTGCCCCATTTGGACAGTTTGGGACTGCATAATTTCTGTATAATAATATTCTTAGTGGCGCAAAGTTGTTACTTTTGAAGGAGGTTCTGCAGTCATATCCTAATATTCTCTGGGGATGTTTCGAATTTTTAGTAATTGTACATATTATGAGTTAGTGGTTGTTGTTTTGGAATTCAGAATTGAGGTGTTAAACAGTAAAAATTTATTTGAATTTTTAGTAATTGTACATATTTGCATGTCTTCTTCTAATTCATTTTGATTTGTACAAATAACAACATTTTTTTATAGAAAATGTCTCCTTCAGGTATTAAGGCGAGGATGATGATGCTGATTATGATGATGTCATCTAGGCTTGGTGGTAGCGGAGGCGACGAGGGTTCTTTGGCCCCTAGGCTCCCCAAATATAGCAAATTGGGGATGGCCATTGAGAACAAGACGAGGATATTAGCAAAATCCCCCGAGATGGTAAAGACGATCATCGGCCAGGGGTACACTAGTTGGAGGGAGGTGCCAAATGGGCTCAAGTTAGATATTTGGACGGCACTACAGGTCATGTATTTATATTTATATTTATATGAATATTTTAATTTCAATTTCAATTTCGATTTCAATTTCAATTTCATTTTATATTTATATTTATATTTATATTTATATTTATATTTATATTTATATTTATATTTATATTTATATTTATATTTATATTTATATTTATATTTATTCGCAACAAACATTGTATTTGTTGGACAGGAACAATTGAGCCTAGACCCAAAGCTACGCGATTCCGTCTTGAAGCAATTGAGGGAGCAACACAAGACGTGGAAGAAAAATATGCGAACCCGGTACTTTGGATAGCCCGAGAGCCTGTTATCTGAATGTGTGAATCCGTCCCGCCAAAGGAGCCGATCTCATTGGCACAATGGAAAAAGTTCATTGACAATGAGATCAGGGAGAGACAATTGGCATCTCGCCAATTGGGGAGGGAAAATCGGGCGAAAAAGACGGACGTGCATTACTCTGGCAAGACATCTTACGCCGAGGTGGAGCATAGGATGATGGTAAGATTTAATTTTTCTATAATTACAAAAATATATTATTCTGCATTATTTTACTTTGCGGGGCCGACACTAATTTTCATTATTTTATTTCGGGGGATAGGGAGTGGCCCTGGGGGTAGGCCACATAGGCTCGATACTTATGTGGCTATTCGGACGAAGAAGGGGAAGGATAAGGAGGTGTTCCCGAGCGTCGCGGCCACGATTGTAGGTAATCCGATAGTTTACTTTTTGTTAATTACGTTATAATATTTTTATTTACTTATTTAACTAATCATGTGCTTTTTGTCATTTCAAGCAAAGCTTGAGGAAGTGCATGATTCGCAGTCTGATACCGACAAGGCATCTTTTTCCACAGACGCACTCAGCCAAGTGCTTGGTGCTGACCGCAAGGGGAGGACAAGGGGGTGAGCTCGCGGGTGGCCAAATCTAGGATCATCGGATTGGAGACGAGCGACACCGAATTGTCTCGAACGGTGGACTTGCATGACGCGAAGACGTCCCGTTTGGAGGCGACGATCCAAGATATGTTCTCATTCATGAAGCGTTCATTGGGCAGAAACCGTAAGGGGAAAGGAAAGGAGAAGGTGGTGGACGACGAGGATGTGGACCTCGCGGCTTCATCACCGACATGTGCAGACTTTGATGATCCAGCCCCCTATATAGCTCCCTTCGACCGACCGATGTCGACACTTGGTTGGCCGAGCGTGTTTATACTGGACATATTTGATGGCCAGCGGATAGGGCGGGGGTTGATGGACCCAAATACCATCCAGGGTATGCTAGTTTATGGGTGTTTTCTTCAAGACATTGAGTCCAAGGTGCTCGTCACGCATGTGATGCCCGGAAAGGAGAACTCCCCTTTGTGGTTGTGTGAACAATGCGGCACGATGTATATTGCTGGGTGTGTCAATTCGTATATCGTGTGGCCTACTCACCTCCTCAGAGCTACCCCTACCCCAGACATGTAGTGACATTATTTGAATTGAATTGTTTTTAAGTTGTTAAATTTGAATTATATTTGGATTATATCGTAATGCATATTGTTTTGAATGTATATTTTCATTATCTCTATTTTATTTGGATATACGATGTTTGAATGGGTACAACGTTGCTATAATATGTACAAATATACTGCTGGGCAATGGTAGTGACCATACTGCCCAGCAGATTTTTTTTCAATTTTGCCCAGAATTGTCACGGTCATTGACCGTGACAAGTCTGTGACAAAAGAAACTTGTCACGAATGTGTCACGGTCAACGATCGTGATAATTTTTTAAATATTGTCACGGGTTTGTCACGGTCCTTAACCGTGACAAACACTGTCAAGGTCAAAGACTGTGACATGATCGTGACAAGTCTAATGAACTTGTCACAGTCAATGAACATGACAAGTCCGTGACAACAAATGTTGTCACCCCCAGAATTGTCACGGTCATTGACCTTGACAAGTCCAACTTGTCAAGGTCAATGACCGTGAAAATTTGGCAGATTTGGTGTAGTGCTAGTCGCCTCTTGAGGCGAGCATTCTCTTCTTATTGGAAGCACGCCGCCTCTTCCTATTCTTCAACTTTGGCTTCATAGGCATCGACCGACCTAGAAATTTGAGCGAAACTTGGAGGTCCATGAATCTCTTTTGAGTGTTTCCTTTCCTGGAGAAACCTTGGGTTTGAATGTTGGCAATTCAGACCCGACCCTAGGAGGGGCAGGCTCTTCCTAAACATCACCGACTTGTGGAATGTTGCTGTTGTGGTGAGACATTGATCGCTTTCTGGTAATGAATGCTTTCGTAGGAACACAAGTCGATTCCCACAGATGGCGCCAATTGTGAGTGCAGAAAAATTCACAATGAAAAGATTCACAAAAGCAATCAAAAAAGGCAGAAAGTAAATGAAATAACACACAACAATGATGTACATGGTTCGATAACTTGCCTACATCCACGGAGAGGTTACTTGTTTTTTTTTAAATGTCTCTCAATGATTACAATTTTTTCGTCCCTATGCCCCGGGTCAGGGAGTAGAATTTATACATGTGTTTGTTTTAAAGTTTGAGTTGTTTAAGGAACTCCATCATTGTACGTGTGTTGGCCATGACCGAGATTCTTGACACCTAATTTGACCATATCCTCGAGTATCCTTCTCTAACTAAACTGCTCGTGTAGGAATTAAGCCTTGATTTGGGCCGGACCAAATAACTCAAGTTATCTTGGTCGGCTACTTTCATGGACTTGTAAAAACTGGGCTCCCATAATTATTATTATTATTATTATTATTATTATTATTATTATTATTATTATTATTATTATTATTATTATTATTATTATTATTATTATTATTATTATTATTATTATTATTATTATTACATTTTGTCATTTACTTTTCTTAATCCTCTAAAGTTGCACTATTTTTTTTATTGGAATAAGATGTCTTGAAGATAGTCTAAAGTGCGCGAACCAATTGGGCTAGTGGAGACGCAATAGGCACAATGATTCTATCATAGGATTCACAACTATCCAATCTTTTTTTTAATTCAATGGATTAGGGTGAATTGAAAAAAAGTATAAATAAGCTTTTATTTTTATATAAATCCTTGACATGGATTAAGTTTTACTGCACATGTTTATGTCCACCAGGCTAATATGTCCATGACAAGAGCTAATAGGTATCTATTATTTTTACTATACCCATTTTTGAAAATTTGTCCACGTGTGGAACATTTAATCATTTAGGGTGTGCTTCATTAACAATATTTTTCATGAAAAATATGAAAATTTAATAAAATTTTAAACTTCTAATGAGTTGATTGCCTAAATTTTCTATGACTTTTCGTATTTAGGTTTTCTCTAAAGTACAACCTGATAATACACACTTTGAACATTTTTCAAGGCAATATTTTCTTTTGATGGGGAGAGATAAGAAGATTTTCCTATAGATTTTTTCCAATTACTCCAATAAAACACACCGTCAATTTATTTTGGTAATAGGAAGTTTCTTGTTAAATCAAGCTTAGATGACAAAAAACATAGGGTGAGGTGCTCATTCACACCTTTCAGGTTGCTAAAAAGAATGTTGTAATTGGCATAGTTTAAGTTGTTAAAAACACACACAACTAAATACGAGGGGATGGGAATCTTGCTCAGCTACAAAAACCTCGTGAATAACTTTTCCAATAAAACCAAGTAAAAGGAACATTATTAATAAACTGTGAGTTTTCCCCCGTGTTTCGTATCGTGATTTGAGTTTGAACTCCATATTTTAAACCCTTAGTTGGATTTTAGCTATTGAATTTTGGCTGATACTAAAAATATAATTATGAGTTTCAAAACACAAGATGCCAATTTAAAAGTATATAAAATGAGGGATGCAAACTCAAATTATAGTGTAAGACTTATGTTGAAAACCTGAAATCGATCTTCATGATTTTTTACTTAGGTGGTGCCTTGATCAATTATATAAGTGTGGACCATGGTTTAATGACTTGGTTAAAAAAGATCCTAGTAAAATTGAATTTGAATCCCAATGTTCCAACTAGATTTGGCGATTGGTATTTGTAAAAGGGTCATTGAGTAACTAACATTTAACTATTAATCGAGCTTATTTGATTTTAGTGTTTAAGTTAGGAAAGTTTCTTTAGGTTGACCAATAAGGGATCAAGGGACCAATGGTTCTCCCAAAGTAGAAGTTGGAATTCTTAAGGGTTTTTTCTTCGAGGTTGAAAAGTAAGGCTTATTATGTAACCACGTTCTCAATCACTACAATGATCACAATATAGAGAAAAACCTTTACTTCGCTGAGCCTATAACTCTTACAGAGATAAACTCCCTCCTAGAGTTATTTGCATACCACAATGCGCATAAAAATAACGAGATGCCTAGAAAGTCTCTCGAATATTAGATTATTTACGTTCATAATAGGTTTTGAATCATTCTCGTGATTTGTGCACAAACACTTTATTGGTACAAAACTACATAGTACACTATGCATATTATGGGATTTTTTTTCTCCAATGTGATCGATGCCTTATAAAACGTGCTCAAAGTCTTGATATCAATAGGAGCACCCCTATCCATTAGCGCTTGAGGAAATCTCACACCATTTAATGGAGCATTTAAATAATACGATCTATTGTAAAAGAAAAGGAAATTGTCTATCAGCCTTAGAGAACACAAATTTTGAGGTATATTTCTTGATGATCCTACCAATAGGCCATTTCCAGTTGATAAAAGGTTCTCCCTTTTTAGAGCACCATCGTCGTGATTTTTATTCTTATTTTTTTGAACTCTTAATCCATTTGCAGAACCACTTGAAGTATGGCCACTTTGAGATAGAAATATATTTTGGATCAACAACCACCTCATAGTCTTGCACACTAAAAATATATTATGATTCATGTATTCTTCCTTGGTTGAGTGCTAAGTTCACATTTTCATTATTCACCCATCTTGAATTCTTCTTCACCTTCACCTTCTAAGCTTTCTTCCACTAGTTGGCCTAAGAGATATTTAAAGACTCCCTTGCAGTTTTTTTAAATTTTTTCCTAAGTTGATTTATCTTTTCAATTGATCATGAGCTACTACTACCGTTTTGCTATTGCACAGTATTGGTGCACTGGTAGAGGACCATTATTCATGTTCCTCTTGGTAGGGATTTGCAAAGTCCCCTGTGTAACTAACTCATAAAAATATTACTTAAGTAATAAAATCTTTTGTTACATGTTGAACCCTCTAATAAAGATAAATTTTTTTTCATAAGATTTATTAGTTGCCATGGGTTTCTTTTTAGGCACGTTGGGCATCCCAATGATGCCTTATCACACAAAAGCTTTGTAACAAAATACGGCATGAGATTTTTTTTTTTGGGGGGGGGGGGGGTATCGCACCTTAAATCTTCTTTTAACACTACCTCCACAAGGGGTTACATGTCCTCCCTTCACCTCTCTTATCATATTTTCCACATAATTAACAACTTTATTTAGAGGTCTCTGGTACCCTGTTTGATGAGTCATAATTTGAGGTCTCCATCTAGGCTTCTTGGTTTTTATAATCATGGAAATGTTCCTCATTGATCTTTTGAACTCTTTGAAGGTTCCTTTTCATGCTTCATTAATTAAATTTACCTTTTAATCCTCTTTGAGTCCCTCAACATATATTTTTCAAGAGATTTGCCTCGTTTTCTTCATCATATACATATAAGGATCCGTTTCAGAATTTATTTATTGCATTACTTCCTCTCCATGCGTTTGTCTCTCTTTTAAGTTCCCAAGGGTGAAATCATCTTTTGAGAGGAAGAAATTATGGATAAACTTCTTGTGCATCTTTTACCACAGTTGTATGTTTCTATGTTCCAAGTGAAAGTACCAGTAGTAGGACTTTCCTATCCCTAACCTTAAGATTTTTATCTATGGAGTGGACCTTCTAGTACTCCACAAGCTTATGGGTAGGGTAAGTAACTAATGTTAGGGATTGATATAATGAAAAACTTTTTATTCCAAAGATCTTTGGTCAATCATGCAATAGAAAGTAAAACAAAAACTATGTTTATTGTATAAACCTAGGTTTTCGAATAATGAAACCTTTGCGGATCTTATAGGTGATTTGAATGAGGAGAAAAATGATTTGTAGAAGATGAAGAGACTACTTTTCTTTTCTTTCTAAAATCTTTATAGAACTCCCAAAAAGCCTTGAATATTCTAGTATATGATCCCCCAATGTAATCCTTGTGTGTGGGCACTACTGAAGATGAAACTTGGTGAATGTAAGAGAAGTCACTTTCTCTCTCTTCACCTCTTAATGAAAACATGAATAGTTTTCTCCATTATCTCTCTAAACCTTAGGATGTGTTATGCATATTTAAACCCCACTTTGAACCAATATATATAGGTACACAAAATGGGCGCGGGCTAGTCAGTGGTTCTAGAGAGTTTGGGCCTACTAGTTGGGTAATGGATTAGACTAGAGACCCAAGACTAATTATTAAATTGGCTTCCAAATGAAAACATGAGAATCCCATATTACTCCCCATAATATATTTTCTTTCCCATTTAAATATAGTTAATTTCATTAAGTAATTATAGTTGCACTCCAATTTAATTATCTTAGAATTACTCTAACAATGAGGTTTTGTTTGCAAATTTAGATAGTTCATAATGTTATTTCTCGCGTAAATCATACAATACCCGCCTGGTGAAATTCAATTTTAACCTAATTGAATTTTATCAACATCTTTTTTATTCCTTGATTTCAAAATTATCTTATTTAATACTCTACCGAATTATAAATAATCCACTGATCAAGTTTGTTGGTAGAATCAAAACTTGGAACTTTATTATGGGGTATTACAATTTAGGATATCTCCAAGACACTGATTCTATTATAATATGATCCCAGACATGTACATACAATGATTTCCCATCTTGTAGATATTTAGACCCGATAAATCAGATCGTAACCATAATGATTAAATCAATAATTGTATGCACATTACAATCCCCATAGTCCTCGAGATTAAGAATATATACACTATTGGCAAAATGTTGTGAGATTTTAAAAGTCT
The DNA here is from genome assembly GCA_949130495.1 of Sambucus nigra. NCBI lineage: Eukaryota > Viridiplantae > Streptophyta > Magnoliopsida > Dipsacales > Adoxaceae > Sambucus > Sambucus nigra. The sequence continues at coordinate 186,003,995 of OX422222.1, read as the reverse complement.
GATCTAGTCAACACCTAGACTTGAATATCACCTTTGTCGAGTCCAATATATTCCCGATGTACTAATACAGTTCTGTTTGAACTATCCGATAAGTTCCTGAAACATTAGACAGGTTCTCATAGTCAAGATAAACTACTAAGGTCATACTCCCAGCTATACCAATAATATATCAACTCCCATCTAGGCCGTGAAGTGTTCAATTAAACTAGAACTAAAATTTCAATCTTTCACGAACAAGATGGACCCAACTCACCAGAATTCTTACTAACTTCAATTGATTGACATTAATACATTATATTTAAACATATATAAGGAATTATCTCAATCATGATTCTTATTTCAAAATGAATTTAAAACACTTTATTAATAAACAACTTCATACATGGTTTTAAGAATAAAACCCCAACAATCTACCACTTAGTCTTAAACTGATGTGTGTATGCATCTAACCCCCATTCCCTCTACATGAGTATCAAAAGCCTATGCTGGTAATCTCCTTATGAGAGGACCTACGAAGTTATCTTGTGATGGAATATTATTTATGTTATCATCGCCTTTTCGTACGATCTCTCATATCAAATGATACCTGCACTCAATGCACTTAGCCCGCTTATGATTTCTTAGTTCTTTCACGATAGAAACTTCTTCTCCATTGACACAGTAAAGTGTAATATCCGACTATAGTGATAGAACCATACCCAAGTCACTTGGGAAGTTACGAATCCAAACAATCTCCTTTGTGGACTACGAAGTGGAAACATATTTGGCTTCCATTGTCAAATCAACCATACATGATTGCTTGATACTCCTCCAACTTATGGATCCGCCTCTTAGGGTAAATACATATGACGAGGTTAATTTCCTAAAATCCTTATCTGATTGAAAGTTTGAGTCTCTATATCCTAAAGGTATAAGATTATCCGCTGAGTAAACAAACACATAATCTCAAGTACTTTTTAGGTTATTGAGAATGTGCTTTACTGCAGTCCAGTGCTCCTCACTCGGGTTAGAATTTAATCCTCTGGCCATACCAACGACAAAGCAAATATCTAGTCTTATACACGACATATCATACATGAGGCTGCCCACTGCTGAATCATAATGTATATTCCTCATCCTCTATATCTGATGAGGTGTCTTCGGACACTGATCCTTAGACACAGATATTCCATGTCTGAAAGAAAGAAATCATTTCTTTAAATCATAAATGCTAAATTTTGTGAGCACATCATTGACATAAGTGGATTGGGATAAGCCTAACATCCTATCTTTTCAATCACGTAAAAGATTGATCCCAAGGATGTAACTGGATTCTTTGAAGTAGTTTATATAGAACTGATTAGATAACCACACTCTTATGCCATCGTTCCCGATTAGGAGAATATCATCCACATAAAGTAACAGAAGTACCACTACATTTTTGTTATGCTTCTTATATACAAAAGTTTCATCCGGGCATTGATTAAAACAAAAATATTTGATTGACTAATACAACCAAATTTTTAAAGACATTAATGTTTGCTTAAGTCCATAAATGTAATCTCTTAAGATTGCACACCTTGATTTCTTAGATACTTGTTACGATTCCATTAATTTGCATAATATAGATTCACTCGTCAAGACTATGATTTTAGAACTTAGTCTTGATGTCCATTTGCTAAATCTCATAATCGAGATGAGACACAATGGATAAAAGAATATGAATAGACTTTATCATGGTTATCGGTAAAAAGGTTTTCTCATAGTCAATCCCCTCTTTAGAAAGCAAGGTTTTCTTATATGTTTCCACCTTCCCATCTACACCTATTTTCTTCTTGTAGATCCATTTGCATCAAATGGGTTTGATCCCAATTATAAATTTTACAGGTTTTGAAACTTGATTCAAGTACATCGAATCCATGTAGATATTCATAACCTTAAGCTAAAGCTCAGAGTCCTTATCCTGGAGTGCTTCGTTGTAGTTATGGGATTCGGTTTGTGTTTTCCTATAATCTTAAAGAAGTGTTCACATAAATACACTAACCTAATAGGCTAACACCTGAACCTCTCACTAAAACGTGGCTCCACTAATGGTCCAATATAAGTGACATGTGTATCTTGATCATTAATAAAAGTCCCACTATCGTTAGGAAGCGTATTATCGATATCAAGTTTTATTTCATCATGTACGGGTGATTTTGAATCAATTACTTGGTCTTGGACTCTTTGCTCTTATAAAATTGATTTGTGGTCTATCATATAATCTTTCTCTAAGTATTGACCATTGGTGATAATAAGTACCCTCTGGTCCTTAGGATCATAAAATTAACCACCATTTGTTCGTTTCGGGTAACACACAAAGAGACATACTTCTATCATTGATTTAAACTTCCCCAGCTCATTGATTAGGACATGTTCCTGGCAACCCTAGATCCGATCATGTCCTAGACTAGGTATGCGCACAATCCTTAGTTTTGTGAGAGTCATTAAGACCAAATAAAAAGGAACTAAGTTATGTAAGTATGTAGTCGTTGTAACACCCTGTAATTTTGAGGATTTAATATTTAATTATTTTTGGGAGATACAAAAATATTTAAATTTGGGAAACATAAATTTATGATTTGGAGAATTTATTTGAGTGGGAAGAATTATTTATATTTGGCAACTTTAAGTTAAATTGTCCGAAATTTTGCGTGTCGCATTTTGAGGTCAAAATTTGGGAATGTTATAAAGTATTTCGGATGATAATTCTGAGTACGCGATTGAGTCCGGATGGGTTGATATAGTCAGAAAAGAGTAACCGGGGGTAGTAATTGGGTCTCGGGTCATTTTTGGGCATAGTCGGGCGCACACGGGGTGATTTGGGCCATTTTAATTAGGCCAATGTGGCCAAAAATAGAATTAGGAGTTTTAATCCTAATTAGGGAAGTGTTGAATGACAGTTAACACAACTCTAAATCTAGGGTTTGAGAGAGACACAGAGGAAACAAATCAAGAGGAAATTGGGGATCTTTTGGAGCCAGATTAAGGGACAAAAGTGAGTGTTCTTCGTCAACCATTCTCTACACCAACAAATCAGACACTACGAACAATTTCAAGCAAGTGGTTAACTGTTGTAATTTTTAAATTGATGATAATCAATTCATATTATGGCAGCTGTAAACCTAAATTTGTTTTTGGGTAGGCTATTGAATGAAATGGGTTTTTAAAAATTTAATTGGTTGAGTGATTTGACAGTCCAATTGATGTTATAAAAGTATCCAGTATTGATTGACGTTAGAACCATAATAGAACACCAGTGTTAGAGATGAATTTATTGGGATTGTGGGATCATACTTGTGAATGATAATTGGGATTTTACCATGGGAATGTGTGTTCTTGAGTGGGCGAAGATTTGTGAAAATAATTGATGCTAAAAGGTTGAAACGATGATTAGGGATTCGTAATAGATGTAAAAAGATGATGAATTTGTTGTATTGGGCCTTGAATTGGAGATAAGAAAGCTTGAATTTTCATTAATGGCTGAAACAGCAAGGCGGAGAAGAACCAGACCTGTACGATCGATCGATCGATGGAAGGGATCAGTCGATAGATGGTCCCAGGATTCTGGCAGGTTCTCTAGTTTTATATATAAAGGGAAATTTAATTTAGATTTTTCCCCTACTTTTTATGTAGTGATAATTTCATATATAGCACATATTCCTTAGCAATTATAAGGTGATATAATTGGGTTTAGGAGGGTGATAATTGTATGCAATGAGATGAACAAATTTAGGGAAATAATTCGTAACTAATGATTTTGGACTGAGGAAAATGTTCGGGTAATGTAGTTGAGTGGTACTACCTTATTAAGGGAATTGAGGTGTGATTAATTAATTATGGGGCGAAATATAGAACCGAGTATTGACGATGGTACGGGCCAAGTGAGCGAGTTAGGGTAAAATGGTTGGGCGACGCCAAGTGTTAAATTAATTGATGTGTTAATTAATTAAATTAGAGTCGGATCGTAGACTCGGGAAGGTAATGAAATTTTTAAGGAGTGAATTGATGTAAATTAGAGTCGGAATGTAGACTCGGGAAAGTGATAAATTTATTAATGAGAAATTAATTAATTTAGAGTCGGACCATAGACTTAGGAATATACAGGCTAGAGTTACAAGTTTTTAGTACACGGTAAAGCCGATATTTATATTATATATATATACAGTGTGGTGATAGTATATATATATATATGTGTGTGTGTGTACTTTATGCGTGCTATTAAATATCAGGGATTAGATATTTATTTAAGTTATATACTCTAGTGCTATCAAGGGAGGTTGCGCGATGTTGGTGAATCCCCTAGCTTAAGGAGTAGGGTGAGTATATCCTCAGGTCACAGCGCCTGATATATGGGTGAGGGTTTTATCTCACTTTTAGGGAAGGAATATGACCTCCTCCACTACGTTTATATTTTGAGCCAGGTTGGTGAGCGATTCCAACTTGCGGGAAACTAGGTTATGTGAGTACACCTAGTGAGATAACACGTTAGAGGGAATCATCCGAAGAGGGTATACTCGAAGGGATGGATGTACATATGATATATGTTGTGGTAAAGGTACGTATATAATGGTAGTAAATATTATATGCGGGTAATAATACAATGTGTGATGTAATTATTTTATGTAACTTGGGTCACAGTTATATGATATTATTTAAAGGAAATTAATTAAGTTAATTAGTGAGGTAACTTATAAACCATGGATAATAATACTCGATTTAGAGTGGAAGGCAAGGGAGGATTGCAAGGACTAGTTGGAAGGGGTAGTGCAACTAGGTGGGGTTAAGGTAATCGTTAGGTGTGCACATTAGTGGAGGGGTGAGAAAGTTCTCAAGAGAGTGCGACACTAACTTAAATATGGAGCGCATTCATATATTTAAAATTAATGCAGTTAATTCACTTGCTAGATATTTTCAAAATGTTTTGGGTTCTAACCCTTGTTATATAATTATTTTCAAAACCTTTTAGGTGTCCAGCCACAAGGACGCCCAACTTGATATTCTATTCCAGGGACACGAAGCTGCGATATATGTGGATGCTAGCAGGAGCTTGGATTAGACACATCGTTCATTCATTCCTAGAGTAGGAATCCTTTATCAGTTTCAGTTTTATTTTGGGCATTTCGCTCAGACTTTCAATATAGTTTTCAGATTTACTTTATTCAGGTGTTGAATATTTGTATTGGACTATTTACTTTGGTGACCGATGGTTTATTCGGCCTGTAGTTTATTATTAATTCAGTTGATTTAATTTAGTCGTGGTGTATGACTCATAATATCTTTCCGCATGTTATTGGTTGTTTAATTAAAAAGATTAAATTTGGCACCCGCTTTTTGGAATACTAGGTGGTTAGTAAGTCTTAAAAAGGTTTTCAACAGTGATGCTAAGGATGAACCAACTGGGATTCCTATTTTAATTTGGTATAGGACTGATCACCGGCTATTTTATTAGCCGAGGTGTCACAGATGGATCAGAGCATCAGGTTCTAGTGTCCTTAGGATCTGTGCGTCTTTTCACGTTTCAGCTTAGCGTTCTTTGATGTATAACCCTATCATTGGATTGTTGTATTCTTATACGTATGCGCATTTACGTTCTTTTGCAAACTACTTTATAATTCATGGTGAACTCATACGTTTCGATTCTCATTTCAGATGCCGCCCAGGAGAGAGAGAGCAGCTAGGGCAGTAGGGGGAGATGAGACTAAGGAGGCTCATCAGGAGCCAGAGTTATCACGATAACTACCAGAGTTGATTTCATCTGCATAGGTAACTGAATTAGTAGCATAGGCAACTCAAGCGACGATGATCGTAATGGAAAGGTACTTTCCATGAGATCATCCACAGGCGTTAGTGGTACCAAATGTTTAGGTCCACCAGCGGCAGTCGGAGTGGCAGAAAGTACGAGAGGTCTTTCAAAAGGGCCACCCACTAGACTTTCGAGGGGGTTCAGATGTGGTGCTAGCATGTCAGTGGAAGAGGGATATCCAACGTCACCTACGCATGGTAGATTGCAATGAGGTGCAGAAGCAAATGCTATCCACATTTTGGTTAGTGGGAGCAGCGCTTCAGTGGTGGGAGTCGATCACCACAATTGAGGAAAGGGATACATTAACTATTGTAGAGTTTTGGGTTCGGTTCGACCGCCAGTATTTCTCGCCAGCAGTCGAGGCTGAAATGAGGAGAAAATTCAGTGAGGTGACTCAGGGGGACCGTTTAGTGGCCGATTACGAGGAAGAATTCACTCATTTGGCAAATTTTATACCGGATGAGGTACGCGATGAAGAAATAAAGAAGTCAAAGTTCATGGATGGGTTAGTCTGGAGGATCAGACAACATTTTATTGGTAATCCCGCTTTAGTAGCTTATACGAACGTCGTTAATGCAGCACTCCAGCACTGCTAGGAATATCGCTTCCACATGAGAGGAAGCAAGAGGGGAGTGGAACCCAATCAGTCGGATAAAGAAGGAGGGAACAATACCGGTGGGGGATCCCAACAGCAGACAGGGGGACATCAGGGGGCAGGATTTCCGACAGGGGAATTAAGCCAAGCGATTTTGATCTGGGGGCTATCGACAGGATGGCCAGGACTTCTGACAGGGCCAGCAAGGAAGGGATCAGTGGTAGGGTGAATTTATTAGGAGGTATTTCGTTTATGGGGAAGTGGGACATGTGAATAGAGATTGTCTTAAGCAAGGCAGGGGTCAACTACAGGACGAGGTCCCGGATGTACAACCACTACAACAAGTCATGGGTGCGTTCGAGCTGGGGGAAACAACTCAAAAACCCAAGGATCAGCCACTGCAACTAGAGTATGGAGGTAATTATCTTTTTATCCTATGGGTATGGGGTATGTTTTGAGTGACAGTGAGGGTGTCACAATATAAGAATTATTTTCACTAGAGTTCGCGGGTAAGTCGAAATTAGTGGGTACGCTGGCTATAGCAACCATATTATATATAGTTCTGTGGGATAGTGGATTTCTTTAGTGTTAACCATGAGAGAGTGGGGGTATGCACAAATATGGGATTGGTATTGTGCGAGGGGTTACTACTTTCGAGAATTATGGAAGTAGGATTGATAAATTTTTATATCGTCTAACTAGCGATGGATTTGAACTATTGCAAATAGTGGGGGTAAGTTTTGGTGTTCGTGACACTAGGGTATGAAAGGTTTTTACTAGGTATCACCTGAGAGGGTGTCAAGACTATATATATGTGTATATATGTTGTATTGTGTGGTGCGATATACACATAGTGAGGTCTTATGTTCTCATATTTTATCCCGGTAAGTAAGGGAGTCTACTAAAGTGAATCAGGGTGGTTAAATTTATTTTTGAGCAGGGAGAGATAGCTCGGGGTTTATTTTGCTCAAGAGCTAGTGATAGTAAGGGCGAGATATTTTATGTTGTCTTTTGTAGCATAAGAGTAGGCGTGTATCATTTTGTGTTAATAGACGAGTATTTGGGGGTACGTATTATGGACCAAGGGTCTAACCGATCCCAACGACTGACAATGTTAGGTAGTAGTGTATCGGGGGGTTCCTTGTTTGGATTTCGCTTGCGAGACGTCCCACACATGAAACTTAGCGCAACGTTGGAAGTGGGGAGATGTTTGGTCGTTAGTACATGGGTTGGGTACCCCGGTTATTATTCATATATGTGATATGACTATCGGTTGGAAGTTATATTACGGGTTACGGCTAGCATAATCGGGTAACTTTCGTGCGATTAAGCACGGGGACAGGGTGTATGGGCATCCTAGTTAATAAGGGTAACTTTCGTGTGGTTAAGCAAAGGTGCAGGATGTATGGGTGCCCTGGGTAATTAAAATACATAATTGTGTAACTCATAGTTAGAAGCGGGAGAGATAGATGTAGCGAGCTTAGAGGCATAGGAATAGGGAGTGATATTCGAGACTTGGAGTACTAAGCTTATCTTAATTTCGAGGACGAAATTCCTTTGTAAGGGGGAAGTATGTAACACCCCGTAATTTTGAGGATTTAATATTTAATTAGTTTTGGGTGATATAAAAATATTTAAATTGGAGAAACTTAAATTTATAATTTGGAGAATTTATTTGAGTGGGAAGAATTATTTATATTTGGCGACTTTAAGTTAAATTGTCCGAAAATTCACGTGTCGCATTTTGAGGTCAAAATTTGGGAATGTTATAAAGTATTTCGGATGATAATTCTGAGTGCGCGGTTGAGTCTGGATGGGTCAAGATAGTCTGAAAAGAGTGTCCAGGGGTAGCAATTGGGTCTCGGGTCATTTTTCGGCATAGCCGGGCCCACACGGGGTGATTTGGGCCATTTTAATTATACCCATGTGGGGAAAAACGGGATTAGGAGTTTTAATCCTAATTGGGAAAGTGTTGAATGGAAGTTAATACAACTCTAAACCTAGGGTTTGAGAGAGACACAGAGGAAATAAATCAAGAGGCAATTGGGGATCTTTTGGAGCCAAATTAAGGGACAAAAGTGAGTGTTCGTTGTCAACCATTCTCTACAACAACGGATCAGACACTACGAACAATTTCAGGCAAGTGGCTAACTGTTGTGATTTTTAAATTGATGATACTCAATTCATATTATGGGAGGTGTAAACCTAAATTTGTTTTTGGGTGGGCTATTGCATGAAATGGTTTTTTATAAATTTAATTGATTGAGTGATTTAACAGTCCAATTGATGTTATAAAAGTATCGAGTATTGATTGACATTAGAAGCATAATAGAACACTAGTGTTAGAGATAAATTTATTGAGATTGTGGGATCAGACTTGCGAATGATAATTGGGATTTTACATAGGAATGTGTGTTCTTGAGTGGGTGAAGATTTGTGAAAATCATTGATGCTAAAAAGTTTAAACGATGATTAGAGATTCGTAATAGATGTAAAAAGATGATGAATATGATGCATTGGGCCTGGAATTGGAGATAAGAAAGCTTGAATTTTTGTTAATGTCTGAAACAGCAAGGCGGAGAGGAACCAAACCTGTTTGATCGATCGATCGATGGAAGGGATCGATCGATCGGTGGTCCCAGGATTCTGGAAGGTTCGCCAGTTTTATGTATATAGGGAAATTTAATTTATATTTTCCCCTACTTTTTATGTAGTGATAATTTCATATGTAGCACATATTCCTTAACAATTATAAGGTGATATAATTGGGTTTAGGAGGGTGATAATTGTATGCAATGAGATGAACGCATTTAGGGAAATAATTCGTAACTAATGATTTTGGACCGAGGAAAATGTTTGGGTATTGTGGTTGAGTGGTACTACATTGTTAAGGGAATTGAGGTGTGATTAATTAGTTATGGGGTGAAATATGGAATCGGGTATTGATAGGGTATTGACGATGGTACGAGCCAAGTGAGCGAGTCCAGGTAAAATGGTTGGGCAACACCAAGTATTAAATTAATTAATGCGTTAATTAATTAAATTAGTGTCGGATCGTAGACTCGCGACGGTAATGCAATTTGTTAAGGAGTGAATTGATGTAAATTAGAGTCGGAATGTAGACTCGGTAAAGTGATAAATTTATTAATGAGAAATTAATTAATTTAGAGTCGGACCATAGGCTCGGGAATATAGAGGCTAGTGTTACGGGTTTTTTGTACACGGTAAAGAGGGGATTTATATATATATATATATATATATATATATATATATATATATATATATATATATATATATATATATATATATATATATATATATATATATATATATATATATATATATATATACGGTGTGATGATATTATATATATATGTGTGCACTTTATGTGTGCTATTAAATATCGGGGATTAGATATTTATTTAAGGTATATACTCTAGTGCTATCAAGGGAAGTTGCGCGGTGTGGGTGAATTCCCTAGCTTGAGGAGTAGGGTGAGTATATCCCCAGGTCATAGCATCCGATATATGGGTGAGAGGTTTATCTCACATTCAGGGTTGGAATATTACCTACTCCACTACGTTTATATTTTGAGCCAGGTAGGTGAGTGATTCCAACTTGCGGGAAACTAGGTTATGTGAGTACACCTAGTGAGATAGCAGTTTAAAGGGAATCATTCGGAGAGGGTATACTCGAAGGGATGGATATACATATGATATATGTGTGGATGTTGTGGTAAAGGTACGTATATAATGGTAGTAAATATTGTATGTGGGTAATAATACAGTGTGTGATGTAATTATTTTATATAACTTGGGTCACAGTTATATGATATTATTTAAAGGAAATTAATTAAGTTAATTAGTGAGGTAACTTATAAACCATGGATAATAATACTCGATTTAGAGTGGTAAGGAAAGTGAGGATTACAAGGACTAGTTGGACGGGGTAGTGCAACTAGGTGGGTTTAAGGTAATCGTTAGGTGTGCAAATTAGTGGAAGGGTGAGAATGTCTTCAAGAGAGTACGACACTAACTTAAATATGGAGCGCATTCATATATTTTAAATTACTGCAGTTAATTCACTTGCTAAATATTTTCAAAATATTTTGGGTTCTAACCCTTGTTATAAAATTAATTTCAAAACATTTTAGGTGTCAAGCCACTGGGACGCCAAACTTGATATTCTATTCCAAGGACATGGAGTTGCGGCATATGTGAATGCTAGGAGGAGCTTGGATTAGATGCATCATTCATTCATTCCTAGAGTAGGAATCCTTTATCAGTTTCAGTTTTATTTCTGGCATGTCGCCCAGACTTTCAGTACAGTTTTCAGATTTATTTTATTCAGGTGTTGAATATTTGTATTGGACTATTTACTTTGGTGACCGATGGTTTATTCGGCATGTAGTTTATTATTTATTCAGTTGATTTAATTCAGTCGTGGTGTATGACTCATATTATCTTTCCGCATATTATTGGTTGTTTAATTAAAAAGGTAAAATTTCGCACTAGCTTTTTGGAATACTAGGTGGTTAGTAAGTCTAAAAAGGTTTTCGACAGTGATGGTAAGGATGAACCAACTAGGATTCCTATTTTAATTTGGTATAGGACTGATCACCCGGTATTTTATTAGCTGGGGTGTCACTGATGGTATCAGAGCATCGGGTTCTAGTGTCCTTAGGATCTGTGCGTCTTTTCACATTTCAACTTATCGTTCTTTGATGTAGAACCCTATCATAGGATTGTTGTATTCTTATACATATGCGAATTTGTGTTCTTCTCCAAACTACTTTATAATTGATGGTGAACTCATACGTTTTGATTCTCATTTCAGATGCCGCCCAGGAGAGAGAGTAGCTGGGGGAGAAGGGGGAGATGTGACTAGGGAGGCTCATCAGGAGCCAGGGTTACGGAAACAACTGCCAGAGGTGATTTCAGCTGTACAGGTAACTGAATTAGTAGCACAGAGAGTCAAGCGATGGTGATCACAATGGCAAGGTACTTTCCACGAGATCAGCGATAGGCGTTAGTGGTACCGGATGTTCAGGTCCACCAGGGGCAGTCAGAGTTGCAGAAAGTACGAGAAGTCTTTCAAAAAGGGCCACCCACCAGAGTTTCGAGAGGGTTCAGATGTGGTGCTAGTGTGTCAGTGGAAGAGGGATATCCAGCATCACCTACGCATGGTAGATTTCAACGAGGTGCAGAAGAAAATGCTATCCACTTTTAGGTTAGTGGGAGCAGTGGGAGTCGATCACCACAATTGAGGAGAGGGATACATTAACTATTGAAGAATTTTGGGTTCGGTTCGACCGCCAGTATTTCCTGCCAGCAGTTGAGGCTGAAATGAGGAGAGAATTCAGTGAGGTGACTCAGGGGGACCGTTCAGTGGTCGAGTATGAGGAAGAATTCAATCGTTTGGAAAATTTTGTACCAGATCAAGTACGCGATGAAGAAATAAAGAAGTCAAAGCTCATAGATGGGTTAGTCTAGAGGATCAAACCACATTTGATTGGTAATCCCGCTTTAGTAGCTTATATGGATGTCGTTAATGCAACACTCCTGCACTGTCAGGAATATCGCTTCCACATGAGAGGAAGCAAGAGGGGAGTGGAACCCAATCAGTCGGATAAAGAAGTAGGGACCAATACGAGTGGGGTATCCCAGTAGCAGACATGGGGACATCAACGGCAGGATTTTTGGCAGGGGAATCAAGCCAAGCCATTTAGATCTGGGGGCTATCGACAGGATGGCCAGGACTTCTGACAGGGCCAACAAGGAAGGGATCAGTGCCAGGGTGAATTTATTAGGAGGTGTTTCATTTTTCGGGAGGCGGGACATATGAAGAGAGATTGTCTTAAGCGAGGCAGGGGTCAACTACAGGATGAGGTACAGTCACTACAACAAGTCATGGGTGCGTTCAGGCAGGTGGAAGCTGCTCAAAAACCCGAGGATCAGCCATTGCAGCTAGAGTATGGAGGTAATTATCTTTTTATCCTATGGGTATGGGGTATGTTTTTAGTGACAGTGAGGGTGTCACAATATAAGAATTATTTTCACTAGAGTTCACGGGTAAGTCGAAATTAGTGGGTGCGCTGTCTATAACAACCATATTACATATATTTATGTGGGATAGTGGATTTCTTTAGTCTTAACCACGAGAGAGTGGGGGTATGCACAAAGATGGGATTAGTATTAAGCGAGGGGTTACTACTTTCGAGAATAATGGAAGTAGGGTAGATAAATTTTTATATCGACTGAATAGCGATGGATTTGAACTATTGTAAATAGTGGGGGTACGTTTTGGTGTTCGCAACACCAGAGTATGAAAGATTTTTACCATGTATCACCTGAGAGGGCTTCTAGCCTATATATATGTGTATATATGTTGTATTGTGTGGTGCGATAGACACATAGTGAGGTCTTGTGTTCTCATATTTTATGCCGTTAAGTAAGGAATCCACTGAAGTGAATCAGGGTGGTTAAATTTTTTTTTGACCAGGGAGAGATAGCTCGGTTTTTTTTTGCGCAAGAGCTAGTGATAGTAAGCGCGAGATATTTTATGTTGTCTTTTGTAGCATAAGAGTAGGCGTGTATGATTTTATGTTAATAGACGAGTATTTGGGGGTTCGTACTATGGACTGAGGGTCTAAAAGATCCCAACGACCAACAATGTTAGGTAGTAGTGTATCGGGGGGTTCCTTGTTTGGATTTCTCTTGCGAGGCGTCCCACGCATGAAACTTAGCGCAACTTTGGAAGTGGGAGATGTTTGGTCGTTAGTAGATGGGTTGGGTACCCCGGTTATTATTCATATATGTGATATGACTACGGGTTGGAAGTTATATTATGAGTTTCTGCTAGCATTGTCAGCTAACTTTTGTGCGGTTAAGCACAGGGACAGGGTGTATGGGCACCCTAGTTAATAAGGGTAACTTTCGTGTGGTAAAGCACGGGTGCAGGGTGTGTGGGCGCCCTGAGTAATTAAAATAAATAATTGTGTAACTCATAGTTAGAAGCGGGAGAGATAGATGTAGCGAGCTTAGAGGCACAGGAATAGGGAGTGATATTCGAGACTTGGAGTACTAAGCTTATCTTAATTTCGAGGACGAAATTCCTTTGTAAGGGGGAAGTATGTAACACCCCGTAATTTTGAGGATTTAATATTTAATTATTTTTGGGAGATATAAAAATATTTAAATTGGAGAATCTTAAATTTATGATTTGGAGAATTTATTTGAGTGGGAAGAATTATTTATATTTGGTGACTTTAAGTTAAATTGTCCAAAATTTCGCGTGTCGCATTTTGAGGTCAAAATTTGGGAATGTTATAAAGTATTTCGGATGAAAGTTATGAGTACGCGGTTGAGTCCGGATGGGCCGAGATAGTCAGAAAAGAGTGCCCGGGGGTAGTAATTGGGCCTCGAGTCATTTTTGGGCAAAGCCGGGACCACACGGGGTGATTTGGGCCATTTTAATTAGGCCCATGTGGGAAAAAACGGGATTAGGAGATTTAATCCTAATTGTGGAAGTGTTGAACGACAGTTAGCACAACTCTAAACCTAGGGTTTGAGAGAGACATAGAGGAAATAAATCAAGAGGAAATTAGGGATCTTTTGGAGCCAAATTAAGCGACAAAAGTGAGTGTTCATCGTGAACCATTCTCTACACCAACGGATCAGACACTACGAATAATTTCAGGCACGAGGTTAACTGTTGTGATTTTTAAATTGATGATACTCAATTCATATTATGGGAGGTGTAAACCTAAATTCGTTTTTGGGTGGGCTATTGCATGAAATGGGTTTTTATAAATTTAATTGATTGAGTGATTTGACAGTCCAATTGATGTTATAAAAGTATCCAGTATTGATTGACATTAGAACCATAATAGAACACTAGTGTTAGAGATGAATTTATTGACAGTGTTAGAGATTTTATAAAAGGGATCGATCGATCGGTGGTCCCATGATTCTGGCAGGTTCGCCAGTTTTATGTATAAAGGGAAATTTAATTTAGATTTTCCCCTACTTTTTATGTAGTGATAATTTCATATGTAGTACATATTCCTTAGCAATTATAAGGTGATATAATTGGGTTTAGGAGGGTGATAATTGTATGCAATGAGATGAAAGCATTTTGGGAAATAATTCGTAACTAATGATTTTGGACCGAGGAAAATGTTCGGGTATTGTAGTTGAGTGGTACTACATTGTTAAGGGAATTGAGGTGTGATTAATTAGTTATGGGGCGAAATATGGAATCGGGTATTGACGATGGTACGGGCCAAGTGAGCGAGTCCGGGTAAAATGATTGGGCAACAACAAGTATTAAATTAATTGATGCGTTAATTAATTAAATTAGAGTCGGATCGTAGACTCGGGACGGTAATGCAATTTGATAAGGAGTGAATTGATGTAAATTAGAGTCGGACTGTAGACTCGGGAAAGTGATAAATTTATTAATGAGAAATTAATTAATTTAGAGTCGGACCATAGACTCGGGAATATACAGGCTAGTGTTACGGGTTTTTAGTACATGGTAAAGCCGGGATTTATATTATATATATATATATATATATATATATATATATATATACACGGTGTGGTGATATTATATATATATGTGTGTACTTTATGTGTGCTATTAAATATTAGGGATTGGATATTTATTTAAGTTATATACTCTAGTGCTATCAAGGGAGGTTGCGCGATGTGGGTGAATCCCCTAGATTGAGGAGTGGGGCGAGTATATCCCCAGATCATAGCGTCCGATATATGGGTGAGAGGTTTATCTCACTTTTAGGGAAGGAATATGACTGCCTCCACTACGTTTATATTTTGAGCTAGGTTGGTGAGCGATTCCAACTTTGGGGAAACTAGGTTATGTGAGTACACCTAGTGAGATAGCAGTGGGAATCATCCAGAGAGGGTATACTCGAAGGGATGGATATACATATGATATATGTGTGGATATTGGGGTAAAGGTACGTATATAATGGTAGTAAATATTGTATGCAGGTAATAATACAGTGTGATGTAATTGTTTTATATAACTTGGGTCACAGTTATATGATATTATTTAAAGGAAAATAATTAAGTTAATTAGTGAGGTAACTTTTAAACCATGGATAATAATACTCGGTTTAGAGTGAAAAGGCAAGGGAGGATTACACGGACTAGTTGGACGGGGTAGTGCAACTAGGTGGGGTTAAGGTAATCGTTAGGTGTGCACATTAGTGGAGGGGTGAGAATGTCCTCAAGAGAGTACGACACTAACTTAAATATGGAGTGCATTCATATATTTTAAATTACTGCAGTTAATTCACTTGCTAAATATATTCAAAATGTTTTGGGTTCTAAACCTTGCTAAAAAATTATTTTCAAAACCTTTTAGGTGTCCAGCCACAGGGACGCCTGACTTGATATTCTATTACAGGGACACGGAGCTGAGTCATATGTGGATACTAGTAAGAGCTTGGATTAGACGCATCGTTCATTCATTCCTAGAGTAGGAATCCTTTATTGGTTTCAGCTTTATTTTGGGCTTGTCGCCCAGACTTTCAGTACAGTTTTTAGATTTACTTTATTCAGGTGTTGAATATTTGTATTGGACTCTTTACTTTGGTGATATTCGGCATGTATTTTATTATTTATTCAGTTGATTTAATTCAGTCATGGTGTTTGACTCATATTATCTTTCCGCATGTTATTGGTTGTTTAATTAAAAAGATAAAATTTGGCACTAGCTTTTTGGAATACTAGGTGGTTAGTAACTCTTAAAAAGGTTTTCGACAGTGATGCTAAGGATGAACTAACTGGGATTCCTATTTGAATTCGGTATAGATCACCCGATATTTTATTAGGCGGACTGTCACAGTCGTATCTAATGAAAAACCCTAAAAAGAATCCAAAAAATTTGAATAGCTCATCATGAATCTAACCATGTACAAAAGAGTCATGTTACTTCGTTTTGCTACACCATTACCGTGGAGTTAATAGTGTAAGAGGTTGGTATGTTATCCCTACCTGTGATAAATGATTCCTAAACTATCCCAAAATATACTCACCCCATCCGATTGTAGGGTTTGGAATAGTTTACCATGCATATGCTTCACCTCAACCTTGTATGCTTTAAACGTATCAAAGGTTTCTAACTTGTGCTGCATAAGGTAAATATATCCATACCTTTTGTAGTCATCAATGAAGGTAATGAAATACTCACAACCACCTCTTGACTTGATTTTCATAGGACTACATAAATCAAAATGATCCAACTATAACACTTCTTTGGCTCTATAGCCTTTAGCCGTGAAGGGCCTCTTGGTCATTTTATCTTCTAAATAGGATTCATACACTAGAAGTGCCTCCACTTCCAATGAGCTCAATTGACCATATAAAACCAGTCTTTGAATTCTTTTAAGATTAGTATGACCTAAGCGTAAGTGACAAAGATACGCTTGGTTCAACCTAGATTGCTTCTTTTTTTTTGGATTTTTTCATTTGAATTCTTCATTTTAGTATTTAGTAGTAAAGATGTGACATGCTAACACACATCATTTTCCAATGTACCAAAACAAATAATTTTTTTTTTCATTTTTAATAAGAACATCTTTATTAAAATAAATCGAATATCCATTCAAAACTTACATAGAAACAAAAATTAAATTCCATTTAATAGTGGGTACTTAAAAATAATCTTCTAAAATTGTCCTTTTGTTTCCACTGAACTCTAAAACTAGAAAATCCCACTACTTTTACTAATTCATTACCAGTGTCACCCATGGAAAAAAATATTTCCTTTTACTGAGATTAATGGTTACCTGGAACCCCTGCAAAGCATTGTAAGCATGATTAGTGGCTCGCTAATCTATACACCAGGTCCTCGTCGATTAGACCATAAAATATGTCTTCCTTTTCCTCTCCTTTGTTTTGTCAAGTAAACCGAACACTTCTTCTTTAAATGTCCAGATCTTTTGTAGATATAACACTTGGCTTTTGAATGTTTCCCTTCTCCCTGAGGCTTAGCCACTGTTTTAATTATCATAAGATATAGTTGAGACTTTCCCTTCTTCTTACTTTTTGAGATAGAAGAAGATTGGACTTTCTCAACAATCAACATAACACCTTTTTCTTTATGATATTCTATGTTGCCTAAAGTTGTTTGAGTAGTTGTGCCAAGGAGTAATAAATTTTTTTCATAGAATGATGTAGGCGAACATTATTAAAGGACCCCAATCAATATGGGTTTCCCCAAATATTTCTGTTTCAAGCACTTCAAATTCTCCTAAGATGTACATCATCTTAAAATCATGGTCACGAACGGGAGTACCATCTGGCATCTTTGTGTTTAATCTTACGACATGATTATGGTCCTCAAACGTTTCCCTATGGTTAAGAATTATGTCATAAGCACTTGAGATCTTCTGATTGATCATAGATGCCAATATGTATCAACGAGACATTTGCTCAACTTTTTATCACCTCTGGTAAGCTCGGATATCCGAATATGATGCCTCCTCACCAATCTTGACAGGACATGGTTCAGTTAAAATAAATTTGTAATCTCAGCAGTGAGGAAAATATTTAGATTTCTTTTTCGGTCTATGAACTTTATTCTAATTATTATTTTTCCTTTAAGACAATGCCAAGACCGTTTTGAAATATTAGAATCATCACTTGAAGAAATTAAATATGAGAAAATTAACTTTTGATTAAATTAAATTTGGCTTCCCTCTATTGCTAATTAAACTAATCCCATCGAGCATCCCAGTTCCCTTGTGAATTATGACTTATCATTGCAAGCTTGAATCACCCCACATTGAGATCAACATATTTTACATCTTTCAATTATGCTATCCAGAAAGTTCAAGATACTTTTGTTTAACATAATTAAATAGTCGACGTCTTTTGGTCCAATAATTAACGAACAATGACTTTGTTGGTAAGGATATCATTAATTATGTTTAAGTGCATACCATCGATTCATTCCTTGAAATTGAATCCACTTGTGTCGATTTTCCTCGCTGGGGGACCAAACTCACTCACAATAAAATTCTAGGAATTATCACTAAGAGTTTTAAGAATACCAGATGCCGTGTTTAATTTCCTATGTTAGGGAGTGTAATACCCCGTATTTTTATGCTATATTAATTTGGGGGTTTTATTAAATTTAATGAGAGTGAATTATTTAATAAGAATCCGGAAATTAATTATGTTATAATTATTAACGTGACGAGAGTTAGTAATTATATAAAATTGTTGAATATTACTAATGAGCATAGTAATATATGATATGAGTTATATTATAGATCACGAGTGAATGAAATAATAATTTTGAGAATTTTAGTCGGGACGCGCTCGTGTCGCGTCGGGACTAATTATTGAGATAGAAAAGTGAATATTTTATAAGTTGTTCGTATGGTCGTTTTGAGTGCGCCAACGCGTCCGGAAGGGTCGAGATAGTCAGAAAAGTGTACCCGGGGGTTTAGTTTGGGTCTCGGGATGTTTTTAGGCTCAATTAGTGACCCGGGAGGGCAGTTTGGTCATTTTACAAAATAGGGTAATTAAACCCACGAATTTCAGCCATCCTTAGCAGCCATTTAAGTCAGACTTTTAGGGTTAGAACATTTAGAACCCTAGAACGGCCATTGGAGTAGAGAGGAGAGAGCTCTCAAGGTGATTCAAGGCCAAAACACCACCATTTGCACCACCGTCACCACCAACGCGTAGATCGCGAGGAGGAGAACGAAACCACACCAATATCAGCAGGAAACCAGACCTCTGAAATCCTAGGCAAGTGTTTAACTTGCGTATTTTTGTTGGTGCAATATTCATATTAGTGTAGGAATGATTAGGAGTGTAATCAATGGAAGAAAACCCCAATTTTGATAGGGATTTGCATGTAGAAAACATTATAACCATATTCTGGAAGTATTATGTGAAGTAGATGATTAACCCACGAATTTTTGATGTTATGTTAGAAGGAAATTCTGGAGAAAACTGATTAGAACAAAAGTTAAGAAAACATTAGGGTTCTTGATGTTTAAATGAGATTTTGGGTTGTTTAATCATGTTTAATGATGGATATACGCATGCTTAACGTTAAAAACATCTGGATATATGTGATTATGTTTGTAGTAGGAGTTTTGGGACGATTAGTGTTGGAAAATATTGATTTGGGTGAAGAATTTTGGTAAAACCCGTAACTGCACTTCTGCAGGATTTCGCAGACCTGCTTGATCGATCGATCGAGCCTAGAGCTTCGATCGATCGAAGGTTCGATCGATCGAGCCCTAGACCTCGATCGATCGACCCTTCCTGGCAGACTCTTATTTCCCCTTGTTTAATTAATTAAACATGATTCATCGCGAAATAGCTTTTGGAAAGACCAGTAGGGCATATGACTAAGTGTTGAGAACTTTATTATGAGATGATAATTGTATTTTAGGGACAATTATTTAAAGGACGAGGAAACTACGTAATTCAAGTGAGAGATTACGTCAAATACTTACGATAGTGAATAGACGTTTACCTACTGATTTTGCTACTTGGATGGATAGAATCCACGAGTGTTACGTAACTAGTGAGAAAATCCTTCGAGTTAAGGCTAGAGACGAAACCTTATACGTAATCATAATAATGGGAAATTAAGGATAAATGTTGTGACTATGGGTAACGGGAGGAACCTATATTAATATGATGAATGGGTATATTTATATGATTGTGTGTACATATATTATATACATGTGAAAAACGTACCCGCGCTACTTGCTATCCCTGAGGTTACCGCGCTGGGACGATCTTATCCTGTGTTGCTTTATGGGGGATATTGATTCATACCCTAGAAGATAGAGATCCTAGGTACGGGCTATCAGATTGATAGTCGGACGGTCCTAAGAGACGTGTGGGTATGTACTGACCTCTTGGACTTGGAATCTATGCTTCGCCTCAACGTTGTTTTGTATATGTTAATACAGTTCGAGAGTGATTCCGAACTTGTATTTCCCTTTGTGTGAGCGATACGGGGATTGGATAGCAGAGTATGCCCGCACCATAGTTTAGATGGGGTGCTGTTATATATATATATTATACGAGTAGTTAATATATATATGAGGTTATAAACTTGAAACTGCCTACTGTGATTTGATAAGTAGAACATGGTTGTTGACTCAAATTATTAAATACTTGTTTTGTGAAAGTATGAGAAGACACTGGGAAACTTTATAATTTAATGAAGCTAAAACGAGAGGAGTGCTACATATTGAAAGTAAACTTTTTAAAACATTGTCATCGTTCGGTTTTGAAAACTTATGAGTAAGTTAAGATAAACTAAATTATTTGGGAAGGTTAGTACGATAGGCGTGCACATTAGAAGAGATGTGAGAATTTCTCAAGAGAGTGTCGAACTAATATGATTTGCATTGGCCTGTATCAATTTAAATACTTGCTTAACGTATTTTAAAATCAAACACACTTTCGGGCTCGGACCCGTTTCTTTTCCTCTCTCTCTCTTGTATATATATATGTATATATTTTAGGTGCCCAGCCACAGGGGCGTCTTGCTTAGGATCCCTTGAGAAGAACGAACTGCAGCTTAGGTGGGAGTTGCAGGTCACTTGAGTAGACGGCTTCTGTTATTGACTCCACTCCTATTACCCTCATTTATTGGGCACGTGTCGCCCTTTTCATCATTTCATTTGTTGTTGGGATTTTGTATTTCATTTATTTCCAGTATTGTTCTATGGGATTTATTCAGGATGGATTTGTGGTTTTAGTTCCATTTGTTGACATTCGATTGACGAATGTATTATGTTTTTGGGTTTATTGTGGTGTGATTCTTTATTGTAGAAATGTTGTTTTAATTAAAATAAATACTTTTCTTTAATTAAAATTTGGAAAGTTTTGTATGGAAAATGTTTTGATACTTAGCGTAATTATTTAGGGTGTTAAATTGGAAAAATTATTTTTATCAACAGTGATGCTGAGAATGAACCAACTGTTTACCTTGATTTAATTTAATAAAGGAGTGATCGCCCGATATTTAATTAGGCGGGGTGTCACAGGGAGGACCGACAAAGTTAACATGAGGAATTAATCTCATCACATTCCTAAAATATCGATGGAGACCATGGGATTATGTTGAAACCCCACTCCCATTTACTTTTGAACTTGAGGGTATTTAAAAAAAATATATATTTGATTCTAAATACTCAAATTAAATCAAAAATAAATTTTTAATTACTTGCACAAATTAAATTATTCCGTTCTCTATTTTAATTTTCCAAAAATAAAACCATTTGAAATTAAAATAAAATCCGAAGACTATAATATAGTTTATACATTTAGTTAATTACCCGATTAAATTCAATTATAGGAAATAGTAAATAAATTTTGATTTTCTAGAAAAAATGCGATCTATATCGATCTCATAAATAAATCCAAGTTGTCCTTAAAAATTAGTTCCTTATCAAATTAATAACCAACCTAACAACTTATGCAATATTAAATATGATATAACATATATATAATAAAACCAGGGGTGACAATTTTAGAAACGACATGAAAAAATGAGTCTTTATATGATGAGAGGACCTCTCGTATGAAGACTTGTTCAGCACAAAAGAATATTATACGAAGAAGTATGTTCATGAGAAGAATATGAAAACATCTAGTAAGATTTATAGTTTGCATGAAGGTTCCCTGGTACAAAGCTCTCATTTTCGTGAGACTCTCTATTGTTCAAACGAGGATAAAAGTTTGAGAAATGTGTTTTAGTAGAATTAATTTATGCATAAATGTATATATAGATTCAAAAACATGATTCTTATGTGTTCAAGCCAAACTTACTAGACATAACTTGGTCTTGAAGAGAGGTTTTTTTGCGTGAGAGATCTTGTAAAATATATGCTTTTATAATAGATTTCGGTTTTGAAATTCCCCCGCACTATTCCATTTGAAGATTTCATCATGAGAAATAATGTGAGTAGATAACACATGGATTCATTTAGTTAAGCATGCACCAATCGAGATTGGATGATAATGAGACTTATGGGTCGTGCAAGTTGTATCTAGGGAGATCAAATGAATGCTACTACGGGAAGAGTTACCAGAAAAGAACTCAAGAGGGAGATATTATGACATTTATCTTTGTCTCATATGTAAGTCATGTCTATTCATTATAAGAATTGATTTTTTAAGTATTAGTGGATTTATTTGGGCTAGGCGCGCTAATGTTTTTTCCCTCAAGGATTTCCGCTCAAAATCTTGTGTTCATTATGTGGTCGCTTTTTTGTTTCGTCACTTATTAATTGCATCACCAACTTGCAATTGAACTAATTAATTTTATTTGGTAAAACTAAAATTTTGTTCAATTGAGATAAGATTTGATTTAAAGGATGCATAATTAATTAGTATTTAAGTAATTTGAATTATACCCCCTATGATGTATATTTTTCAAATCTAGTTGTTAATTTGTCAATTTTCATATTCTTAGTTAACTTCATATTGTAAATCACCGACTCGAAATTTGGGGTTACAAGTGGGTAAATCCTATCCGGTTTGGCCGCGTTAAGTGTGAAGTGATGTGGTCCAACTTAAATAATATTTTTAGTTTATTTTTATTGATTTAAATTACCAAGTGAGCATGCAATTCCATTTTCCAGATATATAACACAATAATGACAAGTATGGAACCCATTAGACAATATCCTGGGTTCAAGTAATCAAATCTACTAGTGTAAGAATAAAAAATTACTTCCTTCTAAAACTCTCTCAAAAGGCGAAATATCGATTAACCTTCCATAACAAAGGGAACGAGGTGAGCCAATGCCGAGTAGGGGTTCCAAAAAATGCAATATGGAAACGAACCAAAAAAGAACGAATAAAATACTATAACCTATATAATTCTACTCGACTCAACATGCAACCACTATACACTACATGCATTAACCATGTTTTACTTCCCAAACATTCTATTTACATTGGGTTAAATACCATTAACCTTTATATTTTTGATGTAGCCATTTAAGTCCAAAAATAGTCATTTAATCCTTTAACTCACACAGTTAAATTAAAAAAAATACACTCTTAGACTACCTTTAAACCATCGATTTCCTCTCTATATAACAACAATTTATGCTTAAATTAATAAACTCCTGGTGTTCCTTTAAATGACATATCAATACACGCATCCGGTGTTTGAAAGTATTATTCTTAAACAAATGAGTCAAGTTCAGGATTGTACCCCACTTTACGTTTGCTCACATATCCAATTATTGACTTTACATCAAATTATCCACCCATACACGCGTTTTCAAACCTGGGATTATGTCCCGCTACGGGGTTGCTTACCTACCCATTACTCAATCCTTTATCATTTTCTCCCTTTAAGATCATATTAAAATTTCCACATATATTCATGTCATACCTGGGTTGTGTCCCACACAGTTGTAACCTTTTTATTCCTTTAAATGTACAATGATAAATTTATCATCTTATCTCATATTTCAGAGTTCATCAGTTTCATGCGTGTTTATTATTATGCATTAATTAGGACTGGGTTACTTAATCTTGAAATACCAACTCCATAATCATTTATCCTTTTTATTTCCTGAATATTACCAAATCCATTCATTTTTTATAATTATCATTTATCTTGGAGTTCACCAAATTCCATTTATGTTAATGAGTTTGCACCGTGTGCCATAAATGCTGCAACTATTGCTTTATTGGCCAGTTATTTTGGGTCTAAGCCAAAGATGCACCCTAGGACTCCGGGCCCTTCTTAATTTTACTCTAGTAACTCCTTTATGAAAACTCTTTCACTTTTCATTAAGTTCATTCCTTGCGGACCAACCGTCATTTTCAACAAAATACCCAACTTATGCCATATTTAACAAAATACCCACAGTACACCGTATTCAATAAAACAACTGGCTTGCCGCTATATTTATTATTGGTATAGAAAACCCCTTTTAATTTCCTTTTTAACTTTGACATTTTATACCCGCCCTACCGGCCAAATCACACAAAATATGTTATGCATAGTTTACACTTTTTTTATCACTATTATTTACTCAAACTTGCATATTTTCATTTTTAAACCTTTAAGGGTTAAATTTATTTAACTTAACATGTAGGGTCCATTTTGTAATTGTAATACCCCGTATTTTTTGTGCAATTTTTTTAGAATAATTAATTATTTAATTACCCATTGTGACACTCGAGATGGCCCTTATTATATTTTAAATATGTTGTGATACACATTACATATGCACGACAACATGATAATTAAATATTTAGAGTGACTTAGTATCATGGGAGACTATGAAATGGTTAGGGATTTGGTGTCGAGGGTTTATTTATTTAGATTATCCCCTCGGTATTGAGTTCCTCCAATAGTAAAGTGGTTTCTTATAATACCAGGTAGTATGTAAATAATTAATAATAAATTTTTAATTTAATTTACCTATAAGTTAATTTAACGGCGATATTAATTTATTAGAATTTTTCATATTTGTGTTGACTTTTATGATCCTTAGAAAGTCCGTTTTTGACTAAAAATAGTGGGGTTTAAGTTTACTGGGTTAATATATGGCTTGGTGTAACACCCCACACATTCTGGCAAGTGAGGTGGCTAACCGCCACCGCCAAACTAAGCTTGGATTCACTAAATAAGTTATCATTCTCAACATGTGACAGATATATGAGACATTTAAAATTTTTTCACAAGATATAATCAAATTGATCCAATAAATATAACCATTCATGCAAATTAAAATCCATCACCATGCTATCTCCCAATTAAATCCAACTCCAAATTAATATAAAATCTAAATGAAATGATCCAACTGTAAATGTCTGACAGAAATCATAAACAACTGTGGAACCGACTGGCCCACCAAATCCATAAATAAAAGTCTCACAATAAATACGATGGAAAGTAAAGTAAATCTAAACTACTAAAACAGATAAATAAATCTCCAGTCGCACTCCCAAAAATATCTCCAATCACTCCTATGCAACTACTCCAGCGCTATACCTGAAATGTTAGTCAACGCAATGGGTCAGAGCCCACCGCATGAATACTAGCTATTCCTCCCAGTTAGGCTCCGTAAACCAAGACAATAGCATTATACATGATAAACATCATAATAAAGTATTTTAAATTAAGCGAGATATATTAACATGCAATAAAAATAAACTACCACTATCTATCAACATACTAAGCCACACCAATATTCAAGTCCAAATTATTTCATTTCAATCATTCAATTTAAACTTTATCTCTTATTCTTACTTAATTTAATTATCCAATTATTTATATTCATGCCATACCACTATGTCCAGTCGACCCCTTATTGGTCCTGCACACACTATTGGCGCGCTTAATTCCAACACACCACACCCATTCCTCTCACGATAGCCAGTCAACTAGCTATTTGTCAGATCTACACATACTCGTTTTGTTCCATGCATGACACATCATTATAGCCAGTCAACCCGTATTTTGTCAGTCCCCCACATACTCGTGACCAACGCTGCTATAGGCAGTCAGTCCGTATTCTATTAGCCCAGAACATACTCGAAATGCAAATTCATTTTTAATACCCGTTCTAAGTCTTAGGTATTAATTATCAATTATCTCAAGTTCTCATTATTTTCTATTAGCCCCACCCTTTTTCGAGCATAAATCCTTAAATCACCCCTAATCTCATACCTAGAGATCTCAAAAACACAAATATATCATAACTTATCATTTAGGAAGAATATCTACCACAAATCACTACCTAGCCTCGCACCTAGCCTAACGATCCAATGAAAATAACGTAAAATTTATCCCGCCCCAGAATCATCCATCCGTAAAAACCCGCACTGTCTAGTCCCATACCAAGAAAGAATTACCAACGGCTAAGGCCTACCTACTAGTACCATACCTAGCAAGCAACCTAAAAATAAGGTGAGAGCACTAACTACCCCAACAATCCCGTCATCCCCGCGGTGTCAATTTTTAATAATACAACGAATCACAAATGACCTATTTTCAACTTATCACAACAATTATTTAAATTCATCGCAAGATCACTATTTATCCAATTATGTCCGTTTAATTAACATTAATTAGGTAGTTTATTTTCTCGTAAATTTATAGTATTTCTACTCACTTGCATAATTTTGGGAGCATACAATAATAAATAACTATTCTATAAGATGCACAAAACTAACGTGATTTTATATATCGAAATCAATTTATAACATCCCTATAATTTATTCTACACGCGAACGTCATAATTTCTAACGGAATCCAAAACGCTAACCTAAGCATACAAGGGTTTTGAGTCTTAAATCTATTAGATATTTGAATAAAAATAGTCCCAAATTTAGTTTCACTTTCCCTAATTAGTCTTTCTAATTTATTTTAAGAAAACAATAATTATTTGGGTAACATTTAAAATGCATAATACCAAAGGGGAACAAAAAAAGTATTCATGCCTATAAAAATTATTTGAAGAATTTGATTGGATGGTTACGTTCCTCTCGAGAAAATAATGAAAACACGTTCTTGAACGATCTTGAGAAAACCCGATTTAGCTCTCCGAATCGTGGGCTAAAAATTGATTTAAATGGGGTATAGATTTTTTTAGAAGAGAGAGAATAAAACTATGGGATGCTACTAATTTTTGAGACGGCTAAAATGTGTTAAAGTCCCAAACCTGTCACTTTATGTTCATATACCAAAAAGAATTTGAGTCCTAATCAAACACAAATATTATGGACGATTAGACCGTCGGAGTTGGCTGAAAGTTTGATATGTTGTAGCTGATGGTAAGACGAAGATACAATAAAAAAATAAGCTAGATCGGACGGTCGAATTTTTTTCTCCTTAGGTCCGATCCTCCCCTGATTTTTATATAAAAAGTCACAATTTACAAAGTTTAATCCCGATTTAAATTCCACTTAAAACCTTATTTTTTATCTATAAAACCCAAAATTTTTACATACAAAAAAGTAAATAGAATCCAAAAATTATTTTTCCAAAATTTTAAAATTCCTAACAGATTTTATGTTTAAAAAACACAGGGTGGTACATTTGGGTAAAGTTTTGGGCTATTTGGAGTAGTATTTGGGACCATTCAGTTAAGGCTGATTTTTGGCCAAAGGTTAATATCATGGTCAACTCTTATATTTGCTTAAGTTAGATCCATGTTTAATAAGTCATATTAGTGATTTATATAAAAGCCCTCATGTTTAAATCATAATTGAACAAATAGGAGATGAATTGGTTAGAATTATGAACCTAAGGTTATTAAACCCCTAATCTAAAATTAGTGATTGAATCCTTATTTAAATCATGTAAAACTTATAGTCATATGTTGGATTTTGATCTAATAGTGTTTAAAGCTCACAAATAGGTGTTCTTAATGTGTTAGTACCTTGGGGTAGTTTCTTCATGGCGGACTAGGGTTTATGGGTTCATAACTTGGGATGCGGGGAAGAAAAAAATCCTCCTTTTGGAATTTTAGACACGTGTCACCATGTGCACGGTTAAGTAGCTCCGTGCGCACGACATGGTGTAACACCCCGTACTTTTGGGTATAATTAAATTTCATAAATGGGTGTAAATTGGAAATTTGAGGATTTTCTCTGAATAATAATTTTTGAAAATTATGAGGGTTAGATGATTCAGGGGTGTGTTTCATTTACTTTTGAGACTTAGAAAAGGAGTTGGATTATTTTAATTACATGTCGCAGTGGGTAAAGCGACAAAGGATAATATTTTAATTGGAAAACTCGTATAGATAGGTGTTGGGTTTAATTAGTAAATTGCAGTTAAGTGACTCAGATGGAGATTTCGAGTGCCTGGTTGTTTTTAGAATGGCCGAGATAGTTAGGATAGAGTATCCGGGGGTAGTGTTTAGGTTCCGAGAATTTTTGGGATAATAGGGACTCATAATTGAGTAAACGAGTTATTTTTGGGTTTTAAAGGGATAAACCCTTATTCTTCCCTATATAAGGAAAGAGAGGGTGGGAGAAAAGAGAGAAAAGAGAGAAGAGAAGAGAGGAAGGAAGAGAGGGAGAAGAAAAGGGAGATTCCGGCCAAACTCCGCGAGATTCGACTCGAGGTCATCAGATTTTATCCACGAGGCAAGTGTTTACTTGCTTTATTTCTTTTTGGGCATAAATCTCATATCATAATTTGGTAATAACAAATTAGAAGACTTTGGGGATGGGATTTTGTGAATAAAAATGGGTTTTCGAAAGTTAAACGAGTAAACCCCCAAATAAATTACAATTCGAGAAGCTTAGGAAATTATTGAAATCGATTGTTGATTCTAGGATGATTAGAACCTATTTTCTTTGAGAATATATAGTAAATTGTGATTAAATAAGGGTGGGAGAAGAAATAAAAAGCTTGGAGGTATGTTAATGGCCGAAACAGTCTCAGAGAAGATGATGAACAGTAACCAACGTCATTGTCGAATCGATTCGGCCTAGAGGCGAATCGATTCATCTCTTGGTCAAAAAATGAAATTTGTAGAATTTTCGAAACGGTCGCGTGGGCGCTGATCGCGTATTTTTTGATTTTTTTTGGATTTATAATCCCGTGAAACCCTGCCTAATAAAATACCGGGTGATCAATCCTGTACCAAATTAAAATAGGAGTCTCATATGGTTCATTCTTAGCATCATTATTGAAGACCAAATTAATTACTAATAACCTATTAGGCTGGCGTCAAAATTTTATTTAACTAATCTTTTTAAACAAACCAAATAATTAAAACATCTACGTAGTTTGTATATAAAAACTTAAATGAAATAAAATAACTGAACACTCGCTTAACATAATACAACCAAATCGAAAGCCGCACTAAAAGGCGGTAAAAGAATAAATAAATGAAATTGGGCTTTCGGCCCGAATGTTTATACAGTACCTCCTATCTAGATTATAAGGATAGAAGCGTCTACAGTAAACCTGCATGCATCCATAGCTGTTGCAGCAGACGTCTGACTCGAAGGAATCATCATCCAGGTGTCCATGTGTCTGGACACCAATATAATATATACATATATAGCAAGAGAAGGAAAAGTAGAAAACAGGTCAGGGCCCGAGTTGTAAAATTATTTAACAAGTGCGTAAATGCTTTGTTTAAAAAAAATATGTTTTACCTCATGTTTAAATTCGGTATCGCACTCCCATGAGATACCCCTCACCTCTCTTCTAATAGTGCACACCTATCGCATACCTAAAAAATACCCTAGTTAAGCTACCCTACCTAACTAACCCGTTTAGACCCATCACTAATAATCCTAGTTAACTCGAGTACTAAGGGCTAAACTTCTCCCCAATCTCAACACCGTGCCATGTTCGTGCGTGGGGTGTCTCGCAAAGCGAAATCCAAACAAGGAACCCCCCCGATACACTACTACTTGGCAGTGTTGATCGTCGAGATCCATTAGGCCCTCAGTACATAAAGTATATATATATATATATATACACCCACATAATCATATACATTTCTTTCTCACTTATATATACATATAATATTTTAAGTCCGGATAAAATCTCCCGAAATGAGAATTTCTTTCATATTACATTTATCTCTTTACTCTAGTAGAGATATAACATCTTGTTCTCATACACAAGTAATGCACTATACACACAAGTACAATAACCATCCCAACGAGCTATAACTCGAGAATGCGGTCTCTATGCTATCATCTACCAGGGAATCGCTCATGTATCATCCTGGGTTACCATATATCGGACTATCATCACACCGCCATGGTAGAAATAAATCAAAACGTATGGGAAGTGATCATAGTTCCTCCCCGAAAGTGAGACGAAACATACCCACCACGTCTCACCCCTAATAAAAAATCACACAATATAAAATGGACGCTATGACCTGGGGACTATACGCTCCCTGCTCCTCAAGCTAGGGGCCTCACCCACATCACGCAACTTCTCATGATAGCATAGAGGGGGTATGATTCATATAAATATATATATATACCATTCACACATAGATATATATACATATTCGTATCATATAATATATATATGCTGTAATCACATCGTATATATATATATAATCGACATCACCCTTAGTACTCGGGTTAACTAGGATTGTTAGAGATGGGGCTAAACGGATTAGTTAGGCAGGGTAGCTTAACTAGGGTATTTGTTAGGTATGCGATAGGTGTGCACTATTAGAAGAGAGGTGAGGGGTATCTCATGGGAGAGCGATACCGAATTTAAATATGAGGTAAAACATATTTTTTAAAAATAAAGCATTTATGCACTTGCTAAATATTTTTATAACTTGGGCTCTAACCTGCTTTTCTACTTTTTCCTTCTCTTGCTATATATCTATATATTATATAGGTGTCCAGACACAGGAACACTTGGATGATGATTCCTTCGAGTCAGACGTCTACTGCAACAGCTGTGGATGCATGCAAGTTTACTGTAGACGCTTCTGTCCTTGTAATCTAGATAGGAGGTACTATATAAACATTCGGGACGAAAGCCCAATTGCATTTATTTATTCTTTTACCGCCTTTTAGTGCGGCTTTTGATGTGGTTGTATTATGTCAAGCGAGTGTTCGGTTATTTTATTTCATTTCAATTTTTATATATAAACTGCGTGGATGTTTTAATTATTTGGTTTGTTTAAAAAGATTTGTTAAATAAAATTTTGATGCCAGCCTAATAGGTTATTTGTAATTAATTTGGTTTTCGAAAGTGATGCTAAGAATGAACCATATGAGACTCCTGTTTTAATTTGGTACAGGATTGATTGCCTGGTATTTTATTAGGTGAGGTGTCAAAGGTGGTATCATAACATCAGGTTCTAGTGTCCTTAGGAATCTGTGGAGACGTACTACGCTTTCAGCGTTACTTTCGATTTGATATAGAGCCTTATGATTAGGATTGTTGATTCCTATTGTGAGATTTCATTCTCCCGCCATTATATAAAATTTTAGAGAATCTTTTGCCTGCTCGTTCACGACTCGTGTGCTGATCGATGAAGGACGACCATAAAAGGCCATTGCAAGGGAAGCAAAAGGCGGGACTTATTTGGAGTGATTGGTTGAACTAAGGGATGAGGACCGCAGCAGAGGTCACTCCTTTTGGGGTATTGTCGAGGATTGTTGCAACAACTACTAAAGTATAGTAGTTATAAGTATCCAAGTACCACTGTAGTAGGAAGTGGTGCTAGATTTGAATTACCCGGTGAATTTAAATTGGGAAGAGGTTTAAAAGGTCTTCGACAAGGACCATAACCTAAAGTTAAGATATACGGAGTAAGTATAACGTGATTCAATGGAAGTAAAAGGCTCTGGAGCTTTGTCTTAGAGCAGGATTATGAGTTATACCCAGATATATAAATTTGGGGAAATTTTTTCACTCGTAGAAGAAATGTTGAAATGGTGAAAATGATGGTCACCATATATGGGGAGCAGGATGTTTTTCCCATAGAAGGATCTTACGGGCATGTATACCCGTTAGTTACTTTGGTCTGACAGAAATGGAGGGAATGCAGTTTTTGGATTATTCACATAAGGATCGGTCAGAGGTCGACAGTGAATAAAAAATTATAGTAATAGGTGAACTTAGTACCGAATTAAGGTAGGTACAATGAAGAGAGGGACCTTCAGAGGAATGATAGACTCACTAGTAAGTGTTGCTAAAAATTATGGATAAAGTATGTTCAGGAAACCCCATCGGTGGGCATCCACCCGGGGAATTCATTGAAATAGGTCTGTTGAAGTCGATAGGGAGTCTCCTTCTAACGAAGAGGTTAAGTGGACTATGAAGGTGAATGTCGGGATCAAGGCTATAGAGTCCGATAATACTGATAATTTTTACATGGTCAAGAAGTCCAAAGATGGAAATGGGGTGATGTGGAGTGTTGAGCCACACGATTTTTCCTTTCCCGGTAGGAGAAAAAGGACAAGAGTGGGGTGCCTGGAAGAGGCATTGAGTTTAGAAATTTTGGGTTCAGTTAGGGCAAGTGTACCATGTCCAAGAACCATTAAGAGTAGCTAGGGAGATTGGCGAAGTTGTTGTTATGAGTTTCACCTCAGATGGAGGAGGTATAAATGGTGTGACTAGGTAGAGTTGCGGTATTTCTCTAACCCTAGATTCATGCGTGTAATTCGAGCTTTGTGGCGATATCAATAATATTATACAATGTAGGACTATGGGTTTTCCGTGGTAGAGGAGTTCTATTTTCCTTCACTCGCTATAAAAGCGGGTGTTTATATTTTGAATATATATCTGGTTTGTACTACTTGTTTTATGTGTGATATACGAGTATGATATTATTTTGAGTATATTATGTTCTTCGTTGATCAGAGCGATAGAAGGATAATGATTGCAAGACTATTGTGTCCGCAGTTCCAAGGTGGAATAGGTTGTTGCGATATCTCACCTAGATACAGGTTGAGTTCGCCTTTATTATTGTGGGTATTTGGAACTTCGGTGAGCAGATGTATCATTATTATGATTCGAGTGCGTGGCAACCTTATAGATGTGATTTAAGGCATGCAGGATTTATTTGTTAAGTCATGAGCTTAAGCTTGTTATTGTTTGCGCAAGGACTTAGTGTTAGTACGAGCGTTAGGTAGTGTGGCTCCTGAGTAGAGATAGGAGTTCAAACCACGCTTTGTTGAAAGGGGATAGGGTTATTCCGGTTGCATATTTGAAACTAACTGACCTCTACGATCGACAAAGTTAAGTAGTAGTGTATTAGAGGGGTTCCTTATTTGTATTTCACTTGCGAGACGCTCCGCGCATGAACCTTAATGACGTCGGGAGTGGAGAGATGTTATAGGGTGCAAGGATGTTGGTTGTGATGATAAGTCACCTAGTGTGGAGAAAACACTATGGACTGAGAGCCGTGTGATGATTATATGCTTATAGAGATGGAAGTGCCATGGAAAAACACTGAAATGTTTTTCTCACCGCAAGTATGTGGGGGAGCCAAGAAGAAAGAAATTAATTTGAGATTTTTATGGCTAGGCCTTAATGAAAAGTCAAATTTCGGAGGAATTATGTTTTGGGTAAAATGTTCATAACACCTTTGCAGAAAATAGGTCCCCCCGATTAGTTACACTTTCCATTTTGCCAAGTTGGAAGGATATAGTGGTAGAAGAGTGTCAGTAAGTTAGCAAGGTAGGATTTAGAACGTCTCGCTGGTGTGCCTTAGGCCATTATATCTTGATGACCGACGATGCGAGGAAGTAGTGTAACAGAAGGGTTCCTTATCTGGATTTCTCTTTGCGAGACGTCCCACGCATGAAACAGAGCGAATGTTGGAAATTAAGATAGGTCTTTGGCACTAGGGACATAGTTAGGATATGTTTCATTTCACGCGTGTAGGAAACACATCGATCTTACGATTTTTGGGAAGTAAGGTCAGAAGGACCAGTGGTGCCAAAGTGAGAAGTTAGTAGGGAGTTAACAACAAGAAGATTAATTGGTTAACCTTGAGAAGGATTGGATTTTCATGTATAGGAAGAATTGCATTTTGTGGGTTATGAAAACCCCTGTGTGAGTATTACACCGAGAAAGTAAGGCCTATTGTTTAGAGAGAGTGTTACGTGTCGAACGTTCACAATGGATGTGCAGATGTGCACGGGTAAAAATGTGTATGAGCGCCTTAGTAGAATTTCTTTTTTAAAGGAGATCGGTTGTCCTGCGGTGGATGAGCGGACGCTTAGAGTGTTAGCAAGAGTATCAGATTTTCGAGACGTTAGAGAGATAGTATATGCTCGTTCTTTTTATAGATGGTTATAGAAGCACTAGGTGTGACGTGTCGTTGTTAGAGTTAACTTTACAATCGAGTTAGTGCGTTAGCATGAAGAAACTTAGATAAGCTTGGGGTTAAGCTAGTGCGCTAGAGCATACGCCTTGAGATAGATGGTATATGGTAGGGGACCATTGTGTTAGTACCTTTCGGCCTAGGTGTAGCGATCCTAGGATGGTGGTACAGGTTATATATGAAGTTCGAGGATGAAATTCCGTTGTAAGGGGGGAAGTATGTAACACCCCGTACTTTTGGGTATAATTAAATTTCATAATTGGGTGTAAATTGGAAATTTGAGGATTTTCTCTAAATAATAATTTTTGGAAATTATGAGGGTTAGATGATTTCAGAGGTGTGTTTCATTTACTTTTGAGACTTAGTAAAGAGTTAGATTATTTTAATTACATGTCGCAGTGGGTAAAGAGACAAAGGATAATATTTTAATTGGAAAACTCGTATCTAGAGGTGTTGGGTTTAATTAGTAAATTGCAGGTAAGTGACTCGGATGGAGATGTCGAGTGCGCGGTTGTTTTTAGAATGGCCGAGATAGTCAGGATAGAGTATCCGGGGGTAGTGTTTAGGTTTCGGGAATTTTTGGGATAATAGGGACTCGTAATTGAGTAAACGAGTTATTTTTGGGTTTTAAAGGGATAAACCCTTATTCTACCCTCTATAAGGAAAGAGAGGGTGGGAGAAAAGAGAGAAGAGAAGAGAGGAAGGAAGAGAGGGAGAAGAAAAGGGAGATTCCGACCAAACTCCGCGGGATTCGACTCGAGGTCGTCGAATTTTATCCACGAGGCAAGTGTTTACTTTATTTATTTATTTTTGATCATAAATATCATATAATAATTTGGTAATAACAAATTAGAAGACTTTGGGGATGGGTTTTTGTGAGTCAAAACGGGTTTTCGAAAGTTAAACGAGTAAACCCCCAAATAAATTACAATTCGAGAAGCTTAGGAAATTATTGAAATCGATTGTTGATTCTAGGATGATTAGAACCTATTTTCTTTGAGAATATATAGTTGGTTGTGATTAAATAAGGGTGGGAGAAGAAATAAAAAGCTTGGAGGTATGTTAATGGCCGAAACAGTCTCAGAGAAGATGATGAACAGTAACCAACGTCATTGTCGAATCGATTCGGCCTAGAGGCGAATCGATTCGTCTCTTGGTCAAAAAATGAAATTTGTATATATTTTCGATACGGTTGCGTGGGCGATGACCGCGTATGTTTCTAATTTTTTTTGGATTTATAATGATTTTCTACGGAAGGCTGTCCGAGATCGAAATCGTTAGATAGAAATCAAACCTGATATTGGGAGAATTAAGGCTAGAATTGTTTGGAGATAAATATTAGGGGTTCCTAAATATAGAGTGGGGACCTCTAGATTATTATTTGAGCAAAATGTAGAACTTGTTTTTGTGGAAAAATTGAATCCACAACTTATCTAAATTAAGGGTGTTTGGGAATGAATATTTCATGGGTTCGTTTCAGTGGACAATTAGGCATATATAATTGTGCGCGTAGAAAACATAATTATATCGATTATGGGTGAGAATATCCTATGAGGAGAATGGGATGAAATTTGGGATATGGGCTAAAGAGGATTTAGTGGTTGCCCGACACGTCTATTGACGACAGTTATTATAGATGGTGCGATATTTATGGAAATTAAGATAAGTCGATGGTACACTTATCTAATTGGTATGAATTGGTATATTTGGGGTTTATGTACTAGTCCTTATAAGTGATTTATGGTGGGAGTTATAATTAAGAGAGAGAGAGAGTATTTATGGGATTAGCATTTTAGTATGAAAATACTTAAATATTATTATGAGATTGGCAATTTTAGCCGTGTATACATTTGAGGAATGATTTTGATTATATATATACGAAGTGATTACAGTATATATACATATATATATATATATATATATATATTATATGATACAAATATGTATATATATCAATGTGTGAATGGTATATATATATTTATGTGAAGCATACCCCCTCTATGCTATCATGGGAAGTTGCGCGATGTGCGTGAGGCCCCTAGCTTAAGAAGCAGGGAGCGTATAGTCCCCAGGTCATAGCATCCATTTTATATTGTGTGATTTTTTATTAGGGGTGAGACGTGGTGGGTATGTTTCGTCTCACTTTCGGGGAGGAACTATGACCACTTCCCATACATTTTGATTTATTTTTACCATGGTGGTGTGATGATAGTCCGATATATTGTAACCCAGGATGATACGTGAGCGATTCCCAGGTAGATGATAGCATAGAGACTTCATCCTCGAGTTATATCTCATTAGGATAGTTATTGTACTTGTGTGTATAGTAAATTACTTGTGTATGATAACAAGATGTTATATCTCTACTAGAGTAAAGAGATAAATGGAATATGAAAGAAATTCACATTCCGGGAGATTTTATCCGGACTTAAAATGTGATATGTATATATAAGTGAGAATGAAATGTATATGATTATATATATATATATATATATATATATATATATATATATATATATATATATATATATATATATATATATATATATATATATATATATATATGTACTGAGGGCCTAATTGATCTCGACGATCGACACTGTCAAGTAGAAGTGTATCGGGGGGGGGGGGTCCTTGTTTGGATTTCGCTTTGTGAGACACCCCACTGTAACACCCCGCCTAATTAAATACCGTGTGGCCAGTCCCATACAAAATTAAAACAGAATATACAGTTGGCTCGTTCTTAGCATCACTGTCGAAACCATTTACTAATCACCCAATACCCAATTAAGCTGGTGTTAAAAACTTTCCAAATTTTAATTCAACAAAACCATTTTTAGTTTAAGAATAACACAATACATTTTATTCTACAACATTTATAACTGAACAGATAACACAAAAGAATTTAAATGCAATTGGAATAAACATTCCCAAATAATATCAATCCATTATAGTAATCCCAACAATAACAAATGTATTAAAATGACACGAACATAATAGTATATGACTCCGATAGAAAGTGATAACTGAAATCCTTTGGGAGACATGCCCTACACAAAAGAATACTGTGAATCAAATGAAGATAGGAGTCTAAGCAAAACTCCATAGCTCCATAGCTCCATAGCTCATCATAATCCGCTAAGGTTGGCGTCCCTGCTGCTAGACACCTGATATAGAAGATACAATAGAAAAGAAAAATATGCAAGGTAACGGGTCAGAGCCCGATTGTGAAAATGATTTTGAAAACAACTAGTATTTAACAAGTGCAATAAAGCATTTATTATGTACATGTTAGATCCAACTCTCACTTTTTATTCTCACCTCTCAACTAGAGTGTACACTTAACGTTTCCTATTAACCTGCTAGTTGATGGTTCCTCATTACTGATTTCCATAATATGATTTCATCCCAGATTATAGTCCGTATGTCCCATACCATACGTTATATAATCATTCTTATACATTCTATATAAATCGTTTCCCGTTAACATGAATCATTTCTCATTAATATGAATTAATCTCTTCAATAAATATTCATTAACTTACTTCAATACTATTCTCAATTCACCGTTGTCTACCATTATCATACATTAGATTATTTAACCACAAAACATATCCATTCATTCATTTAATTCATTATATACATATTCATATATAATACGGCACCCCGAGTCACAGCTGCGGTGCAATACATTACTCTGCTAGCAGGTCTCATCATCGCTGGTCGCCGAATAGGAGACAAAAGGTTCGGTAAGGAATCCTCGAACCCCACACAATAACATACAAATTGGA
This sequence comes from Sambucus nigra, assembly GCA_949130495.1. Classification (NCBI taxonomy): domain Eukaryota; kingdom Viridiplantae; phylum Streptophyta; class Magnoliopsida; order Dipsacales; family Adoxaceae; genus Sambucus; species Sambucus nigra. The sequence goes on along the minus strand of OX422222.1, from coordinate 185,965,956 downwards.
GGCGAACATAGTTCTCGTATCCATGGGTCACGCACATACCTATGTTCCCACAGTCAGCGGACTTATTAACTCCCCTATAAGTCTTTCATAGACCTATGTTCTTGAGCGACAAATCAAAGATCCCATGGATTCATCAGGATATGACTGCCCTCACGCGAAAACTTCCCGTCGATAGCAAGTAAGCTAGGTATGTCGTACACATAATCATCAATCAATCAAATAGGCATTATCATACCTATAATATACTATCAACAAGGTACTCACATTACCCTTAGATTATTCCCATACGTAGCGGTATATCTCTTAAATCCCACGTATTAAAATATCATAACTTTACTTCTTAATTTAATTATCCCCGAACCTCACTCAATAATCAAGGTTCAAATTGTTTTTTCCTCAACATAAATTCAGTAAGAGGTCACTAATATCCTATTAGTCCATATCATCATATCTCCCGAATTACTACGAATTAAACTCTCCCTTTATTTAGGGTTAAAGCCGATAGTTTCAAATCTCTTATAAACATATCTTCTTTCACTTAGGATTAAACCCTCTTATAACTTAAGGATACCCAGGTGTTATATTCAATCACCCCTACTAGTCCTATATTTAATCCTCATGCATACCACTTAGAATCCAACAAATGAATCTAGCAACCGAAATTTCTTCCAATTTAATTATCATTATTCTAATCAATTAAATCCCAATCAAATTAATTCAAATCTTATCTAGGTCTTCCTGATCTTCTCTAAGTCCCATAATATCCAATTAATAATCACCAAAGATCTACAAAAGGTTCGGGATAAGGAACAACATTTAAAAAGAAGCAACTTTAGGAATTCTGGGGAGGTCGATCGATCGAAGGCAGGAGGTCGGTCGATCGATCACTCAGGTAACAACCCAGTTTTCCTGCATTTCTGCAACTACGGGTTTAGCCATTTTAGATCACTTAAACCTTCATATTAACATCCCAAATGACTTATGATCCTTACTACATGATATACCAACATATATAAATGATTTCTAATCATCTAAACATCCTAGAATCATCAAGAGATTGAATTGAAAGCATGTTTATATCCACTTTTTCCAGAAAATTATCAACATAATATCTTCAAGAACACATCAATGGTTTTCATAATTTCTTCAACAGATTCATGATTATTTCGTGGATTACGAACTACCTACAACATGAGTTTGATTCCTATATATTTCCAGTTTCTAGAAATCCATTTAACAACTCCATTATTTCTTCCAAACATGAAAATCATCTCTTTTAATAACTATTCTAACATGGACAATATACAAACTTAGATTGCCATTATCAAACACTTGCCTCTAATGAAGGTCTAATCCTTTGGTGTAGTATATCTCAGGTGGTTCTCCCTTCTTCGGCCAACCTCCGGTGGTGGTTGGTGACGATGACCCTTGGTTCTTGGTTCTTAGTTCTTCTCCTTCCCAAGTAAACTCTTCTCTTCCCAAGTAACCTTTCACTCTCTCTAGGAAGATGACTTCTCTATTTTGTGTAGATGAGATGAATAACCCACGTACACTTAATCTTCAAATACTTATAATAGGACAAAATCCGAAATCACTATTCACCCCCCTATAAAAATGACTAAAATGCCCTTTTGGGTTGTCTATTCATTTCCAAATGACTCGAGACCCAATTTCAACATCCAAATAGGCTTTTCTGACTATTTCAAACCTTTCGGACGCAACGACGCAGTCAAAATGACTATAAGGTCGATAGAAAATAAATTTCCTTTTTAATTTAACAAATTAGTCTCGACACGTCCCATACCGCGTCTGACTAAAAAAATCCAAATTACCGAACAACAATTATCAATAATCATCACATTTATATATTACCTAAATATCTTTAAGTAATATTCAGAATCATACATTTTAATATCCTCAATTCGGATAAAACCCCAATGAATTAATTAATAATAAAATCCAATTAATCCATTAATTTAAAATATAACTCATTTTAGAAGTCATTAAAAATTACGGGGTATTACATACTTCCCCCCTTATAACAGAATTTCGTCCCGAAATTCAGGAATAAAAATCATACCGGTAAGGTCAACTCCGAGTATAAATCTCACATCGCAAGGAATCTAAGACTTACCGCCCATACAGTACATTATCAAAAATCCCTATTGATGTTATACGCCCAGCCTCACTATATAGTTTCAACTGATTCAAATATAAACTTTACCCAATCTTCCCTATACGATCCTCGTGACAAATTTTGAGAAAAACAAATGATCCTCAATCATCAAGTAAATACATGCTGAAGTTACAACTACTCACTGTTTCACAATTATGAAAACTACTACCATTCAACCATCCAGGGCGCCCATACACCCTATCGTACCACTTTCTTTATAATATCTATCGCAAAGGTTATAAACTCATATCCTAAAGACCTAACTTATTTCGACTCCCAACGGTTATTAGTTTCATGCGTGGGGTGTCTCGCAAGCGAAATCCAAATAAGGAACCCCCCGACACACTACTACCTAAGGTAGTCGGTCATCGAAACTCCTCAGGTCCTTAGTCAATAGTATATAAAAATTAGGTTTATCGATTTTAAATTTTTTTTTGGTTTTATCGATTTCAAATAGAGTCCACTCACCTACTTTCTTATAGAAGAAAAGATGCTGGATAGTAGTAATACATACGCTCTCGTATACCACAAGTCAATGCACGCTGATAGTCACATCATGCTCGGACATGCCTAAAGTAATTAATCCCATGAATAAAATCAGATCCACGTGATGACATGAAAAATATAGGTGTCCCCAACCCCTCGGCGAGTCTACATAAATAACAATGCTATAAGCTAAGTTTAGCGACCCTTTAGCCCACACAATATTAATCGCTACAAACATCAATATATGCTGCATAATTCCTTAGATAGAAAATATACCCTCATTCGTGGGTGGTGGTTGTTGATTCGCTGCCTGATGGACGTTATAAACACGCCCGTACTGACCCTGTTGCACGGGTGCTGCTGGAATGGGAGGTAGTACTAGCATCGGAGCTGGAGCAGGAAGAGCAGCTGGTGGAAACACTGGTACCTGTGGCTCCTGTTGAGCATTTTGTTACTGAGGGAATTTGTCTTTATCAGGACAATCTTGTCGTTTATAGCCATACTTGCCGCAAACGAAACATTTTCCCATAAACTTTCCACCACTTTGCCCCTGTTGACCCCGTCCCTGCTGGCCATTACCTCCTTTCCCTTGGCCCTGATGAGCCTGTCTCTGGCCCTAATGGCCCTGCTATCCTTGCCCATTACCTCTATCCTCAAATTGAGAATCTCTAGATCACAAACGCTTAGAATAATCCCCTGTCTGGGAACCCTGCTCACCCTGACGCTGATGACTCTGTCCTGGCTGAGTCCCACTAGAACTGCCCCCAGTAGTCTTGCCATGCAGGTTTGATCCAAACCCCCTCTTAACACCCTGAGCATGAAAGCGGTTATCCTGGCAATGAAGCATTGCAGCATTAAGAACATCTGCATACGTATGTAGTAAAAGATTCCCCAATAAATGCTGGCGAATCTTATAGTTCAACGCATCAGTGAACATTATAATTCTCCTCTCTTTAGTGGGTACTTCTGCTGGTACCAAATTAGTTAGTCGCGTAAATTCTTCCTCGTATTCCGCCACCGTCTTCTCTCCCTGCTTCAAATCAAGTAGTTTCCACCTCATCTCTATCTAGACGGCGGAAGGAAAACACTTCCCATCAAATCGTATCCCAAAGTCTTGGATAGTCATTGTGTCCCACTCCTCCATAGTGGTCTTAGCTTCCCACCATTGCAAAGCTACCCCTAGTAGCTTGAATGTGGCTAGTATTTGATGTTGAACTTCAGTGCATTCGAGCATTCTCAAGTGCCGTTGGATATCTTTCTTCCATTGGCTAGCAGTCACAACATCTGATCCTCCCTGAAACTCAAGTGGGTGCGCCTTCTGGAAGGCATCCCTCACTCGTTCCCATGCAGTAAGAAACACTTGCCCTTACGTGGGTGGCACAATTGGTGCCTGTGCTGGAGCCTGCTGAACAGCAGCTAAAGCTGCATTGACTGCCTGAGCGATGATTGCAACAACTTTGGCCGCAGTCATTGTACCTTGAGTTAGGGCGCGTTGAGGTGCACGTCGATGAGGCATCTGAAACGAGAGTACATTATCAGTATTTGATATATCAAAATAGCTAAAGATCGTAGGCGTAAATAGAAAATCAATAATCCTACTCGTAGGGCTATACATCAAAGAACGCTAAGCTGAAAACACAATAAGCCGTGCAGATCCTAAAGGACACTAGAATCTGATGCTCTGATACCACCTGTAACACCCTGCCTAATTAAATACCGGGTGGTCAGTCCCATACCAAATTAAAATATAATATAAAGTTGGCTCATTCTTAGCATCACTGTCGAAACCATTTACTAATCACCCAATACCCAATTAAGCTGGTGTTAAAAACTTTCCAAATTTTAATTCAACAAAACCATTTTTAGTTTAAGAATAACACAACACATTCTATTCTACAACACTTATAACTGAACAGATAACACAAAAGAATTTAAATGCAATTGGAATAAACATTCCCAAATAATATTAATCCATTACAGTAATCCCAACAATAACAAATGTATTAAAATGACACGAACATGATAGTATATGACTCCGATAGAAAGTGATAACTGGAATCCTTTGGGAGACATGCCTTACACAAAAGAATAATGTGAATCAAATGAAGATAGGCGTCTAAGAAAAACTCCATAGCTCCATAGCTCGTCATAATCCGCTAAGGTTGGCGTCCCTGCTGCTGGACACCTGATATAGAAGATACAATAGAGAAGAAAAATATGCAAGGTAACGGGTCAGAGCCCGATTGTGAAAATGATTTTGAAAACAACAAGAATTTAACAAGTGCAATAAAGCATTTATTATATACATGTTAGATCCAACTCTCACTTTCTATTCTCACCTCTCAACTAGAGTGCACACTTAACGTTTCCTATTAACCTGCTAGTTAATGGTTCCTCATTACTGATTTCCATAATATGATTTCATCCTAGATTATAGCCCCGTATGTCCCATACCATACGTTATATAATCATTCTTATACATTCTATATAAATATTTTCCCGTTAACATGAATCATTTCTCATTAATATGAATTAATCTCTTCAATAAATATTCATTAACTTACTTCAATACTATTCTCAATTCATCGTTATATACCATTATCATACAATAGATTATTTAACCACAAAACATATCCATTCATTCATTTAATTCATTATATACATATTCATATATAATACGACACCCCGAGTCATAGCTGTGGTGCAATGCATTACTCTGCTATCATGTCCCATCATCGCTGGTCGCCGAATAGGAGACAAAAGGTTCGGTAAGGAATCCTCGAACCCCACACAACAACATACAAATTGGAGGCGAACATAGTTCTCGTATCCATGGGTCACGCACATACCTACGTTCCCATAGTCAGCAGACTTATCAACTCCTTGATAAGTCTTTCATAGACCTATGTTCATGAGCGACAAATCAAAGATCCCATGGATTCATCAGGATATGACTGCCCTCACGCGCAAACCTCCGACCGATAGCAAGTAAGCTAGGTATATCATACACATAATCATCAATCAATCAAATAGGCATTATCATACCTATAATATACTATCAACAAGGTACTCACATTACCCTTAGATTATTCCCATACGTAGCGGTATATCTTTTAAATCCCACGTATTAAAATATCATAACTTTACTTCTTAATTTAATTATCCCCGAACCTCACTCAATATTCATGGTTCAAATAGGTTTTTCCTCAACAAAAATTCAGTAAGAGGTCAATAACATTCTACTGGTCCATATCATCATATCTCTCAAATTACTACGAATTAAACTCTCCCTTTATTTAGGGTTAAAACTGATAGTTTCAAATCTTTTATAAACACATCTTCTTTCACTTAGGATTAAACCCTCTTGTAAACTTAAGGATACCCAGGTGTTATATTCAATCACCCCTACTGGTCCTATCTTTAATCCTCATGCATACCACTTAGAATCCAACAAATGAATCTAGCAACCGAAATTTCTTCCAATTTAATTATCATTATTCTAATCAATTGAATCCCAATCAAATTAATTCAAATCTTATCTAGGTCTTACTGATCTTCTACAAGTCCCATAATATCCAATTAATAATCACCAAAGATCTACAAAAGGTTCGGGATAAGGAACAACATTTAAAAAGAAGAAACTTTAGGAATTCTGGGGAGGTCGATCGATCGAAGGCAGGAGGTCGATCGATCGATCACTCAGGTAACAACCCAGTTTTCCGGAATTTCTGTAACTAAAGGTTTAGCCATTTTAGATCACTCAAACCTTCATATTAACATCCCAAATGACTTATGATCCTTATTACATGATATACCAACATATATAAATGATTTCTAATCATCTAAACATCCTAGAATCATTAAGAGATTGAATTAAAAGCATGTTTATATCCACTTTTTCGAGAAAATTATCAACATAATATCTTCAAGAACACATCAATGGTTTTCATAATTTCTTCAACAGATTCATGATTATTTCGTGGATTACGAACTACCTACAACATGAGTTTGATTCTTATATATTTCCAGTTTCCAGAAATCCATTTAACAACTCCATTATTTCTTCCAAACATGAAAATCATCTCTTTTAATAACTATTCTAACATGGACAATATAGAAACTTAGATTGCCATTATCAAACACTTTCCTCTAATGAAGTTCTGATCCTTTGGTGTAGTATATCTGAGGTGGTTCTCCCTTCTCCGACCAACCTCCGGTGGTGGTGACCCTTGGTTCTTAGTTCTTCTCCTTCCTAAGTAAACTCTTCTCTTCCCAAGTAACCTTTCACTCTCTCTAGGAAGATGACTTCTCTATTTTGTGTAGATGAGATGAATAACCGATGTACACTTAATCTTCAAATACTTATAATAGGACAAAATCCGAAATCACTATTCATCCCCCTATAAAAATGACTAAAATTCCCTTTTGGGTTGTCTATTCATTTCCAAATGACCCGAGACCCAATTTCAACATCCAAATAGTCTTTTCTGACTATTTCAAACCTTCCGGATGCAACGACGCAGTAAAAATGACTATAAGATCGATAGAAAATAAATTTCCTTTTTAATTTAATAAATTAGTCCCGACACATCCCATACCGCGTCTGACTAAAAAAAATCCAAATTACTGAACAACAATTATCAATAATCATCACATTCATATATTACCTAAATATCTTTAAGTAATATTCAGAATCATACATTTTAATATCCTCAATTCGGATAAAACCCCAATGAATTAATTAATAATAAAATCCAATTAATCCATTAATTTAAAATATAACTCATTTTAAAAGTCATTAAAATTTCGGGGTATTACACACACGCACGAACATGGCACAGTGTTGAGATTGGGGAGAAGTTTAGCCCTTAGTACTCGGGTTAACTAGTATTGTTAGAGATGGGGCTAAACGGATTAGTTATGCAGGGTAGCTTAACTATGGTATTTGTTAGGTATGCGATAGGTGTGCTATTAGAAGAGAGGTGAGGGGTATCTCATGGGAGTGCGATACCGAATTTAAATATGAGGTAAAACATATTTTTTAAAATAAAGCATTTATGCACTTGCTAAATATTTTTACAACTCGGGCTCTGACCCGTTTTTTTACTTTTTCCTTCTCTTGCTATATATGTATATATTATATAGGTGTCCTGACATAAGAATGCCTGGATGATGATTCCTTCGAGTCAGACATTTGCTGCAGAAGCTGTGGATGCATGCAGGTTTACTGTAGATGCTTCTATCCTTGTAATCTAGATAGGAGGTACTGTATAAACATTCGGGCCGAAAGCCCAATTGCATTTATTTATTCTTTTACCGCCTTTAGTGCGGCTTTTAATTTGGTTGTATTATGTTAAGCGAGTGTTCGGTTATTTTATTTCATTTCGGTTTTTATATATAAACTGCGTGGATGTTTTAATTATTTGGTTTGTTTAAAAAGATTAGTTAAATAAAATTTTGACGCCATCCTAATAGGTTATTAGTAATTAATTTGGTTTTCGACAGTGATGCTAAGAATGAACCATATGAGACTCCTATTTTAATTTGGTACATGATTGATCGCCCGGTATTTTTTTAGGCGGGGTGTCACGCATGGATTAACCCCATGCACACGGTTTAGATAGGGAACCTAAAATTATTGGATTTTATTCTTAATTAATTTGGATTAATTAATTAAATACTTATAATACCTTTACTAATCCATGAGTAGATTGGATATTCTGTATTTTCTTTATGTGCAAAGCATACCATGGTGTGTGAGTACTCATGGGAGATGTATTAGGAGGGAGTTTTATAGAGTCCGTATGACATCGAGCATGCTGGTACCCTCGTGATGTGACGGGCTTTACCTTGGTCCATTTTACCCGATCATACATACTAAAAGTAGTTCTCAGTGGAAGTTAGGGAGGGATCCTCTCGTATATCCTAGGGTATGGGACCATATAATTTGTGTGAAGGCGTAGTGATTATCCCTTGCCGATGCTTTCAGGTTATAGGTTTGATATGATCTATAACTATACTCAGTACGCATGAGTGATCCCTAAAGGGAATTGGAATATGCCTTTGTATCTTTATGCGTGGGCTTGTTCTAGCCCATTTATTTGGATGTGTGTAAGAAGATGCTCTTTTGTATATTAGACTCATATGATTATCTATTCTTTACTGAGATTATACTAGTGATGTATATTCGAGACCTTAGATTATGGAGACTCTTTAATTATAAATAAGTGAGAAAGATTTATAATTATACACTGTTGAGTTCATTTGGGATTAGACTTGGATGTTATATTTGATTATTTTTCTTGGGTGAACTTAAAAGAAACTAAAATACATGATTAAGATGCATTATTATCATTATTATTGTAGCTAAATTCAGTTAAAATATTACTCTTTATAGACATGCTAAGTTTAATCCTATTTACGAAAATTTATTTTCAGGTCCTAGACAATCGTGGCTTCCATAACCCCAATCCTTTCCACTCATCAGTCTCTTTTTCTAAATTTTTAGAACATAGGTGTCGAGCCTGCATTCTCATTTCCATTTATCATACTTTTCTTTATTATTGAGTCAGATTAGTGTATTGAGATTTATTTTGTGATGGAGTCACCATTGTAAGGAAATGATTTTATAAATATCCGTTTAGAATCTGGAAAGTTTTGTGTGTGTTTTAAATCACAGATAGTATGTCTAATACCGTTACATTCGACACGCCAACAAGATCATCCAAGATGACCTCGATCTGAATTCGAAGTTATCACGCTCCCACTATCTTCATACGTGCGTAGTGCATCATCACCGAGTATCATGCAATGTGCGTCTTCAACATGAAACCGATCCCACTACTCCACTCGCAAAAATATTTTTTTTCTAAGTGTTGAGGCGTTCGAGCGACGATACACTGCCATTCAAATGACATGTGGCTATTACGCGAAGTCATTCGAGCGATGTATCCTTTTATTTGAGCGACAACCCTCTATCATTCGAGCGATGGGCCGCCTCAATTTTCTTATAAATAGCAGTGTTCTTCATGTATGTTTCTCAAGTCTTTTGCACCTCCGTTTCTGCAGAACTGCTGGATTGTCCAGACTTTTTTAAGGTTTTAACCTTTTTGATCCACAAATACTTCTCAACTACATATGTGAATCCTTATAAACCCTAGATTGATTGTTCTACTCATCTGGACTATTCTTGTGAAGAAGATGGTTGTTCTCCATTGTTAACTTGGAGTTCTTGTGGGATCTCTTGCTGACGACGAAGAATCGAAACCTGCGAGTATTCGTGTGTCACTGTAATTCTCTATAATTGTATGTGTTACGAATTATAGTGAAATAAAAGGTTTTGCCCCTTTGGGGAATTTTTTTTTCTCATATTGTGATTTCTTTGTATGCTTGAATTTATTTAATTCATCAATCACATTTATTTTCAAGAGTTAGGGTTTTTGAGATTAAAAATTGGAATTTAATTAAACAAGTTTAATCATTGATTACTGGCGCACTCTCAAATTGGTATCAGAGCCTATTACACAATTATACCGTGTAATTTTTTTTGCAAATTTTTTTCGAATATCAATTTTGTTCTAAAAATTGATTTTTGAAAAAGCACAATTTCAATGGAATACTTATATAATAGAGTGCCAATTTTTAACGGGACCAATTACGCATATTGAAAAGCCGGTATGAAATCTCACTTAAAGGCCATTGACGAACGTGTTTGGGTTATGTGTGAAAGAGGGTGGTGTAACACCCCGTGTTTTTATTAATTAATTAATTTAATTAATTTGAATATTTGAGAAAAATAAATTTTGGGATTTAATTATTTTTATTAGTAAAATATGTTGGTTTTAACATTAGAAGAATAAAACTTCAAGCGGAATTAAATTCGGAATCAAAATGGAGTTTTTATAAGATTTTTATTATTTTTGCCTTACATGCATTTTGTGGGGGAACTGTCGCCAGATCTGTAGGGTCGATCGATCGATCGATTATACCCAGATTTGAGTCGGTGTATTATTTTTTTGAGTTTGAGTTGGTTTAGGATTCGTATTTGGTATATAAGACTATTAATTCATGGGAGACTTCTCATAATCATGTTTTCACAAGTTTTTCACAAGAGAACTCTTCCAAAAGTTTTTCCTCTCCTTCATAATCATCAACCTCCTACATGATCAAGTTTTTGCCACAAGTTTTGGAAGGCTTAGTTGGGGTTTAATCAAGTTTCTCAGAGAACACTTCTTTGTTAATTTTTAGAGAGGAATTCAACCGTACTACCAGTTTTTCTTCAACTTAATATCAATCATGAATACTCTATTCTTTTCCTTTAGTATTATGCGTTTTAAGTATCACCTAAACTCTTAATCATGTGTTTTTGATGAAAATCAACTAGTAAGTTAATTAGAGAAAGTGGACACTAATTATGGGACTGTTTTTATTAAATCTTTTAATCTGAATAATATTAATAACCCTTGGGTACGTAGGATTGATGAGTGGATTTTGGGTTTTATTAGTGTAGGTTGCATTTAGAAAAATATTGGTTTTAAATTAAATGAATTTGGGGACGTATAATTCATGTAAATTGTGTAGAGATAATGAAATTGTAAATATGATGTATTAATGATGAAATCTCAGTATATTTAATTTAAAATAATTAAATGGGATTAATTGGGTGTTTATGACGATGTGATAATTAAATTAAGATTTAATTAAATTGGACTATTATGCATAGTTTTATACATTGATTAATTATGCTTGTTGGTGTGACTTGTTGGTATTATTGAATTACCATTGTGACGACGGGTTGTTGGGTATTATTTCTCTCCCTATATTTTAGGAGGCCTTCTAGGTATGGGATTAGTGGGTAGGCCTTTTGATAATTTATGCCTTCTAGGCATGGGACTAGTGAGGGTAGATTATTACGACTTTGTTATGTCAGGGGTGGTCTGATTTTTGATATTTTATCGTTATTACGCTAGCCTAGGCATGAGAATAGGTCGAGATTTATGTTAGAAATTCATCCTATAGATAGGGTAGGAGGTATTAGTGACTTGGGGACCCTTAGTTATGGGACTAAGGGATATTTTGAGGATCTCACATCGATTAAAAGGGTGGGGTAATTTATAAATTGAGAAATTGAGAATTGAGAATTAATGCCTAAGATAAAAATGGGTATTAAAATATATTGGCGGCATAATTAGCGAGGGCCGACTATTTAAATGGGCCAACCGCCATTTTATGTCGTGTCGTGTATGGAACCTTATCAAATTGTGGGATCGACAGTTTAAACGGATTAATGGTCTTTTTGACTAGGGGATGTGTATTTTGGTGGAGAAATCACTCGTGGCAGGAGGACCGCTATAATAATATGTTTTGGTGGGAAAACCACCCGAGGCGGGAGGACCGCCATACCTAATTATAAAGTGAGAGAATCGTACATGTGGTTTATTTAATTAAATTAACAATCTGGAACTTTTGAATATATTAAAATAATATTGGTGTGTTTTTATCAGAATCTTTGGGGGTGGTTAATAATTTATCTTTCCCGCATTTAATTATCTCGTTTAATTAAAATATTCTATTGTGATATTTATTGCGTATAATGCTACTGTCTGGGTTCACGCACCCTATTTGAGGGGAGTAGTGTGTATTCATTCTTGAGGCTCTGACCTCATGCGTTGACTAACTTTTTTAGGTATTAGCGCTGGAGTAGTTGCACAGGATTTTTGGAATTTATCTTGGAGGCACAGCTGGAGTTATTTTGGTTATGCTTAGTAGTTTAGACTAGTTTTCCATTCCTTCGCATTCATAATGAGACTCATTTTATGGTTTTGGTGGGCCATTCAGTTCCACAGTTGTGCGGTTTTATTTAGATATTCTTAGTTGGATTTTATTCAATTTTATATTATTGGATATTGGGTTATCATTGGGGTTTACCACGATGATGAATCTTTTATCGTATAGTTGGTGATTATCATTTGGGATTTATTACATTGTTTATCTTGTGGATTAATTTTATAATCTTTCCTATCTGTCACATGCTGAGAATGGTATGTATTTACTCGCACCTGATTTAGTTTTGGTGGCGGCCGACGCCAGAATTTAGCAGGGTGTGATAGGTGGATGCTTCCCACTGTCACTGTAGATAACATAACAAATTTAAAACATGTGACTGAATGGACCGAGGTTGAATTTAAATGGAGCACATATAACTCATGTGGGCTTAGTGAAATTTTCTAAAATGTCACCCCCGACGAGTTTTGACGCATCATGATGTGTACCACATCAAAAGAAGCATGGTGTGTTCTTTAACTTACCCATGAAGGCACTAATGCAGTTCAATAGTCAAAATTGAAAAATCTAACTACTCAATTTGAAACAACCACCATGCTTGAATCTGAGTGTTTTGATGAATTTTATGCACTCTTATATGATATTGTAAACACTAGTTTCAATCTAGGTGAACACATTCCTGATGCCAGAGTAGTTAAAAGGATTTTGAGATCACTGCGTAAGCGTTTTATCCCTAAAGTCACTGTGCTAAATTTGATAGGAAATTTGAGTGGTCTAAAATTAGAAGAGTTGGTAGGAGACCTCCACACTTATGAAATTGACATGTTTACTAACACGATAAAATCAAAAGATAAAGGGGTAGCACTTAAAGCCCAATCTAAGAAGAGTGAGGGGTCAGCAAGAAACATAGGTGTGTTGTCTAGGATAAAAGAGGAAGAGATGTTTGATTTGGAGTTTGATTTTGACTTAGACGATTTGTCTTTATTTGCGAAAAATTTTAAGAAATTTCTCAAATTAAAGAAAAATGGAAATTTCAAAGATAAAAAGAATTTTGAGAAAAATAAATTTGAAAAGCAAAATGATAAAGATAAAAAGGACACGCCTAATAAAGATGAGGAGAGATGTTATGAATGTGACGGTAGAAGTCATAAGGCATTTGAGTGTCCTACTAGGTTGAAGCATCAAGGAAAAGACAAACTACTTTAAATGCCTCCGTTAGTGACGATAGTGAGGTCGAGTCGGTGGATTATGGATATGAGTCATCGAATGAATGTAAATTCATCGCATTCATGTCTAGTTATTCGAGTACTATTAGTGCGCCTCATGATGATGAGTAAGCTACTTCATAGGGACACCTCGACAGTGAAAGTGATGTGAGCGAGGGGGAGGATGTTGCAAGTGAGAGCTAGGGTGAACTACGACGCTCGTACGTTGATTTATATGTTGATTCTTTTAAAACAGAAAATCTTAACAAAGTGTTAGCACTTAGGATCGTTGCCTTAGAGAAAGATTTAGGAGAGACGAGAGACGAGAGAAAGTCCTCCATTAGTAATGCCTTGAGAGAGAGAGAGGATATTTGCGAGAGAGAGAAAAAGTTTGCGTAGAGAGAGAGAGAGTCAGTTTAGAGAAAGAGAGAGACTGTTTAAAGAGAGGGAGTAGTTTAGAGAAATAAAAAGGGGACTTGACTAAGCAAGTGGATAGTCTTCCGAGTGAGCTCCATTCCTCCCTAGACACTCGAAAGAAACTTGAAGACCGTGTAGCCCAACTCACTCATGACCTTGAGAGAGATCGATAGGTCAAGGTAAATATAGAGGATAGATCTAGAAAGATGGGAAAGATGCTCCTCACCCCTGCTTTAGGGTTTGGTGAAAGGCAAGGAATAGGTTTTGATGGTGCTTCCACGTCTCATGTGATATCAAAACCAATTCCTGAGTTTACTACAAATCCATATGACCATCACCCAAAACCCCAAAGAAGAGTTCGACCAAGTAAATAAAACCAAGGTCGGCCTAAGACTGTGTACTTTTGTACTTATTGCAAAAGAAAAGGCCACCTTAGGGAGTTTTTCTATAGTTTGGGTCATACACGACGTACCTTTGCTCCACCACGTGCCACTAAATATTTTTTGAGTCTTAAAGAGCAGGTTGAGTTTCTAGTCGCCACATCTTAGAGTTTAATGGAAGAGTTCCAATGAATTTCTTTGCCGTCTATGGATACTTTCAGAATCCCGACTAGAACCAACAATGAAAAGGGCAAATAGAAGGTTACCTCGATTATGGTGCCTAAACACGAAGAAAAATCCCTTTTTGTTCATGTTTCTCTTAAAGCACATAATACCGCTCAGTGGTACTTTGATAATGGGTGCTCCAGACACATGACTAGTGATGTTTCATTTTTTACCTACCTAGAGGATCGTAAGAAAGGTAAAGTCACGTTTGGAGACGGAAGTAAGTCTAGCATACTAGGATGAGCTACAGTAGAGATACCAAGATTTCCTAATCTAGTGGATGTTTTGTACGTCATATGTTTGAAAGTAAACCTTCTCAGCATTTGTTAGCTGTGCGACGCTGACTTTGCAATAAAATTTGATCGGGATGAGTGTAATGTCTATGATGAAGCCGATAAACTTCTATTGTAAGGGGTGAGGACTGAAGATAATTGTTAAAGGATTGTGCCCAAGTCCTAATTTCTCTACAACAGCGCCACGATCACTCCTATGGATCTGTGGCATCAACGTCTAGGTTATATGAATTTTAGAGATTTGGAGAGATTAGCTATAAAAGACCTAGTACGTGGCTTACCATCACTTGGAAAGTCGACTTTCGTCATTTGTGGACCCTGTCAATTAGGAAACCAAGTCGGTAGCCCCTAAAGGAAGTTGAATTCCATTACACTTCATGAGTACTTGAGTTGATACACACGGATCTTATGGGTCCTACTCGCACTGAGAGTTTGGGTGGTAACAAGTATATTCTCTTGATGGTAGATGATTTCTCTCGTTACTCTATTATAGGTTTTCTGAAAGAGAAATCAGATGCTGTGTAATTTCTTATGACCAAGTGATGTGTCCTATAAAATCAACACGGTGTCACTATTAATAGAATGTGAAGTGACAAAGACACTGAGTTTAAGGAAGCTAAAGTAGATCTTTACTATTATAGCCTCATGATCAAACATGAATTTTTGACTCTGAAGACTCCTCAGAAAAATGGGATTGTTGAGAGGAAGAATGGAACGATTAAGGAGATGGAAAGATCTATGCTTCTAGGTCGTAGAGTTACTAGGATATTTTGAGCAGAGGCGGTGTCTACCACATGCCATACGGTGAATAGGGTTTACCTTCGTCCATATACATTTAAGACTCCCTACTAATTAAGGACTAGAAAGATTCCCAACCTTTAATATTTCTATGTCTTTGGGAGCAAATGCTACATCCTACGAGATAGAGAGAAATTTGTAAAATTCGACACCCAAAGCGATGATGGAATATTATTAGGGTATTCATCGATTAGTAGCTCTTATCGAGTTTTTAAACTGAGTAGCTATAAGGTTATGGAGTCCATAAACGTCACCGTGCAAGTTGACAAACCACCAATGTTGATTTATTCTAACCTTTTGTGTGAGGAGGGTGCACTTCCTACTGATGATCCCATTGTGCCTCCCACACCCTGAGTGGATCCTACTCCTGACGTAGGGGACACACCCGCTTGGGTTTGCAAGATTCATGATCCTATTGCGATTCTAGGAGATCCCATCCTAGGGATCAAGACTCGTGCTCAGCTGGAGACATTGTTAACATTGTTTGTTACACATCTAAAGGCTAGACCTAGAACGTTAAGGAATCACTTAAGGATGAACACTGGATATCTTCCATGCAGGATGAGTTGGTTTAGTTTAGAAAGAATAATGTCTGGAAACTTGTCTCCCGACCTAGTAAGAATAATATGATAGGTACCAAGTGGATATACAAGAACAAGCTGGATGAGAATGGTACCATTATTCTAAATAAGTCTAGGTTGGTAGCTCAAGGCTACACACAGATTGGGGGTGTAGACTTTGAGAAGACATTTGCTCCTATAGTGAGGGTTGAGTCCTTCCTCTTACTACTCTCCATCGCATGTCATATGTGCTTCAAGTTATACGAGATGGATGTCAAGAGTGCCTTTATGAATGGCATTCTATAAGAGGAAGTTTATGTGGAATAACCAAAAGGGTTTGAAGACCCTACGCACCCTGATCACGTCTATTTTATGAGAAATGCCCTGTATGGTTTGAAGCACGCACCCCGTGCTTGGTACGAGCGGGTTACTTCCTACCTCTTAGCCCGTGTCTTCATAAGAGGGGGAGTTGATAAGACGTTGTTTGTTAAAAGAGGATATGGTGCTATTTTAGTTGCCCAAGTGTATGTGGATGACATAGTCTTTGGATCCACGTGCTCCCTACATGCTCATGACTTTGAGGAGGAGATGAAGAGTGAGTTTGAGATGGGCATGGTTGGTGAGCTTACATTCTTACTTGTTCTTTAGGTATGTCAGCTAGAGGATGGGATGTTTAAATCCCAATCCATATATGCTATAGACCTTATGAAGAAATTTGGTTTAGACTCTGCTCACGTACATCGATGAGTACCTCAACAAAGCTTAGCAAGGACACTTCAGGCACGGACGTGGAGCAAACCTCGTATTGGAGTATAATAGGACATCTTCTCTACTTAACTGCCGTCGTCCCGATATAGCCTTTAGTGTTGGAGTCTTTACGCGATATCAGACGTCCCTGAAAGTGTCGCACTTACTCTCTCTTTAACATATTATCAAATACATGACTGGGATTCTCTCATTTGGTATTTGGTAGTCCTTTGATACCAATGATCGTTTATTCACCTATTCGGATGCCGATTGGGCTAGGGATGGAGATGGATGTAGGATCACTTCCAGTGGGTGTTTCTTCTTTGGTTCTGCTCTTGTCTCTTGGTTGAGCAAGAAGAAAAACTCCATCTCCTTGTCCACTACGGAGGCTGAGTACATAGTCGCCAGGAGTTATTGCACGCAATTTCTATGGATGAAGTAGATGCTAGAGGATTATGGGATATCACAGGACATCATGACTATTTCCCATGATAACACGAGTGCGATACACATATCATGTAATCCAGTCCAACATTTGCGCACAAAACCCATTAGGATACGCTAGCACTTTATGCATGAGTTAGTAGAAGAGAAGGTCGTATCCCCGATTTTTGTGTCTACTGACTTCCAGTTAGATGATATTTTCACGAAGCCTTTAGATGCCCTTAGATTCGAGAGTCTTAGGAAGTCTTTAGAAATTTGCACAGTTGACTAAGGGGTGGTCACCATGTCTAGAGTATGATGCATTATTCATGTCAATACCATCTGATTCCTATACCTAGATTGTACCATTTGTATCGTTATTTGTTTGGTTTTATTTTTTCTTATTTTTTTTGAAAATACAAAAAGATCTTCTATTTTTTTTGAAAAATAGAAAAATCCAAAAAGATTTTATTATTGATAAATTTTTGAAAAAAATCAAAAAGATTTTCTTTTTATTATTTTCTTTAAACATACAAAAAGAGTTATGTATTTTGTTTGCACCATTTATGGATGAACATTTCAGATAGCCATAGTCACAACTTCATTCCATATTCCACATGACTCTTTGATAGTGATTTGAGATATTACATCATTTCATCCATGTGCTTTACATTGTTTGTAGTCACTGAGATGTGATTAGTGATATCTTTCTACATGTTTGGCTCCTTATCTCCTATATTTCACACGTTCATGATATTATTTGAGTATTGTACTTGTCTATCACAGGTTGGATAAATTGTTTCCATCTCAATTCTCTCTATACAATGAGCCAAATGCGATAAAACTTGACAAGAAAATAGTGCATGTAAAAACCGTTGCAGTGAGTTTGTGTGAATTTGGAAAAAGGGGAAGGGCTATGAAAGGGACTCACCTATCCTTCACGATTAAGACACCGTTTAAATCAGACCTAGAAAAAGTGTGGCAAAAACAGAAGCCAAGGTCCAAAGATCCCGAAAAATTCATAGGCAATAAAAAGAAAAATATGCCAAAAAATGTTCCAATAGGTTTTAGTTTCATTACCTCCAAAGAAAAATAAAAATCATTATTATTTATGAGGAATTTTGGATGGAATATAAAATGGGTTTGCATTTCCTTTAAAGTCATGAAAAAGCGTTACAAAGTTTTGGACGTTATTGGTGTGGAAATCACTTTGAGCTTTGATTTGTTGAGTTGATTGGGTCGATTTCTTATAATTCCACCATTTTTACACCTAAGGAAGATGTTGAGTTCATTCCTTAGGAATATCCTAAATTCATCCTGCACATATGCTATGGTTATATGTATTGATTTTCCTATCGAATTTGTTCACATCCCTACATTTTCACTATCATCGACTTGGTTATTTTCATGTTCTTTCATGGTGTGATTCTTTGTTGTATATTTTGTGAGAATTTTTTTGAAAAACTCTAAAAGAGAAAGTTTGTTTAGCTTGTGACATTCTCCATTTACATTTCTTTGTGTTCTTCATATTTGTCTATATGGGGACATCATAAAAAGGGGAGAACGAATTATGAGGGAAAGAATTTTTGTTTGATTTTATAATGATTTGCTTGAGCTTAATTGGTATTTATTTTTGCTTATCATTATATTTTGAGCTGTTGCACATCAAGGGTATTGTTTCTGGTCTCATGTGCGTAGGTACAAAATTAAAGATCGTTTTTGCACACCCAGATGATGACAAAGAAAGTTAGAAGAAGTTGAAGATGTTGAAGCCTGTTTGAAGACATGTCATTTAGTATTTCCAATTTTTGGGTTTAATGGGGATATTAAATTGTATGTCATTTGTTTTGAGTTTGGGTAGCATAATTCAGATAGTTTTTATGTATGTGCCGGCATAGACATAGGTGGAGATTTGTAAGGACATGATTTTATAAACGTTCATTTAGAATTTAGGAAGTTTTCTGTGCGTTCTAGATCATAGCTAGTATGTCTGATACCGTTACATTCATCATCTCAACACGATCTTCCATGACGACCTCAATCTGAATTCAAAGTTATTACTCTCACATTATCTTCATACGTGCATAGTGCATTATCTACGAGCATCGTGCAACATGCTTCTTCAACATTTAACTGTTCCCACTACTCCACTCGCAAAAACAATTTTTTTCTAAGTGTTGAGATGAGAAACAAATTGTCACTAATGTCGTTCGAGCGACAACACACTGTCATTCAAACGACATGTGGTTGTCGTGCTAAGTCGTTCTAGCGACAACCCTCTATCGTTCTAGCGGCGTGCAGTCCCAATTTTTGTATAAATAGTAGTGTTCTGCATGCACGTTTCTTAAATCTTTTACACCTCCTTTTTTGTAGAACTGATGCATTTCCAGACTTCATCTTTTAAGTTTTTAAACTTTTTGATCCACAAATACTTTCCAAATACATATGTGAATCCTTATAAACCCTAGATTAATTATTCTACTCATCTGGAGTATTCTTGTGGAGAATAAGGCTATTTTCATTGCTGACTTGGAGTTCTTGTGGGATCTCTTGTCGCCGTCGATGAACCGGCACCTGCGGGTATTCATGTGTCATTGTATGTCTTTGTAATTATAAGTGTTACGAATTATAGTGAAATAAAAGGTTTCTTTCCCCTTTGGGGGATTTTTCCACCTATTGTGATTACTTTGCATGCTTGGATTTATTTAATTCATCAATCACATTTATTTGCAAGAGTTAGGGGTTTTGAGATTAAAAATTGAAATTTAATTAAACAAGTTTAATTATTGATTGCTGGCGCACTCTCAAGCATGTTTACTTTCAAAGTTGAGTATTATGTTCTGAGACAACTATGTTATTCTAGTGACGGAGTTACATTTTATTATCTGATGGGTATCAGAGGTTCTTCTGGTGTATTCATATTTTATTGTTAGCTCTTTATTTTTATAGTTTATTTTTTTGTCATGCTTAGAATAATACAAATTCTTTAGACTCCCGATGAACCTATTTATGGATTTTTATGGGATGTTACACTAACTTCTAAAGTTTTGTAGTTGCTTTATATTTTTCTTTACAAAGTTAAAGCCCATTAACATATAATATTAGGGATTGGACTGCATAATTCCAAGTTTTGGAGCACTATCAAGATTCTGGCCAAAACATTAGGATTATGTTGTAATATTTGAAACTCTAGGGATTGATTTATAATTACATAAATTCTAGGGTTGTCTTATGATTATTTAAGGGGCTGTTTTGTAAATTCCCAAAGTTTAGGAGTTTTTTTATAATTATTTTTTAAAAATACATTATTAGGGTCAAAATAATAATTTTTATCTAGTCTAGGGTTCAAACTATAATTTCATAAAAAATTGAAGTGACAACAATTTTAGGGGGTAAAAACACAATTTATACCACTATTTTGTCCCAAATAATAATTTTCCAATAATCTAGGGTTTAAATAATATTTTCAGAATATTATTAAACACAAACCTTTTACCACATTTAGAATATTGAGTCCTTGATCATATTTCATAAACTAAAGCCACGACTATACCTTTAATGTTCGTGATTGTGGGTTGATAACCGCTATAGAGACAATATCAGCCACGATCACAACTCTGATCGGTCGCCATAGCAGCCTTCACAACATTTATTCTTCTCCCCCTAACTTTAAAATTATAAATAATATTTAATTTCATAAGTGTTCTTTGTTTTAATATAATTTCTACTTTGACCCTTAAATCTCAATTTAAAATCCTTACTCAATTAATATATTAATCAACCCTAATTATTCTAACCAAGCACCAATTTGCAATCTTTAATTTTACTACAATAATTGCCTAATTATCCTAATTCAAGTCATGCCAAACATGTACTCATTACAATAATTACTCCTAATTAGTTAAATAATTATTTGATTATTTATTACTAAAATCCCTTAATGTAAATAAAACCTAAAATGCTCATGATCTTAAGAATTTCAATATCCATAAATTTATGAAAAGTTGGTTTATTACACGTATTAACATTGTAATTAATGATCAAATAAGACTAACTTAATAATTAAACCAAGGACTAGGTATTCCATTAAATTCATCATTGAGCTTGATCGATCTAACGGCATTTCACTTGCATTGATTTCGTGGATTTATTGTTTATTGTCAGGGGTTAGTTTTGTCGTGTTAAGGAAAGTTCAATCTTATTCCATCATTGTCTATCAGGGACTGAATTTCCATACTTATGTTTATTCTCAGCCATATTTTCTTAGTTTGGCCTATTCTAAGTGGATTATGCTCATGGGTGTGATCTTTTCTAGATCAACCCCTACTCAGTCTAAGTTAGTTTGCCCCTTTTAGGGAAATTTGACCTATTCATAGGGTGTGATACCATTATTAGGTAAATTTTTTCCTTTATTAAGATAAACTGACTCATTAATGGGTCCTACCACCAATTATTAGGTGGGTTTTTAAACTAACTCATTCTCAGGCTCAGCTGACTCATATGTCAAACTACCCACTCTTATGTGGAATTTTAAACTGACCCATTCTTAGGTAAGACCACCCATATTAGGTGAGTTTTCGCTTATTCTAGGATGTATTCCCATTTGTAGGTCAGACCATTGTTAGACCAAACCATACATTCTTAGGTGGGTTTTTTCTTATCCAGGGATATACCTACCAATTTGTAAGTTAGACCACCCATTATTAGATGGATTTTTTTCTATTTTAGGCTTTACTAACCCATCTTAGGTCAAACTACCCATTCATATGTGGGTTTTTGAACTAACTAATTCTTATGTCAAACCACCCATTCTTAGGTGGGGTTTTGCCTATTTTAGGCCATACTGAGTCATTCATATCCCAGACCACCCATTCTTCATCGACTTTCTACCTATTATAGGCTAAACTGATCCATTCTCAGGTCAGACCATTTATTCTTAGGTGGGTTTTTATTTATCAAGAAGATTTTAATTCCATAAACATAAAATACCAATCGAACTGAATAACTAAGATATGAAATCTTTATTGATAATCTACTTTTGAACAATACTTGTCTAGCTAAAGGCTAAGATAAGTTAATATAAAATTTTAATGATAAAAATTCCTCAAGTTCATTTCATTTCATAATCTAGGTGCAAATGTCCCATATAACTACTTTTACTTGTACAAACCTATTCTTACTACTAATGCCCGATAAGGCCTTTCCACTTAAGGGGCCAACTTTCCATCGGAGATATCTTTCTTCCTTAGTAGAAGATTCTTAAGTACCAAATATCTAACTATAAATTATCGATATCTAACCTTTTTATTATGACCCTTGTCCAACTCTTATTAGTGGGGAGATAAATGAATTGAAGCATTATCTCTATTTTCTTCCATTAGGTATGTCTCATGATTTAATCATGAATTTTTATGTGCGTCCTAATAGATAATATATGTAAGTGTATGTAGGCCGATATTTATAAGGATTAAGACCTCCATGACATAACTAGTTCATAAGGAATACTAATAGTGGACTTTCTTGGAGTAGTCCTCCAAATCTAAGAGGAAAGTGAGGATTTTGTCCTCCCACTCCCCCTTGGATTCTTCCCGATGTTTGATTTCTAAAAAAAATGTCTTCTTAGAGATGTTAGCGTGTCCATTACTTTTAGAGAATCTCATAATATATGGAGAATAATTAGAACTAGTCATTATCGAATTAGGTTCCATTATCTGATTCAAAAGCTCTAGGTATCCTGATCGAAGGGGAAACCGAGCGTCCGTGTAATACTCTACTCGTTGTTATCGGTTTCCAACTGCAATACAAAAACCTAAACTTTAACTACACTCTTGTGGAGTATAGTGGTTAGTCTGGGTATCGAATCCTCAGGGAACTAGGACGAGTGAACGTGACGACAAAGGTAAGACTGTTAACCCTAACTTGACTCTAAAAAGATACAAAAAGATGATTGAGATGGGAAATAACTAGTTAACTAAATGCACACTAAAGTAAACTACTGCAATAACTATATGATCAAAATTAACTAACTAAGAATGACTTAATAAGAATGAAGGAAAAAAATAGGTTGGGAATACAATCCCCCAAACACTAGTAAATTTACCGTATAGAATGCTAGAATTTTGAATTAGAAATTTAATTGAACCCGGTCTTTAGTACTCCCAAGCATTACATATATGAGGTTCAAGCCCGCATCATACATAATCAAAGGATGAGTAAAGCAGTGTCGCAATAGCTTCACGTGCATCACATCCTTAAAACACCACGATTACCTAGGGTCAACCGAGGTAAAAAGGACTATGATGGTTATGACAACTACACAACACGATTCATTCAAATTTCAATATAAACCCTAGTTTCTACATGGCTAAATTACATCAGGAATCTAGCCTAACATGGTGCAATTAATTAAAAACATGAATCCTACATTGCATGTAATTGAATCAATAAGAAAACTATCTCTAAGCATGTATAAGCAAATTGGAAACCCAGAAAATAAAGAAAGCTTGTAAATAAATTAACTACAAGATTAAGAAAGAAAGGAACAAACTTTATTTAAAGAAAACTTGTAATTCAAACAATAAAAGTACCTACTTGATGGAGAATTATTTTCTATGGTTCTAAGCTACTCTCCTACCTTCCTCTCTATGAAAAACTCTTCAAAACCCTCTTTTTAAGTCATTATAAAGATACAAATACGTTTTAGAAGAGTTTGTAACATATTAGAACTCTTTGGACCAATCAGCATTCAAGTGAAAATTCGCGCATCAGGTACCCCGAACCGGTTCTGGATGTACCCCGAACCGGTTCACCCTGTGGTTCTGGGGAACTTGCTAGAAATTCAACACTTAGAAATATTTTCATGCTTTCTTCTTTTCTTTCTTGGATTTTTTCTCAACTTCAAATGATCATAACTCCTTAACCGTAGCTCGGATTTGGATGCCATTTTTTCTAGTGTTATCTTTGTTCCGAGATCTTCAAATTTACATTTGCCCCCACCCCCGGGATCTGGTTAAAGAATTACGAAAATTCCCTTAAACTTTCCTTCCTAGCCTTTCTTTCATTGTTTCGATTTCTCTTTTGCACCGCTTGTATACTTTACCTGTAAAACACATAAGAGAAACACAAAACACAAAATACTTGCCAACGAAGGTTAGTACCATAATTACGAGTTAAATCCATATCAATTGCACCACTCTGGTTCACAAAGGTACCGAAATTAAGGGGATAAATATACAATATTTATGCCCGATCAAATCCCTATGACTTAGAACTTTGCGCGTCCCGAGCAATGTAAAAGAAAACGAATAATGTCACAACTCTTCTAAACACTTTATTGGGATACAATACCTTTGTCGCGGGCAAGCGATTGCATTTAGCATATGCAACAACCCTTTAAACCCCTAGTAGGGAGTGTGGTGTCTCGTGAGGGTTTGCAGTGAATATACCCACAAAATTCATTATTGACTCAATGAAAAATAAAAATACTTAAAAATTGTACAATTTAAACCTTCCAAAAAATAGTCACCATAAATTCATATTCAAAAGAGTCTCAAGTTGTCGTGTGTGTGTGTGTAAAGCCAAAAATCGAACCGCTAATTTTCACCGATTGATCATTACGTTACTTTTCAAAAATTCGCTTTGATTTCAAAATCTCACCGAATACACTCACAAACGAATCACTCGGAAGTGTGACTATTCTCTCGGTATGCGTGATTGATAAGAGTAAATGTACGAGAACACAAGTTCACGCACACAATTATGAAAGATGGAATTATTTAGTGAAATGATCTCTTCATTAGATTACGGTAATTCGAAAACGGGAAACATCGCCTCTAGTTCACACCATTTAATCTCTTATATTATCTTTTAGTGTCTTAGCTCTCCACGCGATAATTAATTTAGCATTTTGAACTCGGTAGGACTTTTCAAGTTAAACGTATATTGGGTAACATGGGAATGGTTGGGAACTTCGGAATTGGAATTTTTTTCTTATGATGTCCCTTAGTGCTTTTTCGGGCATTTGCTCAATTTCTATTATTTTTCTTGCGATTTTTGTTGATCATTTTTCTATCAATTTTTTTTTTCTTTTCTTGCCCCTTTTATTGCACTATTTGGACTTACTTGATGACATTACCAATTTTCACAATTTTGGGTTACTTGGGTTTTCAGGTTACTAAAAGAAAAAGAAAAATTTTATTCGGCTCAATTGGGTTATCAAAGGGATAATTTTTCACATCTTTTTATGGCTAATGTTTTTGTGTAACAAAAGATGACCTACTTCATTGTCCGAATTACTTATTAATTTACCATATGCGTCTCGAGATTAATTTAATTTAGAGATTTGTAGCGCGCTTTTTGAGGGTACATTCCATTTCCCATAACCGATCAAAATAAATAATTGAGATCATCAACGACTTATTTAAAATGCTGAATTAGAACCATGAGTTAACCATTAACTCAGATTGATTTAAAACTCAAAAAGATCGATAGGCTCAAAATCTCACCGAGTTTTGTTAATCTCCACACTTATTCGTTAACTCGTCAATTTTCATCTTTGGTCAATTTTGGCTTAGTGCAATTGAGATTTAATAATTTGAGACTTCAAATAGAATAAAGGTGATATTTTTGAAAAAATTAAATTCCAATTTTTATTTATTTTGGAAAAAAATATTTTTGGCTTTTTTTTTCAAATTTTTTCAATTTTGTTTTTTGAAATTTTTGAAATTTTCTAAAAAAAACACACACTTGGGAAAAATATGTGATCGAATCAATGACTCTAAACAATAAACAAGAAGAATATCCCACACCCCCTAACTTAAATGTTGCATTGTCCTCAATGCGAATCAAGAACACAACATAAAGAGAGGAAAAGAAAGATATTACCCAAAATGGAGTGATCCCCGAAAAGTACGAGTCTATTGAATCTACAAAACATGTTAAAACCAAGCATAGGAAAAAGAATAACAAAAACTCTAAACTAAAGAGAAAAAAAAGCTAACTACTGTACAACCTACGATTTTAAATCCTAATAAGTTATACACTAGAAGTCGAAAAATTTGAGGGTCCACCCAAAATACAATATGACTTTGAGGGATTAATGGTGTACCCTCACTAGAAAGCATGCCTCTCAAAAAATAAGAATTCCCTCTGAACAACGGAAGGCATGTGCAAAGCGAAAGAAATGAACCATCACCAATTAAATTTTTTAAGGGGATAATGAGGGATTTGAGTGCACAGGGGGACAAGTACCATTGGGATCCAAGAAAAATAGAATCACGTCCCAAAGATTTTTCAAGTAGTATGGGAAGCGGAGCACACAAACAGAAAGAGTCCATCTTGAAAAACAATTCAAGCATAGAGTCCTTGTCCTTAAAATCTTCTCCCCTAAAGTTTTCAACAGGATCTGGTGGAGTGACACAACTAAGTGTATGGCCCATAAGATGAAGAATCTAAAAAAAACATTCCCATATAGGAATCGAATCAACATCCTCAAGACATTCATCCAGTTCTTGTGATGGATTTAATGGTTGAATAATAGTGCGTACACAAGGAGACAAATGATCTTCAACCTCAGTAGATTTTGGAATATTTATAAGAGGTTGATATTCAAAAGAACTTGGATCACTCTCAATGATTTCATCCTCAAAAGTGTTAGGTGAAGCGCAAGTCTCGACCTTCTCTAAGCTATCCAAATAATCATTAAACTCCTTGCAAGTTGCTCTAATTTTCAACTCTGTAGCAGCAAGGTCATCATATTTATTTTTGCTAATAAGCACAAGTTCTTCCAAAGTAGGCTTCCTTGGTTCTAGCACCTCAGATTCCTCATTTGGTTGAAAACATTCTTTAACTTCAAAAATATCGAAAGAAAAATCCTCATTGGATTCAAATAATGCATCTAACTCTTGCTCCCAATAACAATTTGTTTCCCGATATTCTTTTTCAAGTATTTTTTCTTCAAGCAATTCATTTTGATAAATTTGGATGGCCTTAGCACTGGGCTTGTATTTATGAGACTCATCTTTAGTGCTATTGATCCAATGTTCATAAATCTATAGCGCCTCCTCCTCCTCACTATTATTATAACAATTAAACCCACCAAAGGAGTTAAAGTAAGACATTTCAAATTGGGCAATTAAAAAACGTGACACCCATATTTTTGAATATTTTTTTAAGCTCAAATTCGGGATTAACCAACCTAACCTAAACTCTTCCTAATTCCTCGGCAAAGGCGCCATTTTGATCGAGGTGGAAACCGAGGGTCCGTGTAATACGCTAATTGTTGTTATCGGCTTCCAATCGCAATATAAAAACCTAAACTTTAACTACACTCTTAGGGAGTATAGTGGCTAGTCTAGGTATCGAATCCTCAGGGAACTAGGACGAGTGAACGTGACGACAAAGGTAAGACTGTTAACCCTAACTTGACTCTAAAAAGAAACAAAATGATGATTGAGATGGGAAATAACTAGTTAACTAAATGCACACGAAACTAAACTACTGCAGTAACTATATGAGCAAAATTAACTAACTAAGAATGACTTAATAAGAATGAAGGAAAAAAATAGGTTGGGAATACAATCCCCCAAACCCTAGTAAATTTACCGTATAGAATGCTAGAATTTTGAATTAGAAATTTAATTGAACTCGGTCTTTAGTACTCCCAAGCATTACATATATGAGGTTCAAGTCCGCATCATACATAATCAAAGGATGAGTAAAGCAGTGTCGCAATAGCTACACGCGCATCACATCCTTAAACACCACAGTTATCTAGAGTCAACCGAGGTAAAAAGGTCTATGATGGTTGTGACAACTACACAACACGATTCATTCAAATTTCAATTCAAACCCTAGTAACGAGAATCTGCCCAAAAATTTGTGATGGACATAGTATCCATTTGCTCGGGTGTCGTCATTGACTCCCACCAATGTAAGGCCGGTCCTACCAGCTTGAAAGTAACGAGAATCTGCTTCTTCTCCTCACTACATTCCACCATCCTAAGATGGCGCTGCATATCTCTCTTCCACTAGTTCGCCTTGATAACATCCGAACCTCCCTCAAACTCCGGGGGATGTCCCTTAAGGAAAGATTCCCTCACCCGTTCCCACTGAGAAGGTCCCGTGGGAACTTGTGCTTCTTGTCCCCTAACTTGGGCTCGTGGCATTTGTTGGGCCACGGCAGTCATCGCGGCGTTGACAGCTTGGGACACAATGTTTGCCACTTCCGCGGCACTGATACTCCCCTGCTGCGGTGGAGGACCAAACTCATCCTTAATAACCCTATTACGTCTAGCGGGACGTCCTCTCTTCGGCGGCATCTGAGATAAAGACGAGATAGAGTTAAAACATAATATAAGACAATCTATTTAGCAGAAGATCGCATACATAAGCAGCAAAGCAATCCTGATATTAAGTTCTATATCAAAGAACGCTACGGTAGAACGTGACAAGTCCGCATAGATCCTAAAGACTCTAGAACCTGATGCTCTGATACCATCTGTGACAACCCGCTATCCGAAATAAAGGGTGGCCAGCCCTATACCCCGATAAAATAGGAAATCATGGATAATATCATCCTCAGCATCACGACAAAAATACAAAGTATAAGGAATAACCACTCTATATTCCAGAAAAACGGGTTATCAAAAACTCTGATTTGAAAATTTAAAAGAAAAATATTTTCAACAAACCATAATAGAAATAGAGGGTGGAAACCCCCACAAGCGCATATAAGAAATCCCGAAAGATACAAGGGACTGAATAAATCGTCGGTCAAAGCCAACCATACAACATACATATAGTACCAAGCGTTACATAATAAATTCATTTTACAATTACAACTGTTTGGGCAACAAGCCCGAATGAACTGAGCATAACTAGAAACATAAACAGAGGCGTCTACACAAAATCCCGTGAAACCCGCACAATGTCACGGCTCCTCAAAACAATGGGAAGGAAGTGTCATTACTGGCGACCATGCGGCGGAACACCTGAACGGATCATATACATATAGAGATACAACAAGAACAGAAAACCGGTCAGGGCCGGGTATATGTGATCAATAGATAAATGACAAGTATGATAATGATGCACAATTAAGCATGGATGATAATCTAGCATGTTACCGGCATATAAGGAACTAAAACTGGTGAAGGACTACATAGAGTGAGATTCATAATCAAACGGAATTAAAAGTGCTTATGAGCCTTTATCATCTTTAATCATATTTCAATTTCAATCTTCATTTTCCGTTCCTTATCAGGAATATAATTATCATCATGTGCTCTATATATGGCACAAATCTCAATAACATGCTCTTTGCGGCATAATTTTGCTCTTTATGGCATAAATGTTCCATCGAGTCCAACTCGATAATTTGAATAGTCATAATATAAATATAACGATTCTAAGACCGCCCGTCCGGGTTTCCCCACTGTGCGCGTCCCTAAATAACCATCATCTTCCAGGGCCTAACATAAGACAACCTGGGATCCTATCGAAAGCGTCGGGAAGCGGCCATGAGCCTGCGTGGTAGCCAAGACCACACCCGGAATCTTCCTACCAGCACAGAAAAATATACAACCATAAGCGCTCCCATGGCCTAGGACTATATCCACCCTGCATTCATTAGCCAGGGGGCTTCACCTATCGTGCGGACTTCCCTTAAGATGGTATTTAGAGAGGTGTGTAACATTCATTTTATTTATTTCCATTACATGATTTAGTAAATTATCATTTACCTTAACAATTTCCCATTTTTAATATAACCGAATAAGCTAATTCCGGACTAAGTATAAGTAGTACCGACATAGCATCCCCAAAAGGAATTCAGACTCCAAAGTTATCCCCAAAGCCTCCGTTGGCTTTAATATAAACCATCAAGTCAAAATGTAACTCAAGTTGAATTCTAAAGTCTCCAAATTGACCTTAATACATTCTAGACCGATATAAAACTTCAAGACAAAAGTGATGCCTAAATATCACCTTAAATTCCCCCTTGAAAGAACCCTAGATGAACCCTTTCGAGTCTAGGGTGTCGACCCAACTCAACTAGTACTCTAAACCCTATGTTTACTTCATTTAAGAAGGTCCCTAATCAATAATCCCAAAGAAAAGGGTTAAAATGAAAAGAAGAAAAATTTGGAAAATGCAGGGCTACCGAATCGATTCGCCCCCTTGGCCGAATCGATTCGGCCAGAAAGTTTGAGATTCTGCATAATAGCCGAATCGATTCGCTCAGAGGGCCGAATCGATTCGGGATGAAAATCTGGGTTTCTGCATAACTGCCGAATCGATTCAGACCAATTCCGAATCGATTCGGTCAACTAGACCTGAGCACTGGCCCTAGCCGAATCGATTCGCCCAGGGGGCCGAATCGATTCGGGTCTGAGATTTTGCCAAGAAATGGCTATGGAGTCTTGGACTCCATTTTCTACCTCAACTCAAATTTCTTCAGACCAAACTTGTATACCAACACTAAAAGAACATCAATGATGCTATTGATCATTTAAAACCTCATGAATCATCTTAGAGTGAATCAAAACCCAAAATATACATAAGAATACCCTAGGTTTACTAAACTAAAATCAATACACCATTATCACAACAAGTCATCTATCTCAAGACACAAATAGCAAGTAAAAACTTGCCTTGATTCAGCAAATATGCAGATTCCTTGGTGTAGTAGCAATCTCTCTAAATCTCCAAAGCTTTCTCTCCACTCTTCTCTCTTTCTCTCTTAGGTTTAGGAAGGGATTTTGGGGAAATAGAAGACTTAATAGTCTTAAATCGTGACTTAAGGCAAATGCCCCACTTAATTAACCAAAAGTGCGATAAAATAATACGCAATAGCATAATTAAGGCACAACCAGTCAAAAATGCCCAAAACTACAAAATACAATATGGCACCTTATTTGACTATTTCACACATTCCGGAATCAACTGCAACCTCCAAATTATCATTTGGACATTTTAAAATTCAATTTAGATTCCGGTCTCATTATTAAGCCAAATATCATTTTAAATTAAGATGATATTAATAAGCATGACATAGCAATATTTTCCCAAAATTATGATATGTATGCAACCTCATAATAAATATCAACTTTTCCACATTGAATTAACATTCAAATCATAACCCAACACCGGTCTCTAATTACTATACTAAGTAATTATTATAAAATACGGTCTCATAAGCAAGGGTTATTACAATTTTCATAAAGAAACTATTAATAGGATTCTAGGTTTGATCAAACCTCTCTAGCTGCTATAACTTTTAAAGACCATATATATAATATTTTGAGTTTTGCTTTGGGTGTTCATGAGATATATCATGATACCAATAATTTTATGAAGACACAACAAAAAATCACAATAATATACACCTAATTTTGATGTGTTTTGAGGCTTTGGCAGATTCTATGGTTGAGTCTATCAGAGACCGGTACACTGGAGAGTCTAAGTCATAGTTTAGATTCAGACAAATATTATTCATCAGAAGAAACTGGCATGAGTTATCATGTGGGTTGCCTAGTGTAAGAGATCATTTACCAGTTGTGATAACTTGTACTTATCTATGTTTGTCGTTGTTGTCAAGCTAAGCTAATCAATTCCTTTATCACCTACAAAAAAACAAAAACAAATCAGAATAGAGGTAAGTAAGGATGTCAATCCATCTCTAACGAGTGAAACAAATGAGAAGTATTGTAATTCATTTTTTATTTATTTTCTTTTTAGATTTTTTACTTTTTCTATTCTTTTAGCTTTTTATATTAAAATAATTTTCAATGAGTGGTGAATTAAACTAAATGAGAACAAGTAAATAAACTAGAAGGAAAGTAAAAAGAAATACTAAAAAGTGTGATAAAAATGAGTGAAATATAACTAAGTAAAAATATAAAATCTGAGATGAGTGAGAAAATAAAAGTGAGGGCTAACAAGGGATAGGAAGACACCATATATTCTAGTTAATTAAAATTAATTAATTCATTCAAATTAATTATCCCAAGTTAGTATCAGAATCACAAATCAACTTTCGTTGCAAATATAATTTTAATAATGACATTTTAGAAAATTAAATTCAACACTCCTACAACTCTTGAAAAATAGATCTAAACTTCATTTAATAAATCTCCCGATAGGATCAATTTATTAAATTAGTTTAAATCATGAAAACTAAAATTTAGAGTAGAAATTGAAGGTATAATACTACACTTGAGAAACTCCTATCTCTAGTTCGATTCTAAAATGGGTATTATATCTCGAATTTTATTTTTCTCTCGAAAATCATTTACCCTCTCTCGAGGCGTAAATCGAAATGTAAGAGTGAAAAGTTAATTATCAAAGGGACATTTAATATAAATAAACTAATTAAAGTTGGATTAACATCAAATAATGGGATCACCCCACCCCTTGAAAGGGGTTTCTAGCCTAACATGGTGATAAAACACAATAAAATTAATATTATGTACAAACTAAGCATGAAGTTAAAAAAAAAGTAGAGATAAGAGAAGAAATATTAGAATCAAGTCTCCTTGAATTTCAAGTTGAACTCTAAACTCTTCAATGTAATCCAAACTCTCACAATTAATTCTCACAAAATCTCTAAAGAAAAATAAAATAAATAATAAAAATATTTACAAAGATGTTTCTCTCCCTATTCTTCTCTCTAGGGTTTTCTCTCCATAGCCTTCCTTGCTTTTATAATGTGGAATAATGGGGCAAGGGATATAATATGGAGGTTTAATGGTGCATGAGGGGTGTGAGAGGGTTATTTTAGGTAAAAGGCATGAGAGCATGTGGGAGAAGTGATGAGGGGCATATTTGGAAAATGGTTATAGAGGTCACTTAAAACACATGTAAGTTCTCATTGTTTTGGTTTTTGTTTTAGTTGGAACTAAAGTCAGGTGGAATTCGGTTTTGGATTTTGAAGGTTTAGAAATGAGTCTTAGACATTGTCAAGTGGGTATGGATCGGTTTGGAGGGGTTGAGGAGTTATAAGGTGGGAAATGGGTTCGTGGTAGGGTTTGTGTGCTATAAAGGGTTAGACATGGGTTCTGGGTCGAAGTCTGATCGGGGTTCTCGGGTTGGCATGGTCAGATTGGTATGTGAGGTCATTGGCTTATGGACATGGGAGAATCCGGGTTTAGCGATTTTGGGGGTAAGGGACAACTGTTTGATGGCTATAAAAACTTGTTTTGGGTAAGGGGCAATGGGCAAGGGGCAAGGGGTCGAAATGGAAAGAATCCCATCGTTTTCGGAGTTGGTCGATCGAAATTTGAGAGGTTTAAGAAAGACAACATGTAGGGGTCGCTATTCTTGGGGTTTGGGTTTTGGAATGGGTTGAGATGGGTTTGAGCGCTGGGTCTCATCCGGGTTTTGAGGTTCCGGGTTGTAGTGGGTCAATTCTGGCTGAAGTTAGTTCTGGTTGTATGGGATTCTACCCGTTGCTTTGGAAATGGGGTTGGAGTCGGAGCTCAAGAAGGTAAGGCAGGTAATGGGTGTTTGGGTATTTGAGGGAGAGAAAAGTGGGTGTAGTGTTAATGGGAGAAATAGAGAGAATGTGGTTGGAAGTTGAAGGTGATGGAGACTTGATGATTGGGTGTAGTAGGGTGTATGGTGTGAGTGGGTTTCAGGGAGGTGTTATGGTGTATTTGTGTGTATGGAA
This sequence comes from Sambucus nigra, assembly GCA_949130495.1. Classification (NCBI taxonomy): domain Eukaryota; kingdom Viridiplantae; phylum Streptophyta; class Magnoliopsida; order Dipsacales; family Adoxaceae; genus Sambucus; species Sambucus nigra. The sequence continues at coordinate 185,931,797 of OX422222.1, read as the reverse complement.
ATAATGTGTGTCCGTGTAGGTACTTTATTATATAAAATTGAAAACACACACACACACACAGACACACACATACACACTATATATAATTACGACACACACAAAATAAAAATAGAAAAACACAAATACACACATATAAAATATAAAAAGACTCATAATAAAATAAAATATAAAACAAATAACACTAAAAATATATATTATAAACAAAATATTAAACACACACCTAAATATGTACATATACAGACACGACGACATGCACGACATGATGTTTACAAAAAATAAAGTCCTTAAAAAATAATAAAATAATAAAAATGACACAACCTGAATAAACTATATATCTATATTAAAAATAACAAAAATAATTATACCACATACACACTGAACATGTATAGGACAAGCTAGGGATGGACTGGGCTTGGTTCGGGACAAGTTTAGGCTACGGGACTTGGTTTAGATCCGGGTTAAGGCTAGGTTAGTGGATAGTTTTAGCCTTGAATAAGCGCAAATGTGCCACAATCATCTTGAAATAAAGCTTTTGAAACTGTGAATGCGTACAAGCCTACAAAATAAACAAATATCAATATAAGTCCAATTTTATTGAGAACTAGCGATAAAAAAAAAACTATTGAGGGTATAAAATATAAACTTTTGGGTGCTTATCATACCACCCCCAAACTAAATATTGCTAGTCCTCGAGCGAAAATAGAGAGAAAGAAAGATTAGAAACAAAAAGTGTACCGCCTTCGCGGGAACTTGCGATTGCATTAGCATGTGCAACAAGCCTTTAAACCTATAGGTTGCCCTATAGGACGAGTTTTATCTCATGGGGGTTTACAGGGAATATACCCACAAAATTCTTTATTTGCAAATGGCAATGAATATCTTATTCGACATAGAACAATCACACAAACATCATGAGATCAATATTTTGAGGAATACAAGCTAGAAGTGTATAAACAAATTTCGCTAAGTAAGTACAAAGAACTTCCTTCCTAGAACTCAACTTATGTGGTGTGAATAAGTCAAAATGGGTCAAGCATCATATGAGTAATTCCTAGATTACCTTTTTGGAATCAATTCTTCAACTTCAAAATCTCACGGATATAACTCTCTCAAACGAACTCATGAGATTTGGGTAATGTGTCACTCTTGTGTGTGAGGAGGTGAGTAAATGTAAGCAAGATTAAACGTCTTACAACATATAAGAAAGAACGGACATTTTAGAAAGAAAAATGATCTCATGAAAGAAGGCTAATCACTATAGTGAGAGCATAGAGCTATTCACCACATTGATCTTCATTTTCTCGAACACCCAGGGGAAAACATGGATGCTTATGGGTGAGGGAGAAATGAAATGAGAAGGATGGGATGAGATGAGGTGATATGATGGATGGATGTTGGATGTTTTGATGGATGTTAGAGAAGAGTGTTCTACACTTTGAACAAATGTTTTTATTTTGTAAGATCTTGATTGGAACTTTCTTAGTTTTTTCTTTTTTTTCCCAAATACTCATCAATGCCTGAGATAAATCTTCTAAAAATACAAATAACCCCAACATAGATTTGTATCTAACTTTTTTCCATCTGAATCGAACTCTGGGAGAGATATTTGCTAAAAATTCAAACACTCTCTATGATGGATTTTCTCCTTTTACTTTCTTTTTTTCTTCCTTTTTCAAATACTCACCAATGCTTGAGATAAATCTGCTAAAAATATAAATACCCCAACATAGATTTGTATCTAATTTTTTCTCTTTCTCCATTTGTTTCGAACTCTGGGAGAGATATTCTCTAAAAATGCAAACACTCTCTATGATGGATTTTCTCCTTTTACTTTCAACACTTTTCCCTTTTTCAACATAGTGGGTGGAAAATGGAGTTGATGTGGAAATGGATGGTATGGTATATGGTGATGATATGGAAAATGAAAGGTGTATGGATGAGGACAAATATATGATAAAATGGAATTTGGTTAGTGTATGGGTGAAAGTGTGGTGATCGGGACAAACTTCAGGACACATGTTTCTTACAATTCGAAAGTGATGTCTTTCTCAGTGATCAAGCCAAAAATTCAGTGAAGAATAATGAGATCATACAACGATTTACCCAAAGGAAGCTCAATCAACTTGTGACTCGGAGATTGTGTAAAACTATTTAAATGGATGAAAGGTACAAATCTCACAAGTTAAAGTCTGCACTAGTGATCCTTTAGGTTTTCTTGAAAATTATAATAATCTTTACGTCTAAACCATAGTGACGTGATAAGTGCGCAAATTTTGTTGCGTCTAGAAATTCATGGTGAAAAATGCCTTGGTACGTATTACATAAGCTATTTAGAAAAAATATCCTCTAGCTTGATTCCTAGACTTAATGATGGATGATAGGAAATTCGCGTCAATGAGTGAGATGAAAGTAACTGCACGAAAATTTTAAAAATATCAGGTCTTGATTTTTTTTAAAAGAGTTATGATTTTGATAAAATTACCCACCATAAACAAAAAGGAACAACGTCCTCGATGTTAAAAAAATTATTTTTAAAATTGAGAGCAGAAGGAAGGAAAGAGATTACCACAATCAACTGCTATTGAAGTGTATCAGATGTATCCATGAAGAAACCTGAGATAAAAATCCGTACAGGTCTATAAACATGATTAAGCATTGGGTGGTGTGAAACACCACCCCTAAACAAGATAAGAATCATACTAAAAATTAGCGGGCTGTCTCCCGATAATGCTAAGTTTAACGTCCTCATCTAGACCAAAGGGAACTCACCCTAAAGAGAAGAACTATGAAAGTACAAGGTGGTAGAAAAATTACGTGATTATAATCACCCCTAAACAAGACTGAAGCGTCAGTCTTGTTGGATAAAATTGACAAGGGTGAGGGTGAAGAAATACCGATCATAGGCCTTATTTTTATTATGGTTTTGAATGTTTTGAGAAAGAAAAATATTTTTGGAATTTTTTGAAAAATGTGAGAGAAAATAAATAAAATAAAATAAAATATTTTTGGGTTTTTTTGGAAAAGAAAAGGGCAATGGACTCGATTTGAAACTCAAAAGTATAGAGTGTAAAAATGACTACCTAAAGAGTAAATTAGACACGTACAAGTAAGGTAGAACTCGTAACTAGCACATAGACAATTTTTTCCTTATATTAGGTAAGTGGCTAGCCAAATTTTAATTACTCCGCAGGCGAGAAATAATCACGGAATTTATCTATGTGATCACCTTTGAAAACATTGTGTTCCTAATTTAATAGCAAGATGACTAGAGGCTTACCATAGAGATTCTCCACAAAGATGCTATGACTAAACGGTCGACGGATACAATGCTTGGGATAACACAAACCCGTTTTACTGGGCGACCGCACTTAAAACCCAGTTTCACTGGACACTTTCGTGACTCAAAGCGAACCATTCGAGGAGGACTCTACGGGTTATCCTACAAGTGAAATTGATAAAAAATGAGACTACGAACACCGTATCCTATGGATCTAGATAGTTTATTGATTTTAACTTTAATGATAGCTAAGGTAGAACACAGTGGATAAGTAGTGGGTTGGGTGATGAAATCCCTTCAAATGAATCACCGGGTGTAGGTATTAATTGATTAATTCATCGCACCATTGAAAAATAAATGCGAGAATAAAAATCAAATAAGAGCACGTAGGCACACACAATATTGACTCGATGGTGAGGGATTCACGAGTGTATAGAAATATACCTCCCATGGTTTTTACACTCGTGGGGTGAAGATCGATTTGAGTCGACCGGGGGGAGATCTCGCCTATCTCAGTCGGCCCCGGGAGTCCTACCGATCAAAAGTAGGGAGGCTTCTTAATCCTCACCTTTGTACGTACTCTCTCTACCTTGTCTGGTTTCCATATCTTGCTTTTCTTCTTTTTGTGAATGATTACAAATTTAAATGAAAATAAAAAATAAAATAATGGTGTCTCCAAGCACCTCAATACAAGAAAAATAATATAATCCTAATACAAAACTTCTGATAAAATGAAAATGGCACTAAAAATGAAAAAAATAGCACAAGTGAACTATAATCCAAAAATCTCTCCAAGTGTTTCAAACTCCAAAGATTGACAACGACGCCATTTGATAGGATGAGTTTTGTGTGTCATTATGGGAAAGCCTCTCTAATCAAAATCCTTGAAAACCTACAAACATATTATAAACTTACGTAGCAGTAAGTAAGGATATCAATCCAACTCTAAGGAGTGAAACAAATGAGAAATCATGTAATCCACTTTTCTATTTATTTTCTTTTTAGATTTTTCTATTTTTGCTTTTTGTATTTTTTTTGTGTATTTTCAAGGGATTATTAATTAACTAACTATACTAATTTTTAAAGTACTAACTAAGATGTAATATCTAATAAGAGAAAAATGAGACAAACGAAATTGTGCTAATAAGTAAACTAACTAATTGGACTCATGAGGGCTTCAAAATTCATCCCTGGTATGGGAGATTTTCCCTCATTAATCATCATCCAATACATGGAATAAATAAATAAAAACATGTTAGGATTAAATCAAGAGAAATTAAAGAGGAATAAATCAAAGCCATTTGTTATTGAATTAGAGTAACTCTTCAAATACAAACCAAAATTCTCTCAATTACAATCCCTCACTAATATACATTATTCTAAAATAAAAAAATAAAAGATGATTACAATATACAATGGATGAATTCATAATGTACTCTTAAAATGAACGGGATATGCTAAAAATGCAAATCCTCTCATTATAAAATTATAGACTAGAATTCAACCAAGGAAATAAATTCTACATCATCACTTTATGTTGGGATATTTACTAAAAATGAAAATACTCATCATAAAGTAATGGAGAAGAAGTTACTTCCAAAAGGGATGAATTCAACCACATCACTCTACATTGAGATAGTTGTTAGAAATACAAAAACTCACTATAGAGGGGTGGAGTGGAATTCATCCAAGAGATAAATTCTACCACACCATTCTATATTGAGATATTTTCTAAAAATGCAAATACTCTCTATAGAGAGGTGGGGGAGAATTTGTCACACAAAGTTAAAAAACTAAAATGAGGATTGTCTTCAAGTGCCACCAAGTTTTCAATTTATAGGGTGCACATGGAGAATGGACAAATTGGGCATGGTAATTGTGCATGAGGTGTGAGAGAGTAATTTGGTAATGTATACACATGTGCATATGTAATGGTGAGGAAAATATCTGATTTTCTTATGAGGATAATTTGGGTATTTGGAATAGAAGACTTTTAAAACATGTGGTTTTATTTTGGTCTAGGTTTTGGGATTGGCGGGTAGAGGAAATCGGGTATGATGGTTTGGATGAGTTGAGGAGTTATAAGGTGGGAAAGGGTTTGTGGTAGGATTTGAGTGATATAAAGGGTTAAACATGGGTTATGGGTCGAAGTCTAATTCGGGTTCTCGGGTTGGCAGGGTCGGATTGGTATGGGAGGTCACTGGATAATGGACATGGGAGAATCCGAGTTTAGAGATTTTTGGGGTAAAGGAAAACTGTTTGGTGTCTATAAAAACTTGTTTCGGGTATGGGGCAGTGGGCAAGGGGTCGAATTGGAAGGTAGGTCTAGCAGAATCCCACCGATTTCAGAGTTGGGCCATCAGAATTTGAGAGGTTTAGGCAAGACAGCCGGTAGGGGTCGCGAGTTTTGGGTTTTGGAATGGGTTGAGCTCGATTTGAGCGTTGGGTTGCATCGGGGTTTTGAGGTTTCGGGTCGTAGTGGTCGATTCTGACCGAATTTAGTTATGGATGTACGGGATGCTACCCGTTGCTTTGGAAATGGGTTTAGAGTCGGAGCTCAAGTAGGTAAGGCAAGTAATGGGTGTTTAGGTATTTGAGAGAGAGAAAAGTGGGTGTAGTGTTAATGGAGGGAAGGGCGAGAGTGTGGTTGGATTTTGAAGATGATGGAGAGGTGATGATTGGGTGTAGTAGGGTGTATGGTGTGATAGGGTGTGAGTGGGTATTAGGGAGGTGTTATGGTGTATTGTTGTGTATGGAAATAATGTGTGTGCATGTATGTACTTTATTATATAAAATATAAAATATGTATATATATATTTACAACACACGCAATAAAAATATGAAAACACAAACACATATATATATAATATAAAAAGACTCATAATAAAATTAAATATAAAATATAAAACAAATAAGACTAAAAAAATATATTATAAACAAAATATTAAACACACACCTAAATATGTACATATACAGACACGACGACATGAACAATATAATATTTACAAAAAAGTAAGAAAATACTAAAAATAAAGAACCTAAAAAATAATAAAATAATAAATATGACACAACCTGAATAAACTGTATGTCTATATTAAATATAACAAAAATAATAATACCATACACACACAGAACATGTATAGGACATGCTAGGGATGGACTGGGCTTGGTTCGGGACAGGTTTAGGCTACGAGACTTGGTTTTGATCCGGGTTAAGGGTAGATTAGGGGATTGTTTTAGCCCTGAATAAGTGCAAATTTACCACAATCATCTTGAAATAAAGCCTTTGAAACTGCGAATGCATACAAGCCTACGAAATAAACAAATATCAATATAAGTCCAATTTTATTGAGAACTAGCGATAAAAAAGTCTATTTGGGGTATAAAATATACACTTTTGGGTGCTTATAAGGTTGAGATCGGCATATATCGCGAACTACGAGTTATGCATGTTAGGTCGGTCCTGATTGACTCATTAATAGTATGGGAAAAAGAATTGGCTTAGAAGGAAAGGGAGGGAATTCATGGCGTATATAATTAAACTAACCAAACATTAAAATTGAATACAAATAATTGATTGGGTAAACATTGAAATTAACATTAAATAGATTAATTTGATTTAGTTTGGTAGTTTTAATTTGGTTGTGTACGAATGGACGAAAATATTATTTGCGAGTAAATTAAATTTTGGCATCAATTGGATCATTTGATGTCGTAACAAAACAATCTTCAAATAGTTTTCAATTATGAGCTATTTTGAGGATGATATCAATTTTTTAAATTAATTAGATAAACGTAAAATGGCCTACGATAGATTTTTGAAACTGATATCATATGAGACTTTTACCATATATCTTCAGGGTCACTCTATGGAGGTTAGTGCTATTATTTGTCTTTATTTATTGGATGGTTTTGATGGGGTTTCACATGCTAAAAAAGTTAAGAAAAACCATGCGACTAAGGTAGAAAAGGCTTCAAGGAGATGCTAATAATTTCAAGGTGTTAGTCACAAGTTATTAGAGTGTCCTAGTAGAAGATGGAGTAAGGGTAATGAGAAGTTGAATGCCACTCCTAGTGAAAGTGACTCATGGTGGGGATTGATTTTGAGAAAAACTTAAATGCCCAAAAATCTTTGGTCGATTACGCAATAAATAAAGTACAAAAACTAGGTTTAAAAAACATAAATCTAGGGTTTCAAATCATGACACTTTTGAAGATATTGTAGGTGGTCCAAATGAAGAGAAATATGATTTATAGAAAATAAAGAGGTTGCTTTTATTTACTCTACAAAAGATTTATAGAGCATCCCAAAAGTCTTGAATCTTCTAATATATGATCCCCCAATGTAATCCTTGTATGTGGGCACTCCTGAAGATGAAACTTGGTGAATATAAGAGAAATCACTTTCTCTCTCCTCACTTCTTCACAAAAATGTGAATATTATTCTCCTTTCTCTCTCTAACCCTTTAGATTCGTTATGTATCTTAAAACCCCATTTTAGACCAATATATATAGGTACAAAAAGTGGGCTCGGTCTAATCAAGGTTTCTAGACAGTTTGGGCCTACTACTTGAGTAATGGACTAGAATAGAGACCTAAGGCTGATATTTAAATTGGCTTCCAAATGAAAGTATGATAATACCATATTGCTCCCTGTTATATATTTTCTTTCCATTTAATCATAATTTATGCCACTAAATAATTATATATTCACTCCAATTTAATTATCTCAGAATTACTCGAATAATGAGGCTTTGTTTGCAAAGTTATATAGTGCATAATGTGGTTCCCCGCGTAAAGCAATATGATACCCTCTTGGTGAAATTTAATTTATCGCTAATTGATTTTCACCAATATCTTATTTATTCCTCGATCTCAAAATTACCTTATTTGATACTCTATTGGATTATAAATAATCCATTACTCATGTTTACCGATAGAATTAAAACTTCAAAGTTTATCAAGGAGGTATCAAAATCTAGTATATCTTCCAAATACGAATTCCTATAGAATATAATCCTAGACATGTATACACAAAGATTTCCCAACTTGCAGAGATTTAAATTCAATAAACCAAACAATTAAATAAAAAATTCTATACATATTCCATCCTCATAGTCCTCGAAATTAAGAATATATGAACCCTTTAAAAATGATATGAGATTATGCAAGTCTAGTCTAGTAAGGACCGAGACTTGAACCTCACCCTTATGCCATACAATACATTCATGATGTACCGAAATGATCCTCTGTGAACTATTATACAAGTTCCCTTAGTTAAGATAAACTACTAGGATCGTACTTGTAACTTTACCGATGAGATTCCATCTCCCATATAGGCTGTGCACTGTTAAATTAAACTAGAATCTGAATTCCGATATTGTATGATCAACCAATCCAATCTAACCCTATTAAAAAAATATATGGCATTCTCACAAACACGATTCTCATTTCATAAATAATTTGACATTTCTTTATTAATAAATAAACGTCATACATGGTTTTAAGAATAAAACCTCAATAATCTCCCACTTGTTCTTAAACCCATGTGGCCATGCATATAACACCCATTCCATTTACGTGACTATCAAAAGCCTTTATTGGTAAGCTCTTTGTAAAAGGATCTGTCAGGTTGTCCTGAGATGCAATCTTAGTCACAATGATGTCACCTCTTTGCATGATCTCCTATATCAAATGAAACTTTTGCTCAACATTCTTAGCCCTCTTACGGGTCCTTAGATTTTTTGAGTTAGCCATTGCTCTGCTATTGTCACAGTAAAGTGTGATAGTAAACTGCACTAAAGGAAAGGAAGTTCTAGAGCTAAACAACCTCCATTACTACCTTTAAAGAGATAACATATTCGACTTCCATGGTCAAATGAGTAATACATGATTTCTTGATATTCCTCCAACTTATGACTCCAATTCCTAAGGTAAACACACATCCAAGGTCAATTTTTTGGAATCTTTATATGACAGAAAGTTTGAGTCTGTGTACCCTAAAAGTACAAGACTATCCGTTGAGTAAACCATCATATAATATCTAGTCCCTTTTAGGTACTTAACTTCAGTTGAGTACTCCTCACCTGGGTTGGACTAGAATTTGCAAACTATGCCATCGAAAAAGTAAATATCCAGTCTTATCCACAAAATAACACACACGAGTTTGCTAAATGTTGAAGTATAATGTATATTCCTTATATGATTTGGTGTTTTAGGACACTAATCCTTAGGTAGAGCAATTCCATGCCAAAAAAGGAAGAAATCATTTCTTAGAATCTTTCACGATAAACTTTGTGAGCAAATCATCGATATAAGTAACTTTGAAAAAGCCCAACTTCCATTTTTTCTAATCATGCAAACACTTAATCCTAAGAGATGCGACTATATTTTCTTAAGTCCTTCATATCGAATTGACTAGATAACTACACTCTTATACTATATAACTCAACCACATCATTCCCGATTAGGAGAATATCATCTACGTAGAGTGCCAAAAATACCACCATATTTTTGTCATGCTTCTTATACACACAAGTTTCATCCGAGCATTGGTCAAAACTAAAATATTTGATTTTCTGATCATACTTGATGATCAAAGACCTTAACGCTTGCTTAAGTACATAAATGGATATCTTAATCATTCATCCCTTTCTTTCCTGGATATTTGCCGTGAATCCCTCCAGTTGTACCATATAGATTTACTCACCGAAAATATCATTTAAGAATGCAGTCTTGATGTCCACTTACCAAATCTCATAATCGAGATGAGATACATTGGATAAAAGAATCTGTATAGACTTTAGCACATTTACCAAGGACAATGGTTTCTCATAATCAATCCCCTTTATCTAAGTAATCCCTTTTGCAACAAGACTTACATGAAAGGTTTCTACCTTACCATCTACTTATATTTTCTTCTTATAAATCCTATTGCATCTGATGGGTTCCCATCTGAAAAGTATACAAGTTCCCAAACTTTATTCGAGTACATCGAATGCATCTCGATATTCGTAGCCTTAAGCCAAATTTTGGAGTCTATGACTTGGAGTGCCTTGCTATAGTTCCTGGGATCTAGTTCATATTCCATTGGGATCTCAGTGAAGTGTTCACCCAAATACACTAACCTATTAAGTTGGCTCTTGAATCTCCCACTATGACATGGATCCCCTTGTGGCTCTTGAATCTATCATTGTGTATCATAATGACACGTGTATCATAATCATCGGTATTGTAAGAGTATGCATTATACTCAAGTTCCCTATAGGACTAAATTATTTTCTTCCAATTGACTAAATATACTTTAAGTCTTGTAATTGAGGCAGTTCTGATAAAGCTTCATGCAAATCGTTCAAACAAATATCCTTAAAGAAATGTATCCTTGTATACCACTCTTAAGAAGGTGAAAGGACCTAGAGACTCATGCTGATTTTATCACACTAGTTACTTTTATAAAAATATTTTTCCATGTATATGCATGATTTGATATCGTTATTTTATATAAATACTATAAAATGCATTAAAACTATTTTTATAAAATTTACTATGTGTTCTCTCTATATGTTGTGAGTTGAATTTTGATCTTTGTGTCAAAATTTGTTTTGTTTTCGTTTTTGGTGTGTGTTTCGCTACAACTTCGCCACAACGAAAATCTTATTCGCTTCAACGATGGACTATCTCTACTCGTGCATTTTGATAGGTATTTTTCTTAATTTTGCATTGCCAACTTGTTGGAGGATCACCACTATGAAGAGTATCCTCGTTACAGTGAGGCTTCAACAACACATGTCAGTCTGTCATAAAAATATATTTTGATGATAGATTATTCATATCTTCCTTGGTATTCGTGCAACTATAAGATCTACCATAGGTTTTTACCATTTTCATTTTATTACTTCGTGTGTAACTTTACATCATACCTACTTGTCCCCCTTAATCTTCAGCTGCAAGATTGAGTGTATATGTGCGCGAGTTGGAACTTCAGTTTTAACAAGTGTGATTTTGTGATTTCTTTGTGGACAAAATATTTTGATATATTTTTCTTTCCACGAGAATCATTTCTAAGAGAAAAAAAAAATATTTGTGAGATAAAATCTTATTTGTGTTAAATATTTTATTCTTCCAAGCTTTAATCTTATTTTTCTCTTTTTTATATTCTTGAGATATTTTAATTTTAATACTAGTAGAATCTAAAAATTAATTGGATGTAAATTTATTTTACTTTGAAATCTTTTTTAAACCTTAGACAAATCTCTTTGTAATTTGTTCTTGGGTTATTTTTAGATTTTACTTATCTAAAAAATATATTATTGAGTTATTTTTAAAAATCTCTCTAGGTTCGACGTGATACATACACCCATACTATAATTGTCGTTGCCCTTATTGCTGGGCTGGTAGTGCTGGGACTACTAGCACTGCTACAACTGGTGAGGCCAGCAATTGTGATGATTGCTTCTTGTGTAGTGCCTGGTACCCTTATTGTCCTCTTTGTCCCTGGCACCTTGATTTCCCTTAGGGAACCTATTTCTTGTGTGCCTCACTTTGCCACACGTAAAATAAGTGCTAAGAAACCTCCCATGATGACACAAACACTATTGTTATCCCTGTAGGACCTCTTGGCATTAACCTTATTGTTGTCCCTGCTAGCTTCTACCCTACTATCCCTAATCCTATTGTCCCTGGAAGGACTGATGCCATTGGTCTTAATGGACCTGATGACTATAATCATCATAACCCTTGTGCCTCTTAATGAACCTACTGATGGCCTCCTTGAGTGTGGGAAAAATCTCCCGTGCTGCCTCTACCTGTCTTTCAAGTCTAGCTAGAGGAATATCCATTGGGATTCATTTATCCATTCCGGTGAAACTCCCTATGATCTTGGTAGGGTAATAACGTGTCATTCACCACCTATGTATAAGTGGTGTAATCCATGTTTTCCAAAAGTATCTGCTTAATCCTCCATGTCAACCCACATATGAAGAAATCGATAATTTTTTCCTCAATATACATCTCCTCTGGTAAAAATAAAGAGAGGCTGGTGAACTCCCACTGATCATCTGCAAAAATTATCCTCTCTTGTGTCAGACTCAAGAAATCTTTCTTCTTCTGACCGTTAATGGCTTGTCGAAAAACTTATCGTCAAACCTATTCTAGAATTCAACAATCATCATAGCGCTCCTCTAACCCATGGTGGTGGTAGATTCCCACCACTGTTTTGCCTCACCCACCATCTTAAAGTTGAAAATAATTTGCATCTAAACATTCGTGCACTCAATCATCCTTAGGTGCCTATGGATTTCCTTCCTCCAATAACACCAGAATATCATTGGTCCCTGCAAAGTCTGATATGTTACCTCTACTGAAGGACCCACATATCATCTATCAAGTAGAAACCTGCGACTAAGATGTCAGGACAACATATGGATGTGGTTATCGGGGATATTAAAGGTGCCATAGCATAAAGACCACTCCAATGGTGACTTCTTAAGAAATAGTGGCATCCATGTCCACTACGGGGTTGCCTGCAATACCTATTATTGTTTTAGTTACTGCTACTACTAAGCATTATGATCTATAAACTTGTTGGCAACTACTTGTTTTCTCTTTCCTTATGTGTTTTTCATCTAAAAGAAAACCAAGGGTTCATATTAGCTAACTATTCAATAATAAGAATACAATGAATCCTAGATACATGGATCTAAGGAATGCAATGCACAACATAACAGGAATCCCACAAAATCTAAGACACTAGACTTTGATACCAACTGTAATAACCCACTATTTACTCACACGCCAATTAGCCATTGCAATATGAAAAAGATATGACACGTTAATCAATTTATATCATTCTTAGCATCAAATAATAATAATAACAATAATGAATTTAAACCGTACACAATAAGCGAAGAAAAATAAAATACAAAATACTGGAATAACCAAATGTCTCACCATCCAACATACATAAACGATGTGTCTCCACTCCTAATAAAAATCTCAGCTGAATAAATAAAACGGAACCAACTTGGTCCATACAATAACAAAATAATAGAGTCAGAAATTGATATGAAAAGACAACCTAATCTTGGAGTGAAAATAAATGATCGAGAGTGATGAAGTGGCAAGTTTGATATGCTCATTGTTACTTCTCTCAAATATTTTTATCTATTCAAAATTGAGTAACATCAAGGATATAAGACTATTTTTTTTTTTTTATCATAAATGTCTTATTAAGGAAGAAAAAAATATCAGTTGAAGATTTTGCTTTTTAAAGGAAATGACACTTTTCAAAGAAAATCATTTAAAGTTTGAAACTTCGTAGTAAAGACTTCTCTTTTGACATTTTTTTTTATTTCATCAGACAAATGCTCATATTTGGACTTTTCTCTCTACCACATGAGTTATCTCTTATGTGTTATGTTTGAATTGACTTAAAACATATTATAAACCTTTTATTATCTAGTCTATTCTTTTTTAGAGTATATATTTGGAATAACCATTGGCCTTGATTATGACTATGCATATTGCAAACATGTTTAAATTCATTAATCAAAGTACTTTTAGGTAGTGGATGTTTTGTACATAGTCACATTGTGTCTTTAAGTTGTTCCTCTTTATTGAACACTAATTTTGTGGGATAAAAATTCTCTAGTCTTTTTCGGAACCAACGAAACATTTCTTCGTTCCAGTGATGGTTTGCTCCAGCCAAGTTTTCTCTCGTTCTAGCAAAGGACACGACCAATTAACCCATTCGCTCCAGCAAAATAAGGGTTTTACTAAACATTAGTCCACAGTTTTCTATCATTTTCCCATTCTCTTTCTCTCTCTATTCTTACACCATCTCATGCCCAGTCCGTATATCTTGCATTTTAGTAGCTTGTGAGAGATTATTAGATCTTTTTTCTTGAAGATTCCATTTCTATAAACTTTTCATAAGATCATTACCTATTTCATTATGTCCCTTGAATTCTTCAAATATTACACTAGTCCGTATAAACCTTTGGTAAGATTTCTTCCTTCAGTTCTTGAAGATTCCATTACCATTATAACACCATCTTTTCCTCTATTTTTTTATCTTTCTTGCATTTTCTCATGGATTTTAGAAATCTTTATGATATCTTGATCATTTTTAGAGTTATACCTCATTTATAACTTGATATTGTAGATTTATTAGGTTTTATTCATATTTATTGGTCGAACCCCACATATTTCACCGTTTTCCATGATAAAAATCTAGTTTGATGGGTTTTTCTTGAGTTTGTGATTTTTTTGGCGCTCTGCACCAAACAGTGAAACGCACTCCTATTTTTAGGACTTATTTCTGTTGGGTTTATTTTCTTAGATCTAATTTCTGCTTGTGATTAGTTTTTCATTAGTTACAACGCCAAGACATTTTGGATCAATGAAGAAATTCCGCTATGGTGTCGTTTGTCGTTCTTGTTCCTCCATTGACACTTCCTCCACCTCCTCATGCTACAAATCGTAGTCACTAGGAGAGGTTTGAAGAATTGAAGGGATGCATTATCTTGTACAAACGTATCAATGATTGGGCCTCTCTCCTTAATAATCATGCCCGTGTTTTGAAAGTTTTTAAGCATCATACTTGGCTTGATTTGGAAATCGAGGATGTAGGCCCCTTTTCTTTGCATAATGTGTTTTAAGGATGACAAAAACTAACTTTCTTTCTATGAAAATTCTTTTTCCAATTTTTAAACTGCACCAAGTTGTGAACCAATTTTAACTTAACCAAATTTTATCTTGATTAATCCTAGACATATATCTAGTGATTAAAGCAAGTAAAGTAAAGAAAATAATGCTCACAACGCCAGATGTACGAGGAAACCACAAAGGGAAAATAACCTTGGATGTCCCAAGCCAAAAAACCACTATGATGTGGAATTATAGGAAAAAACACAAGTGTTACTCAACAACTCGATCCCTATGAGACTTAACGCTCTTCTGATCTTCAACCATTCCTCCACAGTTCCCACACGAATACTTTCTCTATACCTGTCCACAACAGTTGCCTCCATGAATGACTCGGTGTCCACCGATGTAGCTTGAAAAGTCTGCAGAATCGAAACATGAACTCCTTTACTTCTTCACAGCAAAACCCAATGATGTTCTTCAAAGTGTAGAACAAACTCCAACAAGGTGCAAACAAAGATCACTATTGCATACGATAATGAAATCTCGAATCTATGAAACTCTCTAAGGATGTTTTGTACTTAGAAAACCTTATAAAACATGTGCTGAATACGCTTTGGTCGTATGCTGTTTTCCTAGATTGCACACTTACGAAATTCTTAGAAAATACGCCTTAAATAATTTTCTTGAGGTGGAACATCGTTTGAACGACTTAGCATGTCTCTCAAAAGAGATATCCATGTTGTTGAACGACAGTGGAATCTCACTTGAAAGACAGTTAATGTCGTTTGAACCAAAAACAGTAGAGTTTATGTTTTACACAACTCTAATCAAGCCTTATCTTAGAATAAAACGAAGTGTAATACTTTTAAAACTCTTTTAAAAACATTAAAAAACATTTCTTTAGTAAAATAACATCCTTAAACAATTTTAAAATAAATTCTAAGTCCCATTAAAATTACGCATTCATACCTGAGTGATCTCAGAATCGAAATTTGATTGAAGAAGAAATATGCACCATAAACTTACATGATAAATCTTCGAATCTTTGCCGCAACATCTTTAATAAACTTCAATATGTCATAGTCTGTGTGGGATCGTGATAATAAAAAAGATAACCTATCACTTAAACGTGTTTTGTTTTGGGAATAAGTCAAATAAACATACAACGACTCAATTGGAAATTTTGTCCTTACAAATCTCCTGCTTGGACTATTCCGGGACAAAAGCAATAATGAAATGCCTAAAACGGGCCGTCAAGCCATATGACGCTTAAATCCCATCCAATAAAACTCAAAATAAAAAAGTATAGGACAAGACTAGTAAATGATGGTTCGACAAGTATAAACTGTCTGAATGTGATGTAGTCTTGAAATCTCGAATCTCTTAAGCATATCTACAAACATGAAATAGACAAATACCCAGTGATGTATGGAGGAACAAATGATATAAATAGATATGAAAAATTAAATCCAAATCATTTGTTATGTGAGCAAAAATATGGATACCAATTTGTAAACAGGATATCAACATATGATCACAAATATGATACCAATTTGTGCAAACTAATTAATACCAACATATAACCATGAAATCATATGATATAAATTTGTATCACAACAAAATATATGTGCTCAACAAATAAAATCTTCCCCTACATCACATACATCTCATCCCTTTTTGTCTCGAATAGACAACCCAGTGATAATATAAACCTATCTAGCATGAGATAATCAATGAAGTGTATCTAGATAAACAAGAAACAACCAACTAATAATGATGAAAAGATGACATATCCGTAGCTAGCAAACAATAATCACATGTGATAAATCAACATGATCAGTAATGATGTGATTAAACCAACACAATGCAGCATAATAATATAATCAGTGAGAACTGTATATTGACCAAATATACCCAGCAGTACCAAAAGAAATAACCATATGAACCAGGGAAATGAAACAACAGAAACCAAAGAGAAAAAAAAATCTCCAGACTGTCTCTTGAATGTCAAAACCTTATCGTTCAAACAACATAGTCTTATCGCTTGAAGGCGTCACGCGACATCGATATCTCGTTTGAACGAGAAAAACAAAAAACTCAGTTCCAGTTCTAAATATCATGAAGTTACGTCCAGTGAAAAAATTTCTTGAAAAAGTTAACTAGAAAGAGTAGAAACTACAAAACAGTAGCAAAATAGAAAACAAAACAAATAAAACAAAGTGAGTTACATGTTAACATAGTACCAATGTGCTCAAACATGAACATGGAATGTATGGGCATGAACTACAAAAAATGAATCACAATTCCAACACATTGATAACGATCAAGAAGCTCTAATTGATAGCTATAAGTCAAGAAACTTTATTTTAGACATATGTGACATTTAAAGTGTGAGCTAAATGAACTAAACAATCAAACATGCACACAAATTCGGAATTTTGACAATTCTACAAACAATAGCGTCATGATATGATTTTTCAACGTTAGGATTCGTGGTGAAAAGCCATTTAAATTTTCTCCAACCAAACTTCCTCATATATATATATATATATATATATATATATATATATATATATATATATACTTTTCAAGTGTTTTTGAGGTTTCTATCATTCTTAACTTAGAGAAAATCCTATTGGCCCTATTTTTGGCATTTGTTTCTTTTTATTTCCTCAATTTTCTTTTAAATGGTGTCTTTAACGACGAGTCAATTTTGCACTCTCACATCCCTTTCTCGTGAACATTCATCATATTTTTCAATATTCAATGCTTAGGGTAAACAGTTCTTACATGCACACCTCCTCGTAAGTCTACTTATTCATAGATGACAAGTTTGAGATAAGAACATATCACCAAACTCAAATATGCATGAGAAGTCAAACATTTATATTAACTCGTGCATGTGTCCAAAGACGACATATATACAAAGTCGAATCAAAATGTATATCAACTTCAAAACAACCCCATAATACAATGTTTAAGATCATTTTGAAATGTCCTAGACACATGGATAATGAAAGGATGGGGGTTCAAGCACACCAATATGCCACATCAAACATGTAAACTCAAAAACAAAAAAAACCAAAATTCTTTTTGGTTTTTCAACATATTTTGACTCGAATAAAAAGAAAAATCCTTTTGAATTTTGTCAAATTTTTTCTCAAAAATAAAATATTTTGTGTTTTTTTAAATAAGACTCAAATAAATGAAAATATGATACGAAAGATACACATGTCATAACACTAGCAAGATATAAATCAAGATGTAAAGACTAGCATATGACAAACATGGCAACACATTCATTCTTTAGATCTAGCGTGGTAAGAATCAAGTGCAACCAAATGAGAATCATGAAGTTTAAGTCCTAAAGCCTTTAAGTCCGATTTCCTAACCCAAGTAGGTATGAAATTATGCATGGGGGTTTTGGGAACCGAAACAACTTTATTCCTTAACTTCCTATGAGCATTCCTAAGGTCATAGTAAAAACGTTTAAGGTGACCTTTTCTACCGCAATGTGTGCAAGTTTAAAGACGACCGAAATAATTACCAAAATGTCGACCTCTCCTCACGTTCCTAGTTGGCTCTGTCACATGGTTGGTATTAGCTTTGGGAATGGGAACAACTCTATCATCGTAGCCTATACCACACCTATCACATTTGACATGGATTGTTCCTAATATCCTATCCAACTTTTTTGACCTATCTTGCAAGTCAAACTTAACCTTAATCGAGTCTTTCAACTTCTCCTCTAACTCACAAATTCTAGACTCAAGCACAAGCCTAGACTCCTCAAACTCTAACACCTCCTTTTTCAATGCCTACATCAAACCACAAAGGCTATCTCTCTCTTTCTCAATATACTCTTGCTTCTCCCTAAGATTCTTCTCATGTGCCCTAAGATCTTCAATCAAAATATCGTTATTTTTTACGGCATGCCCATTCAACCTAGCTTGCAATTTAGAATTTGCCTTTTTTCACCTTTACCGCTTCAGCATATAACTCAATCAAGGCAACTTGCAGCTCTTTCACATCAACCTCTTCTTCCTCACTCGCTTCACCCTCACTCACTTTGGATTCAACGGTTCGAAAGTGTCATGCACATGAGAATTTTCATGGGAAGATTTATCGTCGTCGCTCATATGACATGCCAAGAAAGAAACAAACTTACTCTCATTAGGGGAACTCTCTCCTTATTCCGGATAACTTTCACTTAAGGAGGCACTATAAGCTATCAGTTTCTTGCCCTCCTTCTTAAGTCTAGATGGACACTTGATAACTTTATGACCATACCCCTCATACCCAAAACACCTATACGACTCAATACTATTATATTTATCACTTTTATCCTTAGGGGTGGAATCTACATTGTTGTTTTTGAGTTTTTCAAACTTTTTGGCATCTTTCGATTGCTTTTAAAATTTAAGAAATTTTTTGAACTTCTTTGCCAACAAGGCTACATCCTCAAAATCAGAATCGGAATCGTCTTCCAAAACTTTAGTCTCCTCCTTCCGGGATTTCAAAGTAATGACCTTTTCTTTCTTTGACACTTGCTGTAAACCCCGTATTTTTATGACTTTTAAATTTGGAGATTTATTAAATTTAATTTAAGATATTAATTTAATATTAATCCGAAAATTATTTTAAATATTTACTAGCACGATGAGAGTTAGTAATTATTGGGATTCTGTTGAATATTACTTAACGGATAAAGTAATATGTATAATCGAAATTATTAAAATTATCACGATGATATAATTTGGTAATTTGAAATTAAATCGGGACGCGCCCGGTGTCGTGTCGGGATTAAATTAGTATTATTAAAAGTGAATAAATTATAAGTCACTCGTATGGTCGTTTTGAGTGTGCCAATGTGTCCAAAAGGGTCGATATAGTCAAAATAATATACCAGGGGGTTTAGTTTGGGTCTCGGGACGTTTTTAGGCCTAATTAGCATCCCGGGAGGGCGTTTTGGACATTTCATATTTTTGGGTAATTAAACCCACGAATTTACCAAGGATATATCAGATGTTAGGGGTTGTCATCTAGGGTTAACATAAGAAAAATCAAAGAACGACCATTGGAGAAGAAGTGGAGAAGCTTTCCAAGGAGTTCTAGGCCAAAAACTCCGCCATTTGCACCGCTGTCACTGCAAAATTGTAGATCGAGCGACGAGGAACACTACAACCCCAACTTCTTCCACAAATCAGAAACAAAATTTCCAGGCAAGTATTTATCTTGCTTTATTTAGTTAATGCTTCAATTATGTTAGTCTAGGGCTGATTCGAACTAGTTTCATGAAAGAAAGTATATATTGGAGACTAGAATTCGCATGTTGTAGAGGTAATAATCATATTTTGGAAATCTAATTCACATGTAGAGGGTACATCACGAATTTTCATTAAGTTAGAAGTAGAAAATCTGGGAAATAATTAGAAGAATTTAAATTTAAAGAAAAGATTAGGGTTCTTGAAGTTTATGTAGATTTTACCCAATCGAATCGTTATACTTGATGAAAACCCACATACTTTACATAGAAAATTATGTATTTGGGTATATAACACTTGTAGTATCATTTGTTAGGAGTTTTGGGAGTTAAATATGTTGATTTGGTTGAGTTTGGAGAAGGATTTCCTAGCTGGGATTTCTGCAGTTTCACTATAACTGCTTGATCGATCGATCGAGCCCCTTTCATCGATCGATCGAGCCCTCCTCGAAAACTCATATTCCTCTTTTAAGTAGTTTATTTCGATTAAAATGAGTAGTAACCTTTGCGCATTATTGTTAGAACATTTTGGGACATAAAGAGGACCAGCAGGACTTAGTAAAAAGGGAGCATTTAATGTAAGACGAATTTAGGGTTAACGGGGAGTAATTTACACATAAGAAATTATGGGAACATGTAACTAACAGAGTGAGACTTGTAAGGAAGTTACATTAGAAAATAAGAGAGTACCTATTGAAATTATATTTAGGGAGATAGGATACTACGAGTGATATGAAGTAAGTATGGAATAACTTATAAATAAGATTAAAAGAGACGAGCCGTTATACAGGATAATCGAGTAATGTGTACTAAGAACGAATATCATAAGTATGGGTCGTGGGTGTACCGAATTTAGAAATGGGAATAGTAGTATATATATATATATATATATATATATGACTGTGTTTGTGCATATACTATATATGTGTAAAAATCATGCCCGCTACTTTCTATCACTGAGGTTACCGCGCCGGGACAGTCTTATCTCGATGGGACCTTTATGGGGGATATTGACTTGTACCCTAGAACATAGGACTCCTTGGTACAGGCTATCTGATTGGTAGTTAGACGGTCCTAAGAGACGTGAGGGTATGTGCTGACCTCTTAGTGACTTGGAATTATGCTTCACCTCAATTTGTATGTGTTTGTTGTTAATACAGTTCGAGAGTGATTCCGAACTAGTATTTCCCTTAGTATGAGTGATACGGGGACTTGATAGTAGAGTATGACAGCAACATAAATTTTATGTGGTGTGCCGATAGTATATATATTATATGAGTGATTAATATATATAGACATGAAACTGGGAAATTTCTACTGTGAATAAAAGTAATTAAGTAATGAATAAATACTCCGACTTTATTATAAGTGTTTGAAAAGTTTGAGACAATACTGGAATATTTTATAATGAAATGAGATTCATGTGAAAACTTTGCTTTCAGAAATTAATTATCTTAGCCCTAATAATTGTCGGCATGAAACCTTATGAGGAATTTAAGTTAAGCTAAACTTTTGGGGTTAATAGTGCGGTAGTTGTGCACACTAGATGAGAGGTGATAATTTCTAAAGAGAGTGTCGCATACTAATATGATTGTTGCATTAGCTGGTAAGCATTTTAAATACTTGCTAAACTAAATTTTAAACTGTTTTACAATCGGGCTTTAACCCGTTTCCTAGTATATATATATGTTACAGGTGCCCAGCCACAGGGGCTTCATGCTTAGATGCTTTGGACTGGACGTGATGCAGCTTACGTGGGAGTTGCAGGCCATTTGCTTAGACGACCTCCTTGTTGATTCCATTCTTAATTCAATTTTTAAATTGGTTGGGCATGTGTCGCCCGTTTCCTTATTCAGTTGGATTTGTCAGAGATTATATATATATATATATATATATATATATATATATATATATATATATATATATATATATGTTACAGGTGCCCAGCCACAGGGGCTTCATGCTTAGATGCTTTGGACTGGACGTGATGCAGCTTACGTGGGAGTTGCAGGCCATTTGCTTAGACGACCTCCTTGTTGATTCCATTCTTAATTCAATTTTTAAATTGGTTGGGCATGTGTCGCCCGTTTCCTTATTCAGTTGGATTTGTCAGAGATTATGTTCATTTATCTTTAGTATTTTACTCGTTCGGATTTATTTACTGTCAGGACGGTTTTCCTTTATGGTTTTAAAAGTTGGTATTAGTTGTCTGAATGGTTAAATTATTAAGTGTTCATTTCCAGTCTTTATAATTGTGTGATTCTTAAACTCTTAATTATTAAAGGTTTTATAATTGGATTTAATGAAATGGAAATAATGTTTTAATTGGTTTTGACACTTAGCTTAATTATTTAGGGTGTTTAAATTGGAAAGTTTATTTTGCGACAATGATGCTAAGAATGAACCAACCGTTCACCTTGGTTATAATTTAATAAAGGACTGATCACCCGGTATTTAATTAGGTGGGGTGTCACAGGTGGTATCAGATCATCAGGTTCTATTGTCCTTTAGGATCTATATGGCTTATTTTCGCTTCCAGTTTAGTGTTATTGATATAGAGCCCTATTTTTAGGATTGTTGTATTCTTGCATTTATGCTTACGTCATCAGCTGTTCGAGATTTTTTTTAATAACTGTAGACTAATAAACTTCCTTGTCTTCTCAGATGCCTCAGATACTCGCACCCAAAGACATACGTGCCCAGGCCGAGAACCCAGTAGCTCTGGCTTAGGGAATGATGAATGCAACCGAGGTAACCGCTATTATTGCACAGGCAGTGAATGCCGCATTAGTGGTAGTGCAACAGGCTCCACCCTAGATTCAGGTAGTGGCGCCAGTACCAACATAACTTCCATCTGCATGGGAGCGGGTTAGGGATGCCTTTCAGAAGGCGCATCCCCCAGAGTTCTCGGGTTGTTCGGATATCATCGT
The DNA here is from genome assembly GCA_949130495.1 of Sambucus nigra. Lineage (NCBI taxonomy): Eukaryota > Viridiplantae > Streptophyta > Magnoliopsida > Dipsacales > Adoxaceae > Sambucus > Sambucus nigra. The sequence continues at coordinate 185,908,681 of OX422222.1, read as the reverse complement.
TCCCAGTCAATGGAAGAAAGATATCCAGAGGCATCTGCGCATGTACAAGTGCACGGACGTGTAGAAATAGCTGTTGGCTTCCTTCAAGCTAGTGGGGGCCGCTTTGCAGTGGTGGTAATCCACCATCACCTTGAAGGAGAGGGACACCATCACGATTCAGTCATTCTGGGCGCGGTTTGATCGTAAATACTTCCCATCCATCATGCAGACCGAGATGAGGTGGAAGTTGCTGAATGTAAAATAGGAGAATATAACTGTTGCTGAGTACGCGGAGGAGTTCACTAGACTTATCACTATAGTGCCAGATGAGGCACCCACAGAGGGGAAGAAGATACTGATGTTTGTGGATGGATTGGCCTGGAGGATCCGCCAGCATCTCATAGGCAATCTATCACTGAGTACCTATACGGATGTAATCAACGCTGCGTTGTTACACTGTCAGGATCATTGCTTCCATCTACAAGTAAGCAAACGAATAGGAGAGTCCAGCTAGCAGGGCAGGACATGGGGCAGTAGTACTAGTGGGGCATCGAAAGCCCAGGGGATGACTCGTCATAATGAGCAGAGTTCCCATTAGGGGGACCCTACCAAGCAGTTCCCATCAGGTGATTCTAGACAGGGATTTGGGGGATTTAGGCAGGGCCAGTCTAACCAGTAGGGCCAGTAGGGCCAACACCGTCAGTAGTAGGGATAGCAGCAGGGCCATCAGGGCCAACAATGTTTCCAGCAGGTCCAGTGGTGGGGTGGTAACGACCAATAGGGCCATGGTCAGTAGGGATAGAGGGGAGGAAGTTTCAGGGGCTGATGTTTCGGGTGTGGCAAGAATGGCCATAGGTGCCAAGATTGTCTAGAGGGAGATAGGGCCCCACAGCCGCAGGGTGCCCATAATGAGCCACAGAGGCCACTCTTTCCAACCTCTCTCCAAGCACCAGCTCAGGTACCAGCCCTACCGGCCATCCCAGCAACTCCAGTACAGCTGGGGCAGTTGCAGTACGGACGTGTTTATAATGTCCACCAGGCAGCAGCTCCTCAGGCACCACCCGCTATTGAGGGTGCATTTCCTATCCATGGAACTATGGGTCTGGTTTTATTTGATACTGGGGTGACACACTATTTTATAGCTACTCATTTTTCAAAGGCCTTAGGATTATTAGCCACATCAGAGAGCACTGTGACATGCTTAGACTCACCACTGGGGAATGGGTCATTGATTTTCTTTGTATGCTGGGGCGTGGGAGTAGAGATTGGTAGCTTGATTTTACCACCAGACATGTTAGTCTTAGAGATACATGAGCACGATGTTATTATTGGCATGGACTGGCTCGCCGCATACAGAGCCATGATAGATTGTTTCGGTGGGAGTATTATCTTTGCCATTTCGGGGCAAGAAATGTTTTTAGTGGCGATGCCTCACCCAGAGGGAGGCTCTTCCGCTCATTTGTACTACATAGAGGAGGATACCTCTAAGGAGGTCGTGATTCCCTTAGATTCGATCCCAGTCGTTCGTGAGTATTCTGATGTATTTCAAGAAATACCGGGCTTACCTCCCAGTCGATAGATAGATTTTATTATAGAATTAATGCCGGATACCCGACCGATAGCACGTGCTCCATACCATATGGCTCCAGCAGAAATGAGGGAGTTATGAGATCAGATAGACCAACTGTTAGGTCAGGGCTTCATTCGTAGGAGCACCTCACCTTGGGGCACTTCAGTTTTGTTTGTAAAGAAGAGAGATGGTACATTGAGGTTATGCATGGATTACTGGGAGCTGAATAAGGTCACGAGACAGAACAAATATTCGTTGCCTCGAATCGATGACCTCTTCGACCAGCTGAAAGGAGCAACCTTATTTTCGAAGATAGATTTAAGATCGGGATACCATCAGCTATGGATTAGAGAGAAGAATGTATCGAAGACTACTTTCTTGATGAGATATGGGTCCTATGAGTTCAGAGTCATGCTGTTTGGGCTGACAAATGCTCAAGCCGTATTTATGGACTTGATGAACTGAGTATTCAGAGAGTTCTTGGATCAGTTTGTCATCATTTTCATATACGACATTCTGATATATTCGCACACTGAGGAGGAGCATACTGAGCACTTGAGGCAGGTTCTTCAGACTCTATGAGAGCATCAGCTGTATGATAAGTACAAGAACTACGGATTCTGGTTACGGGAAGTGCAATTTTTAGGACGTGTTATGTTCGAATTGGGGATAGCGGTTGACCCGAGTAAAGTGTCAGCAGTGAGGGAGTGGGGACAACCCACTACACCGACAGAAGTTCGTAGTTTCTTGGGGTTATCCGGTTACTACAGGAGATTCATCCTAGGTTTCTCAAAGATTGTGGATCCATTGTCGAATCTGACTCACAAGGGGGTACCATATGTTTGGGACGATGCTTGTAAATTGGCTTTCGATGAGCTGAAAGATAAACTAACTTTGGCACCAGTTCTTGCTTTACCCAAGCAGGGAGTAGTGTATTTGGTTTACACCGATGCCTCTTTACGGGGACTCAGGGGAGTACTTCAGTAGGAAGAGAAGGCTATAGCTTTTGCCTCCCGCAAGCTTAAGCCGCATGAAAGAAATTACCCCACTCATGACATAGATCTAGCAGCGGACGTTTTTGCATTGAGGATATGGAGACATTATTTGTTAGGGGAGAAGTTTCGCTTATTCACAAACCACAAGTCGCTACAATACCTATTCACTCAGCAAGAACTGAATATGCATCAGTGCAGATGGTTAGAGTTTGTGAAAGACTATCAGTTCGAAATACAGTACCAATCGGGGAGGGCTAACGTGGTTGCTGATGAGTTGAGCCATAGACCGGTAGGCGACGTAGCGGACGTCTGGAAAGTGAAGGGGAAAGAGTTGGGTCACCAGGACGCGATAACCCATTCCTTTATATCTGTCATGACAGTCAACCCCCAGATTGTTATGAGGGTAATACAAGCACATATAACGAAATCATTTTGCTAGGAGAAAATTGTATGACTTTTAGCTGAGGGCGCTGAGTCATATTCAGTAGGTTCCGATAGAGGTTTGAGGTTTAATGGGAGATTGGTGGTCCCAAAAGGAGAAGACTTACGTCATGCAGTGATGACGCAGTCTCATGGGTCCAGATTTGTGGTACATCCCAGAGGAGATAAGATGTACCAAGATATGAGGTGGCAGTACTAGTGGAGTGGGATGAAGAAGGACATTGCTGAGTTTATGTCCAAGTGTTCTACTTGCCAGATGGTAAAGGTAGACCACTAGAGACCATCGGGGTTGATTTATAAGTTGGAGATACCTACGTGAAAGTGGGAGAGTATTTCCATGGACTTCATTACTGGGCTGCCTACATCACAACGGGGTCACGACTCCATCTGGGTGATCGTGGACCGTTTGACTAAGGTGGATCATTTTTTTCCAGTACGGACAGACTATACCACGGGTCAGTATGCACAGTTGTTAATTGTCAAGATTGTTAGGCTACATGGGGTGCCCCTGGATATTGTGTCGAATAGAGACAAGATTTTTGTGTCGCGTTTCTGGGAGAGATTTTAGGAGGCCATGGGTACAAAGTTGAGATTGAGTTCAGCTAATCACCCACAGACGGATTGACAAATAGAGCGTACCAATCAAATGTTGGAAGATATGCTACGCATATGTGTCCTTAATTTTGGAGGAGGATGGGAGCCGCATCTTCCACTGGTGGAGTTTGCTTATAATAACTCCTATCAGTTCACGATCGGCATGGCTCCATTTGAGGAATTGTATGGTAGGCCTTATCGTTCTCCAACCTATTGGCTAGAGGTGGGGGACAACAAGTTTCTCGGACCATAGGTAATTCAGGAAACCTCAGCTAGGATTGAGCTTATCTCGCATTCAGGTAGCCCAGGACAGGCAGAAAAGCTACGCCGATGCAAACAGGTCTTTCTGAGAATTTAAAGTGGGGGACTAAGTATTACTACGCGTGTCTCCTATGAGAGGAGGGATGAGGTTTGGGAAGAATGGGAAGTTGGCCCCAAGGTACGTGGGACCATTTCCCAATATCGAGAGGATTGGGATGGTGGCATACAGATTGGGGCTACCAGAGCACTTTCACCGCATTCACGATGTATTCCACATTTCATCATTGAGACGATACCTTCGAGATGATATAGCCCACACCCACATCGCGATAGAGGATATTGACTTACAGGCCGACATCTCTTACGAGGAAAGGCCAATGGATATCCTAGATCATAGCGAAAGGAGATTGAGGTCGAAGGTAGTTCCACTTGTACGGGTCCAGTGGGAACATCATAATATGGAGGAATCCACTTGGGAGCGTGAGGCGGACATGCGCGAGAAATACCCAGAGTTATTTTTTACCAGGTATGCCTTATTTTTTGAATTTCAGGATGAAATTCTATTAGTAGGGGGAAGTATGTAATACCCCGTATTGTTATGACTTTTAAATTTGGGGATTTTTTAAATTTAATTTGACATATTAATTTAATATTAATCCGGAAGTTATTTTAAATATTTACTAGCACGATGAGAGTTAGTAATTATTGGGATTCTATTGAATATTACTTAACGGATAAAGTAATATGTATAATCGAAATTATTAAAATTATAACGAGTATATAATTTGATAATTTTGGGAAATTAAATCGGGACGTGCCGGTGTCGTGTCAGGATTAAATTAGTATTATTAAAAGTGAATAAATTATAAGTCACTCGTATGGTCATTTTGAGTGCACCAATGTGTCCGAAAGGGTTGAGATAGTCAAAATAATGTACCCAGGGGTTTAATTTGGGTCTCAGGACGTTTTTAGGCCTAATTAGCATCCCGGGAGGGCGTTTTGGACATTTCATACTTTTGGGTAATTAAACCCACGAATTTACTAAGGATATGTCAGATGTTAGGGGTTGTCATCTAGGGTTAACATAATCAAAACCAAAGAACGACCATTAGAGAAGAAGTGGAGAAGCTTTCCAAGGAGTTCTAGGCTAAAAACTCCGCCATTTGCACCACTGTCACCGCCAAATTGTAGATCGCGGGACGAGGAACACAACCACACCACCTTCTTCAACAAAGCAAAAAAAAAATTCCAGGTAATTATCTATCTTGCTTTATTTAGTTAATGCTTCAATTATGTTAGTCTAGGGTTGATTAGAACTAGTTTTATGAAAGAAAGTGTATATTGGAGACTAGAATTCGCATGTTGTAGAGGTAATAATCATATTCTGGAAATCTAATTCACATGTAGAGGGTACATCACTAATTTTCAATGAGTTAGAAGTAGAAAATCTGGGAAATAATTAGAAGAATTTAAATTTAAAGAAAAGATTAGGGTTCTTGAAGTTTATGTAGATTTTACCCAATTGAATCGTTATACTTGATGAAAACCCACATGTTTTACGTAGAAAATTATGTATTTGGGTATATAACACTTGAAGTATCATTTTTAGGAGTTTTGGGAGTTAAATATGATGATTTGGTTGAGTTTGGAGAAGGATTTTCGTAACTGGGATTTCTGCAGTTTTGCCATAACTGCTTGATCGATCGATCGACGAAAGAGCATCGATCGATCGATGATCGATCGATCGAGCCCCTTTCATCGATCGATCGACCCCTCCTAGAAAATTCATATTCCTCTTTTAAATAATTTATTTCGATTAAAATGAGTTGTAACCTTTGAGAATTATTGTTAGAACATTTTGGGACAAAAGAGGACCAGTAGGACTTAGTAAAAAGGGAGCATTTAATGTAAGATGACTTTAGGGTTAACGGGGAGTAATTTACACATAAGAAATTATGGGAATATGTAACTAAAGGAGTGAGACTTGTAAGGAAGTTACGTCAGAAAATATGAGAGTACCTACTAAAATTATATTTAGGGAGATAGGATACTACGAGTGATAAGAAGTAAGTATGGAATAACTTATAAATAAGATTAAAAGAGACGAACCGTTATACGGGATAATCGAGTAATATGTACTAAGAACGAATATCATAAGTATGGGTCGTGGGTGTACCGAATTTAGAAATGGGAATAGTAGTATATATATATATATATATGACTGTGTTTGTGCATATACTATATATGTGTAAAAATCATGCCCGCTACCTGCTATCACTGAGGTTATCGCGCCGGGACAGTCTTATCTCGATGGAACCTTTATGGGGGATATTGACTTGTACCCTAGAACATAGGACTCCTTGGTACAAGCTATCTGATTGATAGTCAGACGGTCCTAAGAGACGTGAGGGTATGTGCTGACCTCTTAGTGACTTGGAACTATGCTTCACCTCAATTTGTATGTGTTTGTTGTTAATACAGTTCGAGAGTGATTCCGAACTAGTATTTCCTTTAGTACGAGTGATACGGGGACCTGATAGCAGAGTATGCCAACAACATAACTTTTATGTGGGGTGCCGATAGTATATATATTATATGAGTGATTAATATATATAAACATGAAACTGGGAAATTTCTACTGTGAATAAAAGTAATTAAGTAATGGATAAATACTCCGACTTTATTATAATTGTTTGAAAAGTGAGACAATACGGGAATATTTTATAATGAAATGAGATTCATGTGAAAAACTTGCTTTCAGAAATTAATTATCTTAGCCCTAATAATTTTCGGCATGAAACCTTATGAGGAATTTAAGTTAAGATAAACTTTTGGGGTTAATAGTGTGGTAGGTGTGCACATTAGATGAGAGGTGATAATTTCTCAAGAGAGTGTCGCATACTAATCTGATTGTTTCATTAGCTGGTAAGCATTTTAAATACTTGCTAAACTAAATTTTAAACTGTTTTACAATCGGGCTCTGACCCGTTTCCTGTTATCTCTTCTCTCTTGTATATATATGTATATATTATAGGTGCCCAGCCCAGGGGCGTCATGCTTAGATGCTTTGGACTGGACGTGCTGCAGCTTACGTGGGAGTTGCCGGTCATTTTCTTACACGACCTCCTTATTGATTCCATTCTTAATTCAGTTTTTAAATTGGTTGGGTAAGTGTCGCCCGTTTCCTTATTCAGTTGGGTTTGTCAGAGATTATGTTCATTTATCTCTAGTATTTTACTCGTTGGGATTTATTTACTGTCAGGACGGTTTTCCTTTATGGTTTTAAAAGTTGGTATTAGTTGTCTGAATGGTTAAATTATTGAGTGTTCATTTCCAGTCTTTATAATTTTGTGATTCTTAAACTGTTAATTATTAAAGGTTTTATAATTGGATTTAATGAAATGGAAATAATGTTTTAACTGGATTTGACACTTAGCTTAATTATTTAGGGTGTTTAAATTGGAAAGTTTATTTTGCGACAGTGATGCTAAGAATGAACCAACCGTTCACCTTGGTTATAATTTAATAAAGGGGTGATCACCTGGTTTTTAATTAGGCGGGGTGTCACACTTTCTTTGAGGTAAACATATCGAGTTCATAGGTTTGTAGGTCACCTACAATCTCTTCATGTTTCGTCGATTCAAGCAAAACCTAAAGAGTTTAAAATGGTCACTTTTGCATCAAACCTACTCGGCAAAGATCTCAAAATTTTCTTTATCACACGGTTGTCAGGTATCTTCTCTCCTAAGTTAAACGATGATTTGACAATGTTGGAAAACCTAGCGTAAAACTCATCAAATGACTCATTTTTTAACATCTTAATCATCTCAAGTTGTTTAGTGAGATTTGTAGCCTAGATTCCCCAACCGTGCCAGTGCTCTCGTGAGTAAGTGCAAGTGTATCTCAAGTCTCATTTGAAGTTTCACACATCATAATTCTATTATACTCTTCAGGTGTGACATGTGAGGAAATTATGTGAAGATCTTTAGAGTTGTAAAGTGCAAGTCTATGTTCGGCTTCGGTCCATGACTCAACGGGTTTTAGTGTAATGGTCTCACCCTCTCGTGTAACCAGTGGAGTCTAACCCTTTTCAACCGTTAACCACACACGGTCATCAGTTGAATTAAAGAACTTCTCATTCGTATTTTTTGATAAGCATAATTTGTGCCATAAAAAAATAGGAGCACGAAAACTTTCAAAACCTCCAAAATTCAACATTAAAAACACAAGGAATCAACACACATAAAAATACGTTTCTAGCTCTAATACCAATTTGTAGTCCCCTTTTCTATGAAGAATGTGTTTTAAGGATGACAAAAACCAACTTTATTTTTATGAAAAATCTTTTTCTAATTTTTAAACCGCACTAAGTTGTGAACCAATTTTAACTTAACCAAATTTTATCTTGATTAATCCTAAACACACATCTAGTGATTAAATCAAGTAAAGTAAAGAAAATAATGCTCACAACGCCGGATGTATGAGGAAACCACAAAGGGAAAATAACCTCATACGGCCTAAGCCAGACAATAACTATGATGTGTAATTACAAGGAATAGACACAAGTCTTACTCAACGACTCAATACCCACGAGACTTGATGCTCTTCTGATCTTCAACCACTCCTCCATAGTGCCCACGCGATTACTTCGGTGATACCTGTCCACAGCACTCGCCTCCATGAATGCTTCGGTGTCCACCGATGTAGCTTAGAAAGTCTACAAAATCGAAACATGAACTCCTTCGCTTCTTCTTCGCAAAACCCAATGATGTTCTTCAAAGTGTAGAACAAATTCTAACAAGGTGCATACAAAGATCACTATTGCATATGATAATAAAATCTCAAATCTTTGAAACTCTCTAAGGATGTTTTGTGCTTCGAAAACCTTAGAAAACATGTGCATAATACGCTTTGGTCGTATACTACTTTTTCAGATTGCACACTTACGAAATTATGAAGAAAACACGCCTTAAATAATTTTCTTGAGGCGGCACATCATTAGAACGACCTAGCATGTCACTCGAACGAGATATCCACGTCGTTCGAACGATAGTGGAATCTCGCTTGAATGACAGTTAATGTCGTTTGAACAAAAAATAATAGAGTTTGCATTTTATATAACTCTAATTCATCCTTATCTCCAAATAAAACGAAGTGTAATCCTTTTAAAACTCTTTTAAAAACATTTAAAAACATTTCTTCAATAAAATAACATCCTTAAAAAATTGTAAAATGAATTCGGATCCCATTAAAATTATGCATTCATATCTGAGTGATCTCGGAATCGGAATTTGATTGAAGACGAAATATGCACCATAAATCGACATGATAAATCTTTGAAGCTTTGCCGCAACTTCTTCAATAAACTTTAATACATCATAGTCTGTGATATACCCAAGTGTGACCTCGACCTGGAGGTGCCTACCTCGGCCGAGATGAAAGCCGAGATGATGGCCAACCCACCAGTGCATCGGGGCCCACGATATCATCCCTCGGCCAAGTCTACCTCGGCCCAGGCCGACACTACCACATACACCCCCCGGGGAAACTTCTCATATCACAGATGTCAACATCAACCCTAGGTACCAAGGAATAGTAATCCCGGTCAACAGTAGGCCGAGATGACAAGAAGCTCTACATTCACCTTCAACATGAACCTTACCTCGGAGGAGGCCGAGGTTACCAGAGGCATCGCTTACCATCAGCACGCCAATGACTCGGCTAAGGCCGACACTGGCATACACCTCGGCTGACATAAAGCCGAGACAGCCCATGACACCTCACGGATTGAGTGGACGACCAACCCTTATAGCTCGGCCTTTCCTAGGCCGAGGCCATTCACCAACATGACTACCAAGCATCTGTTGACGTTTGGATAAGGAGACCTGGGCATAAATCAGTTATAACAAGATTATTCCCCACACGTGGGGGAATATTTCATCATCATTATCTACATGTGGCCATGACAGGTGGCACATCCCCATTGGTGAGGAAACTACACACATGCTCATTACATGCATAGGGGGTACATTACACCCCCTAGGCACTATATAAAGGGATCACCCCTACCTTGCAAAAGGATCCAGAGATACGAACCCTAGCTAAAACTCTGTCTAAACTACACACCAGTAGAGAGAGAGAACTTGAGAGGTTGTATCCATGGCCATTAGTGCCTTCTTTCAGTGATATTACTCACACACACTCACAGTGGATGTAGGCCGGATTGGCTGAACCACTTATATATTCAGGTGTCATTCCTCTTATCCTCACCTCATTCTTATCTTCTTTATACAGCTGTGCTGCCATTGTCATACCTATATTGAGCTTGCAAACACCTCACCTGGTGGTGCTGATTTTCAGCATCATCATTTTGGCGCCGTCTGTGGGAACGAGAAGATATCTTTTCGAATTTTTCCGCTTAGCCTCACCGGAGATTCTGGTGGTGAACCAGAGACCACCCCTTGCGTGGAGCTGTTTCACCATTGAAAGAGATCCTTTGAGGTATTAAGCTCACCTGCTACTCAAAGCTCTATAGTGGTAATACATGGCACCAGACTTGCCACCACCTCCTCCGCCGCCTGTGGGTGGAGGGGCTAGTTCCAGTCAGGCTCCTCCTCAGTCCGAAATGGCGGAGGTGGCAGCTGCTTTGAAATCCCTGGCTGCAACACAACAAGCCATGAAAGAACAGTTTGTCCAGCTCAGCCAAACCATGATGATGAGGTCGCCTGGAGTCTCACCGGACATGATCACCCCAGCGGCGGTTCAACCCCAACCAGACGCCAGGGGACCACCCCAGGCACCGATGAAGGACCAACCTGCACCCCAGCGGAGGAGGGACGTTGCTGACCCAAGGCGCTTGCGTCTAGGGAGGCAAGGAAACCCTTGCCCGGGGGATAGATATGATGACCTGGAAGCTGAAGAGCCCCCGGAAGACTGTTGGGAGCCATATGAGGTGTCGGATAACACTGTACGGCCTCTTAGGCAGAGCCAAGGATGTATCGGCCGAAGAAGAGAAGAGGCTCAACCAAGAGGGTCCGCTTTTGACAGACTGAGCAGAGGCTCGGCCTTCGAGAGGCTGGGTCCGGTTAATGACCTAAGACACAGGTTATCAAGGTCGAGGAGTGCAGCAGGATCCCAAAGAGGGGATAGGAAGGCTCGGCCAGACCAAGGCCGACCCTTAGAGAGAAGGGTCAGGGAGCAGGAAGAGGTCAACAGTCAGAGGATCGTGGCTGGGGAACCCTCTGTCCACCGCAGAGAGGTGGCAGGGGACAACCTCGGCCAAGTTGAAGAGAGAAGACCATGGAATGACTCGATCCAACGTCTCGAGGAGAAGATAGGGGACCTCATAAAGAGCAGGGACCCCTTACAGAGGGGCTACACGGAAGGCTCACCGTTCGTGGCTAGAATAGTGGGGTTCCCGACCCCAGCTAAATTCAAGCCTCCTGTAGTGACTCCTAAGTATGATGGCAGCACTAACCCAGTGCACCACATCGAGATGTATCAGTCGGCCGCAGATATTTACTCGATACCTGATGAGATGAAATACAGGGCCTTCTCGGTCACCTTGACAGGGGCAGTGCATAGCTGGTTCACCTCTCTTCCGAAAAACTCGATCGAAAAATTCAAAGGCTTGGCCGAGCAGTTCATCCACAACTTCTGCTTTGGGGTAAGGCCCCAAAAGAAGACCACTCACCTCTTATATGTCAAACAGGCCAAGGGTGAAAGCCTAAGAGACTATATAGTAAGATTCAACAAGGAGAAGTTAGAGGTGGAGTATTACGAGGAGAGCATAGCCATGACCGCCCTTATAGGGGGCCTACAGAAGGGAAAACTACTATGGAAGCTAGCGGAAGATCCCCCCAAGTCTATGGCAGAGCTGTTATCCACTGCAGGGAAAGTGATGAATGCGGAAGAGGCGATGGCCGCCAAATATGAGTAGGAGAACCGTGGTAGCGCTGGGAGGTCCCAGGGCAAGAAAGAAGGGAAGAAGCGGTCAGCAGAGGACAAGTTCGCTCATTACACTCCTTTGACTGTGAGCTGTGAGCACATCCTTAATGAGATTAAGACTGACAGGGCTCTGCGATGGCCAGAGAAGCTGAAGGCCCCACCGCATAAGAGGAATAAAAACCTCTGGTGTGAGTTCCATCAGGATCACGGCCATGTCACAGACAGATGTTTCGCCTTAAAGGATGAGATTGAGAAAATGCTGAAGTCTGGGAAGCTGAGAAAGTATGTGGACGGAAAAGCCCCGAAAGCTGGAAGGGAAGATCCCAGGAAGAGGAGAGATGACAGGTGTCGCGGCGAGGCCCCAGTCAGAGGGCATGATGATTCAGAGGGTGATGATGGAGATGACCCAGATCTCCCACCGAGGGATGACAATACCCCAGTGAAGAGGGTAGGAATGATCTCCTTTGGTGTTGGCACCATATGTGGGGGATTCGCAGGAGGCGGCTCTGAGGTAGCGGATAGAAAGGCCCATGTAGCTGAGGCCAAGTCGGTAGCCAGGCCAGAGGTTGTGAACCTGACGTCTTTTGACACGGTGCAGAAGAGAACGAAGGTGGACATGGACACCCTAGTGGTAGGCTTCTCCCGGCTCGACTTCAAGGGCATCTTAGCCCCCCATGATGACCCTTTGGTCATAACGACAAGGGTGCATGGGTGCGATGTAGGGAGAATCCTCATAGACGGGGGAAGCTCAGCAGATGTAATGTTCTGGCCTTGTTTCAAGAGCTTGGGTCTTAGCAGATCAAGGCTAGTGCCATACCACCACCCCTTGATAGGCTTCAGTGGTGAGAAAGTGCACCCGTTAGGCATGTATGAGATGGATGTGCGTATGGGGGATGAGTGGCCCAAGAGGCTGACTAAGAAGATAAACTTTTTTGTGATGGACGAGAATGTCTACTCGGCCTACAACCTCATCATCGGAAGAGTGGCCCTCAAGAAGTTTGAAGCCGTGCCGTCAACGGTCCATCAAATGCTAAAATTCCCGACCCCGTATGGGGTAGGGGAAGTGCAAGGGGATCAGACCACGGCACGAGAGTGTTATTTCAACTCAGCGGAAGAGAGGGAGGCCCATAAGAAAGCAACCGCCACATACAGCATAGACACTCTGGACCCGAGAGATGAAACAAAGCTAAAGAAGGGTGAGGCAGCGGAAGAGGTAGAATCCATCGTCCTCAATGAGGACGAGCCGGAAAAAACCGTCCAGGTCGGCAAGGCCCTAGAACCAAAGATTAAGGAAGAGTTGGTAAGCCTTCTCAGGAAGAGGCAGAGTGTCTTCGCCTGGAGCCACACCGACATGCCTGGTATAGACCCTGAGGTCATGACCCACAAACTCAACATGGATAGGGATGCCAGGCCAATCAAGCAGAGGAGAAGAATTTACTCCAGAGAGAAATATGAGGTCATTCGGGAAGAAGTGAAAAAGTTGGAAGAGGCCGAGTTCATACGAGAGGTCACCTATCCAGAGTGGCTCTCAAATGCAGTGATCGTGCCTAAGGCCAACGGAAAGTGGCGAATGTGTGTAGATTTCACAGACCTGAATAGGTCTTGCCCGAAGGACAGCTACCCCCTGCCTAGGATAGACTAGATGGTGGACGCAACGGCAGGGCACGAGCTCATGAGCTTCATGGATGCTTATTCAGGTTATAACCAAATCTTCATGGACACTGAAGACTCTGAGAAGACAGCTTTCATCACTGACAAGGGGACGTATTGTTATAAAGTGACGCCCTTTGGTCTGAAAAATGCGGGGGCAACATATCAGCGTCTCGTCAATAGGATGTTCGAAGAACAGATAGGTAAGACCATGGAGGTATACGTGGACGATATGCTGACGAAGAGCCTGAAGGCATGTACTCACGTGTCAGACCTTGAGAAGACCTTTGATGTCATGGATTCATACAGAAGGAAGCTCAACCCGGCGAAATGTGTCTTCGGTGTAGGAGCTGGGAAGTTCCTGGGGTTCATCGTTAACCAAAGGGGGATTGAGGCAAACCCTGAGAAGATCAAAGCGTTGCTCGATATGAAGACTCCTAGGAGTATCAAGGATGTCCAAAGACTCACTGGAAGAGTAGCTGCCCTGAACAGGTTTGTTTCTAGGGCAACGGATAAATGTCTTCCATTCTTCAAGATTCTAAGGAAGGCCTTCCAGTGGGACGAAGAGTGTGAAAAAGCCTTTGATCAACTCAAGTCCTACTTAGGATCTCCCTTGCTGCTGTCCCGGCCCATTGCAGGAGAGAGGTTGTTTGTGTACCTGGCAGTCTCTGAGTCGACTATTAGCGCGGCCATCATACGAGAAGAAGATGGAGTTCAGAGGCCTATATACTTCAACAGTAAGGCCCTACAAGGGTCTGAGCAGAACTACCCCAGAATGGAGAAATTGGCTTATGCTCTTATCCATGCCTCAAGGAAAATGAAACCCTACTTTCAAGCTCACTCTATGATAGTCCTTACAGACTCCCCACTAAGACAGGTTCTGCACAAGCCTGAGAAGTCCGGGAGATTGATGACCTAGGCCATTGAACTAGGGGAGTATGATCTTACTTACCAGCCCAGGACAGCCATTAAGGGGCAGGCCCTTGCAGATTTTGTCGCGGAATTCACTTGGGAAGAGGCTGAGTCAGAGAAGAGCCGAACTGTCTCCCGAGATTCAGAGGAGACAGACCCTTACATCTTCCAAGGCCGAGAAGAGGTAGTCCCAGTCAAGGCTCGGAGGAGGGTAGAAGAGAACGAAGAGGATCGATACCTCTTCAAAAAAGGTGTGATGAGAGAAGGGGTCTTCTCTTCAGTTAAAGACGTGTGGAGCCTCTTCGTGGATGGATCCTCCTGTGATGGTGGAAGCGGCGCGGGGCTAGTACTCTCAGCTCCAGATGGCGCCAACATTGAGTATGCCTTAAGATTCAACTTCCAGGCTTCAAACAACGAGTCTGAGTATGAGGCCATGATAGCGGGCCTCCTATTGGCAACGACTCTGCGGGTAAAGCGGCTTCTACTTCATAGTGATTCAAGGTTGGTTGTTAACCAAGTGTTGGGGGCGTACGAGGCCAAGGATGAGAGGATGGCCAGGTACTTAAAAAAGGTAAGAGGATTGCTAGAGTTTTTTGAAGAGGCCAAGCTGAAGAGAGTGCCTAGACTGAGCAATAATCATGCTGACGCATTGGCAAGACTGGCCTCGGCAATGAAGACAGATTTGGGAAGAACCATCCCAATTGAAGTTCTAGGAAAAGCAAGCATCGAGGAGGACGAGGTATGTAACCATTGTCACAATATAAACCCGGGAGACTCGTGGATTGACCTGATTGTCAGATACCTGAGGGAGGGGGAGCTGCCTGAGTCCAAACTGGAAAGGAAAAGGCTGAGATACAGGGCTGCCAAGTTCTCATTGGTAGGAGACGTCTTATACAAAAAAGGTTTCCTCTTGCCCCTCCTCAGATGTGTTCACCCCTTGGAAGTACCTCGGATCTTGCAGGAGGTTCATGAAGGCTCTTGCTCTAGCCATATAGGAGGAAGACCCTTAGCCAAGAGAATCATCACTCAGGGATACTGGTGGCCAACCTTGTCTAGGGACTCTGCTGATTATGTGAAGAGGTGCGACAAATGTCAGAGGTTCGCCACTATCCCTCATTAACCACATCATCCCATGATATCGATCTCTTCTCCATGGCCGTTCGCGGTATGGGGAATTGACTTGGTAGGGCCCTTGCCAAGAGCAGTCAACAACTATAGATTCTTGATAGTTGCCATTGACTACTTTTCAAAATGGGTAGAAGCCGAACCCATGATAAAAATTACAGAACAGAAGACCTTTCAGTTCATCTGGAAGAACATCATATATAGATATGGTCTCCCAAACACGCTCATCTCAGATAATGGGACCCAGTTCAAGAACGCCTCCTTGGAGAAGTATTGCCAAAGTGTGGGGATTAAACAGTTCTTCTCATCCCCTGGTCGACCCCAGGCTAATGGCCAGACTGAAGTCACAAATAGGACAATCTTGGATGGAATCAAGAAGAAGTTAGAAGACGCGAAGGGGAGATGGATAGAAGAGGTTTACGCTGTGCTATGGGCTTACAGGACCACAGCAAGGACACCCACGGGAGAAACCCCATTCATGCTGGCACACGGTTCAGAAGCCGTCATACCAATGGAGATAGGCCTACCAACTCATCGGATTCAGACCTATGATCAGGACAGCAATGGGGAAAGGAGGAGGTTAGACTAGGACTTTATTGAAGAAAGAAGGGAAGACGCAGAGGTCAGGAAAGCAGCCTACCAGCAAAGGGCAGCAAAATTCTACAATCAAAGGGTAAAGGCAAGACCCATTGCGGTAGGAGATCTAGTCCTTAAAAAGACCCTACAGAAAGCAAACAAGCTTCACCCGAACTGGCATGGCCCCTACAGAGTAACGGAAGAGGTTGTGCCTGGCACGTATAGGTTAGAGAACCTAGAGGGAGAACCCTTCACCAACCCGTGGAATGCCGACCACCTAAAGAGATATTTCATATAATGTTGCATCTATTTTGTCAATTGTAAATGTACCATCTTATTGAGAAGAGGTTGTGAATAAAGATCAGTTTCCATAGCAAATGCTTGTGTCATCTTAACATCATTCATTTGGTGATTAATTATGAGGCTTACCTCGGCCTAGGTGATGACCTCAGACCCTCATAACATCACTCGGTGGTGACGAGGTCTGAGCTCGAACACCTCGGCCGGAGGACCTCAGACCCTTAACATCATACATTTGGTGAAATTATGAGGCTTACCTCGGCCTAGGTGATGACCTCAGACCCTCATAACATCACTCGGTGGTGACGAGGTCTGAGCTCGAACACCTCGGCCTGAGGACCTCAGACCCTTAACATCATTTATCTGGTGAAATTTATTATGGGGATAAACTCTTAGGTGAGGACCTCAGACTCTTAACATCATTCATTTGGTGATTAATTATGAGGCTTACCTCGGCCTAGGTGATGACCTCAGACCCTCATAACATCACTCGGTGGTGACGAGGTCTGAGCTCGAACACCTCGGCCGGAGAACCTCAAACCCTTAACATCATTCATCTGGTGAAATTTATTATGGGGATAACCTCTTAGGTGAGGACCTCAGACTCTTAACATCATTCATTTGGTGATTAATTATGAGGCTTACCTCGGCCTAGGTGATGACCTCAGACCCTCATAACATCACTCGGTGGTGACGAGGTCTGAGCTCGAACACCTCGGCCGGAGAACCTCAAACCCTTAACATCATTCATCTGGTGAAATTTATTATGGGGATAACCTCTTAGGTGAGGACCTCAGACTCTTAACATCATTCATTTGGTGATTAATTATGAGGCTTACCTCGGCCTAGGTGATGACCTCAGACCCTCATAACATCACTCGGTGGTGACGAGGTCTGAGCTCGAACACCTCGGCCGGAGGACCTCAGACCCTTAACATCATACATTTGGTGAAATTATGAGGCTTACCTCGGCCTAGGTGATGACCTCAGACCCTCATAACATCACTCGGTGGTGACGAGGTCTGAGCTCGAACACCTCGGCCTGAGGACCTCAGACCCTTAACATCATTCATCTGGTGAAATTTATTATGGGGATAACCTCTTAGGTGAGGACCTCAGACTCTTAACATCATTCATTTGGTGATTAATTATGAGGCTTACCTCGGCCTAGGTGATGACCTCAGACCCTCATAACATCACTCGGTGGTGACGAGGTCTGAGCTCGAACACCTCGGCCGGAGGACCTCAGACCCTTAACATCATTCATCTGGTGAAATTTATTATGGGGATAACCTCTTAGGTGAGGACCTCAGACTCTTAACATCATTCGTTTGGTGATTAATTGTGAGGCTAACCTCGGCCCAGGTGATGACCTCAGACCCTCATAACCACTTGGTGGTGACGAGGTCTGAGCTCGGACACCTCGGCTGGAGGACCTCAGACTCTTAAGAAACAGTTATGGCACCACATTCAGTAATGATTTCAGAGTGCATAGCATCCATGTACATTCACAAATAAAGATGAAGAGAGACATTTGCATTCAACAAAATCTTGAAATTGCATAATATTTAAGTGAGAAATTACATGCAAGATTACAAGTCAAAACAAAAAATGGAAAATACAAGTTAAACATCTGAATGAGGAACGTCTGATGTCTCTTCAGGGTTGGCCTGCTCGGTATTGGTCACCTCGGCTACTTCGTTTGCAGGGTCAGTTTCTCCGAGGTCAGCCCCTTCCAGAGTAACAGTTTGACCAGGGGCGGCAGCTTCATCCTCTATCTCCTGCAAGGCCTGGGGAGATTGGGCATCGGCAAGGCCGAGGCCCACAAAATCTGAGGCCCTAATGGTGCCAAACTCGGCCTCCCTTACCTCGGCCCACTTGGAGGTGGCCTTGATACCCCTTTCAAGGTACTCCAGGCCAAAACCTATAAACTCCTCGGAGACCTTATAGTCAGCAATTATTGTCTCCGAGGCGTCTGCAAGAGAAGCCTTCACCGCAGCATCAACTTTCCTCTGCAAAGCATCGTCCTTGTCTTTCAGGGCCTTGGTATGACTCTGAACAAGTGCAGAGATGTCCTTCTCTAGGGATTGGGCCTTATTTTCAGAGGTCTGAGCCTTGGTCTCAGCCTCCTGTAACTCGGTCCTCAGACGAGCAACCTCGGCCTTCAGGGTGCCCTCAACTTTTTTCGCCTCCTGCCCCTTCTGGATGAGAGGCAATTTCCTCAGGGCCCAGTTGGATAGTTGATACATGGCAGCCGCACCCTGCACAGTAAATGAAGAAGTCAGATGAGAAGCAGAATCATATGTTGCACTTTGGACAAGAACAAGTTATACCTGGACTACTCGGTGAAGACCAAATTCAACCATCAGGGGAGTGTCCATGGCTCTGAAGAAATGCTTGTCGGCCTCGGTCATCATATTGTTCAGAGCATCCATGGCCTGTCGGCTGTGGCCGACAACGCTATCAGATAGTTTTAACTGGTCCAGACTAGCTGATAACGTGTCGGCCGTGAGGGGGATCGCAGTGTCTGAGGCCCTCTTGTTCCGGGAGCTCGGTCTCTGATCCTCAGGAGGATGGACATCAGGTGCCCTCTTATTTGACTTGGATGTTGAAGGAGCAGGTGGAGGGGCATTCATGCCAGTCTTCTTGACAAGCCTGGACAAGCTTGGAGCCGCCATCTCCCACAACTCGTCTGAAATGTTTGGTGGTTTCTCTGCAAAAGTAAAGAGATATGAGTCAGAAATAAAGTACGTATGATAAGAGGCTACACTTGGTCAAAATAAAAATCCTTACCAAAGTCAGCTAAGGGACTTCCGCCCAGGCTCATCCCCGAGAGATACTGGGGCGTCAGCAGATGCTCAAACTTGACAAACATCCCATGGGCCCCTTGGTCCTGCAGGGCCTTCACCCTTTTGCCATGTTGCACACTTAGTCCAGGGTCAGCCCTGGCAGCCATGGTAACTTTGCCCCATTTTCGGGGTATTCTCGGCTCGAAGATGGAAGAGGGAATGGAAGAACCAAATTCCCACGGCCCTGAGACAAAAAGTACCTGGGTTTCTAATTATGGTTGGAGGTCTGAGTGACCAGGAGCATCTTTTTCTCAGGCCTCCGAGCCACAAAGTGATAGTAGCTCGGATGATTTTTGGCCGAGGTAGGGACGTAACAACCAGCAAAGACTTGCACTGGGAGGTCAGAGTGGTGAACCGCCCTCCACAAGATGATTGCCCCTATAATAACCCTCCAGGCATTGGGAGAGAGCTGCGAGGGGGCCAAGTTAATGAATGATAGAATGGTCCTAATGACGGGGTGGAAGGGAAGACGAAAACCTAACTTGAACATCTGCTCGTACAGGCAGATTTCTCCATCCCTACCGTGGTAGGCCCTCTCTTCCCTCAGAGGTCTCCTTAAGTGGATAGAGGGGCTAATGGAGTATAAGTACCTGAAGTGCTGTAGATCCACCTCAGTAATTGTGCTCTCATACTCGGCCGCCTCAGATGTGTCTACATCACTTTCGGCATCCTCATCATCGTCAAACTCAACGTCGGCTGGAGCAGACGTGGACGGGTTACCTGGGAACCTCTGAGCAAACTCGGCCTCGGTGACGGCCGACAATGGAATAGCATTTAGAATGGGGGGCACAGCCACATTTGGCTCTACAAGCTCAACCTCTGAAGAAGAACCAGAGGTACTTGTGCCATTTTGAGACGAGGCGCGACTGGAGACCTCGGCATGGTCAGGGTTCTGATCAGCCTGGGTAGTGAAGTCTATGGCCTCTTGGAAAGAGTCCACTGACATTGGATCAGAGGTGGAAGACTCGGACTCGGACATCGACAAATTGTTGGCAGATACGTCTGTCTGGTAAAAAATTTCAAGAGGACGAGGGTATACCACCTTGAGAGGTGGAGGAAAGAGGGGTCTGATGGGGGACTCTTGTGACCTACGAGCTTCTTCCTGAGCTCTCTCTATTTGTCTAATTTTATCTAAGGTCTTTTCTTTTAGAGATAGGAAGTCTTCAAGAAGTTGGTACAAGGGTCTGAGCATCTGGGGACGATCCAAGGCTTTGGCAGACCCTAAACTTGAGGGAATATCCTAAAAACTACAAACAAATATGGCTGGAAAAGTTAAGGGAATTAGAGATCAAACCAAAGAACTTATACAGGAAGCCTGGCTCACCGAAAAACTCAAGATCTCACCGGAAAACTCAAGATCTCACCGGAAAACTCAAGAACTAGCCGGAAAACTCAAGATAAAAAATATCAAAAACGAAGGAAATGGAGAGGGAGGATACCTGAAGGTGCGATTGGTGAATAACGTGGAGAGTATCGCGCAGGAAGTGAGGTATCCCTCGGTGGAACAATCGCTGGAGCAGAGGCCAACTTTGGAGAAATTTTTTGCAGAAAACAGTGGAGCAATCGCTTGAACAGGAGAGAAATGAGGAAGAAGAAGAAAAATAAAGGTTTTAACCTTTAAATACTTGGGCACGATTCCCAAGGCTCATCATTTCCTTGGGAAGCCCAAAGGACAACTGATAACATGTGCCAACCAAGTGGGCACGCCTTGGCAACGGACAAGTGTCATGCAGGTATCGACTTTGGGGTGAATAGACCTCGGAGGCAAGAACCCCCTAGTCACCCACTCTCGCAAATGACTAAGGGCTGGGGGGTGATTGATATACCCAAGTGTGACCTCGGCCTGGAGGTGCCTACCTCGGCCGAGATGAAAGCCGAGATGATGGCCAACCCACCAATGCATCGGGGCCCACGATATCATCCCTCGGCCAAGTCTACCTCGGCCCAGGCCGACACTACCACATACACCCCCCCGGGGACACTTCTCATATCACAGATGTCAACATCAACCCTAGGTACCAAGGAATAGTAACCCCGATCAACAGTAGGTCGAGATGACAAGTAGCTCTACATTCACCTTCAACATGAACCTTACCTCGGAGGAGGCCGAGGTTACCAGAGGCATCGCTTACCATCAGCACGCCAATGACTCGGCTAAGGCCGACACTGGCATACACCTCGGCTGACATAAAGCCGAGACAGCCCATGACACCTCACGGATTGAGCGGACGACCAACCCTTATAGCTCGGCCTTTCCTAGGCCGAGGCCATTCACCAACATGACTACCAAGCATCTGTTGACGTTTGGATAAGGAGACCTGGGCATAAATCAGTTATAACAAGATTATTCCCCACACGTGGGGGAATATTTCATCATAATTATCTACATGTGGCCATGACAGGTGGCACATCCCCATTGGTGAGGAAACTACACACATGCTCATTACATGCATAGGGGGTACATTACACCCCCTAGGCACTATATAAAGGGATCACCCCCTACCTTGCAAAAGGATCCAGAGATAAGAACCCTAGCTAAAACTCTATCTAAACTACACACAGTAGAGAGAGAGAACTTGAGAGGTTGTATCCATGGCCATTAGTGCCTTCTTTCAGTGATATTACTCACACACACTCACAGTGAATGTAGGCCGGATTGGCTGAACCACTTATATATTCAGGTGTCATTCCTCTTATCCTCACCTCATTCTTATCTTCTTTATACAGCTGTGCTGCCATTGTCATACCTATATTGAGCTTGCAAACACCTCACCTGGTGGTGCTGATTTTCAGCATCATCAGTCTGTGTGGAATCGTGACAAAACTATACAACCTAAACTCAAGCATATTTTGTTTCGGGAATAAATTAAATAAACATACAACAGACTCAACTGAAAATATTGTCCGAGACCTTGAGGAATTTTATTGAGACATGGTTAAGGAGTATTACATGACTTCCCATTTTATTAGCGGTGATTCTAGTTTCATCGCTACCGTTCATGGCATTGCTATCACCATTACTCATGCCCTTATTCGTGGGATTTTGGACTACTTGTTGAAAAACTCGACTACCCTTAGAATCTCAATGACTTACCTAGCCCTAACTTCATCTTGCATGAGATTACCAACAACACTGTTACTATATTTGGGAAGGCTGCTTTAAAGCTAAAATACTTGATGGACTTATGCTATTTACTCTACATGATCATCCATGCCAACATTGTCTAGATGAGTCACCATTACTCCATTCCTCATTTTAACTGTTCAATATTTGTGTGAAGTTGGAGAAGGTGTAACCATGGATTTGGGATGTGTTTTGTTCATAATGATTTTTGGGCACAAACCCGTCTCTATTTATGTTTGTCTCATCCACCATCTACTAACTGCCCCAAATGTCTACATTTACTCTGAGGAGAAAAAGTTGAGCACTAAGAATATTTTTATTTATTCTTCTCTCAGGTAGGAAGAAGTCTACACAATTTGAGACTGAGACTAAGGTTGATGAAGTTGAGTTAGTAATTGATGGAAAACTGGTTCCTCATCTCGTCCTTAAGCTCAAGATGCACCCACGCAGTCTTCTGGAGCATTTTGCATCCTTGGTGATCAGATCACCAAGATATCTGATCGGGTTATCGGTTTACTCCATCTTGACATCACCTCTGACCACCTATACATGTCTCAACAGTTTGAGTCATTTAAGCAAACTCATATTGTGTTCCTAACTTTGATCTCTACTCAGATGCAAGCACTACACCGAGACGTCATGGGCCTTATCAGTGAGGTCTGTTTTCCTCCATAGTTATTACTATAAGTCCGAAGATAATAATGGCGAGTAGAGTGGAAGATTTATATTAGTAGTGATGTCTATTTTAGTGGTTCTGGATGTTCAGATTTTGATTGTTGTTGATTTCTGGTGGTTTTTTTGTCGAGACTCTATTTTGAATGTTTCCTACTTGTACTTTGTGGTACTTTGGGCGAAAGCTTTTTCTGGCTTCATTGAACATCTTTTAGTGCATTTTCTATATAATTTTTATTTATGACTTTGAATTATGTATTATGTTGCATATATATATATATATAATTTTCACCTCATATTTGTGTGTTTTTTCCTGACACATCATGGACTCTTTTCTTTAATATTTACTCAATTATTTCAAGTGTGCCTTTATTCCATATTTGTACTAGTTGACTGGCATTTTTATCATTGTGTTATTTTTTATGCCATTGACCGGTAGTCTTATGTATTCTTGTTTTAAGTAGACTTGGTTTCCTTGTTGTTGACTTAATGTGATTTGGACTACATTCCTTGAAATACATACGCTATCTGTAATAATTTCAAGTGAAATGACTCATTATATGATCTATGATAACACATTGACTTAGCTTAATACTTCTTTACCTTTGTCAATTATATGACAAAAGGGGTAGAACTGTTAGATTAAGGGAGAGTTCTTTTATTGAAAACATCTTGATTTATTTCATAGGAAACTAAAAAGGATGGATTATATATTCAAGAAATGAATTACATTTCTCACTTTTGTTATAACATTAGGATAATTGCATACTAAATTGCGAATAAAGAACTTGGATGATGGATCAATTTTCATATCTTATCCATCAATTTTATACCTAAATTATCTTTACACATTGATATCGGTAATTCTTTTGTTCAGGATGGATGACAATTCAACATGTTCAAGATTTCTTTGGATGATTAGTTGTTGTTTGAACATTTGTAGCAGAGGTAGATCTTTGCGTTTCGCCAAACCGTGTCTTTATGTCATAGGTCGTTAGATTTTCTTATAATACTTGTAATATCCGTTTTGTATATTTTATGATAGAATAGACAAAGAGGGAGATTATTGTGACAACCCGTGATCCGAAATAAGGGGTGGCCAGCCCGATACTCCAACATAACGAAATCATGGATGGAATCATTCTCAGTATCATGACAATATAATAAGTATAGGGGAAAACAACCCAATAATTTAGAAAACGGGTTACCAAAATTTTAATTTAGTGATAAGTTAAGAAAATAATTTAAGCAACCCAATCTAAAAGAAAGTGGAATCCCAAGAAAACTTATATTACATCCATAACAAATATACAATAAGAGGACCGAATATGTTGTCGGTCAACAGTTACATACAACATATTACAACCGTTTAATAAATTACATAATACATTCATTAAAAAGTTACAAAAGTTTGGGCCACACGTCCGAGTGAAAGACCCGATCATATCTAGAATACAAAAATGAAGGCGTCTAACAACACATCCTGTAATATCCGCAAAATCTTACAGATCCACAAAAGCATTGGAGTAGGAATATCAAAACGGGCGCCCTTGCGGCGTAGCACCTGAGCGGATACAATTTCATACACAACAAGGAAAATGAACTGGTCAGGGCCTGGTTTTATATGATTACCAGATGAACAAGAAGCATGACAATTATGAACAGTTAATCATGAGTAATGAAGATGAGAATCCAACAACGTAATCTCAAAGTATAATAAGACAATTTAAGGGATTATACTTTTATTTAATTATGCAAGAGTATATAATTAGACAACATTAATTAAAGTCTCCATCACTTTACCAATTCATTTCATCTTTCCATTCCTTATCAAGAATATCATTACTGTCATATGAACTTATGGCATTTCACATATTTCAAGTCCCACTTGATTCAGAATGGTTATATTCTTATACATATAACGATTCTAAGACCACCCCTCTGAGTTTTCCTACTGGGCACTCCCCTAAATGACTATCATCTTCCAGGGCCTATCAAACAAGACAACTTGGGCACCTAACGCACGTCGAGAAGTGGCCATATGCCTGCGAGTGAGTCATAACCACACCCAGAATTACCTCACTAGCGCAGAATAAAACATATAACAATCCCGCATAATGACGAGGACTATAGTCTCCCTGCGTTCATTAGTCAGGGGACATCACCTCATGTGCGAGCTTCCCTTATGATAGCATTTAGAGAGGTGTGTTTAAGTAAATTAGCTTTTACCATTTAAATATCATTTTCATTTCCATTATTCATATGTATGTTTAATTTTATCCGAAATCATAATCATTGAATATTCTCATTAACATTCATTATATTTTAAGTCCCGAGTTATTCTCCAAGTGATCGCAATAATTCTACAAGTCCCAAGGTTTTATATACCTCCAGTGAGCCCCTAAAGTCTCCAAGTATGGGCTTACAACTCCTAAACTCCTAATAATGTATTAAAGGAAAGAAAGGCCCTAACCTCAATTTGTACATCTCAGGAATAATCCTCGTTTAACCCATTCCTAACGTAGGGTTATGACTCAACTCAACTAAAAATCTAGGACTCTAAGTTTACTTCATATAAGAAGGTTCCTAGGTCCTAAACCTAAAGAAAAGGGTTGGAATTAAACTAAGAAAAATCACCCTAAAATGCAGGATTTTCGAATCGATTCGGTTAAAAAAGCGAATCGATTCGGACCATCCGAATCGATTCGATCAGGAAATTTGGGTTTCTGCATAAATTCTGAATCGATTCGGACATGCTGAATCGATTCGGTCCATTCAGATATGTAAACTTCCCCTTGGGCGAATCGATTCGGGCATGGCCAAATCGATTCGGCCCTGCGAATTTTCCAAGTTTGGCTATGGAGTCTTAGACTCCAAAATTCCCCCAACTCCAATAAACCCAAACCAAGATCATTTATTGCCACCAACTGATTATTAATGCATCAAACAACAATGATTTACACCAATACCCATCCAAATCAACCTCCAAGGATTCAAAACCCATAAATCCATAAAAACCCTAACTTTGTTGAACCATAACTAATACACAACTATCAATACTAATTATTCATCTTAAATCACATAGTAACAAGTAGAAAACTTGCCTTGGTGTAGGAATCTCAGATTTTCTTGTAGTAACAACAATCTCCAAGCTTGAATCTCTCTCTTTTCTCCAAAGTTCTCTTCCTCTCTCTTTTTCTCTAGGTCACTACTTAAGAGAAATAAATGAAATGCAAGACTTAAAAATCGTAGCTTAAGTTTAAATTCCAATTTAAATGATTAATACCGCGATAAAATGACTCGCAACTACACATTTAAGCTATAACCAGTCAAAAGTGCCCGAAACATCAAAATACAATATGGCACTTATTTCGACTATCTCGCACATTTCCGGACTAACCACACCCTCCAAATTATCATTTGGGAATTTTATAACTCATTTCAAGTTTCGATTTCATTTTAAACCATAATGTCATTTTAAATCTTATGGCACAATAAAACACAATATGGTGATATTTACCTACACAAACGGTAAATATGCAATATTTTTGTAAATATTAACTTTTATTTCATTAAATTAATACATACTCCACATTCCAACATTTTATATATAATTACTTCACATAGTAAATAAATATAAAATAGGTTCTCAAAAGCGAGGGTTGTTACAATTATAAGAGTATGCCTTATACTGATGCGCCCACATGACTAGATTATCTTATGCCGTTGTCAAAATACGAGTATTATCCTTGAGGTCGTTCTGGAAAATCTACGTTAAAATGATTCAACGTGCATCCTTGAATACATGCATCCTTTTTATACCACTCTTAGGAAGGTAAAAGGACATAGAGACTCGCATGCACGCTTTGTCACACAAATTATATTTTTTATAAAATCTTTTTTGTGAGTATGTTCTTTGGTATGGCTTTGTTATAGCAAATATATATATATATATATATAATGCAAAGAGTATTTTTTTTATTCTTTATTGAGTTAATATATATATTTATTAAGTTAAAAACTGGACTTGGTTTAAACTTCAACTTTATGGTCCTTCTTGGTTGCTACATGTCTGTCGCCTTAGCATTGTCGCAAAGAAACTTTTCTTCGCTACAACGAAAGCTTTTCACTAAACGCCAACTTGATTAGGGATTTCTTCAGTTTTACCACAACCTAATGTGACACCCCGCCTATTTAAACCACCGGTGATCAGTCCTTTATTAAAATAAATAGGAATTTCATTTGGTTCATTGTTAGCATCACCGTCGAAAACTTTTCAAATTACTAACCATCTATGTTAAATTAAGAGGGTGCCAAATTTTATCTTTCATTAATAGAACAATATGCGGAAAATAAATACATTAACTAAACCATCCACACAATCATAATAGTCTGAATCAATCATATAATAACCACGTGAATAAATAACACTGAATAATTTCCTAAAAAAAATCCAACAATAAATTTAAGGAAATAAAACGGAATCCAAAGCATAGTCTAATGAATAACTGAACAACTGTATCAACTAAAGGGGCAACATGCCCAAATGAAATGCTGAATAGTAAATAATAGTCTTAGAATGAATAATTGAAGCGTCTAAGCAAAATCTTGTAAGCCTCCATGAATGCTGCATCTATGCATCCCTAGAATGAGTCATCAAGCTTGGCGTTCCTGCGGGTGGACACCTAAAATATTTTGAAAAAATATTTTGACAGGGGTAAGAGCCCAAAACCATTTAAAAAATATTTAACAAGTGTTAAAAATGAAGTAACAGTAGCTATTAGATATACATGTTAGTTTCGCATACTCTCCCTTAAGATCCTCACCTCTCAACTAAAGTGCACACCTAACGTCTCCTAATAATCCTCCTAGTTATACTACCTAGCCTAACTAGACATAAGTATATATCTCCTCATTAAATTTGGCTCCCCTGTATTAGGGATGGTAATTTAACCCGATCCGTAGGAGCCCCGCCCCTAATGGGGTGGGTTTTAAAACCTGATTAATGAATTAGGAGCGGGCATGGGCCTTGAAAAAAATCCATTTATTAAATGGGGCGGGGTAGGAGTCGAGTTAAATAAAATCGCCCCGCCCCGTTTAACTTATGCCTTCAAACTTACCCTTTGTATGTATGTTAATTATAATTAAACCACACACACACACACACACACACACACACACACACACACACACACACACTAAAAAACCCTATATATGCATGTTAGTTTTGTAAAAGAATCTATGTGGAAACATGGATTGACAATTGGCGGATTACCTCACATATTGAAATACAAACCATTGTAGGCATCTAAGATTGTAATGAAATTATGTTAATTTTACTATTTTTAAAATTAAACCAACCCGTAGGAGCTCCGACCCACCCCGTTTATTAAATGGTGTGATTAAGAGTTAATTTAAATAAAAATTTCCCCGCCTCGCCCCGTTTATCAAATGGGGCGGGTTAGGGTTTTGAAAAACCAACCCTGTTGCCATCCCTACCTCGTACTGCCCATACAGTACGCTACCGTATTAACATTTCTCGTATGTTATCGCTAAACCATTTCGTTAAGTTCCACATACTTAAGTTATCTTTAGATATACATTATCTATATCTTCTACCATCACACAAAAGTAGACAAGTCACATAAGAGTGTGTGTGTGTGTGTGTGTGTGTGTGTGTGTGTGTGTGTCTTTCTCTCTCTCTCTCTCTCTCTCTCTCTCTCTCTCTATATATATATATATATATATATATATATATATATATATATATATATATATATATATATATATATATATATATATATATATACACACACACATACTTATGTGACTTATCTACTATTGTCAATGGCCACCGCGATGCTTGCATACTCTGTTATCAAGTCCATGTACTTCCGTACCATATCAAGGACCATCAGTTCGGAATGTCATCTCAAACCCTAAATCAAACAACCCACAATGGAGGCGAACATAGTTCTAAACCTTTGGGATACGCACATACCTAACATACCCAAATGACCTGCCAGTTCCACTAATACACATTACATAGTGGGCCTCCCTAAGTCCTATGTTCTTGGACACGAATCCATACCTCGCTGGAATCGCCAAAGTGGGATCACCCTCTGCGCGGAACCTCTCATGATAGTAGGAAATGTAGTTATGTTCACACACATAATCAATCATGTAATAGGTATTCACACAATCTATATATATCCATATATTTAGTAGGTATGCACAAAATCCATCATGTAAACCCATACGTAGTATTTATCTCTCTCGAATACTCAACGTACTAATAATTCTCACACAATGTGTTATCCGTATTTTTTGAGTATCACTTACTACCTAAATGTCCCAACTATCCCTTAAGGTATTTCAGTAGTTTTTACATCCCCCTACTACTGGTCTAAGTCTTGGGTTCACTCATGTTGGCCGTGATCCGTTCTCAATTCTCGTAATTTATTAAGTTTCATATTATGCTCTATCGGCCCAAATCGTAATCCCCTTGTTTTTGCCCAAGCCCTAGTCCTTACCATAGGCCTACCGGATCTCACTAAGTCTTCATAGTTTAAGAAAAATACAAAAGTCTTCCATTTATTTATTTGTAAAAAATAGGCTTAAATAAAGAAAATAGCAAAAATCTCGACAACTGAATCAATTCTCCAAACCGAATCAATTCATCTAAGGAACCGAATCGATTCGCGACGAGCAGGTCATCTTCCTATTGCATTGTTATGAGTTTTTTCCATTAATATCAAACCCAACCTCTATGGATCATACCTAAACTCCCATATAATTCAACCCATCATCAAATATAAGTATATTAAGTGTTTCTAACAAATTTTTAATACTAAAACATCATTAAATTCCATATTTAACAAGATTTGATCATGATTTGTCTATACAAACCCTAGTTTCACTTTTTTATGCATGTTCTTCATAAAACCCATAACTTAATCCC
Source organism: Sambucus nigra (assembly GCA_949130495.1). Classification (NCBI taxonomy): domain Eukaryota; kingdom Viridiplantae; phylum Streptophyta; class Magnoliopsida; order Dipsacales; family Adoxaceae; genus Sambucus; species Sambucus nigra. The sequence continues at coordinate 185,878,725 of OX422222.1, read as the reverse complement.
TCATAACATCCCAAAAGTCATATTTCGTATCGTCAAACTCATAAATCAAGTATCTAATATGAATCCCAGTTGTTAACATGAATTAAGCCCAATGTTTTATCTCAAAACCATGTATTCATGCTAGATTACATCTAATTCTACCATGAATATTATAACTATTCAAGAACATGCAAGATTAAGATTTGCCTATTGTGAAAATGGTCTAATATCATTTTCAGATGATGAAGATGTCCTCCTCCCCGTCCGATCCACACTCCGATGATATTGACGGTTCAAGAATGGAGTCGAATGCTTTAAGAATCCTCTCTTCTTCATCTCTCATGGCCTCTACTGGTCTTCTTTGGTTCTGACCCTAGCCTTCTACAACTACATGCTGATATAACACTTAAAAATTCATATCTCCTCCAACCCTAGTCTCCCAAATGATTGAAACGCCCTTACGAGGTGTCAGGTTGGTCTAAAATCGTTCTGGGACCTAATCAGCACAACCGAGTACTATTCTGACTATTTCGACCCATCGAGAATCAATTGTGATCTCGAAATCACCATCTGACTCACTCTACAAAAATCTCCTATCTCGACATCATATAGTATATACTCGACTTCCGATTGAGATATAACTACGTCACATCACTATCATTCATCATGACATAAAATAATTATTTACTATTTGCTTAGTAATTATATTGCATAAATATTAATCTTTATCTCTCTCGATTAATATTTTAATCCACACATAATATTTAATTAAATTAAATTACGTCACGCGTGTAATTTAAAATAACCGAATTAATTAAAATTTAAATACGCAGAAATACAAGGTGTTACATCTACTTTGCCAAAGCATTGCACCAGCGAAGATCTAACAAAGTTGTATAGTCTAGTGCAAAAAGCTTACTTTTTGTCTAGATTCTCCACATCTTTTCTCGGTACTCTTGCAACACTAAAGATCTAGCCATATCCTTTTTACCTTTTGCATATTATCACTTCAATGTAAGATTACAACTTAGCTACTTTTCCCCCATGCTTCTCTTACAAGCTTGAGTGTATATGTATGTGGGTTAAGGCTTCATTTTGTAGACACAAGTGAAGTGCGAGTTTGTGAATTCTTTGCGAGGTAAAATATTTTGAAATACAAGCTTTTGTTTATTAGCCTAAAGATTCATTTTTTGAGAGAAAAATATTTGTAAGATAAAACTTCTTTTGTGTTGAATAATGTATTCTTCCATGTGTTATTCTCATTTTTATCTTCTTTATATTCTTGAAATATTTTAAAGTTTTAATACCTCTGAAATCCAAAAATATTTTGGAATAAATTTATTTTCTTAATTTTTTTTTAAACATTGAATAAATCTCTTTTTAATTTGTTCTTGAGTTATTTTTAAATTTTACTTATCTCAAAAATATATTTATGACTTAAGATAAAATGCACTTTCACTTTAGGTTCTTCACATACCTAGAAAGTGGTACTATACTTGTTGGAGGCATTTAAACTTTGTTTTAAGATTTGGAAAACAAGTTCTTCTTCCACTTCAAAAGGAGGATTATTGATTATGTCTTGAAGAAGACATTGGTTGCGACCAATATCGATTTCGGTTGTGAATCGCGCTCCAACCATTGACGCCTTCCCGCGGTGGAAGATATGGTAAGTAGTGTTTCTAGATGGTCATTGCACTGTGTGATTGTAAGTCTTTGTCTTTTAGGTGTAATCCCCTAACCTAGTTCATTTTTTGTTCTATTGGCTTAAGGTTTTTCCCATTGTGGGTTTTTCCTAGTACGCTTTGGTATTGTGCTACAATATTTACCTTTTTTCACTTAGATTAAGTCATCTAATATTAAAGATAAAATTTGTGTAATCTACTTAGTAAATAATATGTCGCATAGACCTTAGGTATTGTCTTTTTTATCCTTAACATGAATTAGAGGAAAACCTTATCAATTTATTGATAAATGATTCTAATTGAGTATCCTCCGTCCTTCTTGGTTTTGAGCACACGGACTCTCAATTTCTTTGTCCAAAGGGTCTACATCTGGGTGAATACATACGGTGTCATGATCTATCCCTAGCATGTCATTGAAAAAAGCACACAAATATGTCCCTTCGCTTTCTAAGGTTCTTGACTAATTTGCTTTTGACATTAGGTTTCACGGAAAAACTATTCTGCACAATTTTTTTTGTATCCTCTTCATCAAGAACCATTGATTCTACCTGCTCATCCGCCTCACCCTTTGTGAGTTTCTTCTCGTCACTGGGGTCGTGTGTATCGATATTGTATGAAGTTATTTTTCTTTTATAAGTTTCCTTCTACTCAACAGATACGGAATAACATTCCCTTACATCAACTGGATCTCCTGAGACACCTCTTAGTGCATAGTGCGTAGGGAATCTCGTAATCTGATGGATAATAGAATGAACGATTTCAAATTGCTCTAGGGAAACGCAACCTGAGATAATTTTATATGTAAAGATCACATGCTAATCCATGACGAAGAAGTTCACATTTTTTGTCAAGCAAGTTGTTCGTTTACCCATACAAACATCCAGTTCCACAATTGTAAGTGGAAAGATTCCCCCCCCCCCCCACTAAATTCGATGAGGGGTTAGTGGTAGGGTTTAATTTTCTTAACATTGAGATTCTTCCAAAAGATCACATCAATTGATATTCCCCCATCAATATGAATACAAGAAACATTATATTGATGGACTATGGGGCATATGACCAATGGTTCATCATGCGACTATAATATGTTCTTAAAATCCATTTTAGGAAATCAATTGATGGATGTTCTCCTTCATAGGATAATTTTATTTTTTATCATCTCTAGAAAGATATATTTCCATTGACCGAGATCCTTCTCTTACTTCTCCTATGTGTGCTTTTCTATTGGCTAACTCTACCCTTGTATTAGCGACTCCTCCTAAAATCATGTGCATGTTGAATGTGATCATGTGTAAGTCTCCCTTTGGATCCTTAGATTTTTTAGGAAAGTTCGGTTCTTCATCAGAGTCAATTCCGAATTCTCATATTTTGGTTTCATCCTTTATTTATTATGTGCTTTTTCTCGGTCAGGGGACCTATCTATTACTTTTCTCTTAAGGGAGGTCATTTATATCTATAACTCTATTCAACTGACCATTCTTGAAAAGTCTTTAAATCCCATCCTTATAAGCATAAAAATCATCGGTGTTATGGTCATGGTATTTGTGAAAGTCATAGTATTTGTTTATCTTATTTGATGGAATTTTAGTTTATTTAGTTACTTGATATCCTCCTTATCTTTGATTTCGTTCAAGATATGATTCACTTGGGTAGTAAGGAGTGTATAACTCGTGAACTTATATTTAAACTTCTTCTGAGATTTCTTACCCCCTTTTTCTTTATTCTGAGGTGACTTACCAGATCCCTCTTTTTTAAAATCACCATTCTTAGATACAATTGCTTCTTCTACAACCATGACCTTCCATGCTTCTGCCAGAATCTTATTTATTGAGGTAAAAGGTCTTTTAAGAGGGCCCAATACAAAGTATCAAGGTAAGATCCTATTGATTAGGGTTGTCATCATAATGTTTTCACCATAATAAATAACATAATTTTTTTATTAAATCTGGAGATGAAATATCTTAGTGCTTCCCCCTTCTTATGTTAGACATTTAAGAGGCGAGTCACCCTCCTATCAGGCTTCAAGCCAAAGAAAAAAATGTGTATGAACTTATTGGTCAATTCTTTGAAATTTTTGATCTCCCCCCTCAGTAGGCTCGTACCATACATGGGTTGCCCCGATAAGGGTGCTTGAAAACTGATCGACACCACATATCATCGGGTACAGATTAAATGTTAGCATCCGGATGGTACATCTCCATTTAATGAATAGGACTGGAGATCCCATGATACTTTAGCAAAACTAATAGGGGTTTAAATTTTGTAGGAGTGGATGACTAATTATTTCTTGGATTAATGGAGACCCTTCCATGTAACTCCTTTCAAGGAGGGTTCTTAGTTTTCATCAAATTCCCTAACTTGTTCTCCAATATTTGGATGAAAATATTCCACGAATTCTCACTCTTGAGATGATTATTTTCATATATATCTCTTATTAATTATCCCATACTCCCTATAGTCAAAGTATGAGACATATACCAAGGTCCGACGTAGGGTGAACCCGTTCAAATCGGTGGTCCCCTGTATTCCTCGAGATACTATTTTATACCGCACTGACTATAAGAAATTAGGACACAATATTTTGTCCTTAGCCTATCCTGAGCTGAAGGTTTTACCAGTCTAGTGAAGGTACTTACCTTTTACTGTGATGGATGCCTCATCTAGGTTACTTGTATTGTCTTCGGAATTGAAGAGGACTTAATTAGTTGGTAGAATTAGTCTAAAATTATTAATTATTATTCATCCTCTACTTCTTCCAACTTAGTCATTAGAATTTCATCACTCAGATTTTCCTCTTCATATCCCATTTCAAACTGATGGGATCCTTCCACATTTCTTTACCTCATCCCCGATGGCCCAGCCTTCCTTAGGTCATAGAGCAATTCTTCTAAGTAGGATCCAATTTGTGATTTTGTCTTCTACTAATTATCTATCATCATTGTTAGTGCTTAGATGTGCTCAACCATATTTGAAGGTGGCACGCTGCTTGAGGCGTTCATTCCACCAGGAGGTGGTGGCGATGGTAAATCTGATGACATTTTCGACCATCAAAATTTTGAATCAAATAGGAACTTTTACCTAGAAAACATTGAGCAATAGGATGAGCAATAATAAATAGGTCTAAAATTATAGGATTAATAAATTGGCCAAAAATCGTAGATCTATAAATTAAAAAGAGATGAAAATGATCAAATTATAATTACAAGATCAAATCAACAAAAATATTATAACGAATAGGAATTTCATCGAGAATTGCACCTAAGTGAAGATTAAACTCATGAAATTCCCAAAAATGAAATAAATATGAGTTTAGGGAAAACCCTTGACTCAAAGCGTTAAATTATAGATCCAAATTAGAATTAAATCAGATCTGCACCAGTAACTAGGTTATGAGAGTTCACCCGTGGAAAATGATAAGGTTTCGAGTTGGTTCCCACTTATGAAGTCAAACTGATGTAAAAACATAATGAAAATTGGATAAATAAGATCAAAACATAGAGATTCAAATGGTTCAAATACTTAGGCCTATATACACTGAAGGTAACTTATTATTCATTATCAAAAGAGTGTTATACAAGTTACATATGACACTTTCTCTTTCTAGACTATATTTCAATAGAGTTTTAGTAAGTTTTACAATACATATCTAACTTGGAGTACAAGTGATAGAATGAAGTGTTTATATAGGGGCTTGGGGTGTAATTTTCACCCCAAGTCACATGATGCAAGATGCTTTATAACCTTTCATTAGCTATTACCTATGCTTATAGAAGATGTTAAGAATGCTCGATTATTCCTTGAAGATCCATGTTTATTTCTTCTCACGCTTATGAAGTTTGGAAATGTCCATGATGTGTTAAAATCAACATTTTTCTAGACTTTTATTATAATTGGGCCGACCTTGCTGAGGCCGACCCTATTCCGGCTAACCTCCTTATCCCCGACCCTAAGAGGCCGAGGGTATGAAGGCTAGGCTCCATAGGACAACGGCTGTAATCCCTTAATTCCCATATAAGGTTGTTTCCCGGATCATATTTATAGTTGTTTACCATTTGTTTCAACAATTCAAATGTCTCTTCCCTCCATCTCACCATAAAAAGGAAAAAAATGAAACAAAACATAACTATAGACTAATTTATTACTCCCTCCATCCCAAATTAACAATCACCAATCGCAGGTAAAACATTTTAAGAAAAAAATTACTTTTCAAATTTATCATCCTAAAAATGATGAATATTTTTTAATGCCAGAGCTGCAGTTGGATCATTATTTGATGATGAGATGTTTTGAAAGGATAACATTGCAATCTCACCCAATATTATTTAGAGGTGATCAACGATCCACCCTTAACACGAAACGTTTGGAACTAAAAGCCTAGTCATAAAACGTGTTTAGTCCAAGGCTTTTTAATAAAAAATATATACTTAACTTACTAAAATATCCTTAAAAAGTCCACAACATATGAGATAAAAATCGGCACTTCATAGTGTTAACGTACAATAATCGTTTACTATAACAAAACGATTATCCCCTACACGTCTGCTGAATTTTTAAAAATAAAAAGCTTTCCCAAAATTGAAATTTTTTTCCACTGTTATATATTAAAATTTCTCATTATTACCGCCTTCATACAAATATCGAATGGTTCAATTTGTAGATTAAAATATAACTTTTTTTTATACATCCCTCATTTTTCTACGAATCACATTCATCTGCTGTAGAATGTCAATTTTTAATCTTAATAAATAGCACTATAAATAATAAGTGAAAACATTTATTTTGAATCAAATCCAGCATATAAACGATTACGTTTTAATCCAAAATCTCCGACTCAGTGAGTTGAGTTAATATATTATCTGTTATTTTATTGTTTAAAGATGAAATTACATCCAAGTCTATTGTAATAATTCAATTTTTTTTAGATTATCATTTATATTTATAGTTCGATCAACCAAATACATTAAATTATAATTCAGCTTTGTTCATAATTTCTATCTTTTCTTAGTGATATATGATATAGTGAGTCCTCATTGCGAATTAAAAATTAGAAAATTCAATGATGGTCAATGATATTTCGCATTGCAAAATAGCATTGAGAAATTATAGTGCGAAATAGCAATGGAAAATCTGAGTGCAAAATAGATGATTGTAAATGTAATTGTGATATAATAATGCGAAAATATCATTCATTTATTTTATTTTTAACATATTTTAAAAAATTTCAACATTAACGTATCTCTCCTTTTTTTTTTGTTAATAGTCTTTGTTGTAATTTCATTAATTTTGAACATTTTTTAATGAAATTCAAGCATTAATATATCTCCGTCATTAGGTGGTAATAGTACTCGTTAGAGCAATTCATATTGCAAAAGAACAAACGAAGTTTACTTTTTTTTTTTTATAAAATCTCACATGGAGATATAAACATTTCTCTTTGTGGAATCATTATCTTTCGTAATGGGAAATGAACATTTCGATTGCGAGATGAACATGTCGCAATGCAAGATGAAAATTTATCCTACGAGATTGTTTGTATGACACCATTAATGGTACTTAAAAAAACAACTTAGGTTAAGCATGGTAATTTTACGCTTACATTTAAAAAAAGTTATCCCCTTAAGAATTACATCAATTTTGCATTATTTACACTCTAAATGTTCATACTCATCCTTATAGAAGCACCTTCTAAAATTATAATCTAACTTACAAGCAGACTCATACCGAGTACATAGGCCATAGAACCTTGAATTTCTTGCAACAACTTCACAACGCTGGAATGGTTCCTTCCACAAATGCCTAATACCTTTTAAAAACCCTCTCCCTCAACAATTATATTACAAATTCTTTGTCCTTTGATAAACAAGTATGGACATAAATACTGCAAAATCATGTAAAGCATTTATATCTCTAGTAGCGCCCAAATATTTGAGTAAAGACTGTGACTGCCCACCAACTGATGCTTACATAAACCTCATCATCTCATAAATATATTTGATGTCATTTAAAGGCATGTTATACCTAATACGGAACCATTTTTTTTTTCCAAAAGTCACTCTTATCGAAATTTTTAATGGGTATATCTCCTATGTAAAATTCATCTAAGGTATCGTCATGTAAACACATGTCCTTATTTTTTTGGATATAGAAAGTGCCTTCAAAATATCAACAGTAGACAAAAGTGCACATATCTTAATTAGCAATTCATCACTGAGATTAAACATATGTGCCATTTTGTTCTAATTTCTGAAGAGAGAATATTTCTTTAAATGATAAAAGAAGAAGAGATAATGACATGTTATGAAAAGTTTAACAAGTATTTAAATATGTAGATAATATTTCACTCCTTAAAAAATGAGTGGCTTGTCTTGAAAGTAATTATGAAGATGATACAAATTGACGGTAGTTGAAAAACTTATTTATAGATAATGTTCACAATGCGAAATATCACTACAAAAATGACAGTGTGAACTCGCATTGCGAAATGTCACATCTTTGTAACTACACTTAATAGTAATTGATTAAACTTTCATCTTTATTGTGGAATACTAATCAAATTAATAACGAGTTTCATTAAATGAACTGAATGCTTACGTTGAAATTAGGATATAATAATGATGATGACTGTCTGCATATTTAAAGAAGTGAATGGACACTTGTTGCATATGGAAAAGAGTTAAAATATTAGTCAGTTAATCAATTTATGTGACGTATGCATTACTAATGTCTCTCTAGGAGTTTATATGTTATTTTAGTAGACCTCTCTAGAGTAAATATAAAATTATTGTTTTATATCTGCCATTTAACAAAAACATTGTTTGCTAATGTCATAATATTTTATGATGTTTTAATAAAAAAAAATATTGTTTTATGTTAATAATGATTAAAACTTTATTTTCTCCCTCTAGAGAGGACTATATATATATGTTGGAATAATCTTATTCATAATGATGGATTTTATTAAATGAAGTAAGAGGATAAGTGACCCAACATATAGGGAGTACTTATGGAAGGCTTCATATTCAACAAAGTTACTGAATAGTGTATTCATAGGAGGAAAAGGTGATTTTGAAATCTAAAAAGTCAAATTCTCAACTGATGTAACATTTGTATTATCCACTTATATGCATGCATTCATCTATAAAACATTAGTCCCATACCCATTCAATTACATATTCTTTATAAAATGTCAACATAAAAACTCTAATACTCTTTTAATTTTTTTTTATTTCAATAATGATTCACCTTATCAAACGCTTACAAAACCATATGAATATGGCAAATGAAGTGGAGACAAGAACATAAAGACATTGACGAAATTATCCATGAACAGTGTTGCATATAATGAGTTCTTTATATATGTAGAACAAGGTCGCATTGTATTACATTAAATACCCGATCTATATTAAGGGGTTGACATTCCTCACAACTTTGATGATATATGGACTCTATGTGTCCAACAAGTCATACCATAATATGAGGTTATTATTTTGCAAAGGGATTCAAAATTGTGTCTATGTGAAGGATTAATTCCAATAAGGGTAACCACTATTAATTCACTTAATAAAATCCCTTGAAGATTTCGGAGATGCTTACGTTGACTTCCTAGATAGTATGTTTCCTTTTTACATGTCTTTTATTTTGATGCGAAGAAGGTCTAAAGACCATACAAACTTTGACATTTCAGATGGAGATGTTGGTTTCATAATGGTAGTTTTTTTGCTGATTCAGTCAAGTTGGTGCATCTCATAAGGAACTACTTTTATGAAACCACTATCTTCATCCGAAATACCGAAGTTTATCAATTGGTCTTTGATGATGTTGAAAATAGCACCACCCTTTAAGGTGTTTGCAAGCTCAATTCAGTGTTAACAATGGCAGTATAAAGGTATATATTAGAAGGAGGTGAGGAGAAGAGGATTCACACCGGAATATAAGTGGTTCAGCCAATTAGACCTATGTCCACTGTACAAGTGTATGATATGTATCACTGTATGAGGGCTCTAATGGCCATAGATACAAACTCTCAAGCTTTATCTCTCTACTGTGTATTTAAAGAGAGTTGTAGCTAGGGTTGTTAATTTCGAATCCCCCTTCAGGAAGGAGAAGACATGTTATATAGTACCTGGGGGTGTAATGTACCTCCCATGCATGCAATGAGCATGTGTGTGTTGATCTACACAATATGATGAAGACTTCTGTCACTGTCACATGTAGAGAATGATGATGAAATATTCCCCCACGTGAGGGGAATGATTTGTTATAACTGATTTGTGTACACGTGTTCCCAGCCACACATATGCGCATAAGAGCTCGACCATCTGTCTGGTCACGACCTCGGCCTGAAATAGTACGAGGTTGGTAAAGTGTAACTGTCATCCCATCCGAGATTAATCATGATAAGCTCGGATTATGTGGAGCCGTGGTTAGGTAGGTGATATCATAAGGTAGGCCTGGGCCGAGGTTAAGCTGGAACATGTTAGGAACATTGGTTGTTTCCCAGCCGAAGCTGGCCTTAACCTCGGCCTACTCCCAGCCGAGGTTGTCATCCCTTGGATGGCCTGATGAATCACTATTCCCATGGATCATGAGGGCCTCTCTTGACGAGGTTGGTAGTATCGTCGGCCATGGCCGACCTTGCTTGGGACGAGACCGCTGGTCATTGTTCTAAAACCCTTCTAACATTGGCCATACTAATAGACGAGGTTGATGCCTCTGAGCCGAGGTGGTACATTTAAGGAATATCAATCACCCCTAGCCCTTAGTTACCTGTGGTATCAGGTGTCTAAGGGGTATATTTACCCGAGGTTGAATTTCTTAAGGTTTCAATAGTCTCTTGACAAGTGTCAGCTACTGGAGTAGATAGCGTGATTTACAGGTTTGATGATGTTGGCTGTCTTTTGGGGTCCCAAGGAAATGATGGGCCTTGGTATGCGTGCACCCATACTTAAGGGTTTAAACCCCATTTTCTTCTCTTTCTTCCTCATTTCTCTCCTTCTCCGAATTTGGTCATTTCTGTAACTTTCTCTCTCTAGAAGAGCTCTGATTTGGAGTGCGTTTGGGTGGTCATTCCTTGGGATTCCTTCCTTACTTCTAATCACCTTTCTCTAAGTATCCCTTTCCATCCCTTCTTCTTCATTTTTCTGCCTTTGTTCTTGCTTTTGCATTTTTCGGTGATCTTCAAGAGGTTTTCGGTGAAACTATTGGTTTTTCGGCGAACTGTTCTTAATTGTTCTTCGTCATTTTTGTTAAAAGTTTAATAGCTTGATCTTTAATTCCATTTACCAATCTTGTTTGTAATTTAGGAGAGTCAATAAGTGTAGCGTCTGCCTCATATGCTCAGACCCCTTTACCAACTTTTAGAGGAGTTCCCCTCTCTTAGGGAGAAGACCTTAGATAAAATTAGACAAATAGAAAGAGCCCAAGAGGAAGCTCATAGGGCTGAGGCATTCCCCCTCATGACTATTTTTCCACCACCTATGAAGGTCATATACCCTGAACCAACCGAACCAGTTAACTAAGAAGAGGTCCCAGCTGAACCCTCTCCAATGTCGGAGTTTGAGTCATCCACCTCAGACCCTATGTCCGTGGATGGATTTTTCAATTCGATAAGATCAGGTCCCTGATCAGGCAGAGGTTTCCAGTGGGGCCTTGTCTCACCAAAGTTCGAGCACATCAGCCTCTTCCTCAGAGGTTGAAATTATTGGACCAAGTGTGGATGTTCCACAAATTCTTGAAGCCATTCCTCTGTCGGCAGTCACAGGGGCTGAGTTTGCTCAGAGGTTTCCAGGTGGTGCCCCATCATCTGCTCGGGCCGACGTTGAGCTAGATGATGATGATGATGCTGAGAGTGACGTTTACATCTCTGAGGCGGCCGAGATTGAGAGTACAATCAGTGAGGTCGACCTTCTGGACTTCAGACATCTATATTCGATAAGTCCCTCTATAAAACTCAGGAGACCTCTGAGGGAAGAGAGGGATTATGATGGCCGAGATAGGGAGATCTTCCTATATAAGAAGATGCCCATCCATCCCATCATCAGGGCTATATTGGCATACATCAACTTGGCTCCTTCCCAGTTTTCACCCAATGCTTGGAGGGTGATAATTGGAACCATTGTCCTATGGAGGGCTGTCCATCACTCAGACCTTCCTGTCCAAGTGTTTACAGGGTGCTATGTCCCTTCATTTGCCAAAAACCATCCGACCTATTATCATTTCTTAGCTCAGAAGTTAAACAAAAAGATGCTTCAGATTACCCAAACCTCAAACCATAACTGGAAGCCACATTACTTCTTTGCGTCAGGGCCATGGAAATTTGGTCCATGTGACCCCTCTTCCTCATTAGAGCCGAGGATACCCCTGAGGTGGAGAAAGGTTACAATAGCTGCTAGGGCCAACCCTGGGCTAAGCCAAAAAGATCTTCAGAAGGTCAAAGACCTTCAGGACTAGGGGGAGCATGATCTGCTTGTCAAATTTGAGCACTTGATGACCCCCTATTACCTTTATGAGATAGGGCTTTGGGGGAGTCCTCTGACAGAGCTTCGTAAGTGTCTTTTTATTACAACAATTTACACCTCTGAATTTATGTATATCTGATTCTCTAACTCGGACCTTTCCATCTTGTAGAGCGCCCAAAAGGAATATCTGACGAGTTATGGGAGATGGCCGCCCCCAGTCTGACAAAGCTCATAAAAAAAGATGGACTGAATGCTCCTTCTCCCCCTCCATCTACCTCAAGGTCCGAAGCCAAAAAGAAAAGGAAGGTTATCGACCCTGCCCCTGAGGATCAGAGGCAGAAGAAGAAAGGGGGGGATCGTGCCATCCCCATTTCTTCTGAGGATGCCTTGATTGCTCGTCTGGAGCAATTAAAGATAAGTGATAGTGTTATTGGCCAAAGTCTGAAGGCCTTGGATGCTATCGGCGGTGTCATGACTGAGTCTGACTAGCGCTTTTACTGGTCCATGGATAAACATCTGCTGGTTGAATTCTTCCTTCATCGTACCATCCAAGTAAGACCTTTAATTATAGCTTCTGAATGTGTAACATCGGCATTTGAACTATTTCAGACCTTATTCTGACATCTTTGCACATGTTCTGCAGGGTCTTCTCACCATGCATCACTATGTCAACTGGACCTTGGGGAAGCTTCCTCTGATTGAGAAGGGCCAAGAGGCCGAGAAGACTGAAGCCACCTTTAACGAAAAAATGGAATGTCTGAAGGCTGCTCTAAAGAAGGCTGAGACCAGCATAAAGGGGATGCAGAAGGACTTAGATAAGCAGAGGGAAGACCATAACGCTACCCTGAAGGCTCAGGCTGACTCTCTCCAGCACAAAGTCGATGTTGCTGTCAAGGATGCCTTGGAAGATGTCTGCGAGAAGATCCCGGAGGAGTACAAGGTCTCTAACGAGTTTATCAGCTTCGGGTTTGAATATCAGGAGAGGGGGGTCAAGGCAACTGGAAAATGGGCTTCCATGAAGGAGAAGGAATCAGGAAGCCTTGCAGTTGCTGACTTCATCGGCTTAGGTTATGCCGACCCTAAGTTTGCTTAGGCCTTGCAGGAGGTTGAAGAAGAGGGGGAGCATTCACCCACCGAGACTGCACCACAAGGAGACACCATGACTGAAGATGTCGGTGTTCAAGACGATGGGGTGGAGGTGGCCACCCTCGGCCAAGAAAATGCAAACATGACCATCAACCCTGAGGCTGCGAACATTTGAATTCTTGTGAAGCTTTAAGCAATCATGTAGCTCTTGATTAGTTGTAACCTCTGATTAAATATTATTACTTTCTATCTCTACATTTTGTAACTTAATGTTAACCTCTGAGGAGGGTTTTTATTTCTTCTCTCGCTGATTTGTTTGTTGATTGCTTTTCTTTGCCATGCAATGTGTCCAAATCTGAAGTCTCAATATAACTTTTCACCAGATTAATGATGTTAAGGGTCTGAGGTCATCTAAGTATGATGTCTAATCTCAGACCTTGTCACCAAATCATGATGTTATATGGTCTAAGGTACTTAACTAAGATGTTATCCCCATAAATAATTTCACCAAATTAATGGTGTTAAGGGTCTGAGGTCATCTACGAATGATGTCTGATCTTAGACCTGTCACCAAATCATGATGTTATAAGGTCTGAGGTCGTCAACTAAGATGTTATCCCCATAAATAATTTCATAAAATCAATGATGTTAAGGGTCTGAGGTCATCTAAGCATGATGTCTGATCCTAGATCTTGTCACCAAATCATGATGTTATAAGGTCTGAGGTCCTCAACTACGATGTTATCCCCATAAATAATTTTCACCAAATAAATGATGTTAAGCATCTGAGGTAATCTAAGCATGATGTCTGATCTCAGACCTTGTCACCAAATCATGATGTTATAAGGTCTGAGGTCCTCAACTAAGATGTTATCCCCATAAATAATTTCACCAAACTAATGATGTTAAGGGTCTGAGATCATCTAAGCACGATGTCTGATCTTAGACCTTGTCACAAAATCATGGTGTTATAACGTCTGATGTCATCCTAGTATGATGTCTGATCTCAGACCTTATCACCAAATCATGATGTTATAAGGTCTGAGGTCCTCAACTAAGATGTTACCCCCATAAATAATTTTTACCAAATAAATGATGTTAAGGGTCTGAGGTCATCCGAGTATGATGTATGATCTCAGACCTTGTCACCAAATCATGATGTTATAAGGTCTGAAGTCATCACCTAGGATGTTATCCCCATAAAACTTTTACCAAATTAATGATGTTAAGGGTCTGAGGTCATCCAAGTATGATGTCTGACCTCAGACCTTGTCACCAAATCATGATGTTATAAGGTCTGAGGTCATCACCTAAGATGTTATCCTTATAAATAATTTTCACCAAATAAATGATGTTAAGGGTTTGAGGTCATCCAAGTATAATGTCTGACCTCAGACCTTGTCACCAAATTATGATGTTATAAGGTCTGAGGTCATCACCTATGATGTTATCCCCATAAAATTTACCACTAGAGCACAATGAACCAAGAATTGACATGGAAACTGATCTTCTCATCAATAATCTCTTCCTAAGATGATACATTTACACACTCTCTTGTAACATCATATGTAATACTTATTTAGATGATCATCATTCCAAGGATTGGAAAAAGGTTTCCCCTCGAGGTTTTCTAGCCTGTAGGTTTCGGGTACAACCTTCTCAATTACTCTGTAAGGACCATGCCAATTTGGGTGGAGCTTGTTCACCTTCTGTAATGTCTTCTTCAGCACCAGGTCCCCTACAGCTATGGGCCTTGATTTTACCCTTTGATTGTAGAACTTTGTTGTTCTGTGTTGGTAAGCTGCTTGCCTGACTTCTGTGTCTTCCCTTTTCTCTTCAATCAAGTTTAAGTCGAGTCTTCTTTCCTCTCCATTCTTCTCGGGGTCGTAGGTCTGAACCCTATGAGTAGGGAGTCCTACCTCTGTGGGTATGACGACCTCTGAGCCATGTGATAACATAAATGGGGTCTCCCCCGTAGGTGTCCTAGCCGTCGTTCTATAGGCCCACAGAACAGCATAAACCTCTTTATTCCATCTTCCCTTAGCCTCTTCTAACCTCTTCTTGATCCCGTTGAGGATTGTTCTGTTGGTGACTTCGGTTTGACCGTTTGCATGAGGTCGGCTAGGAGAAGAGAAAAATTGCTTTATCCCAACTCTTTCGCAGTATTTTTCTAGGGAATAATTCTTGAACTGGGTTTCGTTGTCCAAAATGAGGGTATTTTGGAGGCCATGTCTACATATGATGTTCTTCTAAATAAATTGGAATGTCCTCTGCTCTGTAATCGTGATCATCAGCTCTGCCTCTACCCACTTGGAGAAGTAATCAATGGCAACTATGAGAAATCAGTAATTATTTGTGGCCCTTAGCAGGGGACCTACTAAGTCAATCCCCCATGATGCGAATGGCCAAGGGGAAATGATAGACGTCATAGGCTGATGAGGTTGATGGGGGATTATGGAGAATCTTTGACATTTGTCTCACCTCTTCACGTAAGTTGCAGCATATTTTGCCAAGGTCGGCCACCAATATCCTTGAGTGAGAATCCTTTTGGCCAAAGGTCTCCTTTTGATGTGACTGGAGCAAGAACCCTCATGTACCTCCTGTAGGACATGGGAAACTTCGGTGGGATGAACGCACCTGAGAAGAGGTAATAGGAATCCCTTCTTATACAGGACATCTCCTACTATTGAAAACTTTGCATCTCTGTATCTCAATTTCCTCCTCTCTAACTTTGACTCTGGTAGCACCCCCTCTCTGATGTATCTGATAAGGGGATCCATCCATGAGTCCCCTAGGTTCAAATTGAGGCAAGGGTTACTGACCTCTTCCTCTTCGATGGTTGCTCTGGGTAAGATCTCAATAGGGATCGTCCTTCTAATATCTGTCTTCGTTGTCGAAGCTAGCCTTGCTAATGCGTCTGCATGACTGTTGTTTTGCCTAGGTATTCTCTTCATCTTTACCTCTTCGAAGCATTGCAGTATCGTTCTCACCCTCTTCAGGTATTTGGACATCCTTTCATCTTTGTCCTCACAAACCCCCAACACTTGATTAACAACTAACCTTGAGTCACTATGGAGTAGGAGTCGTCTTACTCCCAGAGTCTTTGCCAATGAGAGACCTACTACCATAGCCTCATATTCTGACTCGTTGTTAGATGCCTTTAAGTTAAATCTCAAAGCGTATTCAATGTTGGTACCATCTGGAGCTGAAAGTATTAGCCCTGCACCGCTTCCACTGTCACAAGAAGACTCGTAAACGAAGAGGTTCCAGATGTCTTTATCTGATGAGAAGCCCCCTTCTGACATGATTCCTTGCTTGAAGAGGTAACGATCTTCCTCATTCTCGGCTATTCCATTTCTGACTCCATTGGGTACAACCTCTTCTCAGTCTCGGAAGACGTTCATATTTGACCCTTCTGTAGTTTCTTGATTATTATCAACTTTAACCTCTTCCTATGTGAACTCTGCGACAAAGTCTGCAAGTGCCTTCCCTTTGATGGTCGTCCTAGGCTGATAGGTAAGTTTATACTCCCCTAGTTCAATGGCCCATGCCATCAATCTTCCTGACTTCTCAAGTTTATGAAGGACTTGTCTTTGTGAGGAGTCCGTGAGGACGACCATAGAATGGGCTTGAAAGTAGGGCTTTATCTTCCTAGAGGCATGTATCAAAGCATAGGCTAACTTTTCTATGCGAGGGTAATTCTATTCAGATCCCTGAAAGGCCTTACTATTGAAGTATACGGGCCT
This sequence comes from Sambucus nigra, assembly GCA_949130495.1. Lineage (NCBI taxonomy): Eukaryota > Viridiplantae > Streptophyta > Magnoliopsida > Dipsacales > Adoxaceae > Sambucus > Sambucus nigra. The sequence goes on along the minus strand of OX422222.1, from coordinate 185,861,775 downwards.
TTGAACCCCAACGTCCTCTCGTACAATGGACGCACTTATAGCCGATTTAGAGACCACTAGATAAATAAACAGTCTCTCTCCCGCTAATGGCCGAGATAAGAGCAAGGGGGACCCAAGGTATGACTTGATCTGATCAAAAGCCTCGTCACACTCTTTGTCCCACTCGAAGGCCTTTCTAAGAACCTTGAAGAACGGAAGACACTTGTCGATCACCCTGAAAACAAATCTATTGAGCGCAACCACTCTTCCAGTGAGCCTCTGAACGTCCTTGATACTCCTAGGTGTCTTCATGTCGAGCAAAGCCTTGATTTTATTAGGGTTTGCCTATATTCCTCTTTGATTGACGATAAATCCAAGAAACTTCCCATCTCCTACCCCGAAGACACACTTTGCCGGGTTGAGTTTCATCCTGTATTGGTCCATAGTATTGAAGGTCTTTTCCAAGTCTGCCATGTGAGTGCAGGCCTTTAAGCTCTTCGTCAACATATCGTCTACATACACCTCCATGGTATTGCCTATTTGGTCTTCGAGCATCTTATTCACTAGACATTGATATGTTGCCCCTGCATTTTTCAATCCGAAGGGCATCACCTTGTAGCAATACGTCCCTTTTTTTTTAGTAATGAAGGCTATCTTTTTTGAGTCTTTAACATCCATGCATATCTAATTGTAGCCTGAATACGCATCCATACAGTTCATGAGCTCATGTCCTATAGTTGCATCTACCATCTGGTCGATTCGGGGTAGGGGATAACTGTCTTTTGGGCAAGACTTGGTCAGGTCAGTAAAATCTACGCACATTCTCCACTTTCCATTGGCCTTAGGCACAATGACTGCATTTGATAGCCACTCCGGATATATCACTTCCCTGATGAATTCATCCTCTTCCAACTTTCGAACCTCTTCCTAGATGAAGTCATACTTCTCCCTGGAGTATACTCTTCGTCTCTGTTTGATTAGCTTAGCATCCTTAGTCACATTCAGCTTATGGCACACAAATTTAGGGCTTATGCTTGGCATGTCTGCATGACTCCATGCGAAGACACTCTGCCTCTTCCTCAGGAAGTCTACCAGCTCTCCCTTGATTTCTGCCTTTAAGGCTTTGCCGACCTTGACGGTTTTTTCTGGCTCGTCCTCATTGAGGACGATGGATTCTAACTCTTTCGCTACCTCTCCTTTCTTCAACTTTGTTTCATCTCTAGGGTCAAGTGTATCGATGTTATAAGTGGTAATTGCTCTCTTATGAGCCTCTCTCTCTTCAGCTGAGTTGAAGTAGCATTCTCGTGCTATGGTCTGGTCACCCTGCACTTCCCTTACCCATAGGGGGTCAGGAATTTTAGCATCTAGTGGTTCGTTGATGGCACGACTTCAAACTCCTTAAGGGTTACTCTTCCTATGATGAGGTTATAGGCCGAGAAGACATTTTTGTCCATAATGAAAAAATTGATCTTCCGAGTTAACCTCATAGGCCACTTATTGCCCATTCATACGTCCATCTCATACATACCTAGTGGGTGGACCTTTTCACCGCTGAACCCCATTAATGGATGAAGATAGGGTACTAGCCTGACTCTGCTCAGACCTAGGCTTTTGAAGCGGGGCCAGAACATCACATCTGCTAAACTTCCTCCGTCTACAAGAATTCTTTGCACTTCACATATATGAACTCTTATCGTGATCACCAAAGGGTCATCATGTGGAGCTAGGATGCCTTTGAAGTCGAGTCGGGAGAACCCAACTATGGGAGTGTCCATGTCTACCTTCTTTCTCTTCTGCGTAGTCTCAGAAGATGTCAGGTTTACCACTTCAAGTTTGGCCACTGATTTGGACTCTGCCACATGAGATTCTCTGTCAGCAACCTCAAATTTACCCCCCGCAAAGTCCTCCGCATATGGTGATAATGCCAAAGGAGATCATACCAACCCTCTTCACCGGGGTGTTGTCATCTTTTGGTGGGAGGTACGGATTGTCCTCATCATTGTCATTCGTGCCATTGTCTCTTCTTACCGTGGTGTCCTCACGACATTTGTCGTGTCTCTTCTTTTTGGGGTCTTCCCTTCCCCTTTTGGGAGCTTTACCATCAACATATTTCCTCATTTTTCCTGACTTCAACATCTTTTCGATCTCATCCTTCAAGGCGAAGCACTTGTCTGTTATATGGCCATGGTCTTGGTGGAATTCACACCATAAGTTCTGGTTCCTCTTATGTGGAGGAGTCTTCAACTTCTCTGGCCATCTTAGGGATTGGTCATTCTTGATCTCATTAAGGATGTGTTCGCAGCTAACCGTAAAAGGGGTATAACGTGCAAACTTATCATCAGCTGACCTCTTCTTTCTATCCTTCTTTCTATGGAACTTTTCATTTCCACCATCATTTTCATCCTCATACTTGGCGGCCATGGCCTTTTTTAGCATTCATGACCTTCCTCGCAGTTGCCAATAGCTCCGCCATGGACTTCAGAGGGTCTTCCATAAGTTTCCACAACAACTTTCCCTTATGAATACCTCCTATGAGGGCGGTCATGGAAATATTCTCTTCGTAGTCTTCAACCTCAAGTTTTTCTTTGTTGAACCTGTCAATGTAGTCTCTTAGTCTCTCATGCTTTCCTTATTTGACGTACAACAGATGGGTGGTCTTCTTTTAGGGTCTTACCCCAAAGAAAAAATTGTGAATGAACCGTTCAGCCAAGCCCTTAAAGTTCTCAATTGAATTCTTTGGAAGAGAAGTAAACCAGATGTGCGCTGCTCTTGTCAAAGTCCCGGAGAGGGCACGACACTTCATCTCATCTGGTATCGAATAGATGTTCACCGCTAACTGATACATCTCAATATGATGTACATGGTTGGTACTACCATCATACTTGGGAGTTACTATAGGTGGCTTGAACTTAGCTGGTGTAGGGAAGCTTACTATCTTAGCCACGAATGGGGAGCCCTCTGAGAAACCTCTTTGCAGTGGATCCCAACTCTTGATGAGGTCTTCTATCTTATCCTCAAGACGTTGGATGGAGTCATTCCATGGTCTTGCAACGTCGTCATGGCCGAGGTTATCCCCTGCCACCTCCAAGGGGTGGACGGAAGGGTTCCCCAGCCACGACACAACGTCTGCTGTTGACCTCTTCTTGGTCTTTTCCTCGTCCCGATTGGGGACGATGTTGCATCTCTTCCCTTTGTGAGCCTGCTGAACTTCTCGACCTTGACAACCTTTGTCTTAGGTCATTTACTGGGCCCAGTCTTTCAAAGGCTGACCCTCTGCTCAGTTTATCAAAAGCTGATCCTCATTGTTGGGCTTGGTTACCCCTTCGGCCTCCACAACCTTGGCTCCGGTTGGCAGGACGAACCGTGTTGTTCGAAACTTCATATGGCTCCCAACAGTCTTCTGGGATGTCTTCCGCCTCTAGATCATCATACCTATCCATAGGGAAAGGGTTTCCTTGCCTCCCCAGGCGCAAGCGCCTAGGGTCAGCAATGTCCCTCCTCCCCTGGGGTGTAGGTTGGTCTTTTCGCGGTGCCTGGGGTGGTCCCTTGGCATCAGGATGGGGATGAGCAACCGCCGGGGTGATTATCTCCGATGAGACTCCAGGTGGCCTCATCATATTTTGGATGAGCTATGCAAATTTCTCCTGCATTGCTTATTGCGTCGCAGCCAAAGACCTCAAGGATGCAGCCACCTCCTCCATTTCGGATTGGGGCGGTGTCTGGCTGGAGCTGGGTCCTCCCTCTCCAGGCAGCGGAAGAGGTGGTAGTAATTCCGATGCCATGTGTTAACACAAAAGAGTTGGTGTAGTAAGTGAGCTTAATACCTTACGGGACCTCTTTCAATGGTGAAACATCTCCGCGCAAAGGCCTGGCTCACAACCAGAGTCTACGATGAGGTTAAGCGAATAAAGAGGAAGAGACAGCTTCTCATTCCCACAGACGGCGCCAAAATGATGATGCTGAAAATAGCACCACCCTTAAAGGTCAATTCAGTGTTAACAATGTCAGTATAAAGGTATATAGTAGAAGGAGGTGAGGAGAAGAGGATTCACACCGGAATATAAGTGGTTTAGCCAATTAGGCCTACGTACACTGTGCAAGTGTATGATATGTATCACTGTATGAGGGCTCTAATGGCCATAGATACAAACTCTCAATATTTCTCTCTCTATTGTGTATTTAGACAGAGTTTCAGTTAGGGTTGCTAATTTCGGATCCCCCTCCAGGAAGGAGAAGACATGTATATATAGTACCTGGAGGGTGTAATGCACCCCCCCCCCATGCATGCAATGAGCATGTGTGTGTTGACCTACCCAATATGATGAAGACATCTGTCACTGTCACATGTAGAGAATGATGATGAAATATTCCCCCCACGTGAGGGGAATGATTTGTTATAACTTATTTGTGTACACGTGTTCCCAACCACACATATGCGCATAAGAGCTCGACCATCTGTCTGGTCATGACCTCGGCCTGGAATAGTACGAGGTTGGTAAAGTCTAACTGTCATCCAATTCAAGATTAATTATGATGTCCTCGGCTTATGTGGAGTCGAGGTTCGGTAGGTGATATCATAAGGTCGGCCTGGGCCGAGGTTAAGCTCGAACATGTTAGGAACATTGGCTGTTTCCCTGCCGAAGTTGGCCTTAACCTCGGCCTACTACCAGCCGAGGTTGTCATCCCTTGGATGGCCTGATGAATAACTATTCCCATGGATCATGAGGGCCTCTCTTGACGAGGTTGGTAGTATCGTCGGCCATGGCCGACCTTGCTTGGGACGAGACCGCTGGTCATTGTTCTAAGACCCTTCCAACATCGGCCATACCAATGGCCGAGGTTGACGCCTCTGAGTCGAGGTGGTACATTTAGGGCAGATCAGTCTTTAGACCTTGTCAAAGAGAAATTGAATAACACCAAAGTTCATTTTAGTCAGTTACCTTTTTGAAATGTATTTTTAATTGTCGTTCACATTCCAAACAATTGCAAGATATTGCATCAAAACTTGTATCAACTTATGATTATGATATATATTTTTCGCATTGAGAATTATTATATTTCACACTGCTAAATATAGTAATTCGTAATGCGAATTATTATATTTGTCAGTGAGAAATAAAGTAATCAACATTATATGAAGTGTAGGTGGTAAAATCCTAATTTGATTAATTCAACACAACTAAGATGAGCTGTAAAGAAAAATCACACAACACACAACACAAGATCCAAACTCGAGATTATCGCTGATCAAATTTTTTTTTTATTCTTATCTTCAAGTTATGATTGTTTATCAGGACCGCCGCATTAGGTCAGATAATTTCCCCCACATGAAGTGAATGGAAGTTTTTGCATATGGAAAAAAGTTAACAAAGTCCCACCAGTTAATCAAATTTTGTTGACAAATTTCCCCAACATGAAGTGAATGGATAGTGTTTTGCATATGTAAAAAGTTAAAATACTCATCAGTTAATCAAATTTTGTGATGTGTACCCATTTTTGTACGTGCACTTATGTGTTATTTCATTAATCCTCGCTAGAGGAAATCGAAAATTATTCTTTAATATGTTATTTTTACAGTCATTGCTTGAGGTAGCAAATAAAATTTATAATTTTATCAATATAAAATAATAATTTTTTTTATTAATATATCATAAAATATTACGATATTAAAGGATAAAGTTTTCATTTAATTAATATAAAATAATAATTTTTGATTACAAAGAAACTCCTAATAAGATAAAAACATCTGTCCACGTAATTATAGCAGTTTTAGAATTCCACGCTTAATAATTGCAAAATTATTATTTTATAACAACTTATGATTATGATGTATGCATTCCACACTGATAATTATTATATTTCACATCCGAATATTAATAATTTTCAATGTAAACTGTTATATATTGCACTGCGAAATATTATAATTCTCAGTGCGAAATTAAATTATGGACAATTAATTAAAATCAATAAATTGTTATTGATAATTTTTATTTCTCATTTATTTGACCCTCTGTTATTTCCCCCTTACACGTCTTAATATTATTAGGTGAAAATATTTTACATCTACCACATTTAGTCAACTTTTAGCCTCTCCTTTAGATGGAATCCTCTTCTTTCTTGTACGACTCAGTTGTTTCTTTATGTTGGGTTATATAATGAGGGTATCTTTTAACTTGAATTTGTATTTGTTAATAGTAGGTATTGACATAATATAATCTCTATAATCATTTGTAAAAGTATTATCACAAAAATATTTTTCCATGTAATTGTAGTAGTGTTTTCCACTCTTTTACATCATTGTAGTAGCATGAAAACACAGAAATCCATGTATCTTCCAATTCCCACACGAGAAATTCCTATTGTGGACGTTGATCAAGATGGAATAAGAAGAAAAAACCACCTCATATATTCCATATGTGAACTAGTCTACACACTAAGTACAACCCTCTTTTATAACAAGTTGCAATCTATTTTTTATGTCAGGACATAACACACCAGTCCATTCTAATGGTTGTATGCGAATTTTTGAAATCATTCTCATCATCTTCATTCTTATATTGTTAATTATTCTGGTAACTGATAAACGATGATCATCCCTAATCCACGAATTGAAAGATTCAACCACAAATGAATACATCTGGACGTACCGTTTACTAGTGAACTCTATATTTGCCCAGTATTTTAGATAACAACCTTCTAGAATTTTTTTAATATTCTCACCACCACACTTTCTCAGTTTATCCCTACTCTTCTCATGTACCTCTATTGTACTTGCATAAGATGTAACTTTGGACTTGCTGATAACTGTTTTATGTAGAACCTTAGAATATTGATGATCATCACTAAACAAATTCCTTAAATTTTCCTTGGGATGTTGCACAGAGGATGAGTGGTGACTCTGAGGGTAAACTTTAAGCAAAGATTCTTTCAATCCATAATTACGATAAGAAATGAAAGTCAACTCTCTATCATAACCAACATCACAATGAATCTGGTTTAAAAATCATGTCCAATTTTCCTCATCTTCTGCAACTACTATAACAAATGGGAGGCAGAACATTACTGTAATTTGTTCAAATCAAAGAAATTGTAATTCATTTCGCAGTGCACAATAATATGTCTCTTAGTGAGAAATAGCATATTTCTCACTAAAAATGATAAAATTCACATTGTGAAATTATCGATCACATTTTTTGTGCCCGTGTGTAACTTCAACTTATTAATTATTTTTCCAGCTAATTCCACACATTTTAATCGCAAGTTGAAAGTAGCATAAAACACCTAAAGTAATCAATTGTGTAAACTACATAAAATAGTAACGTTTAACTACAAAAAAATTGGATGCTTTTAGGATGATCTAAACAACACGAAGCCGTTTAGAGTAGCTATTAAGCATGTCAACGGCGACACTATTGAATTTCATCTTCGCCTCAATTATAAGGCTAAAAAGTTTTTAGGCTTTTGCTACTTGTACAAATATATCATATGCACAGTCGATTATAATATCATTAATACAATATACTTTAAAGGGATGATAAAAAGAATATAGCCAATCTATGTGGTTGGACTAAAAAATTGTGGTGTGTTTAGCATGTAATTAATATATCATTTCTTCCATAATAAGCCCAGATGAGCAAAAATCTGCTGTAACAATAAAATGAACATATTTCAATAATAAGATAAAAGGGAACAAGAAATCCTACTAAGATATAAAAAAGCTTTATCATTGGACAATAATGTGAATTCCTCTAATGAGAAAATCAATTACATACGAAGTATTAATTTTCGACCAACGCTTTTATATTCACATTTCTCATTTTTATTTCTCAATGTTATATTTTAGAGTTGAATTTCCTCTTTGATGTTTGAATTTAACATTTCGCATTTCAACTTCACAATATATATCACATATAACAATCTCAAGCACTAAGATTTCACATTGCAATTTCTCATAATGTACCTTTTTACATTGCGATACAATGTGAAATCGATTTGCAAAAATTTAGCATTATGGAACTTTGAAAAACGCGACACATATCATACTTTGGTTTCCGTTCTTTCCAGTAGTGTAAAGTAAATTCTATTTGTATCTACTTTTCAAAAATGTACCATTTAGAAATATCATTATTCGACAAAATTTGAAACCACTGATACATGCTCCAAAGATACAAAAACCCTTGGAACCTATTTGTTGACGAATTCCAAATTAATTCAACAATGCTTCCAGGATTTGTTGTCCTCACTTTATCAGTGTGACACCTAAGTTGGTGAAATGAAAGACATGCATCACCATTTAACTGCGCCCTTTCCTTTTTAACACCCAATCAAGTAGAATGATATGGCATTTTTATTCCATAATTTGAATTTAATTCTCGAATTACATCGCAATGTATAGTTAAAGACTTTCAACGCATCTCATCCACAATCAACTCTGAAACTATCTCTGATGTAAACCTACGGTCCTTTCCAGTGCACACAACATAACCACAATCACCACTGGAAATTCTTTGTAATAAAAAACCATTACATTATTCAATTGAACTGTGAATTCGCTATTTATATCCAGTTTAGTCTTTCATTAAACACTCTTCAATCACTCTAGTATGTTAATTATTTAAATAATCAAAGTCAAAACCATCTTCAACAACGTACTTGAACAAATCCATTATGAATATTATTGCTCTACCTTCAAATATCCGACTAACTCCTATAACTAAATGAGCCCATCAAGATAACATTAACATCTTATTCTACAATGCATTACAATTGGATTGCATTTCTCTATCAATTTCAACGTAGTGTAATTCATCGCTAGAGGAGTTATAAGCTTCATTAGATGCAGACTTAGAGTCATGCCTTTCAAGACTCACTCTTATATCAACCCTATCCAAACCATTAATATATATATATATATATATATATATATATATCAAGGTTATAAAAAATGCGGGGCGTGATCGAGGCGTGAAGGCCAAGACTTAAGCCTTAGAAGCCTAGACACCTTAGGCGTGAAAAGGCGTTTAGGCCTTCTTAATATATTTTAATATTTTTTAACCATAACAAGGCTATTAAAATACTAAAATTGTACATATCGTAAAAATTTGTCTGAATATATGCAAATTAAAATACTATTTGATTATTTTGGATGAGATAATGGTCTAGTTTGTAAACAAATTCTTTAAAAGGCGATATCGTTTCACTAAAGCATTGTTGTTTTTAGAAAAAAGTGCGCAAATAAGGCCTAAAAAGCGTAAGGCGGATCGTTTCTCCCAAGCCTCAAGCCTAAGCATTTTTTTAGAATAGTGATATATATGTATATATATATATATATATATATATATATATATATATATATATATACATGTTTACCAATTTTGTGTGTTACTTTTTAATTTTTGATAAAACTGAATTTAAAAACAAGTTTACCGGACGCACACCAATATTAATAAACGCAAAAAACCGAATTTTAAAAGTGTATTTAAAAATAATTTTGAAATAAAATTTTCTTAATACATAACCAAACGGGCCCTTTACTACTGAAGTCACGTGCGAGTGACTTTAGGCTAAACATGTTCGTAATCGGAACCAATACTTGTACACGCTTGTCTATAAAGGGGATCAGTTAATCGGGATATTGCTTACTACTTTTAGAAACAAAAGTATTAATTTGTGATGGACTAAAAAGAAAAGAAAATGACTATCAATTTGAAATCGAGGGGGTTATTCAAATCAATTATTGGCAATACTTTGCAATTGGAAATATGTTGGATTGAAGTAGAGTTTGAGGGAAAGTATTAACAATTTAATCTTAAAGGAAAAGAGACAGTAATTGGAAACAATTAAAAAAAGAAATATTGTATATTAAATATGTTTTAAAACAACAACTTAAGAAATTTAGGTTTATAATTTAGTAAAGGCTAAATTAACTTTGGCAAAAACCCCGGTTTGGGAACCAAAATGCATAGTTTAGGATTTTTTTTGCAAAAAACTTAATAGTTTAGAGGTTTTCTGTAAGGTTTGCCTTTAGTGAAATAAATAAAGTCCATTATGTTATTGGAAACATGAAATCATATCACTGAATTGTTCACCTCCAATTACTTTGACATCTAAGCCCATATCATCAACATAACCCAATTCATATAGAGATGTGGTCTAATTATGCCTTAAATCATAGTTACCAATAAAAGGTAACACTAAAATATCCCGGGACACTCAGGCTCTAAAATATTTTCTTTTTCCCGGGGTTAAAATACATATTGACTTCCTTGGATATATTTAAAGCATGAGTAAGTGCTGATGATTGACAGAAGAGAGAGAGCATATACTAGTTGCTACAATACTAAATCCTATTTGAGACGAAATTTTTAAGAAGATTGTCTTTTCTCATGGATTTTGCCTTCCTCCAAAGTGATAATTCATATCAACTTGATCCTTCTCCATGAGATTCATATGACATTTTTCGACGACGTTCATTGTGTCCAAGCAACCGCCTGCGGCAACTCCTTTTCACTCCATCGAACTCTGCTACCTCATGGAACCTGCACAACACATATGTAGGAAATTTCCCCTTTAATTTATTAAACATAACAAAATTAGTATTAAACTCAATGTCTTTTTGAAGAAAAGTAGGGTAATTTTTTGTGATATTATATAAAACTTTTACTCCCCTTAATTTCTTGGAAAAAAATGAATAGGGCGATTTAGAATTTGGAGCCCATTTGTTTTGAATTATTACACTTAAGACCCGTTTGATTGTCATGGAATTATTTTCCATGAAAAATAGTAATTTTAGTTTATTTTTCACGTTTATGGTACTTGATTTCAAATGCATTCTATAAAACCATGTTCATAAATACAAACACTCTTCTAGATTTTTATCATTTTCATAAAAAACATTTATACCCAAACCCTAAAATATTGATTTTCATGTAAAACTCTAAAAGTAAGGCTATGCCAGTCTTATATTTTTCCACTCATTTTTTAACTTGACATGAAAATGGACTAATTTTCAGTTATTTTCCAACTTTATTATTAAACACACCCCATAATGAACTTTTACGAAGCTTTTAAGGATTTTTTATGACGCTTTCTGGGTATATATATGAAGTTTTTGGGGAATAATACTACATTTAGTTTTTCACTTAAAGGGAATCGGAGCCATACTATAAAGTATCCAAAGAATTGTTAGTTTTCGAATTTACCCAACCAACAAAAAAGAAAAAGAAAAAATTTGGCTTTCCCTCGGATGGACTAGAGATGACAACTTTTTCCTGTTCTAACGGTCATGCATGAGCCAAAATCTAGTTGTGTAGTTTATTGTTCAATATTTTTTTGAAACAAGCCCCTAACGATTCCAAGCTTGAGTTTTGATTTGAGCTCAATGTAACAAATATGTTTATTTGATTTGTCTGAAATGAATATTTAAATCCAATCTCTGATTGGTTCAATAGTTCATCTAATTGCCATTAATATTGGAAAAATTAAATTGATGTAATGGTTTTGTACAAACACATTGGCATTTAGTAAATACATGTATTTGGTTTGTTCATGTATAGAAGTCTAAAGGTTTTGATGAGTATGCTCACATTAAATATAATGGCTACATTTACTTAAGTATGTATAGTCTAGGAAGTCTACGGATACCTCTTGTAACTTAGTTATTTGATAATAAGTGGCAAAAAGTGAAAATAAGTCTGAAAAGTAAAATCAAAGTGTGTGTTCAACACGTCATCTATGCTATTTTTTCCTCCTCAATTAGGTCTCTAATGCTTATCTCTATAAATTCTCGAACTTTATTGGCATAACTTTATTTTTCATCTTTTGTAGGTGGTAATTTCTTACAAGCGATGTTATCCAATGCACAAAATCTAAATAAGAGTGAATATGATTGAAATAAATGAAATCACATACACAACACAATATATACGTGGTTCAGAAACGTGCCTACATCCATAGTATTTAAGGTTTTCTTTTTATTACTTTAGAGAACTGGTCGGCATAGTTGTACTACTTCTCGATGTTACAGTATCACATGCCCTCCTCAGGGGGAGCGGATTTTCATTTATAGAGAATCTTAGGAGAGTCCTAAGATCCATAAATAGGTATCCCCAAGAGATCAGAGCAACCTTTATCACCTTTTGTCATTTTAAGTGGTGGAGACTTCTGTGACTTGGACTCTTCATTAACTTTGAGCGCACATAGCCTGGGAACTCATTCTGAGCACGCGCTAGCATAATTATGGACCCCATAATTTCCCCCAAAGATCAGGGTCTCTTTGAGGTCGCTAGGCTTTGCTGTATCAAGGTTGCTTGTTAAAAAGCATGCGAACTTTCAAATGAGAGATTTTCACTGTCGTCACTTCATCAATAAGAACTCTCAAAACTTTCACTTCACTTAAATCACTTTTATACAGTTCTTTACTTTTTCTTTTTCATTCTTTCCTTGAGTTGTCATCTTTAACAATGGTGTACATAATTAATGAAAACACCATTGGAAAATTAAAACTTGAATACCAAATCCCATAGTGGGTAATGATAAAATTAGTTGGGGTTTCTTGTGACCTTTGTACCATTCCCGAGGGCCATTAGCTTCCATTTATCTTTATTACTGAATGCGGGATCAATTTTCCCCTAAATCATTTGTTCTTAAATTTTTTCCACCATTTCAATGTGGTCCCAGCCCATGTCGCTCCAAATACTTGGAAGATCGTTAATGGGGTTCACCGCATTAATGAGCTATATGGGACCCATCTTGGCATTACTGAAATTATGTACTGCTACTAATAGGAAATAATCCATGAAAATATATATTTGATGAAGACAAGGGTGGGCAATCGGGACTTAGTTGTGAATCCCTTTGATTTCCTTGAAGTTTACTAGGATCATAAACTGATTGTGAAGAATGGACAATATTCCCCTCTCCCTAATGGTGTGACCAATGAAGGGCTAATATGAAAGTAATTAAATTTTTGACGTTGCAATATCTTCTTGATTTAGGCTGATATCGAACACTTTTCTTTGTTCATTGCAGGAAAAACAAGAAGAAAACTCACGAAGTTGATGTTAATTTCAATGATCTTCGGATAGTTTGGGCTATTCAACAGAGGTTTGGAACTTTTTATCACCCTAGGTCGACGACATTCATGCTCGGCTACAAGAGTTATACCACTTATTGTAATGCGAGGATAATAAAACAAACACCCGTCATCCCATTACCTTGGATGTTCCAGAAGCTTCCACCTCCCAGAGTCATAAGGGGACGGATCAAACGAGGAAGGGAAATCATCTTCCTTTGAAACCTTAGATATTTCGTTGGTTCCCTCTACTGTAGTTTCTCCCAGTGCCATGGCCAAGAGGAAGACTATGAACTTGGTCACCGTAAATGCTGGTACCAAGTGTCCTCCCATTGTTCATCCGCTAGGAAAAGGAAAGATCTTGCTCGATCGGAGAGCAGGAAAAGTGAAGTTGGGGGGTTTATTGACCCTATTGACATCGAGAATTACCTCTCCAAGGACCATGAGCCCCTTTAAAAGAGTTAAAAAAAAGGAACACATCCCTCCTCCCACTGGAGATTGTGGGGAAAAATAATGCTGATAAGGGCAAGAGCGTTGCCCAATCTCTAGTTATTCACCCTGACTTGGATCGAGACTTAATTTGGTCTAGATTTTTTTCTTACTGATAAGGAAGATTCTTATAACTTGCCCTATGTTTGGATTTTGGAACGTGAGAATCACAATCCCTCCCTCATAAGTTTTCCATTTACTTGTATTTTTCTTTTTTACATTTCCTTTCACTTGTATTTTGCTCGCTTCTTCTTTACCATTGTATGGAAGTTTATGATCTATGATGATCAGTTGTTGGAGAGGAATGATAAGTTGTAGAATTCCTCCATTGATGTGGAGGTGGATTTTGAGGAATTGGGCAAGTATCCGAAGTCTTCTTGGACGCTTAATGTTGTCCAGGTGACCAAGAAGGTGAAGCTCGATAAAAAGGTCCAAAGCTCAGAGGATGAGAAGAAAAATATTTAAAAGTAGATCGATGATTCTTCTACACAAGTAAATATTTCTTAGTAGGTAAAAAAGAATGCCGAGAAAGTGAAGGTCGAGGATAAGATTACCAAGACACAAGCTAGTGCGACCAAAGCAAAAAAAAGAGTCCTTACTGACTTGTCAAAGGCCAAAGATGAGGGATGTACTCATGGATGGGATAAGGCCTTTGCCAATGCCGAGATTCAGATTGAATACATTATAAAGGTAATTTTTAATAATGACCGAGGTAAGGCTCTTATAAAGGTCAACATTGCTCAGGATTCTGATCACTTTAAGGAGTATAATAAAGGTTCCCCTCCTCAAATTGAGGAGGAAGATGATGAGGTGGTGGTCGGAGAACAAGCTGCTGCTATTGAGCTTCTTCAGGTACATGTTAAACAAGCGGTTGTGATTGGGGACAAATAGTTGGAGGCCATAACTACTCAACAAGCCGCTGAGAGGGAGAAGGTTAACGAGAATAATCTTTAGGACTTTCAGGCAACATTGTATTTATTTTATTCTTTTCGACCAATGACGTAGGATATTTACCCCATTTTTTATCCATTAATGAATTCTGAGTTTGATTTAATTATTTCTTATTTATCATTTTTTAATACTTCGTATATTTTCTTCCGTTCGCTAAACTTATAGGCTCGACCACTTATCTATTTAGTTTAATGCGAGACTTGCAGCGCTTGTTGCTACTCAAAATGACTTTCAGGAAATACGTGGAAGACGTTTTACTGCTGGTTAAGGCGAAGATGATGACTTGACTAGCACTTTGTCCTTGATGTGTTTGTCTGAGCAATGGAGGCTTACTTAGATCTTCGTCTCCTCTTTTATCAAGCTGTGGTAGAAAATGTTTCCATTCATGACATGATTTTTGTTGCTCAAAGCAGTTATATGGATTTGTTAGTAAATCTAAAGGATGACTTTGACCAAAGGTTGATTTGTTGAGGAAAGAAGGAGGTTTTAACCAGAAACTAGCCAATATTGAGTTTTCTTATGCAAGGAAGAACTTAGATCTACATGCTAACCTCATGGGATATAGGGAGGTCAGTGTTATTCTAGAAAAGGAGAACAATGACCTAAGGGCTGAGCTTTAAAGAGTTAACAAGTACAGACCAAGTGAGAAGGTTGGAGAAGTATGAGAATACCATCTAAGAAGGAGCTGGAGAAGGTTTAATGACAAGGTTGAATCCTTAAGGGCTCGTTTGGTTCAAGGTTTGGAAAGAGAATTTAGAATTCCCCTCATTTAGAATTACAATATTTGGTTGGAGATTTAAGGGGGAAACTAGAATTCCTGGAACTTAGAATTCCCACGAAACTGGAATTCTCCTTTCCCCTCTAATCCTATATTCCCGAACATATTACCTTACTTTATGGTGAGACAAAAATACCATCACACACATACACACACACTCTCTCTCTCTCTCTCTCTCTCTCTCTCTCTCACACACACACACACACACACACACACACACACACACTCTCTCTCTCTCTCTTTCTCACACACATAAACACCCACTTTCTCTCTCTCTCTCTCTCTCTCTCTCTCTCTCTCTCACACACACACACACACACACACACACACACACATACACACACACACATATATACACACACACTATAACATATATAAATACATGCACACTCTCACACACATACACATACACACACACACACTATCTCTCTCTCACACACACTTAAACACACACACACAACCACACACACACACTCACGCGCACACACTCAAATCAAGTAGAATGGTATTTTAGTTAAATGTTATTTATTCCTAATTTGGAAAAATAATTTTACATGCCGAGAAAAAAGAATTCATGCTTGAACCAAACAATGGAAAGGAATTCAAGATTCCAGGAACTTAGAATTCCTGGAATTATGGATTCCCATTCCCTTTCCAAACCTCGAACCAAACGAGCCCTAAGGGTCTTTCATCATCCAAGAAGATAAATGTGGTCGTTTGGTAGAAGATCTAGAAAAGATTAAAAAATCCTTGCATGATAAAGTGAGGGACTTTAAGAGACTGTTTGAGAAGCTCGATCGCCTCACATTCCGATTTCCCAAGCAGCCTCGTTAAATGTGGATGGATGGATATGATTAGGTCTTTTGAGTATGGATGATGCTTTAAACGATGCCCATAATGTTGACCATAAAAATGGTTGGCTCAGTTCCCTGACAGTGGGAAATGTGCCAAAGGACTCATAATTATGGCACTGACATAACCCTGGTTGTCTTGATTAGCCAAAACCCTTTTATAAGCTTGATGTATCATGGATCCCAATGGATACCATTCCAGTTATCTTAATAATAAAGTACCTTAACGACTTTGACCTTAATGGAGGTGATGGAATTTATCGTCCTCAAGACTTAGTTGATAAGTTGACTCTTGGGGGTCCATCGAGAATTAAAGATATGGATCAGACTATTACTCCTTATGTTTTGGATATTTCTCCCTCTGGAGTTGGGACTTTAGTGAATGAATTATCCCGACTGTGCAATTAATACAATTGTATTCACTATTTTGTTATAAATTATCTAATTTTTTTAATTTTCTTTTAATTGATAAAAGTATAAATGGAAATTTTCCATTTTGCTTTCCCTTTTTGGTGTGTGGTATCTAGTATTACCTTTTAAATGATATCGTCACATAAAACCTTAGGCCTAGATCAATAAAAACAATAATGCACCTGTTCATGGGGTCATTCCCTAACAAGGATTTTTGTGACCTAGTTGGTCTTGGGGTGCCTAAGGTTCACCGATAGGCCTTTGATCGCATGTGAGACATTATCTACATTTTGTTAATCGTTAAAATTTTTTAAATTTAATTGACCATTTGTCCTATCAACTAACTAGGGTATATGCATACATTTTAATTTAAAGATGGTCATTGGTTGACTAGTTAATCCGTCTTAAAAAGAATACATTCGAAAGAAGATAATCACCACAGTGATAAGTAATACGCCAAAGAAAACTCATTGGACTGATCGATCTTCTTTATTAAATACTCATTTACATGCCACTTTGAACAATGCATAGAGATAAATTCTAACAAATGTAAATACATGTGACAATTTAAAATAAAGCTTGAAAAAATGATTCAAAATCGACATAAACTTAGACTCTAGAAGTAAAAATCCTTGAGGTTGGACGTATTCCATACTCGGGGAACCTCTTTGCCCTCCATTATTTCTAAGTGGTAGGCTCCCTGCAAGGTATCCTGAATGAATTTGAATGGGACTTCCTAACTAGGCACTAATTTCCTGTTTAAAGGATTTTTAAACTATTCGCATTAAACCCTCCGATTATATTGCTTAGCCAACTGTTGTTGGTACAAGGCAAACTTTATAAGAGCTAATCCCCTATTATCACAAGCTAGGTCTAGCTTTGCTCTAATTGCTTCTTCGTTGAGGTGTTGGTCGAATAAGGTGGACTTCATGGTCGAAGGACATGTTTCTAATGGGATAACTAACTTCATCCCATTATCTAGGGCAAAGGGTGTTTTCCCCATTAATCTCCTAAGTGTAGTTTGAAAATCTTAGAGAACTTGGGGGAGCTGGTTGACCCATGTGCCCTTCTTTTTCTCTAATATCTTCCTTATTCCATCGAGAACAATCTTATTAAAGGCCTCTGCTAACTCATTGATCCAAGGGTAGGCCACTGAACTATAGTAGTGCATAATGTCGTGCTCCTTATAGAAGCTTTAAAATTTGATGCTCTCAAATAGAGTTTCATTATCTATAATGATGATCTCACGGATGCCAAATCGCGTTATGATGTTCTTCCAGATAAACTTGTCCATATCGACATCTTGTATCTCCTTCAATCTATTAGAGAAGTAGCCTATGCCGACTAACAGGTACTTCTTCCAGCCAGAGGCAAGGGACAATTGACTGATGATGTCAAGCCCTCATTGGGAAAAAGGCCAATGACTTGTGAGGGACTTAAGGTCGTCGACGGGTTGGTGCACTAACATAGAGAAAAGTTGGAAATTTTTACACTTTCGAACGTAGGAGATCGCCTCTCATTGCATATACGACCACCAATACCCTTCTTTCAAAGCCATAAATGCTAGTGACCTTCCCCCTACGTGGCTCCCATATAGCCCTTTGTGTAACCCATATAGAGTCTTATCAACATCGTATGGGCATTGAAGGTAGCTTCCTAAAAAAGAGCACCGATAAAGCTTTCATTCAATCAATAAGTGGAAGTGAGTAAATTTCACTCGAATCTTGTGTGCCTCCTTCTTATTGTCTGAAAAGATATCCTCTTTCAAGTAACACACTGTCAGATCCATCCAATTTGGGGCCCTATCAATGACCATAACCTAATCGCCAGGTTTTCCTCTGTTAATACTGGGTTGATCATGGTAATCTACTTGGATCGTTCACTTCATATCTACCTTGAAAGTTGAAGCAAGTATGGCAAACATATCTACATAGTTGTTATTCCCTTTTAGTAACTATTGCACTTGTACATGCTTAAACTGGGCGACCAATTGTTGGGGTTCTCTAAGGTATGCGTCTATCCATTTGTTGTAATACACAGTAATTTTATGGATATTTAAATTACATGAGTAGGTGTAATTTAATACTTTGGGAATTTAAAGTAAATGAGATGGACAAATATATTTCATGTCGCAGGTGAACAAAAGCAACAAGTGATGTTATTTTATTCAAAAAACACGTGTGAAGTTGTGTTGGGTTTAAGATGTGAATTTTGGATAAGCGATTCGGATGGGAATTTTAAGTGCACGGTTGGTCTCGGAAGGGCCGAGATAGTCAGCATAAAGTACCTAGGGGTAATGTTTGGGTTTCGAGGACTTTTTGGATTAGTAGGGACTCACATTTGTGTATACGAGTCAATTTTGGATTTAATAAGTGGATAACCCTTATTTTATCTCTTATAAGTCATGAGAGAAATAGAAAAGAGGAAAGATAAAGAAAAGAAGAAGAAGATAAAGAAGGAAGAAAATGGAGAAAAAGAAGAGAATTACGGCCAAGCTCCGGCAGATTTCGGCACGAGGTCATCGAATTTATCCAATGAGGCAAGTGTTTAACTTGCTTTAACTATTTAAGTATGTTTATTTTTCATATTATAGTTGGTGTGAAAACTATAAGATTTTGGGTTCAGGATTCTTGCACAAAAATGGGTTTTTGGGAGATGAAATCTGAGTTAAATTCCATGTTAATGGTGTAAATCTTGGTGAGATATTGAAATGGTGAAATGAATACTAGGGTTTAATTAAGATAGGGATAAATCTTAACTAAATTGATGAATCCCAAGAATAAATTAGTTATATTGATGGTTGATGAGGTTAGAGACTATAAATTTTGGGTTGGATGAGTGTTGGAGTGATTTTGGGAGGTGTAGAAGAAAATGAACTTGTAGAGGACAAAGACTGTTCACATAGAACTAGTCTGGAAGTGATTCGATTTATTTTATTTCCTTGGAACTAGATCGGTTCATTTTTGGTGTTATCGGTTTGATTTGTTTGTTTGGAACCGAATCAGTTCATTTTTTGGGGCAATGGGTTAGGTTCGGTTTTGGTAGAAAAATTTAAGAGGTTTTTCCTAACCTAAAGGGATTAAAGATGAATTCCTTTTGAAGATAAATGATAGGGGATCCTATATTTTGTGTGAGGAGATCTAAAGGGTGAAAAGAGTGATGTGGAAATCTCGGGTTAGTGTGAATAAGATATGGGGTATGAATTTAAGGAGTGTTTGGGGTAACTGACACTCGGTAAATTAATTCGGCGGATATATATATATTGTATGTGAGTAAATTCGAATGTGTGAGTAGGATGAAGTTAAAATACTAGCTAGTGGTAATGAACTATTATTCGGGAATATACATTTATGTGAGAATGGTATCATAAGTGAGTGAATACTTATGAGATTAATATAAGTTGTGTGTATACTTATAAATTATTGCGAATTGGTATATTCGGGATTACAGATTAATGCCACGAGAGATAGGCCTAGATAGCCGAATTTGATGATATATATATATATATATATATATATATATATATATGGGTATAGAGACAATATATATATGATATAATTATGAATATATCTGTGTGTGAATGATATATTTATGTGAAGCATACCCCTCTAGTGTTACCATGGGAAGTTGCGTGATGTGGGTGAGGCCCCTGGCTTGAGGAGCAGGGAGCGTATAGTCCTCAGGTCATAGCGTCCATTTTATATATTATGATTTTTATCAGGGGTGAGATGTTGTGGGCATGTTTTGTTCTCATTTCCAGTGAGAAACTATGACCACTTCCCATACGTTGTGATTTGGTTTATACCAAGTCGGTGTGAGAGTCCGACCGGTTGTAACCCATGATGGTATGTGAGTATTTACCTGGAAGATGATAGAATTGAGAGAATGCATCCATTGGGTTATAGCTCTGAGGGATGGTTATTATACTTATATAGTGTGTGATATATAAGTATGGATATACTTGATGTGTGTGTGTGTGTGTGTGTATATATATATATATATATATATATGAGATGTGATAGATATATGAGATGTGAAACATATATATAAGGACAAAATAAAGAATGGAATGTTAGATAATTTCTAGATCACCTGGGAGTATATAATCTGAAATTAAAATTTGTGGTATACGTATATAAAGATGAGAAGATTATATACGATATGATAACACTAAAAATGGAAATAGTGTAATAATTAGTGGGAGTTATAGAAAATGTAAGGATAAATTATAAGTAAGATATTATAATGTATAAGCTGAGGCGATAGCTTAGAATATTTTATATTACGCGGGGTACGTGTTAGCATATGGTGACTTGGGAGTTGTGTGAGGGATTAGTTAGGTTGGATATCTAACTAGGGTGTTTTAAAATACATACGTTAGGTGTGCATTGTTAGATGAGAGGTGAGGGGTATCTCATGTGAGTGTGACACCAGTTTAAATATGGAGAGTATCATATTTTAAATATTAAAGTATGTTAAGCAGTTGCTAAAATATTTTCAAAATCTAGGCTCTAACTCCTATCTATTTTTCTTTTTCTTCTCACTTATTATACTTTTTGGTGTTCAGACACATGGATGCCTAGATGATTATTCTTTCGAGTCAGATGTAGCTGGCGCAGCTGTGGATGTTGGTAGGAAATTATATAGACGCTTCTCTCCTTATGATCTAGATAGGAGGTATTGCAAGATATATTCGGGAATGTTGCCCAACTGTTGTCATTTATTTTATTTTCGCCATTTTAGTTCATACACATTTGATATGATTGTATAAATTCTTTACCGAGAGTATTCGGTTATTATTTATTTATTTATGTTGTTCATATCTTTGTGTGGTTGGTTTTTCTTGTACGGTTAAGCTAAAAATATTTGAGAGTTTAAAATTTGACTTCAAACCTAATAGGTTATTAGTAATTAAATGATTTTTGATAGTGATGCTGAGAATGAAACCATTTGAGATTCCTGTTTAATCTGATATAGGACTGATCAACCGGTATTTTATTAGGCGGGGTGTCACAGATGGTATCAGAGCATCAGTATCTAGTGTCCTTAGGAATCTGTGAGGACGCACTACGTTTTCATCGTTGCTTTCTATTTGATATAGAGCCCTATGTTTTGGATTATTGATTCCTATTGTGATATTTCCTTCTCCTGCTATAATGTATAATTATAGTGAATCTTAGATTGCGTACGGTTTGCTCCGTATGCTGAACAATAAAGGACGACGGTGAGAGCCGTTAGGAGGGCAGTTGAAGGCGGCACTCAGTTGAAGTTGAAAGATATTTTGGGGATGATGACTGTAGTTGAGGTCACTCCTATTATTACTTGGGAAGTTGGGGCTGTAAGGACTACTAGGGTTTAGTATATATATTTTCAAGTACCGCTATAGCAGAAAGTGGTGCTAAACTAGACTCACCCAACATGGTTAGAGTGGGAGGACTCAGAGGGGTATTTGAAGATGACCACCCATTGGAATTTTGGTAAATGTGGAGATTGTGTGTGTATGTCAATGGAAGGATATTAGGTACGGTTTGATCGTGAGTTCCTCCATCTGTTGTTCAGAACGAGATGTGGATGAAAATTCTAAATTTATCATAGGAGGGCTAGACATAGGCCTTGTCTAGAAAATTTTGTATCGGATTAGGTAGGTACAATAGAGAAGAGAATTCTTAAGTGTGTAATGGATTGACGAGAGGAGTCACCAGAATTTAGGGGAAATTCTTCTTAGAAGGTCGAAGAAGGTGGCTATTATATTGCATTTTGATAATGAAGATATAAATGCTTTTATGTGAAGGGAGCTAAAAGAATTGGAAGATTTAGTTAGGGAGTAAGACTGGATGTAATGGTGCTAGTGGAACATCGTAGGGGGAGACCCATTAGGGGACCCATTTAAATGATTCAGATGGCGAAATTCCTATCGAGCGACAGTGGATTCAGATTGGTAAGGCTAGTAGTGTGTTCCTTAGGGCCAATGGAGCTAAGGGAACAATGAGGGTGTCCGTAAGGGTCGAGGCTACCAAGGTCCGAGATAAGGAAAACCCTAATATGGCCAGTATGGACGAAGATAAGTGGAATATATGTAGGGGTATTTTTATATGGGGAGTAGGACAACACACATTGATTTTGACCGAAGCAAAAAAAGGGACAAGAGTATGGTTCCTAGTTGGGGTAATAATTAATATAGTTTTTGGTTTGGTTCGGATAGGCGTGTCATATCCGGGAACCATTGGAGCTGCCAGGGTGATTGGCAAGATAGAGAAATGAGTTTTAACCTCATGTGAATGAGGTATGCTTTGTATGACACAAGTGAGTCACGGTATCTTAATTAGCACTAGATTCATGTGTGAGACGAGTTTAGTGCGTATATATCGATAACATTGTTATGTTTATATATTTTTGTGGTATAACGGGGTTATCTTTTGTTTCATCAGTATGGAAGCGGGTGTAGGCATAGTGGTATATATTTTATTGAAATGACTTGTTTTAGTGATGTGTTATACGAGTATGATATTATCCTGTGTATAGACTGGTGAGACCGATAGTGGGATGATATTGCAAGGCTATCATGTTTGTTATTCCAGGGAAGGATGGGTTGTTTTGGCGATGTCTCACTTGAAAGGAGGTAGAGCTCGCATTTATATTATGATAGAGACTTCGGAGAGTATAGTTGTCTCGAAATATTTGATCCCGGTGTGTAGGGACCTTATTGATGTTATTTTAGCTATATTGAATTTATTGTTGAGCGGAGAGATTGAGCTCGTTACTATGTTTGGCGCTAAAAACATGGTGATAGGGAGAGCGCATTGTTATATAACTCCTTTAGAGACGTGGGAGTTGAGATTTATATTCATATGTTTGGGGATAGGATTTTGAGAGTCCTGGTTATGTGTTTGAGGTTTATGGAATTTGATTACTGCCAATGTTGAGTGATAGAGTATTGGGGAAAGTTCCTTATTTGAGTGTTATTACGTGATGAGATACGCATGGATCTTGGTAAACATCGTGGTTAGAGATATGTTAATGGATACTAGGGCATCATTTTTGAATGTTTATTAATGGAAGTGTGGAGAAACACTCTGAGCTGAGAGATATTATAAATTATAAGTCCAGTGGAGCCTATAGTATCGTGAGAGAGCACTGGAATTTTTTCTTCTCATCACGAGTTAAGGAGAATTAAATTTCGATTTATGGGGTGATTAAGAATACCCATGTGTTATAGCCACATTGAGAATGCATAGTATTGAGGAAATTGTTTTCTAGTGTTGTACAGATATGCACCGATTATAGGATGTATGGGCACCCTGGTTAATTGATTTCAAATCCTTCGAGATAGGAGGACACATGAATAAATGTGCGGAATATATGTCTATGGGTCAGTTATAAACAATCTACAATGACATGATGGATTGAACTTCGTGTGAGAAGGGAGATAATCCAAGTATATGTGTGCAATGAGAGTTGACACACACAAGATGGGTTGAAAGGCTATGGGAAGCCACTAATTCGGATGTCTCTTGAGAAGAGGAAAATTAAATTATTATGGGAAAGTAGAGAGGAGTTCTACTCAGTTGAATGTGAGAGTTGCTTATGCATAAATGGAATGTTGATGTCTATAAGTTGAAAAGGGCTCAGGCGTGCGCATTGTGACGAGAGTGCACGGGTCGAGATTTTTGGTATACCCTAGGGAAAGAAGGGGAGTGTAAAGTACCATTTAATGCAAGTCATTATAAGTGGCAATTGGTGTTAGGTGAGACGTATTGAGATTGTCTCCTGGTGTACCACTCATAGATGGAAATAGGTTGGTTCGAGATAACCAATCAGAAATTTTGTATCAAGCCGACGATTCCTTTGATGGAATGGGCAGACAGGCTGGTAAAGAAGGATTGCACTGGTGCGAGGCACCGTCTAATATTATTGTGAATTATCATGAAGATCCTTGAAACCCACCTCTAATAGGGATTTTCAGGAAGTAGTGGGGGTGGCGTTTTGTTGTAGGCAAGTCGTGTCACCTATGACCTGCTGTGTAGACGGGAGGTGATTGACGACTAGTAAAGTTGTATGAATATGATTCTGGAGTCATTCGTACCTGTTGTTGTGGATAAGGTGCCTATTAAGGTTTTGTGTAGGAAAGCTTGATTATTCTCCCTCTGGTTGTTTAGAGGTAAGCGAATAAATAGACTTTTGGACCGGACGCGATTTAGAGTCCGTTGTTGAGAGGGGCATTAGCCACAAACTATTTTGGGGTGACTTTTGAGCTTTGAAAGAGTTATGTCGCCATGAATTGAGATTTGAAGGACTGATAGGAGTGGTCCGATGTTCTTATGGTTTCTCACAAGATGGAGGCTTTGTGTTAGGATGGACACGGGAAGCTGGCACTTAGTGATGTGCGGCCTTTTACTAGAATTGAGGCGATAGAGCCAGTGATGTATAGGCTCATTTTATTCGGATGTCATTGGTAGAATCACAATGTGTGATGTGCCATTATTGATGTGAGAGCTTATGACTGATGGAGTGTATTAATATGAAGAAAATGGAACAAGCTTGCCGTAAAGCTGAGGCTATAATGAGTAAGCCTTTATACAGTTGGCTCCCACTGGCGGGTGAATAGTGGATTGATCGTACCATTATCGAGGTATGACTTGATTTTTGGTACTAGAGTAGGTGGTGTGGTTGTGATCCAAAGTCTTTGGTACCGGTCTTGTCTGAATTTCGAGTACAAAATTCTCTTGTAAGGGGCGGGGGGGGGGGGGGGGGGGGATAATGTCATACCCCATACTTTTATGGATATTTTAATTACATGAATGGGTGTAAAATAATACTTTGAGAATTTAAAGTAATAAGATGGACTAATTATATTTCATGTCGCAAGTGAACAAAAGTGACCGGTGATGTTATTCTATTCGGAAAACACGTGTGGAGATATGTTGGGTTTAAGACGTGAATTTTTGATAAGTGACTCGGATGGGAATTTTAAGTGAATGGATAGAGTACCCGAGGGTAGTGTTTGGTTTTCGGGGACTTTTTGGATCAGTAGGGACTCATATTTGTGTATACGAGTCAATTTTGGGTTTAATAAGGGGATAACCCTTATTTTCGCTCTTATAAGTCATGAGAGAAAGATAAAAGAGGGAAGAGAAAGAAAATAAGAAGAAGAGAAAGAAGGAAGAAAATGGAGAAAAAGAGAAGAATGCTGACCAAGGTTCGACAGATTTCGGAATGAGGTCGTCGAATTTATCCAACGAAGCAAG
This sequence comes from Sambucus nigra, assembly GCA_949130495.1. NCBI lineage: Eukaryota > Viridiplantae > Streptophyta > Magnoliopsida > Dipsacales > Adoxaceae > Sambucus > Sambucus nigra. The sequence continues at coordinate 185,835,999 of OX422222.1, read as the reverse complement.
TGTTTAACTTGCTTTACTGATTTAAGTGTTTTTATTTTTTATATTATAGTTGGTGTGAAAACTATAGGATTTTGGGTTTGGGATTCTTGGACAAAAGTGGGTTCTTGTGATATGATTTTATATGATTTTGATGTGATAATAATCCTACATGAAATCTGAGTTAAATTCCATGTTAATGGTGTAGATATTGGTGAGAAGTTGAAAGGGTGAAATGAAAACTAGGTTTTAATTAAGATAGGGTTAAATCTTAACCAACTTGATGAATCCCAAGAATAAATTAGTGTGTAGATGAGTATATTGATGGTTGATGAGGTTGGAGACCATAAATTATGGGTTATATGAGTATCGGGGTGATTTTTGGAGGTGTAAAAGAAGATGAACTCGTAGAGGACAAAAACTGTTCACATAGAACCGATCCGGATGCGGTTCGGTTTTTTTTATTTCTTTGGAACCAGACCGGTTCATTTTTGGTGTTATTGATTCAGTTTCTTTGTTTGGAACCGAATCGGTTAGTTTTTTGGGGCCATGGTTTCGGTTCGGTTTTGGCAGAAAAATTTGAGAGGTGTTTCTTGGCGTAAAGGGATTTAAGACGAATTCCTTTTGAAGATAAATAATAGGAGATCCTATATTGAGTGTGAGGACCTCTAAATGATGAAAAGAGTGATGTGTAAATCTCGGTTTAGTGTGAATAAGATCTGGGGTATGAATTTAAGGAGTGCTTGGGTAAGTGACACTCGGTAAATTAATTCGGTGGATTTATATATATATATATATATATATATATATTGTATATGAGTAAATTGAAATGTGCGAGTATGATGAAATTAGAATACTAGCTAGTGGTGATAAGTTAATATTTAGGAATATACATTTATGTGAGAATGGCATCATAAGTGAGTGAATACTTATGGGATTAATATAAGTTGTGTGTATACTTATAAATTATTGCGATTTGGTATATTTGGGATTATTGGCTAATGCCACGAGAGATAGGCATGGATAGCCGAATTTGATTATATATATATATATATATATATACGGGTATAGAGACAGTATATATACGATATGATTACGAATATATCTATGTGTTAATGACATATTTATGTAAAGCGTACCCCTCTAGTGCTATCATGAGAAGTTGTGCGATGTGGGTGAGGCCCCTGGCTTGTGGAGCAGGGAGGGTATAATCCCGAGGTCATAACGTCCATTTTATATTGTGTGATTTTTATCAGGGGTGAGACTTGGTGGGTATGTCTCGTTCTCATTTTCGGTGAGGAACTATAATCGCTACCTATACGTTGTGATTTGGTTTATACCAAGTCGGTGTGAGAGTCCGACTGCTGGTAACCCAAGATGGTTTGTGAGTAATTTCTTGGAAGATGATAGCATTGAGAGACTGCATCCAATGAGTTATAGCTCTGACGGATGGTTATTATACTTATATAGTGTGTGATATATAAGTATGGATATACTTGATGTGTATAATAGATTATATATATATGAAATGTGAAACATATATATACGGACAAAATAAAGAATATAACGTGAGATAATTTTTGGATCAACCGGGAGTATAAAATTCGGAATTAAAAATGTAATATACGTATATAATGATGGGAAGATTATATACGAGATGATAACACTAAAATGGAAATAGTGTAATAACTAGTGAAAGTTATTGATAATGTAAGGACAAATGATAAGTGAGAGATTATAATGTATAAGTTCGGGCGATAGCTTAGAATATTTTATATTACGCTGGGTACATGTTAGCATATGGGGACTTGGGAGTAGTGTGAGGGGCTAGTTAGGCTGGGTAGCTAACTAGGGTGTTTTAAAATACATGCGTTAGGAGTGCACTGTTAAATGGGAGGTGAGGGGTATCTCATTGAGTGCGACAACAGTTTAAATATGGAGAGTATCATATTTTAAATATTAAATTATGTTAAGAATTTGCTAAAATATTTTCTAAACCCGGGCTCTGACCCGTATCAATTTTTCTTTTTCTTCTCCTTTGTTATACTCTTAGGTGTCCAGACGCAAGGATGCCCTGGATGATTATTCTTTCGAGTCAGACGTTGCTACCGCAACTGTGGATATTGACAGGAAATTGTGTAGATGCTTCTTTCCTTGTGATTTAGATAGCAGGTATTGTGAGATATATTCGGGCATGTTGCCCAACTGTTGTCATTTATTTTTATTTCTGACATTTTAGTTCATACACATTCGATATGGTTGTATAAATGCTTTACCGAGAGTATTCAGTTATTATTTACATATTTCGGTTGTTTATATCTTTGTGTGGTTGGTTTTCTTGTGCGATTAAGCTAAAAGGATTAGGAAGTTGAAATTTTGACGCCAGGCCTAATAGGTTATTAGTAATTAAATGATTTTCGACAGTGATGCTGAGAATGAAAGCATTTTAGATTCGTGTTTAATTTGATATAGGACTGATCACTCGGTATTTTATTAGGCGGGGTGTCATATTTGTCCCTACTATTGTAGCTTACCGATATTTGATTAAATACCAGCCTTGAGTCACAAAAGATGTGAAGGTGATGTCCGCCTAAGGAGAGTTCTTTCTCAATTTACTGATCAATGCCTCCTATTCCGCTCCATTGTTGAAGGCTTCAAATCCTAAGTAAATTTCTTGCTCGAGGATATTTTTCTTTCGGGCCAGTAGTTGGGATAGTGTTTTTGTCAATACCTATCTGATTGACTAGGTATCCGAAAAATTTACCGATTGTAACCAAAGAAGCACTTAGCTACATTCCGTTTTATCCTGTGATAGCGAAGAACTTCAATAATTTTTGATAAGTCAATGAGGTGATGTTCTTTCTTCCTGCTTTTGACAAACATATCATCTATATTCACCTCCATTGTATCTCCCAACCGTGGCTTGAATATCTTTGTCACTAATCTCTAATAGGTTACCCCATCATTCTTCAATCCAAACGGCATCACCCTATAGTAGTATAGCCCTAACGTGGTGATGAAAGAAGTTTTTTCTACTCAGGGGAAAATAATGGTATCTCATGGTACCCTGAGTAGGAATTTAGGAAGCTCATGCATTCATGGTTAGCGATGACGTCAACCAACTGGTCTATCTTGGAAAAAGGAAAACTATCCTTTGGACATGCTTGGTTCAGATCAGTGAAGTCTATACAGACTCTCTACTTCCCATTGCTTTTCTTCACGACCACTAGATTTAACATCTACTTGGGGAATTTAACTTCCTTAATGGACTACACCTCAAAACGTTTCCCCACTTCCTCTTCGATTGTCCTAGCTTTCTCGAGTGCCCTTTTTCGTGCCTTTTATCTTATTGATGGATGTGATGGATCCACGTGAGCTTGTGGAATATTACCTCCTTGCATATCATAAGGTTGCCTGGAAAAAATGTCCTATTTTCTTTTGAGGAAAATAACCAGTGCTTCTCTCTTTTAATCAGTGATTGAGCTTCCAATCAGGAACTTCTTCTCATACTTGTTGTCGTCAAAGGCTACCTTATGAAGAGGTTCCATGAATCGATCAATAGGGAAAATCCTAGTTTCCTCAACACAAGATTTTCCATACTTTAGATGTTACTTGGAGGGTACGGAGCCCTCTGTTGTCTCCTTGGCTTTCTCCTTCTTCTTTTCCTCTTTTTATCGGGTGGTAGCTATGAAGCACTTACACGCTAGGTCTTGGTTCCCTCGAATTTCAATGACCCCCTTATTAGTGATACAGTTTACCTTATGGTGGTACGTGGATGGAACTAATCTCAAAGCATGAAACCATTCTCTTCCAAGTATGGCATTGTATGGAAAATCTATATCTACCACGAAGAACTGAATAAGATTAGAGATTCCTTCTTCTCTAATGGGGTTAAAAACATTTCCCAGGGGCAAAATTATCCTTTTTGCAAAGCTGACCAGAGGCACAGTGGATTTTTACAAGTTTTCAATATGCAGGTTCAACTGGTTGAAAATTTTAAGGTACATTATCTCCGAGAAGCTCCCCTAATCCACCAATAGCTTGTCCACATCCTAGTTAGAAACCTCGAAAGTGATTATAAGCATCACAATGAAGAGTCCTTACTCTGATCAGATTATCATCGGTGATGATAATGTGCTTCGAATAATCAATATATTTAGGTCGTCGATGTTTACCTGTAATGGGCTTGGCCGGATCGACCAGAAAGTACTCCATAACTATTTTGAGTTTTTTTACTTCCATTTTAAGCACATTCCCCTTGACTTGGTTTGGGTTTAAGGCCCCATGAATCACTACAAATTAATGATGCAAAACTTCATCCAAGACATTAGCTGATCTTGGGCCCCCATGGATTACTGCGAACTCATGTCTAATGTCATCGTCCAGTACATTGTCTGGTCTATGGTCACGCACAAGTTATGTTGTACCTTCCTTATTCTCAACAAAATTATTTAGGTGCCCAACCTGGACCGGTTCCTCGAGGTGGGACATGAGTGCCTTGTAATTTTATTCTCCTGTTCGTGAACTTTATGATATGCACACTTCAATGTCTAGTTCCTCTAATTGGGGTCACTGAACACATTTTCGAGGCACTTAAATAATTATTGACCTCTAATGTTGTAGATGACCTTGTAGATTGATTCAGATAGAACCATTCTAATGGATTTAAATGCTCTCTCAAGATCCTTCTTCTCGGCTCCCTTCCACTTACCATTTTTCTTTTTCCCTCCTATCTTGTTCGTCCCCTTTTTATCCTAGTTGTTGGACTGTTTCTATCGATATCCTTATTGACTAACTCCGATCACTGTAATTTTAACCTTGGTGTATATACCGATCCTCGCTATAAGTTCAACGATTATAATGACCTTTCTCTTATTGAGGGACTAGTAAAGTATGGAGCTTCTTAACAGACCAATTTTAAAGGATGCCACTATAACTTACTTGATACAATCCTCCACCTCGTTATACATCTCCCAGTACCTTATGGCGTAGTCACAGAGTGTTTGCTGAGACTTTTTCTTTATAGTTAGAAGTGAACCCATCAGTTTAGGATGAGTGCTTCTAGTAATGAATATGGCCGTGAAGGCCTTGACCATCTGCTTGACGGATGCAATCGATTAGTGTATCAACTTTTGAAATTACTTATGGGCAGTGTCCCCAAGACTAGAAGAAAATATTCAGCACATCAATCCTTCGTTGGTGTTCCACCGTGTCATTGCCTGATGATATTGCCTGACGTGATCGGTAGGGTCAGTCTTCCATCATAGATCTTAAATTATGAGGGAGTAAAATTCTTAGGAGGCTCAAAGTCCTCAATAGGTCGGCTGAAGGGAAACTTCACCTAGCAGACGAGGGATCTCCTTTCTAGCTCATTGGTTGCGCGAGCCTCTGGATCGGATGAATCCCTCTCAACCACTCTTATGATCGGTAGAGTTGTAGTACTATTCGACGTTATAATATCACATCCCTTCCTCGGAGGGAGCGAATTTATATTTATAGAAAAGCTTAGGAGAGTCCTAAGCTCCATCTATAGCTATCCCTAAGAGTTCGTACCTATCCTTTATCACCTTCAGTCATTCCAAATAGTGGATACGTAGGAGTCTTCTATGACTTGGGCTCTTCATTAAATTTGGGCTAACGTAGCCTAGGCGATCGTGTCGAGCACGTGCTTGCGTAATTATGGACCCCACATCTTTAATTATAGAATATTTAAGATCTTTCTTTGTGAACTCATCTTCTCATAATCTCCCAATCAATATTCGATTGGTAAAATTTTACTTCCATAACTCTAGGTGTTTGCCTAACTCTTATTTAGTTTCTCGACTCCTTTAAATGAATTTGAGGTTTCCCATGTATTCATGGCAGTTTTTGCATTGACAACCTTTTGCAAAATGATATAATCCATTCATTAGTGGATTATCATGGCCACCTTTTGATCCATTATCATTCTTGTGCCTAAAATGATCTCTCTTTCTACTCGAAACAACACATCTTCATTTTCAAGCTCTACATTGCTTTTTCTCATAACGTCCCATAAATTTTCTGATCTAAAAATTGCCTTCGTGCGAATGCACTAATTTTCATAATTATCTTTCTTTAGTAGAGGGGCTTATAATTAATCCAATCCATTTTAATTTTAGTTAAACACACAAATTTGGGAGAAAGGTAGAGAGAATAATTTTTTTTTTCTCTTGAAAAAAGAAACTTTTGATTTCAGTTTTTTGACTTTTCTTATTTCTCTATTTCTTATCAAATAACTAAGTTATATGAGATATATATAGGTTTCCTAGAATGTATCTACCTAAATACATGTATCCATTATATTTAATGTGAACATCCCCCCCATGACAACCTATAGAAATCTATTCACGAACCTCCCAATAGATGAACCAACCAAACACATGTATTTACTAGATACCAAAAAACCATTGGTACAAACATGTGAGAGATAATATTTATTGTGTCACAACTTGAAGATCTCAAAGATATGATGCACTTGAAGAGAGATCTCCATGAAACTTCTTACAATTGAAGGAGTTGGAATTGAAGACAATATCATCAAACCCATCAAGTTTGGACTATTTTACATAAATTGCGAAATTTACTTGGAGTAACAAAATCACGCTTGGAGAGAGAAGAAGGGGGGGGGGGGGTGATGGAAAAATAAACTTGATATAATTATTTTGTATCTAGACACATTGTTTTTAGTAAGTACATTTATGTTTATCATCCCAAATTTTTGTGTTTAGCTCCCTTGTTTTTTTTAACAATTATGTGCTACTTGTATCACTAATTGTTATTGGAAAATTGTGTGTAATTGCATACAACTTAAGTAATGCATTTAAATATGATACAATTAGAAAACACTAAGGGTGTGTTTGATTACAAAGTGAAAAAAATGTTGGTAAATAGTTCATTTCAACGAAAAGTTAGAAAATGAGTGGGAAAAGATATGAAATTTTTGTTTTACTTTTTCTATTTTCCATTTTCTATAGAAATCAATTCTTTAATTGGTGGATAATTTTTTTGGGGGGGGATTTTGAATGGAACACTTGGTATGCACATGAATGTTATTCCTATATAACTTGTTTACAACTAAGGTATCACAAAAGCAAAACATAAGTCAAACAATTATTTTCTATAAAAAAAAATTCATGGGAGTCAAACACACCATAAATCTTCAAAATAGAAAGTGTGGCATCCTTATATGATAAGTTTAACCGTTGAAGTTATTTTAATGTGAAGAAGTACGATCTTCTGGTTGACAGTAATAGTTATTCAATTTGTGTCATGGAACAAATTTAACAAAGTTAAATTTTACATAAAACATAATATAATGTTTTATTTTCAAACGAGACCCTCTCAACTAAAACCTGAGAATTGACAAAACTTGTGTCGTTTTCTGTGGTTGGCTATCTCTTAGATATTTTATCTCTAGGTCTATGTTACATGTTTGTTGAGTTGTGGTTGGTGTAGATGCGTAAATAATGTAAGGATCTGAATTCATTTGTTTCTTGTCAAAGTGATCAATCTATTTTCTCCTATTATCGCTATTCTTGTGTGCATTAATGGACTGGATTTCCAGTGACCTAGCAAATAAAATATTATTGGGTTTTATGTTTCCATTAATTTAAGAGATACTTTTATTATCTCACAAGCTGCTTCAAAGAAAACATGGAATTAAGGAACATCAAATCCCATATTCATAGAGGCTAAAATAATATATCTTAAAAAAGAAAAGAAATAAGTTTATGAATATTAGGGTTTCCAAACCTGCTGCATTGCTGGCAAAATCGCTGCTGGAGTCCAGCGACAAAAACAGAGGCAGCCTTAGCATGAAGTTCACAGACTTTGTGGCGACGGTGATACGCCTTGGCGTGTTCCATGTCAGCAGTGCAGCCCCCCACCTGGCAACTAACTTGCGTTGATCCTCTCATCCCAAATTCACTCAACTTCTTCTTATCTTCTCCACCCTTTTCCCCTTCTTCTTCCACCATCTTATTATCATCCACACTCATCTTCACGTGGCCTTTTTTTGTTTCCATATGAAAAGAGAACAAGTTAGGACATTATCAAAATAACAAGAGAAGAAGAAAGCGAAAGTGACAGAGTGGGAGAAAGGTGAAAAACAAAGAACAATGTTGTGTGAGGACCACAACCTCCAATCTTTTGTTCAAGTGAAAATATAGGATAGGATGGTAGATATAAGTATATTAGCACAAAGATACCTTCATAATGGTAAAGCAAAAGGCAATTATAACTCGTGACCATCTACTTCAAATAAAAACACACCCAGGTCAACATATAGTACAAAGAATCCCTTCCCTACTACGAGTATGCATAGCTTAACTATACACCTTTACATCCCCTCGGGTCTACATGAAAAAATTTAGTGCTACTCCCTTCCAATATTCCATCCCAAATTAATTACGGTGCTTTTTAAAATTTTATAAATTAAGTGAGATTATAAAATTATTTATCCAAAAAACCCATGAAGCAACAATGAACCAAGTTATTGTATTCAAAGCTATTCATCAATTTGCTCAAGATAAATTTGGAAAGTAACACTTTTTTACAAATGTCATGGACTTTCATAAGACAACTGTTAATCTAGGACGGACGGAGTACGCATTAAAAAAAGACTCCTTTCATTTTGGGCAAATATCATTTACAACCAACTCTCGTTCAATCATTTATGTTAACCACCTTTTTAAACATTGACTTGTCTTTTATGATAAATTATGAGTTATAGAGACGCTTTTGGATGTGTATCTTACTTTTTTTTATTATATTTTCATTTTACACATTATTATTTGGCTTTAATCACACGTTTTCTTTTTTTAATTTAAACTATAGGCAATATTTTTATTTTTAGGGACCTGAAGATGACGGCATTAGATAAAAAAGTGTCAATAAAAGTCGAAATGATGACAATAGACTAAAAAACAAAATAGTGATTAAAGCCGAATGATAATAATTAAATCGTAGATAAAATTAAATAACTTTTTTTTAATGTAAATAGATTAACTAGACAAAAAATTGATTGTGAAAATCAAAATTACCTTCAACTTTGGAACATTTAAAGAGCATAAGTTCTACTACCTGTTTTCCATAAATGTATGTGGTCCCTCTCCTGAGGGGGACGATTTAGTAATTTTAGGTGCATGACTGAAAAATTAAACTCATATACCTGTAGGGTCCGATAATATCAATAAGTTGTCTACTATGGTTTTGACGCGTGTAGGTTAGACTGTTTTCCTTATAATTTTTCTTCTCTGGCATTTGTCCTCGCATTATATTTTGTGTGGCCAATTAATTTGTAGCAAAGTGGCCACCTACCTTTGTGAGTGATGGTACTGCGTCTATCATCAAATAGGACCACATATATGAACATAGTTTGGTCCCCCACTGTAGGAGGACCGCCTTTTGGCTCGTGGCTGTATAATTTAGTCGCACTCTTTCTTCTAGCTTTAATCAATGAAGAATATGTTGGTTTTTAAGTTTCAACTTGGAATGCCATCTTAAGCAGCTTTTGTGTCTCATTTCTTTCTAACCTTCGTTGTCCCTTGGGTTTGTTGGTGATGCTTTTGTAGGGAGAGATCAAGTTGGTTTAGCCCGCTCAATAAGCTAGAGCAATATCTGATCACTTGATATATCCAAAATAAAAATAAGGGAATCTACACTTAAGTTAAATCGATAGTTCGGTCAAAATAAAAAGAGATGAAGGCATAGATAGCATAATCACTCTACATAATTCACTTGACTACTCGGCAAGAATTTCACTCTTCTAATGTCAGTTTTATTCTTTAATAGTCGAAATCAATTAAATGAGATAGTTCAAATGGAAATAACAATAGCATCAATAATCAATAAATAATATAATCACGAAGACCCACAAAAAAAAAAAAAAACAATCCACAATTAAATGACTTAAATAGTTGCATCAAAGTTTCTAAACAATATCATATACCACCGAGTTAGGGCTGGATTTCGGCCGGTTTGATCGGTAAATAGAGCATACCAAACTCATAACAACTTTAAAATCATCAAACTAAAATTACTAGTTCTACCAACCGGTACACCGGCCCATAAACCAAAACCCAAACCAAACCTGTGATACGTCGGTAAAATCATTTTTTCGAAAAAATAGGATAGATTTCGGTAAATTTCTCTTTATGGTAAATTTGGTACTACTCGGTGCATAATGGTAATTTTTTGTACTACTTACCTAAATCTTTTTATGCATATTTAAAAAAATAGAAAATAACATACATAATTGTGCCGTACGTTGTGAAGTATTACCGAAAAAGTGAGCCGAGGTGAAGATGAATCGACGGGATGATAAATTGATAGAGAGAGCCGAGTTGAGGGGTTCTGTGAGGGAGGAGAGAGGAAAAATTGTTGTTTTGTGAGATGAGAGAGAGCTATAAGTTGTGGTGTTGAATATGAATCATTAACCCTAGTCTTGTTATAAGTTGTATTGTGAATGATCTAAGGACGGTAAAGTCTTGTATTGATCCTAGGGTTACTAAAAGGTCGACCACTTAAAAAAAAATAAAGAACCTATAAAATAAGTGTGGGTGTGTTTGTCTTTAACCATTGGATATTCTTGTTTGATTTAATTTGGTATTTTCAATTTGGTAAGTTCAATAATATCATTTTGGTATTTTCGGTACATTAATTTAGGTACGGTACAGTTGGTAAATTGATTTCTAAAGTATTAAAACCAAAACCAACCAAAAAAAAATCGATAATTTCGTTTTCGATAGTTTTGGTTTCACAGTCTGATTGGATGGTATGAGGTCTGTAAGCCTATAAAGGATGGAGGGGCGGGTGTGAGAAACTTGGGTATATTTAATAGGGCTCTTCTAGGAAAGTGGTTATGGAGATATCCTGAGGAGACGACTAGATTATGGAGAAGAGTTGTTGATGCTAGATGGGGATATTCTCAAATGGGGTGGAGGCCGGTTGGGGGATCGTTAGCTCATGGAGTGGGTATGTGGAAGGCTATTGTGAGAGGTTGGGAGGATTATTCGAGACATACAGTGTTTGTCTTGGGGAAAGGAGATAAGATAAGGTTCTAAAAAGACAACTGGGGGGTGAATGGGACTATTTAGGACCTGTTTCCGTGGATGTTCAACTTAGGACAAAATCCGGATGGAGTGGCGGCTAATCATGTTATGGTTAGCGGCGACGAGATTACGTGGAGGCCTTAGCTGAGGAGAAGGCTGTGGGACTGGGAGCTTCATGAGGCAGACTTGTTCGTGGAATGGCTGAAAGCGGCTCCTAGTCCGACGATTAGGGAAGATTCACTGAGGTGGAAGGGGGGAGGGACGGGAGTGTTTTCGGTTCGCAGCTTCTATGGTTATTTGTTGGGCAGTGAGAACTCTACGGATCATTTCCCTTGGAAGAAGATTTGGAAAGTTAAAGCGCCGCCTAAGGTCAAGTTTTTCATTTGGACGACAGCTAGACAGGCCATTCTGACGCTAGAGGGTTTGCAGAAAAGAAGTTATCGTCTGGCTAGCCGATGTTGGTTATGCTATGAGGAAGAGGAGAAGACTAATCATCTGCTATTACACTGTAGGGTGGCAAGAGATTTATGGGACACCTTCCTCGCTTTGACAAGGACGGTTTGGGTCATGCCGATGTCTGTGGAGACCTCCTTGGGGCTGTATGTCTCTTTTAGATATGTGGAGACCTCCTTGGGGCTTGTTGGGTGACAAACGGATATGGAGCGTGGTTCTGCACAGCATCTTTTGGACGATTTGGTTGGAAAGGAACTCGAGGTGTTTTGATGGCATTGTGATGCCACCATCGAGATTTGGCTATTCCTTTTTGAGCACACTGCTTAGTTGGTCCAAGGAGAGGATCACTGTTAGGACGCATGATTTTTTAGATTTCGTGGATGAGATTCAATCAGCAATGTATTTGTGAGTTTGTTTATTGGAGTTCGTTTGTAGTTCTTTTTTTCTCTTTGTATACTCCCTCTATACGGGTTCTCTCCCTTAGCGATGATTTTTATACAATCTTTGATTTATCTAAAAAAAATAAGTAAAAAATGTAAACCGGCACGGTACGAATTTTTACCGTTTCGCGAACACCCCTACACCGAGTAGAAACAACCATTCATCGAAATCTAAATAAAATATAAACAAATTGTTCTTCAAAAATGAAACTAACCACTATTCAACATAAAAATAATGATTGTAAAAAGCCTCATAGAATTGGTTACAACTTTATCTCCTCCAAACCATAACTCTTCGCCTCCTCTAAATCGTAACTCCTCGCCTCGTCAAATGATTCCATCTGAAAATAAATAAAAAATACTTATTAGTGAAATAAAGAACAATTTAAAAATGTGAACTAAAAATTTGTTGCAAAATTTGAACTTAAAAAATGTAAAAAATAGAAGCAAAAAAATGAGAAATGTTCTGTGATTTTTTTTAAAAAAAAAGTGTACATGTCCAATTTAAAAAAAATGCCTCCACTATAATTTTAAAAAAAAGGTTTAGTTTAACACTAATCTTTTTAATTAGTTTTTACACTAGAGATATTCTTTTTACGTTTAAGGGGAATGGAGTTTTCTTATATCATTAAAAAACATTGTTTGATCCAAATATTTACACATATATTTACAATGGATGTCTGCTCGAAAACAGACATCCCCTGAGAAAAAAAATTGGGAAATATTCTAATTTCCCATTGTAAATAATTTTTTAATTTGAAGAACCATTAAAAAAATTGTTTCTCCATACCAGAAAGGATGATCATAAATTTTCAACAATTGACTTCTGAAAAGTTGCATGGGGAGAAAAAAATACCTATCGGATCTAAAAAAATAGTTATAGTAGAAAAATATGAGTACCTATCGGATCTGTTGAGAGGGAGGGAGAGGAGACAAGAAGGTGGGTGAGAGGGAGACGAAAGAGAGAGGGAGGGATGCTGAGATGAAGAGGAAGAGGGCGTCGAGAAGGATAGGGATGAGGCCGATATGGAGAGTGAAAGGGAGTTGAGAGGGAGAGGTAGGGAGGGAGAAAGAGAAGAGAGGGTAGGTGCTGCCGTAAAGGGAGAGGAAACGAGAGGGAGGAGAGGAAATGAAGAATATGATAGGGAATTGGTTTTTAAGGGTTCTCTTCTGGCTCCTTAAATTACTAAAAAAAATATTGTTAAAGGGTGTGCATGTATAGCGGGTCTTAATGGGGATAAGAAATCAATTAGTTCAATTAATTGGTTTGGTAGGTCATAAGCAGATTTTGTGAATATATAAGAAACCGATTCGATTGATTAATAGGTCTGGTGGGTCCACTCGTCTAGGACTTGAACTCATTAATATCTAAACATAGTTAAAGCGTATCGATTTCGTGTCATGTTAATGGTTCATGTCACAAATTTCTATGCTTAGATAACATATAGTTCTTTCTTGAGAAAATTGCACCATACCCTCCGGAATGTGGCACTTGTATTATTTTAATGGCCAAACATTGACATCCGATGCAATTTTCCCTAAATCATGATTGTGGTCAACCATTTTAATAATATTTGTGCACATTCTATACACGGGAGGGACAACTTTGTCAAATTATATTCAATTCTCTCTAGTCTTTAAAATTCAAACTCAAATATAACTCATTTGGAAATGAACATTAGGGTCAATTTGGTGTTAGGTAGTTGAAAACATACTAGATACACATTGAATTTATATAGATGGATGGAGTTTAAATTAACTTGAGAAAAATACCCTCCCGTTAAGAGCACATGCACTAAATATATTAAACAATTAGTCCCATTAATGATATTAGGCATATTGCTTCAAATTTATGTCATTTTTTTTTAATTCTTAAACCATATATGACGTTTATTTTTTAATAAGGGAGTGTCATGTTCATTTTGAAATGAGAATCATGTTTGTGAGAATGCCTTATATTTGTTTTAAATACATTGTATTCATATCGATCAATTGAACTTAATAAGAATTCTAGTGAGTTGGGTTTGACATCATCACCAAAGATCATAATTTTGGTTTTAGTATAATTGAAAAGTTCACATCCTATATAGGGAGCTGACGTCATATCGGTAAAGATTCAAGTAAAATCCTACGGGAATGCTCCTGATGGTTTAAGTACTTGTCTGATAAATTAAAGAAGAATGTGTCGGTACATTAGGGTTATACTAAACTTGACCACATGTGAGATTCAAGTCTAGGCACTAACTAGACTAGAATTGTAGAAACTCACAAGTTTATAAAGGGTGCATAAGTTCTTAATCCCAAGGGTTATGAGGATTGAAAATTCTTGGACAATTATTTCTTTGATCGTTATCGATGTGATTTTATTTTAGTTGGATTTAAATCTCCCAATTTTGGGCAAGCATTGTGTAAATATATCTGAGATCACACTCTAGAGGATTTCACATTCGAGATATCTATTAAAACGTAGTTTAGTCCAAGTCCACGTTTGATACCTATATATATAGGTATAAGCTACTTTTAATCTTCATGAAACATAATTAAGGGTTAGAGAGGGAGATAAAAATTACTATTAGCTTTTTTTTGTGAAGGGGTGAGGTGAGAGAAGGTCATATTTTTCACAAGTTATCAAGTATTCATCTCCAGAAGTGCCCACAAAAACACTGCTTTAGGGGATCATATATTAGAAGATTCGAGACTTATGGTGCATTCAAGAAACGTTTTTGGAGACCTAGGATGTAATACCCCTTAATTTTAAGGATATAAATAATTAGTTAAATAGGAAGATAACTAGAATAATTAAATAGAAATCCGAATTAAATATAATTTAATTTGTGAATTTAAAGTACATTTATGTGAATGTGAAGTTAAAATGGATTAAAATATTTTGAGTTTAATTGGTTAGTTTTTAAAGTTTTGTGGGCTTTAGTTTGATAATTATTAAGTTTGGGGTTCAAGATGTAATTAGTATAAATTATAATTGAATTGGACGAATGGGGAATTTTGAGAAAAGCTTGAGGGTAAGATATGATTTCCTCATTACGAAACATTTAGGGTTTGTAGTTCAAACATATTTACTTTTAATTATCCCCCATTTAATCCATAAGGCCTCGCCTTTGAGCCGTGACCGAAGCTAATAGGGCTGTTTCCATAGGGATTGATTAGAGATCTGTCCTGATCGCGAGAGCTACAAGTTTAGGTTTTGTTTTATCACCTATTCAAAGAAGAAACCTCATTTTTTTTACATCAACCCTCTTATTTTTCTCTCACCTACTCTTTAAAAAAAAACCAAACACTCTTTAGACCATTCCCCACACAACCCATTTCAAAAATCAAATCAAAGTGTTTCTCAAGGAAATTTAAAGTGAAAATTCAAAAGAAGATCCAAACATTTTAATCAATTTTTGAAGAGGTTTTAAGAGTTTCAAAGGGGTTTCATCCACACCATCTAAATTAAGTTTTTTACTATTTTAAAAACAAGTTACTAATCTACTCTTCTCTTTTTATACATAAAATTGTTAAATTCACATAAACCTTGATTGTTGGCGTATAATTGATCAATAACCCTAAGGGTTTTAAGATCCCTTTACGCTATAGCCCTCTTTTAATGAACTGGATAATTTCACATAGTTTAAATTAGAATTTAACCTCAGTTTATTTATAAATTGTGAATATGATCATTGGTTAATTGACTTGGATATTTAATAGTGGCCTTATGATTTGGACTTTAAAATGGGTAATTAAGATTCAATTAGGATTTAATTCTTTTTGAAACATAAATGTGATAAATGGGATTGTACATTTATATTAATTGGTAGTAGCTTTAGGTAGAGATATTGAATTAATAAGATTTCATGCATGATAGTTAATAATTAATTTCTAATCCCGCGCGCAAATTTATAAATTGAGAATAATCCCATGTTTATAATCTTAAATTGGAATTAAAATCCCTTTAATTAATTTATCCTGTTAGAAAATTGAATTTAGGCCTAACTGCATTTAAATTGGAATTTGGACCCTTACTTATCTCTTATGTTGAAATTGAAATACGTGAGTAGTTGGATTAGAAGGAGTACGAGAAAAATATTTTTAGCCTATGTTGGTTTATTGACGCGACTAAGAATTTGTCTCAAAAGTGCGTTCTCTCTAGGCTCAAGTGCAAGCCTGTCGCGTTAGTAGTAATCCGACAAGTCGGGATCGTCTCCACAAGGATCGAGAATTGGAAATTGAGAATTATGTAGGAAAATTTATTTATCCTTCAAATGGTTTCTCAAAAGAAAAGAAAAGATGATTGATGGTTTGAATTTTCTGATTGATGATGAAAAAAATAAACTACGTGCACAAAAACACTAAGAATTGTAAGAAATCAGATATGAATATGGAAGAAAATAGGGTGGAGTACAATCCCTCAAACCTTAGTAAATTACCGTATAGAATACTAGAACTGTAAATTGAAATTTTTGACTAAATCCAGTCTTTATAGATCCTAAGCATTACATATATGAGGGAACTAGCCCGCATCATATGAAATCAAAGGTAAATACAAGGCGGTGAATAGACAATTATACTTGCATAGTCTTCTTTAGCATCCCAAGTACCTAGGGCAATAGAGATTAAAAGATCAGCTAGGTTTGTATAATTTCCATATACGATTTTGTCAATATTTAATTTACCCTCTATTTTATACATGGGTAATTTACCTTGAAATGAGTTCATGTACCCCAAACCTTGACAATTTAGCTAGACATGGTTTTATGAGAAAACAAATTCATAACAATGCATGTAATTGTGGATCTAAGAAACATTGTAAAAACAAAAATTACAAAACAAGTGATAATTGAATTGAAAATAGAATTGAGATAAAATAAGAGAATGGAGTTTGATACTCGAAATCTGCACTAGGGAAAAGAGATGATTGAATCCAGAAATACTTCTTGTTCCTCAAACTTACAAACTAAGGCTTTTCTAAGAATATGAAATTTGTCTACTAAAAACTCTAAAATCTGACTCTCTCCCTAAAATTCCACACCTTTAGAAGGATGTAGGGCTTGGCCTTTTATAGCACCAACTAGCATGAATTTTACAGCTAAGAATCGATGGACTGCACAAGATATTCCAAGATTTGCACCTCTTGAGTTCCATAATTAATACCAGAAATTCGAACAGTCGGACCGGTCCAGATCCCATCGGATCGGTTCGTTTTTCAGTAACCGGATCGGTTTTTTTATTTCCACCGAATCGGTTCAGATGCTATCGGATCGTTTCTCTTGCCATCGGTTCGGCATCAATCCGGGGTCTACTGGAATGGTGACATTTCGGATCTGTCTGAGATAAACCGGATCGGTTCGATTATCTTCAAGTTTGACTTTTTCTTCCATCTTTGACTGATCATAACTTTTGATCTCGAGCTCCGATTCGATTATCGTTTCTTCCGATGCTCTTGTGAAATTAGGATCTTCAACTTTCCTTTAGGCTTTGACTCCGAACTCCGGGTGTAAATTTATGCTTTTGACCTTTTGACTTGTCTTCCTTTCTTCCGGTTTCTTTCTTTCTTTTCTTGCAATAAATACCTGTAAAATCCATAAGAAATACACAAAACTCGGGGTACTCGTTAGAAATAGTCACTGGCAATGATATGGGATAAAAACGATTCAATTACATTGTTCGAGATATCAAAATTACTAACTTTAGGGGTTAAATTCAGAAGAATTTATGCTTGGTCATTTATGGTGGTTGGTTTTAGTTGGATATGGATATTAGAAATTCAATTTATTTAATCCTGAATTAATTAACCTCAATAATTCCCCGACTAAGTCTAGTTATCTTAACAAATACCTTTTAGACATAACTCTATCGAGGGGGGTCCTTTTTTTGGATTTCATTTATGAGATGCTCCGCGCATGGAGTCTAGAGACGGGTAGGAGTGAGGACTTTAGGAATCCTTTAAATAACCTCTTTTTTATTATAGTGCTTAAACTGTCGAGTAATTCCATACTAGTTACATTCCCATGAGTAGTTTGAGACGTCCTTTAGAATTTAAATAAATAACGTAATGAGTGATTTAGAGACGAGTTTAGAATGGTATGAAGGGTGAGGTTAATGGAATATAATGATGTTATCATAAGTAGTAAGCTAAATGAGGAATATGGAATGATAATAAGTGTGAGAACTTGAACCCAAGGCAACGTGCCTCTATCCTGCCCCCACGTGCACGCACATCCTTTCGGGACAGAATATGGAGGATTAGGGTCATTGGTGGTATTGTGTAGTTGTTGCCTTATTCTATTTGAAAAGAAAATGGAGTCGCGAGTCAATTTTACCCAAAACAGACAAAAGAAGGGGTAGGCCTTCACAAAAACCTACTGATGGCAAGTGGTCTGTGTGTTTAATCAGAAAGTCAAAGGTCTGGGGACTGGGTTACAGATTAGGAAGGTGTTAGGCACTTGATCCGTCTTTTGGGTCTCAAATGTAGATGTAAAACATTCATATCAACATGTTATAGTGTAAATGAAATAATAAATTAAAATATTTAGTGTGTGCCTAGACTGTGCAGTGCAGTGTGGGATGTATATTGATAATATAGACCACTGTTATAAAAAACCCGCCTGGGCTTGATGATTAGGCATAAATTCTTCACATTTATTCCCTTAATTTCGATACTTTTATGATCCCGTGCAGTGTAAATATCTTGGATTTTGCTTATATTTATGCTACTAACCCTTTTTCGCAAGTATTTCATATTTTGTGTATCTCTTATGTGTTTTACAGGTATTTCATGCAAGTTAGTGCCAAAGAGAACTCAAAACAGTGAAAAAAAACCAAGAAACGGGGAGTAAAGGGCATTTTTGTAATTTTGTAGCATTACTCCGGAGGTGGGCCAACTGGAAAGTTGAAGAGCTTTCAATTACAAGAACACTGTAAAAAACGGCACCTCAATCGGAGTCACGGTGTGAAAGTTATGAGCAGTCAAAGATAGAAGAAAAAGTCAAAGAACACTACACCAAAAACAACATTTTGGCACACCCTGATATTAAAAATCTGGCACAGTTTTAAGCTGTGCCATATTTTGGCACGGTTTAATGACAATTTGGCACACTTTAAAACAGTGCCAAAATTTGGCACTGTTTTAAAGTGTGCCAAAATTAAGAACACTTGAGTAGAATATAAAATGCCTTAAATTTTTGACACACTTTAGTTTCCCTCTTCTCTCTCCTCCCTCGTCTTCTCCCCCGCTCCCCCCTCTCTCTCACGACCCAAAACCCTACCCTCTCTCTCCGAGATCAGCTCACCGACAAGGACACTCGAATCGCCGACCTTCAATCCCAGCTTCACTCCCTCGACTCATCTCTCTCCGGCACCGCTGATAAGCTCCCTCAAGTCGACCGCGAAAAGGTTCATCCGAATCCCCTCCCTCTCTCTCTCACACACTAACAGACATAATATTGGTTATTGTTTTTTTAGCCAAGGAGAGGTTGTTGAAAGAGAACGAATTGCTCTCCAACACTGTAAAGAAGCTCAATCACGATGTTGCTCAAACGATCGTCAATTAATCAAACGGCCTTCAATTCTCATGGCAACCAAAACCTAAGTTGTACCAATTTTCTGTCACACCCTTTAAATCGATTCAGACGAATTCATACCCAACACTGCAATTTCAAGGTATATATGATTTTTTTCTTTTATCATATTGCATCTTCTTTCGATATATTGCATTTTCTATATAGGTTTGATTAATTTTGGTGTTCTGATTCTGCATTTCCTATTGATTGCGTCTGGTCGTTTGTTCCCTCTGTTTGTTTTGAATTTATTTCTTGAAACACCTTTGGAAAACTTAATTTGGATTTCAGAAAGTGTTGTGAGTTTCTGCAATATAGCTACGTGACAATATGTAGCATGGAGGAATAGCGAGGGATTAAAACATTCTCAAACTGTTCCATTCTATTTTAATGAAAGTGATGAGGTTTGTTTGAAGCATTGTTATTTGAATTACATTTGGGATTTCTTATGGTTTCGTAGTAAGCATATATGTTTGAAATGTTTAGAATTATAACATTTGCAAATATGCCATCAGTTATACATTTATTTCGTACCATATGTGTTGCTTTTCAGAATGTCACCTCATTTTTTCGTTTTAGAACTCTATCGTCCAACTCACTTGATAAAGAGTTACTTCATATTTTACCCACCTCCATTGGGACTGTACACGGTGCTACTTAAATTTTACTAGTTTTTGTTACAAAAATAATGTGCACAAATTCTGAACAAACAAAAATTAAAAATGCACAAGAAAATTCAATCAACTTATTTGTAGGCTGCTAAACAATTAAACTTGTTGCAACTCTCCAAAAAAACATTCGTCCTCTCATTTAAACTTGTCACAACTCTCCAAAAATTTTTGACCCATCTTTGTTTTGACATTCCTCCTCTCATTATTCGAAGTCGCACGTGGTCGACGATCACATCGGCGTCCCCGTCGCCATCGCCATCGCCGGTCTCACCGCCGACGGCCGCTCCCCCCCCCCCCCCCGTCGGCCGACTCGTTGTTCAGAGTGGTGATTCGCGAAGCACTCGGCTGCTGAGTTGATGGTGAGTTTTGATTTAGGGTTTTGGTTTAGTTGGTTTTGAATTTTTGTTGTGGTGTTTAGACCATACATGTTTATTACTCTCTCAGTCCCAAATTAAGAGTCAGACCACTATTCTCTTTTGGTTCGTACTCCACTTTTCCTTTTTGAACATAATTAACGTACCAAATTTCATCATAGTGAACGAATGTTGACCTTGGCAATTGATTTAGAGTAGCCTTAATCTATGCGAAAAAAGGATAAGGACTCTTAATTTGGGACGGAGGGAGTACTTAAGGTGTGTTTGGGAAACCCAATACCGTGCTTTGGAATTGGAATCGGAATTGGTAAATTTTTAAACTTGGACTGAATATTTTTCATCCATGGCATGGAGTTTAAATTATGATCATGGTTGATTTTTGTGGATTCTTGTGTGTAGGATGATAAAGCTTCTTTGCTTAACTTTTCTTGTTTTGGAGGGTACGAGGTGTTAGTGTCTATTTGTATATAATCATTTCAGTTTAACTACTAGAGTACATGTATTCTTATTCTTGAGTAACATTGACCATATGTGTTTTGCAGCCATAGGGAATGGCTAGATTTAATTACCTGATTCAGTATGCCCTTTCAATTGTAAGTAAGTAATTCTATGAATATCATTAATTTATTTAGGTTTGATTATACATTTACCCCTCATCTTTTTATCTACTTTAGATTGCAGCTGAAAGTGTTAAAATGTATGTAGCAATTACCGACAGAACACTCAATTTGGTTGACAAGGTAACATTTGCTTTATCTATTTGACACAATCAAATTGGTCTCATTCGTATCATCTTATAAAAATAGCATTCACTTTGTGTTCTGTAACAGTTTTTTGAGATGCAACGCCATGATGCCGTTAGAGCACTTGAAATTTATAAGAAATCAGGAGACCAGGTATATATATCATATGTGTGTTATTTGTGTCTTGTTAGGATAGATAATAAATGACCCCAGAATACACACAATCGTCTTGATATTAAGATGTTCAAGCAGATGACTGCTAACCATCCCAAGTTGGATAGTTCAAACTAGTGACAGTCAACCATCCCAACTTTTATCCACTACTCACCCATCCCACTTTGTTGTTTTACTCACCAAGTTAACCGTCCCAACTTTTAATACTGCAGCTGATTATTACTTGTTCATGCGATAATCCAGTACCTAATCCCCCTAAACGAAAAAAAATCTTGTCATTGATATCCACATTTGAGTTCCCCCCCCCCCCCCCCCGGGCCCCCCCGGTATAACAATCTATGCTGCCTCTCTTATACTGAATTGTTTGCATAAGGCTTGTCTACCCTGTTAAGATGTTATATTGTCCTGTATTTAAAAGCATAGTACTGCTGAACATTATGGATTTGCATGGAGTATCAATGACATGCATGTTGTATACTTGTTTTGTTACAAGTCATGATATTTGCCAACTCCTTATCTCATTCAAAGAAGGCATTTATAAATTTATAAATGAAGACGCAACATGTATAATTTTCTGGTCGTAATTACATATTTTCTTTATCTTTATTGTATTTTCCTTGTCAGCGGAAGATTTCAGAATTTGAAGACATTGTTGGACCAAATGGGATACTTTCGAGAAGTTATGGCGCGAAGAGTTCATCGGGTGGCTATCAAAATACAAATGAAATCTGGTTAGTCTCAAAATCTCTTTGAATGTTGCAGAATTAAATAAAAAAATAGCTTGAAATAGCGGTGACAAGTAGCCAAATGTAAAATGGCTTACTTTATGAGCTTATTTAGTTAAATTGGTGGAAGGGATTTGCTGGTGGTTTGGTTTTGGAATTTGCTGCTGCTGTTGAGTTTTTTTTAAATGTTAAAACATGTTGGATTTAACGAATAAACAAATGAAACTATGTCAAAATTTTCTAAACTCAATAACATTTTCAATTGATTAAAAACATATCGTTATAGGATAAAAACCCAATGTAACTTGTAGGAACTTACCGCGTAGTCCCGGGTCTTCCGGTTTGAGAGTATGACGATAATTTGCAAAAATCACACTTACACTTAAAAACAAGCCGTTA
Source organism: Sambucus nigra (assembly GCA_949130495.1). Classification (NCBI taxonomy): domain Eukaryota; kingdom Viridiplantae; phylum Streptophyta; class Magnoliopsida; order Dipsacales; family Adoxaceae; genus Sambucus; species Sambucus nigra. Next base: position 185,813,416 of record OX422222.1, on the reverse strand, counting down.
AAGGGTGAAAACCCAAACCAGCCCCCAAACGACCCCGTAGGAGGCACGAACACCTCGCAAGGGACCAATGCAACTTGTAGGAACTGACCGCGTAGTCCCGGGTCTCCCGGTTTGAGAGTACGACGATAATTTGCAAAAATCACACTTTGACTTAAAAACAAGCCGTTAACGAGTGAAAACCCAAACCAGCCCACAAACGGCCCCGTAGGAGGCACGAACACCTCGTACAGGACCAATGCAACTTGTAGGAACTAACCGCGTAGTCCCGGGTATTCCGGTTTGAGAGTACGACGATAATTACCAAAAATCACACTTAGACTTAAAAACTAGCCGTTAACGGGTGAACCCAAACCAGCCCCTAAACGACGTCGTAGGAGGCACGAACACCACGCACGGGACCAATGCAACTTGTAGGAACTGACCGCGTAGTCCCGGGTGTCCCGGTTTGAGAGTATGACGATAATTTGCAAAAAATCACACTTTGACTTAAAAACAAGTCGCTAAAGGGTGAAAACCCAAACCTGCCCCCAAACGGCCCCGTAGGAGGCACGAACACCTCGTACGGGACCAATGCAACTTGTAGGAACTGACCGCGTAGTCCCGGGTGTCCCGGTTTGAGAGTATGACGATAATTTGCAAAAATCACACTTAAACTTAAAAACAAGTCGTTAAAGGGTGAAAACCCAAACCAGCCCCCAAACGGCCCCGTAGGAGGCACGAACACCTCGTACGGGACCAATTCAACTTGTAGGAACTGACCGCGTAGTCCCGGGTCTCCCGGTTTGAGAGTATGACGATAATTTGCAAAAATCACACTTAGACTTGAAAACAAGCCGTTAAAGCGTGAAAACCCAAACTAGTCCCCAAATGGCCCTGTAGGAGGCACGAAAACCTCGCCCGGGACCAATGCAACTTAAGGAATTGACTGCGTAGTCCCGGGTCTCCCGATTTGAGAGTACGACGATAATTTGCAAAAATCACACTTAGACTTAAAAACTGGCCGTTAAGTGGTGAAAACCCAAACCAGCCCCCAAACGACCCCGTAGGAGGCACGAACACCTCGCACGGGACCAATGCAGCTTGTAGGAACTGACCGCGAGTCCCGGTTTGAGAGTATAACGATAATTTGCAAAAATCACACTTAGACTTAAAAATAAGCCGTTAAAGGGTGAAAACCCAAACCAGTCCCCAAACGGCCCCGTAGGAGGCACGAACACCTCACACGGGACCAATGCAACTTGTAGGAACTAACCGCGTAGTCCCGGGTATCCCGGTTTGAGAGTATGACGATAATTACCAAAAATCACACTTAGACTTAAAAACTAGCCGTTAACGGGTGAACCCAAACCAGCCCCCAAACGACCCCGTAGGAGTCACGAACACCTCGCACGGGACCAATGCAACTTGTAGGAACTGACCGTGTAGTCCCGGGTCTCCAGGTTTGAGAGTATAACGATAATTTGCAAAAATCACACTTAGACTTAAAAACAAGTCGTTAAAGGGTGAAAGCCCAAACCAGCCCCCAAACGACCCCGTAGGAGGCACGAACACCTCGCAAGGGACTAATACAACTTATAGCAATTGATCGCGTAGTCTCGGGTCTCCCGGTTTCAGAGTACGACGATAATTTGCAAAAATCACACTTAGACTTAAAAACAAGCCGTTAACGGGTGAAAACCCAAACCAGCCCACGAACGGCCCCGTTGGAGGCACGAACAACTCGTACGGGACCAATGAAACTTGTAGGAACTAACCGCGTAGTCCCGGGTCTCCCGGTTTGAGAGTACGACGATAATTACCAAAAATCACACTTAGACTTAAAAACTAGCCGTTAACAGGTGAAAACCCAAACCAGCCCACAAATGATCCCGTAGGAGGCACGAACACCTCGCACGGGACCGATGCAACTTGTAGGAACTGACCGCGTAGTCTCGGGTGTCCCGGTTTGAGAGTATGACGATAATTTGTGAAAATCACACTTAGACTTAAAAACAATTCGTTAAAGGGTGAAAACCCAAACCAGTCCCCAAACGGCCCTGTAGCAGGCACGAACACCTCGCACGGGACCAATGCAACTTGTAGGAACTGAACGCGTAGTCCCGGGTCTCCCGAATTGAGAGTACGATGATAATTTACAAAAATCACACTTAGACTTAAAAACTAGCTGCTAAGTGGTGAAAACCCAAACCAGCCCCCAAACGACCCCGTAGGAGGCACGAACACCTCGCACGGGACCAATACAACTTGTAGGAACTGACCGCGTAGTCCCGGGTGTCCCGGTTTGAGAGTACGACGATAATTTGCAAAAATCTCACTTTGACTTAAAAACAAGCCGTTAACGGGTGAAAACCCAAACCAGCCCACAAACGGCCCCGTAGGAGGCACGAACACCTCGTACGGGACCAATGAAACTTGTAGGAACTAATAGCGTAGTCCCGGGTCTCTCGGTTTGAGAGTACGACGATAATTACCAAAAATCACACTTAGACTTAAAAACTAGCCGTTAACGGGTGAAAACCTAAATCAGCCCACAAACGATCCCGTAGGAGGCACGAACACCTCGCACGTGACCGATGCAACTTGTAGGAACTGATCGCGTAGTCTCGGGTGTCCCGGTTTGAGAGTATGACGATAATTTGCGAAAATCACACTTAGACGTAAAACAAGTCGTTAAAGGGAGAAAACCCAAACCAGCCCCCAAAGGGCCCCGTAGGAGGCACGAACACCTCGTACAGGACCAATGCAACTTATAGGAACTGACCGCATAGTCCCGGGTCTCCCGGTTTGAGAGTATGATGATAATTTGCAAAAATCACACTTAGACTTAAAAACAAGCCATTAAAGGGTGAAAACACAAACCAGTCCCCAAACGGCCCCGTAGCAGGCACGAACACCTCGCACAGGACCAATGCAACTTGTAGGAACTGAACGCGTAGTCCCGGGTCTCCCGATTTGAGAGTACGACGATAATTTGCAAAAATCACACTTAGACTTAAAAACTAGCTGTTAAGTGGTGAAAACCCAAACCAGCCCCAAAACGACCCCGTAGGAGGCACGAACACCTCGCACGGGACCAATGCAACTTGTAGGAACTAACCGCGTAGTCCCGGGTATCCCGGTTTGAGAGTACGACGATAATTACCAAAAATCACACTTAGACTTAAAAACTAGCCGTTAACGGGTGAACCCAAACCAGCCCCTAAACGACGTCGTATGAGGCACGAACACCACGCACCGGACCAATGCAACTTGTAGGAACTGACCGCGTAGTCCCGGGTGTCCCAGTTTGAGAGTATGACGATAATTTGCAAAAATCATACTTTGACTTAAAAGCAAGTCGTTAAAGGGTGAAAACCCAAACCAGCCCCCAAACGGCCCCGTAGGAGGCACGAACACCTCGTACGGGACCAATGCAACTTGTAGGAACTGACCGCGTAGTCCCGGGTGTCCCGGTTTGAGAGTATGACGATAATTTGCAAAAATCACACTTAGACTTAAAAACAATTCGTTAAAGGGTGAAAACCCAAACCAGCCCCCAAACGGCCCCGTAGGAGGCACGAACACCTCGTACGGGACCAATTCAACTTATAGGAACTGACCGCGTAGTCCCGGGTCTCCCGGTTTGAGAGTATGACGATAATTTGCAAAAACCACACTTAGACTTAAAAACAAGCCGTTAAAGTGTGAAAACCCAAACCAGTCCCCAAATGGCCCTGTAGGAGGCACGAACACCTCGCCCGGGACCAATGCAACTTAAGGAATTGACTGCGTAGTCCCGGGTCTCCCGATTTGAGAGTACGACGATAATTTGCAAAAATCACACTTAGACTTAAAAACTAGCCGTTAAGTGGTGAAAACCCAAACCAGCCCCCAAACGACCCCGTAGGAGGCACGAACACCTCGCACGGGACCAATGCAGCTTGTAGGAACTGACCGCGAGTCCCGGTTTGAGAGTATGACGATAATTTGCAAAAATCACACTTAGACTTAAAAACAAGCCGTTAAAGGGTGAAAACCCAAACCAGTCCCCAAACGGCCCCGTAGGAGGCACGAACACCTCACACGGGACCAATGTAACTTGTAGGAACTAACCGCGTAGTCCCGGGTATCCCGGTTTGAGAGTATGACGATAATTACCAAAAATCACACTTAGACTTAAAAACTAGCCGTTAACGGGTGAACCCAAACCAGCCCCCAAACGACCCCGTAGGAGTCACGAACACCTCGCACGGGACCAATGCAACTTGTAGGAACTGACCGCGTAGTCCCGGCTCTCCAGGTTTGAGAGTATGTCGATAATTTGCAAAAATCACTCTTAGACTTAAAAACAAGTCATTAAAGGGTGAAAGCCCAAACCAGCCCCCAAACGACCCCGTAGGAGGCACGAACACCTCGCAAGGGACCAATGCAACTTATAGCAACTGATCCCATAGTCTCGGGTCTCCCGGTTTCAGAGTACGACGATAATTTGCAAAAATCACACTTAGACTTAAAAACAAGCCGTTAACGAGTGAAAACCCAAACCAGCCCACGAACGGCCCCGTTGGAGGCACGAACAACTCGTACGGGACCAATGAAACTTGTAGGAACTAACCGCGTAGTCCCGAGTCTCCCGGTTTGAGAGTACGACGATAATTACCAAAAATCACACTTAGACTTAAAAACTAGCCGTTAACAGGTGAAAACCCAAACCAGCCCACAAATGATCCCGTAGGAGGCACGAACACCTCCCACGGGACCGATGCAACTTGTAGGAACTGACCGCGTAGTCTCGGGTGTCCCGGTTTGAGAGTATGACGATAATTTGCGAAAATCATACTTAGACTTAAAAACAAGTCGTTAATGGGTGAAAACCCAAACCAGTCCCCAAACGGCCCTGTAGCAGGCACGAACACCTCGCACGGGACCAATGCAACTTGTAGGAACTGAACGCGTAGTCCCGGGTCTCCCAAATTTAGAGTACGACGATAATTTACAAAAATCACACTTAGACTTAAAAACTAGCTGCTAAGTGGTGAAAACCCAAACCAGCCCCCAAACGACCCCGTAGGAGGCACGAACACCTCGGACGGGACCAATGAAACTTGTAGGAACTGACCGCGTAGTCCCGGGTGTCCCGGTTTGAGAGTACGACGATAATTTGCAAAAATCCCACTTTGACTTAAAAACAAGACGTTAACGGGTGAAAACCCAAACCAGCCCACAAACGGCCCCGTAGGAGGCACGAACACCTCGTACGGGACCAATGAAACTTGTAGGAACTAACCGCGTAGTCCCGGGTCTCTCGGTTTGAGAGTACGATGATAATTACCAAAAATCACACTTAGACTTAAAAACTAGCCGTTAACGGGTGAAAACCCAAATCAGCCCACAAACGATCCCGTAGGAGGCACGAACACCTCGCACGTTACCGATGCAACTTGTAGGAACTGACCGCGTAGTCTCGGGTGTCCCGGTTTGAGAGTATGACGATAATTTGCGAAAATCACACTTAGACATAAAACAAGTCGTTAAAGGGAGAAAACCCAAACCAGCCCCCAAACGGCCCCGTAGGAGGCACGAACACCTCGTACAGGACCAATGCAACTTGTAGGAACTGACCGCATAGTCCCGGGTCTCCCGGTTTGAGAGTATGATGATAATTTGCAAAAATCACACTTAGACTTAAAAACAAGCCATTAAAGGGTGAAAACACAAACCAGTCCCCAAACGGCCCTGTAGCAGGCACGAACACCTCGCACGGGACCAATGAAACTTGTAGGAACTGAACGCGTAGTCCCGGGTCTCCCGATTTGAGAGTACGACGATAATTTGCAAAAATCACACTTAGACTTAAAAACTAGCTGTTAAGTGGTGAAAACCCAAACCAGCCCCAAAACGACCCCGTAGGAGGCACGAACACCTCGCACGGGACCAATGTAACTTGTAGGAACTGACCGCGTAGTCCCGGCTGTCCCGGTTTGAGAGTATGATGATAATTTGCAAAAATCACACTTAGACTTAAAAACAAGCCGTTAAAGGGTGAAAACCCAAACCAGTCCCCAAACGACTTCGTAGGAGGCACGAACACCTCGCACGGGACCAATTCAATTTGTAGTAATTGATCGCGTAGTCCCGGGTCTCCCGATTTGAGAGTACGACGATAATTTGCAAAAATCACACTTAGACTTAAAAACTAGCCGTTAAGTGGTGAAAACCCAAACCAGCCCCCAAACGACCAAACGGCCCTGTAGCAGGCACGAACACCTCGCACGGGACCAATGCAACTTGTAGGAACTGAACGCGTAGTCCCGGGTCTCCCAATTTGAGAGTACGACGATAATTTGCAAAAATCACACTTAGACTTAAAAACTAGCTCCTAAGTTGTGAAAACCCAAACCAGCCCCCAAACGACCCCGTAGGAGGCATGAACACCTCGCCCGGGACCAATGCAACTTGTAGGAACTGACCGCGTAGTCCCGGGTGTCCCGGTTTGAGAGTACGGCGATAATTTGCAAAAATCCCACTTTGACTTAAAAACAAGCCGTTAACGGGTGAAAACCCAAACCAGCCCACAAACGGCCCCGTAGGAGGCACGAACACCTCGTACGGGACCAATGAAACTTGTAGGAACTAACCGCGTAGTCCCGGGTCTCCCGGTTTGAGAGTCCGATGATAATTACCAAAAATCACACTTAGACTTAAAAACTAGCCGTTAACGGGTGAAAACCCAAACCAGCCCACAAACGATCCCGTAGGAGGCACGAACACCTCGCACGGGACCGATGCAACTTGTAGGAGCTGACCGCGTACTCTCGAGTGTCCCGGTTTGAGAGTATGACGATAATTTGCGAAAATCACACTTAGACGTAAAATAAGTCGTTAAAGGGAGAAAACCCAAACCAGCCCCCAAACGGCCCCGTAGGAGGCACGAACACCTCGTACGGGATCAATGCAACTTGTAGGAACTGACCGCATAGTCCCGGGTCTCCCAGTTTGAGAGTATGACGATAATTTGCAAAAATCACACTTAGACTTAAAAACAAGCCATTAAAGGGTGAAAACACAAACCAGTCCCCAAACGGCCCTGTAGCAGGCACGAACACCTCGCACGGGACCAATGCAACTTGTAGGAACTGAACGCGTAGTCCCGGGTCTCCCGATTTGAGAGTATGACGATAATTTGCAAAAATCACACTTAGACTTAAAAACTAGCTGTTAAGTGGTGAAAACCCAAACCAGTCCCCAAACGACTTCGTAGGAGGCACGAACACCTCGCACGGGACCAATTCAACTTGTAGTAATTGACCGCGTAGTCCCAGGTCTCCCGATTTGAGAGTACGACGATAATTTGAAAAAATCACACTTAGACTTAAAAACTAGCCGTTAAGGCCCAAACGACCAAACGGCCCTGTAGCAGGCACGAACACCTCGCACGGGAGCAATGCAACTTGTAGGAACTGACCGCGTAGTCTCGGGTCTCCCAGTTTGAGAGTATGACGATAGTTTGCAAAAATCACACTAAGACTTAAAAACAAGCCGTTAAAGGGTGAAAACCCAAACTAGTCCCCAAACGACTTCGTAGGAGGAACGGACACCTCGCACGGGACCAATGTAACTTGTAGGAACTGACCGCGTAGTCCCGGGTCTCCCGGTTTGAGAGTATGAGGATAATTTGCAAAAATCACACTTAGACTTAAAAACAAGCCGTTAAGGGGTGAAAACCCAAATCAATCCCCAAATGACCCCGTAGGAGGCACGAACACCTCGTACGGGACCAATACAACTTGTAGGAACTGACCGCGTAGTCCCGGGTCTCCCGATTTGAGAGTACGACGATAATTTCCAAAAATCACACTTAGACTTAAAAACTAGCCGTTAAGAGGTGAAAACCTAAACCAGCTCCCAAACGACCTCGTAGGAGGCACGAACACCTCGCATAGGACCAATGTAACTTGTAGGAACGGACCGCGTAGTCTCGGGTCGCTCGGTTTTAGAGTATGACGATAATATGCAAAAATCACACTTAGAGTTAAAAACAAGCCGTTAAAGGGTGAAAACCCAAGCCAGCCCCCCAAACGACCCCGTAGTAGGCACGAACACGTCGTACGGGACCAATGTAACTTGTAGGAACTGACCGCATTGTCCCGGGTCTCCCGATTTGAGAGTATGATGATAATTTGCAAAAAACACACTTAGACTTAAAAACAAGCCGTTAAAGGGTGAAAATCCAACCAGCCCCCCATCGACCCCGTAGGAGGCACGAACATCTCGTACGGGACCAATGTAACTTGTAGGAACTGCCCGCGTAGTCCCGAGTCTCCCGGTTTGAGAATATGACGATGATTTGCTAAAATCACACTTAGCCTTAAAAACAAGCCGTTAAAGGGTGAAAACCCAAACCAGCCCCCCAAACGACCCCGTAGGAGGCACGAACACCTCGCACGGGATCAATGTAACTTGTAGGAACTGACCGCGTAGTCTCGGGTCTCCCGGTTTGAGAGTATGACGCTAATTTGAAAAAATCACACTTAGACTTAAAAACATGCCGTTAAAGGGTGAAAACCCAAACCAGCCCCCAAACGACCCCGTAGGAGGCACGAACATCTCGCACGGGACCAATGTAACTTGTAGGAACTGATCGCGTAGTCCCGGGTCTCTCGGTTTGAGAGTATGATGATAATTTGTAAAAATCACACTTAGACTTAAAAACATGCCGTTAAAGGGTGAAAACCCAAGCCAGCCTCCCAACGACCCCGTAGGAGGCACGAACACCTTGCACGGGACCAATGTAAATTGTAGGAACTAACCGTGTAGTCTTGGGTCTCCCTGTTTTAGAGTATGACGATAATTTGCAAAAATCACACTTAGACTTAAAAACATGCCGTTAAAGGGTGAAAACCCAAACCAGCCCCCCAACGACCCCGTAGGAGGCACGAACACCTCGCACGGGACCGATGTAACTTATAGGAACTGACCGCGTAGTCCCGGGTCCCCCGGTTTGAGAGTATGATGATAATTTGTAAAAATCACACTTAGACTTAAAAACATGTCGTTAAAGGGTGAAAACCCAAGCCAGCCTCCCAAAGACCCCGTAGGAGGCATGAACACCTCATACGGGACCAATGTAACTTATAGGAACTGACCGCGTAGTCCCGGATCTCCCGGTGTCAGAGTATGACGATAATTTCCAAAAATCACACTTAGACTTAAAAACATGTAGTTAAAGGGTGTAAACCCAAACCAGCCCCCCAACGACCTCGTAGGAGGCACGAACACCTCGCATGGGACCGATGTAACTTATAGGAACTGACCGCGTAGTCCCGGGTCTCCCGGTTTGAGAGTATGATGATAATTTGTAAAAATCACACTTAGACTTAAAAACATGCCGTTAAAGGGTGAAAACCCAAGCCAGCCTCCCAACGACCCCGTAGGAGGCACGAACACCTCGGACGGGACCAATGTAACTTGTAGGAACTAACCGCGTAGTCTTGGGTCTCCCGGTTTTAGAGTATGACGATAATTTGTAAAAATCACACTTAGACTTAAAAACATGCCGTTAAAGGGTGAAAACCCAAACCAGCCCCCCAACGACCCCGTAGGAGGCACGAACTCCTCGCACGGGACCAATGTAACTTGTAGCAACTGACCGCGTAGTCCCGGGTCTCTCGGTTTGAGAGTATGACGATAATTTGCAAAAATCACACTTAGACTTAAAAACATGCTGTTAAAGGGTGAAAACCCAAGCCAGCCTCCCAACGACCTCGTAGGAGGCACGAACACCTCGCACGGGATCAATGTAACTTGTAGGATCTGACCGCGTAGTCCCGGGTCTCCCGGTTTCAGAGTATGACGATAATTTGAAAAAATCACACTTAGACTTAAAAACATGCAGTTAAAGGGTGTAAACCCAAACCAGCCCCCCAACGACCTCGTAGGTGGCACGAACACCTTGCACGGGACCGATGTAACTTATAGTAACTGACCGCGTAGTCTCGGGTCTCCCAGTTTGAGAGTATGATGATAATTTCCACTCATATATGTAATTTTATAGTTTGAGTAATTTTTTTTTTTGCAAATTATTGGGTTACTAATATCGTATCTTTTTTGTATCCTATTTTTTTTGTAGGATAACAGTTTATCGTTGGCATTTATTAACGTGGAACACACAGAGAACTCAATGGTTTACAACAAGGGATTTATTCATGATTCCATTTTTTTTGTGTCATGGCCGTGCGGTCTTTTGTTGTTTTATTATTGAGTTTTATGGCCGTGCAGGCTTTTGTATGTTAATTGTTATATTTTGTGGCCGTGCGGGCTTTATATTAGGCAGGTTTTGTATTAACAGGTTTTGGAATGTCCAAAAAATAGAGGAAACTCTGCCCAATTTTTTTTAGGCATGTGAACTATTAAAGACTTGTAATATTTTGAAGTTTGTATGTACATTAATTTATTAACAACGTGCAATATTATTAATTTGTGAATTTTGTGCTTTCAAATAATTTTTTTTTTTAATAAAAAATTTGGCACAGTTCAAAACCGTGGCAAAAGTGTATCATATTTTGGCAAGATTTTGAACTGTGCCAAAAAATTTTAAACTGTTTTGAATCTGGCACAGTTAAAAACTGTGCCAAAAGTGTGCCAGAAATATCAAATTCTGGCACGGTTTAAAAGTGTGCCAGAAGTGTTCCTGTTTGTCCAAATTTGGCACAGTTAAAAACTGTGCCAAAAGTGTGCCAGAAATATCAAATTCAGGCACGGTATAAAAGTGTGCCAGAAGTGTTCCTGTTTGACCAAATCTGGCACACTTTTGAGCCGTGCCAGAAAAAAATTGCCATTTTGGAACACCTGATTCTGGCACAGTTCAAAACCGTGCCAGATTTGATCTGGCACAGTTTTAAACCGTGCCAGATTCCTGTTTTTGGTGTAGTGGAAAGACAGGACCGGTCCGACCAGAAATTAAAAGAACCGGTTCGCACAGGACCGGTCCGGCCAGAAATTAAAAGAACTGGTCCGTCGTGCCACATTCTAGAGAACCCCCGATCGAAGATGGATCAAGGCTAAAAGAAATTAAAAGAACCGGTCCACACAGGACCGGTCCGCCCAAGAAATAAAAGAACCGGTCCGGATCCAAGACAAACCGGTCTGGAGGAGGACAGGACTGGTTTGGATCCAAGTCAAACCGGTTCGAAGGAGGACAGGACCGATCCAGCTGTCGAGATTTTATTTTCTTATCCTTCTCTAATGGAGAGTCCTAGTGCAACTAAAACTCCTGAAGTTTTATAGGGTATACAACCCCATTTTATTATCATTCTTAGGATGGAGAATTAAGATAATTTTCCATTCTTTTAAGAAAACCCTAATTTAGAGATAGTTTATTCTGTTAATTCCAAGATTGAAGATTATTCAGATTTCTATGATTACAAGTGTTCTTAATTGCTGATTTTAATGCTTTGGTAAGATTAGTGAGTTAGTTCCTCTGTTTAATTCCTTTCTACATCATTCCATAAATTTTCCTTAGTTTCATCATGGTTTTCTGCAATTCAAATATCGTTTTCATTACTGTCAGCATGCTAGGCTAGACTTTTCAAGGTCGGGATATATGAACCCAACCTGATGTGATAGTTGCATGTGTATAACATTAATCCTCTTAATTTAGTGATTTATTACGACCGTATTGCATAGGAACACGACAATTGTAGATCCTTGGATCTCGTTTGCTTTCGGGTAACCGAAATGCTTTAGAATGCAATTTGAGTGTAACTATTGCCATACCGATTTACTCGTCCTCTGATTAAGTATGGTGCGGTCTTGAACCCCATATACGTAATGCTTGGGACTACTGAATTCTGGGTTTAATTAATGATTTAAATTTATGATTAGTATTATACCTACAATACACTAGGGTTGGGGGATTGTATTCCCGTCTTGTTTTTCTCATCAGATAGTTTAAAGTTTCAAATCATTCTTCATCAGTATTGTAGGTAATTTAGAATAATTGCACCTTTTCATAATTTCATAATTGCATTTAGTATAGTCATTCCACAAACCAAATCGTTTTTCCTTTTCCTTCTTAGAGTCGAAGTTAGGATTCATTCATCTGTCCAACTTCGTCACAATTCCATAGTCCTATTTCTGTGTGGATACGATCCCGACTTACCGCGTTTATTATAACGCGATAGGCTTGCACTTGAGCCTAGAAGAGAACGCACATTAGAGACACTTTCTGAGTCGTGTCAAGTTTTTGGCTCCGTTGCCGGGGAATTAGGTATACTTAGGATTAGATCGAGTCGATCTAAAACTTTGACCAAAAATATCCCAAAATCCAAAAACATATAAATAGAAAATCCAAAAATATCCCAAAATCCAAAAACATATAAAAAGCTCAAAAAGATTCATCATCATCTCTCATAAGATGTTAATGCAAAATTATGAACTCACTCCCACACCCCATAATACTCCAACCAGCATTTACGAAAATCCAATAGTTGAGTACGACCCCGATAGCCCCCACACTCCTAACGCCCCACAGTTTTGGATTCCACCTCCCACACCGTCACACTCAATCTCAAATAACACTCCATTTTCCTTCTTAGGACACACTTCAGAGCACACTCTGAGTACACCAAGTGAGGACACCGAGTCGTTATGAGAGAGAGAGAGAGAGAGAGAGAGAGAGATGTCACAACACGGTAGTGCAGCCTCCAATGAGGAAGAGGCCCCATACCGCCCGTTGAGAGACATCTTATATCCCGAGCGCACTGTCACTCCGGGATGCATTATACTCTCGTATAATGCCGGGCAATTTCTTTTTAAAAACGGAATGATCCATATGTTACCCCATTACCATGGTATGGATTTTGAAAAGCCATATCTTCACATTAGGGAATTTGAGGATGTGTGGGATACTCTCAATGATCAAACTTTCACACAAGAGGTGATCCGCCTCAAACTCTTCCCTTTTTCTCTAAAAGATAAAGCTAAAACATGGCTATGGTCTTTACCTCCAAGCTCGATCCCATCTTGGAACGAGTTGCAATCTAGATTTCTCAAGAAATTCTTCCCACCACATCGAATAATCTCCATAAAGGCTCAAATTCAAGCGTTCAGACAATTAGAAAATGAGCCATTTCATCGATGTTATGAGCGTTTCAATGAGTTAGTTACTTCGTGCCCCCATCATGGATTTGATACAACGCAAATCATCTCCTTTCTTTATAATGGGATGAATATTAATTCCAAGCAACTCGTTGAATCCATGGGTAGTGGTCCATTTATCGAACTAGATGCCCACAATGCTGAGCTGCACCTGAGGTGTGTTGCCGAGACTATCCAATCCTGGGATACTTCTAATCCTAATGCTCAAAATCGAAATCGTCAAGTGACCGCCACCCCATCGGCGTCTGGTCTATTTCACGTAGATAAGAATTCTATGACGGACAATCGATTAGATACACTTGAGAAAGGATTTCGAGACCTATGCGAGGTATATGGAAGAGGACCAACTGGATCCATACCAAACCCTGTTGAGAAGGTGTGTGCGATTTATGAGGCGGGTCATTCAACTGAGGAATACCTAACTATACCCGCCTACAAATTGATGATTCAAGAGCAAGTCAGTGGCATAGGATGATTCAAGGGTGATTTTGGTGCACCCCACGAAAATTCTTACAACCCTTCATGGAAAAACCATCTTGGTTTTAGCCATGGGAAACAACATGCTGTGATGAATCTTAATTCACATGTTGCCCCTCCTCCGCCACAACACTTTCAACAGGCTCCACACATTCAAGGACATGTGCAAGCACCACCACCTCAAGGATCATATATCCCTCCACCGCGAAGAAGTCTCGAGGATACGATAAATCAATTTATCAACAACCAGACTGCAACTAATGTTTGGCATGAGCGCATGATCCACGATATGAATGCAAACATTTCACAGTTGCAATCATAATTGAGTATCCAAGAGAAGGGCAAGTTTCCTGCCTAGGGCCAAAGACCTCCCCAAGGTTAAACTAGTGTAAGCTTCACACCCCATGACCATCTAGAGCAATGTAGCGCAATTACCACTCTACGTATTTGGAGAGTATTTGACTTGTCACCTCCCCCACACAATGCAACCAAAGACAAGGAGACTTCCCTCGACATGAAAGAGGCCGAAGATGTCCCCTTGAATGAGAGTGATGAAGAAGGCACTAGTGAGCTCGAGGTAGTAGTGAAACCCCCACCACTGCCCCATACCCTCAACGATTGGTCCCGTACTCCAAAGGGACTTCTCAGGACGATATTTTGGATGTCCTTAAACAAGTAAAGATTAATTTACCTTTTCTAGAGACCATACAGAAAATTCTCGCATACGCTAAATTTATTAAGGACTTACTCACGGTGAAACGCAAGCTAAAGGCAAATAAGAATGTATTTTTGGCCTAGAATGTCAGTTCAGTTTTATCTAGTGACCTTCCGTTAAAGTATAAAGATCCGGGTGCACCCACCATTTCGTGTATCATGGGGAAGAACCGAATCGAAAGAGCGATAATAGATTTAGGAGAGAGTGTTAACATTCTACCCTATCTCATCTATAAGAAACTCGATTTGGGAGCCCTCACACCCACAAATATGACTCTCCAACTCGCAGATCGTTCTGTGAAGATGCCGCGGGGAATCATTGAGGATGTGATCGTCCAAATAGACACTTTCTACTTCCCGGTGGACTTTGTCATTTGGGACGAGGAGCCCTCCATTCTACCGAGCAATCATGTTCCCATTATCCTTGGTCGCCCATTCTTAGCTACGGCTAATGAACTCATCAATACTCGGAGTGGGAGGATGCAATTAACATTTGGGAAATTGACCCTTGATACAAATATTTTTAACAATATCAAGAACGAGGGTGACGAAGGAGAACCGCGAGAGACGGATCTTTCGGAAGAAGCACACGAGCACGGGAGGACCCACACGCGAAAGCCGATAGGGGTATGCCTTGTTACATCAAGTGATAGCGACAATTCAGAGGGCATAGGGAGAAGTTCGTATGAGGGCTTAAAGGAGAGCGAATGGCAAGACACGATAGATATTTTTCTCCTCGAGTACTACCCACCCACACCACCTAATAATTTTGAGATGGAGTGAGGAAGAAAGAATGTGGAAACAAAGCAAGAGAGAGAGGGCTAGAGGAGTTGAGCCTAACAGGAGTTGAGAGAGAATTCGAGCAGGTGGATGGGAGCTTTCACAATAAAGTCCAACCTCTATTGGACTCATGTAGTCATTTAGGAGAGGGCGAGTGGAAAGATAAAACTGACGAGTTTCTTCGCAATGACCATCCACCCATACCATTTGATGGCCCGAAGGCGATAAAGGAGAAAAGATATATCTCGTCCGACTTAGAGCCCGACCCATGCATTCCAAAAATTGAAAGAAAATTAGGTGTTCCCTCTGAGTCAGTGCACGCAAGCTATGCTTTGAGTAAGCATCACGGGGATCCCTTTACGAGTAGTCACGATGAGTCTCCCGGTCTTTCCGTAATTTATGGGTGAGGTCCCAACTTATTCCGGTTGTTGGTATATGACAGGAAGACGGGAGTGACAAGGAGAACATCGAACCCCGTGAGTGGGGTCGAGTGAGTTTGTAGAGAGATGAGAGGTCGTCGCAGCCCCAACGCGTATGGGGTGATTGTTGTTGTATTAGTGTCTTGTTGCATTTTAATAATTTGTTTGTTTTATTTTCTCGCACTTTTTATTCGCTTTGAGTTAGATTTTAGTCCTTTTTACTTTAGGACAATGCAAAAGTCTAAGTTAGGGGGGGTGACAAGTGCGTATTTCTAAAACTTCACAAATTTTCAAAAATGCCCAGATTTTTCCAATAAAACCATAAAATTTTGAAAAACCCAAAAATATTTTTGTTCAAAATAAATAAAAATTGGAGTTCAAAATTTTCAAAAATAGAATTAAAAGTCGGATTGAAGTCTCAAGTTGTAAAATTCAACATACACAAAGCCGAAATTTACTAAAGATGGAAATTGAGCGAAAACTGACGACTTAACGAATAAGTGTGGAGATTAACAAACCTAGAAAGATTCGAGCTTATCACTTTTTGCTAGTTTTTAAATCAATCCGAGTTAATTGTTAACTCAAAGTTCTTTTCAGCGCCTAAAAAGTCATCGAGGATCTCAATCCTTTCATTTTGATCGGTTATGAAAAACGTGTGTGATATTGCTTTGAAAAACGTGCAAAAATTGATCTCTAAACTTAAAGTCATCTCAAAACACATATGGTAAAGTAACTCACATTTGGAGAATGAAGTAGGCCATCGTTTGTTACCCAAAAATATAGGCCATAAAAAGATGTGAAAAATCACCCCTTTTGCAAACTAAATTGAGCCAAATAGATTTTCCCTTTCGTTTGACAACCCGAAAAACCCAAATAGGCCGAAATTACGAAAAATGGAAAATTTCAGAAGTTAAGTCCAAAAAGTTCATATAAAGGGGCAAGAAAAAAATAGATATGCTCATAAAAAATAGCAAGAAAAGAAAAGAAGTGAAAAACAGAAAAAATAGAGAAAAAGAAGAAAAAATGAGCAATAGCCCGGAAAAGCACAAATGGACATCAGAAATGACTTTTCCAATTCCAATCCTCCCTAACATTTTCATTTTACCCCATATACCTTAAAACCCGAAAAAGTCCTAACCGAGTCCGAATTGAAAAATTAGTTATCGCGTGGAGAGCTAATACACCAAAAGATAATAAAAGAGATAATGTGTGAATAAGAGGCAATGTTCCCGTTTTTAAAACCGTATTTCATTGATGAGATCCTATCACTATGAAATTTTTGTCTTTCTACTTGTGTGCGTGACTTTGCGTCCATTATATTTACTCTTTATATCACGCATACCGAGAGAATAGCCACATTCCGAGTGATTCGTTTGAGAGAGCATTCCGTGAGAATTTGAAATCAAAACAAATTTTCGAAAAAGTAACGTAATGATCAATCGATGGAAGTTAGCGGTTCAATTTTTGGCTTCGCACACACGCATTGTCATTTGAGACGTGTAAATATGACTTAATGATGACTATTTTCTCGGAAAGTTTGAGTTATACAATTTTTAAGTATTTTGATTGTTTCTTTGAGTCGAATTTTGTGGGAATATTCTCTGCAAACCCTCACGAGACACAACTCGTCCTACTAGGGTGACCTAAGGGTTTGAAGGCTTGTTGCATACGCTAAATGCAATCGCTTGCCTGCGAAAAAGGTAGTCTATCCCAATAAAATAATTTTCAAGATTCAAGCCTTGCTAGGATTCTTTTACGTTGCTCGGGATGCGCAAAGTTCTAAGTTAGGGGTATTTTATTAGGCATAAATTCTTCACATTTATCCCCTTAATTTCAGTATTTTTATGATTCTGTGCAGTGTAAATAGCTTGGATTTGGCTTATATTTATGCTACTAACCCTTTTTGGCAAGTATTTCGTATTTTGTGTATCTCTTATGTGTTTTACAGGTATTTCATGCAAGTTAGTGCCAAAGAGAACTCAAAACATTGAAAGAAAACCAAGAAACGGGGAGTAAAGGGAAATTTTGTAATTTTGCAACCTTATTCTGGAGGTCGGGCCAACTAGAAAGTTGAAGAGCTTTCAATTACAAGAACACTGGAAAAACAACACCTCAATCGGAGTCTCGGTGTGAAAGTTATGAGCAGTCAAAGATAGAAGAAAAAGTCAGAGAAAGACATAACCAGTCCGACCAAAAATTAAAAGAATCGGTTCGCACAAGATCGGTCCGGCCAGAAATTAAAAGAATCGGTCCGCCGTGCCACATTCTAGAGAACCCTGGATCTAAGATGGATTGAAGCTGAAAGAAATTAAAAGAATTGGTTTGCACAGGATCGGTCCGCCCAAGAAATAAAAGAACCGGTCCGGATCCAAGACAAACCGGTCCGGATCCAATACAAACCGGTCCGGAGGAGGACAGGATCGGTCCGGCTGTCGAGATTTTATTTTCTTATCCTTCTCTAATGGAGAGTCCTAGTGCAACTAAAACTCCTGAAGTTTTGTAAGGTATAAAAATCCATTTTATTATCATTCCTAGGATGGCGAATTAAGATAATTTTCCATTCTTTTCAGGAAACCCTAGTTTAGAGATAGTTTATTCTTTTAATTCCAAGATTGAAGATTATTCAGATTTTTGTGATTATAAGTGTTCTTAATTGCTGCTTTTAATGCTTTGGTAAGATTAGTGAGTTAGTTCCTCTGTTTAATTCCTTTCTACATCATTCCATAATTTTTCCTTAGTTTAATCATGGTTTTCTGCAATTCAAAGATCGTTTTCATTACTTTCAGCATGCTAGGCTAAACTTTTCAAGGTCGAGATACATGAACCAAACATTATGTGATAGTTTCATGTGTATAAAATTAATCCTCTGAATTTAGTGATTTATTATGACCGTATTGCATAGGAACACGACAATTGTAGGTCTTTGGATCTCGTTTGCTTCCGGGTAACCGGGATGCTTTAGAATGCAATTCAAGTGTAACTGTCGCGATACCGATTTACTCATTCTCTGATTAAATATGGTGCAGGCTTGAAACTCATATATGTAATGCTTGGGAGTACTAAATTCTGGGTCTAATTAATAAGTTAAATTTACGATTAGTATTATACCTATAATACACTAGGGTTGGGGGATTGTATTCCCTTCTTGTTTTTCTCATCAGATAGTTTAAAGTTTCAAATCATTCTTCATTAGTATTTTAGGTAATTTAGAATAATTGCACCTTTTCATAATTTCACAATTGCATCTAGTATAGTCATTCCACAAACCAAATCGTTTTTCCTTTTCCTTCTGAGAGTCGAAGTTAGGATTCATTCATCTGTCCAACGTCGTCACAATTCCATTGTCCTATTTACCTGTGGATACGATCCTGACTTACCGGGTTTATTACTAACGTGACAGGCTTTCACTTGAGCCTAGAAGAGAATGCACATTAGAGACACATTCTGAGTCGCGTCACTTGAGGCTTGGGAGAAATGTACAATTTTTACAAACCGGACCATTATCTCATCCAAAATAATCAAATATTCTTTTAAATTGTAAATATTCAGACATATTTGTATGATATGTACAATTTTAGTATTTTAATAGCCTTATTATGGTTAAAAAAATATTAAAATCTATTAAGAAGACCTAAACGCCTTTTAACACCTTTTTACACCTAAGGCCCACCTAGGCTTCAAAGGCTCAAGTCTTGGCCTCCACGTCTCGATCATGCCCCTCATTTTTTAGAACTTTGATATAGACAAAGGATAAATATGTACAAAGTTGGACTTGTTCACTCCGATGATAGTTCGAGTGAGCCTACGAACTCACATGGAGCGATTCAAAGTCCACGTAGTTAGCAAAGTGGCCTAGAGGCATTCTACCTCTTACTTTGACTTGATGTAGGAGATCTTGACTCCCTTTGATATCTTTAAAATAGTTTAAGACAAAAATGGTTTAGATTTGAAAATGTGTTGAAAAGATTTTCATTCAACTCGAATATTTTGATGAAAAAAGGGTTTTTAGATATCTTACATTAAGATCAAAATATTTAGTAGGATCCCGAGATCAAGTGATCCCCTAATCTACTATTTTTGGTATTTTATGATTTTGAGGACTTTTTTTGGGTTTTTGATATTTATGAAAAAAAAATAATATCGACATATAAATGTACAAAATTGTACTCATTCACTCGAACATCAGTTGAGTGATCCTACATACTCGTGCGAAGTGATTCAAAGTCCACGTAGTTCGTAAAGGAACAAAGAGGGATTCTACCTCTTATAAAGGCTCGATATGAGAGATCTGAACTCTCTTTGATGTCTCAAAGTGTTTTTAGAGTGATGTAAATCTAGATATGAAAATGTAACAAACTTTGTGTGCATGAAAGATTCCTGGATGAAATGGATTTACTCATAAAGTCACTTTGATAGAGAAAAAAATGCTTAGACTTCCAACATTAAGAACAAAAGAAATAGGTAGAATCCCTAGATCTAGTGATCCTCTAACCTTCATGAAAGTACTTTATGCTTTTGAAGCTTTTTGTTTATTTTTTTTATTTATGGAAACAAATAGTAAAAACATGTGAATATGGACAAGATCTGACTTAAGGTTTAGAAGTGGGCCCCCTCTTATGCCTATGTATCTACGGTAGGCGAAATCAAAGTTAACATCATTTGGATAGACCCCTGGAGAGAGATCAAGCCTTATAGATAATGTAAAGACACAAAGATGGGTTGAGGTGAGGTTGTAACACAACCCCACCTCATGATATCAAGACTTCAGAATAAAAGAGTGATGTAAGGAGTACTTGCAAAGTTATGCATGCTCCTTTCCGTTTTGGCAGCATTTCGACTTGGAATAAAGTCTTTTTGAGATAGATCTAATGTTACTTTTAAGAAAAAGTACGTTTAAAGGAAGAAAAAGTAAGAAAGAGGAAAAAGGTTTTTTTTGTTAATAATGGGTGTGGATAATAAAGAAAAAATCTAGGTCTAGAAGTTAGACTTCTAGATCTATGCTTGGGATAAGGTTTGGACTGAATCAAAGAGTTTCGAGGATTTTTCGGGAAAAAAGAGCTTTTGTGCAGAGAACACTGCATTTATGGTGCGAAGTTAATTCCCCCAA
The DNA here is from genome assembly GCA_949130495.1 of Sambucus nigra. Classification (NCBI taxonomy): domain Eukaryota; kingdom Viridiplantae; phylum Streptophyta; class Magnoliopsida; order Dipsacales; family Adoxaceae; genus Sambucus; species Sambucus nigra. The sequence goes on along the minus strand of OX422222.1, from coordinate 185,792,782 downwards.
CTGGTTGGTTGATTCCTCCTTTTATTGGAAAAAAACTAGGTTTATGACCCATCGGTCCATGGTACATTGCACCTATGATCGATTCGTTAAGCACATTTTACCATGGACCTTTGGGTCCTTTTAAGTTTGGGCCTGACTTTGGTAGTTGGTTTCATGAGTTTTTTGTCGGTCTTTTGATCTCTTAGGAATGCCCCCATGAGTTTGTGTTAGTCTTTGGGCCTTTGAGAGGTTTTGGTAGATATTTACCCTTGTGTAGTAAAATGGGGTGTCTATAGATCCCCTCAACAACTGAGTTCTTTTTAAATGAAAGTTTTTGGAAAGGAAGACTCCCATTATGTTTACCATTCACATGATATGGAGTATAAGTCGATACACCAGATCGTTTGAAAATCGTCCATATGAGACAGGGTTTTAGAATACACACTAAATAATTTAGAAATTATTCGCATGAGACGGGGTGTTTAAAGACACACTAAGATTATTGGAAACTAATTGCATGAGATGGAGTATTTTAGGACATGCTAAGCTGTTTGAACCATCTGCATGAGATGGGTTTTTTAAGACGCACCTAGATGTTTGAAAAAATTTCGCATGAGATGGCATGTTTGAAGACACACCAAGAAGATTAAAAATTGTTCGTATGAGATGGGGTATTTAAAGGCACACCAAGCTATTTAAAAATCGTTCGTATGAGATAGGGTGTTTGAAGACACACTGAGCTAATTAGAAATCGCCTATAATAGACGTGGTGGTTGAAGACACACCAATTTGTTTAAAAACAGTCTACATGTGATGGAGTGTAAGTAAAGGGGGAATCAGTTTTGGAAATAAAGAATGTTTGATTTAATTTTGATATAGATTTTCAATTCTTGAGTTTTGTTGTGGAGGGAAGGAGTTTGGATTTCATTGAGGAGGATAGTGAATTTTGGGATTTGAATTTCATTGAAGGTGATAACAAATTTTTTATTTTTAAGGAAAGTGAATAAATTTTTTTATTTTTTTATTTTGGGAATTTAAATGAAGTATTGATTTAAAATTTTCAAAATTTATTGTGGAAAAGAGATTTTGGAGTTTGATTGAATTTTGATTTTTGAAATTTATTAAGGAGGATAAGGTTTTTTTTTGGAATTGGAATGATTTAATTTGGATTGTTGAGATTTATTAAGGAGGGGGAATGGACTTTTGGATTTGAGTTTTGATTTTTGAAATTTATTGAGGGATTGATTGGGGAGGTAAAGGAATTTTGGACTTGATTGAGGAATTGACTTGAGATTTTGATTATTGAAATTTATTTGAGGATGTGAAGGAATTTTTTGATTGACTTGGAATTTTGATTTTTGAATTTTATTTAGGTGGAGAAGGAGTTTTGGAATTTATTTTTGGAATTTTGTGACTAAATTAAGGTGGATCACTGTTTATAAAAGAGAGTTTAAGATTATCACATTGTAAGAATGTGATTGAACTGTGGTCGCGGGATCCCTCGTGTAGGGATACAGAGACTTCCATGATGTGAGAATGAAGTAGAGGTTTCCTCATGTTCATTCTTAGCCTTTGTATGGTTTTCTCGGGTAGAATACGGGGAATTATTGAGAGGCATGAGCAAGTATGAAGGTTTTGATGACCTTATTGAGATAGGAGGCAACCTGAAGGGCTTATGCATAAATATGATTCAAAGGTGAACTGTAGGCCTTAATTCGAGGTGTTAGGACTAACAGTGGAGACATGGTCTTTAGGATGACCCATGTTGGAACAAAATAGATAGTTTTATAGGCTCGAAGTAATTTTTTTAGATCAGTTAATTTCAAATGAAAACATTTTTCTTTTTAGAAGTTGCTGTTTATGATCTGTATGTTCTTGAATTTCACGGATCTCTTTGTATCCATTTGATCATTACTTACTTAGTGACTAAGGACAATCATGGGAACATGATTTCATTAAGATGAGTTAATAAGGGTGTGTAAGTGCAAGCATTCAAGTGATTAATATATCTTAAAAGGCTCCTTGGATGTGCATAATGGTATGGCAAATCAAGGGAGATTGATCACCTAACCACTATGCGAATTAGATTAGGTGTTAATGCTGGTGTATATACCATATGAGGATTCCTCTTATGAAGATTTTTGTTATTTTTTTTAATTTTTTATAGAGATCAACTAGAGTACCATTATAAATGACCAGTGATTTCAAATAGAATGTAAGGATGACTCTCAATCTTAAAGAATGACTTCATGTTTGACTTTAAAGAGATGAGTGACTTTATGATTTAGCAATATCCATCCCAAGTAAGAATGGGTGAATACATGACATAATGGACATTTAAGGGTCCTTCCCAGATTAAAGACTCTTGCATTGCATTAGGATTATCAAAGTTTAATTTGTTTGCTTCGATTTTTCATAGACATAAGAGTTCCAACCAAAGGATTGTCATTGGATCAAATGAGTAAAAATGAATAGGATTTATCTTAGGGTTAGGCTGGACCCATAAATGGTTTACTTACATATCTTGTAAGAGGAATCAAGCCAAATGTAGTTTATATCCGAAGGGAATTTGAGTTTAGTTGGGCTTGAGGCCATTGGCTAAGTATTGGTTAGGGATTGACCATAAAAATTTATGATTTGTAAGGTTTAGTCACACGACAAATGAGAGGTTTTGGCTCAAATATTCTCACATATTAAGGTAGGAGACCCTATTGTCTCTTTTGCTAAAAAAGAAGTTCATGAAATGGCAAGAATGGTCATATCTATTACATATTGAAAATGGTACTCACAATATACCTCAATGAATTCTTTGATGTCAATGCTTCAATCACACCTCTTTCCATTGGCCCGATAATGATCTCTAAGAGGATATTGTTTTTCTAATTTTTATGCCCAATCATTTGCTCAGATCGCCTTGGGAAGGTAAAGGTTAACTTATCAAGCTATTAATTTTTATTTTTTTTTCTATCTTTTTCATCCTTAAGAGATACGTTGGTTTTATGTTGTGCATTTGCATACCCATGGGCTACTGCTATCACTGGCTTATATAGGCTTTCCTGTTATCATTTCATAAACATTATCACAAGGGAAAAGGGAATTTAGTTCGATAAAATTAGGTATATGCAATATTATATCAGAATCCACATGTCCATGACTTGAGACATCCATTTTACGATATAACATGTTTGAACGAGTTTGAGGTCATTATCGGTGTTTGAACTCAATGCCCGAGCATCTTGACTTGGTCTTTATTACACCTTTTAAAATAGGTAACATTTTGACTTGAAGTGCGAAACAATTGGATGTGGAATATCTTGAAAGAGTTTTTTAACAAAAGGTGTTGAAATGACCATACGAGTCAAGTGAGGATGACACACCATTGAAGGATGTCTCAAACATTGTGTTTAATCTCAAATAAGGGAAATGAGACCAGAACATAGATTGACTCATAAAGACGTGTCATATGTGATCTCATTTATTAATATTTTTCTTTTCCCTATTTTTCAACCTAGCTGGACTTTTTTCTTCTTCTTAAGTTTTCTAGATTAATTATCCCCATATAACACAAGAGGTGGGCTGAGCAAGTATTCAAAATGATTAATCATATTTGTAAGAGAATGGGTGGATAAGTAAGATCAGGCTAGCTTTGCTATTAGGATAGGTATGGCCAGGTTTAAGTGAAATTTTTCGGTACTTAGGCTTGGAAGAAGGTTATTATGATCTTTATTTTAGGTGGAAAGAGTGGATTTTTTATTTTCCTTTTTCACTCAAGATCAATGCATCAAAAGAATGCAAATCAATTCAAGGAAACTCAAAAACCATTTTATTTGTCAATATAATTAGGCTTTAAAGAAGTGATGGACTAAAAAAGATACTTCTTTTTTCGATACAATTTTTTTTACTAATCCAAGTTATATTATAATGAGCCCACAAATTCTCAAATTTGTATATACACAAGATTGATGTGCGTATAAAGGCAAGAGTGTGGTGAGATTATGATAGTGAGAATTTACTTATGGAGGCAAATCTTGATAAGTTTATGAAAGTTAATGTGCCTACTGAGGTAAGGTTGATGGGCCTGCGAAGGTGAGAGTGTGCTTATAATGGAAAGGATGATGGGCCTATAGAGGAGAGATTGTGCTGATGGAGGCAAGGTTGATGAACCTATTGCGACGAGAGTGTGCCTATGGAGGCAAGGCTGATGAGTCTGTAAAGGTAAGAACGTTCCTATAAAGACAAAGTTTGAAAAGATTATTAAAGGGAGAACGTGATTATGGAGTCAAAAATGACGGGCTTTGAAGGCGAGAGTGTGATTACGGAGGAAAAATTTGGTGAGCCTATGGAAGAAAGATTTAACGAGCTTATGGAGGCAAGGTTTTATAAATTGATGAAAGAGAGGATGTTCCTATAAAGGAAAAGTTTATTGGCCTAAGAAGTTAAGAGGATGCCTATAAAGGAAAGATTTTATAAGCCCATGAAGGCGAGATTATGCCTATAGAGGCAAGGTCGATGGATCCATAAAGGTGAGCGTGTGCCTATGGATGCAAGGTTGATGGACATGTGAAAGTGAGGGTGTGCCTATGGAGGTAAGATTTGGTGAGCCTATGGAGGCGAGAATATTCCTATAGAGGAAAGATTTCACGAGCCTATGGAGGCAAGGTTTAATGAGATTACGAAAGGGAGGATGTGACTATGGAGGCAAAGTTTATTAACCTATGAAGGCAAGATGATTCCTATGAAGGCAAGATAGTATAAGCCTATGAACGAGAATATGACTACAGAGGAAAAATAAATGGGTATGTGAAGGAGAGAGTGTGCATATGGAGGAAAGTTTGATTAAACTATGAAGGTGAGGTTGTGCCAATATAGGAAAGGTTGATGGACTTGTAAAGGTGATGGTGTTCCTATAGAATCGGCCTATGAAGGCGAGATTGTGCCTATGGAGTCAAGGTCGATGGAACTATGAAGGTGAGAGTTTGCCTATGGAGGCAAGGTTAATGGACCTATGAAGGTGAGGTTATGCCCGTGGAGGAAAAATTTAGTGAGACTATCGAGGTGAGAATATGCTTAGGGAAGAAAGATTTGATGAGCCTACATAGGCAAGGGTTGATGAGATTATGAAAGTGAGGATCTGGATACAGAGGTAATATATTTTGGCCTATGAAGGCGAGAGGATGCCTATGAAGGAGATTTTAGGTGAAGGAGATTAATGTGCATACGGAGGCGAAGCTGATAGGCCTTTAAAGGAGAGAGTGTCGCTATGGTGGCGAGTTTGATTGGCCTATGAAAGTGAGATTATGCCTATGGAGGCAAGTTTATTGTGCTTAAAAGAGGTTTGGACTATCTAAGTTGATCATGCCCTTGATCATATGAGTAAGCTCTTTGAATATTTGATAGGACCTTGTGATATTGGAAGCAAAAGATAGGGAAGCAAGATATAAGATAGAGGGGTGTTTTCTCCCCAAACATGATTGATACTAATCTGATGTGTAAAAATTAATGCCACAATATCTTGAAATGATGCTTTTAAGGTCCACGAAATCTTCCACTTTCCATTTATCATATTCACTACCGGTAGAGAATCAGTTCCAATATAAAGAATTAAAACCAATCAATTTTAAGTAGTCTTTAGTAGTTTTAAATAACCAACAAGACATAAGAAGGACTGGAATAGAAGACAAACATGGACTGACCTCAAATAAAGCTGAGTAATGATTTCATAGTTACTGAGCTATGGGGCTATCCATGAATAGAAGCTGACTGATTTTCTCTTTGTTGATGCAACAGTGACACCTTGGAACAGTGAAGATCCCTAAGTCTTGGATATTACAATCCAAAGGATTAGCTTTGTGGAGAATTTTCCAAATAGAAATGGATATTTTTGGTGGAATATAACCAGACCATATGTTAGTCCATAAAGAATTGATTCCTATTGAGGGCTTGCATATCCAAGAAGTATTTTTGAGTGTGAAATTCCCAGAAGAAGAAGGCTTTCTAATGAGATCTTAGTTTAAAGTGCTGGAATTGCTTTGGATAACTGGAGTTTCAGACCCTATTCTTTTGATAACTAAGGTACCTCTGATGCAGTAACAATGTTTTTGTATTCATTTCTCTTGAATCTAGCCCAAATACCTTTAGAAGTTTGAACTCTCCAAGTAATTTTTAGGCCAAAAGCTTCGCTAATTCCTTCCATATCTCTTTTTCTAAGGCCACCTTCACCTATAGTTCTGCCTATGTTGTCCTATTTTAACCAAGCATAATTATAACCTCCTTGATCATTAAACTCCTAAAATAAAGGGAACTAAGGAATCCTTGGACCAAAATGGATATGTAAAATTCTCTACGTAAGAGGTAAGATGTGAAGCCCCTTGGATAAGGCTACATGTATTGTTTGGTGCTTAATAAGTTGAAAGGGGCAGAAATTTATTTATTTTTGCCGAATAGTTGGATGATTTTCTCTTACGATCCAAAGGGGTGACTTATTTTGAATAAACGGATGCTCATATATTGGATGGCCAGTGGAGATGGAAATGTCTTAAATCATTGAGTCTGGATGATGATTTAACAGGTGTAATGATGGCTTGTTTAACTCATGATGATCCATTGATAGGGTTAGCTAACACGCCTTTAAGAAATTAGGATAAAATGGATGAGAAAGAGTGAGGGAAGCCCGTTCCCAATGAAAGAGGACATCAGAGACCCTTGAAAGGAGTTGTCATTATTAGGCCTTTTATAAAAGAATATCCTTTTCTATTTCCATGGATTGAAGAATATATATAATTGGTTATCATCCCTTGAAGAGGGTGTGACCGTCATCAAAGGACAATAATATTTCCCAATCCCCTAGGGGATGTAGGTATATCCATTCAGACTACAACATCTTGAAATTTTTAAAGATTTAGTATCGGGGTGCAAGGATAGATATCGTAGGTATGTGAGACCAGCAGCATGTCGCGTCAGCCAAACGTTTGGCTGGAGAGTTCAACTTTCTTGACTTAGGAGGCTAAGATCCATGTGAGTATGCCCTAAATTTTAGGTTCATCACACTTGATGGTGGATAAGACAAGGGAAATGAGAGGATTGATGTTGGTAGGTAACGAATCACTGTTTGTTAGAGGACTCATGATGTTTCCTCTTTGTTTATTAGTCCTCTCGAGGAAGTCTCTAGTGGAGACCATCTTCTGATTCAAGGTAGAACTCTCATCTATCATGGAGTCTAGTTACACAAATGTCGCATATGCGCCAAGATGTTTTTTTATGATATACGATAGAGAGGCAATGCATTTAGAAATAAGGCGAAATATAGATGGGAGAGTCGAAGAACAACATTCGAAAGAGAGTAAAAATTATATGTTATTTTATTTTGTGGATAGCTGAGATTATGACCCATTTACTACGGAACTCCTCATTTGATTCAAATGCCCCTGCTCGAGGGCTAAGTCAGATAAGCAAACTTTGAGATCTTGAGTCCTAAACTATCTCTTAGGGAACTTTTCTTGGGGGAGATATCATTTTTTGGAGAATATCATGACTTTTATTATTCTTAGATGTGTCCTAAGATTCAATAATAAGAAGTTATGCAAGTCTTTCCATGAGGCTAAAGGCTACCTTATTTGTCTTTGAAGCATCATGATATACCTCAGGGTTACGTGTGAGATGGTCATTTTGATATAATCGAATGTACATGAATTGAGCCTCCTGATATACCTTGTGGAGACAGTGCGTGGGAGAGCTGACTCAATATACTAGAGGTACGTGAGTGATGTTCACCGAGAATATACCACTCTATAGACACCAAGGATACGAGGCCAAAATGAGTGGGGACAGTTTCTAAAGATCCGCATTTTTTAGACCCAAACTCTAGGCTTCCTAAGGTGATGGGGTGCATAGTGATTTGAAAATGTTATGCTTATGAATTAGTGTGCGACTTTTGAAAAGTCTTTTATTTTTTGGAAAGAGCCATTCTCACTTCAGATTATTATGCATCTTTCCATACATGGCACAAAAAAGGTCAAGGGACCCCTCAAGTGTAATCTTATCCATACGGGAGCATGCAATACTATTGTTTTTCTACCTAGTCAGGTATTTAAAAAGAATAAAATTAAATTGCAATGAATATAATATAGAGGAATGAAGATAAATAACATGATGAAATGAATACATGTTTATATTCAATTGACTTCCTTACTCTTAATTAAATTAAGTTCCTAACGAAGTCACCACTATGATAACCTAAACGAGAGGTTACGTACCTCTCTCCTGCCCCTACCTACATGCACATCCTTTTGGGATGAAATATGGAGTGCATGGGTCATTAGCGATGATGTGTGGCCATCGCCTTGTTCTCATTGAAAATAAAATGGAGTCACTAGTCTATTTTACCCAAAATAGACAAAAAAGGGTCGGCCTTCTTAGAAACCTAGTGATGGAAAGTGGTCTGCATGTTTAACTAGGGTGTCAAAGGTACGAGGACTGGGTTACGGATTGGGAGGGTGTTAGGCACCCTCACCGTCCTTTCAATCTCAAATGTATATGTGAAGCATTTATATTAGCATGTTATAGTGTAAACGAAATAATAAAGTGAAATATTTAGTATATACATATACTGTGCAATGTAATGTGAGATGTGTGTGTATATAATATAAAGAAAGGATGCATTTATACAAAGTCAGACATGTTCACTCAAACGACAGTGCGAGTGAGCCTACATACTCGCACGGAGCGATTCAAAGTCCACGTAGTTCGTAAAATGACCTATAGGGATTCTACCTTTTACTTTGTCTTTATGTAGGAGATGTCAACCCCCTTTATTATATTTAAATAGTTTTAAGATGAAAATGTTTTAGATATGAAAATGTATGTAAATAGGTTTGATAAATGAAACTATTTTGAAAAAGAGGGATTTAAGAAATCTTACATTAAGTAGCATCCCCAGATCAATTGATGCTAAAATCTATTATTTTTGGTATTTTATGATTTTGAAGACTTTTGTTTAGGTTTCTTAATAATTATGAAAAAATGGTACAACATAAACATGTACAAATTTGGACTCATTCACATGGATTCCAGTCCGAGTGATCCTGCGTACTCGCACGGAGTGATTCAAATTCCACGTAGTTTATAAATGGAAAAAAGAGTGAATTTACCTCTAATAAAGGCTCGATGTGAGAGATCTGAACTCTTTTTGATGTCTCAAAGTGTTTTTAGAGTGAAGTTAGTCTAGATATGAATATGTAAAGAACTTTTTGTTCATTAAATATGCTTGGATGAAGTTACTTCACTCGTAAAACCACTTTGATGGAGAAAGAGTGTTGAAACTTTCAACATTAAGAACAAAATAATAGGTAGAATCCTCGGATCCAGTAATCCTCAAACCTACATGAAAGTATTTCATGGGTTTAAAGATTATTTTTTTTTGGTATTTATGGAAATAAAGCATAGAAACATGTGAATATGTACAAGATCTTACTTGAACTTTATGGGTTATCCCCCAATTACACCTATGTATCCACCATAGACGAAATCAAAATTAACGTAGTTCGGTTATGACCCTTAGAGAGAGATCAAAACTTATAGATTATGAAAACACACAAAGATGGTTTGGGGTGGCGTTGCATCATAACACCGCCTCCTTATCTCAAGACTTCAGATAAAAAAGTGAGATATCAAGTACTTGAAAAGTTACACATGATCCTTTCCATTTCGACAACATTTCGACTTGGAATCAACTCTTTTTTAGATGGATCTAAGGTTACTTTTAATAAAATGTACCTTTAAAGGAAGAAAAAAGTAAGAAAGAGTAAAAAAGTGTTTTTGGTTAATAATGGGTATGGATAACGAAGAAATAGGACTAGAAGTTAGATCTAGATTTGTGCTTAGGAAAAGGTTTGGAGTGAATTGGGGAGATTTTTGAGGATTTTTGGGAAGAAAATAACTTATGGGTAGAGATAACAATGCATTTATAGTGAAAAGTTAATGCCCGCAACAAGTTTGTGGAGGCCTCCTTTAATTTATAGGTAGAAAAACCGGGCTTATGACCGATCGATCTAGGGTACAGTGCACCCCTGACCGATCGGTCATGCGATTTTTACCATGGGACTTTGGATCTCTTTTGGTTTGGGCCTGACTTTAGTGGGTGGTTTTATGAGTTTATTTTTATGATTTTTATGTCTTAGGGATGTCCCCGTGAGTTTGAGTCAGTCTTTTCACCTTTGAGAGGTTTTGGTATGTGCTTACCCTTGTGGAGAAGAATGGGGTGTCTACAATAAGATATAATGATATTGATTAAAATGAGATGGATAAATGAATGCAGTATGGATGTGTACCGAGAGAGAAAACTCTTACTTGTTGTGTGCTAAGGGATAATGTTCTTATTTGCATGTGATGCCAGATGTTGTTTGTCCCAGCCACGCTATCACGAGGTGGTGCATAGTCGGCGTGACGTTATCTTATTTTGTGTATGACATGAATTGTTAATGTTTATAGTTCCATCTATGTGAGAGAAAGGTGGTGTCCGGTTATGTGATGGAATTTCTTTGTGTGTCACACATTTGATTATGTTTATAGCTCCAACCATGCTAGTTAATGGTGTCATCCATTTGTGTGATAGTCTTTATTTATGTGTACCACATGTTCTTGAGAATGTTGGGGAGAAGGGTCTAATGTCGGTTACGATTGAATTACTTAAGAAATTAATTAATTATTAAAAGTAATGAGCTAATTAAAATGGACTATGAGGTCCGTGGTATTTGCTTAGTTATCGTGGTAGGCCAGATAACTATGGACTTATCAATTACACACACACACACACACACACACACACATGTGTGTGTGTGTACGCTTTTGAGTTGTGTACCTTTGGTAACTTGCTGGATTTTGACCCATTTAAATTTGTGAAAATATTTCAAGTTCTAGGGCCGGGCCTCGTGAGTAGATTCCTCCTCATCTAGCACATAAATTATATTCTCACCCTTCCAATCACCATCATCGCCATCATGTTTTTGATGTAGGTTTATATCCTTGATATACTATCTTTTATTTCAGTTGCGTGAGTTGAGTACTTTGGATTTAAATGGCTTGTATAATGACCGGACAATTTCACATGGATATTTATACTTCTTTTGGGTTTGGATTTTATTTAGTGTGAATGTGTAGTGTCATATTTTAGTTGGACTTGGGGATGTGGTTGTAGAGATATCTCTTATATTGTCTTAGTTTATGGTGAATTTATGAGTTGAATATTTGAGGTTTATCATAACATATTAATATCATCTCATATGGTTTCATTTGATCATATACGTGCTAAGAGTGATATTTTAATTTGTTTTGACAAGTTGTATCTTTTAATTTTAGGAAGTGATCTACCCCAAGGTTAATATATACAGGTTTTTACATAGGAAAAGAAAAAAAGTTCAATCTCTTCATAAGCATATTGCCTCTATATCAGATCAGCTATAAGATCTTTAAAGGTATTGTAATCCAATCCTTAGATTATGTTGTCTAGATTTAGTTATTTTCTTCTCATTTCTAGGACACAATCAGTAAAATATCAAGGGGAACCAAAGTTTTTATTAGTTCAAACCCAAACAAGTGGTATCAAAGCACATGTTTTAGATTGATCATGTTTTGGGAAAGACCCATGTTATCCATATAACACCCCGCCTAATTAATTATCGGGTGATCATTCCTTAATTAATTAATTTCAGAATACCAAGTTGGTTCAGATAATGCATCAATGTCGAAAACTCAAACTTTAATTTAATAAAAACTAACCACCTAATATTTAAAAAGTTTGGTGTCAAAATTTTATCTTGTTATTAACCGTCAACAATAAAGGGAAATATCTAACCATCACCATACATCACAATAGAAAAAGGTAAGAACTAACTGAATTTAAATAAAGAACTGGAGTAAACATTTTGTGACACCCCGCCTAATAAAATACTGGGTGATCAGTCCTATACCAAATTAAAATAGGAATCCCAGTTGGTTCATCCTTGGTATCACTGTCGAAAACTTTTTAAAACTTACTAACCACCTAGTATTCCAAAAGCTGGTGCCAAATTTTTAACCTTTTAATTAACAAAATAGTACATGCGGAATTTTAAAAAAATAAACCATTCACACAACTGAATGAAAATCAACAGAATCATTAATTAAACAATTTGCCCAATGAACCATCGGCCACTAAAACGAATAATCCAATACAAACATCCAACACATGAATAAAATAAATATGAAAACTGTACTGAAAAGTCTGGGCGACGTGCCCTAAATAAATTTGAAACTGATGAATGATTCCTACTCTAGGAGTGAATGAATGATGCGTCTAATCCACACTCCTACTAGCATCCACATATGCCGCAGCTCCGTGTTCCAAGAATAGAATATCAATCCTGGCGTCCCTGTGGCTGGACACCTAAAAGGTTTTGAAAATAGTTTTATAGCAAGGGTTAGAACCCAAAACATTTTGAAAATATTTAGCAAGTGAATAAACTGCAGTAATTAAAATGCATAAATGCGCTTCATATATAAGTTAGTGTCGCACTCTCTTGTGGACCTTCTCACCCCTCCACTAATGTGCACACCTAACGGTTACCTTAACCCCACCTAGTTGTACTACCCCGTCCAACTAGTCTTGGTATAACCGTCCCTTGCCATACTACTCTAACCTGAGTGTAATTATTCATGAATTATAAGTTGTCTCACCAATTAACTTAATTAATTCCTTCTTCAATAATAGCATATAATTCTGTCACAAGTTATATAAAGTAAATACATCACACACTGTATTATTACCCATAAATAATATTTAATACCAGTATATACGTACCTTTACTAAAACATCCACACATATATCATACGTATATCCATCCCTCCAAGTATACCCTCGCCGGATGATTCCCTGTAAAGTGTTATCTCACTAGGTGTGCTCACATAACCTAGTTACCAAAGTTGGAATCGCTCACCAACCTGGCCTAAAACAAAAACAAAGTGGAGGCGGTCATATTCCTTACCTGAAAGTGAGATAAGGCCCTCACCCATATACTAGACGCTATGACCTGGGGATATACACACCCTACTCCTCAAGCTAGGGGATTCACCCACATCGCGCAACCTCCCTTGATAGCACTAGAGATAATTAAATAAATATATAATCGCTGATATTTAATAGCACACACAACATATACACCTATATATATACTATCACTACACCGTATATATATAATATAAACCCAGGCTTTACTGTGTACTTAAAGATCCGTAACACTAGCCTGAAACATTCTGAGTCTCTGTCCCGACTCACTTAATTAATTTCCTCACTTAATAATTTATCATCTTCCCGAGTCTATGGTCCGACTCTAATATATTTGATTCACACCTCAATTAAATTAATATTTTCTCCGAGTCTATGGTCCGACTCTAATATAAATACTTTACACACTAATTTATATGATATTTACCCGAGTCTATGATCTGACTCTTACATAATTAATTTACACATTAATTAATACTCAGCCGAGTCTGTGGCCCGACTCTCATTTAATTAATTTACACGTTAATTAATTAATACCAATCTGAGTCTGTGGCCCGACTCTTATTTAATTAATTTACACATCAATTAATTTATTACCTTCCCAAGCCTACATCCCGACTCTAATCTAAATATTTAACCCATCAATTAATATATAACTTGGTGTCGCCCAATAATTATATCCGGACTCGTTCACTTGGTCCATAACTTAATATTTCCCGAGTCTATATTCCGACTCCAAATTAATATATTCCTCCCAATAATTAATTTAATACTTTGGTTTCACTTAACTAATATACCCGGACATCTTTCTTCGTCCCCTAAGATTTTCCCAGTCTTTAGGCCCGACTATTTCTTTATTCAGTTATATTCCCCACTACGTAAATTAACTTGGCTTCACTAGCTAATGCCCTCGGACTCATCCACTCGGTCCATAATTAAATTAAATATGTTTCGACCCAAAATTCTCACTTCAAGTCTCAACGCTTAACTTAAATTATCAATTCCTACTAGACATTCTTTTGAGACTCTAGCTATTACATTCTTTATAATTTTCTACCATTTAAAATGATACCCAAAAATCCAAAAATAAAACAAGGGTATCAACCAACCCGACCTGGCAAAAGTTTCCCATCGTCGATCGATCGATGGCCCCCGATCGATCGATTGATCATCCCTGGGTAGTTCTTCTTCCCCACTGAATTCCACCATTAACGAAATCCAAGGTTTGTAAACCTTAATTTAAACCTCTAATCAAGTCACCCCACCACATAAACATGGTTAATTCACATCCTACACATCATAGGGGCCTTAAGATAATAAATTTCTCCAGTTATCTCATAATTTCCGAAATGGGTTTTTTCTCCATTAAAATTCAATTAACTGTTCTACAAATTCCAAATTCCGGATTCAATTTCTACCATTTTATATTCTCGGTTCCTCACTGAAATCATATATCTATCCTCAGATATCTATAACACACCTAATTCTTACTTTGAATCTCATTCAAGTGGTCCATTAACAAAAACTCCATTTCGTACCCATTTATACCCAAAAACTAATTTTAGTTTGCACATCACTAAAATATGAATTGGATATCATAAATCTATCATTACAGCAAGTTAACCACTTGCCTGGAACTGTTCGTAGAGTCTGATTCGTTGGTGTAGTCCCTTAATTTGGCTCCAATAATCCCCAATTGGCTCTTGATTTGCTTTCCCCAATTTCCCTTTCAATCCCTAGGTTTAGAATTAGTGCTTACTGCCGTTTAACACTTTCCCAAATTAGGTTAAAACCCTTAATCCCGTTTTTGGCCACATGGGCCTAATTAACATAGCCCAAATCACCCCGTGTGGGCCCGGCTATGCCCAAAAATACCCCGAGACCCAATTACTACCCCCCGGGCACTCTTTTCTGACTATCTCGACCCATCCGGACTCAATCGCGTACTCAGAATTGTCATCCGAAATACGTTAAGATGTTTCCAATTTTTGACCTCAAAATGCGACACACATTAATTCGGACAATTAAACTTAAAGTCGCCAATTATAAATAATTCTTCCACTCAAATAAATTCTCCAAATCATAAATTTAAGTTTCTCCAATTTAAATATTTTTATATCTCCCAAAAATAACTAAATATTAAATCCTCAAAATTACGGGGTGTTTCATACTTCCCCCCTTACAAAGGAATTTCGTCCTCGAAATTAAGATAAGCGTAGTGCTCCAAGCTTCAAATATCACTCTTTAGTCATGTTCCTCTAAGCCCGCTATATCTATCCCATCCGCTTCTAACCATAAGTTATACAAGTATGCATTTAAATTAACCAGGGCGCCCATACACCCGATACCCATGCTTAACCGTACAAAATTTTCCTTAATTAACCCGGGTTCCATACACCCTATCCCCGTGCTTTACCACACGAAAGTTACCCGACTATGCTAGTCGTAACCCATAATAAAACTTCAAACCCGTAGTCATATCTCACACACACACACACACACACACACATATATATATACTGTCCGGGGTACCCAACCCATGGACTAACGACCAAACATCTCCCCACTTTCCCACGCTGCGCTAAGTTTCATGCGTGGGACGTCTCGCAAAGAGAAATCCAAACAAGGAACCCCCCCAATACACTACTACCTAACATTGTCGGTCGTTGAGATCTGCTAGACCCTCAGTCCCTAGCACGTACCCCAAAATACTTGTCTTTTAACAAAAAAATATATACGCATACCCTAATGCTATCAAAGACAACATAAAATACCACGCCCTTACTATCACTAGTCCTTGCGCGAAATAAACCCCGAGCTATCTCTCTTTGCTCGAACATAAATCTAACCACCTTGATTTACTTTAGTAAACACCCCTACTTACCGGGATAAAATGTGAGAACACAAGACCTCACTATGTGTTTATCGCACCACACAAATACAACATATATACACACATATATAGGCTAGACGCCCTCTCTGGTGATACCTAGTACCAATCATACCATGGTGTCGCGAACACCAACTTACCCTCACTATTCACAATAATTTAAAATCCGCTGCTATCCTGTCGATACTTGGGTAATCATCAACCCTACTCCCAAAATTCACGAAAGTAGTAACCCCTCGCATAATTCAAACCTTCTCTCAGTGTACACCCCCCACTCTCTCGTGGATAACACCAAAGAACTCCGCCACCCCTCGGAAAATATATACATATATATAATATCGTTGCTATAGCCAGCGCACCCATTAAATTCAACTTACCCGCGAACTCTAGTGAAAATAATTCTTATATTGTGACACCCTCACTGTCACACAAAGTATACCCCATTCCCATAGGATAAAAATATAGTTACCTCCCTATTCTAGCAGCAATGGCTGATCCTCGAGTTCTTGAGCAGCTTCCCCCTGCCCGAACGCACCCATGACTTGTTGTAGTGGCTGCACATCCAGGACCTCGTCCTGTAGTTGACCCCCTCCTCGCTGAGGACAATCTCTCTTCACGTGTTCCACTTCCCCACAAACGAAACACCTCCTAATAAATTCACCCTGCCACTGATCTCTTCCTTGCTGGCCTTGTGGAATGTCCTGGCCATCCTGTCGATAGCCTCCAGACCTAAATTGCTTGGTCTGATTCCTCTGTCGGGAATTCTGCACCTGATGTCCCCCTGTCTGCTATTGGGATACCCCATTATTCCCTCCTGCTTTATTCGACTGACTGGGTTCCACTCCCCTCTTGCTTCCTCTCATGTGGAAGCGATATTCCTGGCAGTGCAGGAGTGCTGCATTAACGACGTCCGTATAAGCTACTAAAGCGGGATTTCCAATTAAATGTTGTCTGATCCTCCAGACTAACCCATCCATGAACTTTGACTTCTTTCTTTCTTCATCGCGTACCTCATCCGGTACAAAATTTGCCAAACGAGTGAATTCTTCCTCATAATCAGCCACTGAACGGTCCCCCTGTGTCACTTCACTGAATTTTCTCCTCATTTCAGCCTCGACTACTGGCGAGAAATACTTGCGGTCGAACCGCACCCAAAACTCTGCAATAGTTACTGTATCCCTTTTCTCAACTGTGGTGATCGACTCCCAGCACTGTAGCGCCCTCCCACTAACTTAAAAGTGGCTAGCATTTGCTTTCGACATGCTAGCCCAACATCTGAACCCCCTCCAAACTCTGGGGGATGGCCCTTTCGAAAGACCTCTCGCCTGAACATGTGACGCCACTAACACTTGTGGCTGATCTCGTGGAAAGTACCTTTCCATAGCGATCATTGTTACTTCAACTGCTTGCGCCACTAATTCAGCTACCTGTGCTACCAAAATTATCTCTGGTAGTTGCTTCGGTAACTCTTGCTCCTGATGAGCCTCTCCAGTCTCATCTCCCCTGCTGCCCTGGCTACTCTCTCTCTCCTGGACGACATTTGAAATGAGAATCGAATCGTATGAGTTCACCCTCAAATAAAATAAATGGTAGAAGAACGTAAATGCGCATACATATAAGAATACAACAATCCTATGATAGGGTTCTATATCAAAGAGTGATAAGTCGAAACGTGAAAATCCGTATAGATCCTAAGAACACTAGAACCTAATGCTCTGATACCATCTGTGACACCCTGCCTAATAAAATACCGAGTGATCAGTCCTATACCAAATTAAAACAGGAATGCCAGTTGGTTCATCCTTAGCATCACTGTCAAAAACTTTTTAAAACTTACTAACCACCTAGTATTCCAAAAGCTGGTGCCAAATTTTTAACCTTTTGATTAACAAAACAGTACATGCGGAATTTAAAAAAAAACAAACCATTCACACAACTGAATGAAAATCAACTGAATCATTAATTAAATAATTTGCCCAATAAACCATCAGCCACTAAAACGAAAAATCCAATACAATCATCCAACACCTGAATAAAATAAATCTGAAAATTGTACTGAAAATTCTGGGCGACATGCCCTAAATAAATCTGAAACTGATGAGTGATTCCTACTCTAGGAATGAATGAACGATGCGTCTAATCCAAACTCCTGCTAGCATCCACATATGCCACAGTTTCGTGTTCCTGAAATAGAATATCAATCCTGGCGTCCCTGTGGCTGGACACCTAAAAGATTTTGAACATAGTTATATAGCAAGGGTTAGAACCCTTCATTTTGAAAATATTTAGCAAGTGAATTAACGGCAGTAATTAAAATGCATAAATGTGCTTCATATATAAGTTAGTGTCGTACTCTCTTGTGGACATTCTCACCCCTCCACTAATGTGCACACCTAACGGTTACCTTAACCCCACCTAATTGTACTACCCCGTCCAACTAGTCCTGGTATAACCTTTCCTTGCCATACTACTCTAACCCGAGTGTAATTATTCATGAATTATAAGTTGTCTCACCAATTAACTTAATTAATTACTTCTTCAATAATAACATATAACTCTGTCACAAGTTATATAAAGTAAATACATCACACACTGTATTATTACCCGTAAATAATATTTAATACCATTATATACGTACCTTTACTAAAACATCCACACATATATCATACGTATATCCATCCTTCCGAGTATACCCTCGCCGGATCATTCCATGTAAAGTGCTATCTCACTAGGTGTGCTCACATAACCTAGTTACCCAAGATGGAATCGCTCACCAACCTGGCCTAAAACAAAAACGAAGTGGAGGCGGTCATATTCCTTACCTGAAAGTGAGATAAGCCCCTCACCCATATACCGGACGCTATGACCTGGGGATATACACACCCTACTCCTCAAGCTAGGGGATTCACCCATATCGCGCAACCTCCCTTGATATCACTAGAGTATATAATTAAATAAATATCTAATCACTGATATTTAATAGCACACACAACATATACACCTATATATATACTATCACTACACTGTATATATATAATATAAACCCAGGCTTTACCATGTACTTAAAGATCCGTAACACTCGCCTAAAACTTTTTGAGTCTCTGTCCCGACTCACTTAATTAATTTACTCACTTAATAATTTATCATCTTCCCGAGTCTATGGCCTGACTGTAATATATTTAATTCACACCTCAATTAAATTAATATTTTCCCCGAGTCTATGGTACGACTCTAATATAAATACTTTACACACTAATTTATATGATATTTACCCGAGTCTATGATCCGACTCTTACATAATTAATTTGCACATTAATTAATTAATACTCATCCGAGTCTGTGGCCCGACTCTCATTTAATTAATTTACACACTAATTAATTAATACCAATCCGAGTCTGTGGTATGACTCTTATTTAATTAATTTACACATCAATTAATTTATTACTTTCCCGGGCCTACATCCCGGCTCTAATATAAGTAATTAACCCATCAATTAATTTATAACTTGGTGTCGCCCATTCATTATACCCGGACTCGTTCACTTGGTCCATAACTTAGTATTTCCAGAGTCTTTATTCCGACTCCAAATTAATCTATTCCTCCCAATAATTAATTTAATTCTTTGGTTTCACTTAACCAATATACCCGGACAAAGTTCTTACTTCGAAGGAACTCAAAACTCATTAGAAAGTTCGTTGGAAATGTCGTTAGAAGTCTCGTTCGAATGAGGTCATTCGAACAACATGGGCAGGTCTTCTAACGAAAATTTCGAACATGCCCAGTTCTTCCAAATTTTGATTTTTCTTAACATTCCAAACCTCAAACTCATTCCAAATTTGGTCCAACATCAGTTTATATGTTTCTAAACTAACCCTAATCATTATGGGCCAATTTTTAACACAAATTAGTCTTCAAATCTTTATGTTTTCAAAAGGGAAGCCAATAATTTCAAAAATCTCTAAGAATTCCTCATATAATGAAGCCATCACTTTAGGTATTTCAAATCCTTAAATTCAATTCGTGATTTGTTCATAAAATCTCCAGATTAAATATTCTACAAATGGGGTAAATCCTCTACATTCAACCCATCACCAAAATCTAATGTTCTTTTACGATTAAACCTAATGAAACCCAAATTTCCATCATTTAATAGCTAAATCATGAACGGAGTTTAACAAGAACAATATATGCTAAATAAACTAGCAAGATAAACACTTATCTCAGAATGAACTTCTGATTCTTGGGCTAAAATTGGTATGGGAATGATCATCTTGACACGATCTACACGCTGGTATACTTTTTGGTGTGAAAGCTTGAGTTCTTGGCTTAAGGCTCCAATGGAGTCTTCTTCTTCCTTGGTTTTCTCTCTCTTTTTTTCTCTTCCTTACGTAAGGTGAAACTGACAGACCACTAACCCTCAATGCTTTTTAATGAATCTAATTTTTTCCATTTAATTACCCAAAAATCCCAAAAGACCACAATACCCCTCCGGGGTGTCATTTTGGGCTAAAATGCCCCGGACTCCAAATAAAATACCCGAGTATTGTTTTCTGACTCTTTCGACCCTTGCGGACACTCTGGCGTACTCAAAATAGTCATTCGATTTATATAAAAACAACTTACCTTTTTAACCTCTAAATACATACTAGTGACGCAACTCATATGCGTGTCCTAAATAATTATATCATGACTGGAGTGTATCTCTTCCCGGCCATAATATTATTTTCAAAACCGTCTATTACGTTACTCACTATGTAATGTTCAACATAATTTTTTTACTCACATGATTTCAACATAATCATTTCTGATAACTACTAACTCTCGTCACGTTAGTAAATATTACCATTAAGTCGAATTAATTATAAATTAAATTCTCTCTTAAATTAAATAATCCAAATTTCCATAATTACATAATAAAATAAATATACGTAAAAATACGTGGTACTACATACTTCCCCCCTAATAACATAATTTTATCTCGAAATTCGGAAAAGTAAGGCATACCTGGTAAAAACTTGTATCCTTCAGAACATAAAATCAACTTAATAGTACGACTCGATCACTATAGTTCCCGCTTCACAGTAAGCTTGTTTAACACTCTCGACATTTATCAGTTATAGGGTCACGCCTCAATAACGACACCTCACCTACCAAACAACATTCGAAGAAGACTAGCCTATACATCATTGGCCCCATTATATCAATATCATTGGGAGGACGCACCTTACATCGTATTAACTCCGTATTTACATAAACACAAAACTCCCATCCTGGAAGAAACCATATGAATATCTGACTACTCTTGTCCATTCTTCTAATTTCTGTTCCCGACGACGTGACTCTTATGACAGTCAAAAGCCTTCTAAGACACTTTGTGGTTATTCCACTATATCCATCGGACTCTAACTTTAGACCAATCCAAAATTCTGATTATCCGCTCATCTCTAAGCATCCAGAGGAAGAATCGTTAGGGTCTTTCCACATAAAATCTCAATAAGCACCTTGTACACAATAAACAGGTACGAGTGCTTTCACACAACTCTATCATTAGGTAATACCTTCTCCCAATTACCGTACTATATTACTTAGTAGCTATATCCGTTGTGGAAATGAAATTATCACAATGAGTCCAAAATTACTTTCATACCGCTCCACTAGTCGTCAATCACCATCCGCTTACTCCTCGACCATATGTGATATGGCCTGCTCAAGACGAAACGTCATCCCCACTGTTTCCTAAAATCCCGAATTAAAGGTGGGGTTCAAGTATCTCATCCTAGTTCACAACAACACTAGGAATGACCACGTACCAGCGCAATCCTTATGTCAAAGAAAGGTCGGGGTACACTATCTAATAGGTTACTCAACTCGAAGTAATAACAATTACCATTTCTTTTGGTCAACTTGTTCCACACATACGAAGAAACTTATGACCTTATCCTGAAGTTGGCAATCCATCTAAGAAATTTTGCCAACTTGACTTCCCTATTCCATTACTAGAACCGTCGGCTTGATACACCGACTTCCCATCTCGCTATGTCCCTCTCAACACCGACTTCCCCTTAATGCATCTCACATTAAGTGGTACTTATCACTCCTCTTATTTCTTCGACGTATACCAAAAGTTCATACCCGTGCAATTTTCTCCACGATGTGCACATCTGGATTCTTTATACCTTATTGACATCACCATTCTATTCATGTGCAAGTCACTCTCAACATTCGACTGGGTAGAACTCAGCTTCTAAATTTCCATAATAGTTGAATTTTAGTCTTCTCAAGGGATACCCCTTTTTAAATAGCTTCCTATAGCCTTTCAACCAAGTTCAGGCGTACTACTCTGATCACACCCGTATATATATGGATTATCGTTCTTCTCACTCGATGATTACTCCACTCCACCACTTCCATTTTGTGATATTATCCCCACAAGCATATATTTCACACATCTATTCCCACGTCCCTTAAACCCGGGCAACTATGATATTAGCTACCACACACCCTATAAACCATGCATACTGGCCTAAACATTTCATAATCTCCACACCTATCTCCCAATTCTTTATTTCCTCTGTTTTACAACGTGGCTATAACACTTTGGCATTCTCAATAACCCCAGAATTCGAGATCTTAAATCCTCCTTAACACTGCTCCACCCTACAACTCGTGGTGATAAGACAAAATTTTTAATGCATCCTCATAGCACAACCATCTCCACTGGCCTTATATCGGAATTTAACTTTCAACTTACAGTTATATCTTCATACTTCTACAACGACCGAGGTATCGAAATCATGGACGAATGGCCAAACATCACCCTACTTCTAACCTTACACTAAGTTTCATGTGTGGTATGTCTCGCAAAGAGAAATCCAAACAAGGAACCCCCCGATACACTACTACCTAGCATTGTCGGCCGTCGAAATCCGTTAGGCCTTCAGTCCATAACATATACCCCATATTCCCATCTCTTGACATAAAAGCTATATCTTCTTCCGTAATTACCTTTAAATGAGAAACTTTCCTTCCCAAAGGCACCATCACTGAACATTGTTGGTAATCACATTTCATAAACCTCGTACATACACAATTAGGACTCTCAAAATTCTGTCCCCAGACATGCAGCTTCAAGTCTTAACTCCCCCGTCTCTAAAGGAGTGATATAACAATGCGCTCTCCTATTACTAAGTCATGAGCATTCAACGGTATACTCAATATACTTTGAATCATATCAAGAAAGTCCCCACACATACCGATATTGAATATCTCGAGACCACTAAGTCTCTAAAATAAATAATACAAGTGGTAGCCCAACCCTCTCGCAGGTGAGGCCTTGCCATCACAAAGCATACTATACTAGGGCAATAACCCCGATAGCCTTGCAATAACTGCCCACTATCGTTTTGACCATTACTATAAGGCCGTAATCAGGATAATATCATACTCGTATAATACATCATTAAAACGAGTAATCTCAATAAAGTATATATACCACTAACAATACACTCATTTATCCTCCGCGGATAACCCTAGAGATAACCCTAGGGGTAACCCCTTTATATCATGGAAGACATACACATAATGATAATATTGTCGATATACGCACTAAACTCTTCTCTCACGCGAATCTCGCAATAATTAGAATGTAGTGACTCGCTCGTATCACACAAAATATGCCTCATCCTTCGAGGATATATCTCATACTTCTACCTTGCCAATTATCATGGCTGATCAAAGGGTTTCCCGGACATAACACATCTGTCTGAATGAAATCAAAACTGCATTAACCATTTCCCTTACAAGCACCATACCCTTGTCCCTTTACTTACTTCGGGGAAAGATGTAACGCATGTGGTTTTACTCTTCCACAAAATACCTCAGCACCTAATCCACTTATCTCCTATCACACTGACCATGTTAGGATTATCCTTCTCTCGAACTTGGTAGTTTCGATCCTGAGGGCTACTCATGTTGTTCCTTTAGCTTTGTTGTCCCTAAGGAACATGCTACTGACTTCAATAGACCTTATTGAATTCACTACCGCTTGATAAGAATTCAGCTATCCAAATCATTTAAATGGGTCCCCTGATGGGTCTCCCCCTTGTGGTGCTTCACTAACACCGTTTCACCCAGTCTTATTCTCTGACTAAATTCTTCGATTCCTTGAGCTTACCACACAAAGACGCATTAACATCTTCATGGATAAAGCACAACATTCACTATCTGAATCAACCGTCCAACATAATCTCCTTTAAGTGTGGTTAACGTTTCTTACGAGTCGATCTACCACTCGAGATCCTCTTGTCCATTGGTATCTACTTCCTCCGATACAAGATTCGCTTAAGAAAAATTTAAATTCATTTCCACAAGTGGACCTCTGTTCGGCCCTCCTATGATGAGCTCAGAACAATGTTCACATCTTATACTGAACATCTGACGAAGGAACTTGTGGTCAAACTGTACCTAATATCCTTCCATTGACATAGCATTCCACTTTTAAATGTGGTGGCCGACTCTCACCATTTTTCGTTTAGTCACACTTTGCCATATGCCCAAGCCTTTGGATATTAAACTCCGTTGGCTAACACCTATAATATCTGTATTTCTAGATTTCCACCGATGGTTCTCTTCAATGTTTCGTCTGACTCTCTCCCAATCCAATCACGTTGGGTGAGTCTAATTTGGCACTACGTCCCACTATAGAGGTACATGAAAATCACATGTTATGACCTAGTCGTATTTACCTTCTTGGCTTCCCGTGCTATAATCGGGGTGAGCTCAACTACGGCCATCCTTCTTAAATATTCCCTACAACCTCAATTGAGCTATGCCTCATGTCCTCCCCCCAACTTCCCTTGCCTGTCACACTTTATTGTTCAACACACGATCACACGTGAACACAAATAAGCGTCATTAATATATACGTTATAGCAGGAGAACGAAATCTCACCAAAGAAATCAACAGTCCTAAACATAGGTCTCTATATCAAAGAAAGCTACGCTGGAAGCACAATAAGCCGTTCAGATCCTAAAGGACACTAGAACCTGATGCTTTGATACCACTTGTAACATCCCACCTATTAATTACCGGGTGATCAGTCCTTAATTAATTAATTTCAGAATATCAAGTTGGTTCAGATAATGCATCACTATTGAAAAATCAAATTTTAATTTGATAAAAACTAACCACCTAATATTTAAAAAGGTTGGTGTCAAAATTTTATCTTGTTATTAACCGTCAACAATAAAGGGAAATATCTAACCATCACTATACATCACAAAAGCAAAAGGTAAGAACTAATTGAATTTAAATAAAGAACTGGAGTAAACATTTCCAGTCAAAATCCCATACAATAATCTGAATACATGAAATCCAAGTCGGATAATAGAATCCATCAAATATAAATCCCTGAATGTAAGAAAGGAGGGACGGCATGTCCAACTGAAATAAACGTCTGATAAATAAGGGGAAATAGACTCAGAAGCGTCTACTGAAAACATCCCGTAGCTTCCACAGCAGCTACAGCTCAGCAAATGAATGAGATCTCCTAAGTCTGGTGTCCCTATGGCTGTGCACCTAAAGTAATAGAACAAGAAAAGAGATTTGCGAAAAAATGGGTCAGAGCCCGAGTAGGAAACAGTTTAAATATAGCAAGTGCTTAAATTAATTTAATTAGCACATATATTATCCATGTTAATTTAGCGTACTCACTTGAGATGCTCACCTCTCATTTAATGTGCACACTTAGCGAGAATAGTCTCGTCACTCTACCGGACTATATGTAGGAAAATCACTATACCGGATAGAATATTTAAAGAACCCGAAATCAATATTTTACTATTATTTAGGAAATAAGTTTAAAGATGCTTCACTTAATCACCTAGCATTCTTAATTCTCAACTGGTGGCCCAATAAGTATATACTTTAATAAAGTTGCCTACAAGAAACACAAAGTAGGAATTTGGTATACATATATATAATCACACTATGTATACATACAAATATATCAATTCTACACCCATGGTTAAGAAACCCCCGGTGCTAGGCATACCCGGCTATCTAGTCCCACTGCAATGCTCACACATAAAGGGAAATAAGTTCAATCTCTCAAGAGTAAATTAAACATATACATATATTGGAGGCGAACATAGTTTCAAGCCTATGGGCTACGAACATACCTACGCACCCATACAACCGTCATCACTCATTCTCACAAATAGCCCATACCTAGGTTGCATGCTCTAGTGACACGAATCAAAATCCGCCAAAGGAACACAAGATCTGGTCATCCACAAAGCGTTAACCTCCGTTCGATAGCCAGTAGCTAGGTATGTGATACACATGATATTCCAAGTAATAAGCATACACACAACTTATATATATTAATAGGTACTCACATAACCCAAATACTATAATCCATACGAAATGTTAACGCCCTCACTCTCCACGATATTCATATAGGTATATTCTCCCTAGGACTTACACTCTCTCCCAATTTTTTCACACAAACTCGATACCTCGGGGAACCTTTACACCCTAAATCCCCTAACACTTTGGAATTTAAGAAACCCGTTAGTCACGTAGGTTAATACACTCATTTGGATAACCCTAGAATGGTTTCCAACCCAAACAAACCCTAAAAACCCATTCTTGAATCTCGTTAGAAGATCCAGGATTGTCCTTCGAACGAGTTCGTTCGAATGAAGTTCCCACTTCGAATGAACTCAACAATTCGTTAGAAAGGTCGTTGGAAATCTCGTTAGAAGTTTCGTTCGAACAACCTAGGCAGGTCTTCTAACGAAAATTCCGAACAGGCCCAGTTTTTCCAAATTTCGATTTTTTTCAACATTCCACACCTCAAACTCAATCCAAATTTCATCCAACATCAGTTTAAATGTTTCTAAACTAACCCTAATCATTACGAGCCAATTTCTAACACAAATTAGTCTTCAAATCTTTATGTTATCAAAAGGGAAGCCAATAATTTCAAAAATCTCTAAGAATTCCTCACATAATGAAGCCATCACTTTAGGTATTTCAAAACCTTAAATTCAATTCATGATTTTACATAAAATCTCCAGATTTAATATTCTACAAATGGGGTAAATCCTTTACATGCATCCCATCACCAAAATCAAATGTTCTTCTACAATTAAACCTAATGGAACCCAAATTTCCATCATTTTTTTATCTAAATCAAGAACAGAGTTTAACAAGAACAATATATGCTAAATAAACTAGCAAGATAAACACTTTCCTCGGAATGAACTTCTAATTCTTAGGCTGAAATTGGTATTATAATGATCCTCTTGACACGATCTACACACTGGTGTACTTTTTGGTGTGAAAGCTTGAGTTCTTAGCTTAAGGATCCAATGGAGTCTCTTCTTCCTTGGGTTTCTCTCTCTTTTTCTCTCTTCCTCACATAAGGTGAAACTGACAGACCACTAACCCTCAATGATTTTTAATGAACCCAATTTTCGTCCATTTAATTGCCCAAAAATCCCAAAAGATCAAAATACCCCTCCGGGGTGTCATTTTGGGCTAAAATGCCCCGGACTCCGAATAAAATACCTGAGTAGTGTTTTTTTGACTATTTAGACCCTTACGGATACTCTAGCCCGCTCAAAATAGTCATTCGAGTTATATAAAAATAATTTACCTTTTTAACCCCCAAATACATACAAGTGACGCGACTCATACGCGCGTCCCAAATAATTATATCATGACTGGCGTGTATCTCATCCCGGCCATAATATTACTTCCAAAATTGTATATTATGTTACTCACTATGTAATGTTCATCATAATTTTTTTACTCACATGATTTCAACTTAATCATTTCTGATAAGTACTAACTCTCGTCACGTTAGTAAATATTACCATTAAGTCGGATTAATTATAAATTAAATTTTCTCTCTTAAATTAATTAATCCAGATTTCCATAATTACATAATAAAATAAATATACGTAAAAATACGGGGTATTACAGTCCACCGTCGAAAGCCCTAGGTTTACATGTTAGAAATTTTGTATAAATATGTATTGTTTGTACTAACATGTTTTTAATGTTTATATTCCTTCCATCAGGGGCACATGAATGTTATTTCATGTGAATGGATCCAACAGTAGTTTACCTGTGGTTAATTTTATCCTAGTTTCGATTTGGTTGTAATCATTAGGGTTTTTATAATTATTTTTTTAATTAATGTATTTGGAGAAGTTTGAGAGGGGATGTAATCATTTAGATATTAAGATCCTTTTATGTATTGGATTTTTACATTGGTGAAAGATCCATGGGTTCTAGGTTAATTTTTTTAATTAAGTTTGGAGGTCAAACAATGGCGGTTTCATCGTTGCTAAAGGTAAAAATGACATAATTTTTACCAATGATCAAGAACCTCAGAACTAAAGGAAGAGAACAAGGCAGACAAGGTCGCAACTGGGGGTTTCACACCCATGACCATATGTCCTCAACCCGTGACCTTGTTGTTTCTAGTCATGGTCGTATGTGTGTGAAATAGAAAGGGGATTTTGGGTTCCAATTTTATTTTTCCTGGATTCTATCTCTTCCAATAACAACAGGAGGATAAATGGTATCTTTTCTTTCATGATTAGTATATCTTTATCTTAGGGGAGTCATCTTACCTAGATTGATATTGTTATACATAGTTTAAATTTTATTCTTATGCGGATTTATACTTGTTATATTCTCTTTGGATTAAAGGCGTGTTTAAGTGTGTAGGTTTACAACATGCAACAAAGTTTTTTAAGTGATCAAAGCTACTTAACGTATGTGTCTGTCGAGCGTATGTACTATTTTTTCCTTTTGGGGTTGGGATTGAGTTTTTTTAGAGAGCTTGAAGGTTCACAAAATTTTTATTTTGGTTTTGTCCCAAAATAGCCAAAGGGGCAGATTTGTACGGACAAATTTTAATCAAGCCAATTTGTTTGTAATTGGCTTTATTCTGGACAAAACATTTGAGTCATAGGTTAGGCTTTGTATTATGATCTCATAAGCCTATGACATGTTTAATGAAGATGTAGCAGCCAAAGTTCAAAGTTGGATATGCATTGTGCCCTGTTTCATGCCAAGTTCTTCTTCACGTTTACTAAGGATCTCGTATGGTGTGGATGACTTTTGAATATGATCATTGGATATATTTTTTGGTGTTTGGTTTTAAACAAAATTATTTGGAACTATTTTTTAAATTATGTTTTGAGGAAAAAATATTTTTTATTTTCTGAGTTCGTTAAAATGTGACACCTCTTTGGAACAAAATTGACATTTATTTGGAAGGAAGTTATAACCTCATTAGAATGATATTTGGAACCTAGTTGGATCACACATCTAATGAACATCAAACATACACTCTTTTTCAAACAGAGTGACAACCATCAGAAGTTCTTTACAACGAGAAAGCTAGTTTGTTCGAACAAACTTGAGATTCATTATAACCATATGAGCTTTTCTTTCGAACAAACTATAGGTTTTCATTCAAATGAGTTTTTCACCTCAAAAATCATGTTTTACTCTTTATATGCATGTTGGAATCAAATTTTTAAGAAGTTTTAGCGAAAATCAATTTCCTACCTATTTATCAAAGTTTCGAAACCCTAGTTTCTCCCATTGAGTTTAAAAATCCAAGTTTCCATATTCTTATTCTTTTAAATCTTTTTGTTGGGCACTAAAGTTTGTTTATTGTCATCTTGAGGTGATAACTTATTTTGTATGGTGGATTCCATACTTTTTTGCTGTGTAGTGTTAAAAAAAATGTTCCGTGTTCCGATTCCAAAGACCATTACTGAGGTTCATTGGTGGATACTAAGGTGCATGTGGATTCTCATGTTGCGAAAACTTGCATGGGTGGAATCTTATGTTTCACTTTAAAGGAGAGGTTAAATAAAGAAGAGCATTAAGTCTTGCAAGGGAGAGGAGTCGTTGAGTAAGTCCACTGTCTAATCTTTGTAAAAACTTATCATAGTGATCTATCTAGCTAGGCCATCCGATTTTTTCCCTTTGTGATTTTCCTCATACATCGGCGCGTTGTGAGTTTGTTTTACTTATTTTATCTGCTTATCACATAGATGCACATTTTAGGTTAAAAAGATAGAATTGGGTAAATCGTTTTTTCATAACAAAGGTTCAGAATTGGTGCACAAGTTTTTGTTGGGTTAATCTGTTTAAAGTTTTATTCTTTAAAATTGAAAAATATAAAAATGGACTTTTTGTTTGTGTGACCATCCCCGCCTAAGAACTATGGAGCCTTCTCAAATTAGTATCAGAGTGGGTTATACTAACTTATTGTGCGATCCTTATTTTTAGTTCGGATTTGGATCCTCATAATGATAAGTTGTCCGATGCATTTTGAGATGATGACGACTTTGATATTCGAGATGGGTATAATAAAATTCACAAGGTTGATGAAACTTTAGCTCTTGAGAATTTGAATTTCGCAAAATGAATTAAAATTCTTGAAAAAGAAAATTTTCATTTTAAAGTTGCTGATGAATTTTTGCAAACTTTTTAGACTCAAAGAGAATTCCTATGTGAGAAGCTTATGGACATGAATCGTGTAAAATATTGGAAGTATACAAGAAAAAAAGTGAGAATAGAGTCCAATTTTTACAGAAAGAATTAAAGGACTCTAAATTTTCTAGGTTAGTGTGTGTGTCATTGAGGAGAATGTGGCCATCCCCGAGATCTCCACCCCTCCTTCCCTGGGGTGCTCTCGGGGGGATAAAGAGGGAGAGATAAAGGTTCCACGCCCTTCTCTACATCATGGGGTGCTTGTGCTGTCGTCGGTGTTGGGGTGATGTAAAGAGATAGAGTCGTTAACCTATTTTGCACAAAATAGGAAAAAGAACATGTCACTGACTTGAGAGAACGGCATCAAAGACAAAATGAATCTTGCGAAACCAATTATTTAGAGGTTCGGGGGATAAGTTATCCAATGGG
Organism: Sambucus nigra; assembly: GCA_949130495.1. Classification (NCBI taxonomy): domain Eukaryota; kingdom Viridiplantae; phylum Streptophyta; class Magnoliopsida; order Dipsacales; family Adoxaceae; genus Sambucus; species Sambucus nigra. The sequence continues at coordinate 185,761,917 of OX422222.1, read as the reverse complement.
AAGGTGTTAGATACCCATCACGCCCTTTTGGTCTATCATGGGATTGTGTTACTATTTTTCCTTAATTTCTTCCTGAAGTGTGTATACGTGTATATATAGGTGGATATCGAAATCGCTCGACTCACATCACGGGAAAGATGGAGTGAGGTCATCCATACGAATGTTCCCAAAATAATAATTAGAAAAATATGATGTGTGTGCTTATCGAGATATTGATCGTTATGATGAAACGATAATATATGTTTGATAAGACGCAAGTATGAATCAAAAGTATGATATATATGAATAATATATGGATACAGTAGGAGAAAGATGAAAATAGGCAAATAGAAAAATAGGACTCGAGTATTAGGTTTTAGCCCAAAATGCCAACGTAGCCTATAAAGGCATCAAAGTCCACGTAGGTCGCATGCGGCATGAGGGTGGGATTTATCCCATATATTCAAATGGGAGTTTATTATATGGATGTGTAGAAAATATATTTTTAGTTTTGAGAAAATGTGATGAAGAATCCTGTCAGAATTTATAGGTGTACCCCTATTTTCCTTTTTTTTTAGAGAAAATAAATTATGTTCAATATAACTAATAAAGGATGAGATATTAATATGTATGATCTAAAGTAAAACATAACTTGAAAATTTATATAACTAATGCTAACATTAAGAAATTTAAAGAGATAAAAATGTTTGGACCTTCTTTGGAGACTTGAAGCTTGCCCTTGGTCCTTGATGATCTTCCTTGAAAGTTGGGATGAATGTAGGATTAAAGAGAAGGAGATTTTTTTTCTAAATTGGGTATGAGAATGATGGGAATGAAAGGTGGAAAGGAATTTCACACAAGGAAACTTCGCTGATTGCACTAGAATGTTGTTGAGATCACTAAAATTGATGGATCTGGGGGGGCCTTTCGAAGTGAGCTCCTTCTCTCCTCATATAGGGTAGGGGGACTGCCGATCGACACTTTCCTTATCCTACCTATCGACAGGTAAACCTAGACACACTACCGATATGCAGGGAAATAGACCTGCCAATTGGAAGTCTCGTGCAAATTTTCCAAAAATGATCGTAAAATGCAATCAGTAAGTCCAAATCACGCACGTGGCATACCGTTAGGAAGTTAGAGACCTTTGAGAATCATTTGGACCACTTTTGGGTCCAAGAGTTAACTTTTGATTCAATATGGCTCGGAAGTGCCCATCGATCTTTTGGATGGGAGATCATCAAATGATGATGGATCATTCATCCAAACCATAAGTCTGAATCACGCACGGGGAAGATCGTTGGAAAGGTTATGCGAGGTATTTTGACCTTTTAAAGAGCTTAGCTTGGTTTAGAGAGTTAACTTTGGTCAAACGGGGCCCAAAAGAGCCCAGCGACCTTTCGAAGTAAAACTGATTGTTCGTCCATACTATAAGGTTAATTAATGCATGGGGGCAGACCGTTGAAAGGGCATTCACTGACCTTCTCTGTGTCATTCAAGCTAAATAGTTGACCTTGGTCAAATGGAGCCCAGGAGCGCTTGGTGGCCTGTGGATCAATTTTTGAGGGAAAATGAATTGTTCATTTGAATGATTATGATGTTTTGTTTACAAAAAAAACCGTTAAAAAGGAGTTTCAATTCCATTAGAGGATTCATTGAGCTTCTTCTCTAACGATGAAGGTGATTGGGTTCAAATTGGGCTGGGAGTGCCCGGTGGCCTCCAGATCAGTTTTTGATAGTAAAATGGACCGTTTGTCTGAACAATTATTCCAATTCATGCACATGGTAGACCCTTAAAAAGAGGATTGATATCCCTTCAAATATCCATGGTTCTTTTTATCTCACAATAGAGTTGACTGAAGTCAAATATGGCCCGAGAGAACTAGATGGCCTCGAGATCGCTACTCGAATTATGACTTAGGGTTTGTAGTGAATTTGCGAGGTGATAGGGACCTAAGAAAAAACTTAAGACAGTCCTAGAATGTGGCGTCTACATATCCCATTGATAGGTGAGCTTGGAACAAGTGAAATCCGTCGAATAGACACCACACGATGTTCTAGGAAAAGAGGTCAATTCTGCGAACCTAAAAGGAATGATGGGGATGGATAATTCTAAGGGCCGAGGTTAATTCTGAGGACCTAAGGTGGGAGATACCAATTTTGAGGGTCAATGTCAATTCTAAGGACCTAAAGTCAGAGCAACCAATTCCAATGGTCGATGTCAATTCTTAGGACCTTAAGTGGGAGCGACCAATTATGAGGATGGAGGTTAATTCTGAGGACCTTAAGTAGGAGTTCCCTATTTTAAGGTTCCAGGTCAATCCTGAGGACCTTATGTGGGAGCGATTAATTCTAAGGGCTGAGGTCAATTTTGAGGACCTTAAGTGGGAGCAACCAATTTTGAGGGTCGAGGTCGATTTTGAGGACCTTAAGTGTGAGCAACTAATTCTGATAGTCGAGGTACATTCTGAGGACCATAAGTGGTAGAGACTAATTTGATGTCAATTATGAGGACTTTAAGTGGGAGCGACCAATTCTGATGGTTGAGATCAATTCTGATAACCTTAAGTTGGAAACGACCAATTCTGAAGGTTGAGGACCTTAAGTAAGGAACGACCAATTTTGAGGATCGAGGCCAATTCTAAGGATCATAAGGAGAGAGAGAGAGTGTCAAGGTTAATTATGAGGACCTTAAGTAAGAGAGACCATTACTGAGGGTCGAGGTCAATTTTGAGGAGCTTAAGTGGGGAGCGACCAACTTTGAGGGTTGAGGTCAATTCTGAAGACCTTAAATTGGAGGCACGGGGAATAGATCTGCTGGATTTACCTTTTTTTGGTGACTTTACTAGGGAAGAGACATCTGTTTGGGGATTATGTCTTTTGAAAAGAGCTGAAAATCTTAGTCTGGAAATTCTACTTGGGGAAACAATTGATAACTTGAGGTTTTGGGATTCCACTGGGGAATGTGTTGCGGGGGAGAGTGTACGGTTAGGGCTTCTAGATCTGCTTATTAAAATTGGAATTACATGGGAAAAATTTTAATTCAAGAATTTCGGGTAGGATATTACGTACCCCTGTTAGGGAAGTATTTGGTGTGTGATAGGGAGTTGTAGTGAGTTTTTGGGACGCGAAAGCGCTGATTTTTGAAGTTTAAGCTGGGGATAAAATGTGGTATTAATTCGAATGGGAGTTGGGAGCTCGAAAAATGTTTTTCTTGGAGAAGAAATGTTCCAATATTCATTTGGAAATTTTAGGAATTTTTAAGAATTTTTTGAAATTTTCTAACATTTTCTTGGATTTTTTGTATGAAGTTTTAGGGGTACTGTCGATTGGAGGGTGGCAAGAATTGAAAATCGACAGTGTCATGGTCTTTTGGACTGCCTTGGGAATGGCCTGGGATAACACCAATTTGTATGATGTTCAGTACCTACTGGGGATTGATTGTGAGGGTTTGCAGATAGAGCTGGACCGTACAACGAGGTTGGTGTCGGAGGCGGTGCAGGCGGCATTGGGTAGGATTGCTGAATCTCTATTGGGGATGTAGGTGACCTAGATACATATATCCCCAAGATACAGGGATGATGGGTCAGCGTGCATAGATACAACGGTTCATGGCGTGCGAGTTTGGTTACGTCTAGTACCTACGAGAGAGGGTTGTGGTGGAAGATGAGGTGACATGCAATTCTAGTTATTTCCCTTCAGGATTTTCTTACAAGTTCCTTATTGACTGTGGGAACATGGCGCTGACCATATTTCATGCTTGATGTAGCGACATTGCACCTGAGAAGAGACTAAAAAAAAAGGAAAAAAGAGATGCGTATTTTGTTTGATTATCTTGATTTAATGGCTTACTCTATATGCACTTTAATTTGCTGTTGAGTTTTTTCTTTGGGGAAAAGTGTGTTTTTTTAGAAATTTTGGAATATGTTTTGAGTAAAAGATGGCCTCAAAGGCTTGGTTGAAAATGATCTTCCATTTTGAAAGGATTTATTTTGAGAGAAAGTGGAAAAATGATTTTTTTGTAATTTCTTTGAATAGAGGAAGGCCTTGGCGGCTTGGTTGGCATAAGGATTAGGGGATAGAAAACTTGGTTGTAAAGTGGGGCTTGTCACCTTAGTTGGATTGTACTTAATCTTTTGTGTTGGAGAGACTATATTGATGCTAATTTTTCTAGAGCAACTTCTTTGGGCCTAACATCGAGGCTCTTTCTTGTGAGAGGGGACCTAGTGGTGGACCCTCAACTATCTGCCATTATAGCGTGGATGTCATATCGTCACAATCATGCGACGATGATACTGGCAAAGACCCTGAATGGTCTAGATGCTAGGCGAGAAGGCCGTTCTAATTTTTTGAGAAGTAGTCCGGTTATGCTATTCATATAGCTATTTGAGAGATTCCATTTGGAGGTCACCCCTGAGTATCCCTTGGTAGTTGTGTTGAATTTCTTCTCATGATATTTAATCAACTTTGGATCGACCATAGAGAACTAGGTAAACTAGTTTGTGGAGCATGGAGCTCAATATATGCGCTGGTCAGTGCCCTGGTGGGGGGAGTTGCAACCTATTCTAGAACTGAGGGAATATCGGTATGTTCGATTAGTTACCCTGTGGTAGACCTCAATCTATTTTCCTCGGTGGCTCCTTCATCAAGTCGGATGGGAGAAAATTTTTCCCTCCCGTACCCTGGATATCTTTCTTGTAAAGGATTTGACTGAAGGCTTGCGCATGCAATTGGCCTCTCTGTGGGAAAATCGTTGTCATTAACCCGTCCTTCTCAGTCTGTTGGTAGGGTTTGACATGGTTTTGAAGACTATATGAAATGGTTGTGGAAGAGGGTAGTGGCTCAAATCTTGGCAGAGGAGACTGGACATAGATGGTTTATCATATTTGACACTATGGAGAGGGGGTAGTGGTTTTCTCTAGGCTGTTATGGGATTATCGTTCCATGGAGCACCTTAGGCATACCATTCGAGCAGGGGAAGTTTGGGGCCTCAAGATGATGATGGGGACAGATCTTCTGGTAGCTGCGGGTAGGGTCTTTTGTGAATTTGATGATTATTTACAAAGCTTTTATAATGGTTATGAGTTTGGTTATTTCTTTTTTTTGGAAATAATCTGGGAAGGTTTTGTCAGTTTATTTAGGAGTAACTTGGTTTGATTTTTTTTTAGTATAGTTTGCTGGGTGGGGGTATTTGTTTGACTCCCTATGCTGATATTTCGTGTAATCATAATGAATTTTCCTATAATAGAATAAGAAAGTATTTTAATTATATTGTTATGCCTCTTGATGATTTTTACATTTGAATCGCTAAGGCATACATAATCCTTTTGTTCATATAAATGATAAAATGAACCGTCATTCTCGAAGGTAAGAAAATAATAGCATTCTGTGAAAAAGAAGGGGATCGTGCCCATGTAAAGCGTATGAGATTTTTATGTACCTCTGGGGAATTTAAAAATCTTATAGGTTTCATTTTTGAAAGCAAAAAGTTTTTTTAGAGGACTAGGTCCTACGTAGTTCTGAGTAGAGGGAAATGTATAATTTTTTTTAGAATAGAATAGGGATGAAAGGATTCATAGCACGTCAAAATTTCAGACTAGGGGTATAATTTCTTAAGATGGTCCAGGTTGATTGGATGGGCCATCTCTTCTTCGTCAAGGTCAGTGAGCATAGCGGTCCCACCAGACATGATCTTCTTGATGATGTAGGGGCCACTCCAATTTGGCTTGAATTCCCCCTGGGCTCCCAGATGGGTTCTATGATTTCTTTAAGGAATAAAACCCTTCTCGAACACCATAGTCCTTGTCTCTCCTGTTGAGTGATCACACTATTTAGTGATGGTACCCGTGTATATGATATAGATCCTTTAGCCTACTTTTGTCTAAGAGCAAAAACTAGTCGAAACGACTATGACACCAGTCTTTTTTGTTGACTTTACTTTCAAGCATGATGCATAGTGATGGTATTTCTAGTTCAATGGGTAAGATTGCTTCCATGTCGTATACTAGAGAGTAAGGGGTGGCCTCAATAGATGCCCAAACTGAAGTGCAGTATCCCCAGAGGGCATAAGCGATTCGATCGACCCAATATTGGCAACTCTCGATCATCTTGATAATGATTTCTTTGAGGTTCTTATTATCCCTAAAGAACATTTGTGTCTCTGAATCCCGTACTTGTCAACCAATTCTACGACTTCTGCCTCAAAATGTAACTCGTTATCTGAAACTAGCTCGCGCATGATCCCGTATTGGCAGATAATGTTCTTCTTGATGAACTTGGATACTTATTTGGCATTCAGCACTGTGTAAGACTCGGTTTCGACCCATTTGGTGAAGTAATCAATGGCAATCAGGGTGAAATTATTCCCATTGGAGGCTTTGGGTGTGACTTTTCGTATGATATCGATGCCCCATATGGAAAACATTTAGGGATAAGTGATATTATATAATTCTCATGGAGGAAAGTGCTAGAGATTAGAAAACTATTAGCATTTAAGGCATATACGGACATAGGCAGTGCAATCCTGAATCATGATAGTCCAATAGTAACCCCGTCAGATAATCTTCTTGGAGAGAATATAGCCATTTATGTGGGGTTCACATTCTCCACTGTGGATCTTCTGCATCATCTCTTCAATGTCATCCCCTGTGATGCAGTCTAAGTGGGTTACATCGAAGTGTCTCTTGAACGGTGCTTTATCACAGATAATGTATAGGGCAACCAATTTGTGGAGGGTCACTCGGTTTTTTTTATTGGCATCTTGGGGTTACCTACCATGCTTGAGGAGGAGCCAAATGTCATAGTACCAACATTTGGTCATATCCGGGTCCTCTTCTATGATGAGCTCAATGTCATAGAAGTGGGTCAGTTTAGCTTGCTTCTAGATTAGAAAAGGGGCCATCGTTATTCCTTCGGGCATGTCAACGAGTGAGAGGAGGAATGGCTTCCCCATTATCTCAACAAAGATGTTAAGGGCACAGTTGTGACTAGGATCAAACTTTGGGATTTCTTCTTCAGAAAAGGAGAGTAATCTTGTAGGGTTAGAAACCCGACCAAGTTCATGACATGTTCTGGAGTGGTGGAAGGGGGGATAAGGGCCCCGTAAGAAATTTCATTAAGGCATTTTGGTGCAGCTAGGAAGATAAGAAGAGTCCCGATAATGTGATGTTAGCTTGAGTTTTCTTCAACTGGTCTAGGATTTTTCTCTCTTCGATGGTCATTTTTGGCATGGGGAGTTCCTCGACAACACCCTTTCCTTTATTCGTTAATGATAACTAAGGATTCACATTCTGCTAGTGCCTCCCAAATCTTGTCATATGGTTCACCGAAGAGGGGAAGAATAAAAATCCTATTTTTTATCCATCTTCGGTTTTTCAACCACTTTGTTGCTTTCTCTTAGTAGATATTCAAATGATATCATTCCATATATACTGATTATCGGACCGACATTTTTTTGGCTTGGCTCTTCATCTTAATTGTCAAATTTGTCCCCCCATCTGTTGGCAATGATGTCATCTTTCCATGAGAAATCAATGCATTCCGTAACTTCAATGTCTTCTTCATATAGATACTCCCACTCAACTGGGAGATGCATAGGTGAAGGGACCAACCGCCCTTATAGCCTTAAAGAATTAAGTAACTCGAACATACTACAAATCTCATGAGTTTGTCAAAACAAGCTTGCCATGATCTGAACTGCATCGTCCAAACTGACTTCGTTAATGGGTACCATCCAATTATGTGACTCTCGATCCCACTTTCAGTATTCCATGAACATTGTACTGAACTTCTAGCAGTCAATGGTCATTTTTAGGGCAATTTCATCCCAAACTCCAGTAGCTGCTTCAGTACCGCTGGAAATTTCATGTCGTTTCCCCCGGAACAAGTACAAACGACAATACATGCTCTTGTAAGAAGCTATAGGGCCTGGTTGAAAAAATAGATAGGTGGTAGGAGAAAATATGGGAAAACTTTAAGGGGTTTGGGTGAAAATACAGGTATGATGGGTGAAATTCTAGGTACAATTTGGGTAGATGGATTGAACTTCGGGTCATTTTTTCGGAAGATGCCATTTGCACGATTTAGAAGTAGATTATGAGTGGTGTTTGTTTTAGGATTGGCTGGTGGGGCAATGACACCCCGCTTAATCATACCTTGGATTACATTTCGGAGATTAAATCACTGATTAGTGGTATGCCCAACATTTTGATGGAAATCACAATGGGCATCGGGTTTGAATTTTTTGGCAAGTGGGATTGGTAATGGACGATAGTCCACTGCTTAATGAAATTTTAGCTCAATAGGGCTTGGTAGGTTTTGAAGAGGTTAGCATAAAGCTCGGTGAATTCTTTTTTGACTAGGATATCCCGAATTCCTGGAGCCCAAGAGGTAGTAGGTTGTGAGATGTTGTTGATGGTTGAGACTTTAGCAGTCCTCTCATATTTTCTTGGAGTAAACTATTCAGATACTTTCTTTGGCTAAGCTTCTATTTTGGTAAGAATTTCTTCAATCTCCACTCCTACTTCCCAGAGGGCTCATATATGGGGTAATACTATCCTCCCATCGTCACTCAGATATAAGTAAGAATTTTTTCTTCATAATACTAACTTTCTCCTCTTCGAAAGGTCGATTGGTCATGGTGGCCGCTTTTTCCCTCCATCTTGTTATGAAATTACTAACAGTTTCTTCGGGATTCTGCTTAAAAAGTTATAAATCATGGTGTGTAACCTCCAAGTCCTCATTGTATTTGTACTTCAAAATCCTCCCAACTGTGAATTCTGGATTCCTCGAGGGATAGGAACGAATGAAGAGCACTGTCTTTTAGACTTTATTGGAACATTTAGGATATTATTTCCTCAGAGGCAACTATGAGAGTCATGGATCGGTGGTAACTTCGGAGATGAATAATTGGGGGGCCTGATACCCATGAACTTCTCAATGTTAGGCATCTGGAATTATTTCGGTAGCCTTGCTTTCGGGTAGGGAGACATATAGGTGTAATCCATGTAGTTACCGGAGATTCATTACTGGTCAAACTTCTTAGTTAATAGATTAAGTTCCTCATTGACCTTGTTCAACACTTCTTCCTTTGAATCGAAAGGTACTCGCAAATTAGCCTCTGGCTAGGCAAGATTCGACATATGGAGCTGAGATGGCAGTGGCCCATTAGTAGGAGGCGCACGTGAAGCGCGCTGATATTCTTTCAAGACACAAACAGACTCAGGTGCGGGTGGACCCATAGTGCGAGGAAAGAGGATCTCAGGGTCTTCGGGAATAGGGGTTGGGTTTCGCTACATCTAATGAACCTTGGTTTGAAGGTTGTCAATCATCGGGGTAAGCTGGACTAGGACCATCATCAAATGAGGTTGCACATTCGGTAATTAATCTGCATTGTCCATGAAAAGTTAGTGAAGGTGGATTTCGGACTCGGAGGAAGTAGAGGGAGAACTAATGGAGCTTCGGGGTAGTTCAACGAAAGACCAAATGCAATAGGGAGCCAGACTAGGGGTCGATATGCGATCAACATCATAATAAAAAATGATTCGAATTTATTTTTGAAAGAGAAAGGGGGGATCTTTTAGAAAAAGGAGGAAAATGTTTATAATATGTATTTTTTTAAAGAGGAAGAGAAAATATTTTTGGGCAAAGGAGGAAAAATATTTTGGGTATTTTGATAAGATGAGGTAAAAATGTTTTTGGTATTTTGATAAGGAAAAAGGAAAGATGAGAGAAAAGTCTTGAGATTATTATTATTATTATTATTATTATTATTATTATTATTATTATTATTATTATTATTATTATTATTATTATTATTATTGTTATTATTATTATTATTATTATTATTATGTTTTCACATGTATTAGGTTTACCTAAATGCAAAAATAAATGTCGGACAGGGCTCGAGCCTAGGAAATTTTGGTTTGAAAAGTATGTAAGACATGGTTGGACTTGTTTCCAGGCTCATGGATATGGCCCAATTTTGAATAATGATGAAATAGCGTGAAAATTTGGGCGGCATGTCGACCCCGACATTTTGACATAGTTTTGTGTAGCAACCCAAAAACTAAATATGAGTGCCTAAGGTTTGAAACCTCTATGAGGTTTATGCAGTTGTCGGGTTAGTGGAAAGGTTGCACCTTTGGCATGACTTCCATGATATACTTCTTTCTTTTGAGGAAAATCGGTACGTGTGGACAAGCCATTTGATATACCTAAGTGTACGTGAATTGCCTCACTATATACCTCGTGGGGACAGTACGTGTGAGAACGAAGTATATATACTTGACGTACGTGAATGAGTTCCTTGCTATATACCTCCCACCATGACTTCGGTCAAGCGGTAAGATATGGGGGAACCGTTCGATATACGTCAAATTTACTTGGCCAATGGAAGGTGAGAGTCATATTTCTTAGACTAAGTGTGACATGTTGGACCAGCACCCATCACAAAGTGACCGCCTAGTATAGGACAAAATTTTGGTCAATATCCATGTTCTTAAAATGCATGATTCTTGATTAGTATATTATGGAGAGTATTTTATTTGGCATGAGTACTATACTAATAAAAAAGAATGTACAAGTATCATGGAAAGTAAATCTAGCATAGAGCATGAAGATTACACTAATCATGGATTCATGAGTGTGAGTATCTATAAATGAGTGTGTGTATGAATATCTATAAGTGAGTGTGTGGTAGTGAATCTAAGCATGAACCAACTACAAGTGGTGTGTGATAAGTGTGAGTGGTCATGGATATATATACAAGTGTGATAATTAGAGGTGTTTTCTAATGACACTAATTATGGATATTCTATGTTGTATTTGCTATGTGGATATACGTGAACTTACATACAAGTGTAGGCAGTGTGAGGTGTACGTAGAGATTATTTACAAGCGTGTGAAGTGAAAAGTGAATGAGAGGTGATATAAACATGAGGTGGATATATATAATAAGTAATAGACGAGAAAAGGGGACATACAGGTAGGTGCACATGAACACAAGAAGAAAATGATAACATCTATGTAAATATAGACTAGCCCCGTTAAGTCAATCCCCAACGGAGTCTTCATTGTGTCCATCCCCGAGATCTTCCCCCTCCTTGTCGAGGTTGATTTTGGGGGGATAAAGAGGGAGAAAAAAAGGTCATGTTCCCTTCTCTACATCATGGGGTGCTTCGACTATTATCGACATTGGGGTGATGTAAAGAGATATAGTCACCAACCTATTTTGCACAAAACAGGGAAAAGAACATGTCACCGCAATGAGAGAACAACATGAAAGACAAACTGATGCTTGCGAAATCAATTATTCAGTGGTTCAGGGACTAAGTTACGTAATGGGAAGGTGTTAGGAACCTATCACGCCCTTTCGATCTCTCATGGGCTTGTGTTACTATTTTCCATCATTTTCCCATGAAGTGTGTATGTGTGTATATATAAGGGATATCGGAATCGCTTGACTCACATCATGGGAAAGAGGGAGTGAGGTTATCCATAGGAATGTTCCCAAAATAATAATTAGAAAAATCTGATGTGTTCGCTTATCAAGATATTGATCGTTATGATGAAGCGATAATATATGTTTGTAAGACGCAAGTATGAATCATAATTATGATATATATGAATAATATATGGATAAAATAGGAAAAAGATGAAAATAGGAAAATAGGACTTGAGTTTCGCGTTTTAGCCCAAAATGCCTACGTAGTCTATGAAGGCATGAAAGTCCATGTAGTTTGCATGAGGCATGAGGGTGGGGTTTATCCCATAGATTCAAATGGGAGTTTTATTATATGTGTGTGTGTAAAAAATATATTTTTAGTTTTGAAAAAATGTGATGAAGAATACTGTCGGAATTTATAGGTGTAACCTGACGCGACCACAAATGTGTATCTAGTGTGCGTGCTATATAGGCTCAAGTGCAACCCTATTGTTTTAGTAATAATCAGATAAGTCGGGATCGTCTCCACAGGTAACTAGGACGAAAGATCGTAATAATGTAGGAATACTTGACTAACCCTAAACTGATTCTCGAAAAAAAATGAAAATGATGATTAATTATGAACTGAGTGACTAATAACTAACAATGAAGGAGATTTAAACTACTGACTAACTAAGTGAACAGAAATAAACTAGTGCAGTGAAGTGAATATGAATAAGGGAGAGATAGGTTAGGATACAATCCCCCAGACCCTAGTAAATTTACTAGATATAATACTAGCTTTTGAATTAGAAAGTTGGTTGAACCCAGTCTTTAGTAATCCTAAGAATTATATATATAAGGGTATTAGCCCGCATCATACATAATCAAAGGTAAGAATAAAGCGGTGCTGAATATCTAACACGCGCATCGCATCCTTAAACACCCCGGTTACCTAGGACAAACGAGGTTAAAGGGACTACGACAGTTGTGTGTACTACATAACACGGTCCAATAAATTTTCAATTCAAAACCTATTTTCTATATAGATAAATTACATCAGATTGGGTTCATGCATCCTGATACTTGGCTTTTAGCGTGTGGTCGTTATCTTCAAAAGCCAATCTCAAAATCCTCTTGAGTAACTACAAAACTTGTTTAAAAAACACGTATTGCGGTAAGTACGGGTATCAATCCAACTTCCAAGGTGAAAACAATTATTGTGAAAACTTGCAATTCAAATTTTATTATTAAAATCTTTTTTTCTTTTTTAAAAACAACTTCAAGGGAAAATTAACTACTAAATGATAAAATTAAAATTATGAAATGACTAGATAACGAAAAATAATGTGCAATCGAGTGTGATAAATGTGAGAAAGTCAAGAGATGAGATTACACCACATTATCAATTATTTTAGTTTCTCAAATTATTAATTTGAAATATTTTGAGATAATATTAAATCGATAATCTAACTCTCGTTATAATTATAAATTTAATAATTTTTTTTATGACTAATTTAAAAATGTCACATGATAAAAAATTAAGATTTATACTATTTTCAAGAAAATTACCCGCTAGGATCAATTTAATAAAAAATGTATCAATTCTGTAATTTCAACACCGAACTAGTATTTAATTTTAAGAAAAAACTATCTCTAGTTCGATTCCCAAAATGAAACATTAATTTTTAAAATTAATTTACTAACTATCGTTACATAAATTAATTTGTGACCATTTAAATTAATTAACCTAGAAATATAGCATTAACGAAATTAATCAATTAATTTAATATCATACGCAATGCATCCCATCAATTGAACGGAGTGTTTAGCCAAATATTCTCATGTTAGAATAAACAACATTCAATAATATAGCAAAAATGAAAATGAAAGGAATAGAAATGCAATACGCAAAGTTTCCTTGTCGAATTGTGTTCATGAAAGTGCATGCCAACTCTTCTACCATTTTTCATCACTTGATCTCACAAATAAAAATAAAAACTAAACCTAAAAATCTATTCTAATACTAAACTTTTTTTTTTTGTATTTCTTTGATTTTTTTTATGTTCCTACTCTGTATATAATATACATTGACTTCCTCTCTTTTTGTAGTCTCCTATGCGAGAGTCCTATGCTAGAGTAACCCCTTTTGCAATTGAGCCGCCCCTTTGTTTTATAAGCCACGAATAGGTTTTGCAAGGTGATATTCTTGAGATTTTATTTTGGCTCAGTCAAAGGTAAGGGCATGCTTTTTTTTTTGGTTTTTCAATTGGCTTTGATATGAATTGTTCCTATTTTAAAGGAATGTGGCAGGTGGGTAAGAGTTTCAGTTTTAAAGGGATCCGGGTATGGAGGTTTACGGGTTACGAGTTATAGATGTGGGTCGTTGAGTTGGCGGGATAAGGGCTGTCATGGGATTCGGGTTTGGGGTCGTCGTCCACGGCGAGTTAAGGATGGGAATCTCCGGGTTTGGCCGGAGTTGAAACTAGATATTGGTTGAGGTGCTGGAGGGTTGGTCGCCTGAGCAAGGGGGTTTGGAGCACGGGTTGTGTGGTTAGGGGTCCTAGTTTTCAAGGTGTGAAGTGGGTTTCGTTGGGTGCCCGGGTGTGGTGTTGAGTCGGGTTTTGAAACGGGGTCGGAAGTTGATTTGCTGCTCAAGTTGTGCATGATTGATGAGTTATGGCTATGGAGTTTTGTGGAGAGAGAGACGGGTGAAGGTAGGATAAGGAGGTGGGGAAGATGAAGTGGGTGATGTTTTGGTGTGTGAGGGTTTATAGTAGGTAGGTAGTGTGTGTATTAATTTGTACCTAAAAATGAAAATAAAGGTAATAAAACTAAACAAAGTAAAATCCTAATCTATAAAAAAACTCAAATAATAAACTAAAAGAAATAAAAATAAAAACTAAAAATAAAATAAAAATGAAAATTAAAGACGTAAAAAAATAAAATCTAGTAAAACTAAAAATAAACTCCTAAAAACTAATCCTAATAAAAATAAAATAAAATAAAGATTAAAAATTAAAAATTAAAAACCAAGAAAAAACAGAATAAAAAATAAAAATACACTAATAAAAAGGAAATATAAAAATAGAAAATAAAATCTAGAAAATTTTAAAATGAATCTAAAATAAATCATAAAAATAAAACGACTCAAAATAAAAAATCTAAAAATTAAGATTACATACTAAACACACACATGAATCGTTGATGGATTGGGCTCGGTGTAGGCTTAGGTTTGATCCGGGGACATGGTTCGGGACATCGGGTTTAGGCTAATTTAACCACGCATGTTCCACACTTGATGTACTTGACCACTTATTTATAGCAATTGTCTCGAATTAAGTTTGTTTGACACCGCAAATGCTTATTGAGCTACAAAACAAATAAATAACAACATAAGTTCGATTTTACTGAGAATTAGCAATTAAAAATTGTCTATTTGGGATTTTATTTAAACACTTTTTGTTGCTTATCACACCACCCCCAAACAGAACATTGATAGTCCTCGAGCAAAAAAAAATAGAAAACAAAGATAAGTAGCCAAAAGTGTGCCACTTTCGCAGGCACTGGCGATTGCACTTAGCATGTGCAACAAGTCGTTAAACCTATAGGTTTTCCTACAAGACAAGTCTTGTCTCGTGAGGGTTTGCAGTGAATGTACCCATAAAATTCAAAAATTTTATTTAAAAGGTAGTCTCATATTTGATGATGAAATGTTATATAACCCAACTAAAAAGACATCAAGGAAACATTGTTCAATTATCCAGGTAAGGCATAATTACTTAATACCAAAAGCATAATCCTTCCTAAAACTCTGCATGTGTCGTGTGAAACAATTTTAAGTATTATTAGAGTAATTCCTAGATCGCCTTTATAGAATCAAATCCGTTCGAGAAAGCTCATTCGGGATGCTTTGATCCTTATTTCATTCTTTAGAGGGGAGCCTTTCTTTAGAGTGGGCAGTGGAATAGGCATTATGGAAAAAGCATAACATATTTCCATTCGTGGACCCGAAAAGGGGATCAACGTGCATGTCATATACGATGGAATGAGACACATCCCATTCTAACCCCCACCTGGCTGCTCAATACCAACCATTAGAGGTGAGGAAGATTTATCAAACTTCCCAAGGGGATAGGAACGTATTGAGTCAACGGGAAGGCATACACGGCTTTAGCGAACGAGCAATCTCCAATTCCCTCTAATCACTCTCCTCCCCCTACGAACGATTGATGAGCCAACCGAACTTGTTTGTTTAGTTTAGTTTTGTCTTTCTCAGAGTAATGCCCTAAGGTTTGATATTCGGGGTAAAAAAATGAGCTAAGCGCCAAGCTAAGAATCATACCAAGGTGAGTACAGAGATGTGGTGAAGCATACTGAGAGAAAAAGCACTGAAATAAACCATATCGAGCACATGTCTCACTCTACAAGTTCAGTTAAATGAGCTCCTATCGGACCCGTGAAAGTTTCATTTTTTACTAAATTAAGAAAAACGGGCTTTACTGTGCTTGCACATGTACTCAGTCACCGGGTAGGTATGCAATCACATCCTCTTAGATTAATAGGGCTCTCCTATTTCTTGTTAGTCCTTGGATCGGGCTGGCCCTTTCGAATTATCTTGTCTTCCTAGCTGCCTTTCTTTCCCCTGCCTTATGACTATCGTAAATATAAGAATGATGGGCAAAGCACTCGACCAAAGCCATTATCTTCTAACTTCATTCATTCGAAAGGTCGATCATAGCTGGAATTTAGGAGCAAATCCTGAAGAAGGAGAGAGCTAGCTTAGGGGCCCGCCCCCTCCTAAAGCCATGAGAGTTGGTTAAAAAAACATTCTCATAGACTATATTGAGGAGTAAGGAAAGTGCTTCTATGACAATGAGGTCCTTCTTGCCCGTGCTTGCTTTGATGATGGGTAAGCTTGTTGTTCTTTTGCCCAGACTATTCAAGGGAGGGGGCTTCCCCTTTAAGAGATAGGGTAAAGCAAGCTTGACAGGCCCGAGTCTTCATTTACATTATTTGTGATTGGCCAATGGAAAATATAGGAATGAAATAAAGATATTGGTTGGTGTTGGCTTATCTAACCTTTACGCCTTGTAACTTCAGGGCTTGGGCTCCTAGCGGATGCTCGTTTGGGTTTCTGGTAGAGGTCTTTGGGTAACGATTTCTAGTTATTGGAGGTTTTCTTTAGAGTACTTAAATCAGAGAGAGCAGGTCGTAACAAGGGATCCCTCTAACTTTTTTTTATCACACTTTTTTCTGGTTCAACATTTTTGGTTTACCCTGAAAATCTTGTACTAAGGAAGTTGCAATCAAGATTTCTTCTACTTTCCCTTTATGGTATACCGTGGAAGTTAGAGAGAGGTAAAGTGACCAATCTAGGTTCCTTTGTATTAAAGAAGAAATGGAAGTTCTTAAACCCATTCGTCGCACAATTATCGTTAATGAGGAAATGGGGGTCGCTAGCACACTTGGATAAGAGAGGGGTATCCTATCATCCGCCTTCCTCAGATGAAACCTCCTCCGTAGTGTGCCAGATAGCTATTTCTTCCCCACACTTGTGCCCTTAAGTTTAGTATTCCATTTTCACTATACAGATGCAAGATTCTAGTCATAGCAGTTATAACTACTAGGAGCAGACCCTATCTTTTCGAGCTTGGAGAAAGATAGCGAGTGAATTCATTTGTATCTGAGATTCAGCCTGTAGTATCCTTAGCATGTACAAATATACCCGTATCATAGACTTTCTCTCCCTCCTCACTAATTGTGAAGCCGCTTGCTTTCTAATTAGTTGCGTGTTAATGGCCGATACCCTTTCCTCTAGATTGGTGTCCATATTTTTGCTTTTATTCCTTCTTCTCGTGTCTTGTTTTATCTACTTACTCTTAGTTACCTATTTTTTCCTAATCATCCATGTCATACGAATCAGTCAGAATCATTCTAAATGAGAGAATCGAAAGCGGTAGCTCAAGTGGAGCAATACCAAATAGAAAAAGAGAAGAAAGCTCTCTATCACTCAGGCTAGGTCAGGTACCCCATGATGTATACAATTTCATAGATGATTGAAAGGTTTGATGAGGATGAACTCAACCACCTATCATAGCATAGAATAGGAAGCTTCTCTCTAATTGGATTATGGTAATGAGGTTATTCCTCCTTGTCGGCCCTCCGTCAAGAACCAACAGTGTAGGATAATTCGCAAGATGCTACGATTCCTCTTGTCACAGTAACAGGCATGTCACACTATCCGGTTTCACCCGTTGTTGGTTTATGAAAGCCACCCTTATCTTCACACGAGATGGTCAGATGGAGCTTTAGATGATGCCTAGCCAGGAGAGTCCACGGGGAGAATGATCTGGCGACTACTTTCTCTCGAGAAGAGATGAGGTTTCCAAAACTGCCTACTTGGATAGACATATTTCTTTGTCTCGGGGCATGCACCAATTTTTCTCTTAGTCAGTCTCCTTCATACGTAGAATTTTTTGAGGTTATCACGACTCCAAAAGGCTGCCAACCCGTTTAAAAAGGAAAATTTCTTTCTTTTATGAAAGTTCGTAATGCGCGGTATGAGATTTAATAGTCCCGAGCTATTTTCTAGCTATTTCTTCATCCCACTCAACCCGAGCCCACACGCCCTTCCTCAACGTGCGAACCACAACACCTCTCTAAGAGTATATTCCAAGCAAACCCTCCCCCTTATATACTAAGGCCCTCTTCTCAGCCCTTGTTGCTCTGCTCTCTCTATGCGCTATACTTTCAATGGTTTACTGCGAACTGCATTTCACATGAAATGAATGACTTTCATTTCGAGTAATTCATTCGTTGATTTCATTATTCATCATCTAGAAAGAACAACCCCAAAAATGATTTCTTCGTATTCAGCTTTATCCGCTTCGTAGAATTCTTATTATCTTCCTTACCCACACAAACAAACCCCCCAAAATCTATTTTAGACAAACCTTATGACCTAGAATCAATTGATTCAGATGTGTCTTCTTCTGTTGATTCTACAATTGAAGTAGATGCATCTGTTTATTATGCGCCTCTTTCAATTGATTCTCGAGTGGATTCTTCTTATCTTCATCCTTCTTAGCCTATTGTTCCAAATAACTCTTCTTCTTTGGATGCTTCATCTGTATCTTCAGATGAAGGATAAATAGAATTCGTTGGTTTTTGACTTCAATTCTCACTGGATATATTTCTCTGAATTGAACTCTCTGAGAATTGGTTAAGTATATCTCTCTAGTGTGTGAGGAGGTGAGTAAATGTAAACAAGTTCAAACGTCTTACACATTTTATAAAAAATGACGAATACATGAAAGAAAATTGATCTCATGGACGAATGCTAACCAATACATTGCGAATGTCGAGTTATTCACCATATAGTCTTCTCATTTTATTGAACACATACTAAGGGTGAAAATTGGGCTTATGTAAGGTATGAGGGGAAAATGTAAAAGATAAATGATATGATGGAAATGTTTTGAGAAAAGTGTGACACGAGAATAGCTAATGTCTTCATTTTTTTAATTTTTGATCGCATGCTTTCTTTTTCTTCGTTTCTATTTGCTCTTCTTTCTTTCGTTGCTTCTTTTTTCTACTTCTTTGTTTATTTTTTTTATTGCGATGAATTTTTGTTTTCATAACAAAAATGAAGATAATTTACATTTGAAATTCTAAGTACTCTTTTTCCTCAAAAATGATGGTAGTGATGGGAAATGATAGATGGATGGTATCTAAAATATATACGGGTAAGGAAAACATGGTATAATAATAGGTGGAGTGAAGGATAAAAATGGCAAGTGTATGGATAAATTGGTTTAGTGCTTGGGACGAACTACAAGACACATGTTTCTTACAACTAGAAAGTAATGTCATTCTCAGTGTTTATGCCAAAATTGAAAGTAATGAGACCATGCAACAACTAAATGTGGTACCCAAAGAAAGTTGAGTCAACTCGTGTTTTCGAGATACGTAAAAACCCTAAAAAAGGTGAAAAGCTCAAATCTTACGGCTTTAAGTCGCAACTAGTGATCTTTTAAGGCTCTATTGAGAATATAGTTACTCTTTAACTTTTGATTGTAAACGTGATAGTGTAAAATTGTCGAGTTTAGGAATTCATAGTGCAAATACGCTTTAAGAGGTATTAATTAATTTTATGATAAAAAGTGTAGTTTTAGTGTTGAACGAGGGTATTCCGAGACTTCTAAAAGAGGGATGCTAGAAAATTCATGTCATAAAAAATTATTTTTAACTGCACAAAAAGTTTAAAATCACTTGTTTCTGATTTTTTTTAAAAGAGGTACGATTTTGATAAATTTTTCACCCCCAAACAAAAGAGAACATCGTCCTCGGTGTTTAAAACTACATATAAAAACTGAGAAGCACAAGGGAGGAAAGATAGTATCATAATGAACCGCTAATGAAAATGTACCGCATGATGGAGCAGAGATGAAACCTGAAGAACATATGTGACACAAAAATATGTACTAGTCTAGAAAGCATGTGAAAATCATTGTGTGGTGTGAAACACCACCCCCAAACAGGATAAGACTCATACTCAGAAATAAGAAATGACGGGCTATCTCCCGATAGCGCTAAGTTTAACGTCTTCAGCCAGACCGATTGGAACTCACCTTGAGGATAAGAACTATGAAAGCATGAGGCGGCAGAAAAATTGGTTGATAATAATCACCCCCAAACAACACTGAATCTTCAGTCTTGTTGGATAAAGGCGAAAATGGGTCAATGAACTTGTATGTCAAAGTGCATCACACGATACAAAGCATCAGTGGACCACGAGTGGGTGGGTATTAGGGTAAGGTGAAGATGGGCAAGGGTGAGGGTGAATAGGTGCCGGTCACGGGCCTTATTGACCGTAAAGGTGAGGTCATCTAGGGACCTATAATTATGATGCTCAAATTGTATAGGGAGGTAAAATGGTTTGGCAATAGTGATGGTGCGGGCCTTAGAGAAAGTGCACGACCTTTCTATAAATGGATGATGATAATGGTCGTACCCTGACACATAAATGAGTTAGAGAAAATAAAAAATACCACTACAGGTTAGTGGAAAGAATGTAGGAACAATCTTGGTGTCAAGTATGGGGAGAGTAGAATGAATACTCACATGGATGGTGGGGTGGATTAAAATGCAAGAGTGGGCTCATGGAGCACTAGGGTGGAGGGTGGGTGTAGGTGAGGACCTAAATTCTTAGATGTGAATAGGAAAAGTATAATAGCAAGGTCCGGGTCAAGTGGTGGGGTGGTAGGGACACTAGTTGGGTCAGGTGGGATAAAGGGTGGGGGAAGATGAGCTAACTCATGAGTAGGAGAAACACACTCCTCATGAGGCTCATAGTAATCCTCAAGGTCATGTGAAGGAGGAGGTGTGAAAGTGAACGAGGGAGTGATCAACTTAGCCACCCAAAAGTCACCATTAGAAGTGGTAAAAATATCTAACGAGGCATCTAAATCCAAGATTGAAGAATTAACATTAATATAAGACTCAACGGGAGTCAACCATGGTGGGATAGGATCCATATCGAGAGAGGTGGAAACCATGTCAGATTCAATCTCAGGACAGTGGGCAGCACTCGCAGCCGAAGCTAACCTATAAATAATGGGTGCCTCAGGAACACAAAGGAAAGGATCAAAAAGTGTAGACTCAGGCATAAATATGGATTCTGTGGAAGGGGATATGCGAACCTCATTGGTGGGTTTGAAAGGATAGGGCAGAGTGGGATCAGCCTCAGAGTCAGTGGGGAAGTCAACACAATTGTCAACTTGAGGCCCGAACCATGGGGTCGTCTCCACTTCAAGATTTTTAGAATTATAGGCTTACTCACACTCAAAATCAGTAGCACAAGGCGACGCATCATCGCTCCACATGGGGAAACAATGGGTTGACGTGAGGTGAAATTCGACTCGTTCGCACACTCAAATTCATTTAATCGTTGTTTAAGCCATTGAAGGGATTCATTTTGAGATTTAAGAGTGTGCTCGTGTTCGAGGAAGAACTTGTGCGAGAATCTCTCGAGAGTGGATGTGCAAGGTGGTGGTGAAATGTTGGCGGGTGGCGGTTGAGGTGGACACAACTCACTATAGACACTAGGATAAGGAGAATACTCATATGAAGTGTGCGAAATGGGGTCAAGTTTGTCATACACGGGAGAAGAATCTCCATGAGAGACAAAAGGTTGATTATAATGAGGAGCATAGTAATGGGAGTGATAGGGATGAGGTGCACAAGGATGCAACGACAACTGTTGGAAGCTGTAAGGATCGACAAGATGATAAAACCTCCATGAATATCTTGGGTTCCCAGATCCCTCGACATTGGATATGTCATGACAATACATCGAGGGTGGTTCCAAAACAGTGTCATATGGAAACACTTGGGCCATGGTGGGTTCCGATGGAGAGAAAATAAATGGACACTCATGGGACAAGTGATCTACAAGAAAGAAGTGTGTGCACGACGAAGCATGGGATGTGTTGACACTCAGCACCAGAAGCAGTGGAGTAGGAGATGTGGGCGTGGATGACACATGAGTAGCATCGGGGGGAGTTTCAGAGTTAAAGCTTTGACTGAATGAATGGAGGTTCGATTCGGGATTAACATCAAACAAATTTTAAGAGAATGGGAAATGGCCAAAGTATTCCCCGTAAAGGACGTTCTTCGGCTATGAGGAGAGAAATATTTTTCAATTTTTAAATATTTGTCAAAAGAATAGAAAATATTTTGTGATTTTTTAAAATAAGAAAAGAAAAATATTTTTGGCATTTTAAATATGGAAAAAAAGAAAATCTTTTTGGGATTTTTTTGTGAATTTTTTTTTAAAAAAGGAAGAAAATATTTTGGGGATTTTTCGAAAAAGGGAAGAAAATGGACTCTTGATGTGCTCGAACTAACTAAAACCAACTACCTAAAGAATGGAATTGGACACACACGAGGCAAGGAAAAAATCCTAATGAGCACGCAACCAATTATTATCTTCAAAATTAGTGAAAGGGTAGTCAAATTTTAATTAAGTCCGCGGGCGAAAAAAAGCAGGGAATTTATCTTCGTGATCGCCTACTACAAAAATGTGTTCCTACTGGGCTAGCTAGTTGATTGATTTTAAATTTAATTAGAGCTAGGGTAGCACACAATGGATAAACGAGTGAGCCGGGTGATGAAATTCCTTCTGGTTTAAATGACCGGGTCTAGGTCTTAGGTAAATTAATTCATGAAACCATTCAGTTTAAGTACGATGTAGAAACTAAAAGCACAAAGGGCACATAAACACACAAAAATTGAAATCGCATGCAAGAGATTTGCAAGGGATAAAGAAATGTACCGCCTACGATTTTTACACATGTGGGGTGAAGACAAAGCTGAGTTGATCGAGGGGAGATCTCGCCTATCTCAGTCATCCCCAGGAGTCCTACCGACCCAAAGTAGATAGGCTTCAAAATCCTCACCTTTGGACACCCTCTCTCTACCTTGTCCGGTTTCCCTTTTCGCTTTTTTATGGAATAATTATTACAAATACAATATGGTGTCAAAATGCACCCAAAAAATAGAAAGCTTCAAAAATCCTATACAACCCGTCTAAGGAGGAGGGAGAAGGAATACTAGAATTAAAAAAAAATAGAAATTACAAATCTTCACTTGCTTCAATCATTAAGAAAGCGGCAACGACGCTATTTCCAAATTAGTTTTTTGAAAAAGATTTTATTGAATTTATAATTATAATGAGAGTTAGATTATCGATCTAATATTATCTCGAAATATTTCAAATTAATAAATTGAGAAATTAAAATAATTGATAATGCGATGTCCACCTCTTGACTTTCTCACATTTATCACACTCAATTGAACATTATTTTTCGTTATTTAGTCATTTCATAATTTTAATTTTAGCATTTCGTGGTTAATTTTTCCTTGAATTTTTTTTAATAAAAAAAAAGAAAAAAAACATTTTAATAATAAAATTTGAATTGCAAGTTTTTACAATAATTGTTTCACCTTGAAAGTTGGATTGATACCTGTACTTACCGTAATACGAGTTATTTTAAACATGTTTTGTAGGTACTCAAGGGAATTTTGAGATTGAGTTTTGAAGACAACGACCACAAGCTAAAAGCCAAGTATCAAATGTCGTCGTTGCCGAGGGTTAAGGATGGGAATCGTCCAATTTGGCCAGAGTTAAAATCGGATATTGGTTCAGGTGGGTCAGGTGCTGGCGGGTTGGTCACATGAGCAGGGGGTTTGGAGCTCGAGTTGTGTGGTTATGGGTCTGGGTTTTCAAAGTGCGAAGTGGGTTTCGTTGGGTGCCCGGTTATGGTGTTGATTCAGGTTTTAAAATGGGGTTAGAGATCGATTTGCTTCTCGGGTTGGGTATGATCGATGGGTTATGGCTATGGAGTTTTGTGGAGAGAGAAAAGGGTGAAGGTAGGAGAAGAAGGTGGGGAAGATGAAGCGAGTGATGTTTTGGTGTGTGAGGGTTTATGGTAGGTAATGTGTGTATTAATTTGTACCTAAAAAAAAAATTAATAAAACTAAACAAAGTAAAATCCTAATCTACAAAAAAACTCAAATAATAAAATAAAAGAAATAAAAATAAAAAATAAAGATCTACTAAAAATAAAAATTAAAGACCTAAAAAAATACCATCTAATAAAACTGAAAATAAACTCCTGAAAACTAATGCTAATAAAAATAAATAAAATAAAATAAAGATTAAAAATTAAAACCAGTAAAAAGCAAAATAAAAAATAAAAATAAACTAATAAAAAGGAAATTGAAAAATAGAAAATAAAATCTAGAAAATTCATAAATGAATCTAAAATAAATCCTAAAAATAAAATGACTCAAAATAAAAAATCCAAAAATTAAGAATACAAACTAAACACACACATGGCTCGGGTGATGAACTGGGCTCGGTGTAGGCTTATGTTTAATCTGGGGACATGGTTCGGGACAACGAGTTTAGGCTAATATAACCGCGCATCTTCCACACTTGATGTACTTGACCACTTATTTATAGCAATTATCTCGAATTAAGCTTGTTTGACACTGCAAATGCTTATTGAGCTACAAAACAAACAAATAACAACATAAGTTCGATTTTACTGAGAATTAACAAATAAAAATTATCTATTTGGGGTTTTATTTAAACACTTTTTGGTGTTTATCACATACCAACTCTTAAAAAATTAGTGGGACATAATTAAACTAAGTGTGAACACAAAATCAAAGTTGCAGAAATTCATGCATTATGTGAGAAATTGAGGAAAAATTTGGAAATAAGAATTGCAACCTAATTTTAATGACTAAATAGCTAAACTACGAAAGCAATTAAAAGAAGAAATTAAATAATTCTTGTACTGAAGAAATCTGGAATTAAAGCTTGAATCTTGAATTACTATAGCAAAAATTAAAAACCTAGGGTTCTTGAATGCAAGAGCCCTTTGAAAATAAGAATAATCGAACCCCTTAATGTCTGGCACTAAGTTAAATTAAATACACAACAAAATTTACAAGAGTTAGAGCAAAGTATAACTGTTAATTAGAAAAAAAAAATCAGGAAAATCTCTTCCGAACCGGTATGGTAAGGATCTTCGATTCGGTCCGATAGCATTCAAATCGGTTTATTTTTCTTCTTTAACAGATCGGTTCTGTAGCCAAATTTATGCAGAGTTCTTAAAGCCATTGGACCGATTCGATTTCATCAGAATTCGGGTCGGTTCGATGTTGGAATTTATTAGAGTCTCCATGCTTTCTGGATTGATTCGTTTATGACCAACCCCGATCCGATCCGGTTCTGGATTTTTTTTTCTTTTCTCTTAATTTTCTTTCTCATCTTTGGAACTCAAAAACATCTCACCCAGGGCTCAATTTGGGATGTCATTTCTTCCTACGTATTGGTAGACACGTGGTCTTCAATTTCCATGTTGGTCCCTTATTCGAACTTTAACTGTGAATTGACCGTTTTCCCTCTGACTTTCATTCGAATCCTGATTTCTCGTTCTTGAATTCCTCTTCTCTTCACTCGCTTTAAATACCTGTAAAAAGCATGAGAATTACATGAAACTCTAGGCACTATGTACGAATTGTAAGTAGCACGTATATGAGATAATTTAATACAAATTACATAGTCTGAGGTGCTAAAAGCTACTAAATTAAGGGGATAAATTCGAAAGAATTTATGCCTAATCAAACCCCCTAACTTAGAACTTTGCACGTCCTGAGCATTGTAAAAGAACTTAACAAATGCTCAACTCTTGGAAATCATTTTATTAGGATAGAAGACCTCTTTCGTGGGCAAGCGATTGCATTGAGCATATGCAATAAGACTTTAAACCCATAGGTTACCCTAATAGGACGAGTTTTGTCTCATGAGGGTTTGCAGTGAATATACCCACAAAAATCATTTTTTGACTTAAACAAAATTCAAAATACCTAAAAATTGTCTAATTCAAACTTTTCGAAAAATAATCACCACATCTTTATATACTGAAATCTCAATTTGTTGTGTGTGTGCGTGAAGCCAGAAATTTAATCGCAAATTTCCACTGATTGATCATTATGTGTGGTGCTAAATTCTGTGTTCCGAAGATACTATGT
Organism: Sambucus nigra; assembly: GCA_949130495.1. Classification (NCBI taxonomy): domain Eukaryota; kingdom Viridiplantae; phylum Streptophyta; class Magnoliopsida; order Dipsacales; family Adoxaceae; genus Sambucus; species Sambucus nigra. The sequence continues at coordinate 185,735,906 of OX422222.1, read as the reverse complement.
CGATAATGGCTTTCTGCGGCCCTAGGGTTGACTGCCAGGATGCTTTTAGTGACTGGTGACATGACGACGAACCCTCAGGTGGCCACGATAGTACTTTGGATGCCCCATTAATGTAATCCTACTACTGTCATACTGGCGGAAACTCTGAATGGAATTCATGCCTGGAAAGAAGGTCAGGCCAATTTTCTACGAGGGAGCCCTATGATGTTGTTCATGTGGCTCTCAGAGAGACTGCGATAGATGGATCCTCCTGAATATCCTCTGACAGGCATTCCCAATTTCTTTACACGATCTTTTTTCAGTTTTGGCCCATCTACGGAGAACTAGCTGAGTTAGCTTGTGGAGTATGTGGCTAGGAATCTTTACTAGTCCGAATCATGGTGGGGAAATATATATCCTGTTCTGTAATTGGGTGATTATCAATACGTGTGGTTGATAGGTATTCACATGACTTCTTTTCATTTCCCATGGTACATCAAGTGGGCTGGGAGCCAATCGTTTTGTCTCGTATAACTAATTTATTTTTCGTGAAGGATCTAAATGAATCGCTGATAATGATCGTAGGGCCTCTATGGAAGCACCTTTGACCATTAACCCATCCATCTCAATCTGTCGAGGAAGTTGGGTTTATATCTGGGGACTATTGGAAGTGTCTATGGGAATAGGTGGTTATGGAGATTTATACCATTGAGATAGGACAAAGGTCTCTTGTCATGTTTGACACTTTAGAGGAATGTGTTATTGTTTCATCCAATATGATCATGGTATGTCGTCACTTGGAGTGGATACAAAATTGTAACCAGGATGGGGATTCTCAGGGTCCTTTGAGAACTAGAAATAATGATGAGGCGGGTCCATCTAACAATTGAAATAGGTTTTGAATATGAGGAAAGTATTGGTAAATATGGGGTTGTTGTGTAGGTTTTGGGGTGTTTATTTGTGAAGTTTGTAAGGGGTTGGTGGTTTTTCGTTCTTATTGCGGATGTGTCATATAACTATCCAATTTTATTTTTTTTAATAAAACATGATGATGATCTTAACGTATTTTGTCATGCCTTTTGATGATTTTTTTTTGAATTATCTATACCGATAACTAAGGCATATATAATAATTGTATTCATTGAAATGATGAGTGAGACTAATATTCTCAAAGGGAGAAAATAATAGTATTTTGTGAAAGAGAAAGGACCATGGCCAAAGTGTCTTATGGGATGCCTACATACCTTTATGGGGTATGAAAGTTATGAGTTTCTCTTTTAAAAGGTGATTTTTTAGAAGATTAGGTCCCGCATAGTTATAACTAGAGCGGGATAAATAAGATTTTTTATAGAATATAAGGGAGGTGAGAAGAGTCATAGCATGAAGAGAGTTCGAATTAGTTAAAATTTTTCTTAAGACGATCCAAATTGATAGGACGCACCATCTCCTATCCATCTAGGTATGTGAGAATAACATCTCCACTTGACATGATCTTCTTTACGATGTAGGGGACACTCCAGTTAGGCTTGAACTTTCCTCTCGGATACTAGACAGGTTCTATGGTTTCCAAGAGGGAAAGATCTCCCTCTTGCACACCTCGGTCATTGACCTTTTTATTTAATGATCGTGCAATACGATGATGTTACCCTTGTATATGATATAGGACTTTCAATCTTCTTTCATATAAGAGCACAAGTTCGTTGTAATGGTTTTTCTGCCAATCTTCTTCGCCTACCTGATTTTAGAGAATAACCCATAAGGAAGGTATTTTGAGTTTGATAGGTAGAACCGTCTCCATGCTATATACCAAAAGTAAGGAGTAGTCCCAATGGGCATCTTGATGGACGTATGGTAGCCCAGAGGGCATATGGGATCCAATCGAGCCAGTCTCTACAACTTTTGATCAACTTATTGATGATTTTCTTGAGACTTTTGTTTCCTTCTTTGATAGTACCATTGGTTTGTGGTTGGTAAGGAGATGATTTATGACTTTGTATTCCATACTCGTCAACTAATTCTTTGACTTTAGCTTTGCAATGGAGTTCATTATCCAATACCAGCTCGTGGGGAACTCCGCAGCTGTAAATAATGTTCTTTATGATGAATTTATCTACTTTCTTTGCATTTAATACTGCATATAACTCAACTTCATCCCATTTTTTGAAGTAATCAATGACGACCAGGATGAATTCATGCTTGTTTAATGCCTCTGGAGTGACTTTACCGATTATGTCTATGCCCCAGGTGGATATGGGTTGGGGAAAAGTCATGTTATACAACTCTTAAGGAGGCAAGTGATAAATATTGGCAAACTATTGGCATTTGAGGCATCTTATGATGTAAGTAGTGTAGTCTTGAACCATAGTGCCCTTGTAATACCCTTGACAGATGATCTTTTTTACAAGCATATGGTCGTTCATGTGGGTTACACATTCCCCATTGTGGATCTTCTGTATCACATTTTTTACCCTAGCCCATGCTATACAATACAGGCGAGTTCCATCAAAATTTCTTTTGAAGAGTGTCTTATTACAAATGATGTATTAAGTAGCCAACCTATGAAGGGTCACGTAGTTTTTCTTGTCAGTGTTTTGAGGTTACCTACTATGCTTGAGGAGGCACCAAATGTGATAATACGATAATCCTGCCATGTTCGGATCTTCTTTTATAACGAGCTCGATGTGGTATCAGTGAGTGGGTGATGCCTAGTTCTGGGCTAGAAAGGGATCCATTATTATTCTCACTGGCATATTGACCATGGATGCCATGGGTGCCAGTGCATCATCTATAATGTTCCTTGAATAAGGAAGGTAGTGTAAGGTGACATCTTCAAATTGGGAGGCGAGCTCTTCTAGGTGAGAGTGAAAGGGTAGGAGCTTACATGATGTCGAATTCTGCTAGTAACATAAACCATTTGACCATGTGGCTAGACATGGAGGGCTTCTCTAATAGGTATTTCACTGGACCCTTCAGGATACCAATTTGATAAATAATGCGAACATGTAGTGCCATAGCTTCTGCGTGACCCAGACTAATGCGACACACGCCTTTTCTGATGTAATGTAGTTTACCTCATACCCAGCTAGCTTTCGACTGGGGCAATAGATGTCTCTCTCTTTACGTGTTTTTTTATATATTAGGATAGCACAACCCCTATTGTGGTATCGGTGACAATGAGATATAGGTGGAAGAGGAGACCTTACTGTGGAGGCATGAGCACCGAAGGTTGGGTGAGATATTACTTGATCTGTTCAAAGGCTTATTGACATGCCTCGTTCTAGACTTTGGTTTAACCCTTCTAGAGAAGCTTGAAAATAAGATCACAGATAGTGGACAGTTGGTTGATGAATCGACTGATGTATTGGAGCTTACCCCAAAATTCATGCCCATTTTTCTCCGTTCAGGGTAATGGAATCTCGAGTATTTCTTTTAGTTTGGAAAGGTCTACCTCAATCCCTTTTTCGTTGACAGTGAATCTGAGGAGTTTTCCCTTTGTGACACTGAATACACATTTCTATTAGTTGAGTCACATATGGTATTATCGTAGCTACTCGAAGAATATCCTCAGGTCAGGAATGTGACCTTCTTGAGACTTGGACTTGATGATCATATCGTCGACACGGACTTCAACCTCCTTATGGATAATTGTGTAAAATGGTTGTAGCGTACCTTATGTAGTTATCCTCGAAGTTCATGAGACCCAACGATATGACTATGTAGAAAAATATTCCCCACGGGGTGATGAAAGCGATCTTTTCCAGATGTCCATGATGCATCTTGATCTAATTACACCATGCAAAAGGTTCCCCATGGAATGTTTTTAAGCCTAAGTGTCCCTCTTTTTGAATTCCTGTCCTATAACAAATTAGGAGTCTCATGACTGCACGACCAATCATAATGTATTACGTTGGACACGCACAAAGTGTTTGTGCCACTCGTGGTGCCACCGGAGGTGCTCTCCCCCATGATATGTTTTCATACCTAAGTGTGTCTATTTTTAAAATCATGCATGGGTCCTATCCTCAATAAGGAAGCCTCACAACTGCACGACAATATGCTACGTGTTATGCTAGACTCGGACTAGGTGTTCATGCCACTCACGGGGCCCTTCGGGTGCCGTTGGGGGTGCCCGCCCTCGCAACACATTTTCAAGCCTAAGTGTGCTTGTTCTCAAATTCGTATTTGGGTCCTATCAGGAGTCTCGTGACTATGCAGCCGGATGTAACATGTTACATTGTATGTTCAGGAGGTGTTCGTGCCACTTGCGGTGCCATTCCGAGCTTCTAGGGGTGCCTGCCACTCGCTGCCCATTTTCAATCCTTAGTTTTCCTATTTACGAATCAGTGTTTGGGTCCTATCCTTAAACCGATAGTTACACGACCGTGGGACCATTTGATATGTGTTATGTTAGACAAGCATGAGGGTCCCGTGCCTCTGACGGTGCCATTTAGGTGTCGTTGGGATGCCATCCACTTCGTGGAAGGTTTTTAAGCTTAAATGTGCTTGTTTTCAAATTTATGTTTGGGTCATATCCTTAAATAGGGTGTCCCATGGCTGGTTGACCGATTGCTACGTGTTACATTGAATGTGCAAGAGATGTCCGTGCCACTCGCAGTACCATTTGGGTGCCGCTGGGGGTGCCCGCCACCCTGCGACACGTTTTCAAACCTAAGTATTCCTGTGTTTTAAATTCATGTCCTATTCGTAAATCGGGAGTCTTGCGGATGCATTGATGGTTGCTATATATTTTATTGGATGCGCGTGAGGTGTTCGTGCCACGTGCAGTGCCGTCTGTGTGCCGCTGGGGGGTGCCCGCCCACCCACATCACATTTTGAAGCCTAAGTGTGTTGGGTTTTGAATTCGTGTTTGCATCATATCCTCAAATTGGGAGTCGTGCGATTGCGCAATCAGTTTCTACATGTTATGTTGGATGAGGAAGAGGTGTTTGGGACACTCACAGTTCCATTTAAGTGCCGCTGAGGGTGTTCGCCCCCTACGACATGTTTTCAAGCCTAAATATGTCTAGTTTTGAAATCGTGTTTTGGTCTTATCCTCAAATTGGGAGTCCTACGAGTGTACGACCGGTTTCTATGTGTTACATCTGATGTGCAAAAGGTGTTTGTACCACTCGTGGTGACTGTTAGGAGGCGCAGTGGAGGCCCCCCTGCGGCATGTTTTCAAGTCTAAGTGTGTGTGTTTTCGAATTCCTGTTTGGGTCGTCTCCTCAAATTGGGAGTCCAATGACCACGCGACCAGTTGCTATCTGTTATATTGGACGCGCACAAGGTGTTCGTGCCACTTACAGTTCCGCTGGTGGTGCCCGCCCCTGACATGTTTTGAAGCCTAAGTGTGCCTATTTTCGAAATTGTTTTTTGGGTCCTATCCTCAAACTTGGCATCTTATGGCTACACAGACAGTGTCTACGTGTTAGGTCTGATGTGCATGAGGTGTTCATGCCACTTATGGTGCCATTTGGGAGGCTCTAGGAAGGACCCCGACAAGTTTTCAAGCTTAAGTGTGTCTATTTTTGAATTCGTGTTTTGGTCGTCTCCTCAAACTGGGAGTCTATTAACCACGCGACCAGTTTCTCTCTTTTATATTGGATGCAAAGGAGGTGTTCATTCCACCCGCGGTGCCGTTTGGGTGTGCCCGCCCCCCAAGGCACATTTTGAATCCTAAGTGTGACTATTTTTGAATTCATGTTCGGGTCCTTTCCTCAAATATTGAGTCCCTTGGCTACGCAGATGGTTGTTACGTGTTATGTTATATGTGCACAAGGTATTCGTTCCACTCACGGTGCCGTTTGGGTGCCGCTGGGAGGTGCTCCACCCCTTGCGGCACATTTTCAAGCCTAAGTGTGCCTATTTTTGAATTAGTGTCCTATCCTTAAACCAAGAGTGCGTAGGTCACTACGTGTATATTGGACGTGCACGAGGTTTTTGTTCCACTCTCAGCGTCATTTGGGTGTCACTGGGGGTGCCCGTCCACCTGTGGCACGTTTTCAAGCCTAAGTGTGTTGGGTTTTGAATTCGTGTTTGGGTCCTATCCTCAAATCGAGAGTCTTGCGGTTATGCGATCAATTTCTACATGTTAAGCTGGACACGAACGAGGATTTTATGCCAGATGCGGTGATATTTTTGTGTCGTTAGGGGTGCCCACTCCTTCGTGACACGTTTCAAGCCTAAGTGTGTCTATTTTCCAATTTGTGTCGTATCCTCAAACTGGGAGTCTCGTGGATGTGTGGCTGATTTCTACGTGTTACACTGGACGCGCACGAGGTGTTTGTGCCACTCGCGATGTCATTTGGGTGCCGCTGGTGGTGCCTGGCCCCGACATGTTTTCAAGCCTAAGTGTGCCTATTTTCAAAATTGGTTTTTAGGTCCTATCCTCAAACTCAAAGTCCCATGGCTACACAAATAATTTCTACGTGTTACTTCTGATGCACATGAGGTGTTCATGCCACATGCGGTGCCATTTGGGAGGCACGGGGAAAGCCCCCCTGTGGCATGTTTCAAACATAAATGTGTCTGTTTACGAATTCGTGTTTGGGTCGTCTCCTCAAACTAGGAGTACAATGACTATGGGACTAGTTTCTATCTGTTATATTAGATGCGGACGAGGTGTTCATGCCACTCATGGTGCCGTTTGGGTGTCGCTGGGTGTGCCTGCCCCCAAGGCACATTTTCAAGCCTAAGTGTGCCTGTTTTTGAATTCATGTTTGGGTCCTATCCTCAAATCGGGAGTCCCTTGGCAATGTGGACGGTTGTTACATGTTATGTTGTATGGGCACAAGGTATTCGTTCCACTCACGGAGCCATTTGGGTGCCACTAGGGGTGCTCCACCCCCCGCAGCACATTTTCAAGCCTAAGTGTGACTATTTTAAATTCATGTCCCATTCTTAAACCGGGAGTGTGTAGGTTGCTACGTGTATATTGTATGCGCACGAGGTGTTCCTGTTGCTCTCAGTGCCGTTTGGGTCTCGCTGGGTGTGCCCGTCCACCCGCGACACATTTTTAAGCCTATGTTTGTCAAGTTTCAAATTTGTGTTTGGGTCATATCCTCAAATTGAGAGTCTTATGGCCACATGATTAGTTTCTACGTGTTAACTTGGACACATACGAGGTGTTTGTGCCACTCGTGGTTCTATTTTGGTGTCGTTGGTGGTTCTTACTTTTTCACGACACATTTTCAAGACTAAGTGTGCCTGTTTTCAAATTCGTGTCCTATCCTCAAACTGGGAGTCCTGTGGATGAGTGGCTAATTTCTATGTGTTACGTTGGATGCACATGAGGTGTTCGTTCCATTCGCGGTGTCGTTTGGGTGCTTCTAGTGGTCGCACCCCCGATATGTTTTTAAGCCTAAGTGTGCCGATTTTTGAAATCGGTTTTTGGGTTCTATCCTCAAACTTGGAGTCCTGCTGATGCACAAACAATTTCTACGTGTTACGTCTGATGTGCAAGTGGTGTTCATGCCACTTGAGGTTCCATTTGGGAGGCGCTTGGAGTACCCTCCCACCGTGACATGTTTTAACCCCTAAGTGTGTCATTTTTTGAATTTGTGTTCGTATCCTATCCTCAAACTGGGAGTCCCACGACCGCGCAACTTGTTGCTATGTGTTACGTTGGAAGCGCACGGGGTGTTTATGCCACTCGCGGTGCCGTTTGGGTACTGGTAGGTGTTCCTGCCGACCCGCGACACATTTGCAAGCCTAAGTGTGTAAATTTTTGAATTTGTTTTTGGTTCCTATCCTCGAATCAGGAGTCATGTGACTGTGCGGTGAGTTGTTATGTATTGCATTGGATGAGGTCGACGTCTTCATCCCACTCGCAGTGCCATTTTGGTGTCGTTGGGTGTGCTTGCTCCCCCGCGACACATTTTCAAGCCTAAGTGTTACTATTTTCAAAGTCATGTCCTATCCACAAACTAGTAGTCCCATGGCTGCACGACCGATTGAAATGTATTATGTTGGACACACACGAAGTGTTCGTGCCACTCGCGGTGTTGTTTGGGTGTCGCTGGGGGTTGTTACTCCTTGTGGCATGTTTTCAAGCCTAGGTGTGCCTGTTTTCGAAATTGTGTTTGGGTCTTGTACTCAATCTAGGAGTCCTGTGGATGCACGACCGGTTTCTACATGTTACGTTTGATACGCATGAGGTGTTCGTACCACTCAAGGTGCCATTTGGGTGTCGTTGGGTGTGCGCACCCACGCGATACGTTTTCAAGCCTAAGTGTGCCTATTTTTGAATTCAAGCTTGGGCCCCACCCTCAAATCGGGAGTATCATTCAACCGCAATCGGTTGCAACACATTGGATGTCCGTGAGGTGTTCGTGCTACTTGCAGTATCGTTTGGGAGCCACTGGGGTGCCCTCCCCCTCGCGGCACGTTTCAAGCCTAAGTGTGCCTTTTTTCGAATTCGTGTCCTATCCTTAAATCGAGAGTCCTGCGGTTGTACGACTAATTTCTATGGGTTACATTGGACCCGCACGAGGTGTTCATGCTACTCACGGATTCATTTGGGTGCCGCTGGGGGTGCCCGCCCCCCATGGCACATTTTCATGCCTAAGTGTGCTTCTTTTCGAAGTCGTGTTTGGGTCCTATCCTCAAATTGGGAGCCCCTTGGTTACGTAGCCGGTTGTAACTTGCTATATTTTTTGTGCACGAGGTGTTCGTTCCACTCGTGGTGCCATTTTGGAGCATCTGAGGGTGCCCGCCCACGCGATAGTTTTTCAAGGCTTAGTGTGCCTATTTTCAATTTTGTGTTTGTGCTATCCTCAAATTGGGAGTCAAAGTGCTGTGCAGCCAGTTGTTACGAGTTATGTTGGATTCACATTAGGGGTTCGTTCCACTCATGATGCTATTTGGGTGCTTCTGGGTGTGCCTGACACCTCGTGGCAGGTTTTCAAAGACTGCCATTTTTTAAATTCGTGTTTGGGTCCTATCCTCAAATCGGGTGTGCCATGGCTACCCGATTGATTGGTATGTGTTACGTTGGACGCGCATGAGGTGTTTGTTCCACTCAGAGTGCTGATTGGGGTTCCCGCCACCGTGCATCACATTTTCAAGCCTAAGTGTGCCAATTTTCGAATTGGTGTCCTATCCTCAAATCGTGAGTCTCGCGATTGCGTAGCCAGTTGGTACATGTTATATTGGATATGTACAAGGTATTCGTTCCACTCGCAGTGACTTTTGGGTGAAATTGTGGGTGAACATCAACCCGCGACATGTTTTTAAACCTAAGTATGTCGGCATTCAAATTTGTATTTGGGTCCTATCCTCAAATCGAGAGTCCCATAACAATGTGTCAATTTATAAGTGTTACGTTGGATGCGGACGAGGTGTTCCTGCCAATCGCGGTTCCATTGGGGGTGGTCTCTTCCTCGCAACACATTTTCAAGCATAAGTATTCTTGTTCTTGAATTTGTGTCCTATCCTCAACATGAGAGTCCGGTGGCGATGAGGACAATTGATACATTTTAGTTGCGGTGTCGTTTGGGTTCCTCTGGAGGGTGCCTAGCCCCCGCAACATGTTTTCAAGCCTAAGTGTGCCTATTTTTAAAATTGTGTTTGGGTATTATCATCAAACCAAGAGTGCAACGGCTGTGCGAACGATTGCTACTGTTACGTCTTATGCGCACGAGGTGTTCGGGCCACTACGGTGTTGCCCAAGATGCGCTGGGAGTGCCCACCTGCTCGCGGCATGTTTTCAAACCTAAGTGTGTCTATTTTCAAATTTGTGTTTGGGTCCTATCCTCAAATGGATAGTCCCATGATCGTACAACCGGTTGCTACATGTTATATTGGATGCACACGAGGTGTTTGCACCACTAACGGTGCCATTTGGGTTCTGCTGGGGGTGCTCACCCACCCGTGACACGTTTTCAAGCCTAAGTGTGCCTATTTTTGAATTCGTTTTTGCATCCTATCCTCAAACTGAGTGTCTCCCAATTGTGCGGTCAATTTTTATGTGATATGTTGATGCAAATGAGGCATTTGTGCCACTCACGGTGCTGTTTGGGTGTTGTTGGGGTGCTTGCTCCCCCATAGCCCATTTTCAAGCATAAGTGTGCCTATTTCTAAATTCGTGTTCTTTCCATAAACTAGGAGTCTCGTGGACGCATGACCGATTGCAATGTATTATATTGGACACGCATGAAGTGTTCGTTCCACTCGCGATGCCGTTTGGATTCCGCTCGGGTTACCCAACCCCCGCGACATGCTTTCAAGATTAATAACCTTTAAAATTGAGGTTCATGAGATGTAACGAAACCGGGTCCAGATTCTAAAAGAACCTGAGGTCCACTTCCTTCGTGCCATGGGCCCACCCGCTCTCGAGCCTGTTTGTGTCCCCAAAAAATATCAGCATGCTCCGTGCACCACAACAGTCAATGGGGGCACTGCTAGCTCAATTCCCTATGCCAAATCCTGCCCATCCAGGGGCTAACTTACTAGTCATTAATCCCAAGGAGGAAGAACTGAACAAAGTCACGAAGGCCCTAAAGATGTTTTCGAAGAAGTTTGACCAAGTTATGATATTCAGGAACTACATGGATTACATCCATATGTCTCCCTATCCCAAAGCAAGATTGTGGAAGAAGTTCAAGATGCGAGCCATCGAGAATTTCATAGAGCTATGAACCTTCTTGGTGCTTCTGAAGAGATAATGGCCCGATGTTTCAACAGACTTTGAAGGACAATGCCCTTCGATTATTCCTATCACTCAAAGAATCTATAATCCATAATTAGAAAGATGTCACCCGAGAATTCATTTCATAGTACAAGTGCAACGAGAAGCTAGAGGTTACACGTCTTAGTCTAGAGCTTCTTAAACAAAACTTAAAGGAAACCATCACTAGATTCATAGTAATATGGAGAGAGAAATAAGCCATTATGACCAACTGACCCTTCGAAGAAGAACATGTCAGCAGTGTGAAGAAGAATTTCCTGCCCCATATCCCTGCAACTATGGGAGGTCAGTATTACCCACACTTTCGAGCCCTCCGGGAAGTGGTTGTGGAGATTGAAGAAAGTGCTACCAAGATAGAATCCAAGTCAAAGAAAGTGTCCGAATAGTGCACGCCCATAAAGTATGAGAAGCCTGCTAATGCTACAATCTCAATAACTAATTATATCTCTTATACCTTTACCTTTTAGGTGGTAGAAAGTTGTGCTAATCCCATCAGAAAAGAATAAACCGAGATCCATGCTCCCCTCTCTAAAGTATTTCAGGCCTTGTTCGGTCGAAACCTCATCAAACCTTTGGACCCTTGTCGATTACAAAACCCACATACCCAAAACTTTGAAATCGATGCCCATTGTGATTTTCATAAGTCTGTTGGCCATACTACTGATCAGTGCTTCCATCTCCAAAATGTAATCCAAGGTTTAATTGATCGGGATGTCATCGCACCACCATCCAATCCTAAGACAAACACCACTCACAACCCACTTCCAACCTATACAAATTCCATCTTCCTACAGAATAACCCAAAATTCAATCCATCTTCCCAAATTATTCCCCTTAAAGCACCCATCATACTTGTATTTTAACCCAAACTGCTCAAAGTTTGCCCATATTTTCTCCAACACCCTAACTACTTCACAGACCAAGCTCTGTCTCTCCTCACGATGGCTTGTATTATCGTTCATACCTGATCCAAAGAAAAAGATATGGAGTTATCTAAGCCAACTCTTGGAGATCGGGCTGAAATTGCCCTCCAAAATGACCATGTATAAGTTCAGCATCCTATTCATGGAAGCCCGTAAGTGGGCTTGGGAATCAGATAATTGGGTGGTACCCATTGATGAAGTCATATTGGACATCATAGTACAGATCATGGTAGACATGTTCCAATATACCATGGATATCTGCAGCATTTTTGAAATACTCATTTCTTTAAATCTTCAAGGACTTGAACCTCCCGATGAGTGGGAAGACTTATATGAGGAAGCCGTTGAGGTTGTGGAATGCACTGACTTCTCATGGCAGGAATACATCATTGCCACCGAATGGGTGGACGGATATGATAGCTCTGATGATGAATCGAGTTAAGAAAAAGTCAGTTCGGTAATCAGCGTGTGTAGAATGATATAATTTGAGGACCTTTCCGGGGAATCATTAAAGTATCCATTTTGCCAGAAATAGATGAAGACATGGGGTTCTTATTCTTACCGACCTTCATAAACAACATGACCAAATTAAGGAGACACTACTAATATCTGAATCCTCATCCATCAAGAACAGATAAGGGAAAGGGAGTTGTAGAGGAACTCCCTATGCTTGAAATGACCCTCGAGGAAAGCAAGATCCACAAACAACTCAAGAAGACTCAAGCCAATATTACATTGTGGGGACTTTTCATGTTTTACCAATTACACTGAAATGCTCCAATAAAGCTTCTCACCGGGCCTACATTCCCTCCTTCCACCACTCTAGAAGAATCCATGAACCTGGTTGTATCCTTGACCATAACTAGACTCCTTTCCTTCTATGATGAAGAAATTCCGAAGGTTGGCCCTTACCATCACGATGCCGTCAACATCTCCATTGAAGTGATGGGAAATACAATCCCGCTCTCAATCGCCGATAAAGGATTTGCCCTTAATGTTACCATTTTGTGATCCATAACACTTACAATAGGAACTGAACCTATTATATTAGTATGTTTCAAGCTATCGAGATACCCTCATGCTTCAACCTATTTTTCCCGAAAGTGAAATAACCGATGATTTTGAGTATCTTGTTGTGCTTTACATTAATTGTCTTGATTTGAATAAAACTCTTAATGATCATGATTTTGTAAATGAAAAATTCTTAATTGATCTTAATAAGTTTAATAACAAAAAATATAATTGCATTCAAATTAATGAGGATGAAACTGTTTTTATCATTATTAGTTCTAGTAGCCAACAATGCAAGATTATGATAGGGCCCACCCCTAACGAGCATGAGCCCATGAAATTCGAAGAGATTTTGAAAACATGTATGGACGTCTTCGCATGGTACTATGAAGACATGCCCGACATCAATCTCGAAATAGCTCAGCATGAGATCCCAACTCTCCCAGAGTGAAAACTGGTCAAATAGAAGCTGCGGAAGCTGCGCACTAAATGGCCACTCAAAGTCAAGGAAGAGGTAATCAAGTAGTTGAATGTAGGCTTCATCCGAGTGATCTAAAATCCCAAATGGCTCGCCAATATTGAACCTCTTTCGAAATCAGGAGGAAACGTCTGCATCCACATTGACTACCGAGATTTGAATAAAGAAGATGATTACCTATTTCCCAACATCGACATGATTGTGGACAACATGACTAGTCACACATTCAAGTAATTCGTCGATGGATTCTCCATATACAATCAGATCGATGCACCCTAACCATGAGGAGGAAAATGCATTCATCGCCCTCGAGGAACCTTTTGTTACACGGCTATTCACTTCGCGCTTAATAATGTTGGGGCTACCTACCAAAGGTATTCCACAACCATCATTCATGATTTAATACACAAGGAGGTCAAAGTCTATGTAGACAACATGATTATTAAGTCTAAGACTCGTGAAGGTCACGTTTTCACCCTTCGAAAGTTTTTCGGACGACTATAATGATACTAGATGCAGTAAAACCTGGAGAAATATTTTTTTCCTGTCACCAATGGAAAGATTTTGGGATTCAAGATTATCGAGAAGGGAATCAAAGACCCTACCAAGATCAAGGCCATACTCGAAATGCCACCACCCAGAACGGAGAAGGAAATCCAAGGATTCTTAGGAAAATGACAGTGTATCAACCGATTCATCATCCAGTTGACTTGTATTTACTAACCCATCTTCAAAATCCTCCGAAAGGATACTACCAAAGTTTGGAATGAGTCCTATTAGGAAGACTTTGACGAAATCAAACAATATTTTACCCGACCTCTGATACTTATGCCTCCACAGCCAGGTCTCCCTCTACTCTTGTAATAGATACAGCAAAATGGGCTTTACTAGCCTAATATATTGAAGAATCCCACAAAGAAAACTCCATCTATTATGCCAGTTAAAATTGGTCAGGTACAAAGTCAACTACACTCCCTTGAAGAAAGCATGCGTCGCCCTAGTCTTGGTCACTAAAAAGTTATGGCACTACATGCTCGTTTTCCCCATTATAATTGTGACCCTAATGGATCCTATCAAATACCTTCTTGAGAAACCCTCCCTATCTAGCAGAATGGCATAATGGTTGATGCTACTAGCTGAGTTTGATATCATTTATGTTACATAGTCTCCAATTACCTTGCTGACTACCCCATGAAAGGGGTTGATGTTTGGGTTTTTGAATTCTCGGATGAAGATATTCTCTACACCTCTCAGGAGTACCTCTAATGGAAAATGTTATTTGAAGGCGCTACCAATAAGAAAGGATATGGAATTGGGATGCTTCTGAATTCCCCTGATGACTCTCACACTCCTATTGCCATCAAGATGGATTTTCCCTGCACCAATAATATGACCGAATACGAGGCATGCACTAAAGGCCTCAAAGTCACCCTCAAGAAAGGTATCAATCACCTGTATATCTATCGGGACTCTACTGTTATCATGGAACAAGTCCTTGGATGATGGAATGTTAAAGACTAAAAACTCCTACCTTTCAACTCCTACCTAGAGGAGCTAGCCTTCCACTTCCAAGATATCTCCTTACATTACTTGCCCTGCACAAAGAACAACTTAGTTGATGCCTTTTCTACCTTGGCCTCCATGGTCAACATTCCCGAAGGAATAATGATGGTCCCCTTCATAGTCCGAAAATAAGATATGCCAACCCACTCCTACCACATTTAGCTCGTCACAAAGGAAGATTTTGATATGGAAAAGTTTTAGGACTACGACATCCGGGGCCTCCTCAAGCACGGTTGGTATATCCAAGACACCAATAAGAAATACCGTGCAACCCTTCGTAAACTGGATGCCCAGTCTATCATCTGTAACAAATCACTGTTTAAGATAAACTTCGATGGAACCCATTTAAACTACATCGCAAGGACTGATATTGAAGAAATGATGTAGAAGATCCACAATGGGGAATGCTGATCCCACATAAATTGTCATATGCTTGCAAAAATAATCATCCGTTAGGGACATTATTGGACCATCATAGTTCAGAATTGCACCGCCTACATTTGGAGATGCCTCAAATTCTAGTAATTTGCTAATATCCAACACTTACCTCCTCGGTAATTTTACAACATGACTTATCCCTGGCATTCTCCACCTGGGGTATTGACATCATAGGGAAAGTCACACCTAAAGCTTTTAATGTACATGATTTCATCCTAGTTGTCATTGATTACATCACCAAATGGGTAAAAATTGAGACATTCAAACTACTGAATGCCAAGAAAGTGGCCAGGTTTATCCAAAAGAACACCATCTACCGATATGGGGTTCCCTATGAGATAATATCAGATAATGTGTTACAGTTCAAAGCTAAGGTCACATAATTAGTCCACAAATACTTGATTCACAGACACAAATCTTCTCCCTACTGACCCTAGACCAACAGTGTAGTTGAAGCCTCCAATAAAAACCTCAAAGCCGTCATTAGCAAGGTGACTGAGAGATGTCTAGATTGGGGAAATCGGATCTCTTATGCCCTATGGGGCTACCGTACTTCAATTTGAACATCTACTAGGGCTGCCCCTTACGCTTTGGTATACAACATGGAAACAATCCTTCTCGTTGATCTAGAAATACCTTACTTACACATTATGATTAAGAGAAGAGTCAACAAGAAAGACTGGTATCAGAGCCTCTTTGGCGACTTGTCACTCTTGGATGAAAATAGGCTAGAGGCACTATATCAGATATAAGGGTACCATCTCCGAATAGCATAATCATGCAGTCGAAGAGTCAAGGATCATGGTGTCCATAAAAATACGTGGCCCTCAAAGAAATTATAGAACATGTCTGGGACACTAGAGGTAAGTTCAAGCCAAACTGGAGTCGCCCCTACACAGTGAATAAGATTCTCTTAGGAGGCGCCACTATGCTCGCAGACCGCGATCGAGAAGAAATAGCACGTTCAGTCAACTTAGACCATCTTAAGAAGTTCTACCCTCAGTCCAAAATCTCGGTGTGCTATGAATTTTCTCATCTCCCTTCTATTATTACAAAAACTCTTAATTTATCTTTACCCAGAACTACATGGGGTGTGATCCTCTAAAAAAAATTTCCTTCAAGATGGAACTCAAAAATTTTCAAAATCCCCAAAGGTACGTAGGTATCTCATACTCTTTACATGGACACTCTCCCCTTCTTTTTCACAAAATGATATTATTTTCTAACCTTCAAGAATAATAATTCATTATATCATTTGCATGAACTAAATGATTATCTATGCCTTAGTGATTAGTATAGATAACTCAAATGTAAAAATCATCAAGAGGCACGGCAATATGATCAAAATCTTTTTTATTTCAAGTAGAAGGGTTCAGTACTATTCCATGAAGTATAAATGAAGGGAGTCAAACTAACCACCTCTCTTTGCTAACTAAACTATTCCTAAACAAGCCTAACCAAACTTCATAAAATTATTCCCAAATCCCAAAAACAAAAACTAAAAACATAGAAAAACATCCCAGTCACACAAAATCTTCACACAAAGTAATCTCAGCTTTACAAAAACCTTATTCTCTATTGCTGAAAGACCCAAACTCATCATTATCAACCCATGGAGGTCCCCAAACTACCCAATCCTGATTGGTATTTTGAATGCACTCCATGAAGTGATATGCCTATACCATCTTGGGAAAAACCAGTACCCCTCCTACCATGGTTTCAAAAAGAAAAAACCACCTTTGGTAGGTCTCCTTCGCTAAGATCTTTGCTACTACTCACTTCCACAACAATTTTTGATAGTCTCCAAACACATGCCAGACCCTGTATACGGATTGAGATGGACTGGTTGACGGCCGATGATTCTCCCATAGAGAACTTAACTCATGTGTAGGGATTCAATTAAGTCTTCCACCAAAAAGAAATCTAATGTGCGAGGAGGCACTATTTTCTCCAATGTAACTTGACGTGTAAATATCTCCAAAGGAAATATAACGAAGTCTATCATAGGCCAACTAACCAAACATACCAGTATTTTCCAAGTTATAAAACAAGCTACAGATCTCCCCACCTTAGCGCCGACCAGAGAAGGCATCGGGCTCTGTGCTCCACAAACCAATTAACTAAGTTCTCTATGAATGGGCCAAAACTGATGGAGTATCGATTAGTCATGGCTGCTAAAGGATACTCAGGAAGAACCACCAAATGGAATCTCTTAACCATCCATATGAACAACATCATCGGTCTCCCTCTCAAGAAGTCAAAATGACCTTCCTATAAAGCATCAAAACCATTCAAGGTCTCCTCTAGCATCACTGGCATATGATTGCAATGATAAGACATCCATGTCGTGATTGTAAGCAACTGAGAGTCTACTATTAAGTCCCCCATCACCAAAAAGAGACTCAAAGTTAGGCCCAAGGAAACAACTCCTGTATCTCCTGCATCATTGAAATCCATAGACGAACTGAATACATAATAGTCATAATATAGATCATCCCCCAGTGACCAACGATCGAGACATCGATGGGGAAATATGGAGTAACTCTATGCCAACAAGGCTTGAGGAGAATGAGAAAATTTGGGCATAGTCGTCGGTACACTAGTATTAATTCCCAACATGGCTGATAACTCTTCGAAGGTCGGACATAACTCATCTAAACCAAAGAGGAAAACATGGTTTTCATGCTACCTGAATTACGCCGCCACCACCATTATGTTCTAATCAATGTCTCGATTACGCCACAAGGAGACTCAATGCATGTTAAAAGACTCATAGACCATGTTACACAGGAACATGGATTCTAGGCTTTCGAGGTTGGAAGAGAATTATGCATTCATTAAAAGGACCATTTGGGAAATAATGGAGCAGAAATCAAGAAATAAGAAAGAGGAGACGGTGAGAATGGATGAAAAACTTCACCTCCTTACCTCCCCTTTTATACATAAAACTCTTGGCTAAAGACAAAAAACTCGACGAGTCCGAATGAATTCATATGCCACAAAGTACTCTTAAGATATAGGAAAGTGAAATCAAATCCTTAGAGTGATTTGACTTGACCCATATACCGATAGGCATGACAATGGGTATGCCGATCGACAGACCCCTTATTTTAGAAAATTCTATCTTTCCTTTTTTGCCAAAATCAAAAACTCAAAAAATATCCTTACTTTAAGATACCCGAGTTATTTGTTTTAAGCTTATCCATTTTTACCCATCAGTTCTCACCATAACTCTTTTCCTCAAATTATTTAATCTTTTTTCTAAAAAAATATCCCTTTGTTTTTACAGTCTCAGAAACAAATTAAAAAGGCTAGGTAGAATAAGTCATTAGGACAAGAATGAGTAATAAAAATATTATTCATATATATACTGCCATTGCATGATTACATTTTTTTAGGTAAAATAAAAATAGAAAATCGACGGGACTGATCCCGAACCCACAATCTCTCTCTTTCTCTCCAAATCCATAATCCCTATGGCGGACACACTTTCCCTAGTGACGAGCTTAAAACCTCCACTCCCCGAGCTCGATCCCTCATTCGAGGTAGAAGGCAAAACCAAATAAGAAGGAAAAGAGTCCTTGATATAAGGAGTCGCAGAAGATACCCAGTCCCTGATAACCTTTAACCAAGTGGTCGACACACGAACATGCTCACACAAAGCAATAGAAACAAAAGGCAAATTAGTTAGTAAAGAGCAAAGCATAAACCAAAAAGGATAAAAGACATAAACATACCTCAGGCTAAAGGATGTCCTTTGTAAGACCAATTAACCTCGGATCCGATACATTAGGGCGATGCGTCATGCTCAGTGATCCCCCTAGTTAATCGAAATTATCGGAGGGCAGAGTGACCTGAATAAGTTGAGCCTCCACTACCTCTTCCGCTGCCGATGATGTACCACCCGTGATGTGGGTAGATCCTAACGACCTACTCATACCCCTACCTAATTCCATATAAAGTGGAGGTATGTTCACCACGACATAAATGAAGGAAGGCATCAGCCAGCTAGTCACAAAATCCAGGTAGTCATAGGTTATCATCGTGACCGCTTATTTGAATTCCACTAACATTACATCCGACAATAGTCCCTCAAGTCCTTGTCTTTCATGTCTATCAACCTGACATTGAGAATGATCAACTCAAAGAACCACGTCTGCAAAAGGATAAAAAATCAATAAAGAAGAAAACTGAAGAAAGTACA
The DNA here is from genome assembly GCA_949130495.1 of Sambucus nigra. Taxonomy (NCBI): domain Eukaryota; kingdom Viridiplantae; phylum Streptophyta; class Magnoliopsida; order Dipsacales; family Adoxaceae; genus Sambucus; species Sambucus nigra. Next base: position 185,716,623 of record OX422222.1, on the reverse strand, counting down.
AGGAAATGCATAAGAAGAAGAAAGAAATGCAAAAATTACCTTTAAATGGTATGTGTCCCCAATAAAAGTCTATCGATAGCACCGACTGAATGCATCAAGAGAAGAATAAGGTGTTGCCAAGGTTAGGTGATGATACTTGATTTAGTATCAACAAGTAAACTAGTATGAGCTTAATCTAGAATAGGTTTGAAGAAGTAATAATGGTGTTTAAACTGATATATAAGTGAAGACTGAGATGAGCAGAAGAGGAATAAAAACTATCATACAAGTGGTTCAACCATTGGCCTACTTCATTGTGTAGGTGAGTGTGAATTTTACGATAAAAATGGGCACTAATTGCCTAAGTGATACAATCATCACTACTTTCTCTCTCTACTATAACAGGAGCAAAGCTTGGGCTAGAGTTTGAATATTTTGATCCCCTTCACTAATGAAAAAGATGGGTATATATAGTGCATAGGGTGTGTATTGTACCCCCCAAGCATGTAGTAAGCATGTGTAGAATATATCTTCCAATAAGGATCAACCACCTGTCACTGTTACATGTAGGTCATAATGATGAAATATTCCCTCATGTGTTAGGCAGATCTTTTTATAGCGATTTTGTCCACATGGGATCTGCAACCTATGTGCACTCTTCCATAGGTGCCCTATTCCACGCGCTTTGTCGGGTGTCAACTGACGGTCGTCCAGACCATGCCGAGGCCGAGGCTAAGTTATCAAGTTCAATGCCCTAATGGTAAGGTAACTGTAATGTTGAGTCGAGTTTTCATTTAGCCCCATCCTTTAGGTGATGGATGAGGCCGATGAAACTTGGGTCATAAGATAATATATACAGATATTGCTGACTATGTCTAAGATAAGGACAAGTCCTTTTATGATGGATTTATGATCAAGGATGAGACTCTTCGTGATGGGTCCAGGGCCGAGCCATAAATTTCTCAAACTAATGATTTACCACTGGTCGGCCTTGGCCGAGGGGTTATGGCCAAGGGATGAGGTCATACTTGGTATATTAATCACCCCTTAGCCCTTAGTTTTCAATATGAATGGAAGGATGATGGCTAAAGTATATTTGGGTAGAAGTTAATTAGATGTCCTTAATTAAAGGCTGATATGTCCTTTCATATGCCAGGTTATGAAGTGGAATGAGAATTTGGATTGACATTTGGTAGTTATTTTGTGGGTTAGCGTGTTGCCCAAGAATGACAGCTGTAAGTGTGCCATAGGGGTTGTGCCTTAATGATGAACTCCTTGGAAGTTATGAATAATGATTGCCTTTGTTTAAATGGTTTTAAAAATCCCATTTTATCTTTCCTTCTTCTTTCCTTCTTTACGTTAAAACCTCTCTCTCTCCCCAACATAAATCAGTTTTTTCTCTCCCTCCACCATTCAAGAATTTTTAGCAAAGTTTTAGGGTCTTTTTTCTTCTTTAGGCATATTCTCTTTCTCAGGTAACCTTTTTTTCCCCCTTCTCCCATTCATTTCAAGGTTCCATACCAAAACAATTCATTACCCACTTTGATAATTATGTTAACTTAGGTAAAACTTCAAATTGTTTGTGCCTTTTGACTCTTTAGGCTAACTTGGTTAAACCTTGACCTCTTAGATGTTAAGGACCCTGTACGAGTTAGCAGAAAAATACCCCACATATATATAGATATACTTTTAGGAAATATGCCGAATTGAGAAGGAGGCCGAGGAGAGTCATAGAGCCAGAGCTGACTTTACTCGCTCAATCTTCCCCATTCAGTTAATGGTCATCCCACCTTCACAAACCGAGGCTGGTGGCGATGTGATGTCTGACTCATCCTTCGAAGACACTGGTCCCTTGGTCTCCGCCCAGGCTAAGAGTGGACATTATTTTAATGAATCGATGAGGTTTTCACCCATGAATCCTGAGGGGTCTGAGGTGGCCAAAAGTTTGTCTCAATCTTTATCCTCGAGCCATGTTGAGTCATCCAGTCAGGACTACGCTTGAGTTCATTATATCTTAGACACTAATGAGCCAAGAGTTAACATTTCCATTATAATGACAACCATTCTCCTCTTAGCTATGACCCACATAGAATTCCATGAGAGATTTCCTGGTGGAGCCTCGGCCACAGAAGCTCCTGCCGATGATTATGATTCTGAGGCCGGGGAACCACTTGACTACTCATATGCCCAAACTTTTTTATCCTTATTAGAGAGTCTAACCTTTTATTCTAGATGAATTTATATGGAATCAACTAAGATATTTTTATGTGGGTCCAATATGAGATAGATAGCGTATATGATGGTTAAGAAGTCAAAGTCATCGTCTATGAATAAATCTTTAGGGTCGTCTTCGACTCCCTTCCCATCCTTCTGTCTGAGCAATTTTATCCAGTATGAGGGTTTTTCTTTCCATATTTGTGTCAAACTCATAGAGGATAATACCCAACTTTTTTTCTCTTTAGACGAAAAGACGAGGATGATCCTTAAATAATGTTATTTAAGGCTTGCCATAATGTCTCTTCATCAAGAACTCAACCTAGCTACTACCATTTAGGGGATGAAAAGCCTGACAAAAAAATCAGCCATGTCAACCAAAGATCTAATCACTATTGGAAGCCGAGGTTCTTCTTTATCTATAAGGTCTGGGAATTATCGACCGATGCTGATCGCTCTGAGGATGAGCCAATAGTTTCTTGTGCCTGGGATAACCCTTTCATGTCCTCCAAGATGGACTCGGGTCTCAGAATTACTGATAGGGAGGAGGTTAAATTTTTGAAAAATTAAGGGAAGAATGGGGTCCTTCTCAAATTTTAAGATTTAACGTCTCCCATCTTTTAAGAGACGTCTGGTTTGGGAGTTGACCCTCTAGACGAGTTGTGTTAGTTACTTAATTTTTTTGATCAATATAAGTCTTTCCTCATCTTCTAGTTTTGTTACTAACCATTTTCCTTTCTTCTTTGTTAGACCGTCCACCTAATACTTTGGTAAAATTTGGAATATGATGACCTCGACTCTCCAAAATTCCTTTGTAAGGAAGGGAGACAAGCTGCCCATCAATAAGATGACCGTTAGTAGGTCGACCCGACCTGAGGTTGGTTAGAAAAGATAAGAAACGGCTGTTCTTGTAGACACTCAGTGTGATCAAGATATGAGGCTGATGGTAAACCCTTTTGCTTATGTGGAAAGCTCTTCTAGGAGAACTCGTTCAAATCTTTTTGGGTGGCCGGTATAGCCCAACTGCTCACTTATAACTTCGTGGATGAGGTCGATGGTTACAATACTTACAGTCCCCTCAGAAGGGGATTATGAATTCATGGGGAAGAGGATCACCCCAAAGGTTTATGAATTTGGTCTCCATTATTTGGCACATGGATATACCTCATCTTCGTTTCAAATTTCATTTCATACTAATTTTCACTTAGTCTTATTCTGACATCTGTATATTTTACTTTTTTGTAGTTTATGTGCACTTTTACCTTGGCTATCAAATAAATTGCTAAGAATTTCCTTAAAATATAAGAGGTCAAGAGAGCTATGAAAGATGAAGAAGAGCTGAGGGATTATAAGTCTGACTACAAACGGACCTTAACACATTGAATGTGGAGGTCATCCCTATCAAGGATATAAAAAAGATTCAAAATGAGGCCATTGCGGCTTGTAAGGAATCAAATTAGTTCGGCAACTTCGGTTGCGAATACCTTGGAAGAGGTATTAAGACAGCCTGTCAGTCATCTTAAAATTTTTAGATGACATCTCACCGATTCGTACAGAGTTGGAGGCCCCTAATATGGAAGATCCTATTTCCCCCAAGACTTGGGCGATGTCGAATCAACAGCCACAACCAAGGGATAATGAGCCTCGATTGCGGACCCGATTGAACTAGTAATACCAATACCATTGTTGTTGTTAGGGAGGTACAGTTCAAGATTAGTGCCGTTGATGGGTCGATGCAGATGGAGGTCGGGGGAATTAAATATAATGAACCATCCAATTCATTAGGGCAGTCATCTGTGACCTGATGCCTTTTTCTGATGTAATTATTAATAGTTCCCATGTTTTTGAGTTTTGATAGTTTAACCTTTATTTGAACAATGAATCTATATCCTCATCCCGATTGCTCTCGTCTTTAAAATTTATTAACTGTTATTGAATGGATGTATTTGTATCTCTTAATTTTGCCAACTTTTCTAATTATGGCGTGTCTACTTACTTTGAGCATAATTATTGTTAATCAAATTTACAACTTTTTGATTCTGAATATATTCTCGTCCTCAGCCATGAAGTAGGTCAACCAACTTAATAACTTTTTGAATTAGATATCACCATGTTGTGATGTTTAAATAAACCATAGTTAAATTATTTTTCAATTTCGAGCCACAAAATTAATGGTGTTTAACTACCATGTCCCCTCTCGTCGTATTGAGAGTGTATGGACTAGTGTCGTCTCGTCTGGCATCGTCGTCTCGCCAAGAGAGTTTTACTCTGAGCCACCAAATTAATGATGTTTAAATGAACAATAATTAAATGTTTGTCAATTTTGAGCCACCAAATTAATGGTGTTTAACTACAAGTTCCTCTCGTCTTTTTGAGAATGTATTGACGAGTGTCACCTCAACCTGCACTGTCATCTCGTCGAGAGAGTTTTACTATGAGACACCAAATTAATGATGTTTAAATAAATCATAATTAAATTATTTTCAAGGTTTCTTTGTGTTTTTTTACCACCTTAGTGATGTTATCACACTGTTCCCCCCTCTCGCTATTATTGAAAATCCATGGTCAAGGTAAATCCCGTCTGGATTCTCCTGTCACGAAGAGTGAGTTAATGCTAATTCACAATGTGAGTGATGTTTTTTAGTTTAGAACAACTTGAAACATGAGAATGATCAATTCATACGATAAAAATATGAGGGGATGCTTAAAACTTTTCTCATTCATCACTTTTAGAACATCTCTCACACGATGGTAAAACAGAATATATACAAAATCTAGTGATAGAGTTTCTTCAAATGGTTTGTGTTCTATGGGTTTGAGAATGGCTATCCATCTAAATTCTAAAGTTTATAGGTTCCTGGAATGAATTATTAGAAGACTCTGTATGGTCCATGCCAATATGCATGGAGCTTATTCGGCTTTTGCCAAACTTCTTCAGAACTACATGCCCAATGGTTATCAGCCTAGCCTTAACCCTCTTATTATAAAACTTCATAGTTCTTTGCTGATAAGTAGTTTGTCTAACCTCTGCATCTTCTCGTCTCTCTTCGATGAGGTACAAATCTAATCTGAGATCCTCTGGGTTTGCCTGCGGGCTATATGTTTGGCCCCTATAACTTGGCACGTTGAGCTCAGTGGGTATCATAGCCTTTGAGCTATAGGAAAGAATGAAAGGGGTCTTCCCTATTGGTGTTCTCTCTATTTTCCTGTAGGCCCATGGAACGACATGTACTTATTCTATCTAAAGACTCTTGGCGTCTTCCAATTTGTTTTTATCCCATCTAAGATAGTCCTGTAGGTCACCTCAGTTTGGCCATTTGCCTGAGTTCGTCCTGGTGCTGAATAAAACTATTTGCCAACCTTCTTACAATAGGCCTCCAAGGATGATTCCTTAAATTATTTACCATTTTCAAAGATTAATGTGTTGGTAAGACCATACTTGTAGATGATATTCCTCCAAATAAATTTGAAGGTCTTCGTCTCCGATATAGTGATCATGGCCTCAACCTCTACCCACTTTGAGAAATAGTCAATCACCACTACTAGGTATTCATAATTTCCTATACCCTAGGCAAGGGTCCTACCAAGTCAATCCCCGAGACTAAAAATGGCCAAGGGGAAGTGATTAATAACATGGGCTGATGAGGTTAATGGGGGATGTCGGCATATCCCCGACACTTGTCGCACCTCTTCACATAGTTGACTACATCTTTGGCAAAGGTTGGCTACCAATACTCTTGATCAACTATTCTCTTTTCCAAAGACCTTCCTCTAATGTGTCATGAGCAGGAACCATCGTGCACATCTTTCAGTACATACTCTATTATAGTGGGATGAATGCATCATAGTAAAGGGATGGGGAACCCTTTGTTGTATGAGACATCTCCTATTACCATAAATTTTGTTGCCTTGTATCTTAGCTTCTTCATCTCAACTTTGGATTCTAGCAATTAGCCATCTCTGATGTATTGGATGAGGGGATCCATCCATGATGCTCCCAAGTTTAGGTTTAAATAAAACTAAATTTCATTGTCATTTTCTTCAATGGTTAACCAATACAGGATCTCTACTGGCACTGACCGTCTGATATCAGTTCTTGTTACATATGCTAACCTTGTAAGGGCATCGACCCAATTTTTATCTAGATGAAGGATCATTTTGAGCTTTACCTCTTTAAATTTTATCAGTACTTTCTTCACCCGCTCCAAGCATTTGGTCATCCTCTCATCTTTGGCCTCATATACTCCCGAGATTTGATTTAAAACTGACTAGGAGTTACTATGAACTAATAATTAGCCAAAATTTAACTCTTTAGCAAGGGAGAGTCCTACTTAAATTTATATCGGCTTCATATGGGGCTCATACTATTAAACTGACTCCACTTCATGTTTTACATGAGTAGCCGTCTACAAATAAGCTCCAAACTATTCTAATTTTTTTATTAGACCCTTCACCTAGGGCTACATTTTTAAAGAAAAACTTATCTTCTTTAATGTCATCCATGATTGGCCTTGCTACACTTGTCTCAGCCTCAGTCGGGATACCATTTTTTGTCTCGCTCAGTCGTTGGTGCCATTAGTTTTTCACTATCGGCCTCATCCTAAGTGAACTGAACTACAAAGTCGGCCAAATATTGCCCATTGATTTTTGTTATTAGGTGGTATACAATATTAAATTCTCCCAACTCGACTGACCAGACCATCAACCTATCTAATTTCTCAAGTTTATGGATGACCTGTCTTAGTGGCGAGTCAGTGAGGACAACAACCGTGTGAGATTGAAAATAGGGTTTCATCTTTCTCGCGGCATGTATCAAGGCATACACTAACTTCTACATGTTATGGTACCTCTGCTCGCCCCCTTGAAGGGCCTTATTATTGAAGTAGACCAACTTCTGTACCCCCTCATTATCTCGTATGATTTCTACACTAATGGCTAACTCAGATACAATGAATTATAAATAAAACTTCTTTCCTTAAACTGGCCGAGATAATAGCATTGGGGAGACCAAGTAAGCCTTCAGCTCGTGGAAGGCATTTTCACATTCTTCATCCAATTCAAAGGCTTTTCTCAATATTTTAAAGAAGGGCATACATTTATCTGTGGCTCTTGATACGAACCTGTTTAGCGCAACAACTCTCTTGTCAGTCTCTGCACATCCTTAATGGTCTTCGAGGTCTTCATCTCAATCGAGGCATTGATTTTTTTCAAGACTTACTTCTATTCCCTGTTGGTTGACAATAAATACTAGGAATTTTCCCGATCCCTCCCCGAACACACACTTAGCGAGGTTGAGCTTCATTTGGCACTCGTCCATGGTGTTAAAAGTGTTTTTAAGGTCGGATACATTTGTCTAGGCACTGAGTATTTTTGTAAACATGTCGTCCATGTACACTTCCATGGTTTTACCAATCTATTCCTCAAATATCTTATTTACCATATTATAAGAGGGTAGTTTAGATAATATAGAGGCGTAACCCCTTTTGAGTACATTAATGATAAGTTAACTAGCAAAACCTTGGATTAACTACAGGACACGCAGACATAACTCAGTGAAGATAAACTCAGTTAGAACTCACAAATCTCTCGTGTATAACTCAGAAGGTAGTACTGAACTCAAAAGTAGCCCAGTTAGAGGGAGAAAGAAGTAAGCACCTTAGATACACCTTGGAAGGCAGCCAAACACACCAACCACCCTCAACAATCTCTGTTAAGTATTAAACGCTTTGTAATAAATGGCAATGGTGGGTGAGTAAACTCTTTGGTTTGTAATAACTCTCTCTCTATGATGTATATTGTCTCTAGTAATAACTTCTGAACTCTCAAAAAGATCACCCCCTCCTCAAAGTTGGTTGGGGCCCTTAAATAGCCTTCCACACCACCCCCGAGGCAACTTCGTCATTAATGCTTGTGAAAGACATCCCTCATACTTTATGTCACAAACATTAAATACCTAATGAATTAGCTATCTCTACATCATAAACATTATATTCCAAGACATGCCTTTTGCCTAACCACTGTGTATCAGGGAGCTGTTGTCATAATGATGGCTCACCAACTATCTGACAACCCCAAATACCACAGTGGTTTACTTAAGTGCAGATTTGACATTGTCCTGTTGTCTAGTGACATCACCTATAGTAGATGTGATATTAAGTAGAGAGCTATTTGGTTCGTAGCTCAACGCTCGATGGAACTCAAAGCCGCTCTGCCCGAGGTTCCACGGTAAGGGTCCTTCGGTGTTTTACCAAGTGTATCTAAGATGGTAAAGACAAGCCCCAATGGTGCCTCACTTCTCAATCCTCCAAACTAAGTCCCTCTGAAGTTCCCACAACGAGGTCATTCGATAGAGCATGAAAGCTCTCCCAGGCCCTGCCAAGCCTAGTCTCTCGCGAGTACCGTTCGACCTCACACTAAGTTATTATCATTCTCATTATTTCATTACGATCGTTATATCTCATAGTCAATATAAACAAAAATAAAATATGACTAAGTAATACAACAATCTAAAGTATGAGTTGCCACGCTAAGCTACCTCGATTGAGCTGTCACGCTGAACTGCCTCGCTTGAGCTGCCTTAATCCCAAACACTGTTATTAATGGGGGGATTATCCCTAATATTAGGATTACCTTCAAGTCCCCTCTAAACATTCTATGATATATTGCCTAGACATTTTTTAGTCCCAAGGGCATGACTTTAAAATAATACATTTATTTATCAGTGATGAATGAGGTCTTTTCAGCATCGATCGGGTCCATAAGGATTTAATTATAGCCTAAATAGGCATACATAAAGCTCATTAACTAATGCCAAACCATGGCATCTACCCTTTGATAAATCCTGGGGAGATGGAGGCTGTCTTTTGGACAAGGTTTATTCAGGTCGATAAAGTCTACACACATCCTCCATTTACCATTTGTCTTTGGTAAGATGATTGCATTAGCGAGCCACTCTGGGTAGACCACTTCCCCGATGAACTCAACCTTTTTTAACTTTTTAACATCATCTCTTATCACCTCATATTTTTCTCCGAAGTATATTCGTTTCCTCTGTCTTATCTGCTTTATTCCTTCATCTACATTGAGCTTGTGGCATAGAATCTTTAGATCGACTCTTGGCAAGTGCTCATGACTCCAGGCAAAGATACTCTGCCTCTTTCTCAGCAACTTGATCAGCTTATCCTTTATATCTTTGTGTAAGGCTTTGCCAATTTGGACATTTTTTTATGGTTCGTCCTCATTGAGGATGATGAATTTTACTTCCTCAGCGGCTTCACCTTTCTTAAACTTCGTCTCGTCCCTTGGATTAAGTGTACCAATGTATTATGTGGTGGGTGATTTTTTAGACCTTCTTTCTCTTTAGTTGAGTTAAAGTAGCATACTCGTGGCCCTACTTGATCACCCTAAACTTCCCCTACTCCATAGGGAGTCAGAAATTTTATCATCTACTGTACAGTAGAGGGTAAAACCTCAAATTCCTTGAGTGATACTCTTCCCATGATGATATTATAAGCCGAATAGACATTTCTATCCATTATAAAGAAGTTTATCTTTTTGGTGAGGCACCTCGACTAAGTCTCCATACGAACATCCATCTCATATACCCATAGGGGATGGACCTCTTCACCACTGAAGCCAATCAAAGGTTAGTGGTATGGGACAAGACTTTTCATGCCAAGACCCAATCACTTTAAGTATGAAAAACTCAACAAAGGCTCTTTAAATGGTGATACCGATCCAACCAAGCATGGAACTGGATCACCACGAGAAAATCAAGAGAGAAACAAGTTAGAAAGAAAGAGGAAGAAGATGAAGAATCTTCGCTCCCATAGACGGTGCCAAATTGGGAGTCCCTCGGTGTTCCCTCAAACTGGGAGTCCCTCGGTGTTCCCTCAAACTAGGAGTCCCTCGATTATGCAGCTGGTTGCAACATGTTACGTTTGATGCGGTTGAGGTGTTTGTGCCAGTTGCGGTGCCGTTGGGGGATGACCATTCCCTAGCTATAGGTTTCATGCCTAAGTGTGCCTATTTTTGAATTCATGTCCTATCCCTAAATCATGAATCCCATGGTTGGGTATCTAATTGTTTTGTGTTACGTTGGACACCCACAAGGCGTTCGTGCCACTAGTAGTGTCATTTGGGTGCCGCTGGGGGTGCCCACCCACCAGCGGTACATTTTTAAGCCTAATTGTGCCTGTTTTTGAATTCATGTCCTATCCTCAAATTAGGAGTCTCGCGGCTTCATGGTTGGTTGCTACGTGTTACATTGGATGTGCAAGATCTATTCGTGCTATTTTCAGTGCCATTTGGGTGATGTTGGGGGAGCCCCCTGTGACATTTTTTAAACAACAAGTGTGACTATTTTTAAATTCATGTTTGAGTCCTATCCTAAAATTTGGAGTCCAGCGGGTGTGTGGCCCATTTCTATGTGTTAAATTGGAAACGCAAGAGGTGTTCGTGCTACTCACAATGTCATTTGGGTACTGCTGGGGGTGCCTGCCACCCGCGGCACATGTTTAAGTCTAAGTGTGCCTACTTTCAAATTCGTGTTTGGGTCCTATCCTCAAACTAGAAGTCCCGTGACTGTGTAAACGATTGACACATATTACATTGGATGTGTACGAGGTGTTTGTGCTACTCACGGTGTCGTTCAAGTGCCGTTGGGGTGTCCTCCACCAGCGACATGTTTTCAAGACAAAGTGTGCCTATTTTTGAATTTGTGTTTGGGGTCCTATCCTCAAATCGGGAATCCAGGGACTGTGTGTACGATTTCAATGTGTTACATTGGATGCAAAAGAGGTGATCATGCCACTCGCAGTGCCGCTGGGGGTGCCCGTCCCCCCGTGGCATGTTTTCAAGCCTAAGTGGACCTATTTTTGAATTCATGACCTATCCTCTAATCGGGAGTTCCCCGACTGTGCGAAAGGTTATTACATGTTTCGTTGGATGCACACAAGGTATTCGTGACACTCACAGTTCCGTCTTGGGTGCCGACCCCCATGGCATGTTTTTAAGCCTAAGTGTGCCTTTTTTCAAATTGGTGTTTGGGTCCTATCCTCAAATAAGGAGTCCTACATCTGTGTAACCTTTTGCTACATGTTATGTTGGATGCATACAAGGTGTTCATGCCAATCGTGGTGCCGTTTGCGTGCCACTAGTGGTGCCCGCCTCCCACGGCACATTTTCAAGCCTAAGCGTTCCTTTTTTTGAATTTGTGTCCTATCCCCAAATTGGGAGTCCCACAGATGCATAGTTGGTTGCTATGTGTTACGTTGGACGCGCATAAGGTGTTCTTGCCACTAGTGGAGCCGTTTAGGTTATGTTAGGAATCCGACCCACTTACAGCACATTTTTAAGTCTAAGTGTGCCTGTTTTTGAATTCGTGTCCTATCCACAAACTTAGAGTTCCGTAATTATGCGAACGATTGCTACGTGTTACATTGGATGCGCAGGAGGTGTTCATGCCACTAATAGTGCCGCATGGGAGCTGCTAGGGGTTCCCGAACGCTGCGACATGTTTTAAACCCAAAGTGTGCCTGCTTTAAAATTCATGTTTGAGTCGTATCCTTAAAATTAGGAGTCTCGTGGCTATGTGTCTGATTGCTAAGTGTTATGTTGGATGTGAATGAGGTGTTCGTGCCACTCGCGGTGTCGTTTGGGTGCCGCTAAGGGTGCCTATCCCCCGCGATAAGTTTTGAAGCCTAAGTGTGCCTATTTTAAAATTTGTGTTTGGGTCCTATCCTAAAACCAGGGGTCCAATGGCTGTGCGAGTGGTTGGTATGTGTTACGTTGTACGCACAAGATGTGTTCGTGCTACTCACATTGCAGTTTGGGTGGGGCCCCACCTCTACAGCACAATTTAAAGCCTAAGTGTGCCTGTTTTAGGATTCATGTTTGTTTCATATCCTTAACTTGGGAGTCCCACGACTGCACAACTGACTTTCACATGTTACGTTGGATTCACATTAGTTGCTTATGCCACGGGCGGTGCAGTTTGTGTGTTGCTAGGGGTGCCCATCCCCCCACGACACATTTTCAACCCTAAGTGTGCCTATTTTGGAATTTGTGTCCTAGGTCCTATATAAAAAATGGGAGTTCCGTGGTTACGCGGATGGTTGGTATGTGCTACCTTGGATGCACACGAGGTGTTCCCACTTGCGGTGCCATTTGGGTGCTACAAGTGGTGTCTGCCCTCTGCGACACGTTTTAAAGTCTAAGTGTGCCTATTTTGGAATTTGTGTTTGAGTCTTATCCTCAAACCAGAAGTCCCGCGACTGCACGACCAGTTTATATGTATTACGTTGGACATGTACCAGGTGCACCTACCACTCGAGGTGCCGTTCGAGCGCTGCTGGGGGTGCCCCCCCCCCGGAACACATTTTCAAGCCTAAGTGTGCATGTTTTTGAATTTGTGTTAGGATATTTTCCTCAAATCACGAGTCCCATGAATGCACAATTGATTTTTGTATGTTACTTTAGACACGTATGAGGTGTTCATGCCACTAGCGGTGCCGTTTGAGTGACGTTGTAGGTGCACGCCCCGACACATTTTCAAGCCTATGTGTGCCAAATTACAAATTCGTGTACTATCCTCATACGAGAGTCTCGGGGTTGCACAATATCTTAATACATGTTTTATTGGATGCATAGGAGGTATTAGTGCCACTACTGGTGTCGTTTGGGTGCTGCTCGGGGTGCCTGTCCCCGCAACACATTTTCAAGCCTAAGTGTGTTTGTTTCAAAAATTGTGTTTGATTACTATCCTCAAACAAGGAGTCTCGCAACTATGTGGATGATTAATATGTGTTACATTAGATGTGCACAAGTTGTTCGTGCCACTCGCGATGCCATTTGGGTGCCGATAGGGGTGCCCGTCCCCTATGGGGCATTTTCAAGCCTAAGTGTGACTATTTTTGAATTCATGTTTGTGACACCCAGACTAATTAAATACCGGGTAGCTACTCCTTTATGAAATTAATAGAAAATGTCAAGTTGATTCAGTTCATAGCATCACTGTCGAAAACATTTTAATATTACTAACCACCTAGTATTTAAAAAGTAGGTTGTCCATTTTAATTAAAAACCGATTAACATGCAATAAATGAATTATGAAAAGTTAACATAACCAACAATATAGTCACAATAGAATAACCATCCATTAAATAATGAGTCTGGAGGAAAAACTCCTCACAACAATCCAAATTCCGAAATAATTAAATACAAAATCCGCAACACTAAAATTAGTTACAACCCAAAGTCTGAAATAACTGAATAAGTAAAATGTCTCTCAAAGGAATGGGCGACATGCCCAACAAATGATAAAAACTGATAATGGAGTCAAGATCAGAAATGGAGGCGTCTACTATCAAGGTCCTGTAACGTCCACAGTAGCTACAGCACGTCACCTGAATAAAACTCCTATGCATGGTGTCCTTGTGGCTGGGCACCTAAAAAGGTTTTTACAAAAATAGATTTGAAAGAAAATGGGTCAGAGCCCGAATGTGAAAATAAATTTTAAAAATGCAAGTGTTTAATATCATTAAATAATGAATATAAAGTACATGATAGTTTGTGCACTCACATGAGTTCCTCACCTCTCAACTAATTGTGCACTCCTATCCTACCCGTACCCATTTCTAGTTGCTCCCATATCTATCTAGTCCAATGCTAAATCTAACATTTCTATATGATATCCAACTCAAATCCAAACATATTCTATTTACTAGAGTATTGTACCTTATTACACAGTTTCCCCACTTTAGCATTACAATTTATAATAAATCTTATATTTTCACTTTACAAACCGTAGCCATTATTTATACTCACAATTGTTCACGACAATTCATTTCAAACACAGTACATTATTCTCACCAAAAATATACAATACTAGCACCCCGAGGCTAAGCTGCGGTGCTCACATACTCTGCTATCAAATCCCGGTACATCACGTATATGAGGACCACGTATTCCGAATCCCTTAGGAAACGTTTCATTAACAACAGTCACAAAGCAACCGAGGCGAACATAGTTCACATCACATGGGTCACGCACGTACCTACGCTCCCATGATTAGCAGACTAATTAACTTCTCAATAATCCCTTCTCTGACCTATGTCCTCGAGGTACCAATCTAAATCCCCCCCGTAGGCACACAAAGATTAGACGGCCCTAAACGAACGCCAACCTCCCATGATAGCAAGTACGGTAGGTATGTCATACACAGATAACTACATATACTAAGCATTCTCACATCTTAGATATTAAAATATTTTGTTAGTGGTATACTTCTCGTTCTTATACCAACACTTAGTGTTATACAGATCAAATGTCCCCGGTTCATATGTATTTAATTTGTCGATTAATCTCACTTCGTGATTAGTTACTCGCTTCCCAATCCACAAATGACATCCGGTTTAAGACTTTAATTCTAAGTTTTACTCCTCAATGTACCCCAATCTCCCAACTATACCCACTAGTTAATAAGGGAAGCTTATCTCATTATTTAAATAAGTCTACGGGATACTAGAAATCAATTCGGGCCAAAATGGCCATTCTGTCAACTCGTTAGAAGTCTCGTTCGAACGAGTTCGTTCGAACGAAGGGCTTCGAACGAAATACCAACTCATTAGAAGTCATACTGTCATCTCGTTAGAAGTTCGTTTGAACGAGGTCGTTCAAACGACCTGGGCAGGTCTTTTAACGAGATGGCAGTTTCAGCCCAGAAAATCCCAATTCTGTTTTTCTCAATTCTTCTCCCCTCCAAATCCACCCTAAGACCATCCAAATTATGTTTTAACATATATAAACCATTTCTAATCACCTTAGATCATTCCTTAACATATTTAAGGTGTTAAATCTTTATAAAAATCGTGGAATTACTATGAATCTTCAAATATATCTCCAAACCCTATGAACATGAACTCCTAATTTACTTATGTCTAATTACTCATCAAAAATCCATTTTTAAATCATCATATGTAACTATTCAAGCATTAGATCATTCCATTATCATACTACATGCAAATCCTAACCCAAATTCAAAGTTTCTCTAATAATTTTCATGGATTTTCTTCCAAAATTTTTAATAAAAGATAATTCCTACCCTAAGCATGGAAGACATATTCAATGCATTAAAAATACTAAATCACTTGCCTTAGATTGTTCTTCAAATTTTGATGTCGGTGGAAGAAGGTCGATTCTCTCCTTTCTCTACAGATTTTCTCCCAAGGTTGAAGATGGTGGTTATGGGTTTTCTCTTGGGAACCTCTTCCAACTCTTCCTATAACTTCCGTAGCCCTCTAACTTGTCAAGTGCTAGTAATGGGCTTAGTGGGTTACTAATAATGTATAATTAACTCTTAAAATTCGTAGGCTTTAATTCCCAAAATTTCAAAATTACCAAAATACCCTTTTAAGTTGCCGGTATGGCCCAAAAATTCCCCGGAACCCAAACTAAACCCCCGGCTAGTGTTTTCTGACTATTTCGACCCTTTGGGACTCGTTGGCGCACTCAAAATGACCATTCGGTTGATAAAAATAAAATTCACTTTTAATTCAAATAATTTCATTTCTGACGCGACTGACACAGGCATCCCAACTAAATTTCCCAATTTATCGTATTTCAGTCTCGTGACAATTTTAATATTTCCAATATTCATATATTGCCATATATACACAACATAATCAAATACCAACTCACATATCGTTACTATCTATATCCGGATTAATTCTCAATTAATTCACATTTAATTTAATTAATCCCTTAAATAAATATCAATAAAATTACGGGGTATTACATACTTCCCCCCTAATAACAGAATTTCGTCCCGAAATTCGGAACTAAAAAGTACCTGGTGAAAACAACTCTGGATAACGTTTGCACATCTCATCCTCGTGCTCCCATGTGCACTCCTCAGCATTATGATGCCGCCACTGAACACGTACTAAAGGTACTATCTTCGACCTCAGTTTCCGCTCGCTTCGATCCAAAATAGCAATCGAACCCTCCTCGTAGGAACTATCGGGCTTGAGATCGATGTCCTCCAAAGCAATGTGAGTATGGGCCAAATCATCTATAAGATATTTCCTTAGCGAGGAAATATGGAACACATCATGAATCCTATGCAAGTGCTCCGGTAACCCAAGTCTATACGCAACTGTCCCAATCCGCTCGATGATAGGAAATGGCCCCACATATCTCGGTGCCAGTTTCCCCTTCTTCCCAAAATGCATAATCCCTTTCATAGGAGATACTCTAAGTAAAACCTGGTCCCCCACTTTGAATTCTCTGAAGAACCTCTTCGCATCAGCATAGCTCTTCTGCCAATCCTGAGCTACCCGAATGCGACTCCGTATGAATTCTATCCTTGCCGAAGTATCCTGTATCACCTTCGGCCCAAGTAGTTTGTTGTCCCCCACTTCTAACCAACATGCTGGGGAAGGATAAGGTCTACCATACAACGCCTCAAATGGAGCCATGCCAATGGTGAACTGGTAGGAGTTATTATAAGCAAACTCCACCAGTGGAAGGTATAGCTCCCATCCACCCTCAAAGTCTATGATGCACATACGCAACATGTTCTCCAACATCTGATTTGTACGCTCGATCTGCCCATCGGTCTGCGGGTGATAAGCCGTACTCAACTGCAATTCAGTGCCCATGGCCTCTTAGAAACTCTCCCAAAACCGTGAAACAAATATCTTGTCTCGGTCAGACACGATATTTAGAGGCACACGTGAAGTCTCACTATTTTCGCAATGAAAATCTGGGCATACTGCCCCGTAGTGTAGTCTATCCTCACGGGTAGGAAATGAGCAACTTTGGTCAATCGGTCCACAATTACCCAAATGGAGTCGTGACCCCTCTATGACGTAGGTAACCCTGTGATAAAGTCCATGGATATGCTTTCCCATATCCACGTCGGAACCTCTAATGGCTGTAGAAGTCCTGCCGGTCTTTGATGATCCACTTTTACCAACTGATAAGTGGCGCAATTAGAAACAAACATGGCAATATCTTTCTTCATCCCGCTCCACCAATACTGACATCTCATGTCTTGGTACATTTTTTCCCCACCAAGGTGTACTGCAAACCGTGAGCCGTGTGACTCTGCCATAACCTCGTGTCACAATTCTTCCCCCTCCGGAACAACTAGTCTCCCATTGAAGCGTAATCCCCCGTATGAGCTAACGGAATAGGACTCGGCTCCCTCTGCTAGTAATCGAACTATCTGATCCTAATAGAACAAGTCATTTTCCTGGGCCTTGACTACTCTCGTAACAATATGCGGTGTAACAGTCATCACAGACATGAACGATCGGGCCACTGCATCCTGGTGTCCTAACTCCTTCCACTTTGCTTTCCATACCGCGACCACCTCATTTACTGGACTACGGCTCAACGCGTCTGCTACCACGTTAGCCTTCCTCGGGTGATATTGGATATCAAACTGATAATCCTTCACAAACTCAAGCCATCGTCTTTGATGCATATTCAACTCCTTCTGCGTGAAGAGATACTGTAGAGACTTGTGGTCCGTGAATAATGGAAACTTCTCCCCCAGGAGATAATGTCTCCAAATCCGAAGGGCAAATACAACTGCCGCTAACTCCAAGTCATGGGTGGGGTAATTTCTCTCATGAGGCTTAAGCTTATGGGAAGCATAAGCTATGGCCTGACTCTCCTGCTGCAGTACACCTCTGAGTCCTTGTAAGGACGCATCAGTGTAGACTAGATACTCAACTCCCGGTCTTGGCAATGCTAACACAGGTGCTGAGGTCAACTTGTCCTTTAACTCATCGAATGCCAACAGACAGGCATCGCTCCAGATGAATGGCACACCCTTACGAGTCAGATGTGTCAAAGGGCCCGCTATCTTTGAGAAACCCCGAATAAACCTCCTGTAGTATCCTACTAGGCCCAAGAAACTACGAATCTCAGTCGGTGTCGTGGGCTGTCCCCACTCCCTCACCGGGGATACCTTCCCCGTATCTACCGATATCCCCCGGTCTGAAATGATATGTCCCAAGAACTATACTTCCTTCAGCCAAAACCCACACTTCTCATACTTTGCATACAACTCATTCTGACGTAGTGTCTATAAAACATGTCTCAAATGCTCGGCGTGCTCCTCTTCTGTCTGGGAGTAAACCAGAATGTCATCAATAAAGACAAGGAAGAACTGGTCTAGGAACTCTCTGAATACCCTATTCATTAAGTCCATAAACACGGCTGGAGCGTTGGTCAAGCCAAAAGGCATAACTCGAAATTCGTAGGAACCATATCTCGTCAAGAAAGCAGTCTTCGAGACGTCCTGTTCCCTGATACGCAACTGATGGTATCCTGATCGCAAATCAATCTTTGAGAAGAAATAAGCTCCTCTCAGCTAGTCGAATAAGTCATCAATTCGGGGCAATGGATACTTATTCCGTATCGTGACCTTATTCAACTCTCGTTAATCTACACACAACCTCAACGATCCATCCCTCTTCTTTACAAACAACACAGGGGCACCCCACGATGAAGTACTCCTCTGGATAAACCCCTGACCCAACAACTGCTCAATCTGATCCCGTAACTCTCTCATCTCTGTTGGAGCCATACGGTAAGGTGCGCGGGAAATAGGCCAAGTGCCCGGCGTCAAATCGATCACAAAATCTATCTCCCTACTCGGAGGTAGTCCAAGTAACTCCTGAAATACATCAGCAAACTCCCTCACCACTGGAATTGCATCGAGTGGTATCACCACTTCCTTAGAGGTCTCCTCCTCTATATAGTACAATTGAGTGGACGATCCTCCCTCAGGGCGAGGCATCGCCACTAAAAACATCTCCTGCCCGGGAATGGCAAAGATAATACTCCTACTAAAACAGTCAATCATGGATCGTTACGCAACTAGCCAATCCATACCAACAATCGCATCGTACTCAGTCATCTCTAACACTAACATATCAGCGGGTAAAGTAAAACTCCCGATCTCTATACCCACACCTCTACAAATAAGGGAAATCACGAAACCCCTACTCAAAGACGAATCTACAAAAGTAACCGTTCTCTCGGTGGTGTCTAATAACCCAATAGTGCATGCAAATCTCGTGGCAATGAAACAATGTGTGGCCCCCGTGTCAAATAAGATACGCCCCATAATCCCCTAAATAGAGAACATACCCTCAATGGCAGGTGGATCCTGTGGGGCTGCGGCATGCTGAAGCTAATACACTCTCCGATACTGAAGTTGTCCCTGATGAACTGGGACTGCTGGAATGGGTGGTAATGCTGCCATCTGTGGTGGTGCTGGGAGGGCGGCAGGAAACATAGGCCTCTGTGGCTCGTGTCGAGCACCCTGCTGCTGCTGCGGTGGGGCCCGACCCCTGTCAGGACAATCCTGGCATTTGTGGCCCGTCTTGCCACAAACAAAACACTTCCCTGGGAAGTTTCCCCCTCGCTGTCCCTGTTTCCCCCGGCCCTGGTGGCCGTTACCATTCCTCCCCTGGCTATGCTGGCCCTGCTGAAACTGTTGTTGTTGACCATTCTGACCCTGATGGCCCTGTCTGAAACCTCCCTGTCCAATTCCGAAACCCCTAGATCTGAATCTCTTAGAATCCCCCTGTTGGGAACCCTGGTCACCCTGCCTGTGCTGTCCCTGAGCAAATTGTGCCCCGCTAGCACCATTTCCCCTGGTCCTTCCCTGATGGATGGACTCTCCTGATCTCTTACTCTCAGTCATGTGAAAGCGGTGATCCTGGCAGTGAAGTAATGCGGCGTTAACCACATCAGAATAAGTGGCTAATGAGAGATTCCCCAACAAGTGTTGACGGATCCTCCAAGTCAATCCATTCGTGAACTTCTGAATCTTCTTCTCCTCAGTCGGTATCTCATCCGGAATAATGTTTAAGAGATTGGTAAACTCAGTCTCATACTCGGCTACGGTCCTCTCCTCCTGCTTGAGGTTCATCAATTTCCTCCTCATCTCCGTGTGAACAGCTGACGGAAAATATTTGTGGTCGAACAGCACCCAGAACTCCTGTATAGTGAATGTGTCCCTCTCCTCTGCGATGGAAATGGACTCCCACCACTGCAATGCAGATCCTACTAGCTTGAAAGTAGCCAGTATCTGCTTCTGAACATCTGTGCACTCGTACATCCTTAAGTGCCTCTGAATATCCTTCCTCCACTGACTGGATACCACAACATCGGAGCTACCTGCAAACTCCGGAGGGTGTGCTTTCTGAAAAGCATCACGAACGCATTCCCAAGCAGACGAGAATGCATGAGCCTGAACTGGTGCAACTACCGATGCCTGGGGTGGTGCCTGCTATACAACGGCTAGGGCGACATTTGCCGCTTGAGCTACAATAGCTGCAACCTCTGCGGCATTCATAGTGCCCTGAACTGGTGCAGGCTGTGGCTCTGGTTGTGCATCCCTAGGAACTCACTGCGCACGTCGTGGAGGAATCTGAAATGAGATTAAAGTCTTATAAGTTCGCAGTTATTAACTCAAAATAGCTAAAGAGCGAAGCATACACGAAAGAATACAACAGTCCTAAAATATAGGGCTCTACATCAAAGAAAGCTCAGCGGAAACATAACAAGCCGTACAGATCCTAAGGACACTAGAACCTGATGCTTTGATACCACATGTGACACCCCGACTAATTAAATACCGGGTAGCTACTCCATTATGAAATTAATAGAAAATGCCAAGTTGGTTCAATTCATAGCATCACTGTCGAAAACATTTTAATATTACTAACCACCTAGTATTTAAAAAGTAGGTTGTCCATTTTAATTAATAACTGATTAACATGCAATAAATGAATTATGAAAAGTTAACATAACCAACAATATAGTCACAATAGAATAACCATCCATTAAATAATGAGTCTGGAGGAAAAACTCCTCACAACAATCCAAATTTCGATATAATTAAATACAAAGTCCGCATCACTAAAATTAGTTACAACCCAAAGTCTGAAATAACTGAATAAGTAAAATGTCTCTAAAAGGAATGGGCGACATGCCCAACAAATGATAAAAACTGATAATGGAGTCAAGATCAGAAATGGAGGCGTCTACTGTCAAGGTCCTGTAACGTCCACAGCAGCTAAAACATGTCACCTGAATAAAACTCCTACACATGGTGTCCTTGTGGTTGGGCAACTAAAAAGGTTTTTACAAAAATAGATTTGAAAGCAAACGGGTCAGAGCCCGAATGTGAAAATAAATTTTAAAAATGCAAGGGTTTAATATCATTAAATAGTGAATATAAAGTACATGATAGTGTGTGCACTCACATGAGTTCCTCACCTCTCAACTAATTGTGCACTCCTATCGTACCCGTACCCATTTCTAGTTGCTCCCATATCTATCTAGTCCAATGCTAAATCTAACATTTCTATATGATATCCAACCCAAATCCCAACATCTTCTATTTACTAGAGTATTGTACCTTATTACACAGTTTCCCCACTTTAGAATTACAATTTATAATAAATCTTATATTTTCACTTTACAAACCGTAGCCATTATTTATACTCACAATTGTTCACGATAATTCATTTCAAACGCAGTATATTATTCTCACCAAAAATATACAATACTAGCACCCCGAGGCTAAGCTGCGGTGCTCATATACTCTGCTATCAAATCCCGGCACATCACGTACATGAGGACCACGTATTTTGAATCTCTCAGGAAACGTTTCATTAACAATAGTCACAAAGCAATGGAGGCGAACATAGTTCACATCACATGGGTCACGCACATACCTACGCTCCCATGATCTGCAGACTTATTAACTTCTCAATAAGCCCTTCTTTGACCTATGTCCTCGAGGTTCCAATCTAAATCCCCCCCGTAGGCACACAAAGATTAGATGGCCCTAAACGAACGCCAACCTCCCATGATAGCAAGTACGTTAGGTATGTCATACACAGATAACTACATATACTAAGCATTCTCACATCTTAGATATTAAAATATTTTGTTAGTGGTATACTTCTCGTTCTTATACCAACACTTAGTGTTATACATATCACATGTCCCCGGTTCATATGTATTTAATTTGTTGATTAATCTCACTTCGTGATTAGTTACTCGCTTCCCAATCCACAAATGACATCCGGTTTAAGACTTTAATTCTAAGTTTTACTCCTCAATGTACCCCAATCTCCCAACTATACCCACTAGTTAATAAGGGAAGGTTATCTCATCATTTAAATAAGTTTACGGGATACTAGAAATCAATTCAGGCCAAAATGGCCATTCTGTCAACTCGTTAGAAGTCTCGTTCGAACGAGTAAGTTCGAACGAAGGGCTTCGAACGAAATACCAACTCATTAGAAGTCATACTATCATCCCGTTAGAAGTTCGTTCGAACGAGGTCGTTCAAACGACCTGGGCAGGTCTTCTAACGAGATGGCAGTTTCAGCCCAGAAAGTCCCAATTCTGTTTTTCTCAATTCTTCTCCCCTCCAAATCCACCCTAAGACCATCCAAATTATGTTTTAACGTATATAAACCATTTCTAATCACCTTAGATCATTCCTTAACATATTTAAGGTGTTAAATCTTTATAAAAATCGTGGAATTACTATGAATCTTCAAATATATCTCCAAACCCTATGAACATGAACTCCTAATTTACTTATGTCTAATTACTCATCAGAAATCCATTTTTAAATCATCATATGTAACTATTCAAGCATTAGATCATTCCATTATCATACTACATGCAATACCTAACCCAAATTCAAAGTTTCTCCAACAATTTTCATGGGTTTTCTTCCAAAATTTTTAATAAAAGATAATTCCTACACTAAGCATGGAAGACATATTCAATGCATTAAAAATACTAAATCACTTGCCTTAGATTGTTCTTCAGATTTTGATGTTGGTGGAAGAAGGTTGATTCTCTCCTTTCTCTACAGATTTTCTCCCAAGGTTGGAGATGGTGGTTATGGGTTTTCTCTTGGGAACCTCTTCCAACTCTTCCTATAACTCCCGTAGCCCTCTAACTTGTCAAATGCTAGTAATGGGCTTAGTGGGTTACTAATAATGTATAATTAACTCTTAAAATTCGTAGGCTTTAATTCCCAAAATTTCAAAATTACCAAAATACCCTTTTAAGTTGCCGGTATGGTCTAAAAATTCCCCGGGACCCAAACTAAACCCCTGGCTAGTGTTTTCTGACTATTTCGACCCTTCCGGATTCGTTGGCGCACTCAAAATAACCATTCAGTTGATAAAAATAAAATTCACTTTTAATTCAAATAATTTCATTTCTGACGCGACTGACACGTGCGTCCCAACTAAATTTCCCAAATTGTCGTATTTCAGTCTCGCGACAATTTTTATATTTCCAATATTCATATATTTCCATATATACACAACATAATCAAATACCAACTCACATCTCGTTACTATCTATATCCGGATTAATTCTCAATTAATTCACATTTAATTTAATTAATCCCTTAAATAAATATCGATAAAATTACGAGGTATTACAATATTTGGGTCTTATCTGCAAACCAGGAGTCCTCCGGCTGTGCGATAGATTGCTGCATGGTATACTGGATGCGCACGAGGTGTTCGTGCCACTCGCGGTACCATTTTGGTGGCATTGGTGGTGCTCACCCCAACATGACATGTCTTCAAGACAAAGTGTGCCAGTTTTTGAATTTGTGTTTGGGTCCTATCCTCAAACCATGAGTCTTGTGACTGCGTGGATAGTTTCTAGGTGTTATATTGGGTGTGTAAGAGGTGTTTATGCCACTCGTAGTGTCGTTTGGGTCCCACTAGGGTGTACCACCACCCCTACGACATGTTTTCAAGACTAAGCGTGCCTATTTTTAAATTCGTGTTTGGGTCATATCATCAAATCAAGATTCTTCCTATCCTCAAACAAGGATTCTCGCCACTGTGTGGCTGATTGATATGTGTTACATTAGATGTTCACAACTTGTTCATGCCACTCGCGATGCCATTTGGGTGCCGCTGGGGGTGACCGCCCCCTCTGGGGCATTTTCAAGCCTAAGTGTTCCAGTTTTTGAATTCGTGTTTGGGTCCTATCTACAAACCAGGAGTCCCACGGCTGCGCGATATATTGATACATGTTATATTGGATGCGCACGAGCTGTTCATGCCACTCGCGGTACCGTTTGGGTGGCATTCCCAACGAGACATGTCTTCAAGACAAAGTGTGCTAGTTTTTGAATTTATTTTTGGATCCTATCCTCAAACTGAGAGTCTTGTGACTGTGTGGAAGGCTTCTAGGTGTTACATTGGACGTGTAAGAGGTCTTCATGCCACTCGTGGTGCCGTTTGGGTGCCACTGGGGGTGACCGCCACCCGTACGACACGTTTTCAAGCCTAAGCGTGCCTATTTTTCAATTCGTGTTTAGGTCATATCATCAAATAAAGAGTCTCATGGATGCATAATTGGTTGCTACGTGTTATGTTGGACGTGCATGAGGTGTTCATTCCACTCGCGGTTCTGTTTGGGTGCCGCTGGGGGTGCCCGTCCCCCCGCAGCACATTTTTAAGACTAAGTGTGCCTCTTTATGAATTCATGTCCTATGATCAAACTGGGAATCCCATGGCTTTGCGACCAGTTTCTACGCATTTTGTTGGACAAATATGATGTGTTCATACAACTCGTAGTGCCGTTTGTGTTCCACTGGGGTGCTCGCCCCCCACGACATATTTTCAAGCCTAAGTGTGTCTGTTTTCAAATTCGTGTTTGCGTTCTATCCTCAAATCGAGAGTCTCACAACTGTTCGTTTGATTAATATGTGTTATGATGGAAGAGAACGATGTCTCCATACCTCTCGCGATGCCGTTTAGGTGCCTCTGGGGGTTCCCGTCCACCCGTGGCATGTTTTCAATCCTAGGTGTTCCTATTTTTGAATTCATGTTTGGGTCGTATCCTCACACCGAGTGTCCCACTATTGTGCTATCGGTTGTTACGTGTTATGTTTGACACACACGAGCGTTCATATGACCCGCGGTGCCATTTAGGTGCTGCCCACCCCCGACAGCTATGTGACCAGTTGCTACGTTTTATGGTGGATGCACAAGAGGTAGTCGTGCCACTCGTTTCAAGCCTAAATGTGCCTGTTTCAAATTCGTGTCCTATCCTCAAACCAGGAGTCCTGTGACTATGCGGTCAGTTTCTATGTGTTATGTTGGATGCGTACGCAGTGTTCGTGCCACTCGTGGTGTCATTTAGGTGACACATTTTAATGCCTAAGTGTGCCTATTTTTGAATTCGTGTTCTTTCATCAAATTGTGAGTCCCGCAACTATGCTGCCGATTTTTATACGTTATGGTAGATGTGCATGAGGTTTTCATGACACTTTCAATACCATTTGGGTGCCTTTGGGAGTGCCCTCGTGCGTGACATGTTTTCTAGCCTAAGTGTGGCTATTTTTTAATTCATGTCCTATCCTCAAACTGTGTGTCCTGCGATTGCGCGATCGGTTGCTATGTATTACATTGGATGCATACGAGGTGATCATTCCACTTATGGTGCCATTTATGTGCCGCTGGGGTGGATGTCCTCTCCCCCTCCCGCAATAGGTTTTCAAGCCTAAGTGTGCCTGTTTTCGAATTCGTGTTTGGGTCCTATTTATAAATCAAGTAATCAAATGGCTTCGTTGACACTTTTTGGAGTTTGAAGCACTAGAGATATTTTTTAATTGTAAATCATTTAATTTATTTTGTTCATTTGGGGTATTATTTTTTGTTTTATTAGAAGTTTTGTTGTTGAATTTCATTATTGGCTTATATTGCGGTGCTTGGAGACACCATTATTTTCTCATTTATTTAAATTTATAATAATTCAAAAAAAATAAGGAAAGCGAGAAAGGAAAACCAGACAAGGTAGAGAGAGGGCATCCAAAGGCGAGGATTTAGAAGCCTCTCTACTTTGGGTCGGTAGGACTCTCGGGAATGACTAAGGGTAGGTGACCTTCCCCCCGGTCGACTCAACTCGGTCTTCACCTCACATGTTTAAAATCCGTGGGAGGTACATTTTTTATCACTCGCGAATCTCCTACAAAGGAGTCCATTCTTTTGTGCTGAACTGCTCTTATGTGATTTTTATTAAGGCATTGCATTTATTTTGGATGGTTTGATGAATTAATGAACCTAAAACCTCGACCCAGTCTTAAAACGAGAAGGGATTTCATCACCTAACTCACTCACTTATCCATTATGTGCTACCCTATCCATCATTAAATTTAAAATCAATCAACTAGCTAGCAAAGTAGGAGCACATTTTTGCAAAGGCGATCACAAAGATAAATTTTGTGCTTTTTTTCACCCGCGGATTAACTAAAATTTGGCTACCCCTTTAACTAATTTTGAAGATAAAAATTGGCTACGTGCTATTTAGCAATTATCCTTGACTTGTGTCTGTGTGTACAATTCAATTTTTTTTATAGTATGTTGTAGTGAGTTCATCCAATCACGAGTCCTAATATATTTTCTCCTGTATTTTCTTCCAAAAAATCAATATAAAGATTTTCTTCCTTTCTTTTTTCTAAAAATCCAAAAATATTATTTTCTCCTCATTTAGAAAAAACATCACATAAATATTTTCTTTCCTTTCAAAAAACATTTCAAAATTCAAAAAAAAAAATATTTCTCTCTTCATGGCAGAAAGAACGTCCCGTGCATGAATACTTTAGCCATTACCCATCGTCTTGAAGCATGTTTGCAGTTGAGCCTGAGTCTAACCTCCATACTTTTCTTAGTGGCTTCAACTCTTACACATAAACACCGTTGATACTCATGCATTGTCCATGCATGCATCTCACATTCCATCGCCTCTGATGATGAGTGTCAACGCGTCAAATTCTTTGTTGTGCACCTCTTTCTTTCATGTCGATCACTTGTCCCATGAGTGTCCATACTTTCCATATCCATTCGAACCAACCATGGCCAAGTGTATCCATATGACACTATTTCAGAATTCACTCCAGATTATTATCATGATATATCTAATGTCGAGTAGTGTGAGCAACCAAATTATTTATGGAGGATTGATCACCCTCCTACGCAATATGAATTCCAACCCCATATTGTAGATCATCGCGATTTCTGGCAGTCGCCATAGAAATCAAGTGCACACCATCCTGATCAGTTCCGTCACTATGCTCCGCATGACTATCAACCTCTTGTTTCTCACGGAGATGCTTATCCCGTGTATGAATAAATTGACCCCGTTCCACATACTTCATATGATTATTCTCCACTTCCTAATGTCAATAGCGAGTTGTGTCCACCTCAACCACCCACAAACACTTCACCACAATCATCCATATCCGCTCTCAAAAGCCTCTCGTAAAAGCTCATCCTCGTATAAGAGCAAACTACTCAATACCAAAATTAAGCCCTTCACTGGCTTGAACAAAGATGAAATGAAATTGAGTGTGTGAATGAGTCGGAGTTCCCCCGAAGTCAACCCAATGTTGCAACCACAAGGCGTGATGGTCAATTATCTTCTGCCTTAAATTTTGAGTGTGAGAAAACCTACCACACCGAGAATCTCAAAGTTGAGACCACCCTATGGTTCGGGCCCCACGTTTACAATTGTGTTGATTTATCCCTCGATTATGAGATTAATCCTAACCATGTCCCATTTAAGGAATCCATAATTAAGGTTCATATTCCCTCTCCCAATGAATCCAAAAATATGCTCGAATTTACACCTATTGACCCAATCGAATGTGTCCTCGAGACACTAATTTCTCATATGGTGTTTCCACCTATGAGTGCTCACCATTTTTTTAAGATTGCATCAGAGACGGTTCTCACTTCTCTTCATATGGATGATGTCACGCTATGCATGGCTCCATTTGAGACCAATATTTCTAGTGATTACTGTATCTCTAATCTTGGTGTCTCGTTTGACTTCATTCCCACGGATGGTGACACATTGGCGGATACTTTGATCTTTCCATCAGTTGATACCACACTCCCTCTTCAGGAGTACCTTGAGGATTATTTCGACCCTCAAGATGAGTGTGTATCCCCTACTCTCGAGTTAGATCAACTTCCTCCACCGATTATCCCTCCTGACCTACCCATCGTCTCACTCGACACCCCACCATATTTGGACCTTGTCCCCTTACCATTCTCATCGGCCCATTTAGGTGCTTTCTTAAAACTGCCACCCACCCTTGATCTCCATGATCCCACTCATGAGTCCTTCCTCCATCCCTCTATCCATGAGAGTATTTGTAGTGCTACTCTCCATTTATGTGACATTGATCTTGTTCCTTCACGCACACCACTTAATTGTGGTGTTGATTTTTCACCTTGCCAGCTCATCAATGTGTCACAATGTGACCATTATCATCATCCATTTATAGAAAGGTTGCATGCTTTTTCTGATCCCCACCCCATTCCACTTTCCAAACCATATTGACTTCCTCACTAACTAGAGAATCATGCTTATAGCGCCCTTGTTGCACTCACCTTTACGCTCAATCATGCCCGTGAACGGTGCCTCTTCATCCTCACCATTTCCTTTCTTCCATATACCTTTCTCCCCACCAACCCTTAGTCCACTGATGGTTTGCATCGTGTGAAGAACTTTTCCATACAAGTGCATTGATCTTTTAACCTTTATCCAACAAGACTGACTCTTCAGTCTTGTTTGGGGGTGATTATCATCACCCAATTTTTCTACCACCTCATGCTTTCATAGATTTTATTATCAGGGTGAGTTCCCTTCGGTGTGCCTAAATATGTTAAACTTAGAACTACCGGGAGGCAACTCATTGTTTGTGAGTATAAGTCTTATCCTATTTAGGGGTGTTGTTTCACACTGCCTAATGCTTTACCATGTTTATAGACTTGTGCACATTTTTTATCACTTTTTAAGTTCATCTTCGATACGTGGTCCTCTTCATTAGCGGTTTATTATGGTAATCTCTTTCCTCCCTTCTGCTCTCAATTTTAAAAATAATTTTCTTTAACACTCAGGACGATCTTCCTTTTTATTTGGGGTGGGGAATTTTATCAAAATCATACCTCTTTTAAATTTTTTAAAATTTTTAGGACTTTATTTTTAAAATTTTCATGTAGTTTCTTTCATCTCACTCATTGACATGGATTTTATGCCATCCATCTTTTAAAGTCTAGGAATTCAACTAGAGGATATATTTCTAAATAACTTATGTAATAGGTACCAAGGCATTTTGGACCATGAATTTCTAGACTTAACAAAATTTGCGCACTTGTCACGTCACTATGATTTAGAGTTGAAGAGTTCTAAAATTCTTAAGAAAATATTATGGATAACAAATGGAGACTTTAGATTGTGAGAT
Organism: Sambucus nigra; assembly: GCA_949130495.1. Lineage (NCBI taxonomy): Eukaryota > Viridiplantae > Streptophyta > Magnoliopsida > Dipsacales > Adoxaceae > Sambucus > Sambucus nigra. The sequence goes on along the minus strand of OX422222.1, from coordinate 185,687,093 downwards.
TTGTTCCTTTCACCTTTTAGAGAGTTTTACGCAATCTTTGAGTCAGAAGTTGATTCAACTTCCTTTGGGTCCTCATTTAAATCGTTGTGTGATCTCATTACTCTTTACTAATTCTTTACCTTGATCATTGAGAATGACATCACTTTTGAGTCATAAGAAACATGTGTCTTGTAGTTTGTCTCGAGCACCAAACTATTTTTGACCATACACCTACCATTTTTCCAGATCACATTATCATTCATTTCACCCATTATCTTTCCATATTTCCCATATCCTCATATATTCCCCACACCATCCATATATCATTTTCAATCTAATCAATTATTAAATCATTTTTTAGAAAAAGACCGTTTGAAATTCCAAATGTAAAATGCTTTCGTTATTAGTTTGGAAAGAAAAATGCATCGCAACAAAAAAAAAGGAAATAAATAGAAAATTGCAAAAAAGGAAAAAAAGAAGAAGAAAGCATGCAATCGTGGTTTTAGAAAATGAATACATTGGTTATTTAGATTACGTTCCACTCTTCTCAAAATCCATACCATCATATCATCCGTATTTTTAATTTCCATCCATTACATACATAGACCCCATTTTTCGTCCTTGGTAAGGTGTTCGAGCAAACGAGAAGTCTATATGGTGAATGGCTCGGCGTTCTCAATAGAGTGATTAACATTCTTTCATGAGATAATTTTTCTTTCTATTTTTGAGATTTTGAAGTTGAAGCATTGATTCCAAAAGGTGATCTAGAAATTACTCTTATGATATTCAACCCGTTTTGACTGATTCACCCCACACACGTTGAGTTCTAAGAATGATGTGCCTTGAGTATTCACTTAGATAAACATTCTATACACTTCAAGGTTGTATGGCTCAACATATATATATCTCATGATGGATTGTGTCATTATTCTACATCTAATAAAATATTGACTACCATTTGTAAATAATGAATTTTGTGGGTATATTCTTTGCAAACACTCACGAGACAAAACTCGTTCTATAGGTTTAAGGCTTGTATCATATGCTAAGTGCAATTGCAAGTCCCCATGAAAGTGGTTACTTTCTGTTTCTTATCTTTCTTTCTCTACTATTTTTGCTCGAGGACTAGCAAAGTTCATTTTTGGGGGGGGGGGGGGGGGGGGGGTGGAGGTGATAAGCACACAAAAGTGTTTAAATAAAACCCTAAATAGATAGTTTTTAATTGCTAATTCTCGATAAAATTGGCCTTACGTGCGCAATGACTATTTTGTAGGTTAAATGTCATTTGGGGCTTCAAACGCTTCAAATCATGGAAAATATGGCATTTATGTGGTTAAAATAGGGTAAACCTAATCCCCGTACCTATTAACCCATCTCTAAACCCGAACCTAACCTAAATCGAGTCCAGACCTATTTCGTGCCTTGTGTGTTTAGTTTGCACCTTTTAGATTTTTTTTAGATTTTTATTTCAGTGATTTATAATTTTTAGAATTTATTTTATATTATATTTTGAGTCATGTCTATTTTTAGGATTTATTTGTCCTTCGGCTATTTATATATATCTATATATATATATATATATATATATATATATTTTATGTATATGTGAGTTTTATTTTTTTAGTTTTATTAATTTTTTTTAGTTTAATTTTATTTTAAGTCTTTTTTCAGATTAGGAATTTAATTTCCTATGTATTATTGATTTTATATTTTCTCTAATTTTCTCTTATTTTTATTAGATTTGTGAATACTTATTTTTTTAGGTTAGGATTTTAATTTTTAATTTTTTTATTGGATTTTATTTTATTTTAGTTTTAATTTTATCTTTGTGTCTTAGAAAGTTTTGTTTTTGTCTTTAATTATGTGTAAATTCTATACTCACACAAAACCCCATACACTCTACCCTAAACTCACCCACACTCAAACACCTCTCCATCATCTTCAACCTCTCACCACCCACACACTCTCTTTCCTCTCACACCCATATTCACAACCCACTCACTCCAAACTTACTAACGCTCAATACCCATTTTGTCCCCATACCACCAACCAGAATCATTTACCTGGCTTACCCTTCCTCCACAACAAACGATACCTGGAACCTGCTCCCCTCCGGCCAGACCTCCCATACACGAACCCATTGAACTCGCTGCTTTAACACGCCGACCCTACTTGACCCGTAATTAAAGCTCCAAGAAACCCAAATCCTCACCTCCATATTGGGTGACCATCTCTGACCATAACCCAAACTCTGTCACCCGTGACTCAACCATTGTTGGCCATCACCACCCTTTTCATTTCCCTTATCTCTGAACACTTATCAAAACTCCACTCGAATATGGTAAACGCCGACCACCCACTTGCTCTAAATAGGAGCTCCCGAAAAACCCTCAGCCCATTTGCAATCAACGACACAAATCCTATTACCACTTACCCGATTTCTTACTGTGAAAACCAATAACACAATTCCAATATAAAGACCAACATGTTTAAATGTCCCTTGTCCTTTTCCCAAAATACCATTTAACCCCCAATATTCTCCACACCCTCATTAAATCCACATGCACATCTGTGCAATACCATACATACCCTTATCACCTCACACCCCTCATGCACACCATTAAGAATTCCCATATTACCCCCTAGCCACATACATCTTCCTATAAAAGAAATTTAAGACCCATTAGAAGCATTATGAGGTTAGAGAAGAAGACCTTAGAGAGAAAAACACCATTTTAGTCTAGTTCTTAAAGTAGGATATAGATTGTGTGAGGGAATTGAATTTGAGATATTAATTGTGAGTTTGAAGCTTCATTTGAAAATATTATAAGTTTGTAAAAACTCAAATTTATTGGGTTTGTTCTTCATTTCCATAGTTAAAACTGTTTAGTTCAAGGAGACTTCGTTCAAATTGTTCTCTTCTTTCTTCTATATTCTTATGCCTCTTATTTTGATATTGTTCCATTTTATGTGTAATAATATCGTCAAGTTGGGCTAAACACCCCTTTCAAGGGGTGGGATGAACCCTTGTTTAAGGTTATTTTAATTATTTAGTTTGTTTATTTGAAATTTCCTTCGAATGTTAATTTTGATCCTTCAACATTCAATTTACGTCTTGAGAGAGAGTAAATGATTTTCGAGAGAAAATAAAAAAATTCAAGATATAATACCCATTTTAGGATACAACTAGAGATAGGGGTTTCTCAAGTGTTGTATTATTCCATGAATTTCTAATCTAAATTTGATTTTCTATGTTTTATATGAATCTTGATGAATCAATCCTAGAAGGTGATTTATTAGAAAGGAGTGTAAATCTATTTTCTAGAGTTGTGGGGGTCTGAACATAATTATCTAAAAGGTTAGTGTTAATATTTCATTAGTGACGAGAGTTGACTTACAATTTTAACACTAATTTGGGAGATTTCATATGAGTAAATTAATTAATTAGAATAACTAGAATTTATGGTGTAGTCCCAATCCTTGATTGTTCGCACATTTATTTACCTCACTTTATCTCTGATTTTAGTGTGAGATTTTGTTCATCATTTTTAGTGACATAAATTAGTTATTTCACCAACCCAAATACAAAAAAAAATCATAAAAAAATAGAAAACAAAGAAAAAGAAAAAAGTAAGAAAAGTAATTAGAAAAATGAATTGCATGAATTTTCTTGTGCTTCACTCCTTAGAGTTTGATTGACATCCTTTCTTACCGTTATGTAAGTTTATATTATGTTTGTAGGTTTTCAAGGATTTTGATTAGAGACGCTTTCCCACAACGACATATTAAAAGGTTAGCTATCAGGGTGCCCTCCACCTGTGACACAATCTCAAGCGTAAGAGTGTTTGTTTTCCAATTCGTGTTTGCATCCTATCCTTAATCTCAGAGTCCCGTGATCGCGCAGTCGATTGCTATGTATTACGTTGGACACGCAATAGGTGTTCCTGTCACTCGTAATGCCATTTGGGTTTCGCTAGGGGCGCCCCCACAACCGGCACGTTGTTAAGACTAAGTGTGCTTGTTTTAAAATTTTTGTCATATCCCCAAACTGGGAGTCCCGCGACTATGCGACCAGTTTTTACGTCGGTGTTTGCACTACCTGCAATTCCGTTTGGGTGCTGTCGGGTGTCCGCCCTCACTCGCGACACATTTCCAAGTTTTGGTGTTCCTATTTTTGAATTCTCGTTTGAGTCCTATCTTCAAACCGTGAGTCCCCCGGATGCGCAACTGATTTCTGTTTGTTACTTTTGACACACACGAGGTTTCATGCCACTATCGGTGCCGTTTGGGTGACACACTGGGTGACCTCCCCCCTCCCCCGACACATTTTCAAGCCGAAGTGTGCCTATTTTTGAATTCTTCTCCTATCCTCAAAATAAGAGTTTCGGGGTTGCACGATCGATTGCGACATGTTACATTGGATGCGCAGGAGGTGTTCGTGCCATCGTGGTGCAATTTGGGTGTTGCTAGCGTGCCTTCCCCCCACGACATGTTTTGAAGCCTAAATGTGTCTGTTTTAAAATTCATTTTTGAGTCATGTCCTCAAATCAAGAGTCTTACGGTTGTGTGGATGAATGATACATGTTACGTTCGACACATACGAGGTGTTTGTGCCACTCGCAATGTAGTTTGGGTTCCGTTGGGGGGTGCCCGCCCCCGTAGCATGTTTTCAAGAAAAAGTAGACTTATTTTCGAATTCGTGTTTGGGTCCTATCCTCAAACCGAGAGTCGTTGTGTGGATGGTTGCTACGTGTTATGTTGGATGTGCAAGAGGTGTTCCTGCCACTCACGATGTCATTTGGGTTCCACTGGGGGTGCCCTCCCCCCTATGGCATGTTTTCAAGCATAAGTGTGCCAGTTTTCAAATTCTTTTTCGGCTCCTATCCTCAAACTGAGAGTCCCGCGGTTGCGCAACTAGTTGCTACATGTTACGTTGGATGCGCACGACGTGTTCATACTTGTTGTGTCATTTGGGTGCCGATGTGGGTGCCTATCCCCCGCGACGCATTTTTGAGCCTAAGTGTGCTATTTTTGAATTCCTGTCCTATCCTCAAAACGAGATTCCAACAGCTATGCGACTGGTTGCTATGTATTACATTGAATGTGCATGAGGTGTTTGTACAAGTTGCAGATCCATTTGTGTGCCACCAGGGTGCCTGTCGCCTCACGACTGGTTTTCAAGCCTAAGTGTGCCTATTTTTTATTTCATTTTTCGTTCCTATCCTCAAAACGGGAGTATGGCAGTTGCACAACCAATTGTTACATTTTAAGTTGGAATCACACGAGGTGTTCGTGCCACTCATGGTGCTGCTGGTTGTGCCCGCTCCATCGCCTCACATTTTTAAGCCTAAGTGTGCCTATTTTTGAATTCATGACCTTTACTCAAACTAGGAGTCCCGCGGCTTTGCCTTCGATTTCTATGTGTTACGTTGGATGCGCACGAGGTGTTCATAACGCTCTTAGTGCTGCTTGGTTGCCACTATGGGTGCCCTCACCCCCGTGACACGTTTTTAAGCCTAGGTGTGCCTATTTTCAAATTTGTTTCTTATCCTCAAACTGAGAGTCCCACTGCTATGCGACCTATTGCTACGTGTTACGTTGGATGCACATGAGGTTTTAGTTCCACTCGTGGCATCATTTAGATGCTACTGGGGTGCTCGCCCCCCACGACATGTTTTCAAGCCTAACCGTGCCTATTTTTGATTTCGTGTTTTGGTCCTATCATCAAACTAGGAGTCGGACAGTTTTTACATTGGACGCGCACGAGGTGTTCGTTCCACTCGCAGTGTCATTTGGTTGCCGTTGGGGGGTGACCGCCCCCTGTGGCATGTTTTTAAACCTAAGTGTGCCTACTTTTGAATTTGTGTTTGGGTCCTATCCACAAACCGAGAGTCTTGCGACTGTATGACCGCTTGCTATGTGTTATGTTGGACGCGCAGTTTGGGTTCCACTAGGGTGTCTGCCCCCCCGCGACATGTTTTCGACCCAAAGTGTGTCTAATTTGAATTTTTGGTCGTGTATCCTCAAATAGAGAGTCTTGTGATTGCTCAGACAATTTCCACATGTTACGTTGGACATACAAGAGGTGCTCATGCAACTCATAGTGCCGTTTAGTTGTCATTGGGGGTGCCCTCCCCCTACGACACATTTTCAAGCCTAAGTGTGCCTATTTCTGAATTCATGTTTGGATCTTATACTCAAACTGGGATTCCCATGGCTACACAATCTATTTCTACGTGTTATGTTGGATGCATACGAGGTGTTCTTGCCACCCGCAGTGTCATTTGTATGCCGCTAGGGGTGCATGTCCCCCGTGACATGTTTTAAACCCCCAGTGTTCCTATTTTTGATTTCATGTCCTATGATAGTACAAATATAGCACCCTGCCGCGAATGGTATGTTATTCTGCACATGATTACATTTCGCTACCTCCATCAGCAATGTGCGCGGCCGCTACTAAACTCGGAGTGCGGCCCTACCTCATACAGGGCATGACCCCTCATCAAGGGGCGCGTCCACCATCAACTTGTCGCGGACCCACCCAGTTCAGGGGGAGACACCTTTGTCTTTTGCCAGTTTCAGGATGCGGTGCTTAGGTTGTTTTCCTTACAAGCCGCATCCCTCTCCATCATAACCCCAGACTTTGTGCGTCACGTGAGCATATCTCTTATAAATAGAGGACCACACCTCAAAATGGGGGGAGGATTCCACACACACACCCGGGGAAGGTTCTACAGTACTGATACTCTGTACACATCCTCAATATACAACTCAGGGATCACTCATCCACATCGCAGCTAGCTCTTCGGCACACCGAAAGCCTCAGTCATCATGTATTCCCCTTTATTCTCATACTTGTACGCCTATTTAGGCATGATTATATTGTAAAATACCACACATATAATGAGAATGGAGCAACACAGTGGACGTAGGCATATTTTAGGGGATGAACCACTCTAAATCTTGTTTTCTCTCTATTTACTTGCTTGGTTTATTCATTACGTATTTTGCACTTTGACTTTCTTGGTTTATTCATTACGATTTCTCGTATCATCAGTTTGGCGCCGTCTGTGGGAACCGAGATATTTTAATCGTGTTCCTCTATATTTCGAGTTCTTTAAGACCTTATTTTATTCGTGGGGATCCTTTGGATCATTGTCTCACGAGTAGATTCTGGTTATCGAGCTCTATTTTATATTCACACCCTTAAATGGGTAATTTGTATATTCAGATTTGTTATGGTCTCTCTTTTATGACCTTGGATCTATCTTACATGCCCCTGTGATATCATTTCATCTAGATATTACTGAAAAGCATGATGGGCTTTACCCCTGAAAAGATGGATGGTTAGGGAAGAATTATGTTTACGCCCTTTTTGTTGTTCTTTGCCTATGATTTAGGGTTTATCATTAGAATTGTGCCATTATGTTCACCGAGAGGTTATTCTATCATGGATAGACCCTAGTAGGCAAGCTCTCCCCGTGTTTCGGGAGAAAAACTCAGTTTCTAGGTTTTGATTTTGGGATTAATTTCCCCCTCTGCCTAGCAAGGGATGCGGTAGGTAGTTTAGATACCTTCATGTTGCGGCTTGTGCTAGTGCGGTTATGTTACTGAACCTTCAAAACATCAAGGAACGGACTCGAGAGGTCTCTAGCTCAACCTTGGTGAATGTCATATAAAGGCCACGGTAGTGCACCTATGTGCTATACTGGCCTCGATACCTTTCAATAGTGCAACAGTACAACGCTGCATATCCATTTCCTACTTAGTTACTCCAATGTTTATGTGATTACTCACTTCTTCTAGTTTTGTCCCAGATTATACATATACTTTGCAAAGACTAACAAAAGTAGAAAATGGAAGGACAGCCCATCCAGAGCACAGAAATCAAAGATGAGATTGTACAGCTGTATAGTCACCTCAACCACCTCTATGACAGTCATGCTTCACTCCAGACCCAGGTCAACTATTTGACTCAGAGGGTACTAGTGATAGAGGTCACGACCTCACCGAATGTGGGCACGACACCCAAGAAGATAGATCCAACGGTCTTTACTGCCGCGATAGTCCAAGAGGATCCAGCCACGGAATCAGTCAGCGGGTGTCAAAAAAGGAGAGTAGAGAGGGTAGAGAAGAAATCTGGGGCCTACACTCTGTTGGCTTGCCCGATTGAAGAAATCTTTGAGTTCATCAAAGAAGACAAGTTGTTGATGTGTTCAGAAAAGCTAAGAGCTCCACCCCACAAGAGGAATAAAGCTACGTGGTGCATATTCCACCAGGACCATGGCCATAACACCGAGAAATGCTATTCTCAGAAGGATGAGGTTGAAAGGATGATTGGGCTAGGGATGTTGCGGAGGTTCCTCAAAGATGTTTACGGGATGCAGCCTAAACATTTTTTATGCTTATCCCCTATATCCAATCTGTCTTTACTTTATAGTGACAACTCCTCTTATGTTGTTTTAAACTAAACTTTGTGTTATCCTTACAAAGTCATATATATGAATAGTTATAAAACAAAGGTCACTTTTATAGTGTCATATTTTGATTCTCATTTCCATGAAATGTTATCTTATAAAGACCATTTTCGTCTTAAACAGATCCAGATCCGAGGTAATATGTTATATCGAGAATGATAATATCTGAATGGGCAACAATAACCGATAAGACGCCTGATTGTTCGAAAGTTGATGATAGTTTAAAGTGGCGAGAGCAAATATTGGAAGAAATTACACAAGTTGGACTGCAACATCACTCATAAGGGCTTCCAATGCCCGCTCTTGGCTTTAGGGATGCGTTATTAAGTTAAGAGACACGTAATATCTAGCCAGGGATGGCTTTACATATACATCCATAGCTGTGGGTGGCTTAATAACATAACCCAGCCTGGGGAGGCTTGAAAATATTCTATATGTTAGCTGTGGGTAGCTTAATAACATAACCCAGCCTGGGGAGGCTTGAAAATATCCTATATGTTAGCTGTGGGTGGCTTAATAACATAACCTAGCCTGGGAGGCTTGAAAATATCCTATATGTTAGCTGTGGGTGGCTTAATAACATAACCCAACCTGGGGAGGCTTTGAAAATATCCTATATTTTAGCTGTGGGTGGCTTAACATCATAACCCAGCATGGGGAGGCTTGATAAATCCCACTTACATATAGCAGGGCGATGCTAAGGAAGATGAAGGCCATACTTCTTGAAAGACAATTGAAGCATTACGGGAAAAGCTTAGCCTTCTCTATATTTCCCATAATGGTTGTATCACCCCCCGTGGCAGCCATTATCAAGCAGACGCAGTCCTATTCAAGCGACAACACTTCCAACCATTGGTGTAAGAAGCAGGGTGATTTGAACGTGCCACGGCCTATATGAAGTGCACTTGTGGTAATTTATGATGCAGTGCAACTATTAAAGCGACTAAGGGTTGATGAGGCCTATAAAGCTACTACTTGTGGGACAAAAGCACATCCCTATCAATATGGTTGCGGCATTAAGTAAATTTAGACTACCGCGTCTCTGATAATAGGGCTGTCATTCCAGTTATTTCAAGGAAAAAAGGGCTGCGGTCCGTGAACATGAGCAATGCGAATTATAGCTGCAGCCTGTAACCAGTTCTTGTGAAGGTTCCTTGACATTACTCGAGGGTGACACGACAGTTTAGTAAGAGCGGTTATCGAAGAAATATGTTATATTGCCGCGGACTTAATCTGTTATTTCCACAAGTTCACTCCAATAAGGAATTTTAATTATGTAAGGCAGTTGTATTCAAGCCATCATAGGAGTACATAAAGCATTCAATAAAGCATTGAAGCAAGAAAAAAAGAAGATGCAAAAAGAACAAGACAATGAGGCTAAAATAATTAATGCAAAAAAGGTGTTCGCAGCCTTGATATTATCAGTCAAGGTTACAAGCAAATGGATTGCAACCACTATAGTTTAAAATTACAAAAGGGACGCAGCCCTATATCAATGATAAAAAAAATAAACAATCTCACAAAGCAGCATCATCATGCTCATCACCCTCCTCACCATCCACGACTGTTTCAGTCTCTTCCTCCACGACCGTTTCCTCTGCTTCTACTCTCAGCCTAGCTTTCTCTTCAGCTGCGGCCTTGAGCTCAGCTATGTATTATTGATGCTCAGCATCACTGATCCCTCATGAAAGAACCTTCTCCGTCGGCTCAGGAAAATTCTTTATAATCCTATGTCGTAGATCTTGGTAGCCGTGGAGGTAGGCTCTATTATTGATGAGGAAGAAATCCCTAGAGCCTTTGAATGACTCCACCATGTGGTCAATGGCCAGCTAAAGATCATCGCCATGATTTTCCTTCATCTTCTTTATTACCGCGGTGGTGGGGTTTTTTAGGGCTCTGAATCCTCACCCTTGTATTTTGAACAGTCTTCAAACTTTCAAGAACCAAATATACATCCACGATAAATAATTATAATTGTTGCTAGAATTCCTTGAATCGACCTTTAGCAATTTTAGAGATGGCTGTGGCAACAGATCTCTAATTCCATTTGAGACCATTGTCGTGGCAGTGTATGTTTCCTTGTGATATAGGAGGTGGCTGCGACTAGTAGGGTCAGAGGGTAATCCCTTAGGTTCAATGAATTGAGTTGGCAGTGTTTTAGCCCATTAATAACTACGTTAGGGAAATAATTCCCATCAAACAAATATTTACTATTCATATGAAGAATCTTCCCATGGCTTTTTAATGTCTTTTTCAAACCATACTGGTTGCGATGCCTAACTGCAGACTCTGCTTTTCAGGTACTGCTGCAGCCATATGAGCTTTGACCAAGACGAATTTCTGAGAGGCTTTTGGGCAAAACATTTTGGAACTTCTCCTCCTAAACTCTCTTCCGTGCCCCCTCTGGGATCAATAGGGACTTGCCAACTAAGGGATTTCCCCAACTGCGTAATCGAGAGGCTTGCGGTTGTGTAGCTGGTTGCTATGTGTTACCTTGGATGCGCATGAGGTGTTCACACCCCCCGTTTTTCCATTTGGGTGTTACTGGGGGTGCTAATCCCCTAACACTTTTTGAAGCCTAAGTGTGCCTATTTTCAAATTCGTGTCCTGTTCTCAAACTGGGAGTCCTGCGGATGCATAACCAGTTGCTACGCGTTATGTCGGATGTGGACGAGGTGGTCGTTCCACTCGCGGTGCCATTTGGGTGCCGCTGTGGGTGCCCCCCGTGGTACATTTGTATGCCTAAGTGTGCTTATTTTTGAATTCGTGTCTAATCCTCAATCCAGGAGTCCCACGACTACGCGTTAAGTTTCTATGTGTTATGTTGGACGCGCATGCAATGTTCATCCCACTCGTGGTGCCGTTTTGTTGCTGCTGCTAGTGCCCACTCCTGTGGCACATTTTCAATCCTAGGGGTGTCTATTTTCGAATTTGTGTCCTATCCTCAAATAAGAAGTCACGCGGTTGTGCTATCAGTTGCTACATGTTTCGTTGGACATGCACGAGGTGTTAATGCCACTCGTGATGACGTTTAGATGCCACTGGGGTGCCCCCGTGACATGTCTTCAAGTCTGAATGTGCCTACTTTTGAATTCATGTTTGGGTCCTATCATCAAACAAAGAGTCCAACAGTTGCGTGGTCGATTGCTACATGTTAGTTTGGATGTGCATGAAGTGTTCGTGCCACTCACGATAGCGTTTCAGTGCCACTGGGGGTGCCATCCCCCGAAACAAGTTTTCAAGCCTAAGTGTGCCTGTTTTCAAATTCGTGTTTGGGTCATATTCTCCAATCGGGAGTCCCACAGTTACACGAACGATTGTTACGTTTTACATCGTACGTGAACGAGGTGTTCATGCCACTCGTGGTGCCTGTTGGGTGCCATTTGGGATGCCCGCCCCCCGCGGCATGTTTCCAAGCCAAATTGTGCCTATTTTCAAATTCCTATTTGGGTCTTATCCTCAAATCGAGAGTCTCATGACTGCTCAGATGGTTGCCACATGTTACATTGGACCTACCAGAGGTGTTCATTCCACTTACTGCATCATTTAGGTTCCATTGGGTGTGCTCGCCCTCTTACAACACATTTTCGACCATAAGTGTGCCTATTTTCGAATTTGTGTTTGGTTCCTATCCTCAAACCGTGAGTCCTATATCTACATAACAAGTTGCTACGTGTTACGTTGGACATACACAAAGTGTTTGTTCCACTCATAATGCAATTTTTGTGCCACGGGGGGTGCCCTTTCCCCAGCGGTACATTTCCAAGCCTAAGTGTGCCTATTTTCAAATTTGGGTCCTATCCTCAAACTGGGAGTCCCACGGTTGTTCAGTAGATTTCTACGTGTTACATTTACCGCGAATGAGGAGTTCATACCCCCACGGTTCCATTTGGGAGGTGTTGGGGTGTCATCCCCCGAAACATTTTGAAGCCTAAGCGTGTCTATTTTCCAATTCATGTCCTATCCTCAAATCGAGAGTCCCGTGGCTATGCGAATGGTTGCTACGTGTTGAGTTGGATGCACCAGAGTTGGTCTTGCCACTCGCGGTGCCATTTTGGTTCCGCTAGGGTTGCCCCCCCCCCCCCCCCCCCCATGGCATGTTTGCAAGCCTAAGTGTGCCTGTTTTTGAATTCGAGTCTTATCCTCAAACCAAGAGTCTCACAATTTTGTGATGGGTTTCTATGTGTTACGTTGGTCTCTCAAGCAGTGTTCGTTCCACTCGTGGTTCTGTATTGATGCCACTAGTGGTGCTCGGCCCCCACGACACGTTTTCAAGCCTAGGTTTGCCTATTTTTGAATTCGTCTTCTTTCCTCAAATTGAGAGTCCCACGACTGTACTATCAGTTTCTACATGTTACATTGGACACGCACCGGGTGTTCATGACACTTTCAATGCCGTTTGGGTGCCATTGGGTTCCCCCATCGCGACACATTTGCAAGCCTAAGTGTGCCTATTTTCAAATTCGTGTTTGGGTCTGATCCTCAAACTAGGAGTCCAACGGCTATGGGATTGGTTGCTATGTGTTAGGTTTGATGCACACGAGGTGTTCTGACACTCATGGTGCCATATAGGTGCCGCTGGGAGTGCCTGACCCCAAGGGCACATTTTCAAGCCTAAGTGAGCCTATTTTCAAATTTGTATTTTGGGTGACATCCTTAAACCGCACGTCCTGTGGCTGTGTGACTGATTGCCACATGTTATGTTGGACACGTACATGGTGTTCGTGCCACTTAGGGTGTTTTTTGGGTGACTCTAGGGTGCCCACCCTTGCTACATGTTTTCCACCCAAAGTGTGACTATTTTCGAATTCATGTTTGGGTTCTATCTTCAAATTAGGAATCCTGTGGCTGTGCGATCAATTTCTACATGTTACGTTGGACATATAAGAGTTTTTTCGTGCCACTCACAGTGTCATTTGTGTACCACTGGGTGTGCACGCCACCCATATGACGCGTTTTCAAGCTTAAGTGTGCCTATTTTAAATCCGTGTTTGGGTTCTATCTCTAAACCGAGAGTCCCGCGGTTGCATGGTTGGTTGCTACATGATACACTAGACACACAAGAGTTATTTTTGCCACTCGCAGTGCCGTTTGGGTACCACTGGGGGTACTCATCCCCCTCGACACGTTTTCAGACCTAAGTATGCCTATTTTTGAATTCGAGTTACGTTGGATGCACAAGAGTTGTTCTTTCCACTTGTAGTGCCGTTTGGGTGTTGCTTGGTGAGCCCGCCTCCGCGGCACATTTTCAAGCCTTGGTGTGCTTGTTTTTGAATTCGTGTTGGGGTCATATCCTCAAACTAGGAGCCCCACAGCTGCGCGACCGATTGCTAAGTGTTAAGTTGGATGTGAACGAGGTGTTCGTATAACTCGCGATGCCATTTGGGTGACGCTAGTGGTGCCCTACTCCACGACACATTTATAAGCCTATGTGTGCCTATTTTCATATTTGTGTTTGGGTCCTATCCTCAAATCGAGAGTTGCACGGATACGTGTCCAGTCGTAACATGTTATGTTGGATGCACACGAGGTGTTTGTGCCACTCGCGGTGCTGTGTGGGTGCCGGTTGGGGTTCCCATCCCCCGTGACACATTTTCAAGACTAAGTTTGCCTATTTTTGAAATTGTGTATGGGTCCTATCCTCAAAGTGAGAGTCTTGTATCTATGCGACTAGTTGTTAAGTGTTACATTGAACGTGCACGAGGTGTTCTTTCCACTCGCGGTGCCGTCTAGGTATCATTGGGACAAACCACCTCCCCATGACATGTTTTTAAGCCTAAGTATGCCAATTCGTGTCCTATCCTCAAACCATGAGTCTCGTGGCTATGCAGAAGGTTTCTACGTCTTACGTTGGATGATCACGAGGTGTTCGTGCCACTCATGGTGCCATTTAGTTTCTGTTGGTATCCCCCCAGTGGCATGTTTTCAAGCCTAAGTTTTCCTTTTTTTGAATTAGTATTTGGGTCATAACCTCAATCTAGGAGTCTGGTGACTGCATGGCTGGTAGCTACGTGTTACATTTGATGCACACGATGTATTTGTGGCACTAGCGGTACTGTTCTGGTGCCAGTGGGGTGCCCCCTCCAACCCGTAGTACATTTCAAAGCCTAGGTGTGCCTTTTTCTAAATTCGAGTTTGGGTCTTATCCTCAAGCTGCGAGTTCCGTGGCCATGCGACTGATTGCTACATGTTTTATGGGATCCGTATGAAGTGTTCGTGCCACTCATGATGCTGTTTGGGTTCCGTTGGGAGTGCCTACCCCGTGATATGTTTTCAAGCCAAAGTGTGCCTATTTTCAAATTTGTGTTTGGGTCCTATCTTCAAACCGAGAGAATATCGACAGGGAGATTGACTGCTACGTGTTACGTTGGATGCGCATGAGATTTTCATGCAACTCACGGTGCCTTATGGGTGTCACTGATGGTTCCTACTACATGCGACACATTTTCAAGCCTTGGTGTGCCTGTTTTCCAATTCATGCTTGGGTCCTATCGTCAAACCGTGAGTCCCGCAATTGCACGACCGATTGTTGTGTGTTACTTTGGATGGGCACTAGGTGCTTGTGCCACTTGCGATGGTGTTTGGGTGGCACTGGGGGGTGCTTGGCCCCGCTGTACGATATCAAAACTAAGTGTGACTATTTTCAAATTCGCGTCCTATTCTGAAACCACAAGTTCCTGCGGCTACGTGGATGATTACTATGTGTTCCGTTAGATGCGTACGAGGTTTTTGTGCCACTCGCGGTGCCGTTTGGGTGCCTCTGGGGGTGTTTTCCCCCCGCGAAATGTTTTCAAGACTAAGTATGCCAATTTTTGAATCCAGGTCCTATCCTCCAATCGGAAGTCATGCGAATGTGCGACCGGTTTTAATGTGTTATGTTGGATGCACACGAGGTGTTCATGCCTCTTGCGGTACCATTTCTGTGCTTATGGGAGTTTCTGCCCTCCCACTGCATGTTTTCAAGTCTAAGTGTGCATGTTTTGAATCCATGTTTGGGTTCTATCCTCAAATTGAGACTCCCATGGCTATGCGATCGATTTCTACGTGTTACGTTCGACATGCACGAGTTGTTTCTTCCTGTCGCAGTGTCGTTTGGGTGCTTCTAGGGGTGCTTCCCCACACGGCACATTTTTAAGCTTAAGTGTGCCCATTTTTGAATTCGTGTTATAACCTCAAATCGGGAGTGCCATAGATTCATGTCCAGTTTCTATGTTCTATATTGGATGTGTATAACGTGTTCGTGCCACCGTAGTGCCGTTTGCATGCCACTAGGGGTTCCCCCCACCACAGCACATGAATGGGGTGTTCCAGCTCCCGGTTCTGTTTGAGTGCCGTCGGGTGTGCTCTCCCCCTGCGACTGGAAGGCCGATTGCTACATGATACGTTAGATGCGTATAAGGTTTGCCGTTAGGGATGCTAGCCCCCCGACAAATTTTCAAGTCTAAGTGCTTGTTTTTGAATTCGTGTTTGGGTCATATCCTCAAATCAAGACTCCCACGTCTGCGCGACCGGTTGTTAAGTGTTATGTTGGGCGTGAACGAGCTGTTCCAACCATTCGTGGTGCCGTTTGGGTGGTGCCACTGGTGGTGCTAACCCCCCTTCGGAACATTTTCAGGTCAAAGTGTGTCTGTTTTCAAATGTGTGTCCTATCCTAAAAATTAGGAGTCACATAGTTGCACATCCGGTTGTTACATACTACGTTGGATTTTCATGAGGTGTTCATGCCACTCGCGGTGTCGTTTCGATGCCGCTTGGGTCCCCCCCCCCCACCCGCGACACATTTTGAAGCCAAACTGTGCCTATTTTCGAATTTGTGTTTGAATTATGTCTTCAAACTGTGAGTCTTGTGGTTGCACGAACAAATGCTATGTGTTACTTTAGACACACATAAGGTGTTGGTGCCACTCGTGGTGTCGGTTGGGTACCGCTGGGGGTGCTCATCCCCCCGCGGCACATTTTGAAACCTAAGTGTGCGTGATTTTGAATCTTGTCCTATCCTCAAATCGAGAGTCTCGTAGTTGTGAGACTAGTTGATACGTGTTATGTTGGATGCGCACGAGGTGTTTGTTACACTCGCGGTGTCATTTGTATACCGATGGGGGTTCTTGTCGCGCCGTAACATGTTTTCAAGCCTAATTGTGCCTGTATTTTGAATTTGTGTTTGGGTCATATCCTTAAATCGAGTGCTACGTTGCTACGTGACCGGTTGCTACGTGTTATGTTGGATGCCAACGAGGTGTTCCTTCCATTCGCGGTGCCGTTTGGGTGATTCTGGGGTGTGCTCACACCCCGTGGCACATTTTCAAGTCCGTGTGTGCCTATTTTTGAATTCGTATCCTATCCTCAAATCATGAGTCCCCCAGTTACACGTCCAGTTTCTATATGTTATGTTGGATGCACAAGAGCTGTTCGTGCCACTCGCGGCACCGTTTGGATGCCATTGGGGGTGCCCCCAGTATGTTTTCAAGTCTAAGTGTGCCTATTTTTGAATTTCGAGTTTGGGTCCTATCGTCAAATTAGGAGTCTCACGGCTAAGTAACCAGTTGTTACGTGGAAACACACGAGCTGTTAGTTCCCCTCGCGATGCTATTTGGGTGCCACTGGGGGTGCTCCCCCTCCCCCCCGTGGCACGTTTTCAAGCCTAAGTGTGCCTATTTTTGAATTCTTACCCTATCCTAAAATAAGGAGTCCTGCGGCTATGTGGCCAGTTGCTATGTGTTATGTTGGATACACATGAGGTGTTCATGCCACTTGTGGTGTTATTTGTATGCCATTGAGGTGTCTACCCCATACAACATATTTTCAAACCTAAGTGTGCCTATTTTCGAATTCGTGTTTCGGTCCTATCCTCAAATCGAGTGTGGTGTGGTTGCACGGTCGATTGCTACATGTGTCGATGGATACGCACAAGGTGTTGTTTCCATTCATGGTGCCATTTAGGGGACGCAGTGGGTGCTCAACCCTGCAATAAGTTTTCAAGCCTAAGTGTACCTATTTTTGAATTCGTGTCATATCCTCAAATTGGGAGTCCCATAGCTATCCCTCCATTTGCTACGTGTTACATTGGATGTGTACGAGGTGTTCGTGCCACTCGTGGTTTCGTTTGTTTACCACAGGTGTTCTTGTCCCCTCGCGACATGTTTGAAGGCCTAAGTGTGCCTATTCTCGAATTCATGTTTGGGTTTTATCCCCAAACTAGGAGTCCCATTGCTGTGTGGCTAGTTGCTACATTTTACGTTGAACGTGGAAGAGGTGTAAGTGCCACTCGCCGTGTCGTTTGGGAGTTCTCGCCTCCCCGCGACATGTTTTCAAGCCTAAGTTTGCCTATTTTTTAATTTGTGTTCTATCCTCAAATCATGAGTCTCGTGGATGAGCAATCGGTTACTATATTTTACGTTGATTACACACGAGGTTTTAGTTCCACTCATGGTGTCGTTTAGGTGCCACTGGGATGCCCCTCGGCATGTTTTAAAGCCTAAGTGTGCACTTTTTTGAATTTGTGTTTGGGTCCTATCCCAAAACCAGGAGTCTGGCAGCTGCGTGACCGACTGCTACGGGTTACATTGGATGTGCATGAGGTGTTTGTGACACTCACGGTGACATTTGGGTGATGATGGGGGTACCCCTTCCTACCACAACACATTTTGAAGCCTAAGGGTGATTTTTTTCTAATTCGATTTTGGGTCGTATCCTCAAACTCGGAGTCCCGTAAATATGAAACTCATTTCTAAATGTTACGTGGGGCGCGTATGAGGTGTGCGTGTCACTCGTGATACCATTTGGGTGTTGCTGGGGGTGTCTACCTCATGATATGTTTTCAAGACTAAGTGTGTCTATTTTCAAATTTGTGTTTGGGTCCTATCCTTAAGCTGGGACTCCCGTGACAGTGCGATTGATTACTACGTGTTATGTTGGACGTACATGAGGTGTTCGTGCTACTCGCAGTGCCATTTGGGTGTCGCTGATGGTGTGCACCCTCCGTGGCACATTTTCAAGCCTTGGTGTGCATACTTTTGAATTTGTGCTTGGGTTATATCATCAAATCGGGGGTCCCGTTGATGCACGTCCGGTTGCTATTTGTTATGCTAGATTCACACGAGGTGGTAATGCTATTAACATTACCATTTGGGTGCCGCTGGGGGTTCCCACACCCCCGGTCACATTTTGAAGACTAAGTGTGCCTATATTTGAATTCGTGTCATATCCTCGAATCGCGAGTCCTGTGGCTGCGTGGCTGGTTGCTATGTGTTATGTTGGACATGCACGAGGTGTTATGATACTCGCGGTTCCGTTTGGGTACCATAGGGGATGTTCTCCCCCGCGACATGTTTTCAAGACTAAGTGTGCCTGTTTTTGAATTTAGGTCCTATCCTCAAATCGAAAGTCATGCGTCTGCGCAATCGGTTGTTACATGTTATGTGAGACGCATACGAGGTGTTCATGCCACTTGCAGTGCTGTTTGGGTGCTGTTAGGGCCGCCTGCTCCCCCACGGCATGTTTTTAATTCTAAGAGTACCTGTTTTTGAATTTGTGTTTGGGTCCTATTCTCAACCCGAGGCTCCTGCAGCTGCGCGATCGGTTGCTACATTTTATATTGGATGCACACGAGGTGTTCCTACCATTCTTAATGCCATTTGGGTGCCGCTTGGGGTGGTAACCCCCCATGGAACGCTTTTAAAATTAAGTGTAGCTATTTTTCAAGCATAAGTGTGCCTATTTTTCAATTCTTGTTTCGATCTTATCCTCAAATCGCGATTTTCGCGGTTGCGCAGACGATTTCTTCATGTTATGTTGGACATGCACAAGGTGTTCCTGTCATTCGCGGTGCCATTTGGAGGACACAGGGGGTGTTCACCCCCCAACATGTTTTCAAGCCTAAGTGTGCTTGTTTTCGAATTCATGTCCTATACTCAAATCGGGAGTCCTGCAGCTGCACATACGGTTGCTACGTGTTACATTGAATGTGCACTATGTGTTCGTACCACTCGTGGTATCATTTATTTGTCGTTGGCTGTGCCCATCCCCCATGACACATTTTCAAGCCTAAGTGTGCCTATTCTCGAATTCGTGTTTGGGTCCTATTCTCAATCGGGGAGTCCCACAACTACACGATCGATTGCTAAGTGTTACGTTGGATGAACGCGAGGTGTTTATGCCAGTCGCGGTGCTATTTGGGGTTCCTATGGGTTTCCCCTTCCCCCGACATGTTTTCAAAGGTATGTATGCCTGTTTTAAATTTTGTGTTTTGGTTCTTTCCTCAAACTAGGAGTCCCAAAGATGCTCAGTCGGTTGTTACGTGTTACATTGGATGAACATGAGGAGTTCATTCCACTCGCAGTGCCATTAAGGAGACATTGGGGGTGCCCACCCCACCGCAACATTCTTTTAAGCCTAAGTGTGCCTAGTTTTGAATTCGTGTTTGGGTCCTATCCTCAAATCGGGAGTCTCGCGGTTGCGTGACCGGTTTCTACGTGTTACATTGGAGGCACACGAGGTGTTAATGCCACTTGTGGTGCTGTTTGGGTGCCACTGGGGGCACTCGATCCCACGCGGGATGTTTACAAGCCTAAGAGTGCCAATTTCCAAATTCATGTCCTATTCTAAAATAGGGAGTCCCACGTTGGTACGTGTTACGTTTAACGCGCACGAGGTGATTCGTGCCACTCACGGTGCCATTTAGGTGCCTCTAGGGGTTTTTGCCCCCCTCTCAAGACACATTTTCATGCCTATGTGTTTCTGTTTTCGAATTCGTGTTCTATTCTAAAATTGGGAGTCCCACGACTATGCAACCAATTGCTATGTGTTATGTTGGATGTGCACGAGGTGTTCGTGCCACTTGTGGTGACCTTTGTGTTCCGTTGAGGGTGACAACCTCCCTGTGGTACATTTGCAAGCCTAAGTGTGTCTATTTTCAAATTTGTCTCCTATACTCAAATCGGGCATCCCACGACTACGCGATTGGCTGCTACATGTTAAGTTGGACGTGCATGAGGTGTTCATACCACCCGCGGTGTAGTTTTGGTGCCTCTAGTGGTGCTCACCACCTCGCGACACATTTTCAAGCCTAAATGTACCTTTTTTCGAATTTGTGTTTGTGTCATATCCTCAAACCGAGAGTCCCTTGAATACACAGTCGGTTGATACATGTTACATTGGACACGCATGAGATTTCGTGCCACTCGCAGTGCCGTTTGGGTGCCGCTGAGGGTGCTTCCCCCCCACGACACATTTTCAAGAATAAGTGTGCCTATTTTCGAATTTTTTTGTATTTCACACACACCATTCTACTCTAGAAAGACATTACTTTGTCTTTGAAGCTTTCTCAAGTTCCCAACACCTTATAGAACCTAAGATGGAGAATCCCAAATATGAGGTGGAGTACAAATCCACTGCTAACGATTCTTGGTAAACCTCTCCACTAAATTTCCTTGAACACTATCTATCCATGAAGCTCTTAAACTTACCCGACTCTTATGACAAGAAATTGAGTTCCCACCATTTTAAAACCTCGCAGGCCATTGATAACTTTTATGAGAGGTTCATTCCTGTATCTTAACAAGCATAGGAAAATCACTTCTCCAAAATAATCAAATGCATCACTGATAGGAAACAATTCGTTTATACGGGTATCAATATATCTTCATTATTTGAATGATACTCGTATGGACGTATGGACGAGTTGTTTACATACAGTGCCCACCATGTTTGCCTAGTGTATAATTCTTCCATACAGTGACCGCAATCACTCATAGGAAATAATTCGTTCATACATCCATACGAGTATCAGTCAAAGAATCCAACACACACTGATAATCATATGGACGAATTATTTCCTATTAGTGATGCCTTTGATTATTTTGGAGCAATGGTTGTCCTGTACTTGTCCGGATACAGGCTTGAACCTCTGTCAAAAGTTGTCAACGGCCTGCGGGGTTTTTGAAATAGTGGTCACTAAATTTCTCGTCATAAGAGTCGAGGAAGTTTAAGGGCTTCATGATCAAATATTAATCATGCACAATCAGTCAATAGGTGTACCAGACGTCCTCGATGGTGGATTTGTACTCCACCTCATATTCGGGATTCTCTATGTTAAGCTTTATATGGCGTTTGGAACTTGGGAAAGTGTCAAAGGTAGTGTAGTGTCTATCGAGAGTAACATAGTGTGTGTGTGAAATATAACAAAATTCAAAACATGCACACTTATGCTTGAAAATGTGTCGGGGGGAGGCGACATGCCCAACGACACCCAAATGACACCACGAGGGGAACAAACAACTCGTGTGTGTCCAACATAACACGTAGAAATCGTCCGCACAGCTACGGGACTCCTAATTTATGTGACACCTCGACTAATTAAATACCGGGTAGATACTCCTTTATTAAATCAAGACAAAATTCCAAGTTGGTTCAGTTAATAGCATCACTGTCGAAAACAATTTAATGATTACTAACCACCTAGTATTTAAAAAGTAAGTTGCCAATTTTAAGTTAAGTCTGATTAACATGCAATAAAAGAATAATGGAAGAACAACATAATCCATTCACTATAACGAAGTAATGAAATAACTAACAAATAGTAATAAGTCCGGAGGAAAACTCCTCACAACAATCCCACAACTGAAAATAATATGACAAGTCTGAATCCTGAAT
This sequence comes from Sambucus nigra, assembly GCA_949130495.1. NCBI lineage: Eukaryota > Viridiplantae > Streptophyta > Magnoliopsida > Dipsacales > Adoxaceae > Sambucus > Sambucus nigra. The sequence continues at coordinate 185,664,987 of OX422222.1, read as the reverse complement.
TAATTACATGCCCGAAGTCTGAATAACTGAAATAAATGGAATGCCTCTAAAGAAATGGGAGACATGCCCTACAACTGATAAATGCTGAATATAGAGTCAATATAGATGAAGCGTCTACAAGTAAAGTCATGTAACTTCCACAAACAGCTACATCTCGTCACCTGAATGAGGATCCTAAGCATGGTGTCCTTGTGGCTGGGCACCTAAAATGGTTTTTACAAAAATAGATTTGAAAGCAAATGGGTCAGAGCCCGAAAGTGGAAATCATTTTAAAAACAGCAAGTGTTTTAATAACATTTAAAACAAAGAATGCAAAATACATGTTAGGACGTGCTCTCACGTGAAATACTCACCTCTCGTCTAACTGTGCACTCCTAACGTTCCTGTACCCATTCATGTGTTTTCTCATAACTATTTAGTTCAAAAGAGTTTCTAACACTTCTACTCGGTTCACGTTTTAATTCCAACCTTAACAATTAAATAGAGAGTTCTACTTTAATTCAGATTCTCAATTTGTAATACAATTCACTATCGGTTAACCCATTATGTTTTCTCAAAACATTACCATAATTATATTCACAATAAAAACATGGAAGTTCCCATTAATTAAGTGTATATTATTCACGTCATAAATATACAATACAAGCACCCCAAGACTAAGCTGCGGTGCACACATACTCTGCTATCCATCCTGGTACATCACGTACATAAGGATCACGCATTCCGAATCTCTCAGGAATCGTTCTCAGATAACAACATTCACAAACAATGGAGGCGAACATAGTCACATCACATGGGTCACGCACATACCTGCGCTCCCACGATCAGCAGACTTACTAACATCCCAATAAGTCCTTCTCTGACCTATGTTCATCGAGGTACCAGTCTAAATCCGGGCAACACAAGGATTAGAGGGCCCTAAGCGAACGTAAACCTCCCGTGATAGCAAGTATGGTAGGTATGTCATACACATAAAAATCATATGCTAAGCATTCACACATCTTAGATATCTCAATATTAATAAAGGTATACTCTACATCCTCATACCATTATTCCCATTATTATATATTTTAAGTCTCCCGATAATATAGAGTTTAAACTGTCGACACGTCACACGTCATAGTTTCTTATACTTAAAACCTATCTTAAATAGATTAATAAGTTCCTATTATTCCCACATATAACATTATCATTCCTAAGGTCCTTACTTCTGCCCCGAACCTCATTTCATCACTTATTCTAATTTACACTTTTAACCCAAATATTATCTCACTTATCGCATTCCATTCGATTTAGAATAATTCCTCAAATTGAATTCTAATTAAGGTCCAAATTTCATAGCCATGCCTACTGGTCTTCCTTAAGTTTAAGGGTATTCATAAGGTCTCCAATAATATTTTCCAAGGGTTCACATCAATAAAAATTTAAATAGGGAAAACTTTACTCATTCTGGGCAGGTCGATCGATCGACCTTTACCTTCGATCGATCGATGGTGGTCGATCGATCGACTGATGAATGTCAATCGATTGAATGCACCAGGTATGGCTACGGACTGCTTCGTTTTGCAGTTTTCAACTCATCACAAAACATCCATAACAAGCATGAAACTCCAAGAGTACGTTATATTATCATCATACAACCATCCTACAACAGTATTAACGTTCTAAAACCAATAATTCATCATTCAAGGGCTTTGTTTGGGTCAATTCTTCATCAAGAATTTCAGTTTTCTATTTCTTTCAAGAACATTAATAAACTTCTTCTAAAATCCATTTTTAGATCATCAATGGTCATAATTCTGAATTCATAATTCATCCAGATTGTTTCTACATGCAGTCCCTAATATAGTTCATAGTTTTACATCTTCAAATTCATGGGTCTAATCAATCTTCCAAGATAAATTTGATAATTTCCTAAACAGGGAAAGCATAGCATTGAATCAACTGGAATTAAACCACTTGCCTTAATCTTTCTCTGAATTTGAGCGAATCTTGAAGGTTGAATCTGTTCTCTCTCTCTCTCTCTGCAGAATTCTCCTCTTCCTCTCTCTCTCTACAAGTTCTTCTCAAGGTGATAATGGAGGTGGGGTTGGTTTTTGCCAAGTTTTAAAGTTTCTAACTTCTCCCGTATCCCACTACCTAAATTGGGGTTGGAAATGGCTTAGTGGGTTAAGACTAAGTCAGATTTTTAACTCTAATTTTCGTGGGTTTTAATTACCCAATTTCCGAAATTACTAAAATGCCCTTATAAGTTATCGATATGGCCCAATAATGCCCCGGGACCTAAACTTAACCCCCGGCTAGTGTTTTCTGACTATTTCGACCCTTCCGGACTCGTTGGCGCACTCAAAATGACCATACGGGTGATAAAAATAAAATTCACTTTTTAATTCAAATAAATATATTCCTGACGCGACTGTCACGCGCATCCCAACAAAATTTTCCAAATTGCCGTATTTCAATCTCGCGACAATTTCAATAGTTCCAATATTCATATATTGCCATATATACACATCATAATCAAATACTAACTCACATCTCGTTAATATTTTATCCGGATTAATTCTCAATTAATTCACATTTAATTCAATTAATCCCATAAATAAATATCACAAAAATACGGGGTATTACATACTTCCCCCCTAATAACTGAATTTCGTCCCAAAATTCGGAACTAGAAAGTACCTGGTAAGAACAACTATGGATAACGTTCGCGCATCTCATCCTCGCGCTCCCATGTGGACTCCTCGACATTATGATGTCGCCACTGAACACGCACTAACGGGACTATCTTTGACCGCAGTTTCCTCTCACTTCGGTCCAAAATAGCAATCGGCCCCTCCTCGTAGGAACTATCATGCTGGAGATCGATGTCCTCCAAAGCAATATGAGAATGAGCCAAATCGTCTCTAAGATATTTCCTTAGCGAGGAAATATGAAATACATCATGAATCCTATGCAAATTCTCCGGTAACCCAAGTCTATACGCAACCGGTCTAATCCGCTCAATAATAGGAAATGGTCCCACATATCTCGGTGCCAACTTCCCTTTCTTCCCGAAACGCATAATCCCCTTCATTGGAGATACTCTGAGCAAAACTTTGTCCCCCACTTGGAACTCTCTGAAGAACCTCTTCGCATCAGCATAGCTCTTCTGTCGATCCTGAGCTACCCGAATGCGACTCCGAATCACTTTTATCCTTGCCGAAGTATCCTGAATCACTTCCGGTCCAAGTAGTTTGTTGTCCCCCACTTCCAACCAACATGCTGGTGAACGACAAGGTCTACCGTACAACGCCTAAAATGGAGCCATGCCAATGGTGAACTGGTAGGAGTTGTTGTAAGCAAACTCCACCAGTGGAAGATACTACTCCCATCCACCCCCAAAATCAATGATACTCATACGTAGCATGTCCTCCAACATCTTGTTCGTACGCTCGGTTTGCCCATCGGTCTGCGGGTGATACGCCGTACTCAACCGCAACTCCGTGCCCATGGCCTCCTGAAAACTCTCCCAAAACCGCGAAACAAATATTTTGTCTCGGTCAGACACGATATTTAGGGGAACACCGTGAAGTCTCACTATCTCTACAATAAAGAGATGGGCATACTGTCCCGCAGTGTAGTCTGTCCTTACGGGTAGAAAATGAGAGACTTTGGTCAATCTATCCACAATTACCTAAATGGAGTCGTGACCTCTCTGGGATGTAGGCAACCCCGTGATAAAGTCCATGGAGATGCTCTCCCACATCCACATCGGGACCTCCAACGGTTGTAGAAGTCCTGCCGGTCTCTGATGATCCACTTTTACTAGCTGACAAGTGGCGCATTTCGAAACAAACGCGGCAATATCTCTCTACATCCCTCTCCACCAATACTGTCGTCTCATGTCTTGGTACATTTTGTCCCCACCGGGATGTACCGCGAATCGTGAGCCGTGCGACTCTTCCATCACATCGTGCTGTAATTTCTCCTCTTCCGGAACTACCAATCTCCCATTGAAGCGTAATCCCCGTCTGAGCTAACGATATAGGACTCGGCTCCCTATGCTAATAATAGAACTATCTGCTCCTGACAGAACGAGTCATTTGCCTGTGCCCTTACTACCTTCGTGACAATCTGAGGTGTAACGGTCATCACAGACATGAATGATCGGGCCACTGCATCCTGGTGTCCCAACTCCTTCCACTTAGCCTTCCACACCCCTGCCACCTCATCTACTGGCCTACGGCTCAACGCGTCTGCTACTACGTTAGCCTTCCCCGGGTGATACTGGATATCAAACTGATAGTCCTTCACAAACTCAAGCCACCTTCGTTGCCGCATATTCAACTCTTTTTGCATGAATAGGTACTGTAGGGACTTGTGGTCCGTGAACAATCGAAACTTTTCCCCCAAAAGGTAATGTCTCCATATCCGAAGGGCAAATACAACTGCCGCCAACTCCAAGTCATGGGTAGGGTAATTCTTCTCATGAGGCTTAAGCTTACGGGAAGCATAAGCTATGGTCTGACTCTCCTGCTGCAATACACCCCCAAGTCCTTGCAAGGACGCATCGGTGTAAACTAGATACTCAACTACCGATCTCGGTAATGCTAACACAGGTGCTGAGGTCAACTTATCCTTCAACTCATCGAATGCCAAATGACAGGCATCACTCCAGATGAATAGCACACCCTTACGAGTCAGATGTGTCAAAGGACCCGCTATCTTCGAAAATCCCCAAATGAATCTTCTGTAGTATCCTGCTAGACCCAAGAAACTACGGATCTCTATCGGTGTCATGGGCTGTCCCCACTCCCTCACCGCGGATACTTTCCCTGGATCAACAGATATCCCCCGGTCAGAAATAATATGTCCCCAAAACTGGACCTCCTTCAGCAAAAACCCGCACTTCTCATATTTTGCATACAACTCGTTCTGATGTAGCGTCTGTAAAACTTGCCTCAAATGCTCAGCGTACTCCTCCTCTGTCTGGGAGTAGACCAGAATATCATCAATGAAGACAATGACAAACTGATCTAGGATATCCCTGAACACCCTATTCATCAAGTCCATAAACACGGCTGGAGCATTGGTCAAACCAAAAGGCATAACCCAAAACTCGTAAGAACCATATCTCGATAAGAACGCAGTCTTCGAGACATCCTCTTCCCTGATACGCAACTGATGGTATCCCGATCTCAAATCAATCTTTGAGAAGAAAGAAGCCCCTCTAAGCTGGTCGAATAGGTCATCGATTCGAGGCAACGGATACTTATTCCGTATCGTGACCTTGTTCAACTCTCGGTAATCCACACACAATCTTAACGATCCATCCCTCTTCTTCACGAACAACACAGGGGCACACCACGGCGAGGTACTCCTCCGTATAAACCCCTGTCCCAACAACTTCTCAATCTGATCTCGTAGCTCTCGCATCTCTGCCGGAGCCATACGGTACGGTGCCCGTGCTATAGGTCTCGTATCTGGTAATAAGTCTATGACAAAGTCTATCTCTCGACTGGGAGGTAGGCCTGGTATCTCCTGAAACACATCGTAATACTCCCTGACAACCGGGATCGAATCTAATGGGATCACAACTTCCTTAGAGGTATCCTCCTCTAGGTAGTACAAATGAGCGGTCGAGCCTCCCTCTAGGCGAGGCATCTCCACTACAAACATCTCTTGCCCCGGAATGGAAAAAACAATGCTCCCACCGAAGCAATCAATCATGGCTCTATAATCGGCGAGCCAATCCATACCGATAATTAGATCGTGCACATGCATATCTAATACCAACATATCTGCAGGTAATACCAAACTACCAATCTCTACCCCCACTTCCCGGCATATAAAGAAAATAAGTGACCCACTCCCCAATGGTGAGTCTACACACGTCACTGTGCTCTCTGCTGTGGCTAACAACCCTAAGGCTTTCGCAAAATGTGTAGCTATAAAATAATGCGTTGCCCCCGTATCAAACAAACCCCGACCCATAGTACCATGGATAGGAAACATACCCTCAATCGCGGGTGGTGCCTGTGGAGCTTCTGCCTGGTGGATGTTATAGAAACGTCCATACTGTAACTGTCCCGGCTGCACAGGAACTGCTGGAATGGCTGGAAGAGCTGGCACCTGGGATGGAGCTGGGAGAGCAGGTGGAAAAAGTGGCCTCTGTGGCTCATGTCGAGCACCATGCTGCTGCTGCGAGGCCCTGCCCCTATTAGGACAGTCCTAGCATTTATGGCCAGTCTTGCCACAAACGAAACACTTCCCCAGGAAGTTTCCCCCTCTCTGTCCCTGCTGCCCCCGGCCCTGGTGGCCGTTACCGTTCCTCCACTGGCCCTGCTGAAACTGCTGTTGACCATTCTGACCCTGCTGGTTCTGATGGCCGTTCGGACCCTGATGGCCCTGCCGGAAACCTCCCTGTCCATGCCTGAAGTTCCCCGTTCTGAACCTCTTATGATCCCCCTGCTGGGAACCCTGATCACCCTGTCTCTGCCCCTGAACAGAATGTGCCCCACTGGCACCATTTCCCCCAGTCCTGCCCAGATGGCTGGACTCTCCTGACCTATGGCCTTCAGTCATGTGAAAGCGATGATCCTGGAAGTGTAACAGTGCAGCGTTAACCACATCCGAATAAGTGGCTAACGAGAGGTTCCCTAACAAGTGCTGACGAATCCTCCATGTCAACCCATCCGTAAATTTATGTATCTTCTTCTCCTCTGTCGGTATCTCATCCGGAATAATGTTCAGAAGATCAATGAATTCGGCCTCATACTCGGCCACAGTCTTACCCTCCTGCTTGAGGTTCATCAACTTCCTCCTCATCTCCATGTGAACAGCTGACGGAAAGTACTTGCGGTCAAACCGCACCCAAAACTCCTGGATAGTGAGAGTATCCCTCTCCTCCACGGTGATAATAGACTCCAACCACTGCAGTGCAGACCCCACTAGCTCAAAGGTAGCTAGTATCTGCTTCTGGACATCGGTGCACTCATACATCCTCAGGTGCCATTGAATGCCCTTCCTCCACTGACTCGAAACTACCACATCGGAGCTACCTGCGAACTTCGGAGGGTGTGCTTTCTGAAAAGCATCACGTACACGTTCCCAAGCAGACGAGAATGCATGAGCCTGAACTGGCGCGACTATCGGCGCCTAAGGTGGTGCCTGCTGAACTACAGCTAGTGCGGCATTTACCGCCTGAGCCACAATTGCTGCAACCTCGGCGGCATTCATCGTGCCCTGAACTGGTGCAGGCTGTGGTTCTGATGTAGCATCCCTGGGAACCCATTGTGCACGTCGTGGAGGCATCTGAAATAAGAATGAAGTTTATAATTTCGCAGTTATAAACTTAAAATAGCTGAAGAACGTAGCAAATACAAAAGAATACAACAGTCCAAAAATATAGGGCTCTACATCAAAGAAAGCTCAGTGGAAACATAATAAGCCGTACAGATCCTAAAGGACACTAGAACCTGATGCTCTGATACCACCTGTGACACCCCGACTAATTAAATACCGGGTAGCTACTCCTTTATTAAATCAATACAAAATGCCAAGTTGGTTCAGTTAATAGCATCACTGTCGAAAACATTTTAATGATTACTAACCACCTAGTATTTAAAAAGTAAGTTACCAATTTTAAGTTAAGTCTGATTAACATGCAATAAAAGAATAATGGAAGAACAACATAATCCATTCACCATAACGAAGTAATGAAATAACCAACAAATAGTAATAAGTCCGGAGGAAAACTCCTCACAACAATCCCACAACTGAAAATAATATGACAAGTCTGAATCCTGAATTAATTACATGCCCGAAGTCTGAATAACTGAAATAAATGAAATGCCTCTAAAGAAATGGGCGACATGCCCTACAACTGATAAATGCTGAATATAGAGTCAATATAGATGAAGCGTCTACAAGTAAAGTCCTATAACTTCCATAAACAGCTACAGCTCGTCACCTGAATGAGGATCCTAAGCATGGTGTCCTTGTGGCTGGGCACCTAAAATGGTTTTTACAAAAATAGATTTGAAAGAAAATGGGTCAGAGCCCGAAAGTGGAAATCATTTTAAAAACAGCAAGTGTTTTAATAACATTTAAAACAAAGAATGCAAAATACATGTTAGGACGTGCTCTCACGTGAAATACTCACCTCTCGTCTAACTGTGCACTCCTAACGTTCCTGTACCCATTCATGTGTTTTCTCATAACTATTTAGTTCAAAAAAGTTTCTAACACTTCTACTCGGTTCACGTTTTAATTCCAACCTTAACAATTAAATAGAGAGTTCTACTTTAATTCAGATTCTCAATTTGTAATACAATTCACTATCGGTTAACCCGTTATGTTTTCTCAAAACATTACCATAATTATATTCACAATAACAACATGGAAGTTCCCATTAATTAAGTGTATATTATTCACGTCATAAATATACAATACAAGCACCCCAAGACTAAGCTGCGGTGCACACATACTGCTATCCATCCCGGTACATCACGTACATAAGGATCACGCATTCCGAATCTCTCAGGAATCGTTCTCATATAACAACAATCACAAACAATGGAGGCGAACACAGTCACATCACACGGGTCACGCACATACCTGCGCTCCCACGATCAGCAGACTTATTAACATCCCAATAAGTCCTTCTCTGACCTATGTTCATCGAGGTACCAGTCTAAATCTGGGCAACATAAGGATTAGAGGGCCCTAAGCGAATGTAAACCTCCCGTGATAGCAAGTATGGTAGGTATGTCATACACATAAAAATCATATGCTAAGCATTCACACATCTTATATATCCCAATATTAATAAAGGTATACTCTACATCCTCATACCATTATTCCCATTATTATATATTTTAAGTCTCCTGATAATATAGAGTTTAAACTGTCGACACGTCACGTGTCATAGTTTCTTATACTTAAAACCTATCTTAAATAGATTAATAAGTTCCTATTATTCCCACATATAACATTATCATTCCTAAGGTCCTCACTTCTTCCCCGAACCTCATTTCATCACTTATTCTAATTTAAACTTTTAACCCAAATATTATCTCACTTATCGCATTCCATTCGATTTAGAATAATTCCTCAAATTGAATTCTAATTAAGGTCCAAATTTCATAGCCATGCCTACTGGTCTTCCTTAAGTTTAAGGTTATTCATAAGGTCTCCAATAATATTTTCCAAGGGTTCACATCAATAAAAATTTAAATAGGGAAAACTTTACTCATTCTGGGCAGGTCGATCGATCGACCTTTACCTTCGATCGATCGATGGTGGTCGATCGATCGACTGATGAATGTCGATCGATCGAACGCACCAGGTATGGCTACGGACTGCTTCGTTTTGCAGTTTTCAAATCATCACAAAACATCCATAACAAGCATGAAACTCCAAGAGTACGTTATATTATCATCATACAACCACCCTACAACAGTATTAACGTTCTAAAACCAATAATTCATCATTCAAGGGCTTTATTTGGGTCAATTCTTCATCAAGAATTTCAGTTTTCTATTTCTTTCAAGAACATTAATAAACTTCTTCTAAAATCCATTTTTAGATCATCAATGGTCATAATTCTGAATTCATAATTCATCCAGATTGTTTCTACATGCAGTCCCTAATATAGTTCATAGTTTTACATCTTCAAATTCATGGGTCTATTCAATCTTCCAAGATAAATTTGATAATTTCCTAAACAGGGAAAGCATAGCATTGAATCAACTGGAATTAAACCACTTGCCTTAATCTTTCTCTGAATTTGAGCGAATCTTGAAGGTTGAATCTGTTCTCTCTCTCTCTCTGCAGAATTCTCCTCTTCCTCTCTCTCTCTACAAGTTCTTCTCAAGGTGATAATGGAGGTGGGGTTGGTTTTTGCCAAGTTTTAAAGTTTCTAACTTCTCCCGTATCCCACTACCTAAATTGGGGTTGGAAATGGCTTAGTGGGTTAAGACTAAGTCAGATTTTTAACTCTAATTTTCGTGGGTTTTAATTACCCAATTTCCGAAATTACTAAAATGCCCTTATAAGTTACCGGTATGGCCCAATAATGCCCCGGGACCTAAAGTTAACCCCCGGCTAGTGTTTTCTGACTATTTCGACCCTTCCGGACTCGTTGGCGCACTCAAAATGACCATACGGGTGATAAAAATAAAATTCACTTTTTAATTCAAATAAATATATTCTTGACGCGACTGTCACGCGCGTCCCAACAAAATTTACCAAATTGCCGTATTTCAATCTCGCGACAATTTCAATAGTTCCAATATTCATATATTGCCATATATACACATCGTAATCAAATACTAACTCACATCTCGTTAATATTTTATCCGGATTAATTCTCAATTAATTCACATTTAATTCAATTAATCCCATAAATAAATATCACAAAAATACGGGGTATTACATACTTCCCCCCTAATAACTGAATTTCGTCCCGAAATTCGGAACTAGAAAGTACCTGGTAAGAACAACTCTGGATAACGTTCGCGCATCTCATCCTCGCGCTCCCATGTGGACTCCTCGACATTATGATGTCGCCATTGAACACGCACTAACGGGACTATCTTTGACCGCAGTTTCCTCTCACTTCGGTCCAAAATAGCAATCGGCCCCTCCTCGTAGGAACTATCATGCTGGAGATCGATGTCCTCCAAAGCAATATGAGAATGAGCCAAATCGTCTCTAAGATATTTCCTTAGCGAGGAAATATGAAATACATCATGAATCCTATGCAAATTCTCCGGTAACCCAAGTCTATACGCAACCGGTCTAATCCGCTCAATAATAGGAAATGGTCCCACATATCTCGGTGCCAACTTCCCTTTCTTCCCGAAACGCATAATCCCCTTCATTGGAGATACTCTGAGCAAAACTTTGTCCCCCACTTGGAACTCTCTGAAGAACCTCTTCGCATCAGCATAGCTCTTCTGTCGATCCTGAGCTACCCGAATGCGACTCCGAATCACTTTTATCCTTGCCGAAGTATCCTGAATCACTTCCGGTCCAAGTAGTTTGTTGTCCCCCACTTCCAACCAACATGCTGGTGAACGACAAGGTCTACCGTACAACGCCTAAAATGGAGCCATGCCAATGGTGAACTGGTAGGAGTTGTTGTAAGCAAACTCCACCAGTGGAAGATACTACTCCCATCCACCCCCAAAATCAATGATACTCATACGTAGCATGTCCTCCAACATCTTGTTCGTACGCTCGGTTTGCCCATCGGTCTGCGGGTGATACGCCGTACTCAACCGCAACTCCGTGCCCATGGCCTCCTGAAAACTCTCCCAAAACCGCGAAACAAATATTTTGTCTCGGTCAGACACGATATTTAGGGGAACACCGTGAAGTCTCACTATCTCTACAATAAAGAGATGGGCATACTGTCCCGCAGTGTAGTCTGTCCTTACGGGTAGAAAATGAGAGACTTTGGTCAATCTATCCACAATTACCTAAATGGAGTCGTGACCTCTCTGGGATGTAGGCAACCCCGTGATAAAGTCCATGGAGATGCTCTCCCACATCCACATCGGGACCTCCAACGGTTGTAGAAGTCCTGCCGGTCTCTGATGATCCACTTTTACTAGCTGACAAGTGGCGCATTTCGAAACAAACGCGGCAATATCTCTCTACATCCCTCTCCACCAATACTGTCGTCTCATGTCTTGGTACATTTTGTCCCCACCGGGATGTACCGCGAATCGTGAGCCGTGCGACTCTTCCATCACATCGTGCTGTAATTTCTCCTCTTCCGGAACTACCAATCTCCCATTGAAGCATAATCCCCGTCTGAGCTAACGATATAGGACTCGGCTCCCTATGCTAATAATAGAACTATCTGCTCCTGACAGAACGAGTCATTTGCCTGTGCCCTTACTACCTTCGTGACAATCTGAGGTGTAACGGTCATCACAGACATGAATGATCGGGCCACTGCATCCTGGTGTCCCAACTCCTTCCACTTAGCCTTCCACACCCCTGCCACCTCATCTACTGGCCTACGGCTCAACGCGTCTGCTACTACGTTAGCCTTCCCCGGGTGATACTGGATATCAAACTGATAGTCCTTCACAAACTCAAGCCACCTTCGTTGCCGCATATTCAACTCTTTTTGCATGAATAGGTACTGTAGGGACTTGTGGTCCGTGAACAATCGAAACTTTTCCCCCAAAAGGTAATGTTTCCATATCCGAAGGGCAAATACAACTGCCGCCAACTCCAAGTCATGGGTAGGGTAATTCTTCTCATGAGGCTTAAGCTTACGGGAAGCATAAGCTATGGTCTGACTCTCCTGCTGCAATACACCCCCAAGTCCTTGCAAGGACGCATCGGTGTAAACTAGATACTCAACTACCGATCTCGGTAATGCTAACACAGGTGCTGAGGTCAACTTATCCTTCAACTCATCGAATGCCAAATGACAGGCATCACTCCAGATGAATAGCACACCCTTACGAGTCAGATGTGTCAAAGGACCCGCTATCTTCGAAAATCCCCGAATGAATCTTCTGTAGTATCCTGCTAGACCCAAGAAACTACGGATCTCTATCGGTGTCGTGGGCTGTCCCCACTCCCTCACCGCGGATACTTTCCCTGGATCAACAGATATCCCCCGGTCAGAAATAATATGTCCCCAAAACTGGACCTCCTTCAGCAAAAACCCGCACTTCTCATATTTTGCATACAACTCGTTCTGATGTAGCGTCTGTAAAACTTGCCTCAAATGCTCAGCGTACTCCTCCTCTGTCTGGGAGTAGACCAGAATATCATCAATGAAGACAATGACAAACTGATCTAGGATATCCCTGAACACCCTATTCATCAAGTCCATAAACACGGCTGGAGCATTGGTCAAACCAAAAGGCATAACCCAAAACTCGTAAGAACCATATCTCGATAAGAACGCAGTCTTCGAGACATCCTCTTCCCTGATACGCAACTGATGGTATCCCGATCTCAAATCAATCTTTGAGAAGAAAGAAGCCCCTCTAAGCTGGTCGAATAGGTCATCGATTCGAGGCAACGGATACTTATTCCGTATCGTGACCTTGTTCAACTCTCGGTAATCCACACACAATCTTAACGATCCATCCCTCTTCTTCACGAACAACACAGGGGCACACCACGGCGAGGTACTCCTCCGTATAAACCCCTGTCCCAACAACTTCTCAATCTGATCTCGTAGCTCTCGCATCTCTGCCGGAGCCATACGGTACGGTGCCCGTGCTATAGGTCTCGTATCTGGTAATAAGTCTATGACAAAGTCTATCTCTCGACTGGGAGGTAGGCCTGGTATCTCCTGAAACACATCGTAATACTCCCTGACAACCGGGATCGAATCTAATGGGATCACAACTTCCTTAGAGGTATCCTCCTCTAGGTAGTACAAATGAGCGGTCGAGCCTCCCTCTAGGCGAGGCATCTCCACTACAAACATCTCTTGCCCCGGAATGGAAAAAACAATGCTCCCACCGAAGCAATCAATCATGGCTCTATAATCGGCGAGCCAATCCATACCGATAATTAGATCGTGCACATGCATATCTAATACCAACATATCTGCAGGTAATACCAAACTACCAATCTCTACCCCCACTTCCCGGCATATAAAGAAAATAAGTGACCCACTCCCCAATGGTGAGTCTACACACGTCACTGTGCTCTCTGCTGTGGCTAACAACCCTAAGGCTTTCGCAAAATGTGTAGCTATAAAATAATGCGTTGCCCCCGTATCAAACAAACCCCGACCCATAGTACCATGGATAGAAAACATACCCTCAATCGCGGGTGGTGCCTGTGGAGCTTCTGCCTGGTGGATGTTATAGAAACGTCCATACTGTAACTGTCCCGGCTGCACAGGAACTGCTGGAATGGCTGGAAGAGCTGGCACCTGGGATGGAGCTGGGAGAGCAGGTGGAAAAAGTGGCCTCTGTGGCTCATGTCGAGCACCATGCTGCTGCTGCGAGGCCCTGCCCCTATTAGGACAGTCCTAGCATTTATGGCCAGTCTTGCCACAAACGAAACACTTCCCCAGGAAGTTTCCCCCTCTCTGTCCCTGCTGCCCCCGGCCCTGGTGGCCGTTACCGTTCCTCCACTGGCCCTGCTGAAACTGCTGTTGACCATTCTGACCCTGCTGGTTCTGATGGCCGTTCGGACCCTGATGGCCCTGCCGGAAACCTCCCTGTCCGTGCCTGAAGTTCCCCGTTCTGAACCTCTTATGATCCCCCTGCTGGGAACCCTGATCACCCTGTCTCTGCCCCTGAACAGAATGTGCCCCACTGGCACCATTTCCCCCAGTCCTGCCCAGATGGCTGGACTCTCCTGACCTATGGCCTTCAGTCATGTGAAAGCGATGATCCTGGAAGTGTAACAGTGCAGCGTTAACCACATCCGAATAAGTGGCTAACGAGAGGTTCCCTAACAAGTGCTGACGAATCCTCCATGTCAACCCATCCGTAAATTTATGTATCTTCTTCTCCTCTGTCGGTATCTCATCCGGAATAATGTTCAGAAGATCAATGAATTCGGCCTCATACTCGGCCACAGTCTTACCCTCCTGCTTGAGGTTCATCAACTTCCTCCTCATCTCCATGTGAACAGCTGACGGAAAGTACTTGCGGTCAAACCGCACCCAAAACTCCTGGATAGTGAGAGTATCCCTCTCCTCCACGGTGATAATAGACTCCAACCACTGCAGTGCAGACCCCACTAGCTCAAAGGTAGCTAGTATCTGCTTCTGGACATCGGTGCACTCATACATCCTCAGGTGCCATTGAATGCCCTTCCTCCACTGACTCGAAACTACCACATCGGAGCTACCTGCGAACTCCGGAGGGTGTGCTTTCTGAAAAGCATCACGTACACGTTCCCAAGCAGACGAGAATGCATGAGCCTGAACTGGCGCGACTATCGGCGCCTAAGGTGGTGCCTGCTGAACTACAGCTAGTGCGGCATTTACCGCCTGAGCCACAATTGCTGCAACCTCGGCGGCATTCATCGTGCCCTGAACTGGTGCAGGCTGTGGTTCTGATGTAGCATCCCTGGGAACCCATTGTGCACATCGTGGAGGCATTTGAAATAAGAATGAAGTTTATAATTTCGCAGTTATAAACTTAAAATAGCTGAAGAACGTAGCAAATACAAAAGAATACAACAGTCCTAAAATATAGGGCTCTACATCAAAGAAAGCTCAGTGGAAACATAATAAGCCGTACAGATCCTAAAGGACACTAGAACCTGATGCTCTGATACCACCTGTGACACCCCGACTAATTAAATACCGGGTAGCTACTCCTTTATTAAATCAATACAAAATGCCAAGTTGGTTCAGTTAATAGCATCACTGTCGAAAACATTTTAATGATTACTAACCACCTAGTATTTAAAAAGTAAGTTACCAATTTTAAGTTAAGTCTGATTAACATGCAATAAAAGAATAATGGAAGAACAACATAATCCATTCACCATAACGAAGTAATGAAATAACCAACAAATAGTAATAAGTCCGGAGGAAAACTCCTCACAACAATCCCACAACTGAAAATAATATGACAAGTCTGAATCCTGAATTAATTACATGCCCGAAGTCTGAATAATTGAAATAAATGAAATGCCTCTAAAGAAATGGGCGACATGCCCTACAACTGATAAATGCTGAATATAGAGTCAATATAGATGAAGCGTCTACAAGTAAAGTCCTGTAACTTCCATAAACAGCTACAGCTCGTCACCTGAATGAGGATCCTAAGCATGGTGTCCTTGTGGCTGGGCACCTAAAATGGTTTTTACAAAAATAGATTTGAAAGAAAATGGGTCAGAGCCCGAAAGTGGAAATCATTTTAAAAACAGCAAGTGTTTTAATAACATTTAAAACAAAGAATGCAAAATACATGTTAGGACGTGCTCTCACGTGAAATACTCACCTCTCGTCTAACTGTGCACTCCTAACGTTCCTGTACCCATTCATGTGTTTTCTCATAACTATTTAGTTCAAAAAAGTTTCTAACACTTCTACTCGGTTCACGTTTTAATTCCAACCTTAACAATTAAATAGAGAGTTCTACTTTAATTCAGATTCTCAATTTGTAATACAATTCACTATCGGTTAACCCGTTATGTTTTCTCAAAACATTACCATAATTATATTCACAATAACAACATGGAAGTTCCCATTAATTAAGTGTATATTATTCACGTCATAAATATACAATACAAGCACCCCAAGACTAAGCTGCGGTGCACACATACTGCTATCCATCCCGGTACATCACGTACATAAGGATCACGCATTTCGAATCTCTCAGGAATCGTTCTCATATAACAACAATCACAAACAATGGAGGCGAACACAGTCACATCACACGGGTCACGCATATACCTGTGCTCCCACGATCAGCAGACTTATTAACATCCCAATAAGTCCTTCTCTGACCTATGTTCATCGAGGTACCAGTCTAAATCTGGGCAACATAAGGATTAGAGGGCCCTAAGCGAATGTAAACCTCCCGTGATAGCAAGTATGGTAGGTATGTCATACACATAAAAATCATATGCTAAGCATTCACACATCTTAGATATCCCAATATTAATAAAGGTATACTCTACATCCTCATACCATTATTCCCATTATTATATATTTTAAGTCTCCTGATAATATAGAGTTTAAACTGTCGACACGTCACGCGTCATAGTTTCTTATACTTAAAACCTATCTTAAATAGATTAATAAGTTCCTATTATTCCCACATATAACATTATCATTCCTAAGGTCCTCACTTCTTCCCCGAACCTCATTTCATCACTTATTCTAATTTAAACTTTTAACCCAAATATTATCTCACTTATCGCATTCCATTCGATTTAGAATAATTCCTCAAATTGAATTCTAATTAAGGTCCAAATTTCATAGCCATGCCTACTGGTCTTCCTTAAGTTTAAGGTTATTCATAAGGTCTCCAATAATATTTTCCAAGGGTTCACATCAATAAAAATTTAAATAGGGAAAACTTTACTCATTCTGGGCAGGTCGATCGATCGACCTTTACCTTCGATCGATCGATGGTGGTCGATCGATCGACTGATGAATGTCGATCGATCGAACGCACCAGGTATGGCTACGGACTGCTTCGTTTTGCAGTTTTCAAATCATCACAAAACATCCATAACAAGCATGAAACTCCAAGAGTACGTTATATTATCATCATACAACCACCCTACAACAGTATTAACGTTCTAAAACCAATAATTCATCATTCAAGGGCTTTATTTGGGTCAATTCTTCATCAAGAATTTCAGTTTTCTATTTCTTTCAAGAACATTAATAAACTTCTTCTAAAATCCATTTTTAGATCATCAATGGTCATAATTCTGAATTCATAATTCATCCAGATTGTTTCTACATGCAGTCCCTAATATAGTTCATAGTTTTACATCTTCAAATTCATGGGTCTATTCAATCTTCCAAGATAAATTTGATAATTTCCTAAACAGGGAAAGCATAGCATTGAATCAACTGGAATTAAACCACTTGCCTTAATCTTTCTCTGAATTTGAGCGAATCTTGAAGGTTGAATCTGTTCTCTCTCTCTCTCTGCAGAATTCTCCTCTTCCTCTCTCTCTCTACAAGTTCTTCTCAAGGTGATAATGGAGGTGGGGTTGGTTTTTGCCAAGTTTTAAAGTTTCTAACTTCTCCCGTATCCCACTACCTAAATTGGGGTTGGAAATGGCTTAGTGGGTTAAGACTAAGTCAGATTTTTAACTCTAATTTTCGTGGGTTTTAATTACCCAATTTCCGAAATTACTAAAATGCCCTTATAAGTTACCGGTATGGCCCAATAATGCCCCGGGACCTAAAGTTAACCCCCGGCTAGTGTTTTCTGACTATTTCGACCCTTCCGGACTCGTTGGCGCACTCAAAATGACCATATGGGTGATAAAAATAAAATTCACTTTTTAATTCAAATAAATATATTCTTGACGCGACTGTCACGCGCGTCCCAACAAAATTTACCAAATTGCCGTATTTCAATCTCGCGACAATTTCAATAGTTCCAATATTCATATATTGCCATATATACACATCGTAATCAAATACTAACTCACATCTCGTTAATATTTTATCCGGATTAATTCTCAATTAATTCACATTTAATTCAATTAATCCCATAAATAAATATCACAAAAATACGGGGTATTACATACTTCCCCCCTAATAACTGAATTTCGTCCCGAAATTCGGAACTAGAAAGTACCTGGTAAGAACAACTCTGGATAACGTTCGCGCATCTCATCCTCGCGCTCCCATGTGGACTCCTCGACATTATGATGTCGCCACTGAACACGCACTAACAGGACTATCTTTGACCGCAGTTTCCTCTCACTTCGGTCCAAAATAGCAATCGGCCCCTCCTCGTAGGAACTATCATGCTGGAGATCGATGTCCTCCAAAGCAATATGAGAATGAGCCAAATCGTCTCTAAGATATTTCCTTAGCGAGGAAATATGAAATACATCATGAATCCTATGCAAATTCTTCGGTAACCCAAGTCTATACGCAACCGGTCCAATCCGCTCAATAATAGGAAATGGTCCCACATATCTCGGTGCCAACTTCCCTTTCTTCCCGAAACGCATAATCCCCTTCATAGGAGATACTCTGAGCAAAACTTGGTTCCCCACTTGGAACTCTCTGAAGAACCACTTCGCATCAGCATAGCTCTTCTGTCGATCCTGAGCTACCCGAATGCGACTCCGAATCACTTCTATCCTTGCCGAAGTATCCTGAATCATTTCTGGTCCAAGTAGTTTGTTGTCCCCCACTTCCAACCAACATGCTGGTGAACGACAAGGTCTACCGTACAATGCCTCAAATGGAGCCATGCCAATGGTGAACTGGTAGGAGTTGTTGTAAGCAAACTCCACCAATGGAAGATACTGCTCCCATCCATCCCCAAAACAATGATACTCATACGTAGCATGTCCTCCAACATCTTGTTCGTACGCTCGATTTGCCCATCGGTCTGTGGGTGATACGCCGTACTCAACCGCAACTCCGTGCCCATGGCCTCCTAAAAACTCTCCCAAAACCGCGAAACAAATATTTTGTCTCGGTCAGACACGATATTTAGGGGAACACCGTGAAGTCTCACTATCTCTACAATAAAGAGATGGGCATACTGTCCCGCAGTGTAGTCTGTCCTTACGGGTAGAAAATGAGAGACTTTGGTCAATCTGTCCACAATTACCCAAATGGAGTCGTGACCTCTCTGGGATGCAGACAACCCCGTGATAAAGTCCATGGAGATGCTCTCCCACATCCACATCGGGACCTCCAACGGTTGTAGAAGTCCTGCCGGTCTCTGATGATCCACTTTTACTAGCTGACAAGTGACGCATTTCGAAACAAACGCGGCAATATCTCTCTTCATCCCGCTCCACCAATACTGTCGTCTCATGTCTTGGTACATTTTGTCCCCACCGGGATGTACCGCGAATCGTGAGACTCTGCCATCACATCGTGCCGTACTTTTGGCTATATTTATTTTTGGGATTAATTAATTAAATGCGTATTAATTGGAAATTAATCCGGGTTATAAATACTAATGATATGCGAGTTTGTATTTGATTATGTGCATATATGATTATATATGAAATTGGAATTATGAAATTTGTCGTGAGATTTATATACGGCAATTTGGGAATTTTGTTGAGACGCGTGAGACCGCTGCGTCATGGTATATTATGTTAATTATAAAAGTGATTTTTATTTCTATTATCCGTATGGTCGTTTTGAGTGCGCCAACGCGTCCGGAAGGGTCGAAATAGTCAGAAAACACTAGCCGGGGGTATAGTTTGGATTTCGGGGTATTTTTAGGCCATACCGGCATCATAAAGGGTATTTTGGTAATTTTACATTTTGAGGAATTAAAAGTGACGAAAATTGGGAGTTTTAATCTGATGTGGATTTAACCCACTAAACCCACTAACCAACCCATATTAACCCATTAAGCTACGAAGGCTATCATTAGGTTTACAACTTTCCCAAAAGAAAACCCTAGCCACCTTAAGCCACCATTGGAGAAGAAGCTTGGAGAAGAGAAGAAATTCTGCAGAAATCTTCACCAAACCAACACCAAAATCAGAAATCGAATCAAGGCAAGTGTTTTAATTATATTTAAATTCGTAGAATGTTCCTTCCATGTTAGAAAATTGAAGAATATCAATTGTTCTTGAAAGATAATGAAAACCCATGTAGTTTAGAACATAGAACTTGAAAATCTTGAGGAAAATTGCATGTAGAATGATAGGTAGATGATTATTCTCATGATATTTGTGTTTGGAAGAAATTAAAATGGATTTAGATTGGATTAATTCATGATTCAAAAAGCTAGGGTTCATGTTCTTGATAATTGGGGAAAAAGTTTAGAGATTTGTAAATTTGGTTGATGTTAGGATGGATTAATCCTTCAAAATGTGTTAGGATGTGATTATAATATGTTTAGGATTGTTTAGAGACCTTAAAACGATTGTTGGGACTTAGTTTAGAAGAGATTTGAGGAGTAAGAATGGTGAAAAAACGAGATTAGACAAATCTGGGACGAATCTGGTAGGTCGTTAGAAGCCCCTGCCTAGGTCATTCGAACGAGCTTCTAACGAATTGACCAGTCGTTCTAACGAAAGGGATCCTCGTTCGATAACTTCGTTCGAACGAGATCTAGTTAGAAGGTACAGTTCGTTTGAACGAACTGGAATCTCGTTCTAACAGTCTCGTTCGAACGAGACTTCTAACGAGTTGACAGAGGGATCTCGTTCGAACAGTCTCGTTCGAACGAGACTTCTAACGAGTTGACAGTTTGGGCCTTTTTGGACTGTTTTGATTTTTGGAGTCCCGTAAACTTGTTCGAGGATATAGATAACCTTCCTTTGATGATGTAAGGATAGATTTGGGACTTTTGGGTTATTACGAGGAGTAAATTTATATACGAGAGATTTAATTCAATGAACCGTTTGGGTTGAGACGTGAGTGTCTACTATGACGTGAGAATAGATTATGGCGCGTATGATGATAAACCGGAATAGTATAAATTGCGATAATTATAAGTTAGTACGAGAATGCGATATGTACTACGATTAAACTACGGGATTACTAAGATGTGTGTTTACTTAGTATTGGTATATGAATTGTGTGTATGACATACCTAGCATACTTGCAATCACGGGAGGTTTGCGTTCGCTTATGGCCCTCTAATCCTTGTGTTGCCCGGATTTAGACTGGTTACCTTGATGAACATAGGTCATAGAAAGACTTATTGGGATATTAATAAGTCCGCTGATCGTGGGAGCGTAGGTATGTGCGTGACCCATGTGATGTGACTGTGTTCGCCTCCATTGTTTGTGATGTTGTTATCTGTGAACTATTCCTGAGAGATTCGGAATATGTAATCCTTATGTACGTGATGTACCGGGATGGATAGCAGAGTATGTGTGCACCACAGCTTAGTTCTCAGGGTGCTTATATTGTATATTTATGATGTGAATAATATACACTTAATTAATGGGAATCGTCATGTTAATGCTATGAATATAATTACGGTATTGTTTCGAGAAAAATAATGAGTTAACTATTAGTAATATATATTGCATATTGAGCATCTGGGTTTACGTTAAACCCCTACTTAATTACGAGCGTTATCATGTAAATAGAACCGAGTAATAAGGGTAGGACCTATGGCAGTCTAGCTAGATAGGATGGCACTTAGCTAGTGGTTTGTATCGTTATAGATGGGTACTTACGTTAGGAGTGCACAGTTAGACGAGAGGTGAGAATATCATGTGAGTGCACGTCCTAACATGTACTTTGCATTTAATGTTTTAAATGTTTTTAAAGCACTTGCAGGTTTTTAAAATATAACTCCACATTCGGGCTCTGACCCGTTTGCTTTTCAAATCAGTTTTTCCTTGTAAAACCATTTTAGGTGCCCAGCCACAAGGACACCATGCATAGGATACTCATTCAGGTGACGAGCTGTAGCTGTTTGTGGAAGCTACAGGGATTTGCTTGTAGACGCTTCTATCGCTTGGATTCCAGATTCATTATCTATTAGTTGTAGGGCATGTTGCACATTTCTATTAGAGTTACATTTCCATTACAGTTTTCAGACTTTGGCATGTACTGTTTTAGTTTTCGGTTTACTTATTTCAGTTGTGGGATTGTAGTGAGGAGTTTTCCTCCAGACTTTATTTTTCGTTATGTGATGGTTATTCTATTTACTTCATTATGGTGAATGGTGTTATTATTCTTTATTACATTTGTTGCATGTTAATCAGACTTTAATTAAAATTGGCACTTACTTTTTAAATACTAGGTGGTTAGTAATCATTAAAATGTTTTCGACAGTGATGCTATTAACTGGACCAACTTGGCATTTTGAATTAATTTAATAAAGGAGTAGCTACCCGGTATTTAATTAGTCGGGGTGTCACATATCTCTCTCTCTCTGAAGAATTCTCCTCTTCCTCTCTCTCTCTACAAGTTCTTCTCAAGGTGATAATGGAGGTAGGGTTGGTTTTTGCCAAGTTTTAAAGTTTCTAACTTCTCCCGTATCCCACTACTTAAATTGGGGTTGGAAATGGCTTAGTGGGTTAAGACTAAGTCAGATTTTTAACTCTAATTTTCATGAGTTTTAATTACCCAATTTCCGAAATTACTAAAATGCCCTTATAAGTTACCGGTATGGCCCAATAATGCCCCGGGACCTAAACTTAACCCCCGGCTAGTGTTTTCCGACTATTGCGACCCTTCCGGACTCGTTGGCGCACTCAAAATGACCATACGGGTGATAAAAATAAAATTCACTTTTTAATTCAAATAAATATATTCCTGACGCAACTGTCACGCGCGTCCCAACAAAATTTCCCAAATTGCCGTATTTCAATCTCGCGACAATTTCAATAGTTCCAATATTCATATATTGCCATATATACACATTATAATCAAATACTAACTCACATCTCGTTAATATTTTATCCGGATTAATTCTCAATTAATTCACATTTAATTCAATTAATCCCATAAATAAATATCACAAAAATACGGGGTATTACAATTTAAGGATACGGCAAAAACATGAATTTGAAAATAGGCAAACATGCCATGGGTGGAGTGCACTTCGAGTGGAATGAAAACCTCGTACGCATCCAATGTAACACATAGCAACCGACGATGCAATAGTGGGACTCTGAGTTTGAGGATAGGATACGAATTCAAAAGAGGTCACACTTAGGATTTAAAACGTGTCGCAGGGGGACGAACACCCTTAATGGCACCCAAACAACATCTCATGTGGCATGAACACCTCGTGCGCAACTGTTTAGAGATCAAGAGTTTTGCAACGTTTAAAACTGCAAAGTTTTGTAAACATGACATTAATTGGAGATATATGATGAGAAAAATTGGGAAGTCTATGTGCTACGACAACTAATAATTATCCAATAATTAAACAAATAATTATCCCACACTCCTTCTAATTATCCCGTACTCCTTCTAATATACTATCCAACAACAAACCAATAATCAATAATTATTTACTAGCCAAGCAAAACAAAAAAAACAATAATTATCATGTACTTCTTCTAACGTACTGTCCAATAACAAACCAACAACCAATATTTATCCAACAACCAATCCACACAAAATAAATAATTATCCCTTACTCTTTCTATCATCTAAAAGATTTAAAAGATAATACATATCAATTATATAACTACTCCAGTTATAGTAAAGGGTCCTAAGTTCCTGCGATCCATTAAATAGAGTCTTCTGAATGTGTGATTAGACCGAATTGATCCTAGAGTTCCTAACGTATTCTTGTACATGTACCTCTGCTGATTAGTTTCTTTGATACAGTCTTCATAAAATGAAGCTAATTTAACTTCATTTTATAAAGACTGTACTAGTGAAAATGATCAACAAGTGTATATGTATAGGAACACGTGGAAATTAAGCAGGGTCAATTTGATCCAATCACAAACTCAAATGTCTATATTCTCAAATAGAACGTCTTGTGAAAGGTGTCCATTCCCCCAACATTCGATTAAACATAGCGTATTATCGAAAGTTAACTTACATGACTCCAAACTAATATTTGGAGGCAAGAAAATGGAAATTATTCACTAAAATTGATATATGTAAATGTAGTCTTATTATACACCACACATGTAAAAATTGTTCACTAAGTATTTAACACAAAGTTATAGATTAAGTAAACTCTTCATTAAAATCATCTAGGAAACTCCTTTTAGAAATTAGAAGATAAGATGTGTTAAAGCTATTTATATCAAATTCAAGATCTGATAGCTTGATTAAATAGGTTTTAAATGAGAAACATAATCTAATTATTTGTCATGAAACCAACCATGCAAGCATTAAGTACAAAAAGAAGTAAAGTTTGACATAGTTATTTTTAACGTGGTAAAACCTCAAATTTGATAAAACATCCACGGTGAACTCTACATCATAACTAAGATTCCGATAGAAAAAATTTACAATAATTACAAGCACATAAACAAAAAACATAGAAGATCATCCATGGTATCTAATTCTGACAATTTTGATCCTCCTATCCATTCCTTGCTTTAATTCCTTACTCCTCATTCTAGTGACTCAGTAAAACACAATCTCTCAAAGAAACAACACACTTTTATGTGTTCTTGTGAGAGTGATGGTGATTGTGAAGTGCCTAAGTATGCGGAATGGTACTCACATCACTCTTAAAATTATACAACCAGTCCTATGAATTGCAAATTTTCTATATGAGATGCAAAGTTTTAGTTTCAAGAAAACCAGATTTCTCGAAGAAAATTATTTTAGATTTTAAGTTAGATCTTATCAAAAACAGATCTAAACACAAACTTATTTATATACAAAACATATTTTACAAATTGTAAAACTTTGTTTTAAGAGAAATTTTTAGATTTATAAATATAAATATTTTTTGAGGTCTCTTTTTCCAAATCTTAAAAATAGAGAGGTTAGATCTACAAAAATATGCAATAAAAATCAAGATCCAATAAGAGAATGTATTTCTACAATAGAAATACATATAAAAACCTAAGATAAATGTGAAAATGTATCTAAGTGTGTTCTCTCAAAGTTTCTAGGAAGAAATCTGAGTAAAACATATGAGAGAATATTTCTAAGAGAGATGAAGTTTGAAGAGGGTTTCTTCTATGAACTAAACTCACAAAAACTCCCAAGAAAACCTAAGAATATATCTCTCAAAAATATTTTTTTCATAAGTGTTTACACTATGAGTATGGAGTGGTTTAGTTTGGGAAACACTCAATTTCTTTCTTTTTTCTCGCTGGTTCTCTCTCCCCCTCTCTCTCTACTTTCTCGTTTTACTCTCTCTTTTCTCCTTTTTATCTCAGTTGGACGAATTCCAAAAGTCTTCAAATGTATCACATAAGGGTCCTATTTATACTAAGAGAGGAAGGTTTTAGATGATAGAAGGAAATCAACAACTGAGATTAAAACAATAGTTGGAGTTCAAATCCAAGGGTTATCAATGCACCATTCCACCGCTCACTCTGATTGGTCCTCACACATTGCATTCTGATTCACTGAGGACACGTGGAGGGCATTGATAAGGAATGATCTAACGGTTTAAAATTAACCTCAGACATGTGAAAGGGAAGAAACACAAATCCAGCCACGCAAAAGCAGACACATGTCTAGATAATACCGGTTATAAAATGGGTGTTAAACTTTTATAAATCCCATTTTTCACCATAAATGTTTTTGCAGATTTTTTTTTTCTACCTAGGAAGTTATTAGGGAATTATTTAAGTCAACTTTTCAAATTTTATAAATGTTAAAAAGTCATTTTAAATGTTTAAAAAATTCCCAAAAAATATCTATACTATTACTATAAAATGCTATACAAGAAGTTATATCTCACCTTCATCGAACCTATCCACGTGGCTTTATACTATTCTCTGATTAATGCACACCTTCTCTACCAAGCAAAGGGTCAAGCTTCGAATACATCCCATATCTCCATTATGAGAAGATTTTCTCTCTCATCCATCAATCATCCCATTCTCAGTGTCATTCCATCTTCTCAACCCTCCATTACCCATCTACCCTCACATTATCTCCTTCCAAATCAACCATCACATCTCTACCTCAATCATGATCCATCTCATTCCATAATATATTTTAATGATCCATCTCCCTTTGGAATGAATTTTATAGGGTTTTGGCTATACCAACTTCTCACCTAATTCTTCTTCTTGCCATCATCTACTTTCACAAGTACGTTTTTAATTTTTCAAATATTTTACTTTTATCTTTTGATTTAGTCTCTATAATCCATTTCCCCCACATCTATCTATATATTTTTGTGTATTTCTCTCAATCTTTTACATACTTTAAATAAAGCATTCCTTCGTTTTTTTCTATTAGGGCGGACCAACATGAGAGAAATCAGGTATCATGTATATTTTGTTGTTTCTCCATTTATACAATCGTGCATACTGTAAGCGCAAGAACAACTTTGTTACCATCTATCTATATTACATCTGTTCAGAAATATATATTATCATTTATACAATCTCTTTAGAAATCATCTTTGTTTTTTCAAAGGTGTGGTAACGTCGCTGTATTAGAAAGACTTATAATTGCAACTTACATGGTATATGCTTGATAAAATGCCTCATTCATTATTTGTTTAGTTTTCATAGGAAAAAAAGAAGAACAAAGTTTATGGTTCAATTTCTTAAAAAAAAATTGTAGAGAGTTTATGGTTTAATTTCCTAGTTTTCATAGAAAAAAAGCAGAAAAAAGTTTATGGTTCAATTTCTTAAAAATAAGTTGTTGAGGGTTTATGGTTTAATTTCTTAGAAAAGCGTTATACTGTCATTTGAGACATTTTTATCAGGTGATCTATTATTGATCTATACCATAGTGTGTATACTGTTTGATACTCTCTTTTTCTCAGACATCAGCATCCTCATAAATGTTTATGTGCTATTTTTGTGTAGTTAGGGGTTTATAATGGTAGAATTATACAGTTACTTATTTTCTTTGCATAATTATTTCTCCCGGATCAAGATATCTCGCAAGTAAATCCATGTCTTAGATGTTGGATTGATTAGCCAATGTACTGCATGCTACTAATATGAACTATTTTTCTATTTTTTGCCATTTTACTGCCTCACACTCACTTTTTTTAGCTTTTATTTTTTTTATTGCACCATTTTTATTGTGTACCAGTCACCGGAGAATGAAAATCAGTAGGGGCATGTGAAGTTGGATTTGAATGGGGCAAGAAGTAAATGTTTGGGTAGTAACCGACAACTATATTTTCACTCCAACAATGTATAATATTTCTTATATGTTTGCTATTATTGATGCATGTTTTGTCAATTATATTTCTCCATTTTTTTCTTTTCAATTCTTATTTTTTTTATGTTTCAGGCCGGGTGATTAATCTAGTTTCAGCATGGGTATCTTTATCCTCCTCCTTTTAAAGTTTTTTTTATTTACTTACATATTTTTTTAGCTAAAAAACTTGACATCCGACAATATGTTGTTTTGATCTTGATTTCTGCTGATTTCTGCAATATGCCTCACATAATTGTGTCGTGGAGTAGGTAAATACCGGTGGTCTAGAAACTGGAACTTTCAAAGCTAATTTGTAATGTCCGTTGCTGGCCGACTCAATGCAAATGTAGAGAGGTGATTCAACGCAAGTGCATGCAGGTTGATTGTCCTAAGAAAAAATAGAACAGGGGTTTGCGCTTACAGAACACGATAAATAAAGGGAGTCATTTGCACACTGCTCCATTTATCAAACATAATTCATATTGATATTATCAGCATTCAGTTGATGTGAAGGTATAAAAATATATGGTTGAATAGGGAAATAGTAGGATCATGGCGGTATAGCGTCTCCGTTCTAAGGGGACAAGAGGCAAGTAAAAAAGGTGAGGGATTTTTTTTGTGTTTCTTACTGCATTAGTTCTTTCTTAAATGGGCCATTGCTACCAAAATGTTTGCCCTTGAAAAGTAGCATGATTCACCAGGTAATTCAAACTTGGCATATCATTTCTCATTTTACCAATTGGGAGCTTGCTCTTGATACAGTACCTATATCCAATGGGGAAATAATTATAGAGAGTAAACTGGTTGGTGGGCTGGAAAAATTGACGCTAGATAGACTATACAATAATGCATTAGCAAGAACCTACCAAATGTGGGAGGTCACTTCAAATCCATTTGATGATGCTCATTATATACAAAAAAAAATTACGCTTCAAGTAACATAGCACCATCACTCGGTGTCATGCAAATGGCCGGCGTAGAGAATAAACAAGAAGATTTTATAACACAACATCAGCAGCCGCAATTATCGATGATCGGCTATGATTCAACAACAAACGAGCATGACCTGGTCTACGCTTCTAGAAAAATAGCAATCGAGGGTCAACACTAAGCTATTATAAGGCAACGACAACAACCACTGGTAGACAATGATCCAACAAATCCTTTTGTTAATCCATTCATTGAGCAGGGTGTTCCACAACCATCTCAGGGTCAAAATCCTTATTATGGCTTAATTGTCACTTTTGGGGGGGATATAATGATATTTCAGGTGGTAGTTGTGACCAGTTTAATAGGGACAAGGCCAGAAAATTACATTTTAATACAATTTAACGAAATTGTATTACAAAGATTTTAACTTTTAATACCACTGAACATAGTTTTCACCAAATGTCAAGGGATCAATTGACCCCCTATGGGCGGCATAGCCTTGCCCTTTAATTGAAATAAATGATCCACCCTTAGTGGTTTTGCAATTTTACCTTATGTTTTGGGTAGGGCCTGGTTTATTCCCCTATAAGTTGTTAGTTCAGATGGAGAAGATATGTTAATCTTTGTGGCTATTTCTTTGTAAAACAAAGACATATAATGTGTAGAGATATATCATATGTGTAGAGATTGGTATACAATATAGACATATATGTAGCGATATACCTATAGAACACTCATTCAGTTTAAGAAAAATTTTAAATTTCTACCAAAATTTATATACTCTCAACATTTTTCAAGCTATTTTTTTGGAAATTTCCTTAAGGTAAAATAATTATCCAATATCTCATATATGTTGTTCATCACTTTAAAAATAAAGAGTATTAATTTAAATAACGACATTGAATAAAAAGTGATAGAGAATAAAAGATACATAAAAAAGAGTGTTCAAATAAAAAATTGAATGAAGAAAAGAATACGCATAGATATAAAATAATAATTAAAAGTATGTCTATGGTTGTATAAGGAAATTGCAATAATTAACCAAGTATGCCCACATGTAATTCTTAGCAACTGCAATTCTCGAATTCTATCATATATGTGATACAATAAATGAGTTTGGCAATTCCTCAGGTTTATGTCCGTCTTTGCCGTATAGCCTACGCATCACACTAGTTTCCATCTAGTTTGAAATATTTTGACACAGTTAAATATATTTTAACACACACACAATTCGATGCATGAATTTGTATCCGAAGTGTTTTTTTTAACTTCCCTTTTAACCCTGAGTGGTTGATTCTTGATGTAGTTTGATTCCTTCAATGTACCATGGAGAAGAGATAAAAAATTTAATAAAATTTTGTCAACATATCTAAACTTGTTGAAACTCCTATATGGCACACACTCAAGTAAGTCAACCATATAGTGTGTTCTCAATCTCCTCCTTTGGATATTGGAGAGAAAATTCCCTTGAGTAACCTGTACTCGTGGGTAAAAATAAATAAATTCCTAGATTCATATACAAAAGATCTATTCTACCCATTCCAATCCTAGAACAACAAGAAAGAGAAATGAAAAATACATTACTCAACTAATTACAGACTAATACCCTAATATGGTAAGATTGTACAATTGATCTGTAAATCAAAATGTTTGAAATAAAATAGTTGATGGAATATTAATTAAATCAAATAAAGATATAATAAGATAAGTGCAAAGTCGTTACTCAAGTTCTTCACCCCCAAATTTTCTCAAATAGACCATGGGGTAAAAAAATATAATCATGGAGATAATATGAATTATTCTACACATGCATTGTCATAAGCAAGGCTAATATAAATGGTCTCCTACATTATCAAGATAAAGGAGGCATTTTTTGTCATTTGTGAAACAACCGTACCCTAAATCCTCAGAAACATTTATAAGCATGAAAACTACGGAGAACATGACAACTATGTAGAATATATTATGTAAGAACCATCATCCCTATACCTTTCCTAAGTGATTCAAACCTAATATTGTTCAAAGGTTTTATCAACATGTCAGCAAATTATTTTTTGATGTTAAAATATTCAATATCAAGTTCCTTAGATTTAACAAGTTAACGGATAAAGTGATGCTTAATCTTTATATGCTTAGTTCGTGCGTGCGGTACATGATTTTTAGATATGTTAATAGCCCTTTGGTTATCACAATACGTAGTTTATCTTCGATAATACCATAATCGTTAAGTATTTGTTTGATCCATAACAGTTGAGTATAACAACTACCCATAACTATATATTCAGATTCAGTAGTTGAAAGGGATATACAATGATGTTTTTATGACTCCATCCTAGGAGATTACTTTCTACATAGTAGCAGGCCCCAGGCGTGCTTTTACTATCACATGAGCATCCCTTCCAGTCAGTATCTGTGTAGCCAACTATAGAGCTAGTAGTGTCTTTCGTGTACCAAATTCAAAATTTCATTGTGCCCTTAACATATTTTATTATCCATTTCACACAACATATGCCATCCTTTAGGTGAGCATTAATATCGTGTACAGACACATACAATAAAAGAAATATAAAGTCTTGATGCAATGAGGTATAATAAACTCCCTATCATGCTCTTATATAAGGTAAGGTCTACATATTTCCCATGTTCCTCTTTAGATATTTTCATGGATGTACTCATGGGTGTACGTGCTATTTTGGAAATATCAAGATGAACTTTTTGACAAGATCAGTAGCATATTTTGATTGGGTTATAAATAAACCATCACTAAACTGTTGACAATAATAAGATGACAATTCCATATTTATTAGATTAATAAGCATCAAAATGTTGGAACTCATAATTCCATAGTGAGTAGTCCGTTTAAGAAATACTATTTATTACCAATTTAGTTTGGATCATGTAAAGAAAGTAAAAAAGTTTGAACTAATAATACCATTCTAACTAGTTCACTAAAGGGTATAGAGGTAATTAAGACATCAATTAACTTATAATAATCACTCAATCAATCCAAAACTTTTGGGGAAAAGTAATCTACTATGCTCACAATTAAAGTGGCACCCATGCGCATATAACAATAGTCATGGCGCTCAATCATTTGAGACCAGCAGGCCAAGTAGAAAGTTTCATGGGATTACACGTCAGTCTACTTTCTATTTAATATTTATGCTTATAGTAAAAATGGCACAAAGTGCGAGGGAAAAATGAATGAATAAGGTACATGATATCATCTATTGGATAAGAATGGCTAAAATTGATCCTTAAAGTTAAATGCTAGTGATAATTCAAATACTGATGATGCTTAACAAAATATTTAGTATGGTAGTACAATAACATGCACATACTGAGAGTAAATGGGGCTATCACATAGTGATATCAATAACAGTACTTAGATTACACAAAGTATAATATTAAAAGGTTAGGAAAAACCTAATTGCTTGGTATTCGATTTTCTTTCTATCACACAGGGATATTTGGAAGAATTGGGGTTATAACAGTATTAGGGTTTAATGAGTCTGTTTTGTATTTAAAATTGTCTTTGTTAAAGTTTCAGCGGCTTATTTGTAATTATTTTAGGACTTTGAAATAGTGACCTTAAGCTCATTATTGCACTTTGGCGTAAGAGCGTTTTTATCTTAAAATAGTTTGGTGTACGTGTGGGAAAAGTTTGGGGATCAAAATCATAAGTTGGAAAAGTTGATGGGGGTTGATTTATAATTTTAAAGAATTTTCTTTAAGTGAAAACGTTGTTTTTACATAACTTGGGCTAGGAATATCCAAATACGGTCTTATCTTATACCATTTTGATCAGAAAAATTTATTAAAAATTTCAAAAAAAAAATCAGAATTTCCTGATTGGCCACGTGCCCTCACGCACTTGTCCAAGGTTTCTGAATAATTTCTTCATCTTCAACCTCTCGATTTTGACTTTTCAGGGTATTAACTTTTTAACGAGGTTTTTTCTTTCGTTGTTATACCTTTTGAGATGATTCCTTAACAAATTTAACCTAATTTTTCACGAGGAATCCGAATGTATAAGTTTCATTTATTAATATTTAGTATAACCTGAGTTCTAAAACTGTGTTTTTTCATGGAAATTTGACCTGTCTTTCATGGATTTCTAGAGTATTGCAAGGTTTCCGATGAATTAGGTTTGGTTTCCGCTATATGTGAGAGTATTTTATTTTGGTTTGAAATATTTTGATGGATTGTGCATTAAGAATTTTGAATTTGCCAGTTTTTAGTTCAAAAAACTCTTTTGATCGATTTAAGCTCTACATGAACATTCATGGCTTTTAACCATTACACTCTAGATCCTTAGGTTATAATGAGGTTATCCATGGCTCAAGTCAAAGTTTAAGGAAATATATCGAGTTTCACCATTAAAGCTCATGCTTTAATGGTGTCCTTACTGATTTTTACTATCCTATGTCATTCAACATGTAAAAGGTTGCATATTATGAGAGTTCCAACTATATTAACCACGCAGAAAACTACAAGAATTTAAAATGAAGCAAAAAATGATGACTTGCCTGAATTGAGGGAAATTTTGAGATTTGAAACTGAACTGTGGGATTAGTTTTTACTGCTTGGGTCGAGGGGTATTTATACTATTTCAGGTGAGGATTTGATTGAACCTAAGAGGAGGTGGATTTAAACTAGTCTAGAGGAGGTTTTAGTTGTGGGTAAATCGTATGAACTTGGGTTCATAGGGTTTTTCATGTGTTTTTAACCTCTTATGCTGATGTGGGGTAGCATGTGGACAGGGTGTGAAACAAAATTTAAGAATGTTTTGGTCTTAATCCTTCATTTATTATATAATAGCATTTATAGCCCTAAAAGTGTATTTTTTATAAAGTTTAGGGGTATTTTGGTAATTTTAGAAAGTGTCCAAGGTTAAACTATAATTTTATGATAGTTGAGGTCTAAAGGTTTAATTTGGTGTAAGGTTGGGGTTTAGGGGTTAAATATATCTCAAGTTATCTTACTTTGAAAAATTTCGGTGGTCTTTTATAATTTATTGAAACTTCAAGGGGTCTAAGTTATTATACTAAAGTTGTAGGTTTTTTAACATAGTTTCTTTCCTCTTAAAAGACTTCTGATTGTACAAACCTTATGCATGTTTAAATCACGGACGTAGCTAAATTAGGGTTTAAAAAAACTTTGGGTTCTTACAGTGAGGGTTACATGTGAATATGTGTGAGGGAAAAAAGTATGTGCACATGTACAAGTGAGAGAAATGTGAAAGTGTGCGATAGTGTGACTATGGATGCATATCTACAAGTAGTGTGTAAAACATGTGAGTGAGCATGAAATTATATACGAGTGAGAAGGATGTGAGAGTGTGTACTAGTGTGACTAAACATAGATATCTACAAGTGATGTGGATCACGTGCAAGTGTAACAAAGTAGAGTGAAACATTGTGAGTATATATAAGAGAGTAAATCATGAAGCATGCTATAGGGAGATGGTATATGCACGTGATGAGGAAAAATCATAATAAAGAGAAGGATATAAACATCAGGATATGAACAAGGCATGTATACAACATGTAAGTATGAGAGGAAGGCAAATATACAAGTAAAGGCAATATGTACGCATGTAGAAAAATAGAGAAGGGGAGAAAAAGGTAACAAAATCCATGTGAAATAGAGTCTAGTACTCTAAAAATAAATAAGTCCCTAGCGGGGTCACCATTATGTCCATCTGGGCATTCTTCTGGCGCGAGTTTCCCCCCAAAGGGATAAAGAAAGGAAAAATGGAAATCTCTCACTCTCGGCATGTGGGGATTCGGGAATTGAACTCATATTTTTTCCATTTGAGCGATCTTAGCGGGTTGCCATGAATATAAATCACCCATCATCAAAACAGAGGAAAATACAGAAAATGGATTTGCCAACTATTTTAGTCAAAACAGGAAAAAGAATGTAGCCATCCCAAAAATAATGACATCAAAAGACAAACTGATGCATACAAAACCAAATGAATTGAGGGTCCAAGAACTAAGTTATGGAATGATAAGGTGTTAGGCACCGTTTCGTCCATTTCGGTCTCTCATGGTCTCTAATAATGTTCACCCTTTTCTCCAAAATTTCACACATGTGCATAATGTGTGCGATGTGAAAATAAGTGAGGAAAAGGAATCATCATACTCGCATCATGGCAAGGACGGAGACGAGTCAGCCTAAGGACTATATTGAAAAAGATAATAATAGGAAATATGATGTTAGTGACCACCGAATCACGATTCACTATGAGAAAGTGAATGTGCATGTCGGGTGGGAATACTAACATGTAGGCATGTATATACGCACAATACTATTAAATATGAGATATCAACAAATATAGAATAATTATTAAAATTGGAATTGAATCCCGATAATGTCTCAAGACGCTTACGTAGCAATAATAGGCATCAAAGTCCACATAGTTTGACATATCGCAAGGGTGGGGTTTAACCCATACACCCAAATTTAGGGGTCCTCTTTAATTGTTTTGGAATGAGGTATTCAAGTGTAAAAGTGTGGAGAAAGTGAGGAAATCCCACTTTTCGGGTTTATAAGTAAACCCACTTTTGTCTTTTATGATATTATAAAAATCTATTATATGTATACTAGTAATAAACAAGGATATTAGTTGATGTAAGATAACAGAGTAAGACAAAAATAGATAAAAAAAAATGGAGGAAAAGTAAATAAACCACATTAATTAAATGAATTAGAAAATAGTGAGGGTAGACTTACTAGAAGAGGAGTAAGATAATGTTATGGTAGGGGGATGATAGTGAAGTAGGGCCTGGGTAAGTGGCAAAAGGTTGTATGAAAGTGAGGTAATAAAAGTGAAATGAACACTATAATTTTGGATTTTTGGAGTGACGACATTTCGAGAGAGGAATACTCTGAAAACTGAAAAAGGGTCCATGGAAATAAGGTCATAACCTCTTTAAATAGTAAAAATCAGGGTTCATGGGAATTTTGATCAGCATAGGACCTTGCCTACCTATTGGCATACCCATGTCCTGATTGTGAAGTAAAGTACATGCCTGCCAATAGGGAGGGGGCTGGGGTGCCTATCGGTGGTCCAAAGAAGGAATTGTTAGAAAAAAATGGGCATAAAATGTGAACCATAAGTCCGAATAGCACAAAATGGGATCGCTGGAAAGGGGATTCAGATCCTTATGAAAATATATTAGTCCACTTCCATGTTCAAGAGTTCATTAAAGCCAACCGAGGCTTGAAAGGTACCGATGGCCTCTAAACGGGGGTTCTCGGAGTAAAAAGGCAAGTACATGTAAACTGTGAGGCCGATTCGTGTATGGTATGGGTCGTTGGAAAGTGTATTTAGATCACTATGAGCATGGCATGAGATTTTCTTATGTTGGAGTGTTAACCACGGTCAAACGTGGCTTGAGAGCTCCCAGTGGCCTCTAGATCAGGGTTTAGAGTAAAAAATGTGAGTATGTGTGAACCGTGAGGCCGATTTGTGCACGGTATGGACCATTGGAAAGGGTATTCAAATCCCTATGAGAGTGAATTGAGACTTACTCGGGTTGGAGAGTTGATAAAAGTCAAATAAGGCTCGAGAGCGCCCGAAGGCCTCTGAATTAGGTTTAAGAAAAGGATAGGGTCTAAAGGTTGGTGAGAGGAATAGTTTTATGGACCTAAGGAGGTATTTAGAGTGTAATAGGATAGGGTGTCTATAGAACACGTATCTAACAAACATCAAATGGACACACTCTCTCTCTCTCTCACATAAGGGCATGCATTATAAGCTCATTGGAAATTCGTTATAAGGAGGAAGCAAGTTTGTTTGAACGAACTTGATATTCTTAAGAACGAAATGAGTTTTTTGTTAAAAATAACTATATGTTTTCCTTTAAATGAGTTTTCCTCCTTAAAAATCATGTTTTACCATTTATAGGCATGTTGGACTCGGATTTTAATGTGAGCTTTTGGAGAAAATCAATTTCCAACCTATTTACCAAAGTTCCAAAACCTTAGTTTCTCCCATTAAGTTTAAAGATTCAATTTTCTGTATTCTTACACTTTGAGATCTTTGTGTTGGGAACCAAAGTTTGTTTCTCATTATCTTGAGTTGAGAACTTATTTAGTGCGGTTGAATCTGTACTGATTTGTTGTGTTGCGGTGAAAAAATGGTGTTCCATTTTCCTATTCCATGGACAGTTGCTAAGCGTCATTGGTGGATACCAAGGTGCATGTGGATTTTCATGTTCTGGAAGGTTACATGGGTGGACTCCTACATTGTAATGTTAAGGAAAGGTTGAACATAGAAGATCATCAAGGATTATAAGGGAGACGAGTTGTTGAGTAAGTCCATTATCTAATATTTGTAAAACCTTATCATAGTGATCTGTTTGGCTAGGTCATCCGAGATTTTTCACGATGTGGTTTTCCTCTTACATCAGTGCATTGTGAGATTTTTTTTACTTATTTTATCTTCTTATCACCTAGATGCATTTTTAGGTTAAAAAGATAAAATTGGGTAAATCATTTTTTTCACAATAAATGTTTAAAATTGCTACACAAGTTTATGTTGGGTTAATGTATTTATAGTTTTATTCTTTAAAATTGAAAAAATATAAAAATAGACTTTTTGTTTATGTGACCATCCATGCCTACGCACCATCGGGCCTTGCTAGGGTTTCAACATAAAATCCACGATCTCCATGCAATGTGAATAATTAATCTTGTTAATATTCATCTTTCCTCCCTATTGGAATGAATTAATAACGGCATCACAACATTTTTAAAATTCTTGAGTCATAAATATTTTAGATTAACTAGAAGTGAGTTAGGTCCCCTTTTAAAGGAGTTCTTACATAAAGATTTAATTTCAAAGCATGAACTCATGCTAGATACTTAAATAAGACTAATGATGTCCTCACCATTGGAGTCACTGCCATTAGTTTTGGGACGAAAAGATATCGATTATTCAGTTATATAGGACATACATTTCCTGAACTGTTCGGAGAATATAATAGAAAGATCAAAATTTGTATAGTTCAGGGTGATGTAATTAAAGCTCCTATCGAGAAATATCGCTACACAAGGAACTACGATGCTCGACGGGATTAGATCTAATTGGTGGTAGAGGGAAGCCAAATTAAAATTTAATCAAAAGTAAATTCTCAATTATTTAATTTGAAATTAACTTTTTAAAATGATGATTCCCATATTTAAAAATGGTATCATCATTTAAACCCCTTGGTTCAATATTAAAGGAAAATAAATTAACTGCACTGCATTTTATTGATTGGGAAACACAACTAGACATTGTCTTAACTGCTACGGATTATAGGTTTGTTTTAACTGAACCATGCCCTGTCAAGACTGATGACAGGGCATTATAACAGGATGTTGTAAAGATAATCAAATGGCTCATTGCTTTATATTTAATCAATGACTAATGTGTTCCAACCATTATCCAAAATGTCTCTACTAGTTACAACATTATTCAAAACCTTAGGGACATGTTTGGGGATCATATTTATACCGTAATGCTAAAAGTTATAGTAAGGATGGAAAACAAAAAGATGGTTGACAGTAATCATGTTAGGTACCATGATCGAATGATGATTTTAATCTTAGGGGAACTAGATGTCGTTGGATATATTATTGATGGGGAAACCAAGATCAATTTTATCCTACAATCACTCTCGGAGTCCTTTAAGAAGTTTTTCCTAAATTATTTTAGGAACAAATTTCACTAATATTGGTAAAATTTATATAAGAATTACAAGATAAGGTGGATATCATAAAAAAAGGGTGTTGTTCAGGTTGTTGAGAGAGTCTCATCCTCTTATTTCCTAAAATGTAAGAAGAAGAAGAAGAAGAAGAAGAAGAAGAAGAAGAAGAAGAAGAAGAAGAAGAAGAAGAAGGGAGAGTCTCAAGTATAACCTGTGGCAGTTAAAACTGTGTTTAAGCCTCAGGTAGAAGGTAAAAAACCTAAAGCTAAGTGTTATATTTACAATCAATCAGGACAATGGAAGAAGTATTGCCCGATCTACTTGACAAATAAAAAGAATGGAAACGATAATTTCTCCTTAGTCATTTAGACATGTTTTGTGGTTCAATATAATAGTACCTGATGGTGATTGAAATTATTTGCAGGGGCTCTAGGAAACCATGGAGCTTAGTGAAAACAAAATTTTTAGAAGATTGTTTTTATGTTCCTACTATAAAAAGAAATTTTATTTTAGTTTCTATGTTAGTTATGAGTTGTTATTCAATTGATTTTAATAAATATGTCTTTATAAAAAATGGAAAATATTTTATCTGTTCTAGAACATTGGAAAATGATCTTTATGTTATAAAATATGATTCACTATTACTGCTACATACCAAAATAAATAACTCAAACGGAGATAACCTAAAGAGAAGGACACCTTCTAAGGTTAACCAAACATATCTTTGGAACCTATGCTTGGGTCATATTAATGTAAAAAGAATTCAAAGACTGGTTTTAGATGGACAATTGTTTTCATTACAAGTGGAAACACTTTGAGTTTGTGAATCCTTGTTAGAATGTAATTTGACCAAGAGGTCTTAATGGCTAAAGGCTATAGAGACCAGAATGTGTTAGAGTTAGTTCATGATCATTTATAAAGGATATGACTAACCCAATAAGAGGTGGCTATGAGTACTTCATCACTTTTTTGTGATGATCAATCAAGGTTTGGATATATTTACCTTAGTCACAACAAGTCCGAAGCCTTTTATAAGTTCGAAGTGTAAAAGGTTGAGGTGGAGAGTAGGCATGGTAAAATAATCGAAACTCTACTACGTAATCATGAAGGATAGTGACTCTAAGGAGAGTTTAGGGACCATTTATCATAGGTTAGGATTACATCCCAATTATCTACAACGTCTTACAAAGCAAAATGGTGTAGCAAAAGGATGGAGCATGATTCTTTTGGACATAGTCAAATCCATGATAACTTATTCGTATATACCAGATTCTTTTTGTTGTTATGCACTCAAGACATCTTCTCATTTACTGAACTCAATTCCTTTTAACCTGTTTTTAACAACAACCATGGAACTGTGGACTGGGTGAATGCCCAGTCTGGGACATGTTCGCATATGGATTTTACCCCAACACACGAGCTAAGGAAGGAGTTGGGTGGGTTAGAATAGAGGATATAAGTACATCTATTTATAGGTTACCTAAAAGGAACTAAAGGTTGTATGATTTGTAATCATAAGGACCATAAAGTGTTGGTACTTATGAATTCTTATTTCTTAGAGGACAATTATATGATAACCCACAAACATAAGAGTAAGTTAATCTTATAAGAGATGAGGGGACAAGACCAAGTAATTTCTTCAAATCACCCATAAATGATGAAATACAACTTGATATCGATAGTAAACTGTAATAGGAGTATTATTGATCATCATAATAAAAGTAACACTAATACTAGACCACAAGTGGATCCATGATGTAATAGGAGGGTCAATCGCTAAGTTTATTGGCTGGTGTATTCGGGTGAACACTTTAGTGATATCCTAGGGGAACATGAACCGAAAATCGAGAAATATAATGAGGAGATCTAAGACTATGACTACAAGATTTAGCTTAAGGCTATGGACACTAATATTGATTGGATGTATTTGAATTAGGTTTGGGATATTTTAAACTTTTTAGATGGGATAAAACCCACTAGATGAAAGTTTATCTACAAGAGGAAAACAGGTTTACATGTGAAGGTAAAAACCTTAAAAGAAAGGCTTGTTGTGAAAGGGTTTACTTAGAAAGAGGGTATAGATACCCCATACAAGGACCCCCTAAGAACCTCCTTAGGTCCCTATCACTCACTCATTCACCAAAAATCCTAGGTCCTACCCCAAGTAGCGATCTAGAGACCGTAAGGCACTCCCGGGCTCCGTTTGACCCCCGTCAAATTTTTTACCTGAGCGAAAGATAATTGAATCTTTGAAGGGCTATAAATTCCCTTTTCAATGCCCCATGCACAAATTAGCCTAACGGTTCAAACAAACAGTCTATTTTACTATAAAAAAACTAATGTGGAGGCCACTAGGTGCTCTTGGGTCCCGTTTGACTTTGGTAAACCTTACCTGAGCAAAATCTCAATGAATCATTGAAATGATCTAAATCCCCTTTCCAAAGATCCACCCCGTGTGAGAATTGGCCTTATGGTATGGATGAACGATTCGTTTTACCCTAAAAATTGATCTGGAGTCCACCGGGCACTCCCAGGACCCTTTTGATCCTGATCAAATATTTAGCTTGAACGAAACTGAATGAATCTTTGAAGGGCTCTGAATCCCCTTTCCAATGATCCACCTGTGCGCAAATCATCCTTACGATATGGACAAATGACCCATTTACTTTGAAGGGTTACTAAAGACTTTCGATCCCCATTTGACATAGGTCAAATCTCTGAACTGAACGAAGCTGAATGAAATCTCGAAGGGCACTAAATGA
Organism: Sambucus nigra; assembly: GCA_949130495.1. Classification (NCBI taxonomy): domain Eukaryota; kingdom Viridiplantae; phylum Streptophyta; class Magnoliopsida; order Dipsacales; family Adoxaceae; genus Sambucus; species Sambucus nigra. The sequence goes on along the minus strand of OX422222.1, from coordinate 185,624,188 downwards.
CCTTTCCAATGGTCCATACTGAATGTGAATAATCCTTACAGTTCATACGAATGATCCTTTTTCCTCTAGGAATTTCCTGTCTATCACCATTGTGTCTGGGGTTCTATGCTGATGGGTAGGTCTAGGGCCATGATGATTGGAACCTACCTTGGGCATATAAATAGAGGACATGACCTCACTTTGAAAAGAACCCCTAAACATCCCTCTCAACAATTCAAAGAACATTATCTTGAATTTAAAGTTGTTCTCCTCTTGAAAAACCCATTACCCACATTCCTTCCACCTCTTTCGTACTCTTTTTGAGTAAATTCTCATCCATCTCCTCATACTGCCCCATCTCCTTGTGAGATCAGCGCATATAAAATCAAGATCTACTTCAAGTCTTCATAAAAAGCTCAATTCTCCCCCTTTGTCTTTAAATTCTCTTATTTTTTTATTAGTTACTTCATTTTCATATAAGTGCCTTACTTCCTTAAATCACATATCTTAATTTCAAATTTTTATTGTTAGTATTTGCACATACTTCATTTTCGTAAGAAAACCCAATGATAAGAGAAAAGGGTTTACATGAAAATTCCAAACATGGAATTCTCATTACATTTTCTCACACTAAAACATTTTTTTTCCTACCCACACATATAAGCAAACTCCCTAGTTCGATTCATGGGTCAAACGCCACCTCATATTGTCTTCGAACTACGTGGACTTTGATGTCCTCTCGAGCTACGTAGGCATCTTGGGTAAATTTGTAGACTCGAGTCCTCCCATCAACATTTGTTACCTTGCTCTTATTATATATTCTTAACATATATATATATATATATATATATATATATATATATATATATATATATAATTTTTACAACGATTTTAAACCGTTACAATTTTTTTTGTAATGGTTATCCAAACCAGACATTTGTTCTGAAGAAAACTCGAAACATTTCTAAATAACTTTTGATCCTCAAAATCGTATACGAGATGTTAAGTGGTTAGTTCTTGCTTAAGGTTTGTGTGTGTTGGAACCCTTTCTATTTTGGCGATTGAGATTGTGAGTTTGAAAATTTTATTGAAACTCTATGGGTATTGATTTAGAACATTGGTTGAGGCATTCTGGATTTTCAAAATTGTGGGTGCATTTGGTTCTTTATGCTTTGTTTGTCCTTTGAGCTCCATTGGGTTTTTTTATACTGCACACACTCCGCCAGTACAAGACAAAAGACAAGTCAACCGAAATCGACACAAGACCCCTAAAATCGCAGGAACAAAAGAAAAAATCACTGACCCCTAAAAAAGTCTCTTGACCTGCTGACAACGGCTCTCTAGTAATGATAAAGACTATAGACAGCCGGTGGTTTCACCAACACCACACACTCCGTCGGTGTAAGACAGAAGAGAAGTCAACTGGAATCGACCTAAGACCCCTAAAATTGCGGAAACAAAAGAAAACATCACTGGATCAGTGGTCTCAAGGGTTGATTGAGTCAGAGCAACAAATCCATGTCACTATGGTTTGATTGAGGTAGAGTAATAAATCTTTTAGTCGCAATGGTTTGGTAATACTACTAGCAGTCAGTCCTATGGTTTGATTTTACTACTGGTATGTTCCTGCTTCAACTGGATTGACCCAAATTAGGGCTCGGTTATGGAACCCTTACGGGTAAATACAAAAGCGAATCTAGTGCCTCCGGACCCCAAATCGGTTTGGCAACGATCGTTTGAACAAGCACTAATGGGTAACCAACCACAACCCCAAACTAATGCTACATGTGAATTGAAAAAGCTGCAACTGTATAAAGGTGAGGCTGCCATTTTATTCTCACAAAGTGAGATAAATGACCTCTCAAGGCCATACATTCAAACCATCGTAGGCAAGTTATCACATGGGAGACCCCCTGGACAGAATAAAAAAGGCTTTCACTGTGTTGAAACTTAAATTAGCTTACTCCATTGGACTGATGGATAAAAAACACATCATAATCAGATTCAACCATGAAGACGATGTTTCCAGGCTATGGCTTAGAGACTCATGGAGCATTGGGGGCTGCCCAATGAGGGTTTTCAAATGGGATCCCAACTTCAACACCTTTAAAGAAAGCAGTATCACCCCAGTTTGGGTTAACTTCCCATAACTTCCAATTCACTTATTTGCAAGAAGCGCATTATTCTCCATTGCACAAGTGGTGGGTAACCCTCTAAAGATGGGCTCCGCCACTATCACAGTATCAAGACCCAGTATAGCACGCATCTGCATAGAAATTGACCTGATGAAAAAACTTCCCTCAAGGTTGTGGATTAATAATGGCAACCTTGGCTTCTGGCAACCAATACAGTATGAAAACATCCCCCATTTCTGTGCACACTGTCACTAAATAGGGCATCCGATTGACAGGTGTTTGGTGCTTAAACCAGATGCTTGGGGAGACAACAATGAGAGAATAAAGGAAGGGCAAGAACATAACAAGGACATTGCGGATATGGATAATTTAAAAGGATATGCACTAGCCAATACAATCTATTTTGATCTCAGATAAAAACTTGACGAGTCAAGAAGAGACGCCAACAACCCCCAACTACCAGTACCTGTTCCAGTGCCAATACCCATTCTCTTTCCTCCTAGATCGGACAAGAAGAACCCAAATACCGAACCCATAAAATCCAGTAACAAGTGTAAAAACATCGGCATAAAGATAAGAGAAATGGATCCACAAAAATGTGCCTCACAAAAGTGGAAAGAAAATGTAACAGAAGCTTCACGAGAAAATTCAATCCAATTCGATAGTGATGAAGATGATCTTATTCTAGATGAAATGTTGGCTTTCATGGACAGAAATGCTCACACATTTTCAATAGGACAAACAAGTAAAAGGGTGATTGGATCTACATCCCCACTATCACAAGGGAAATGCTTAGACATTGTAGACTAAGAAGACAGGGCTAAAAAAGCATTAAAATATGAAGTAGTGGGGAGAGCTGGAAAGGTTAAAGATAGAGTATTTGACCCCCGCCCTCCCCCCCCCCCCAAAGAACCTAGGTCACGAAAGGATGGCCATGAATCAGCTCCATAGTATCAAAATTCCCCCACTAGAATCCCAAAAACACATGCTTCAGATGATGAGACACTGGCAAGAGAAACTACATCTCTTCAACACCTAAAAGAATTTCCTAACCCCATGAAGAAAAGAATCCAAAAATAGAAAGAATCTTAGGGGTTTAGAGAATAAAAAAAGGGTAGAAAAAAGGGAACCAAAGTGAAAGGCCTAAAGATAACCGATCATAGGTCCACCAGAGCATCAATCAGGTACAAAACGCTCTCTTAAATTCTTTATCACAAATCTAGTTTATTAAATGATTAATATCATCACTTTGAATGCTAGGGAAGTAGGCAACAGGGCTACTTCCAATAGAATTAAAAAACTAACATCTTTATTCAAAGTGCCTATTTTAACGATCTTAGAACCAATGATAGATGCAAACAAAATTGATAAATATAAACTCAAATAGGGTTTTGACAGTGGTGCCAGTAATACAAATGGGAAATATATGGGTCTTATGGAACTACGAAGTGGAAATGGAGATTCTAAGAAACATGGACCAATGCTTAACACTAAAAATATCCCACAATAATCTACACAACCCATAAATTATTTCGATAGTATACGCTAAATGCACTAGAATAGAACGAGAAGACCTATGGCAGGAACTAGTCTTCATTAAAAATACGTATAAGGATTCCCCAATAGGTTGTGCATGAGACTTTAATGTGATGGCCAACGTAGACGAGAAAGCAGGTGGATCCCCTGCTTTTGAGGCATCGATGGAGGATTTCAAACATACCATAGAATCTTGTGGCCTATTGGATATGAGTTTTATAGGCTCAAGGTTTACATGGTGCAACAATAAAAAATAGGAGGACCTTATAATGGCTAGGTTGGATAGATGGTTATGCAATGATCAGTGGGCAGCCACTTTCCCTCTTTGGATAGTCAAACATTTAAGGAGAACATGTTCAGACCATGCAACTCTACTTCTCAGTATAAAAAATAGCTCAGGCCTCGTCCCTAAACTATTTAAATTCTCGGAATATTGGGCCAATCATAAAACATTCTTTAATATAGTTAAGCAATCCTGGGAGCAAAGATGTGAAGGGAGTCCGATGACGAAATTATTTAAAAAACTCCAAAGACTTAAAAAATACTTAAAACTGTGGAGTAAATCGACCTTCCCAATCATATTTTAAATTGCGATAGATAAGGAGGATCAGGAAAAATAGAAAGAAATAGAATCTGAAATATCCCCTAATCAGGATAACAAAGAAATCTTGAGGAGAGCTCAAGCAGAGCTTATCCTAGCTTTTAGAAACGAAGAAATATACTGGAAACAAAAATCATCCATTAAATGGCTCAACTTGGAGATAACAATAATAAATTCTTTCATAATTCGGTAAAAATCAAACATAAAATTTGCACGTTAATAGATTGAGGAAGGAAAATAAAAGTTGGATAGAAAGAGAAGAGGAAGTCCAAAACCACATAGTCAACCATTTCAAAAACCTTATTTCTTCTAAAGAATATGCACACAATGAAGAAATGTTACAACTTATCCCCTCTCTAATTTATGAAGAACAAAATAACATCCTCCAGTCAAACCCAGAAAATGATGAAATAAATGAGGCAATTACATCCTTAAGTCATCGATTTGCCTGTGGCCCAAATGGTTTTGGGGGATTTTTTTTATAAGAAATGCTGGCACATAATTAAAAGCGATCTCTTTAATTCCATAAGGAGTTTTTTCCTGGGAGAAGAAATCCCCAAAGGGTGGTCAAGTACCACCATAGTCCTTATTGCTAAGAGAAAAAGGACTTTGAAGTGTGAGGATTTTAGACCAATTAACCTTCGCAATTTCTCTAACAAAATATTGTCTAAAATCCTTTCATCAAGGCTAGACAATTATCTTCCCCCCTCATTTCGAAGAATCAGATTGGCTTTGTTAGATCTAGGAGTATCTACGATAACATCCTAATAGCCCAAGAAATGGTTCACAACCTCCCTAAAAAAACCAGAGGGGGGTAATATTATCATAAAATTTGACATGTCAAAAGCATATGATAGAGTTAATTGGATGTTTTTGATAAGCATACTGAGAAAATTTTGTTTTGGAGAAGTATGGATAGACCTAGTATGGAGAACAATTTCAAATGTTTGGTTTTCCATAATAGTCAATGGACAAATCAATGGCTTCTTCAAATCCAGCAGGGGTCTTAGACAAGGGGACCCACTGTCCCCCAATCTATTCATTTTAGCCTCAAAAATACTAACCAGATGATTAAACAACCTTATAGATAAAGGCTTAACTCTTCCTTTCTATCACCCCCCCCCCCACTATGCAAGGTAATATCCCACCTAGCCTTTGAACATGACACGATTATCTTTTCTAGAGCTGATAAGGAAAGCCTTAAAAACTTAAAGAAATTCCTACAGAATTACGAAACCACCTCAGGCCAGGTTATAAATCTAACAAAAAGTAGCTTCACAACAGATCCTCACCTGTCTCCAACGAAAACCTCTGTTATTTCCAAGATAACAGGATTGAACCAAAATCCTCTCCCCATCACCTACTTAGGTTGTCCACTATTTAGAGGTAGACGAAAGCTAAGTTTCTTTGCCCCCTTGGTCGATAAAATTAGGCAAAAGGTTTAAGGTTGGCAAGCGAAATACGCATTGATTGGAGCTCACGAGGTACTAATCAAACACGTCTTAATCTCAATCCCATGCTATCTTATCTCAGCCCTATAACCTCCAAATGGCATCATAAGGAGAATCCACTCCATCCTCAATAAATTTTTTGGGGGCGACATTGGGAAAATTGGGTGGAAGAGGCAATTGCATAGCTGGGACTCATTATGCTCCCCTAGAGAAAGTGGAGGATTAATCTTCTCTAGCATGGAGATTCTAGCAAAAGAACTTAGCTTGAAGTCTCTGTGGATACTAAGAACATCAAATTCGCTCTGGAGCAGTTTCGTGAACTCTAGATATTGCCCACACAATCAATACAATGAAACGGGCTCAATCTTGTGGAAAAGAATAAAATAGATTTTGCTTATCTTCAATGAGGCAACAACCCAAAATGGTAACTCATGGATTTGGGCAATCTCAAAATGAGGAGTTTTCTCCCTAGCCTCTACAAAAGAACTATTGCAGGAAAACTATTCATCAAGCACCCTATACACCTTTATATGGGATAAATACATCCCAAAAATTTGGTCCGTTCTCTGTTGGAGAATCTTGAAGAACAACATTTCGATAGATAAAAACATCCAAAACTATGGTATTCGTTTGGTTTCTAGATGTGCTCTATGTAAAAATGAAATAGAAACAACTGACCACCTATTCGTACAATTCCCCCTAACACAAAGATTATGGAACTTTCAATCTCCATTATCAGTTTATCATTCAACTATCACTCATGTGTTTCTATGCTTATGGGTTGGTGGATTCAAGGAAAAAGGGAAAGATTACAGGGTCTGCAGCTACAAAATCATTCCCATTACAGCAATCTGAAGCATTTGGTCTATGCGGAATAAGGCGGTATTTGATGGTTGCAAGGCCTCGCCTATGTCACTCATTGAAAACTATTGTCACAAAATAAAGCTCATTTCCTCTTCTATGCCCTTCTCTTCTAATATCGACTCATTTGATGCCTACTGGTGTAATTTTTTATATCAGATATTCCCCCATAAAAATCCTAATCCCTCATGGCAACTGCCTACCTAACATAGTTATTTGTTCAGGTAAAAGATCTAGGGTCTATATTATGTTTTAGTCTTTCATAAGCCTGGGTAAAGTGTTTTTTTTTGTGGCTTTGGGTAATTGACTCCCCCTCTGCCCTTTTTCTCGAGCTTTGTACAGGCCACCATGAAGAGGCCGTTTCTTCATTTTGATAAATATATCAACCGGGAGTTCCGCCTCCCTTATTTTAAAATATATATATTATATGCTTGCTTGCTCATGTCTTGTTCGACAAGCACATTCATTAATCTATAATGACTTGTGAATCGACAAACACTTACATTATGCTTTGAATTACTATTTTGGGAACACTCCTAAGGATGACCTCACTCCTCCTTTATCCATGACGTGAGTTAAGCGATTTCGTCCACCATTTATATTATGCACATAAACACCCACACACAGAGTTTAATAGAAGAAGATTATTACATTCCCATGAGAGACCAAAAGTGAGGGATGGGTTCCTAACCCCTTCCCAATCCATAACTTAGTCCTCGGACCATTAAACTACTTGGTTTCACAACCATCAGTATTCTACTTGATGCCGTTCTCTCAAGGCAACAACATTTATTTTTCCTATTTTGTGAAAATAGGTTGACGACTCTATCTCTACATATCACCCCCACATCGACGATGACTGAGTGCCTCGAGAAAGGATGCAATCCCGCACGCATGTCAAAAAGGGGAAGGAAGGAAGGATCCAACTTGGGAGAACCCCCCAACCCTGACCTCGGGATGGCCACAATGGCGACTCTACTTGGGACTACTTTAAGAGGATTAGGCTTTATTCATGCATGGGTGTTGTTCTTTTCTGCATGTGTGCATATGCATCTACATTTATATTCCATTTTTCTCTTGTATTTACCTTTTATTATATCTCTCTCATGTATATATGTCTTTCCACTCACTTATACACTTCACACACTTATATGCACTCTCCATGTACACTTCACACACTTACACATAGCTTCACTTTACACTCACTTGCTTCATGCACCACTTAGAATATCCATGCTTAGGCTTCATTAGCACACGCACACACTTACTATGCTTGTATAAATTCTCACTTACACATATCACACACAATTTTTAGTTGATCCAAGTATAGGCTCAGTATCATACACACTCACTTTTATATATTTCAATGTCATATACTAACTCACATATATCCATGCATAGTATAGTATTCATGCTAGATTTACTTTTCAAAATACTTAAATATACTCCCCCATTAGTGTAGAATCCTTTTTACTCATCATGAAAGTAAACAATGATAAAAAAATAATCTCTCTCCATAATATGTTAATTTAGGCTCATGCTTTTTTGCACACTACATCATTAAGAGAATGGAAATATTGACCAAATTTTTGTCTTATACTAGGGGGTGACCTTGTGATGGGTGTTGGTCTTACGTGTCACAATTAGCCTAAGCGATATGACTTTTACCTTTCACTGGCCTCGTACCTTTGACATATATTGAACGGTTTACCCTACATCATAATGCTTGATCTAACTCACAACGGGAGGTATATAATAGGTACCTCGATCACATAGGTCGAGTATATCAAATTTTCTCTCACATGTACTGTCCCCATAAGGTATATTGTGAGGAAATTCACGTACACTTAGGTTTATCAAATGGCGTGTCCACGCGTATTGAAGAATGATTGTCCTTATAGGCAAGAGGTATATTGTGGAAGTCATGCCAAGGGGGGAACCCTTCCACTAACCCAATAATTTCATAAACATCATATAAGTGTCAAACCTAGGACACTCATATTTAGTTTGTCGGTTACCATGCGAAACTCTGCCAAAATTCCGAGTTGGTATACTGCTCGAATTTTTACGCTATTTCGCCATTTTCTAAGATAGGACCCTATCCGCAAGCCTAGAAACATGTCCAATTGTGTCTTACATGTTGTCAAACCCAATTTTCCCAGGCTCGGGTCATGTTCGACATTTTTTTTACATTTAGGCAAACCTAATATAAGTCAAAACCTAATAATAACATTAATAATAATCATGCTGAGATTCCTCTCCTTTTTCCCTCCTTTTTCAAAAATACCAAAAACATTTTTCTCTTCCTCCAAAAATACCAAAAAATTTCTCCCTCCTTCTTTCATAAATAAACTCAAACTGTTTTCCCTCTCACGTCAATCACATACCCAATTTTGGCCTTGCTCCCTATTGGTTTTGTTCTTCCATCAAACTACCCCGAAGCTCTGCTGGTTCTTCTGCTACTTCATCCGAGTTTTGAATTTACCTTAAGGAGCTCTTCATGGAGAACATCGAACAAGCGTCGAATGTGAAGCCTGATCTAATCACCATCTTAGCCCATATCAATGCTAAGATTGACAACCTTCAAATTGAGGTCCATGAGATGCAGCATCACTAGGCACAGATTCATGAAGAACCCGTGGTTCTCTTTCCTCGTGCTATGGGTCCACTCGCTCCCCAACCTATTTGGGTCCCAAAAGAGTATTAGCGTACTCCATGTGCCCCACCTGGTAATTGGCCACCACTAGCTCAACTCCCTATTACAAACCTCTCACTACCAGTGGCTAACCTTTCAGTACCCACAAATCCCAAGTAAGACGAACTAAACAAGGTCAAGAAACACCTCGAGCATATATCAAAGAAACTCGGACAAGTAAAGACTGTCAGAGAAGTTCAATATGTAAGACATCGAGAAGTTTGGGGGAAGTGGACCCCCAATTATTTACCTTTGAAGCTATAATGGAGCCATGGACCTTCTTGGTGCCTACGAAGAGATAATGACCTATATGTTCTAGAAAACCTTAAAAGAAAGAGCCCTTCGGTGATTTTTATCCCTCGAAGAATCCAGAATCCATAGTTGGGAGAATGTCATACGGGAATTCATGTCTCAGTACGAGTACAATGAGGAGTTAGAGGTTACACGATGAGATCTATATCATCTTGAGAAGAACCCTAGTGAAACAGTCAGTAAATTTATATAATGGAGGAGATAGAAAGATGATACCATGACTAATAGACCATTTTAGGTGTAACATGTCAGTATCGTGAAGAAGAACTTAGTGCTTCGTATCCGAGTGTCCATGGGAGGACAATACTACCCACACTTTTGAGCCTACCAAGAGATTGGCGTAGAAATTGAGGACAACGTTACAAAAGTCGAATCTGAAATGAAGAAAGGGATAAAATAATTCGTTCCCCGGAAGTATGAAAACCCTTCCAGTGCTACAGTCTCATCCATCAACAACATTTCCCAACCTATTACCTCTTGGGTACTGGAAAGTCACCCTAATCATACCAAGAAAGAGTACACTCATCTCTATGCTCCCCTATCCAATGTCTACCAGCCCATGCTGAGCCAAAACCTTATCAAACCCTTGGACCTCCATCCATTACCTAATACACTCCCTAAAAACTTCAAAGACGATGCCCGTTGTGATTTCCACCAGTTTTCTAGCCTTACTACCGACCAATATTTCCATATTAGGAATGTGATCCAAGGCCTAGTTGACTGGGGTAACATGGACCCACTAACTAATCCTAAATATAATACCACTCATAACCCACTTCCAACCCATAAAAATGCTCTCTTTATTGAGAGTGACCTAAAATGACACACCCCAACCCAGTTACTTATTATTAAGTTTGAAAGTCAAAGTGAGTCAAACCATAATTAATCTAACCAAACCATAATCACGAGTTTTGATTTCAGAGTCATCATTGTAAATCCATATAACTTAAAACCTTTTTACAACATCAGGTTAATCATGTCCATAAAAACTTTCTTGAAGGATAAGTTAACTTAATTACATCATTTACATTTACACAAAATCATGGTTTCTCCCATTCCTGGCTAACCCAACCCGACCTCCTAGATTTGGCAGTGACATCGCGTTACCTGAAAAAGGTGAACATAGGAACCATGAGCAAAAATAGCCCAGTGAATGCATCACTACTATACTACTGCATAAATTTACATGCAATATATCATGTCCATATAATTATGAATTAACTTATCCGGCTCATTCATAATGAATGACCAACTTTTTCGAATCATGATTCACATATCCTGTCTAAATAGACAATTCTCCCCAATTCCTGGTCGAGGAGTAACCCCTTGTCATTAATAGACAAATCTCCCCCATTCCTGGTCGAGGAGTAACCCCTCATTTCGGTAAACCGAAATGAACAATTTCATATTCATTATATTATGATCATATCAATACCACGATACAAATATCTATTTCCAGTGAGTACACTCACCTTGGTTGACAACTATGTATTCATGTTTTCTTCTGGTGGAGCTGAACTGGGTTGATTAGACCTTACACCTGTCAATCCAACTAAATTAATACTGAACCTCAATCATAAATATTATCCAAACATAATTATGTAACTTTCCATGACTATACATCAACAATATAATTCCAATTAAGTCACATTCCATAAAACATAGGTAAAGGCAAAACAATGATATACATGTTGATAAAGTTACAGACATTCAACCGTAGGAAATACCTTATGAGAAATTTATAACCAAAGTCAAGTAAACATGAACTTATACTCCTCAATGTATATACACATTAAACATGTACTCAAAGTACCATTTGTAAGGACGAAATACAAACATTCATTCAAGGGGTACTCAATATGGCCTGAAATTATGGTCTTACTTACTTAACCATCCTATATTCCTAAATTGTACAAATACAGGGGTCCAACCTCATCAATATGAAAACATATATGAATATACTATCCAGTACAAGTGACGGTGTAATTTTTCAAGCTTCCTAGGGCAAGTTATGATCATTTCTCTACAACACAAGAAATCTGCCCTATAAGCTCCTCTATTGTTCCTTCAACTTCCAAGAATTTTCATAATTTTTCTCCAGCATAAATTTCCATGATTTTCAACCCATTTTCAGTAAATATACTGAATCGTACATAATTAAAGTTTCATAATTGTTTGACTTCATTTGCTATCTCAAAAGCTTGACTAAACTTAGGGCATACCGAAATGAAGTATAAAAACAGAAACTATGTACCAACTTGAAATCATCATTACGGCCTAACCACAAGGATATAAATTCTAATTTTCAGATATTATATGCATATATGAGTCTAATTTCATGTAAAATTGGAATTTCTCAATTCCAGTAATCACACAAAGAGATATGCAGATTTGAATACAAGGGGTTTCAACACAAAGCAATTTTAAGGGTTTCTACACTCAACTTAACATAAGCTTGCATCTAACCATACATATTTATAAAGGGCTGAAACTTTCGTAAACTTATGATGATTTATATCATATAAATCAGTAATATAAGATAAATAACAAGAATTACAATTAGGATTACCTTCAGGGATTTTTACGTAATTTCTACGGATTTTTCTACACTTTTTCTCCTCACTTTTCTTCCTTAACTTCTACTTTCTCTTTCCCTAAGCTTAAAACCCTTTCATGGCTGGTTTTGGCTGAAGGATAAGGATATTTCAAGGGTATAAGTTCGGACAAGGCTGCCTCCCAATCCAACCAATCATATTAAACCATTTGGTTTAATAAAAGACAATTTACCACTTAAGGGAATTGACAGATTTGCCCCTTCTCGTAATTTCGACCTAACTTCTTCCTTGAGCATCCGTTTGATGCACCGTTTGTTGTGTTACGACCCTAACTCACATGTATACAACTATTTAGTTTTCACCTCAAGTCAATTATAATTTTACAATGGTCAAAACTAGTCTTAAACAGGAACATTTCTATCGAAAATAACCAAATCTTGTGTTCGTACATAATTCGACATTTCATGATTTATGAAAGTAGGATTAGACTAAACATAAGCACTTAATATTAGATATACTAATAACACATTATTCATATCACAAAATATAAACATGATTTAAATATAATTTATCAAAATTATATTCGGGTTGTCACAACTTCCCCCCCTAGAAAATTTCGTCCCCGAAATTTAAGATAAAGGTCACTTACCAAAGAAATAGGGATACTATTTCCTCATGCTATCCTCCCTTTCCCAAGTTGCTTCTTTAACTCCATGGCTCATCCACATAACTTTAACTAAGTGAATAACTTTATTCCTCAATACCTGCTCCTTACGATCAATAATTTCCAATGGTTCCTCGATGTACGACAAGTCTTCCTTCAGTTCAATTGGTTGAGTTTTCAATTGATGAGATGGATCCGCCAAATATTTACGAAGCATCGATACATGAAACACATCATGTAAACGGGATAATTCTGGAGGTAATGCTAATCTATAAGCCAGGGGCCCAATTCTTTCCAACACTTCATATGGTCCAATGTATCTTGGACTTAGTTTCCCCTTTTTGCCAAATCTCATAACGCCTTTCCACGGTGAAATACGCAGGAATACAAAATATCCCTTCTGAAATTCCAATGGATGCTTCCTCTTATCTGCATAAAATTTCTGCCTGCTTTGCGCTATCTTTATCCGTTCCCGAATCATTTTGATCTTTTCAGTTGTCATATCTATCAATTCCGGACCCAAAATTTTTCTTTCACCTACTTCATCCCAACACAAAGGCGTCCTACATCTCCTCCCATATAAAGCTTCATAAGGAGCCATACCAATAGTCGGCTGATAACTATTATTATATGAAAATTCCATCAATGGCAAATGATCATCCCAACTACCTTTGAAGTCAAATACACAGGCTCGTAACATGTCTTCTAATATTTGAATCTTCCTTTCTGATTGCCCATCAGTTTGTGGATGAAACGCAGTGCTGAACTTCAAACTTGTGCCCATGGCATTCTGGAGACGAGGCCAAAACTTAGAAGTGAACGTTGGATCTTTATCTGATACTATTGACACTGGTGCCCCATGCAAATGGATAATCTCATCAACGTACATACGTGCATACTTGTCAACAGTGTAGGTGGTCTTAATTGGGATAAAATGAGCTGACTTCGTCAGTCGGTCTACAATCACCTAAATAGAATCATGCCCCTTTGGTGATCGGGGTAATCATGTAACAAAGTCCATCGTTATATGCTCCCACTTCCATTCCGGAATAGGCAAAGACTGCAATAATCCTGCTAGCTTCTGATGCTCTGCTTTCACTTGTTGGCATACTAAACATTTAGCTACGAACTCTGCAATCTCACGTTTCATATTGTTCCACCAGTAATATTCTTTCAAATCTCTCTACATTTTGGTACCTCCCGGATGCATAGAGTAAATAGAACTATGTACCTCTTCTAATATATCTTTCTTTAAAGGTGGATCATTAGGTACACAAATCCTATTTTTATAACACAACGATTCATCATTCTTAATTTCAAAGTCACTCTCTCTACCATCTCGAACTTCTTGTTTCTTCTTCTCAAGGAATGGATCACTGGTCTGCAAATTTCGTATGCGTTCCGCCAATAAAGGTCTCACTGTGACATGTGCTAATAATCCTCCACTTTTTGAAAACTTCAATTCAATCCCCATCAATGCCAAGTCAAGAATATTTCCAACACGAGCACACCGTATGCAACCGAGAATCCCTGATGATTTTCGACTCAAAGCATCTGCTACTACATTGGCCTTCCCAGGGTGATGATGAATGGTACAGTCATAGTCTTTAATCAGCTCTATCCAACGCCTCTGTCTCAAATTCAGCTCTTTCTGTTTGAACAAGTATTTCAAACCTTAATGATCCGTAAATATCTCACAAGTTTCTCCATACAAGTAATGTCTCCACAACTTTAAAGCAAAAATAATGGCCGCTAGTTCCAAGTCATGTGTAGGGTAATTTCGTTCATGCGTCTTTAAATGTCTGGAAGCATATGCTATTACCTTCCCATTCTTCATAAGAACACATCCTAACCCCTGAAATGAAGCGTCTGTATAGATCACAAAAGACTCATTCCCACATGGAATAGTAAGTATAGGGGCTGAAACCAACCGATTCTTTAACTCATTAAAACTCCACTCACATTATTCATCCCATACAAACTTCACTTCTTTACGAGTCAACTTTGTCAGTGGTAATGCTATTGCTGAAAATCCCTTAATGAATCTGCGATAGTAACCTGCCAATCCTAGGAAACTCCTAATTTCTGTCACATTCTTAGGACTTTCCCATTCAACAATTGCTTCCACTTTCTTTGGATCAACATAAATCCCATTTCCCGAGACCACGTGCCCTAAAAACACAATTTCATTCAACCAAAACTCACACTTGTTGAATTTAGCAAACAATTTCTTCTCTCTCAAAATTTTCAATACAAGTCTTAAATGCTTCTCATGTTCCTCCATGCTACGCGAGTAAATCAACACATCGTCTATGAATACAATCACAAATGAATCAATGAAAGGGTGGAACGCCCGGTTCATCAAATCCATAAAAACTGCTGGAGCATTAGTTAATTCAAATGCATCACCAAAAACTCATAGTGCCCATATCGAGTCCGAAAAGCTGTTTTGGAAATATCACTATCCTTCACTTTCAGTTGATGGTAACCCGTTCTCAAATCAATCTTCGAAAATACAGTGGCCCCCTGTAATTGGTCAAACAAATCATCGATACGAGGTAGAGGGTACTTGTTTCTAATGGTCACCTTTTTCAGTTGTCGATAATCAATACATAATCGCATTGTCCCATCTTTCTTTTTCACAAATAACACCGGTGCTCCCCATGGCGAAACACTAGGCCGAATGAAACCTCTACTTATCAGATCTTGTAATCGCACTTTAAATTCTTTCAACTCTGTTGGTTCCATTCTATATGGAGCAAGAGAAATTGGACCAGGACCTAGAATTAATTCTATAGAAAACTCTACTTCCCTATCGGGTGGCAATCCTGGAAATTCCTCTGGGAAGACATCAGAAAATTCTCTAACCACTGGTATATCTTCAACTTTAAGTGTTTCCTTACTAACATCAACAACATAAGCTAAATACCATGTACAACCTTTACTCAATAACTTTCTACTCTTAATGGCTGAGATAAGACAATTAGGGACAACATTCCTTTCTCCTATAAACGGAAACTCAGGTTCACCTGGCAAATGAAATGTAACTTCCTTTCGAAAACAATCAATGGAAGCATGATACGATGATAACCAATCCATCCCCAGTATAATATCAAAATCCCGAATGGCCAACGGTATCAAGTCAACATAGAAATCTCTCTCACCCATTCATAAAACACAATCTTTATAAACGTGCTCAACTAGAATTACACTTTCCATTGGGGTAGAAATATATAAGGCACAATTGAGGAATGAACATGGTCTACCCAAATATGAAACAATATCTAATGCCACAAATGAATGCGTAGATCCAAGATCAATGAGTGCATATAAATCTTTGTTCGCAATAGAGAGTTTACCTGTAACCACTTCAGGTGTAGCATGGGCTTCTTGTAGCGTCATCGTAAACACTCTTCCTCCTTCCCTCGATCCAGTTGCTTGTTCTGTACCTCTCCCCCTGGTGGCACTCCCTGGAGAAGATCCTTTATAAGGCCCCACACTACTGACTGAAACTGTTCTCGCTAACATAGGACAATTCTTTCTCAAATGACCCTTCTGGTGGAAGTTAAAACATTCTATATTCAGTAACTTTGGGCAATTTATCTTTATATGACCTGATACCCCACAAAAGAAACAAACATTTGGATCTCCTTGTGCTGAAACTCCTGAACCTCTTCCACCACTAGCTTCACCCCTTTGCAAACTACTTCCATCTCTACCCTGTTGGAATTTCTGCCCTCCAAACCTCGAATATTCTGTACCACTACTCTGTTGATAATTTGGATCAAATCTGCTTCTCTTTACACCTCGCTCTCGATTCCCTCTAGCTTCATTCACGTCCCTTTCTACTAGCATGGCTTTGTTCACCAAGGAGGAATATTTATAAGTCTCTAAAGCCGATAATCTAGATTTAATGACTAACTCAAGCCCGTCAAGAAATCGACTACACATGTCTTCCTCATTCCGTATAAACCTCGATGCAAACCGAGATAAGGCTGTCAGTTTAACTTCGTATTCTCTAACTGTCATACTCCCCTGATTCAACATAAAATATTCCTTCTCCTTTTGTTTTTGATACATTGGGGGAAAATACTTATCATATAAAGCTTTGACAAAAGCATTCCATGAGATCACATTCCCACCTTCTGGAGTAATCAATAAATGTTTTGTGGCATCCCACCAATATTTAGCTTCTCCTTTCAGCATATAAGTCGCTAAGGTCACTCGTTGATTTTCAGGCATCTTCATCACCCCAAAGATAAGTTCAATCTCTTTAACCCAGACTTCTGCCTCTGCGGGATCAACTGCTCCTTCGAACGATGGTGGGTTAATCTTAATAAATTTCTCATGTGAAGTACTTCTTTCTTCTCGGTGTATCACCTCCTCAGCCCTAGCCAAGGCTTATGCCTCTAGTTGCCTGGTCTGTTGTTCTTCCACATGAGCCATAAATCTAGCTTGTTTCTCTGCCATTAGAGTCATAGCACGTGCCATTTTTTGCATGTCTGTCCATTGTTCTGGGTCAGGTTCTATATTTCCATGAACAGGTTGTTCAACCTCTGCTTCCGCTGCCATATTTGAAGCCTCATCTTCTATTCTCTCATTAACATTCCCTCTTTCCATTCTCTTATATCTAAAATGAATCAAAGATATAACAACATGCATATATACATATTTTTCCTACCATAATCATTAGTACCAAACAAAATATACTTTTAACATTCACTGCCAAATCTAGACTCTTCTCACTCCAGAACCTCTAAAACCTAGGCTATGATACCAAAAGCTGACACACCCCAACCCAGTTACTTATTATTAAGTTTGAAAGTCAAAGTGAGTCAAACCATAATTAATCTAACCATACCATAATCACGAGTTTTGATTTCAGAGTCATCATTGTAAATCCATATAACTTAAAACCTTTTTACAACATCAGGGTAATCATGTCCATAAAAACTTTCTTGAAGGATAAGTTAACTTAATTTCATCATTTACATTTACACAAAATCATGGTTTCTCCCATTCCTGGCTAACCCAACCCGACCTCCTAGATTTGGCAGTGACATCGCGTTACCTGAAAAAGGTGAACATAGGAACCATTAGCAAAAATAGCCCAGTGAATGCATCACTACTATACTACTGCATAAATTTACATGCAATATATCATGTCCATATAATTATTAATTAACTTATCCGGCTCATTCATAATGAATGACCAACTTTTTCGAATCATGATTCACATATCCTGTCTAAATAGACAATTCTCCCCCATTCCTGGTCGAGGAGTAACCCCTTGTCATTAATAGACAAATCTCCCCCATTCCTGGTCTAGGAGTAACCCCTCATTTCGGTAAACCGAAATGAACAATTTCATATTCATTATATTATGATCATATCAATACCACGATACAAATATCTCTTTCCAGTGAGTACACTCACCTTGGTTGACAACTATGTATTCATGTTTTCTTCTGGTGGAGCTGAACTGGGTTGATTAGACCTTACACCTGTCAATCCAACTAAATTAATACTGAACCTCAATCATAAATATTATCCAAACATAATTATGTAACTTTCCATGACTATACATCAACAATATAATTCCAATTAAGTCACATTCCATAAAACATAGGTAAAGGCAAAACAATGATATACATGTTGATAAAGTTACGGACATTCAACCGTAGGAAATACCTTATGAGAAATTTATAACCAAAGTCAAGTAAACATGAACTTATACTCCTCAATGTATATACACATTAAACATGTACTCAAAGTACCATTTGTAAGGACGAAATACAAACATTCATTCAAGGGGTACTCAATATGGCCTGAAATTATGGTCTTACTTACTTAACCATCCTATATTCCTAAATTGTACAAATACAGGGGTCCAACCTCATCAATATGAAAACATATATGAATATACTATCCAGTACAAGTGACGGTGTAATTTTTCAAGCTTCCTAGGGCAAGTTATGATCATTTCTCTACAACACAAGAAATCTGCCCTATAAGCTCCTCTATTGTTCCTTCAACTTCCAAGAATTTTCATAATTTTTATCCAGCATAAATTTCCATGATTTTCAACCCATTTTCAGTAAACATACTGAATCGTACATAATTAAATTTTCATAATTGTTTGACTTCATTTGCTATCTCAAAAGCTTGACTAAACTTAGGGCATACCGAAATGAAGTATAAAAACAGAAACTATGTACCAACTTGAAATCATCATTACGGCCTAACCACAAGGATATAAATTCTAATTTTCAGATATTATATGCATATATGAGTCTACTTTCATGTAAAATTGGAATTTCTCAATTCCAGTAATCACAAAAAGAGATATGCAGATTTGAATACAAGGGGTTTCAACACAAAGCAATTTTAAGGGTTTCTACACTCAACTTAACATAAGCTTGCATCTAACCATACATATATATAAAGGGATGAAACTTTCGTAAACTTATGATGATTTATATCATATAAATCAGTAATATAAGATAAATAACAAGAATTACAATTAGGATTACCTTCAGGGCTTTTTACGTAATTTCTACGGATTTTTCTACACTTTTTCTCCTCACTTTTCTTCCTTAACTTCTACTTTCTCTTTCCCTAAGCTTAAAACCCTTTCATGGCTGGTTTTGGTTGAAGGATAAGGATATTTAAAGGGTATAAGTTCGGACAAGGCTGCCTCCCAATCCAACCAATCATATTAAACCATTTGGTTTAATAAAAGACAATTTACCACTTAAGGGAATTGACAGATTTGCCCCTTCTCGTAATTTCGACCTAACTTCTTCTTCGAGCATCCGTTTGATGCACCGTTTGTTGTGTTACGACCCTAACTCACATGTCTACAACTATTTAGTTTTTACCTCAAGTCAATTGTAATTTTACAATGGTCAAAACTAGTCTTAAACAGGAACATTTCTATCGAAAATAACCAAATCTTGTGTTCGTACATAACTCGACATTTCATGATTTATGAAAGTAGGATTAGACTAAACATAAGCACTTAATATTAGATATAATAATAACACATTATTCATATCACATAATATAAACATGATTTAAATATAATTTATCAAAATTATATTCGGGTTGTCACATAAAATTTGACCCATCCTATCAAATCGTGCATCGTACCTATAATCTCACCTAAACTACTCAAGTTTACCCATACTTTCTCCAACATCCTACATGCTTCACTGATTAAGATTTGTCATCCTTATAAGGGCCTTCATTATTATTCATATCCAGTCTGAAGGAAAAGACATGGAGTTACCATCTATATTGAACCAACTCATGGATTTGGGTAGAAATTTCCCGTCGAGATGACTATTTATTGTCACAAATTTAGTGGCTTGTTCATGAAAACCCGAAACTGGGCTCGCGAATCAGATGAATGAGTGGTACCTACTATAGAAGTCAGTCTAGAGATATAGTATAGATAATGGATGATGCATTTTGATAGAGAAGTGAAATTTGCAACATTGATGAGCTACTCACCGTTTTAAAGCTTCACGGACAGTTGGTCCCTTCACTCCTGCACCTCCCCGTTGAGTGGAAATATTTATAACATAAAGTCGTATAGGTTATTGAATGCATCAATTTCTCTTTGTAAGAGTATGTAGTCACCACTGGATGGGAGGAAGACATTGACAGTTCAAGGGATGAACCGAGTCAGGAAGAAACTAGTCTAGTAGCCATCATGTGGGGAAGGATATCCTTCGAAGACTTATTGGGGGAAATCAACAAGCTGGCCATTCATCCAGAGCTAGATGAAGACACAGGGTTCTTTTTCTTCCATGTCTCAATAAATCACATAACTAGGTCACGGAGACACTTCAAAGATCCAATTCATCATATGATCGAGATAAATAAAGGAAAGGGAGTTATCGAATAACATCCCATGCTAGAAATGACCATTGAAGAGAGTAAAATTCTTGACCAGCTCAAGAAGCCCCAAGCCAATATCACCCCATGGGGGCTTTTCATGTTCTCCTAGTTACACTATAATGCTTTGATAAAAATCCTCACCGGGACTACAGTCCCTCATTTAACCAATCTGAAAGAAGTCATAGTTTGAAGGTGATGGTACTAAGAACATGGAAACCTTGGCAACTTTCATGTTGGTAATTAAAGAGGTAGGTTCGACCTTTAGGTAGGTCAGATTGGCCGACTAGAAGGACCCATGCATGATGAAGAACTAGTTCCCTTGGTATTTATTTGTGGTACATCCACCCTTGCCCTCGCACGAAAATTAGGCTAAGGCCCAATAGGGGATTCTGGCTCCTTCCTTTTATGGGTCTCAGCGGTCAGCTCCACTTGGGTCGGCCCCACAGACTTTATTTTCTCATGGGTCTATTGAGGCTCCTTGCCTTTCTTCTTACCCAGATCAGACATTAAGCTAAGGGAAGTCATTTCCCAAAGTTAATAATATACGTTTGAAGGCCTAACTGGAAAAAATGAGACGACACATCAGATACAAGTAGTAATAACGAGGAAACACTTGGAAGGAATTAAAAAAAAAATAGAAACTGACATAATTCTGTCAATGGGCTGACCCTCAAACCAACTTCTTTAAGGAAACTAGGGGTCATTATATTTTCAAACTTGGGAATCTCACCCTTTTTCCCCTAATCCCTCAGATAGTCGGCTATAGCCTTTTCATCCAACCTAAGTCCAGGGTATGACCGTGCTTTCATGGAGGGGTTAGACCATGCCGTTGGGACTCTCGGACTGTCTTTAGGGGGATCAAACTCTGTATGGAATTCCCAATCCCCAGAAATAAAGAAGAACATCTTCTTCTAGTCATGGTTAGAAGTCTGTGCAACATGAAGAAGCTTCTTGTCTGACCTCCTAGCCCTCAGGTGAAAGTATCCAGGTTACTTAGATGAGGAAGTTATGTTATAACAAGCCAAGAACAGATCAGCCGATCAGTAAATGTGTTCTTCCAAATGGAGATATATCGAAGGATGATCCTCTAGGAGTTAGGAGGAAGTTGGGTAGGAGCAACCCTAAGGGAAGAGAGTATGTCAACTATCATAGGATGAAGAGGGAGCCTAACACTGACCCAAAACATCTTCTCATACACGGCAACTTCTCATTCTATCCCATGGAATACCTTCTCATTTTCATCCAGGATCTTCATAATTACGTTGGGTTTTATACCAAAGAAGTGCCTCCATAGAAAGAGGTCACGATCCCTAACATACGAGATAAAAGACGAGGCTCCTGAGGTGTCAACTTGATCATTATTGTAATCCTCGCTATCATCCTCAATCTCATTTCCCTCGTCCTCAGCCCTCTCATTCCCAAATCTCTCTTCCTTATCGTTTATTAGAGGGACATCTGGAAAAGTGTCTTGGAAAGCAAAGGAGACATGGCTGTCACAGGGATAACCTCAGGATGAACTGTTCCCTTGACCTGTCGGTTTGGGCTAAGGGTTGGTGGGTCTTTTCTCCCCAAAGTCCCAGTATCCATAGGAGACGATGCTCTGACATCCAGATCTTCCTCCTGCCTCTGACTCTCGACTAGACGATAGGAAGACCCAAAGGGCTCAGAGGATGGTGGTAAAATTCTAGCCAAGGGAATTGGTAAAATGGGTCATACCCACATAGGGTCGGCCCTACGTCTAGACTCGTTCTCTTCCTCTATCCTTAAAATATCTGCGAAGCACCTCTCTCTCAAAGTTGGAAAGTCCTCGGCTAAACCAGTAATCCTTTGGAGAATTAAGGGGACTACCCTACACTTAAGGGATTTTCTCAAACAACTTACAAAAAAAGTTAAATAGTTGACCAAGATGACTTCAAGATCAAACCTATAGAAATGAAAAGTTCAATGGAAAACTAGCCAAGAACAAGTGGAGTAAACCTCGTCGGTGAAGAGGACTAGAGGGTTACCGAAAAACCTAAAAAAAGATAAAAACCAAGGCGGAGCCACCATAAAATAGTGGAAGAAAGAACCTAGAGAGGACTACCAGTCAATTTCTCACCCTACAACAGCTAATGAGTGGTGGAAACACAACCCTAACAGACTGAAAACCCACCAAAAAAATGAAAAACAACTAAGGGAAAAGTCACATAAATCTCAATACAAAATAGAAGGAAAAGGAAACAACGATGAAGAGATTACCTGGAAAAGAAGACCAAAACTAGAAGAAACTGGAAGGAATTTGGAAGCTTTTATGAAAATGCAACAATGGAGGTTGGCTGCAGGAGTTATAGAGAGAGCGTATGCACGAAGAAGAAAGAAGAAGAAAGAGAGACAATTATTTGAAAAGGTATAAATACCGTGTCATTATTGGGTTTAATAACCAAAGTGATGCACAACCCATGAGGAGAATCATCATTAGGGTACAAAGTCTCGTGTGATATGCAACCGTTATTTTGGGGGAACACAAAATAATGATTAACACTTGACAAATGTAACACATCAACCTGACCACTCATTAACTCGACATCCTAAGATAATATTGCCCCTCATCCATCTCAACAACATCAATGACTAAGGGCTAGGGGTGATTGATATACCAAAGTACACCCTCGGCCTGGCCGAGGGTATCCCCATCCAGGATGAAGGATCAACTCTACTACCCCCAGGGGGTCATACGTAAGATGCAGGGTCATACTGAAGGTAGGGGTGAGATTATCTAACCCCATCATTGGACGATAGTACGACCGAATGATCTTATAGAGGCTGAACCCGTTATTAATTTTGATTACCCGAATTAGCCCAAGCCCATAGAGATAGAAGCCTTTGCTTAGGGGTTGTTTGGACGACCCGATGACTGGCCGACCCTATGGAGGCCTACATCATGAAGATCTTGCATACAACAGTCACGACCAAATATGTTGGCATCAACCTCAGCCTCAGCCTGTCACCATAAGCTAAGGGTGACACCATCGCGGTGCGTAATTTGGGAGACGCCTGGGACAGTGCGTGTGGGGCTCATGTAGCACGTGGACTAGACCGTTATAAAAATATCATTCCCTCACGTGAGGTAATATTATGTCATCATTAACTACAGGTGGACCAACCATATGACAAGGGGGGATTGGTTAGATAATCATTCACATTCTCAATGCGCGCTTGGGGGTACACGATTGCCCCCAAGCCCTATATATATCTGTCATATTCAACCTTGTAAAGGGATGGATAATTGTAACCCTATCTAAAACTCTACTTGTACACACAATAGAGAGAGAGAGAGAGAGAGAGAGAGAGCTTATGATCATTGTATCCAAGGCCATTAGTGCCCATATTAATGGATCACACACATACAGTGGATGTAGTCCAAATTAGCCGAACGACTATACACCATTGTCTTCATTCCTCTTACACTCATCCCCTTCTATATAATAACTCTATTGCTGCCATTGTTGTTACTATTTGAGCTCATCACCTCTTATCTGGTGGTGCTGATTCTTAGCATTATCACTGAGGGTACTAGCACAATACTGTCGTTGCTTACAGGTTCCAATTTATGGCTCGATTATGCCACAAAGAAACTTGGTGCGGGTTAAAATCATCATAATCTACACTGTATAAGCACATGGATTCCATACCATCAAGGTAAGAAGAAAATTATTCATACATGGGAAGATCCATTTATGAATAACAAATACGAAGCGGGAAGAGAAATGTGGGTATTGTGGGAGAAATAACATCCCACACCCCTCCTTTTATACTAAAAACCCTTGGCAAAAGATTAGAGCCCTAGAAACCTGATTAAATTTCTGCCCTATAAAATTACTCTAATGTGAAGGTGAGTTCAATCAAGGTCTAGGGATGATTTAACTTGACTCCTATGGCGATAGTCAGGTGAAGGGGTATGGCGATCGGTACACCCCCATATTTTGGAAAATTCCTTATTTCCTCTTTTACCAAAATAATTTCCAACGAGCTTATTCACTCATTTTCCCTCAAGAAAAAATCATTCTCAAAATAAATTCTCACTCAAAAATCTTTTTCGAGGGTTAATTACTTTCACTCCCATTTTATAAGTAAATAAACATTTTGCCTTTAATTGTCATACTTATCTATACCTTTGTCTAAAATAAATAGTCTCAGCAGAAAATTAAAAGTCACTAACTCAAGAAAAATACCAAAAAGAAAATGTGTATTTCTTCATATATGTTGCTTCACTTGGTTACATTTTATAGATTGTAAACAAAAGTAGAAAAAAATACAAATGATACTTTTCTCGATCCCTCAACTTTCCTCTCAAGCCCTCAACCCCAACAACGGACACACTTTCCCTTACGACGAGTGGTGGATTATCCACTCCCAAAACCTGAACTATCTTTTGAGGTTGTTGACAACAAAAATCATGAAGGAGATGACTTCTTGATATAATCCGATATGGAAGCCATCCATTCCTTGATGTACCTCCGCCAGGTGGTCATCACTCGAATATACTGCAATCAAAGAAGAAACAGGAAAAAAGACAAATCAATTAGTGAAGAAGCAAGGAAGAATCATGAGAAAAAGATGAAAAGAGATCAAATATACCTCAGGCCAGAGGGCCTCATCCATAAGCCCCATCAACCTAGGCACCGACGGATGAGGAATATGTGGCATGCTCAGTGACTCCCCCTACTCATTAAAAATTGTAGTAAGGGAGAGTAACCAGAATGATAAGAGCCTCCTCTTTCACTACCACCGACGTGCCACAACCTATGATGTGGGTCGATACCACTAGCGCGCTAGTACCCCTTCTTGAAGTCATGGTGGGTGGAAGCATGTTCTCAATGTCATACATACAAGAGGGCATCAACCAAATCGTCACAAAATCCAATTAATCATAGCTCGCCATTGTATCTGTATAGTGCATATAGGGTTCACCAATCATCATCGTCCAAGCATCATTCGACATCTCTCTCACCATCCTCATGTACATAAAAGGAATCAACGGTGGGACCGCCACATCTTCCTCCATGATATACCACATAACCCTCTCCTTTAGGTACCAGGCGTACCCAAACTCATGCATGATCAACCGCTACATATGCGCATGTAGGCCCATCACCTCCATATCCTATGGAGTCACCCCAAGGGGTAGAACGTCACCTATAATCCCCAAAAGAGAATCAATTTCTATTAAGGAAATGAAGATGTAAAAAATAACTTAAAAAGGATAAAAGATAGCCTAGTCACTCGTCAAGGCATTCAGATCCCGCCACATGTCTTCAAAAGATAAGGACTGATTTGATCGATGATTCGATTTTTTCCATTAGTCCCCCAAGTTCTCATCCTTTAGGGATATCAACCCCGCATTGTACCCTATCGCCTCATAGAACCACGTATTCAAAAGATAAGAATCAACAAAAAAAGAACAAAAGAAGAATGCAAGGAAATGCATAAAAAAGGGAAAATAAATCCAAAATTACCTCCAGAAGGTATGTGGCCCCTATAAAAGTCTACCGACAACACCGGTTGAAAGCAACCAAAGAAGAATAAACAACGGCCAATGTTAGGCTCCCACAGTCATATAGAAGGACATCGAAAATCATCCTCAAATATGTCAAAAAAGAAAAGATGGATAACATCATCGCTTGTTTCCACTAAAAAGCAATCCAACAAAAGGAAACTAAACATACGGGTTGTCTATCTCACTTGTTGCCCTCGTTGATGTCCACCCTCCTTGTCAGAAGCATTTCCTTAGAATCCCCAAATACGATCCTAACCATGCACCCCAATGCCTCCTGCACCACCTCAGGTGTCATCCTTATGGTGAAGTCCACCACTATCTGAAATCTCTCTGAATCAACTCCCGTCAGCTACTGAACATATATGGGAGTATTCATCATCTCCTCAAAGTCAAGATGAAAGGTGTGGATAGTGTCCCACCACTTCTCCCTTAGTGCACACAAAATCATAGAAGAATGTGGTGTCTCATCCAAATGATATGATAAATGACCAAAACTCACTTAGGAAACCATCCAACACACCATAATAGGGAGATTCTCCCAAACCTCCTTTCAACCCTATCATCCCCCGAGACCGATTGCCCTAAGGAGCAATGTGAGTCTGCAAAAGGAGAAGAAGAAAAGCCCCTCACAAAGAAAAAAGGGAAAAATAAAATAGATTACGAAAGGTCACTGTATTTACGTATCCAATAGGGTTCCTCACCCCAAACAAATGGTGGTATGTCGAATCGCGTAGTATGGCATGCTCATCAGCTACATGCTCGAACAAATCGAAGGTGTTTTTATTGCCCAAAGTAAGGGTAAGACACTCAGTGTTGTATCCCTCGCTTGAAGAACCAATCATTTTAAGTCTTGAAGCAAAAAGGACATAGTAATGATTTCTAGAGAGAGAAAGCATAAGATTCAAACACTTGAGGGTGCGAAAATTGGGGAGTGTTCATCCCCCTTTTATTGAAGGCTAAGGGTCCCACTGATAGGCAACCTCTAGACTATTCCAATCGGTATCCGCCTTTTCCTCATCCTAAGGAAGCCCAATAGTTTGTACCCTTGATGATTGGCACCCTCCCGAGACTGCATATCGGCACCCCTTTCAAATTTTGTACAAAAAAATGAGAGAAAATTCCAAAAACATCCAGAAATCGCCCCAAAAATTCTCCCTAATCCCTGAAAAAATGTGGAACATCATTTTCCTTAAGAAAATCATTTTTTATAGAACTAAGCCCATAAAAAACTCTTCAAATCCCCATATGGATTAATCTTACACTCTTAACCCAAACATAATCCCCAACAAGATTAATCTTACACCCCTATTCCCCAACCTTAACCTCAAAACTAAATATCCCCCTAGTGGCGTCTTAAAATAACAAAATCCCCAGTAGAACTGGAAGTAATTTGAATTTCCCCAAGAGAACGATTCCCTTGCACGACAATTTAAGGTCCTCAGAATTAACCTTAACCCTCAAAATTGATCATCACAACTCAATGTCTTCAGAATTAACCTCGACCCTCAGAATTGTTCATTGTAACTTAAGGTCCTCAGAATTGACCTCAACCCTGAGAATTGGTCGTCCCAACTTTAGGTCCTCAAAATTGACCTCGACCCTCAGAATTGGCCATCAAAACTTAAGGTCCTTAGAATTGACCCCGACCCTCAAAATTGGTCGCTACAACTTTAGGTCCTCAAATTTTGACCTCGGCCCACAGAATTATCGCTACAACTTTAGATCCTCAGAATCATGATTCGTCACTTTTATTGTATTTTATACCCCATTAATTTGTACATTCTAGCTTTCCCGTGCATGTATTTCCCGGTTCTTATACTCATTTATTGACTAACCCCTGAATTCATCATATATACTTTGTATGTGTCTTTATTAAGCTTTTATAGGTCTCGGGAATGCATTTTGGGGAGTTTGGTTTTGATCCGGAAAAGTTCCGTTGACACTTGCACAGTCGGGGGCATTTTGGTAATTTCAGCACTCGGGTTTTGATCCCGATTTCTTAACGGAAGTTGTAGAGCTTCTTCTTATCTTTCGCGTGGCCTCCGACGGTGCTTGAATCCTACCTCGAACAAAGAAGTTACGGTTGTTTCGGTGAAGCATGGGAGAATATATGCCAATACAGGCAACTTTCCTTCTCCAGCAGGCCCGAATCGATTCGCGATCAATGCCGAATCGATTCGGTTTCATACAGGGGAAAATCTCTACACTTTCGAATCGATTTGGATTTGGCACCGAATCGATTCGGCCCTGCATTTCCAGCTTTCTTCTTATTACTAGTTTGCCATTTTGGTGGGATTTTGGGGATATATCCCTTGTTTTTCCTCTTTTGTAGATATAGATTGCTTTTGTTAGATATTTGGTGATAGAAAAACACTCTCTTCTCTCTCCTAGGTCAAGTTCATTTATGGTTTTTATGAACTTGTAAAGCTTTGATTACTAGTTGAATTGTGGTTATTAATGCAAGAAAGGTTCATTTACTTCATCTCTACTTGTTCCACTAGCTTCAATTTGCATTTAATTCCATCCCTTGTATTGGTTTGTGTTTAAACTAGATAACTAACTTAACTATGTTGTTAACTAGTATGTGTAGTTTAGTTTCAATTATGAGTAGCTAGACTTATGATTGGGGATCATAATCCCACCTTGGATGCTTGAACTTCAAATTTAGGGTTTGGTTTATAATTGTTCTAATGGAACTTGATGTGTTGGTTTTGGAGTATCATAGTTTCTTAACTTCTCTTGTCATGTAAGAGTTAGTGTTTGAAGCTTTACTACAAACCCAACCCATCTAGCAATAATTAATTAACCCCTAATCCTCCATTGTTGAGTTCAGTCTCTACATGGTTGATGTTCGGACTTGATTAGTTATGCTCGATTAGAATTAATTTCAACCAAGCCCTATAATCCCCTTCTTTGTGAATCCGAGGTGGGAGAATGATCCTCGATCCCTTTAATTTCTTGAACTCAAGCTTATCTTAGTTCTTTTCATAATTCCGTAATCCTTAATTATTTAACTGATCATCAATAGTATGTTAGTTTAGAGATTAGTCTCAATCACTTTTCCAAACTATTAAATCATCTTTTACACTTTAACTTTTGTGACGTTTAGAGAATCCCTTTACCCCAATCCTGTTCTCTTAGGAGTGTTTCAATCCCTGTGGATCACGATTCCGTACTTACCGGATATTACTTGTTGTGATAGATTTACACTTGAATCACAAGCTTTATTTTGTGCGCACCAAATCAACCTCAACATACTGAGTCGGTTATCCCCAGCATCACTATAGGTCATTGAAATTGGCCTCGACCACCTGAATTAGTATCCCTATCCACTTATAACCAATTTGAACACATCTTTGGCCCACAAAATCGGACATCCTTGTCTCCATAGGTCCTTAGAACTGACCTCAACCAGCTAGATCATTTATCCTCATTTTATTAGGTCCTCAAAATTGACCTTAACCCATTGAATCGGTCGCCTTCGCCTCCTTAGGTCCCTAAAATTGTGATCGACCCTCTGAATCCATCAACCTCGTACTTTAGGTCCATAAAATTGACTTAAATCCTCTTCCCCAATGTCGATGTGGTTTCTATCATTCGATGACCTTCACTTATTTTGAGATCTCCCATTGAGGGGAACTCTATCGATAGACCACCCTAGGACCCCATAAGCACCTTCTTAGGTCCCTACACTCACTCATTCATCGCAAACCCTAGGTCATACCCCGAGTATCGATCTAGAGGTTACCTAGCGCTCTTGGGCCCTATTGACTCCGACCAACTTTATCACTTGAGTGAAATATCAATGAATCTTTTAAGGTCTCGGAATTACCTTTCCAATGGTTTGACCCACACACGAATTGGCCTTACAATTCAGATGAACGATCGATTTTACTATAAAAATGGATCTCGAGGCCACCGAGCACTCCCGGGACCCATTTATCTCGATCAACATTTCTCGCCTGAGTGAAATCTCAATGAATATTCAAAGGGATCTGAATTACCTCTGTAATGGGTCACCCCATGCATGAATCGGCTTTACAGTTCGAACGAACAATCTGGTTTACTATCAAAAAATGAATTTTCAGGCCATCGTGTGCAATCGGGCCCCATTTGACCCCGATCAACTCTCTCGCCTAAGTGAAAGTTTAATGAATATTTGAAGGGCTATAAATTACCTTTCCAATGGTTTTCCCCATGCGCAAATTGGCCTTTTTATTCGGACAAAGACCCTATTTTACTATCAAAAATTGATCTAGAGGCCACTAGGTGCTCTCGGAATCCGTTTGACTCCAATCAACTTCCTCTCTTGAGTGAAATCTCAATGAATATTTAAAGGGATCTAAATCACCTTTCCAAATAATTAGTTTTACCCTAAAAATTAATTTAGAGGCCATTGGGCACTCTCGGGCCCTGTTCGACCCCAATCAACTCTTCAGCTTGAGAGAAACTGAACCTTGAAAGGGATTTGAATCCCCCTTCCAATGGTCAACTCCACGTGCGAATCATCCTTATGATAAGGACGAGCAACTCATTATATTTTGAAGGGTTATAGGGACATTTCAAGATCCATTTGACCTTGGTCAACTCTCCAAGCCAAACGAAGATAAATGAAATCTTGAAGGGAACTCAAGACCATTTCGAATGGTCCATTTCGTGCATGAATCAACCTTGTGGTTCTGAAGAGCATTCCATTTTCCTTCGAGAGTTTCCTATCTAGTGACTAACAATCATTTTCGAGCCTCATTTGACTTTGGTCAACTCTCGAGCCCTAAAGTGGCTCAATGGATTCTTAAAGGGATCTGAATAACATTCTTAATGGTCTGCCCTATGCACGATTCTAACTTATGTTCATGTTTTATGACTATTTTTCTGAAAAACCTACCTCATACTACCGAATGACTCCCCTAGGACCCTGCCTATTGGCAATGTATATGGGGTTCTATGCTGATGGTTAGGTCTAAGACCATGCCGATCGGCACCTACCTTGTCCCTATAAATATAGGACATGACCTCACCTTGAAAAAAACCTTGAACATCCCTATAATCAATTTAGAGAACATTTCCTCAAATTTAGAGTTATTCCCCTCTTAAAAAGCTAATTTCCCACATTCCTTCCATCCCTTTAATAATCTATTGAGTGAATTATCACCCATCTCCTCAGACCAACATCATGTCATCATGAAAACAACGTATCTGTAATCAATATCTGCTTCAAGTCTTTATAAGAAGGTCCAATTCTCCCCCTTTATCCTTTAAATTTTCTTATTTTTGCTTTAGTTACTTCATTTTCACTTTAGTGCTTTACTTCATTACATCACAAATCTTAATTTGAAACTTTTTATTATTAGTATTAGCACATACATTATTTTCATAAGAAACCCAAAAAACAAGAAAAAGAGGGTTTACTTCTAAATTCAAAATGGGGAATTCTCATCATTTTTTCTCACACTAAAATACCTTTTCCTACACACATAAGTATAAGAAAAATCTCCGATTGGATTTATGTGTTAAAATCCACCTTGCATTATCTTCAAAATATGTGGAATTTGATGCTGTCTCGGGCTACGTAAGTGTCTTGGGTAAATCCCTAGACTCAAGTCCTCCTATATACATTTGTCACCTTGTTCTTATTATATATTCTTAATATATATTTTTTATATGCTTGCTTGTGTGTTTCTTGTCCGATACGCGCATTCATTCTTCTATAATAACTTGTGAATCGGCAAACACTTACATTATACTTTGGATGACTATTTTGGGAATACTCCTAAGGATGGCCTCACTTCGCCTTTATTCATGACGCCAGTCAAGAGATTCCATGCTCCACTTATGTTATGCATGTAAGTGCACACATTTCGCAGTTTAATAGGAGAAGATTAACACATCCCATAAGAGATCGAAAGGGCGAGATGGGTGTCGAAAACCTTCCCATACCGTAACTTAGTCCCCAAAACCTTGAACTGCTTACTTTCTCAACCATAAATATTTTCCTTTATGATGTTATCTTAAGGAAGACACATTTCTTTTGCCTATTTTTACAAAATCGGCTGGCGATTCTATCTCTACATATAACCCAACATTGACGATGACCAAGCGTCTCGAAAAAGGATGATATCCCTTTTACATATCAGAAAGGGGATAAAAGGAGGTGTCGACCTCAAAAAAATCCCCTTACCCAGACCTCAGTATGGATATTGAGGGGATTGACTATGATGAAATCTTCTCACTGCTAGCCATGTTAAAATTTATCTGGATTCTTTTATTCATTACAACACATCTTAATTTCATGATTTTGTATATAGATGTCAAGACCGTGTTCTTAAATGATAGTCTTTATTAATGCATCTGTATGATCACATGGGATTAATAACAAGCATCTATGGAAGAAAAGTGTGAAATCTAAAGAGATCCACTTATGGACTTAAGCAAGCATCGAGGTCTTGGAACATCAAGTTTGATCAGGGAATAAAATATTTTAGGTTTGATCAATGCCGAGATGAAACTTGTGTATATAAAAACCATAGGGGAAAATTAATGGCATTTCTGGTATGCTATGTAGATGATATTCTCCTAATCAGGATTGATGTGGGTGTATTATCTATCTTACGAGTGTGGTTGTCTAGTCAGTTCTATATGAATGACTTAGTAAGAGTCATTCACATCCCTAGGATCAAGCATTTGCAGGATCATAAAAAAGAATGTTAGGCTTTGATCCCAAGATACTTATATCGATAATGCACTCATAAATTTTAGCATGCAAGACTCTAAGAAAGGATTCTTTCTTTTGCGCATGGAATCACTCTATCTAATTACCAATGTCCTAAGACACCATATTAGATATAGTGGATGAGGAATATACTTTATGCTTTGGAGATGGGCAACCTCATATATGCTATGCTATTTACAAAACTGGATATATAATTCGTTATTGGCATGGTTAGCATATTCATGTCTAAAATAGGTGAGGATCACTAGACTACATTAAAGGACATTCTCAAGTACCTAAAAAAGGCTAGAGATTATGTCCTGGTTTACTCAGTGAGTGTTCTTGTACTTATAGGGTATACAAGTCATATTTTTAGTCAAATAAGGATTAAAATTAGTCGACATTGGGATATGTATTTACACTATGAGGTGGAGCCATAAGTTAGGAATTTAAAAAATGTTACAACTTCAAAGGAAGCAAATAGGTAGTTGGTTTCGAAACTTACTAAGTGGTTTTTGTGTGGTTTATTTAGTGCAAT
The DNA here is from genome assembly GCA_949130495.1 of Sambucus nigra. Taxonomy (NCBI): domain Eukaryota; kingdom Viridiplantae; phylum Streptophyta; class Magnoliopsida; order Dipsacales; family Adoxaceae; genus Sambucus; species Sambucus nigra. The sequence goes on along the minus strand of OX422222.1, from coordinate 185,590,711 downwards.
CATCATTTACACTTTATTTTGACATTAGTAGTTCAGCAAAGAACTTGAATAAACTAAGGACTAATAAATGGGAAAAGAACATTGAATGTTATTATCACTTGACATGGTAGATCATGCCGAGAGGCAAAGTCATAGTGACCAAGATAACATCTCAGGACAACCTAATGAATCCTTTTTGAAAGGTCTTACCAACTAAGTCCTTTGATAGTCATGTAAAGGTAATGGGTGTTAAATGCATAGCCACATGGGTTTAAGACTAAGTGGGAGATTATTGGGGGCTTTATTATCAAAACCATGTATGAGGTTTATTTTTCAATAAAGTTGTGTCAAGTTTATTTTGAAATGATAATCATGATTGTGAGAAAGTGTGACATCCGAGTAAAATTTATAACTAGATTTCTCAAGTCTAATTTAAATGTATGCAAATCAAATAATTGAATATCAATGTAAGCATGATTGGATTTAAACTACATACATAAAGTGAAAAAATGCACATAAGTAAGAGGAAAAACCTTACCCGCCTAATACAATAGTTCATAATAACTGATGAAGATACACATAAGAGATTAGCAAAGAAGTGACAACAACGTCTAAGATCATGAAAGATGTTAAATCTATAATATTAACAGCAAGTCCAATAGAATTAGATTTTAATTGAATTTGGCTACCATATTACTATGCATCTTCCTATCGTCTTTTAGTTATTTTTATGTTTATCCCAAACACAATAACCCTTACTTTCTCATGAGTCTACTCCCAAGACCAAGTGAGCCCATCATAAAGCATTATTCATTTTAGTTGAATATAGCTAATAGATATCAATTAATTCTACACTCAATATCACCAGTGTATAAGAATATAAGTAAATACATTCCATAAGTCTACTATTAACATCAGTACGATCCCAGTCACATGCATAACCATACAAAGGCTCCATTTAATCATACAAATAATGAATGCCTAATAAGTTTGACATGTGGAATACCTTTACATACACTCTGAACCATGTTTCTTCAACCTGGTTCATCAATATGGTATACGCATAACCTGGTACATCTTATCCCTTGCGAAATGTACAGTGAATCGTAAACCATGTGCATCTTCTAACACATCTATCCTCACTCAGGACTCTCTGGCACAACCAACTATGTTTGAAGTCTATGTTGATTGAGAAATAAGGAACTCCAACTAATACTACTTGTTGTACCTTCTCTTGGAAAAAATAATATCAAGCTCGCGCCCGTATCAACCACAACACCATGACTGATGTAATGGTCACTATGTTTAAAAATGCATCAGACAAATCTAATTATAGTGTGGCACTCCATTGTGCTGCCCATATTTTTGATAAATCGCCCCCATGCTCATCCCCCCAATACTCAGTATAACAGTCAGTCTCAAACTTAAATAAAATCTAAGCTCACCATAGAGACGTTCTCCCTCGTATGAACTCCTGGCTTAATAACTGCTCAATCAAATCCCGAAATGTCTTTTATGTCTAAAAAAGCCATCCAGTACAGTTCCCTGCTAATGGTCCTAGTACCCGATGCTAAATCTATACAAAATTTTACCTCTCTAACTAGTGCTAGTCATGTTAACTGATCAAATACATCCATAACTCATATATAATCGATGTCGATTCTAATGATATAGTGACCTCCTCAGACGAAGTCGCCTCTAAGTATGATAAGTGTGTGCTAGACCCTCCCTCGGCCCAGTCATAACTATAAGAAGCATCCCTTGATCTAAAATGTCAATTATAAAAACCTACTCCTAGTATCCGGTATAAGAGAAATACATATAGGTACTGATTAAAGATAAATTCTATGAATTACAATACCACATATTTAAATAAAAAAAGTACAACTAAACACCAAGTTGAATCACATCTCTAGAATCACGACGTAATTTCTCCCCCTATCTGTTAAGGTATCAAAATAGAATTATAGTTCGTTGATAACATTTATACATCTCATCATTGTAGTAACCTCACGATTAATAAATAATGATAACTTCTTGATGTCTAAGTCATACACATGCATGCGAGCCGTAAACATTATAGTAGGCATCCCCCCTTTGGTATTCTCACTAACATAGGTTGTTTAAGGCATACACTAACCTAGTGGCTTCCTTTTACATGTTTGTAACATCATCCTCTAATGGAATTTAAAGAAACGGTGTCCCTACTGACCTTACCTCTATGGTCGTTACTGGAACATTACTTCATTTGTTCTACTGTCATAGGCAGTGACCCCATTAGTAATAATTTCCTAGCCTTTAATGGCATTAATACATCATAGTGTTTACTCTTGGAACCTCTTGGGTCTTCTCTCCCTATGGGTTCCCTTTTGTTAGTATGGTCTTCCTTAATTTGGTCAACACCACACCGTCTCTAGTCATTGTCCCTACTTTAGCCTCGATCATCTCGACCTTAGAAAATTGTATCCTTTTAGAGAGTTAGGCGGTCCTATCTATGTAGGAACTTAACCCCCACAATCTGAACGTAAGTGTTGACTAATGATTTTCCCAATAAAACCTACCAAACCCTTCACGTAAGGTTTATTCTAACTCAAAACCAAATATGTCCGTACTGAAGTGGATGGCGCAAACATCCTTCCTCATTTCTGTACCAATATCTCCTAGTGTAGGAAGATAAATATAGTTAAACTTCCCCTCATACTGAATACCTCGCAATCACACATATGAGGTCTCCTAAACATCCTTCAAATGTCATTACGAATTGTGAGTAAAATAATTTCCCCTTAAACCATATAATAATTACTTCCTAATGTTCTCCAACCCATAACTACCTAACTCCCGATCGAAGTTGACCGTATGCATGGGATGCCTTATAAGGGAAATCCAAACACGAAAGCCTCCCTAGACACTCGATCTTTATTATAATCGTTCGTCTAGGACAATAGCAGGAAACCCCCTATGCGATAGTTATGATACATAGTACCAATCCAAAATGAAAAATACATAAAGAATTCAGAGTCTTCAATCCGAATTAATGACAGATTCACTCAAGATCCCTAGGACATTAGAATGTGGAACGATCTTATACCAATTGTGACACTTACTAAAATTTATAACTAAATTGGTCATGTTTAATTTAAATGTACGGGAATCAAACAATTGAATATCATTTTAAGCATGAATAGAATTAAAAATAAATACATAAAGTAAATAATTGTACACAAGTAAGAGGAAAGCCCATACACATCTAATTCCATAGTTGATAATAATGGATGAAGATGCATATAAGAGATCAGTGTGAAAGTGGTAACAATGTCCTAGATCATGCGCAATGATATAATCACAACGAAAATTCCAATTAGAATTATATTTTAATTAAATATGGCTAGCATATTGCTATTCATATTGCTCCCATCTTTTAGTTGTTTTTAACTTTATCCCAAACCTAACAACCATCGATATCTCACGAGTCTACTCGTAGGCCTAAGTGAGGCCATGATTAAGTATTATTCATTTAATTAAATATAACTAATAGATCTAAGTTAATTCTACACTCAATATCACCAGTGTATAAGAATATAAGTAAAGACATTCCATAAGTCCACTATTAACATCAGTACGGTCCCAACCACATACGTAACCATACAAGGGCTCCATTTAAGACCACAAATAATGAATGCCTCATAAGTTGACTTTAGAAACTCTCGTGTCATACTAGGTAGAGTTATAGGTTATCCCACCCCTATAACCCTAAAATACAAACCAGGGATCACCACTATTCCTTAACACCAATCATATGGCCCAATACACTAGGACATATGAAAGAGTTCTCTCATATTTTCAATATGGGATAACACATATAAAACTCGCCTCGTAAAATAACCTAGATAAAATTGGCCTCGTAATCTGGGTACTAATCAATGTCACATGCGCCCTATAAGAATATACCCTCTAGTATGTAATACCACGAGGACTCAAGACCAGGTATGTTTCACATAAAATACAAGAATAGTAAACCCTAGTGTATAAGGTTTACTAAGTTTTTACCAAAATATATTACTTTACAATTTCCATACTATTAATTATTCGGATCCAACATCAATTTCAACATTTTTTTATTAATGATATTTGTATGATCCGCCCTGGATAAAGAACCTCCAAGTCAATCCAAACTATTCCCCCATTTCCAAAATTAACACCGTAGACCCTCATCATGGTACCTCCTTAGGTCCCTAATACTCCTCCTCCAATCACAAGGCCCTAGATCCTACTCCAAACCGTGATACATAGGCTAATATGATCTTTCGAGGCTCGTTTGATCTCGGTTAACTCTCTAACCTGAGAAATTCTCATTAAAACCATGGATGACTCTGAATCCTCTTTCCAATGGTTCATACCATGCGTCAGTCGGCCTCATGGTTCATCCGTACCCTTATTTTTATTCCAAACCCTAATATAGAGGCCATTGTGGACTTTTGATACCCATTTGACCTTGGTCAATCATCCAACCGAAGTTAATTTCATTGAATCTCATATGCCTCTACATACCCTTCAAACTGTCCATATACTGCACAAATCGGCCTCATGGTTCACACATGCATGCGCCTTTACTATGAGAACCCCCCGTATAAAGGCCATCGGGTGCTTTCGGACCCATTTTACTTTGGTTAACTCTCAAATACGGGAGTGTATAAATGGATTCTTATAGGTCTCTAAATACCCTTTCCAACGGTCCTAGAAATACATTATTTAAACATATGGTTTGCATTTTATGCTGATTTTTTTGTTCCGAACTATCTATAAGCATCCCAGACCACCTCCTATCGACAGGGTGTAGGTTTTTTAGCCACCAAGGCAAGGGAATGCTTATTGGAAAGTTGAGGAATATGATAATTTACACCACCCAAAAACCTAAAATTTTCACTATTTAATGAGACCATGACCCCATTCCCATGGTTCACTTTCTGAAGTCAGAACATTCTCCCCGAAATTAGTGCACCAAAATTTAAATTTTCCAAACATTCTCTCCATTTTATTATATCATTCTCATAAATCTTTCGCTACACTTTTTACTCTTACCTCACCATCATCCAACCACCTAAAATCAACTCTACTACAACAAATTAGAATTAAAATTCTATAGAAGTTCTGCTCTTATCCATTTACAACTCATTTAATTAGTAGTAGTTATTTACTTTTATTTCCCTTTTGATATATCTTTTATTTCATTTCTTCACTTCAAAACTAATCTCACTTTTTATTATCTTGTATACGTAAAACTTAGCATCATAAAATATAAAAAAAAATAAAAAGAGGATTTTCCAATAAACCTTAAAATATAATTTTCTCATTTTTCACACTCCCTAGACTTGGGCACATTTTCTAAATAACAAACTCATGGAAGTTCTAATTTAGGATTTATGTGTTAAACCCCAAACTTGTTCACTTTCGAACTTCGTGAACTTTGATTCCTTTTACCCTACGTAGGCATCCCGAGCCGATCTTGGCATTCAAGTCCTATTTTCTGATTTAGTCACATTATGTTTTCTTGCGTTTGATAATATTTCGAATACGTGTACTCCTACATATTAGTGTTCCCACTCGATATACATAGTCACTTTTTCATAGTGATTTGTGATTTGATGAACATTCACATTATATTTTTATGTTATTCTTTTTCTCACTCCTTATAATGATTTCGGTCCGTCCTTCCCATGATGTGTGTCAGATGATTTCTTTCTCTCATTAATGCCACTGTACACATGCACTCATGAGTCATAGTTTTGAGAAGAGGATAAAAATATCATAGTTCATGAGAGATCAAAAGGGTGGAATGGGTGCCTAACACCTTCCCATTCAGTAAATTAGTTCCCGAACCCCCAATTCATAAGGTTTCATATGCATCACTATGTCTTGCGATATCATTCTCCCGAGATAGATATATTCTTTTGCTTATTTTGAGAAAAATAGGTTGGTGACTCCATTTCTACATTTTTCTCCTCTTTGATGACTACCGATGGCAACTTGCGAAGATAAGCTCGAGTGGCTGAAAGTGGACTCCCCTTATCCTCGAATCCCCGCTTTCGCAGAGAGAGAGACTTATCTAATTTTCTATGCCCTCTAATTTCAAGGTCAGCCTATTCTAGAGGAATCCGACCCAGATGGCCACAGTGGCGACTCCACTGGGAACTATGTTTAGAAGACTAGATTCTACTTGACATGGGTTTTGTTTTCGTTGGTCTTCTTTCTCTATACTTTTCATATATGCCTCCGCTTATACGGTCTTCTTACTTCCACACATGCATGTTTTATATATGCCTTCTTCATATTATATATGTTTATCTCTACCATGGTATTTTCTCATCACATGTATATGTCATCTTCTTATCACATGTTTTTCCCTCCACTCACTTGTACATAGTCACAATGTTTCACTCTTTACTCACTTGTATATATTCACCATTATTCACTCGACTTACTCCCACTTGCATATGATTAAATTCACTTGTAGAAATACATGTTTAGTCTCACTAGCATGCACTCTCACATTATTTTCACTAATATATAGCTCCACACTCACACATATGTTTCACACAACACTTGTAGATATCCATGCTTAGCCATAATAGCACATAGTTCCACAATTCTCTCACTTGTATATATCCACATACTTTCTTCACTCAGACATATTGACATGTCACTCTCCCACTTTGCACATATTTATCACTCATTTGGGTATATTAACATGCCACACATTTTTCAATTGCCACCACGCTTTATATAGTCTCCATGATATATATACATACATTCTAGTTTTACTCTCCATGTGTATCCACCTTATTCCATGCTACTTGTATATTTTCCCTCATAGTGGTCGTCTTTTTCTCACTTAGCATGCATGAACTACTTCATAAAATATTAACTAGACTCATGCATTATTTTACACTACATCACTTAAGCATTGCAATATTAACCAAAATTTTATGTTGTACTGGGGGTGGTGACTTTATGATGGGTGCTGGTCCTGCGGGGCACAGTTAACCTAAGAGATATTATTCCCACCTTCCATTGTCCAGTACATTTGAATTATTTCGAGCGGGTCCCCCACATCATATTGGTTGATCGAACTCATGACGGGAGGTATATAGCAGGGAAGTTCTTCGCGTATATCAAGTATATAAAATTTTCTTTCTCACGTACCATCTTCACTAGGTATATGGTGAGGCATTTCACGTACACTCAAGTTTATCAAATGGCATATCCACACGTAGCGATGAATGATTTCCATTATAAGCAAGAGGTATATCGTGGAAGTCATTCCAAGGGGGAAACTTTCCACTAACCAACCAATTGAATAAACCTCATATAAGCCTCTACCCTAGGATACTCATGCCAAGTCTGTCGGTTACAATGCGACACTCTACTGAAATTTTAGGCCGCCTTGCCACCTAAATTTTCACACTATTTCACCAATTTTTAAAATAGAACCCTATTTATGAGTCTGGATATAAGTCCAACCATGTTTATGAGTCTAGAAATAAGTCCAAAGGGAACTAAATCCCCTTTTTAATGGTCCACCATGTTTACGAATCAACCTTATAGTACGGATGAATGACTCATTTTACTCTGATGGGTCACCCAACTCTTTCGGGCCCTATTTAACCAAGGTCAACTCTTCAAAGTGAGTGAAGCTCTTTGGAATATCAAGAAACCCTGCAAAACCTTTCTAACAGCCTATCCCGTGAGTCAATCAACCTTATGGTTCGGACGAACGATCTATTTTCCTCTTGTCTAAAATACTGTTGGATGCTTTTGAGACCATTTTGACCATAGTCAATTCCCCAACCTGAGAGCGACCCATGGATTCTTAAAGGGATCTAAATACCCTTAACAATGGTTCATCCCATACGTGTCGGACTTATGAATTGCATTTTACGACCATTTTTTGGGGAAAATTTGCATGAGACGGACGAATGGCAAGCCCATTTCCCTACCTATCAGTAGTGTGTCTGGGGTTGCCTGCTGATAGGCATATCAAGGACAATGTCAATCGGGACCCCCTTGACCCTATATAAAGGAACATGAGCCCACTTCAAAAACCACCTCAAAAAATCCCTCTCAGTGATCTCAACAACATTATCTTGAAGTTAATGTGGTTTACATATGGAAACCTCTCCCCCACATTCCATTCCAATCATTTTATTACCCAATTTAGAATATTCCATTACTTATCCTCCTACCACCTTCACCCATTTGCAAGAGTAGACCTTTAATAATCAAGATCAACCTTAAAGCTACCGAAGAAGGTCCAAACCTTTCACTCTCTTTAAATTCTCTTATTTTTTCATTAATTATTTAATTTTTACTTTAGCATTTCATCAATATTAGATCATAAATATTGATATCCAACTTTTTTTTAGTAATACTGCACATACTATATTTTCTATAAAATACCCAAAAGAAGAAAAAGAGTGTTTGCTTGTAAATTCCAAATGGGGATTTCGCACTACATTTTCTCACACTAAAACATGCTTTTTTTACACACACATAAAAAAGTTGACAGTTGGATTTATGGGATAAGCCCTACCCTATGATCCGAGTCCTCCTTTCCTAATTTTGTTCATATATTATTGTTCATATATTATATTTGCGATTCGAGTCCTCCTTTCCTATTTTTGTGATTATATTATTGTTCATATATTATATTTGTTATTCGAGATTCGATCCCTCCTTTCCTATTTTTGTTCATATATTATATTTGTGATTCATGCTTGTGTTTTATCCAATTTATACCGTCGTATTTCCATAAATGATCGTGACACAAAAAATGCAAACATTATATTTTTATTACTATTTTGGGAACACTCATAAGGATGACCTCACTCTGCCTTTCTCCATGATACAAGTCAATTAATTCCGTTATCCATTTATATATACATGCACACACACTTCACAGAGTTATTAAAAGGAAAAATAGCGCATTCTCACGAGAGATCGAAAGGGCGGGATGAGTACCCAACACCTTCCTATTCTGTAACATATGCCCGAATCCTTAAACTAATTTTCTTCATAAGCATCAGTATGTCTTTGATGACGCTCTCTCGAGGAGGAAATATTTCTTTTGCCCATTTTGTTAAAAATATTTTGGTGACTCTATCTCTACACATCACCCCACATCGACAGCAGTCGGAGTTCCCCGAAAGGGGCGAGATACCCCGCAAGCGCACGTGCCGACTGGAGGAGGGATGGCCACAGTGGAGACTCCGCTGGATACTTGTTTGTCATAAGAGGCTTAGACTCTATTTTTATATGGGTGTTGTCATTTTTTTTCATGTGTGCGTATGCACCTACCTGCATGTTCCTGTTTTCATGTATTACTTCTTGTATATATCACTCCCTCACACACTTGTAAATACCCTCCATGTACATGTCACACCACTTACACTTGTATGTAGGATCATTATACCCACATGTTTCATAAAACACTTAGAATATCCATGCTTAGGTTTCACTAGCACACACCTCTACTTATCAGACTTGTATATATCGATACCATGTTCACTTGCACATATCACACGCCACTTGTAGTTGACCCGTGGTTAGGCTCACTGCCTTACACTCACTCGTAAATATTCACATATCACTCACTCACATGTATCCATGCTTAGAATAGTCTTTATGCTCCATTCTAGATTTACTTTTCATGATACTTGTACATTCTTCCCTATTAGTATAGGGATTCTTTTACTCATCATGCCAAATAAAAAACTCTTTCCCTAATATAGTAATCAAGAATCATGTATTTTGTACATTACATCACCAAGAGCATGGCTATTAACCAAAAAATTTTCCCATAGTCGGGGGTCACTTTGTGATGACCGCTGGTCCAGCAGGTTACAGTTAGCCTGAGCAATATGACTATTACCTTCCATTGGCCTAGTACCTTTGACATATATCAAATGGTCCCCCCCCACATCATACCGCTTGATTGTACTCATGGCGGAAGGTATATAGCAGGTTACTCGTTCACGTACATCGAGTATATTAAATTCACTCTCACACATATTGTCCTTATGAGGTATATAGTGAGGCAATTCACACACACTCAAGTACATCAAATGGCTTGTCCACATGTGCTGATTACACTTAAAAGAATACAGTATACTGTGGAAGTAATGTCAAAGGGGGAACTTTTCCACTAACCCAACAACTTCATAAACCTCATATAGTCGTCAAACCTAGGGCACTCATAATTAGTTTGTCAGTAAATCTAATATAAGTGAAAACATAATAATTATCATGTTGAGACTCTTATCTCGTTTTTCCTCCTCTTTCTAAAAATAACGAATTCCCAAAAAACTTTTTTTCCTCCTTTTCATCAAAAATACCAAAAACATTTCTCCTCCTTTTTAACAAAAATATAAAAAAATACCTCTTTTTCAAAAATTCCAAGAATTACTCCTTCCGTCCCTGTTTCAAAAATAAATTCTAATTATTTTCCTTCTCAGGTCGATTGCATACCCGATTCTTGGTCTGGCTCCCTATTGGCTTCGATATTCCGTCAAGCTTCCCTGGAGCTCCCCTAGTTCCCCTGATCCAGGTTAGGAGTCTACCTTCACCAGTAACTCATGGAAAATGTCGACCACGCACCAAACATGCTAGTTGATCTGATGGCACTCCTAGTCCAACTTAGTGCTAAGATTGACAAGCTTCAAATCAAGGTCCATGAGATGAAGCAAAATCGAGTCCAAGTTGGTTATCCTTACTCAAGCCATGAGTCCACCCTCCCCCAATACTATTTGGGTCCCTAAAGAATACAGAATGCTTCGCGTGCCCCACTTGCCAATGGCCCACCGCTAGCTTAGCTCCATATGCCAAACCTTGCCAAGTTAGGGGCTAACTTACTAGTCTCCATTGATCACGGGGAGGAAGAACTAAACAAGGTTAAGCAAGACCTCAAGTTGTTTTCAAAGAATTTTTATCAATTTAAGATATCCGTGAACTATCTGAACTACACCGACATATCTCCCTACCCTAAAGCAAGACTATCGAAGAAGTTCAAGATACCAGCCATCGAGAAGTTTGGGGGCTATGGGCCCATAATTCACTACACCAAAACTGTCGAATTATCATGGTCATTGTCCTTAACAAGTTAGATTTGGCAAGGTTAATGACCGTGACAATTCTGGGGGTGACAACTTTGGTTATCACGGACGTGTCACGGTCAATGATCGTGACAAGTTCATTAGAATTGTCACAATCATGTCACGATCTATGACCTTGACAAGTTTTGTCACTGTCATAAACCGTGATAAACCCATGACATTTAATAAAAAATTATCACGGTCAATGACTGTGACAAGTCAATAATAAGTCCCATTTGTCACGGATTTGTCATGGTCAATGACCGTGAAAATTCTGGGCAGAATTCAAAAAATAATCTACTAGGCAGTATGGCCACTACCACTACCCAGTAGTATATTTGTACATGTTATAACAACGTTGTACCTGTTTAAACATCATATATCCAAATAAAATAGTGATAATGCAGATATACATCCAAAATAATATGCATCACGATATTATCCAAATATAATTAAAATGTAGTAACATAAAATAATTCAATTCTAATAATGTCACTACATGTTTAGGGTAAGGTTAGTTCTGAGGAGGTGAGTAGGCCACTTGATATACGAATTGACACACACAACAATATACATCGTGCCACATTGTTCCCGCAAACACAATGGGAAATTCTCCTTCTGGGGTATCACATGTGTGACGAGCACCTTGGACTCGATGTCTAGAAGTGAACTTCCATGAACTAGCATACCCTAAACGGTATTCGGTTCCCTCAACTCCCTCCCTATCCGTCGGCCATCAAATATGTCCAGTATAAACACATTGGATTAATAAATTGTCAACATCGATCGATCGAAGGGAGCCAAATAGGGGACTGGATCATCAAAGTGCGCACATGTCGGTGATGAAGCAACGAGGTCCACATCCTCGTCATCCTGCACCACTTCCTCCTGCACCTCCTCCTCCACTCCTCCTTCCCTTTCCCCTTACAGTTCCCTCCAAACGAACACTTCATGAATGAGAACATATCTTGGACCGTCGCCTCCAAACGGGAGAGCTTAGCATCATGCGAGTTTACTGTTCGATCTAACCTAGTGTTGCTTGTCTCTAATACGATGATCCTAGATGTGGCCTACCGCTAGCTCACCCCCTTGTCCTCCCCTTATCATCAGCGCCAAGCACTTGACTGAGTGCGTTTGTGGACAAAGATGCCTTGTCGGCATGAGACTGTGACTCATGCACTTCCTTATCCTTCCCCTTCTTCATTCGAATAGCCACATAAGTATCGAGCCTATATGGCCTACCCTCAGGGTCACTCCCTATCCCCTGAAATAAAATAAAGTAAAATTAGTATCGACCCCGCAAAGTAAAATAATGCAGAATAATATATTTTTGTAGTTATAGAAAAATTAAATCTTATCATCATCCTATGCTCCACCTCAGCGTAAGACGTTCCTCCGGAGTAGTGCATGTCCGTCTTTTCTACCCTATTTTTCCTCCCCGATTGGCAAGACGCCAATTATCGCTCCCCGATCTCATTGTCAATGAACTTTTTCCATTGTGCCAATGAGATCGGCTCCTTCAGCGGGACGAATAACGGACTCTCGGGTCTTTCCAAAGTACCGGGTTCGCATATTTTTCTTTCGCGTCTTGTGTTGCTCCCTCAACATCTCCAAGACGGAATCGCGTAGCTTTGGATCCAGGCTGAATTGTTCTTGTCCAATAAATACAATGTTAGTTGCGAATAAATATAAATATAAATATAAAATGAAATTGAAATCGAAATCAAAATTTAAATTGAAATATTCATATAAATATAAATATAAATATAAATACATTACCTGTAGTGCCACCCAAATAGCTAATTTGAGCTCATTTGGCACCTCCCTCCAACTAGTGTACCCTGGGACGATGATCGTCTTTACAATCTAGAGGGATCTCGCTAATAGCCCCGTCTTGTTCTCTATGGACATCCCCATTTTGCCATATTTGGGGAGCCTAGGGGCCGAGGATCCCTCATTGCCTCTGCTACCATCGAGCCCAGACGACATCACCATAATCAGCATCATCATCCTCGCCTTAATACTCGAAGGAGACATTTTCTGTAAAAAAATGTTGTTATTAGTAAAAATCAAAATGAATTAGAAGAAGACATGCAAATATGTACAATTACTATAAATCCAAATGAATTGTTGTTGTTTAACACCTCAATTCTGAATTCCAAAACAACAACATCTAGCTCATAATATGTACAGTTCCTAAAAATTCGAAACATTACCACCCTTACCCCTACTTCCCACACACACGCAAACTACATAACAGTGAAAATGATAAAGTGAAAATCAATTAAAAGCATTAATAATGGATTCATAAAGTACAAATTGGAATATTTAGTTCAAATTGAAAAATTATTTCAAATTCGGGTTATCATAAAAAATGGATTGATATTTGGTAGGAGCAGCCAAATCATCTACACTACTATTTTGATGCTTTGGCACGTGTAGGACAATTGACCAAGGATCATTGTTGATATACTCCGAGTAAAACACTTTGTTAACCTTTTGAAATGCACAAACAAACGACTCATCGCTCACGTGGTCATTGCTCTTCAACTTGGACAAGTCAACCATGATCAAATTGGTGATGGGATCAACTTTACAAGCATTTTTATCCTCAACACTTACCCAATCACAGTAAAATACAACCTCTTTGAAGCTTATATAATCCAATTCAAATATATTTTGAATTACACCATAGTAAGTCATTTCAGCTTCAATGAGGTTTTTATCTTTTACGCTCGCTAGAAAGAAAGTAAGAGACTTGTATGAAATGCCAAAGTTCTGTACATTTGTACTTTCCTCGTACACTTTTGCGCCAAATACATAACCGTTCAATCGATACTTTTTATAATCTTGTGCCATGAACAAGGGTCCAGTGTCTAGATGAGTAAGCCTTGATGTCGAATCACCCGTCTTTAAGAGCTGAGAATATAGATAAATTAATTAGATTAGTTGTAAAAATTGAGTGTAATGTAGCGTTATATAACGACCCTTTTCATTATAATTACCTCTTGTGACAACCACAACCTAGATTCATTGTCTGTATCTACCATTGTTTTCCGTATTTTATTATTCTCACAGGATTCATATTTTTTGCATATTATAAAATTAATCATGTATAAAATAATCTAAAATATTCTAAAATAATGTTAAACATTAAAATAATTTAAACTTATTTTTTCCATTCTTCGACATCTTCATGTGTGTCAAATAGATAACGAGCTACTTGTTCATGTTGCAAACTCATTAATTTCACTCATTTTGCCATCACATCACCACCATCATCGACGAACTCACCAGTGTCATCAACGCTGGTCAAGTCAGGCATATATTCCCAAGTATATATTGATGACTCCACGGCGATGTATTCCTCTGCAATTGATCCTGCAATGTATCGCGTATTCTTGACGTAATCTTTAAAAACTTTCATCAATCTTTCAAACGGATACATCCATCGATATCTAACTAGACCACAAAGAAGTGCCTTGTCGCATAGGTGTATCAACAAGTGAACACTTATGTCAAAGAATGTTGGGGGAAAGTACTTCTCCAACACACAAATTGCTTCGGTCACCGCCAATTTTGCGTCCACTATATGTTCTGGATTGACTACCTTCTCACACAAGAGTGAGAAGGTAATACTAATTTGCATAATAACCCTCCGTAAATACTTGTGCTTGGAGAAACAGTGCTTAAACAATAGAGGAACCGATTGCATGATCACATGCCAATCGTGGGACTTACACTTATGTAAATCATGAGTAGCATAATTCACAATCTTTTGCAAGTTGGACGAAAAATTTGATGGGCCCTTAAAATTATATATTGTGTCTAAAAACACCTTCCTTTCCCCACTCATCAAAGTAAACGCACCAAGGGGAATTATTCTCCTTCCCCTAGTATCTTCTTTCAACCATAGTTGTTGCTTAAGTTTGAAAGATTTATGGCCTCTTCGTGCATTTTCTCCATCCTTCGAATCACTCCCCCCAAGGCAAATGCCCACAATATGTTCAGCGAAGTTCTTCTCTGCATGCATCACATCCAATACATGGCGCACCTGGTTATTCTTCCAATAAGGCAAGTCAAATAAAATTGACCTCCTAGACCATGCCTTTCTTATCTTAGTTTCATTCCTAGTTCGGTTCTTCTTATGCTTGACATTCTTAAATTTGGTATTCTTACCTGGCATATTAGGGCCACATTCAGAAGATTTACTTTCAATTTCTGAACCTGGAAGTTGTCTCGGCGGTAGCCTATGTTCAACCCCGCCCAATAAAAATTTGGAACCTTTCTAAAATTCGAACTATGAGTCGAGGGTAAAAACCTCCTATGGCAATGGTATACATTTTTTGAGCTCACGGATAGACGAAGAGATTCAGTCTCCTCTACACAAATAGGACACCCCAAATAACCATGTACTACACAATCGGATAAAAATCTTGCATACCCGATCGTAACAAATGTAGTTCAACTATTTTCTACTCAAACACCTTACCATTCTTACACCTATCACACGGACACGGAAACTATTCATCATTACAACATCTCTTTGCGTATTTCACAAATTCATTAGCACCTTTACGAAACACATCCCCCATTCTATTTGTCTCACACATCCACTCTTTGTATTACGGATATCCCATCATAGATACCACAACTAATCACCTATTAAAGGTAAGAAGCATATATTCATGGATTAGTATAAACAAAATTTAGATTTATAGTATGTTTCATTTAATCATGTCTTATTTATATTTGATTTTTAATTTTCAAATTCAAATTCAATTTATAATAGAAATTCATATTTACTCCATCTCCTCTAAATGAGTGGTCCTATCCCATTCAAGACCACATATTTCCGTAATATACTTAACAGCTCATGCACATTGTTACGATTTGAGAAAAATTCAGCAGCATATCCCAATAGTTCTCCAAGGACACGACGTAGATTGGGAAGTGTGAGTGTTATTTCAATTGATCAATTGAAATAACAGTCACACTTGTCAATCTAGTATGTACCCAAAGAACATTAGGATATGACTGCAAAACTTCCTCCAAAAGTAACAACTTTAAGCCACTAAGAATATTATTATACAGAAATTATGCAGTCCCAAACTGTCCAAACGAGACAATTCAAGAGATCTCATTACAAGGGTAATGAGTCTCGAATGGGTCTAAGGGCTATTCAATGCGTACGCATAAGAACTAGAAGGCTAGTATCTATGTGCACTGTATGTAATTTCAAGTATGTTTCATTTAATTATAATACTATATATATATTGTTCTTTATACAAAGTAATTTTCAAAAAAGTTGAAAAATCCAACCCCCATATGGACAATAATCCAGTGGTCATGCTACTTTTAAAATTAACCAACCCAACATCGATCCACTATAATCAAACCGCAATGGCAACAACAAATGTGTATCCCGTACTCCTTCTAATTCATCTACTCAATTAATTCTTTTCATCAATTAAACTAACAATTAAAGTATACAATTATTAATTTACTAATTTACAATGAGGGGTAATCCTAGTTGCGTATTAAAGGGGAACTAATTATTAATTTACAAAAAAAATTAACAACCAATCAATATTAAATCAATCAATTCTTTTACAAGGGGAACTACAATATGAGGGGACATGTCTAATAAACCAATAAAAAATTAATTAAAAAAATACACACACACGCACATATACACACATAACCCCACACGCCCTGCCCGCCCACCCCCACCCCCACCCCCTCCCCCCACTACCACTGCCCACCACACACATGCACACAAACACACACACAAACACACACACACACACACGCGCGCGCGCGCGCGCGCACATACACCCCCTCCCCTCCCTCAGCCCTGCCCCCTCCCCCCCACATGCATATATGTACACCACACACACAAACACACATTTACACACACATATATACACACACGTACATATACATACACATATACATAAATGCAGGATAAATAGAGAGAGAAAACGTACCAAAGTTGTAGAGAGAGAGTGTGTACAGTCGCTAGAGAGAGATGGAGGGAATTAGAATCGGTGGGAAAAAAGAAGAGGGGAGATTTTTTTACTGACATAATTATCACGGGCATGTCACGGTCCTTGACCGTAACAATTTTATAGGGTTGTCATGGTCAATGAACGTGACAAGACCTTGTCACAGCCTTATCATGGTCATCACGGTCATTGACCGTGACAAGACTGGTCGGTTGAAGGGTGCTAATTTGGCCTTTGTGTTGTAGTGATTGTTCACCTTCGCAGTTATCATCAACCCATGACCCTTATTGGAGACAATGAATAGATAATGACCCATATGTTTCAATATACTTTAAAGGATAGTGCAATATGATGTTTCCCATCCCTCAAAGAATCCAAAATTCGCAGTTGGGAAGATGTCGTTCGATAATTCATGTCATAGTACAAGTACAATGAAGAACTAGAGGTTACACATTGTGATCTAGAGCTTCTTAAGTATAACCTTAGAAAAAAATATTAACAACTTTATAGTAACATGGTGGGAGAAAGCTTCCACCATGACCAACCGACCCTCCGAAGAAGAACAACTCAGCATTGTAAAGAAGAATTTTCTGTCCCATATTCGAGCAACTATGGAAGTCGATATTATCCACACTTTTGATGTCTCCGAGAAGCGGGTGTGGAAATTTGAAGAAAGATTTACCAAGGTAGAATACAAGTATAAGAAGGTAACTAGACAATTCATTCCCAAAAAGTACCAGAAGCTTGCCAATACTACAATCTCAACCATACAAAATATCTCCTAAACCGCTACCTCTTGGGCACCAGAAAGGTACTCTAATCCCCTCAAAAATGAATACACCGAGCTCCATGCTCCCTTATCCAAAGTTTAGAAAGTTTTGTTAAGCCTAAATATCATCAAACCTTGGACCCCCATACATTATCAAACACACTTCCTATGAACTTCAAGACTGATGCCCATTGTGATTTCCACTAGTCTTTCAGCCACACTACTGACCAATGCTTCAAAATAAGAAATGTGATGTAGGGATTGACTGACTGAGGTGTCATCGCCCCACCAAAAGATCCTAACTCCAACACCACTCATAACCCACTTCCAACCCACATAAATTCCATCTTTTCAGAGAATGACCCAGAATTCGATCCATTTACCCAAATTGTGCCCAGTAAAGCACCCATCATACCCGTAATCTCACCTAAACCGCTAAAAGTTTGCCCATATTTTCTCTTACACCCTACATGCTTTATCGATCAAGATCTGTCACTCCTCACAAGGGCCTGTATTATCATCTGTACCCGATCTGAAGGATGATAAATGGAGTTATCTGTTATTTTGAACCAATTATTAGAGTTTAGGCTGGAATTGCCCACCAAAATTACCATCGACTGTCAGAAATTCAGTGTCTTGTTCATGGAAGCCCAAAAATGGGCTCGAGAGTCAGATGATCAGGTGGTACCGATTGATGAAGTCAGCTTGGACGATATGTTACAGAACATGGGAGATGAATTTTGACAGACGAGCGAGATCTGTAGCATTTTCGAACTACTCACTGCTTTAGAGATTTAAGGGCAGGTGGTCCCTTCACTCCCGCACCTCCCCGTTGAGTGGGAAGATTTATATGAGGAAGTAGTTGAGGAAGTGGAATGAATCAATTTGTCTTGGCAAGAAGACATCATTTCCACCAGATAGGAGGATTGATTTTACAACTCTGATGATGAATCGAGTTAGGAAAAAAGTTAGTCCAATAATCAACATGTGAGGAATGATATGCTTCAAAGACATGCTGGGAGAAATCAATAAAGTAGCAATTTTGCCGAAAATAGATGAATACACTAGGTTCTTGTTCTTCCTCACCTCCATAAACTAGATGACCAGATCAGGAATATACTACAAGGATTCGAATCCTTAGCCACCAAGAACAGATAAGGGAAAGGAAATTATCGAAGGACTTCCTATGCCGAAAATGATCGTTCAAGAGAGGAAGACTCAAGACAACCTCACCTTATGGGGGCTTTTCATATACTACCAATTACACTGAAATGCTGTGATAAGTCTTCTCACTGGGCCCATAGTCCCTCCTTCCACCACTCCAGAAAAAGTGTTAAACTTAGTTGGATCCTTGACCACCACTAGACACATTTACTTCTCTGAAGAAGAAACTATGCCCTCAATATCTCTGTTAAAGATATGGGAAATATAGTCCCATTCTTACTCATTGAAAATAAAATCCCCCTCAATATTTACCCACGAGGAACCTTCAATTTGTTGGGGTTGAAAATAAGTGACGTTATTCCTACTTCTACCGCAGTGTGTGCCTATGATAATACTCATCGAGAGGTGATCGGATCCATAACACTCACAATAGGTTCAAACCCTATCCATCCCATTACTGAGTTTTAAGTTGTTGATATAACCTCATGCTTTAACATGATGCTTAGTAGACTGTGGTTTCATAACATTAGGGGGGTATCTTCCTCTCTTCACTAGATGTTAAAATTCTCTGACTTAGGGAAATTCAACACCATCTTGGGGATGATGACAGTACAAAAAATTCCATCACCAGCAATCCGTTACTAGAATTACCACATGGAACGAATGACATGATTCTCCCCAGCTTTGGGGTTGATCCACTTCCCCTTTTACTAGGGGATAATTTTAAAGAACGAGTCTTTTTAGAACACAACCCTCATGGTAATGTCAATCTGATACCAATGTTTAATAAAATGCATTTCATGCCCAGACTGGGGCTGGAGCTAGTGCAAAATCAACAAGGGATACTTGAGCCCGTAGTCCTGAAAGAGGCCTTTACCCATGTAGTCTGGGTTATCAACCTTCACCAGAAGAGCTCAAAGGACTCCACTAACCACGACTAAAAAGGAGTTTAGAAAATGCCAAAATTGTTTTGAGGGATTATTTGAATGGAAGATTCATCAAAGAGGGTAAAGACTTCAACTTATGTGGATTTCCTTAACCTTGGAATGACCACGCCGAGAAAAGATAAAATCGAGGATGGAAATCATCTTTCAAGACTAATCCTTGGTCGATGACTGCTAACATTAAGTGAAACCTTCTACTGAGAAAGTCGTGGCCAATATCGAGGTCTCGGATGAACGTGATTTCGAAGACTCATTCAACCTAAACACACTAGGGTTGGCCCTGTGTATGATCCATTCAGGCGCTACATCATCGAACCAGTTCACTTTAATTAGGGTCGCTGATGAGCATCTTCTCATCTAGAATGATATACCAGTCCCACCTGCATCTTACATGGGCATGGTCCCCTTCTTTTTCATAAAATTCTATTCTTTTCTAACCTCCGAGAATGACGATTAATTTTATCATTTACATGAACAAAAGGATTATGTCAGCCTTAGAGATTGGAATGGATAATTCTAATGTAAAACTCGTAAAGAGGCACAAAAATAAGATCAAAATATTTTTTTATTTCAAATAAGGAAGTTCGGTACCATTACATGAAGTACCGACGAAGGGAGTCAAACCAACCACTCCTCACCACTAACCAAACCATTTCTAAACATTCCTAACCAAACTTAACAAAAATATTTCTAAAACCCCATATACAAAAACATCCAAAAATCTTCATAAAAGTCACTTAAAAAAATCCCAACTTCACAAAAACAATTTCAAAGATCCCAAAAGACCCAGCCTCATCATCATCCTCCCCCAAACTTCCCCTGCTTGGTTGATATTTTGAATACTCTCCATAGAGTGATACTCCATGACCAGCCGGGAAAAAACCTCTACCCCACCTTCCATGGTGTCAAAATGAATAAACACCCATGGCCAGTCTATTTCACTAAGATCTTTGCCATTACTTGCTTCCGCAACCATTTCAGATAGTCCCCAGACACATGACATACCCTACCTATGGATGGAGGTGGATGGGTTAATGATCGATGATGCTTCGACAGAGAACCTAACCGCATTCACATGGATTCAGTCAAGTATTCCACTAGAAAGAAGTTGAGTGTCTGAAGAGGCACTATTTTCTCCTATCCAATTTGACGCAGAAGGTGCCAAGTTAAGTAGAACAAAGTCTACTGCAGGACAACTACTCGATCTTACCTGTAATTTCCCACCTCTAAAATAGGTTGTAGGTCCCCCACCATGGTATCGAATAACAAAGGCACTAGGGTCCATGATCCACAAACCAATTGACCCAATTTTCCACAAATGGGCCAGAACTAATAAAGTATTAAGCAAAGAAATTTGACACGCCTACCAAGGGATACTTAACAGGAACCTCCAGATGAAACCTCTTAGCCATCCACATAAAAAACATCAATGGTATACCTCTCAAAAAATAGGAGTGACCTTCCCTCCAAGCATCAAGACCATTTATAGCCTCCTCCAGTATCATCACTGCAGGTCTACAATGGTAGTACATCCACATTATTCTCAGAGTCAACTCGAGATCCAACATTAAGGCCCCCACCACCAATAAGATCCTCGAAGTAAGGCCCAAGTCAAAAAATCTTATGTATCCCCCATCATTGATATCCCTTAGCTTCACAGAATGCATGACATCCCGAAGAGAAATAATCCCCCAGTAACTAACGGTCGAGCCACTAGAGGGGAAATATGGAAAAATTCCACTAACAACGCTCGAGGAGAGAGAGAGAAAATTTAGGCATAGCCTCCTCTACACTGGGATTGATTACCAACATAGCTGACAAATCTTGTCAAGCAGACCTAATCTAAGCCAAAATGGAAAACATGGTCTTTGGGATACCATAACTGCACCGCTACTGCTAGCATATTACAGTCAATGTCTTTGTTACACCACAAGAAGGCTCGACGCAAGTTCAAACCTCATCGTCCACATTATGCAAACACGTAGCCTTAAGACTTTCGAGGTAAGAAGAAAATTTTACATTCAATAAAAGGGCCATTTGGAGAATAATGGAGTAGAAAACAAGAAGAAATAAGCAAGAAAAAGAAAGTATGGATGGGAAAACTACACTCCTTACCTTTCCTTTTATACACAAATGTATTGGCAAAGACAAGGCACTTGAGGGGTCCAAATGAATTCCTTCCCTACAAAGTACTCTGATTTGAAGGAAAGTTCAATCAAAGCCTTAGAGTGACTTGACTTGACCCATATGCCAATAGGCAGGATAAGGGGTATGCTGATCGGCAACCCTCTTATTTTAGAAGATTCTATCTTTCCTTTTTTGTCAAAATCAAATTTTTAAAAAAATACTTATTTTAAAACCCATAGGTTATTTCTTCTTACTTATCCAATTTTATTTATCATTGCCAAAAATAAACATTTTTCTTGAGTTAATTAAGCTCTAGTTTTCTAAATAAGCATCTTATCATTTTTACAGTCTCAACAACAAAAGTAAAAGTGAATGTAGAATAAGTAATTAAAATAACAATTAAAAAAAAATCTCCTTCATATATATATATATATATATATATATATATTACATATTTCTACGAATGAAGAAAAATAGAAAAACTAAAACAACGGGACTCTGCCCGAACCCAAAATCTCTCTCTTACCCCCCACGTCGAACACGCTTCCCCCGGTGACAAGTGGTAGAAGCTCCACTAACGGAACCTGACCCCTCATCCGAGGTGGAAGACTGGGCCAAGAAAAAAGGAACAAAGTCCTTGATATAAGAAATTGTATAGGGAACCCAGTCCTTAATATCCTTCAACCAAGTTGTCAGTACCCAAACATGTTACAAGCAAATAAACAAAAGACCAATCGGTCAGTAAAAAGCAAAGAAAGAAATAAAAGAGACAAGATAAGAAAACAGAAAAATATACCTCAGGATGAAGGACATCATACGTACACCCCATCAATCCCAGTGCCGCTGCATTAGGATGGTGCATCATGCTAAGTGTGCCCCCACTATTCAATCGGAAATTATAAGAGAGGGGAGTGACCTGAATAAACGGAGCCTCCTCTATCCCTACCGTTGCTGATGACGTACCACTTGTGCTGGGTGAATATCCCGTCGGCCTACTAGTACCCCTACCTGAGGCCATGGGAGGGCGGAGGAATGTTCACCACGTCATAAATGTAAGAGGAAATTAATGAGTTGGTCACGAAGTCTAGGTAGTCATAACTCGTCGTCGTGTCCGTGTAGAGAGTTTAAGTCTCGCCAACCATCGTTGTCATCCCAGCCTTGGCAGAAATCTCCCTCACTCACCTCATATACATCGGGGACACTAATGTTAATACAAGTACCTCATACTCCATGATATTCCGCACCACCCTCTCTCTCAGGTAACATGCATACCAGAATTCATGCGCCATCAACTGCCACATCTATGCATGTATACCTGTCACCCTCGTATGCTGAGGAGACGCACCCCAAGGGTAAAAGGTCACTTGCAATTCCCTACAAAAGATCAATATTAATACAAAGAAAGAAAAGGACAAAGTATAATTCAAAATAAAAATGAAATAGTCTGATCACTCATCAGCTTGTTCAGGGCTTGTCGCACCGCCGCTAGGGACAAGGATTGATTCGACCGCCTTTTGGGCTTCTACCACCGGTACATCTGACACAAGTCTCCTAAATCCTCTTCCTTTAGGTCTATCAACTTAACATTGAGATCAATCACCTCATAGAACCACGTCGGCAAAAAAGATAGGAATCAACAAAAGGAAAATGTAAGTAAAAGCATAAAAAAAGGAAAATTTACCCCTAAAAGTTACGTGGCCCCTATAAAAGTTTGTAGGAAGCACTTGATGAATGCATAAAAATAAGAATAAAGGGTAGCCAAGGTCAGGATACCCCAATCATAGAATGGGGCGTAAAAAAAGTCAATAAAATGAACGACGTCGCCACTCGTCTCCATCAGAAAACCATCCAATGGAAGCAAAATAAATTACTGGGACATCTGTCTCACCTGTCTCCCGTTAGTCTCATCAATACTCCAACTCAAGATCGCATCTTGAAGAGAAGATATGTGGATATAATCCCCAAAAATTATCCTACCCACATACCCCAATGCCTCCTGAACCACCTCTGACATCACCCTCACACTACGGTCCACCTCTATCTAGGCACCTTTGCAATCTATCCTTAGCAGATGTTGAACATCAATGGGAGTAACGGTCATATCCTTGAAATCTTAATGGAAGGTGTGGGTAGTCTCCCATAACATCTTTCCAAAAGCACACAGCAATGTAGTACAATGTGGCGTCTCATCCAAGGCCTACGCCAAACGGCCAAAACCAACAGAAGTGACCATCCATCACACCATTGTCGGAAGATGGTCCCAAATTTCATTCCACCCAGTCATCCCCCTAGAACGCATGCTCGAAGGATCTATGTCAGTATGCAAAAGACAAAGAGGAGAAAAAACCTTTCATCAGTATGAGAAAATAAAGAGAAAATAAAAAAGAATTCCAAAGATCACCCTACTTACATAGCCACTAGGGTTTCTCACCCTAGATAAACGGTGGTGTGTAGGATCTCACAAAAGGAATAACTTCTTAACATAGGATCAAACAAATCAAAAGAAGTTTCGTTATCCAAGGTAAGGGAGACTACCACTCCAGGACAACCTAGTCGTCAGCATTTAGTCACTCCAAGTTGTATTCCTCTCTAGAAGAGCCTGCCATTTAAAGTCTTGAAGAAGAAAGGACATATAAATAGTTTTCATAGAGAGGAAGAAGAAGATTAGAAAGTTTGAAGATGTGAAAAATGAGGAGGGATCGCCCCTTTTTTATAATGGAATAAATGACAATCTGATCGGGATATCCCCTACACATACCAAAGCACCTCTCTATTTCGTTACCCAAGGAAGCTCAGGAGACCATGCAATTGCAAAATGGCAACCTTTACAACATGCCGATTGGAAGCCCCGAAAAAATTTTGTACAAGAAAGGCTAGAAAATGCTATAAAAATCCAAAAATTACCTTAAAAAATCCTAAAAATCACAAACAAATATTGGAAAATTTCTTTATTAGGAAAACCATTTTTTGGAACTTTGAACCCCTTACAAGACTCCCGAAATCCCTAGTAAGATTAATATTATGCTCTTGTGCGCAGATTAAACCCTAAACAGTATTCCAGAAACAGAACAAACAATCCGCCCGCATCCAAGGTAAACCTATAATTCCCCAACAGGATCTCAAATCTCGAGTCTTACCTAGTGAAACCCAAATTCCTCCCCAGCAAGATTGCAAAATAATATCTTCCCAATTCCCCAAAAAATATTCAGGATAAACTTTCTCCATATTAATCGACCACCGAAAATTCAGGATATACCTGCAATTAAAATGCTTCATTACTTCCCAAGCAAAAGTATCCCAAACTGGATGTCTCAAAGGGTAAAACCTTCCCCAGAAGAGTCTCAAAACAACCTGATCCTCAGCGAAACAACAATTGCATCTGCATCCTTAAGATACGACATAAATTCCCCAGGACAATCACTACATGCATCTCAATTTTAGGTCCTCAGAATTGACCTCCACCCGCAGAATCGGTCATCACTACTTTTGGTCCTCAGAATTGATCTCGGTGGGCAGAAGTGTTCATCTCAACTCTAGGTCCTCAAAATTGACCTCGACCCACAGAATCGGTCATCTCAAATTTAGGTCTTCAAAATTGATCGAGACCCATAGAATTGGTCATCATCACTTTAGGTCCTCAGAATTAACCTCGATTCGCAGAATCAGTCGTCTCAACTTTAGGTCCTCAGAATTGACCTCAACCCACAGAATCAGTACCAACGACTTTAGGTCCTTAGAATCAACCTCGATCCTCAAAATCGGTCGTCACCACTTTAGGTCCTCAGAATTGACTTTGGCTTGGATAATTGATCGTCACCACTTTAAGTCCTCATAATCGACCTCGATTCGCAGAATTGTTTGTCAACACTTTAGATCCAAAAATTGACCTCGACCAGCAGAATCAGTTCGTACAACTTTATTAGGTCTGCAAAATTGACCTCGACCCTTAGAATTGGTCATCACCACTTTAGGTTTTTCAGAATTGGCCTCGACCCGCATAATTATTTGTCATCACTTTAGGTCTTCAAAATTAACCTTGGCCCTCAGAAATGGTTGTCACAACTTTAGGTCCTCATAATTGACCTCGACCCTTTGAATCGGTCATCCTCAACCCTCTAAACTGATCATCCTTGTCCTTTCGGTCCTCATAATTGACCTTTTTGCTAAAACATCCATATGGTGTCTATTTGACGGGTCTGACTTGTTCCAAGCTCACCTATCAAAGGGCTCTGTAGACATCACATCTAGGACCCACCTAAGGATATACTTAGGTCCCTAGAACTTCCTCCATTACCATAAACCCCAGGTTATACTCTAAATAATGATATAGATGCCACTAGGCATTCTTGGGCCTCGCATCACTACCGATTAAATCTCTCACCCAGGTAAAATATAAATGAACCTTTGAAGGGATCTGAATACCCTTTCCAATGGTCCACCCCGTATATGAATCGGCCTTATGGTTCAGACAAACGATCCGTTTTACTGTATAAAACTGATTTAAAGGAGACTAGATGCTCATTGGCCCCACTTTGACCCTAATAAACTTCTCTTACCTAAGTGGAAGATTAATGAATCTTTTAAGGGCACTAAATCCCCTTTCTAATGGTTTGCCCCATGCGTGAATTAGTTGTACGGTTTGGATGAACAAATCATTTTTCCTCAAAAACAAATATGGAGGTCACCGAGCTCTTCTGAGCTCCATTTGAATCCTATCACCTCAAATGATACTGAATGAATATTTAAAGGGCTCTGAATTCCCTTTCCAATGGTCCGCCCCATGCACTAGTCAGCCTTACGATACAATCGAACGACCCATTTTACTCTGAAGGGTTATCGGGTTCTTTCAAGCTCCATTTGACCGAGATCAATTATCTAAACAAAGAGAAGCTCTTTAGAACATCGAAGATCCTTGCCTAACCTTTCTAACATTCCATCCTATGTGTGAATCGGCCTTACAGTTTGGATGAACGAATAATTTTTTTCTTATCTAAAAGACCATCGAGCCCTTTTGAGCCCCGTTTGACAATAGTCAATTCCTGAACCCAAGAGTGGACCATGGATTCTTAAAGGGATCTAAATACCCTTTCCAACAGTTTATCTCGTGCACAATTCGAACTTTGGAATTTCATTTTACGACTATTTTTTTGAAAAATGTGCATGAGACTGCCAAATGGCAAGCCCATTTCCCTACCTATTGATAGTGTGTCTAGGGTTGCCTGCCAAGAGGAATGTCAAGGACAATGCCGATCGGTAGCCCCTTGACCCTATATAAAGGGAACATGAGCTCACTTTGAAAGTCACCTCAGATACATCACTTTTAGTGACCTCAGTAACATTCTCTTGAAGTCAACGTGGTTTCCATATTGAAACCTATCCCCCACCTTCCATTCCCATCCTTTTCTTACCTAGTTTAGAAAATTCCATTCCCTCTTATCCTACCACATTCCTCCACTTGCAAGAGCATCCCTTCAACAATCAAGATCAACCTTAAAGATTTCGAAGAAGGTCAAAACCTTTCACCCACTCTATAAATTCTCTTATTTTACCATTAGTTGATGAAATCTTACTTTAGCACTTCGTTTTTATTAAATGCTACATATTAATATCTAACTTTTTATTCGTAGTATTGCACATACTATATTTTCTATAAAAAAAAAATAAGAAAAATAGGGTTTTCTTGTAAATTCCAAACAGGGATTTATCACTATATTTTATCACACTAAGACATCATTTTTCTACACACACCTATAATGAAGTCCCTAGTTGGACTTATGGGATAAACCCCATCCCTGTGTTTCATGTGAAGTACGTGGACTTTGATACCTTTTTAGTCTATATAGGCGTCATGAGTAAAATCTGAGATTCGGTTCCTTCTTTCTTATTTTTGTTAATATATTATTTCCACATATTTTATTTTTTATTCATGCTTTCGTTTTCTCCAACCTATATAATCATCTTTCTATAAATGATTGGCGATTCGACAAAAACACATAAAATATTTTAATTACTATTTTGGGAACACTCGTAAGGATGACCTCAATCCGCCTTTCTCCATAACACGAGTCAAGTAATTCCATTCTCCATTTATATATACGCACACAAACACTTGATAGAGTTATTAAGAAGAATGATGACATATACCATGCGAGACTTAAAGGGAGGGAAACACCTTCCCATTCCATAATATAGCTCCCGAATCCTTAAACTAACTTGTTTCGCAACCATTAATATGTTTTTGATGTTGTTCGCTTGAGGTGGCAACATTTCTTTTGCCTGTTTTTGTGGAAAAATAGGATGGCTACTCTATCTCTATACATCACCTGGCATCGACGATGGACAAAGCTCCTCGAAAATGTGTGAGACCACCAATGCGCACCGAGTGATAGAGTGATGGCCACAACTGAAATAGATGAAGGTATAATGGCTTAATTTAAGAAAATTAGTTGTGGCCATAACTTGGATATAATGCCTTGCTCAAATGACTTGATTTGATTTGAGCAAAACTAAAAGGATATATCCGTGATGCCTCTGATGGAAACAAATGACTTAATTTGATTTTCTCAAAACTACAAGGCTTGATTTCCGTTAATGGATCCATTATATTCGTGAACCACATGACTTGAATTGAGAAAAACTAGAAGGATATAATGGCTACATCAGTGGAAACAAATAAGGGAAAACGATTCATTGAGGAACTCTCGATGCTAAAGATGACATTTGAAGAAACAAGGGTTCTTGACTAGCGCAAAACGTCTCAAGCTAACATCACTCTATGGGGGCTCTTTATCTCCTCCCAGTTACGCATAATGCCTTCATAAAGCTCCTTAGGGGACCCACGATTCCTCCCACTTCTAATCCTGAAGAAGGAATGCATATGGTCGGATTCCTAACTAGTACCAGAATCCTCTCATTCTCCGAAGAGGACATTTCAAAGATCAGTCTTGATCACAACTACCGCCTTTACATCTCTATTCAAGTCACGGGGAAGAATTTCCATTGGCATTTATAGATATCAGGTCCTCCCTCAATGGTTGCACACTCAGAACCCTTAACTACATGCAGATGAAAGTCAATAATCTCTCACTCTAACATCCAATACTGTGTGTGCTTATGAAAATACTCGTCGATAAGTTATGGGTTCTATAAAGCTTATATTAAGGGCTGGCCCTATCCGTCCTCAAATAGAATTTTAATTCATCAACATACCTACATGATCCAACCTTCTCCTTAGCCTCCCATATCTCCACATTATACCCCCCCCGGGGGGGGGGGGGGGTATCTTCTTCTATCCACAAGAAATTAATGCTTTTATAAAATGGTCAATTCATCCTAATTCTCGAGGATGATGACAAGTCAGATGGTTCTAGCACTAGTAACCTAATATTTGATATCCGGCACGGGGCGAATAACCTATTTCTCTCTAGTTTTAAGGTTGACCAACTTTTTCTCCCAACTACGAAAAGACTGAATGTGTATAAAGCACAACCCTCATTTGAATGTTAATGTGATTCAAATGTTGAAAAAATAACTTTATGCTTGGAATGGGGCTG
This sequence comes from Sambucus nigra, assembly GCA_949130495.1. Taxonomy (NCBI): domain Eukaryota; kingdom Viridiplantae; phylum Streptophyta; class Magnoliopsida; order Dipsacales; family Adoxaceae; genus Sambucus; species Sambucus nigra. The sequence continues at coordinate 185,561,023 of OX422222.1, read as the reverse complement.
GGTCAACTCCAATATCGAATTCTCGAGCCAATAGTCCCAATGAAAGCCTTTTCCCCCATGCGGCCTGGATTACCAACCATCACTTACTAAACTTAGGGCACTCCATCAGACATATCAGATAAGAAGTTTAAAAATAAAGAAGACTATCTCAAGAGACTCCCTGAATGGGAGGTTTGTCAAACAAGGTGAGTATGTGCCCATTTATGAATTCCCTGAACTGTGGTATAACCCTATTGAGAAACGATGAAATCGATGAAGAAGATCTTATTCATAAATTAAGTCACTTGGGATGAAAAGAAGAAACATGAGGTAGAGCCTCCAATAGCCAAAGACGTGGAAAGCATGAAAAATTGTGGGGGGCAGTGACACTGATGAGTCATTGGACCTGCATACGCTAGGTCTAGATCTCTGAATGATCCACATGAAAGTTGAAATCTCTGACCCATTTGAGATGATCACCTCTACCGATGCACCCCTCCTTAATTGTCATGACAGTTCTATCCATCCTGCACCATTAAACTGAACTCCTTTGTTCATAATCTTGAAGAAATACCCAAGCCTAATATTTTTTCACCTATTTTCTGATGAAATTATGAATTAAGCTTCCTTTGATGAGGTTCATATAGTTGTATTCCCCAGGAACATGTTTAATGAAATAAGTGATGATTTCGAGTATTATTTGTGCCTTACATTACTAGATGAATAATTTTTGACTGATCTCAGTAAGGAAAAAAATAAACAACATAATTACGTTCAAACTAATGACAATGAGAGTGTTGTAATTAATCTCGATTGTAGTAGCCAACTGCGTGAGATTAGGATAGTGTCCACCCTCGACGAGCATGCTTGATTTTAGTTTGAAGTTATTTTAAAAGAGTTTGTGGATGTATTCTCATAGTCCTATGACGACATTCTTGACATTAACCAGGAAATAACATAACATGAAATCGTAACCTTCCTAGAAAGAAAACTTGTCTAGCAAAAAAATGAGAAAAATCTGAACATAGTACCCTCTCAAAGTTAAAGACGAAGTGGTGAAATAGCTAAATGTAGGCTTCATTTGTGTGGTCGAATGTCTTATGTGGCTTGCAAACATCATCCCCATGTCAAAATCAGGAGGAAAAGATTACATGTACACCGACTATCGAGATCTGAACAAGGCATACCCCAAGGGTGATTATCCTCGGCCTAACATCGATATGATCATAGATAACACTACTAGTCATGCCCTCAAGTCATTTTTCAATGCTTTTTCCTGGTATATCGAGATTAAGATGTATCCAAACCACTTCAAAAAGATCACCTTCATCACCCCATGGGGAATCTTTTCCTACATAGTCATGTCATTCGGTCTCTAGAATGACGGGTGTAGACTCCATATTTTAAGACCCCTTGATTTTCCCATTAGGTCCCTAGCACCTCCCCATCTCACTACAAACCCTAGGTCGTACTCCGAGTACCGATCTAGATCCCATCGGGCACACCCATGTCCCATTTGACTCTGGTCAACTCTATCATCAGAGGAAAAGATCTTTGAATTTTTAAAGGGCTCTAAATATCCTTTCCGATGGTCCACCCCGTGCATGAATCGTCATAATTGTTTGAATGAACGGACCATTTTACTACCAAAAATCAATTTAGAGGCCACCGGCCACTCTTGGGCCCCAATTTGACCCCAATCAACTTCATCATTAGAGTGAAATGTCTTTGAATCTTTGAAGGTCACTGAAACCCCTTTTTGACGGTCCACCCCATGCATAAAATGGCATAACTGTTTGGACGTATGATCAGTTTTCCCCAAAAAATCGATCTAGAGGCCACTGGGCACTCCCGGGATCCATTTGATTAAAGTAAACCCTTCATCTCAAACAAAACTAAATTAATCTATGAAGGTCACTAAATACCCTTTCCAAGGATCTTCCCCATGCGCGATTTTGACGTAAAGTACAAACAAACGATCAGTTTTACTCCGAGAGGTCCCCGGGTGCTTCGGAGCCTTGGTTGACCGAGGCCAGCCTTACGAACCAAGTGAAACTCTTTCAAATGTAAAGTTACATATCATAACCTTTCCAATGATCTGCATGTGCGTGATTCAAACTTACCATGCGGACAAACAATTTGTTTCCGTCCGACGATCTCCCGTCCAAAAGATCAACATGCGCTTTCGAGCCCTATTTGACCCAATGTTAACTCCCGAACCCTGGAGAGGTCCAAAGTAATCTTGAAGGTGTCTAAAGTACCTTCCTAATAGTATGCCCCGTGCGCGATTCGGATCAATGGTTTGCGTTCTACGACCATTTTTCTAGGAAAATCTTCATGAGACTACTAATTGGCAGGTCCAGATCCCTACCTATCGGCACAATGTTATGGATCACATGCCGATTGGCACTCCCTGGGGTAAGGTGTTTGGCAGTCCCCTTACCCTATAAAAGGAGGGCATGACCTCACTCCAAGATAGAATGGATCCATTACCATCAGTGATCTTAGTTACGTTCCCCCGAAATCAACATAGTTTCTCATATGAAGTTCCATCCAAGGATACATTCCCATCCTTTTTATACCAAATTTGGAAAAATATCCTTCTCTTTCATCAACATTCATCCACACTTAAGGGAGTTCATCCAAGATCAATGATTAAGCTTCAAAGAAGGTCCAATTCCTTCTCTCTCCCTTTAAAATCCTTGTTTTTGCATAATACACATTAGATTCATAATCTAGTTCTTATTTTAGCTCATACACATTAATATCTACATTTTTATTAGTATATTGCACATATTTTATTTTCTACAAAAAATTCCAAAAAAAAGAGGGTTACGCCCATAAATTCCGAACGAAATTATCCATATCATTTTTTCAAAAAACTAAAAACACATTTTCTACATATACACATATAATAAAATTCCGTTGAGTCTATGTGATAAACCACACCTCTATGCTACATTCAAACTACATGGACTTTGATGCCTTTATAGGATACGTAGGCATCTCAGATTAAAATCTGATACTCGAGTCAAATTTTCCAATTTTCTCAATTTCCCAAATCCTCTAATTTTGTTGAAACTCACACTTTCATATATATCATGCTTGTTTGCGTTTCATCCAACACATATTATCATTTCCTAATAACAATCAATATCGTGATAAAACCACAAATCATACTTTCTACATATGTTATTTTGGGAACATTCCTATGGATGACCTCACTCTACATTCTCCATGGTATGAGTTGAATGATTCCGATCTCTGATATATAAATGCACGCACACACTTCATGGGAATATAAAGGAAGATAATAACACTAGCCCATGATAGAATGAAAGGTAGGGATGGGTTTATAACGCCTTCTAATTCCGTAAGTTAGCCCCTAAACCTTTGAACTATTGCTTTCGTATGCATCAGTTTGTCCTTGATGTCGCTCTCTCGAAGTGGCTACATATTCTTTTGCCTGTTTTGTGTAAAATAGGCGGGCGACTCCATCTATTCACATTCGACGATCGAAACACCTTTCAAAGAGGGGTGCGAGACCACGATGCCATCTTATCGAGGGATCTCTCTCCCCCCGACGCTGCCCGGGATGGCCACAGTGATGACTTCACCGGGGACAATTTTTAGGAGGGCTAGACTTTGTTTGCATGGGTGTTTTATTTTATAGTATATTCCCCTATTTTTATGTTCCCCTCATTATTCCCTATACATATTTACCTCGTACTTATGCCACTATTCACACACTTGTAGAAAATTTTCATGTACACTTCACACCAGATGCACCTACGATCACATATATACACATGTTGCACACACCACCCATTCTCATTTATTATCCCTGCCCTACTATTTATACTTGTACCTTATGATCGCTTGGGCACGATCATTAAAGATACTTTCTCTATAAGATTCTAATCAAATAATCATGCATGATACACACAACATCACCAAAGAGCATTGCTATTGACCAAATTTTGTCCCGCAACTGGGGAGTCACTTCGTGATGGGCGCTGGTTCAGTAGGTCGTAGTTAGCCTAAGCGATACGACTCTCACCTTCCATTGGCTAAGTAACTTTGACGTATATCAAATGGTTCCCTCGCATAATACCACTTGACCGAAGTCATGATGGGAGGTATATCATAGGGAACTCATTTACATACATCAAGTATATCGAATTCTCTCTCACATGTATCATCCCTATGAGGTATATAGTGAGGCAATTCACGTACACTTAGGTATATCAAATGGCTTGTCCACACGTACCGATTCCCATCAAAATAAAGACGTATATCATGGAAGTCACACCAAAGGGGGCACACCTTCCAATTAAACCAACAACTGCATACCCGCATATAGGTGTCAAACTTAGGACACACATATTAGATTGTCGGTTTCGACCCAAAACCCTATCGAAATTCTGGGTCGCCATGTCGCCCAAATATTTACGTAATTTTTTAAAAAATGGGACCCTACCCATGAGCCTAGTAACAAGTCCAACCATAGTTTTTACAAATTTTGCAAACCCAACTTTTCCAGGCTCGGGTCCCTTCCGACATTTCTTTTTGCATTTAGGTAAACCTAATACAAGTGAGAACCTAATAAACATAATAATAATGGTAAGACCCATCTCTCGCCTTTTCCTCTCTATTTCCCAAAGTATCCAAAAACATTTTTACTCTTTTATCCAAAAATACCAAAAACATTTTTGTCCTCATATTGTCCAAGAATTTCAAAAATATTTTCCTCCTTTTTTAAAACAATATAAAAAATTTCCCTTTTCTTTTCTCTTTCGAAAATAAATCCCAAATTTTCTCCTTATGAGGTCGATCGCATACCCTTGGCTTGGCTCCTTATTGGCTTTGGTCATCAGTCGAACCGCCCTGAATTTCTATCAGTCCCCTTACTTCTTTCGAGTCCAAGATTCACCCGCCTTCCATGGAGAAAAAGGATCAAGTGCCGAATGTACAATCGAATTTGTTTATGGTTCTAGCTCAACTCACCGCCAAAATTTACAACCTTCAAACAGAGGTTCATGAGATGCAAAGAAATCGGGTACCTTTCCCAAAGAACCCCAGATTCTCTACCCTCGTGCTATGGGTTTGCCTGCACCTGAGCCTATTTGGGTTCCCGAGGAATATTAACGTGCTCCCTGATCTCATCCTGGTAATGGGCCACCACCAACCCAGCTTCCTATGCCAAACCTTACTCAGTTAGAGGCCAACTTACTCGTGACTGTTGACCCTAAAGAGGAAGAATTGAACAAGGAAGGAAGACCTCAAGATGTTGACCAAGAAATTCGATGAAGTCAGACTCTCTGGGAAATACATTGTGACTTTCACCAAATTTCTAGACATACCATAGACCAATGTTTCCATCTTCAAAATTTAATCGAAGTCTTGATTTAGTAGAGTGTCATCCCCCCACCAGCTAATCCCAAACTAAACACTACTCATAATCCACTCCTGAATCATGCAAATGCAATCTTTCTAAAAGAAGACTCAGAATTTGACCCATCCACCTAAATCATGATGAGTAAGTCCCCAGTCATACCCATATACTCTCCTAAACCTCTCCAAACATGCCCATATTTCCTCTTACACCCTACCAGCTTTGTCGATCAAGCCTTATCACTCCTCACTAGAGCATGCATCACAGTCTGCACCCGATATGTAACTATCAGAAGTTTTGAACCAACTCTTGGAGTTTGGGTTGAAATCTCCCTCCCAAATGACCATTGTCTGTCATAGATTCAGTGGGTTTTTCTTAGAAGTTCGAAAATGGGCTCGAGAGTCAGACAATTGGGTGGTGCCAACCAAAGAATCTAGTGTAGACGAAGCCAGTCTAGACGACATTGCCTAATCTGCCGAATTGTCATGGTCATTGACCTTGACAAGTTCAACTTGTCAAGGTCAATGACCATGAAAATTATGGGCGAGATAACTTTTTTTGTCATGGTCATGTCACGGTCAATGACCGTGACAAGATCGTTAGAATTGTCACACTCATGTCATGGCCCCTGACCGTGACAAGTTTGTCACGATTTATGACCATGACAGGCCAGTGAAAGTTTATAAAAAAATGTCATGGTCATTGACCGTGACAAGTTTCTTTGTCACGGACTTGTCACGGTCAATGACCGTGATAATTCTGGGCAGAATTTAAAAAAAATCTGTTGGGTAGTATGGCCACTGCCAGTGCCACTGCCCATCAGTATATTTATACCTGTTATAGCAATGTTGTACCTGTTCAAACATCATATACCCAAATAAACTAGAGATAATGCAAATATACATTCAAAATAGAAACAATATGCACCACGATACAACCCAAATATAATTCAAATGTACCAACATAAAAACAATTCAAATGTACCAACTTAAAAACAATACAATACAATTCAATTCAAATAATGTCACTCATGTCTTGGGTAAGGTTAAATCCGAGGATGTGAGTAGGCCACAGGATATACGAATTGACACACCCACTGATATACATCGTGCCTCATTGTTCGAGCAACCGCAACGAGGAGTTCTCCTTCCCGGGTATCACATGCATGACGATCACCTTGGACTCGATGTCTTGAAGCTCACGTCCATGAACTAGTCCACCCTGGACGATATTCGGGCTCGACCAACAAAGTGTCAACATCGGTCGACCGAAGGGAGCCAAATACAGAAGTGGATCATCAAAGTCCGCACGTGTCGGCGATGAAGCAACGAGGTCCACATCCTCATCATCCCGCTCCTCGTCCTCCCGCACCTCCTCCACCCCCATCTTCTCCTTCCCTTTACCCTTGCGTTTTTCGCTGCCCAACGAACGCTTCATGAATGAGAACATATCTTGGACCTTCGCCTCCAAACGGGACAGCTTTGCGTCATGCGAGTCCACCATTTGAGCCAACCCGATGTCGCTCGTCTCCAATCCGATGACCCTAGATTTGTCCACCCGCAAGCTCAGCCCCTTGTCCTCCCCTTGTGATCAGAGCCAAGCACTTGGTTGAGTGCGTCTGTGGACAAAGATGCCTTGTTGGCATCAAACTGCAACTCATGCACTTCCTTAAGCTTTACCTGAAACGAGAAAAAGCACATGATTAGTAAAATAAGTAAATTAAAAAATTATAACGTAATTAACAAAAAGTAAACTATCGGATTACTTACAATCGTGTCCGTGATGCTCGGGGACACCTCCTTATCCTTTCCCTTCTTTTTTCGAAGAGCCACATAAGTATCGAGCCTATGTGGCTTACCCCCAGGGCCACTCCCTATCCCCTGAAATAAAATAAAGTAAAATTAGTATCGGTCCCGCAAAGTAAAATAATGAAGAATCATATATTTATGTAGTTATAGAAAAAATAAATCTTACCATCATCCTATGCTCCACCTAGGCGTAAGACGTCCGGTCGGAGTGGTGCACGTCTGTCTTTTTTTCCCGGTTTTCCCTCCCTGATTGGCGAGATGCCAATTGTCGCTCCCCGATCTCATTGTCAACTAACTTTTTCCATTGTGCCAATGAGATTGGCTCCTTCGACGGGACGGATTCACGCCATTGGATAATGGACTCTCGTGTCTTCCCAAAGTATTGTGTCCCCGTATTTTTCTTCCACGGCTTGTGTTGCTCCCTCAACTGCTCCAAGATGAAATAGCGTAGCTCTGGATCCAAGCTGAATTGTTCTTGTCCAACAAATACAATGCTAGTAGCAAATAAATATAAATTGAAATATAAAATGAAATTAAAATATTCGTATAAATATAAATACAAATATAAATACATTGCCTGTAGTGCCACCCAAACAGCTAACTTGAGCTCATATGGCACCTCCTTCCAACTAATGTACCCCGGGCCGATGATCGTCTTTACCAGCTCGAGGGATCTCGCCAATAGCCCCAACTTGTTCTCGATGGCCATCCCCAATTTTCTATATTTAGGGAGCCTAGGGGCCGAGGAGCCCTCGTCGCCCCCGCTACCACAGAGCCCAGATGACATCATCATAACAAGCATCATCATCCTCGCCTTAATACCTGAAGGAGACATTTGCTGTAAAAAAATATTATTAGTACATATCAAAATGAATTAAAAGAAGACATACAAATATGTACAATTACTACAAATAAAAATGAATCGTTACTGTCAAACACCACACACACACACACCCGCGCACATTCACACACACACACACACACACACGTAGCCCCCCACCCCAACCCCAACCCCACAACCCACCCACCCACCCATCCCCTGCTCCCTCCCCCCACCCCCAGCCCCACCCCCTTCCCCCACCCAGCCCCACCCCCCTCCCCACCCCCCACCCACGACACACACACATATGCCCAATAATCCAATGGTCATGCCACTTTTAAAACTAACCAACCCAACATCGATCAACTATAATCCAACAACAATGTCAACAACAAATGTGTATCCCGTACTCCTTCTAATTCATCTACTCAATTAATTATTTTCATCAATTAAACTAACAATTAAAGTATACAATTATTAATTTACTAATTTACAATGAGGGGAAATCCTACTTTCATAATTAATCATATATTAATTTACTATTTTACAATGAGGGGCAGTCATATATTAATTTACTAAAAAAATTAATAACCAATCAATTCGTTTACAAGGGACATTACGTACAAACACGCACATACACGCACACTACACACACATATACACACACACACGCACATTCACACACACCTGCGCACATTCACACACACACGCAACCCCCTACTCCACCCATCCCAGCCCCCTCCCCCCACCCAGCCCCACCCCCTTCCCCCACCACACACACACCACACCACACACACACACACACAAACAACCCCCCATCCCTACCCCATACCCCCACCCTGCCCCACCCCCTTCCCCCACCCTGCCCCACCCACCACACAAATGCACACACACACACACATGCACATATGAAATTTCAAGTATGTTTCATTTAATTATCACACTATATATATATTAGTCGATATACAAAGTAATTTTCAAAAAATGTTGAAAAATCCCACCTCCATATGGACAATAATGTAGTGGTCATGCCACTTTTAAAACTAATCAACCCAACATCGATCCATTATTATCCAATAACAATGTCAACAACAAATGTGTATCCCGTACTCCTTCTAATTCATCTACTCAATTAATTATTTTCATCAATTAAACTAACAATTAAAGTATACAATTAATAATTTACTAATTTACAATGAGGGGCAATCCTACTTTCATAATTAATCATATATTAATTTACTAATTTACAATGAGGGGAAATCATATATTAATTTACTAAAAAAATTAATAACCAATCAATTTTTTTACAAGGGACATTATGCTCAAACACGCACATACACGCACACTATACCCACATATACACACACACGCACACACACACACCCCCATGCACATTCACACACACACGCAACCCGCCACCCCTACCCCACCACCCACCCACCCATCCCTACCCCCTCCCCCTCCACCACCCCAACCCCACCTCCTTCCCCCTCCCCCCACCCTGCCCCACCCCTTCCCCCACCACACACACACATGCACACATAACACTACACACACACTCACACACAACAGCCCCCCCACCTTGCCCCACCCCCTTCCCCCACCTTGCCCCACCCCCTTCCCCGCTCCCCACCCACCACTCACAGGCACACACACACATACACACACACACGCGCACATATATTCACACACACACACACATATATACACACACACATATATATATAAATGGAAGGGAGATAGAGAGAGAAAGTAACCTAAAAGTAGAGAGAGAGAGAGAGAGAGAGAGAGAGAGAGAGAGAGAGAGAGAGAGAGAGAAAAGGAGGGAAGAATCGTCGGGGGAAAAAAGAAGGGGAAAAGGGTTTTTTACTGAGACATTTGTCATGGACGTGTCACAGTCGTTGACGTGATAATATTATAAGGATTGTCACGGTCATTGATCGTGACAAGGCTTTGTCACGGGCTTATCACAGTCAATGACCATGAAAAAAAATGCGTGTTTTTTGTCACGGTGAATGACCGTGATAAGGCTAGCCACTGGAAGGGTGCCAATTTACCCATTTTGGTGTAGTTTTATGATCGGTTGGGCATGATCATTAAAGATACTCTCTCTATGAGATACTAATCAAATAATCATGCATGATACACACAACATCACCAAAGAGCATTGCTATTGACCAAATTTTGTCCTGCAACTGGGGAGTCACTTCGTGATGGGCGCTGGTCCGGTAGGTCGTAGTTAGCCTAAGCTATATGACTCTCACCTTCCATTTCATAAGTAACTTCGATGCATATCGAATGGTTACCTCGCATCATACCACTTGACCGAGGTCATGACGAAGGTATATTGTAGGGAACTCATTTAAGTACATCAAGTATATCGAATTCTCTCTCACAGGTACTATCCCTATGAGATATATAGTGAGGCAATTCACGTACACTTAGGTATATCAAATGGCTTGTCCACACGTACTGATTCCCATCAAAAGAAAGATGTATATCATGGAAGTCACGCCAAAGGGGGGAACACCTTCCAATTAACCCAACAACTGCATAACCGCATATAGGTGTCAAACTTAGGATAGATAAATTAGATTTTCGGTTTCGACCCAAAACTCTGCCGAAATTTCGGGTCGTCATGTCGCCAAAAAATTTGCGTAATTTTTTAAAAAATGGGACCCTGCCCATGAGCATAGTAACAAGTCCAACCATAGTTTTTACATATTTTGTAAACCCAATTTTTCCAGGCTCGGGTCCCTTCCGGCATTTCTTTTTGCATTTAGGTAAACCTAATACAAGTGAGAACCTAATAAACATAATAATCATGCTAAGACCCATCTTTCGCCTTTTCCTCTACCTTTCCAAAAGTATCCAAAAACATTTTTACTCTTTTATCAAAAAATACCAAAAACATTTTAGTCCTCATATTTTCCAAGAATTTCAAAAATATTTTCCTCCTTTTTTTAAAAAAATATAACAAATTTCCCTTTTCTTTTCTCTTTCGAAAATAAATGCCAAATTTTCTCCTCATCGGGTCGATTGCATACCCTTGGCCTGGCTCCCTATGGGCTTTGGTCTTCAGTCAAACCACCCTGAATTTCTATCAGTCCCCTTACTTCTTTCGAGTCCGAGATTCACCCGCCTTCTATGGAGAAAAAGGATCAAGTGTCGAATCTACAATCGAATTTGTTGACGGTTCTAGCTCAGCTCACAGCCAAAATTTGCAACCTTCAAACTGAGGTTCATGAGATGCAAAGAAATTGGGTAACTTTCCCCAAAGAACCTTAGATTCTCTTCCCTCATGCTATTGGTTTGCCTGCACCCGAGCCTATTTGGGTTCTCGCCCTGATCTCATCCTCGTAATGGGCCACCACCAGCCCAGCTTCCTATGCCAAACTTTGCTCTGTCAGAGGTTAACTTACTCATGACTGTGGACCCCAAAGAGGAAGAATTGAACAAGGAAGGAAGACCTCAAGATGTTTACCAAGAAATTTGATCAAGTCACACTCTCTGGAAGCTACATGGACTACACCCAGATGTCTCCTTATCCTAAAGCCTAGTTACCAAAAAAATTCATGATGCCCAATATCGAGAAGTTTTAGCCAGTGGACCACCAATTATTCATCTTTTTAGCTATCACGAAGCCATGAATCTCCTAGGGGCTTCTCAAGAAATAATGGCCCATATGCTCTAGAAGACTTTGAAATATAGCGCTCTTCGTTGGTCCGTAGTTGGGAATATGTTGCTCATGAATTCCTGTCATAGTACGAGTATAATGAACAGCTAAAAGTTACTCATCATGACTTAGAGCCACTTAAGCAGAACCCCGGGGAATTTGTCAGTAACTTCATAGCAAGGTGGAGAGAGAAAGCAGTTACCATGACCAATCGACCTTCCGAAGAGGAACATGTCAGTATTATAAAGAAGAACTTTTGACCCCATGTTCGAGTAACAATGGTAGGACAATATTACCCTCACTTATGAGACCTTCGAGAAGATGGAGTGGAGATCGAAGAAAGTCTTGACAAGATAGAAGTTGAATCAAGGAAAACCTTTGGATAGTTTGCTCCTATAAAGTTTGAAAAACCTGCTAGTACCACGGTTTCTACCATCGACAACATCTCTCAGCCTGCTGTTTCATGGGCAGTAGAAAGTCGCCCAAACCCAGTTCAAAAGGAATACACCAAGCTTCATGCTCCTCTCTCTAAAGTCGACCAGTCCCTCTTGAGCCGAAATCTGATAAAACCCTTGGACCCCCATCCATTACCAAACCCACTTTAGAAAAACTTTAAACCTCATGCCCATTATGACTTTCACCAAATTTCTAGCCATACCATCGACCAATGTTTCCATATTTAAAATTTAATCCAAGCTTGATTTACTAAAGTGTCATCACCCCACCAGCTAATCCCAAAATAAACACTACTCATAATCCACTCCCGAATCATGAAAATGCAATCTTTCTAAAAGAAGACTCAGAATTTGACCCATCCACCTAAATTATGAAGAGTAAGTCCCCAGTCATACCCATCTACTCTCCTAAACCTCTCCAAACATGCCCATATTTCCTTTTACACCCTACCAGCTTTGTCGATCAAGCCTTATCCCTCCTCACCAGAGCATGCATCACAGTCCGCACCCGATATGGAACTATCAGAAGTGTTGAAACAATTCTTGGAGTTTGGATTGAAATTTCCATCCCATATGACCATTGTTTGTCATATATTTAGTGGGTTTTTCTTAGAAGTTTGAAAATGGGCTCGAGAGTCAGACAATTGGGTGGTGCCAACCGACGAAACCAGTGTAGACGACATGGTCGAGATCGTGACATATTTGTTTTGACAAACTGGTGATATCTATAGTGTATCCAAGCTACCCGGTGCTTTACAATTACATGTTCTCCTAGCCCCTCCAGTCCTTTATTTCCATGCCGAATGGGTGGAATTATACGAAGAAGTTATGGAAGTTGTGGAGTGCATAACTTTGCATGGAAAGACAATATCATTGCCACCGATTTGGGGAACCATTTTAAAGATTCTGATGAAGAGCAAGATTCTGAAAAGACTAGTTTGATAGCCAATTGGGACACCCCGCCTAATTAATTATCGGGTGATCTGTTCTTAATTAATTAATTTCAGAATATCAAGTTGGTTCAGATAATGCATCACTCTCGAAAAACACAAATTTTAATTTAATAAAAGTAACCACCTAATATTTAAAAACGTTGGTGTCAAAATTTTATCTTGTTATTAACCATCAACATCAAAGTGAATATAAACACCCGTCATCATACATCACAATAGCATAAAGAAACTAACTGAATATAAATAAGGAACTGGAGCAAACACATCCGGTCAAATCCCATACAATAATCCAATGACATGAAATTAAAGTCTAATGATGAAATAAAACATCTCTAAATCTCTGAATGTAAATAAGATGGACGCCAAGTCCAATTGAAATAAAAGACTGATAGATAAGAAACAATAGACTAAAAAACGTCTAGTAGCAATATCCTGTAGCTTCCACAGTAGCTACAACTAGGCAAATGAATGGAAACTTCTAACTCTGGTGTCCCTGTGGCTGAGCACCTAAAACAATAAAACAAGAGAAGAGATTTGCACAGAAATGGGTCAGAGCTCGAGCAGAAAACAATTTAAATATAACAAGGGCTTAGATAGATCTTACATTATCAATGTTAACTTAGCGTACTCACTTGAGATGCTAACCTCTCATCTAATGTGCACACTTAGCAAGTCTAACTACCAATACTAGTCTCATCACTCTACCTGACTTTATGTAGGATAATCTCTATGCCTGATACAATAACTAATAACCCAAACCAATATACTATTATTATTTGGGAAATGGTTTAAGGATTTTCTAGTTCATTCTTATAGCATTATATTCCCAACTGGTGACCCAATAAGTATATACTTTAATAAAGTATCTAACAAGAAACAAAGAATGGAACATAGTATACGTATATAAAATCTCACTATGTATACATACAAACATATCTATACAACACCCATGGTTAAACCCCTGGTGCTAAGCATACTTGGCTATCTAGTCCCATTGCAACACTCACGCATAAAGGACAATCGGTTCGACCTCTCAAGAACCAATGAAACATGTACACATATTGGAGGCGAACATAGTCCTAAGACGATGGGATACGCACATACCTACGCACCCATACGACCGTCATCACTATCATTCTCACAGATAGCCCATACCTAGGTTACATGCTCTAGTGGTACGACTCAAAATCCCCCCATGGCACATAAGATATTGTCGTCGACAACGCATTAACCCCCGTTCCATAGTTAGTATCTAGGTATGTCATACACATGATATTCTAAGTAATAAGCATGAACAAAACTTATATACATTAATGGGTAATCACATAACCCAAATACTATAATTCGTATGTACTATTAACGCTATTACTCTCCTCCATACCAGTATATATAGCCTCTCTAGGACTTACATCCCCTCCTAGGTTTCCACAAAAACTCAATACCCCAAGTAATATTACCCCTTAATTACTTAACACTTTGGATATTTAAGCCACCCATTACTCACGAATGTTAATACAGTGATATAGATAACCCTAGGAAGATTTCCAACCGTAAAAACCCATTCTGGTATTTTGTTAGAAGTTCCAGGATTCTAGTTCGTAGGAGGTCATTCGAACGACTTCGTTCGAACGAAGTTCCCACTTCGAACGAACTCAGTAAATTGTTAGAAAGGTCATTGGAAATCTCGTTAGAAGTATCGTTCGAACGACCTGGATAGGTCTTCTAACAAAAATTCCAGACAGACCCAGTTCTTCCCTAACTTCAATTTTTCTCAAATTTTAATCCTCAAAAACATATGAATACTCAACCCAATCCAAATCAAATGTTCCTAAACTATTCCAAATCACTTTAAGACACTTTTTAACACGAATTAAAGGTCAAATACATATAAAATCAATCGAAATTAAACAATCTCTTAAGCTTCCAAAAATTCTATTGAATATGGACCGGGAATTTTAATTGTCCAAAACTATTATTGTAATTCGCGAATAAGACATAAAATTCCCATATTTTATTAGTATAATCAAGGGCAAGACCTCTACATGCATACCCATCTCCAATTCGTGAGTTTTCTTCATTATTTAGTCTATTTAAACCTAAGTTTTCATTGCATCAATTTATATCATCAAACCTAAATCAACAAGAACAATATATGCTAAAAAGGGTAGCAAGATAAACACTTGCTTCGAAATGAACTTCTGATTCTCAGATTAAAATTGGTATGGGAACGATCCTCTTGACACGATCTACGCGCCGGTGTAATTTTTGGAGTGTAAGCTTGAGTTCTTGGCTTAGGGCTCCAATGGAGTCTTCTTCTTCCTTGGATCTCTCTCTTTTTTCTTTCTTTCTCACGTAAGATGAAACTGACAGACCACTAACCCTCAATGCTTTTAATTAAACTCAATTTTCTTCCATTTAATTACCCAAAAATCTCCAAAGACCAAAATATCCCTCAGGGGTGTCGTTTTGGGCTAAAATGTCCCAAACTCCAAATAAAATACCCGAGTAGTGTTTTCTGCCTATTTCAACCCTTTCGAACACTCTAGCGCACTCAAAATAGTCATCTGAGTTATATAAAAATAATTTACCTTTTTAACCCCCAAATAGATACTAGTGACGCGACTCATACACGTCCCAAATATTTATAACATAAATGGCACGTATCTCATCCCCGGCCATAATATTATTTCATTAACTACCAACTCTCATCCCTTTAGTAATTATTACCATCAAATTGAATTAATTACAATTTAAATATTCTCCCTTTAATTTAATTTATCCCCATTTTAAATAATTCAATAAAAATAAATATGAGTAAAAATACGGGGTATTACATACTTCCCCCCTAATAACAGAATTTAGTCCCAAAATTTGGAAAAGAATATATACCTGGCAAGAATAACTCTAGAAAATGTTCATGAATGTCATCCTCACGCTCCCAGGTTGATTCCTCAACCTTATGGTGCCGCCACTGAACGTGGACTAGTGGTACTATTTTTTACCTCAACTTCCTCTTGCTACGGTCTAGGATAACGATCGACCCCTCCTCGTAGGAGCTATCAGGTAGTAAGTCTATCTCCTCCAATGCAATGTGTCTGTGGGGTAAATTATCTCGAAGAAATCTCCTCAGCGAAGAGATATGGAACACGTCATGGACTCTATGCAAGTGCACCGGTAACCCAAGTATATAAACAACTGGACCAATCCTCTCGATTATGGGGAATGGCCCTACATACCTAGGTGCTAACTTTTCCTTCTTCCCAAAATGCATAACTCCCTTCATACCAGACATCCAAAGTAACACCTGATCTCCAATGTTGAACTCTCAAAAATACCGTTTGGCATCATTGTAGCTCTTCTATCGATCCTGAGCAACCCGAATACGGCTTCGTATCAACTCTATCATCGCCGAAGTATCCTAAATCTCCTTCAGACAAAGTAACTTATTGTCCCCCACCTCTATACTACACCCTAGGGAACGAAAAGGTATGTCGTATTATGCCTCGAATGGAGCCACACCGATAGTAAACTTGTAGGAGTTGTTATACGCAAACTCCACCAGTGGAAGGTACTGCTCCCACCCTCTACCAAAATTAATGATGCATATACGTAACATGTCCTCCAACATCCGATTCGTTCACTCGGTCTGACCATCCATCTACGGGTGATAGGCTGTGCTCAGTCGCAACTCTGTACCCAACACCTCCTAAAAGCTCTCCCAAAATCGAGACACAAACACCTTATCTCTGTCAGACACGATATTGAGAGGCACTCCATGGAGTCTCACTATTTCTTCTATGAATATCTGGGAGTATTGTCCCGTGGTGTAGTCTGTCCTGGATGGAAAAAAGTGGTCTACCTTGGTCAGCTGATCCACTACCACCCATACCAAATCGTGACCCCTCTGCGATGTGGGTAATCCCATGATGAAATCCATGGAAATGCTCTCCCATTTACACATAGGAATATCTAATGGTTGCAGAAGTCCCATCGGTCTCTGATGATCCACCTTTACTTGATGACAAGTGGCACATTTCAAAACGAACTCGGCAATATCCTTCTTCATCTCGCTCCAACAGTACTGTCTACGCATATCCTGGTACATCTTATCCCCGCCAGGATGTATCGCAAATCAGGAATCGTGTGACTCTATCATCACCTTGTGTCACAAATCTTTACCCTCGAGACCAGCCAATCCCCCATTGAAACGTAAACTCCTATCTGAACCCACGGTATAAGACTCAGCCCCCTCGGCTAGAAGCTTCACTATTTGGCTTTGCTAGAACGGATCATCTCCCTGAGCCTGTATTACTCTCGTAATAATCTAGGTCGTAACCATCATCATAGACATAAACGATCGAGCCACCGCATCCTGGTTTCCTAAATCCTTCCATTTTGTTTTCCACACCTCGGTCACCTCACCGACTGGCCTATGGCTCAATGCTTCTGCTACCACGTTACCCTTCCCCGGTTGGTTTTGGATATCAAATTGACAATCCTTCACAAACTCAAGCCACCGGCGTTGATGCATTTTTAACTTCTTTTGCATGAAGTGGTACTGTAATGACTTATGGTCCATGAATAAACAAAATTTCTCCCCTAGGAGGTAATGTCTCCATATCCGAAGTGCAAACACCACCGCCACCAACTCTAAATTGTGGGTGGGGTAATTCCTCTCATGAGGCTTAAGCTTACAGGAAGCATAACCTACAGCCTGATTCTCCTGATGCAGTAGACCTCCAAGTCCTAACAAGGACACATCAGTGTAGACTAGATACTCCACTCCCATCTTGAGTAATTCTAACAATGGTGCTGAGGTTAACTCATCTTTCAACTCATCAAAGGCTAATTGACAGGCGTCACTCCAGATAAACGGCACCCCTTTGGAGTAAAATGCGTCAACGGACCTACTATCTTTGAAAACCATTAAATGAACCTCCTGTAGTATTCGACTAAACCGAAGAAACAACATATCTCGGTCCATATCATAGGCTCTCCCCACTCCCTCATCTCTGTTGGAGCTATACGATAAGGTGTGTGACCTATCGATCCAGTATCTGGCACTAAATCAATGACGAAGTCTATCTCTCTACTCAGTGGTAACCTTGGAATCTCTTGAAATACATCGGCAAACTCTCAAATTACAGGAATCGAATCAAGCGGTACCACAACCTCCGTAGAGGTCTCCTCCTCTATATAGTATAAATGAGTGGACGATCCTCCCTCAGAGCGAGGCATCGCTACCAGGAACATCTCCTGCCCGGGTATGGAAAAAACTATACTCTTACTAAAATAATCAATTATGGCCCTATATCTGACAAGCCAGTCCGTACCCACAATCACGTCATACTTGGACATGTCTAATATGAGCATGTCAGCGGGTATGATAAACATCCTAATTTCTATACCCACTCCCCGATAAATAAAAGAAATAACGAAACCCCTGCTCGAAGGCGTATCAACACAAGTGATTGTACCCACTGCAGTATCAAATAACCCCATTGTATGTGCAAACCCCTTGGTAATAAAATAGTGTGTGCCTCCCATATCAAATAAAATACACCCTAAAGTCCCCTAGATAGAAAACATACCTTCAATCATTGGCGGGTCCTGTGGGACTGCGACCTGGTGAAGATTATAGACTCCTCCATACTGAATCTCCCCTTGCTGAACTGGGGCTGCTGGAATAGGTGGCAGTGCTGCCATCTGTGGAGGTGCTGGAAGAGCTGCGGGAAATAAAGGTCTCTAGGGCTCCTGATGAGCACCCTGCTGCTTCTGGACTCTCCCTTCTCAGGGCAGTCCTAGCATTTGTGGCTAGTGTTGCCACACGTGAAGCATCTCGCTGGGAAGGGTCCTCCCTTTGTCCCTGCTATCCCCGGCCCTGATGGTCGTGTTGACCCTGTTGGCCATATCGAAAGCCTCCCTGCCCATGTTTAAAACCTCCTGATCTGAACCTCTTAGGATCCCCCTGCTGGGAACCCTGGTCACTGTGCCTATGCTGACCCTGAACTGCATGTGCCCCACTATCACCATTCCCTCTTGTCCTGCTTGCTGGATGGATTCTCCAACTCGCCTAATCTCTATCAGATGAAAACGGTGGTCCTAGTAGTGGAGTAGTGCTGCATTAACCACGTCTGATTAGGTGCCCAAAGAAAGATTGCCTACAAATGCTGGCGGATTCTACATGTCAACCCATCCATAAAATGCGGAATCTTCTTCTCCTCAGTCGGAATTTCATCCGGTACAATATTTAGAATATTGAGAAAATCTTCCTCGTATTACGCCACTGTCTTTCCCTCCTTCTTCAAGTTCACCAATTTCTATCTCATCTATGTTTGGACGGCCGATGGAAAATACTTGCGATCGAACCGTATCTTAAAGTCTTGAATAGTGAGTGTGTCTCTCTCCTCAGTGGTGGTAATAGACTCCCACTAATTTGAACGTGGCCAGTATCTGACTCTGCACCTCCATTCACTCATGCATCCTCAAATGCCTATGCATGTCCTTCTTCCATTGGCTCACTACTATCACATCGCAACTCCCTGTAAACTCCGGTGGATGGGCCTTCTGGAAGGCATCCCTAACATGTTCCCAAGCAGATGGGAAGGCCTGGTCCTGAACTGGAGCCACCACTGGTGCTTGAGGTGGTGCTTGCTGCACAACTTCCAATGTCGCATTTACTGCCTGATCTACAATGGTGGCAACTTTAGTGGCATTCATCATGCCTTGAGCTGGTGCAGGCTGAGGTTCGGGTTCGGCATCCCCGGGAACTCTCTGTACATGTCTAGGAGGCATCTGAAAGAAGAGAAATGTTTTGTAAGTCTATAGTCATCATCTTAAAGTAGATAAAGAACGTAATATGCATAAAGAGTACAACAATCCTAAAATATAGGGCTCCATATCAAAGGATGCTACGCGAAAACACAATACGTCGTACAGATCCTAAGGACACTAGAACCTGATGCTTTGATACCACCTGTGACACCGTACTTAATTAATTACTGGGTGATCAGTCCTTAATTAATTATTTTCAGAATATCATGTTGGTTCAGATAATGCATCATTGTCTAAAAACTCAAATTTTAATTTAATAAAACTAACCACCTAATATTTAAAAAGGTTGGTGTCAAAATTTTATCTTGTTATTAACCATCAACACCAAAGTGAATATATAAAGACGTCCTCATACATAACAATAGCATAAAGAAACTAAGTGAATATAAATAAGGAACTCGTGCAAACACATCCAGTCAAATCCTATACAATAATCCAATGACATGAAATTAAAGTCTAATGATGAAATGAAACAACTCCAAATATCTAAATGTAAATAGGATGGACGACATGACCAACTGAAATAGAAGACTGATAGATAAGAAGCAATAGACTAAGAAATGTCTACTAGCAATATCATGTAGCTTCCACATCAGCTACATCTTGGCAAATGAATGGAAAATTCTATGTCTAGTGTCCATGTGGGTTAGAACCAAAAACAATAAAACAAGAGAAGAGATTTGCAGAAAAATGGGTCAGAGCCCGAGTAGAAAGAAATTTAAATATAGAAAGTGCTTAAATGGATTTAATTAGCACATATATTATCCATGTTAAATTAGCGTCGTCACTTGAGATGCTCACCTCTCATCTAATATGAACACCCAGCGAGTCTAACTACCAATACAAATCTCGTCACTCTACCTGACTTTATGTAGGATAATCGATGTGCCTGATAAAATAACTAATAACCCGAAACCAATATATTATTATTATTTAGGAATAGGTGTAAGGATGTTATAACTCATTCTTATAGCATTCTATTCCCCATTGGTGACCCAATAAGTATATACTTTAATAAAGTATCCAACAAGAAACAAAGAATGGAACTTAGTACACATATATAAAATCTCACTATGTATACATACAAACATATCTATATAGCACCCATGATTAAACCCCTAGTGCTAGGCATACTCGGCTCTCTCATCCCATTGCAACGCTCATGCATAAAGGAGAACAGGTTCGATGTCTCAAGAACCAATGAAACATATACAAATATTGGAGGCGAAAATAGTCCCAAGCCAATGGGCTATGCTCATACCTACTCACTCATACGACCGTCATCACTATCATTCTCACAGATAGCTTGTACCTAAGTTCCATGCTCTAGTGGTACGACTCAAAATCCCCCGAAGGCACACAAGATATGGTCATCCATAACGCGTTAACCCCTGTTCCATAGCCAGTATCTAGGTATGTCATACCCATGATATTGAAAGTAATAACCATGAATAAAACTTATATACATTAATAGGTAATCACATAAGCCAACTACTATAATCTGTAAGTACTATTAATGCCATTACTCTCCTCCATACCCGTATATATATAGCCTCTCTAGGACTTACATCCCCTCCTAGGTTTCCACAAAAATTCAATACCCTAAGTACTATTACCCCTTAATTCCTTAACACTTTGGAAATTTAAGCCACCCATTACTCACGAAGGTTAATACACTTATATTGATAACCCTAAGAAGATTTCCAACCCAAACAAACCCTAAAAACCCATTCTGGAATTTTGTTAAAAGTTCCTGGATTCTCGTTGGAACGAAGTTCCCACTTCGACCGAAGTCAGCAACTCGTTAGAAAGGTCATTGGAAATATTGTTAGAAGTCTTGTTCGAACGAGGTCGTTCGAACGACCTGGGTAGGTCTTCTAACGAAAATTTCGGATTGACCCAGTTCTTCCCTAACTTCAATTTTTCTCAATTTTTAATCCTCAAAAACATATGAATACTCAACCCAATCAAAATCAAATGTTCCTAGACAATTCCAAATCACTATAAGACACTTTTTTAGAACGAATTAAAGGTTAAATATATATAAAATCAATAGGAATTAAACAATCTCTTAAACTTCCAAAAATTCTCTTGAATATGGACCTAAGATTTTAATTGTCCAAAACTCTTATTGTAATTAGTGAATAAGACATAAAATTCCCAGATTTTATTAGTCTAATCAAGGGCAAGACCCCTACATGCATACCCATCTCCAATTCATAAGTTTTCTTCATTATTTAGTCAATTTAAACCTAAGTTTTCATTGCATCAATTTATATCATCAAACCTAAATTAACAAGAACAATATATGCTAAAAAGGGGAGAAAGATAAACACTTGTCTCGAAATGAACTTTTGCGTCTCGGATTAAAATTGGTATGGGAATGATCCTCTTGACACGATCTAGGCGCCGGTGTAATTTTTGGAGTGTAAGCTTGAGTTCTTGGCTTAGGGCACCAATGGAGTCTTCTTCTTCTTTGGGTCTCTCTCTTTTTTCTCTCTTTCTCATGTAAGTTGAAACCTACAGACCAGTAACCCTCAATACTTTTAATTAAACTCAATTTTCATCCATTTAATTACCCAAAAATCCCAAAAGACCAAAATACCCCTCCGGGGTGTCACTTTGGGCTAAAATGCCCCAGACTCCAAATAAAATACCCGAGTAGTGTTTTTTGACTATTTCAACCCTTTCGAACACTCTTCCACACTCAAAATAGTCATCTGAGTTAGATAAAAATAATTTACCTTTTTAACCCCCAAATACATACTAGTGACGCGACTCATACGCCCAAATATTTATAACATAAATGCCATGTATCTCATCCCCGACCATAATATTATTTCAATAAGTACCAACTCTGATCACGCTAGTAATTATTACCATAATATTGAATTAATTACAATTTAAATTTTCCCCCTTTAATTTAATTAATCCCCATTTTTCATAATGCAATAAAAGTAAATATGCGAAAAAATATAGGGTATTACATACTTCCCCCCTAATAATAGAACTTCGTCCCAAAATTTGGAAAGGAATATATACCTGGCAAGAATAACTCTAGGTAACGTTTATGAATGTCATGCTCGTGCTCCCAGGTTGATTCCATAACCTTATGGTGCCGCCACTGAACGCGGACTAGTGGTACTATTTTTTACCTCAACTTCCTCTCGCTACGGTCTAGGATAGCGACCGACCCTCCTCGTTGGAGCTATCAGGATGTAAGTCTATCTCCTCTAATGCAATGTGTGTGTGGGACAAATCATCATGAAGAAATCTCCTCAACGAAGAGATATGGAACACGTCATGGACTCTATGCAAGTGCTCCGAAAACCCAAGTCTATAAACAACTGGCCCAATCCTCTCGATAATAGGGAATGGCCCTACATACATAGGCGCCAAATTTTCCTTCTTCCCAAAATGCATAACTCCCTTTATAGAAGACACCCAAAGTAATGCCTGATCTCCAATGTTGAACTCTCTAAAATACCGTTTGGCATCATCGTAGCTCTTTTTTCGATCCTGAGCAACCCGAATACGACTCTGTATCAACTCTATCCTCGCCGAAGAATCCTGAATCACCTCCAAACCAAGTAACTTGTTGTCCCCCACCACTAGACAACACATTAGGGAATGTCAAGGTCTTCTGTATAGTGCCTCGAATGGAGCCACACAGATAGTAAACTTTTAGGAGTTGTTATAGGCAAACTCCACTAGTGGAAGGTACTGCTCCCAGCCTCCGCCAAAATCAATGATGCACATACGTAACATGTCCTCCAACATATGATTCGTTCACTCGGTCTGACTATCCGTTTACGGGTGATAGGTTATGCTCAGTCGCATCTCTATACCCAACGCCTCCTAAAAACTCTCCCAACATCGAGACACAAATACCTTATCTCTGTCAGACACGATATTGAGAGGCACTCTATGGAGTCTCAGTATTTCTGCTATGAATATTTGGGCATACTGTCCCGTGGTGTAGTCTGTCTTGGCTGGCAAAAAGTGAGCTACCTTAATCAACCGATCCACTATCATCCATACCAAATCGTGACCCCTCTACGATGTGGGTAATCCCATGATGAAATCCATGGAAATTCTCTCCCATTTACACATAGGAATCTCTAATGGTTGTAGAAGTCCCGCCGATCTTTGATGATCCACCTTTACTAGTTTATAAGTGGCACAATTCAAAATGAACTTGGCAATATCCTTCTTCATCCCGCTCCAACAGTACTATCTACGCATATCCTGATACATCATATCCCCATCGGGATGTATCGCAAATCGAGAATCGTTCGACTCTATCATCACCTTGTGTCACAAATCTTCACCATTGGGAATAACCAATCTCCCATTGAAACGTAGACCCCGTCTGAACCCACGGAATAAGACTCAGCCCCCTCGGTTAGAAGCTTCACTATCTGACTTTGGCAGAACGGATCATCTGCCTGAGCCTCTATTACTCTCGTAATAATGTGGGGTAAAAACCGTCATCACAGATATAAACGATCGAGCCATTGCATCCTAGTTCCCCAACTCCTTCCATTTTTCTTTCCATACCTCGGCCACCTCACCGACTGGCCTACGGCTTAACGTGTTTGCTACCACGTTACCCTTCCCCGGGTGGTATTGGATATCAAATTGATAATCCTTCACAAACTCAATCCACCGACATTGATGCATATTTAACTTCTTCTGCGTGAAGAGGTACTGTAATGACTTGTGGTCCGTGAATAAACAAATTTTATCCCATAGGAGGTAATGTCTCCAAATCCAAAGTGCAAACACCACCACCGCTAATTCTAAATCATGGGTGGGGTAATTCCTCTCGTTAGGCTTAAGCTTAAAGGGAAGCATAACCTATAGCCTGATTCTCCTGCTGCAGTGCACCTCCAAGTCCTAACAAGGACGCATCAGTGTAGATTAGATACTCCACTCTTAGCTTGGGTAATGCTAACACTGGTGCTGAGGTTAACTTATCTTTAAACTCATCAAAGGCTAACTAATAGGCGTCACTCATGATAAACGACACCCCTTTGGAGTCAAATGCGTCAATAGACCCGCTATCATTGAAAACCATCAAATGAACCTCTTGTAGTATTCAACCAAACCCAAGAAACTGCGTATCTCAGTCCGTGTCATGGGCTGTCCCCACTCCCTCATCTCTGCTGGAGCCATATGATAAGGTGTGCGAGCTATCGGTCCAGTAACTGGCGCTAAATCAATGATGAAGTCTATCTCTGTACTCGGTGGTAACCCTAGAATCTCCTAAAACACATTGGCAAACTCTCAAACTACATGATTCAAATCAATTGGTACCATAACCTTCGTAGAGGTCTCCTCCTCTATATAGTATAAATGAGTGGATGATCCTCCCTCAGAGATAGGCATCTCCACCAGGAACATCTCTTACCCGGCTATGGAAAAAACTATACTCTTACTAAAATAATCAATCGTGGCCCTATACCTGACAAGCCTATCCATACCCACAATCGCGTCGTAATCGGACGTGTCTAATATGAGCATGTCAGTGGGTAAGATAAACCTCCAAATCTCTATACCCACTCCCTAACAAATAAAAGAAATAATGAAACCCCTACTCAACGGTGAATCCACACAAGTGACTGTACCCTCTGCTGTATCAAATAACCCCGTAGTACGTGCAAACCCCTTGGTAATAAAATAGTGTGTGGCTCTCATGTAAAAATAAAATGCGCCCTAAAGTCCCCTAGATAGAAAACATACCCACAATCACTGGCGGGTCCTGTAGGACTGCGGCTTGGTAAAGATTATAGACTCCTCCATACTGAATCTCCCCTTACTGAACTAGGGCTGCTGGAATGGGTGACAGTGCTGCCATCTGTGGAGGTGCTCGAAGAGCTGTGGGAAATAAAGGTCTCTGGGGCTCCTGACGAGCACCCTACTGCTCTTGCTCGTGCTGGCCTCTTCCCTTCTTAGGACAATCTTGGAGTTTGTGTCCAGTGTTGCCACAAGTGAAGCATCTCCCTCGGAAGGGTCCTCCCCTCTGTCCCCGACCCTGATAGCCATGTTGACCTTATTGTCCATGTCGAAAGCCTCCCTACCCATGTCTAAAACCTCCTGATCTGAACCTCTTAGGATCCCCCTGCTGGGAACGCTGGTCACTGTGCCTATGCTGACCCTGAACTTCCTGTGCCCCACTGGCACCATTCCCTCCTATCCTTCCTTGCTTGCTGGATTCTCCTACTCCTTTAATCTCTTTCAGATGAAAATGGTAGTCCTCGAAGTGGAGTAGTGCTGTATTAACCACGTCTGAATAGGTGGCCAAAGAAAGATTGCCTATCAAATGCTGATGGATTCCCCACGTCAGCCCGTCCATAAAATGCTGAATCTTCTTCTCCTTAGTCGAAATTTCATCTGGTACAATATTTAGAAGATTGATAAACTCTGCCTCGTATTCCGCCACTGTCTTTCCCTCCTACTTTAAGTTTATTAATTTCTATCTCATCTCTGTCTAGACGGCCGATGGAAAATACTTGCGATCGAACCGTACCCAAAAGTCTCGAATAGTGGGTGTGTCTCTCTCATCAGCGGTTGTAATAGACTCCCACCACTACAACGCTGTTCCGACTAATTTGAATGTGGCCAGTATCTGGCTCTGCACCTCCGTTCACTCATGCATCCTCAAATTCCTATGGATATCCTTCTTCTATTGGCTCGCTACTATCACATCGGAACTCCCTGTAAACTCCTGCGGATGTGTCTTCTAGAAGGCATCTCTTACACGTTCCCAAGAAGATGAAAAGGTATGGGCCTGAACTGGATCCACCACCGGTGCCTGAGGTGGTGCCTTCTACACAGCTGCCAATGCCGCATTTACTTCCTGAGCTACAATGGTGGCAACTTCAGTGGCATTCATCATACCTTGAGCTGGTGCAGGATGAGCTTCGGGTTGGGCATCCCTGGGAACTCTCTGTGCATGTCTAGGAGGCATCTGAAAGAAGAGAAATATTTTGTAGGTCTATAATTATTATTTAAAAGTAGCTGAAGAACGTAATATGCATAAAGAGTACACCAATCCTAAAATATAGGGCTCTATATCAAAGGACGATACGCAAAAACACAATAAGTCGTACATATCCTAAGGACACTAGAACCTGATGCTCTGATACCACCTGTAACACCCCACCTAATTAATTACGGGGTGATAAGTCCTTAATTAATTAATTTTGGAATATCAAGTTGGTTCAGATAATGCATCACTATCGAAAAACTCAAATTTTAATTTAATAAAACTAACCACCTAATATTTAAAAAGGTTGGTGTAAAAATTTTATCTTACTATTAACCATGAACATCCAAGTGAATATATAAAGACGTCCTCATACATCACAATAGCATAAAGAAACTAACTGAATATAGTTAACGAACTGGACCAAACACATCGAGTCAAATCCCATACAATAATCCATTGACATTAAATTAAAGTCTAATTATGAAATAAAACAACTCTAAATATCTGAATGTAAATAGGATGGATGACTTGTCCAATTGAAATAGAAGATTGATATATAAGAAGCAATAGACTCAGAAACATCTACTAGCAATATCCTATAGCTTCCACAATAGCTACGGCTTGGCAAATGAATGGAAATTTCTAAGCCCGGTGTCCATGCGGCTGAGCTCCTCAAAAAATTAAAACAAGAGAAGAGATTTTTAGAAAAACGGGTCAGATGATGAGTAGAAAAAAATTTAAATATAATAAGTTCTTAAATTGATTTAATTAGCACATATATTATCCATGTTAACTTAGCGTACTCACTTGAGATTCTCACCTCTCATCTAATATGCACACCTAGCGAGTCTAACTACCTATACTAGTCTCGTCACTCTACCTGACTTTATGTAGGATAATCATTGTGCCTAATACAATAACTAATAACCCGAAACCAATATATTATTATTATGTAGGAGTAGGTTTAAGGATGTTATAACTCATTCTTATAGCATTCTATTCCCCATTGGTGACCCAATAAGTATATACTTTAATAAAGTATCCAACAAGAAACAAAGAATGGAACTTAGTACACATATATAAAATCTCACTATGTATACATACAAACATATCTATACAGGACCCATGATTAAACCCCTAGTGCTAGGCATACTCGGCTCTCTAGTCCCATTGCAACGCTTAGGCATAAAGGACAACATGTTCGATCTCTCAAGAACCAATGAAACATATACACATATTGTAGGCGAACATCGTCCCAATCCGATGGGCTATGCTCATACCTATGCACCCATACGACTGTCATCACTATCATTCTCACAGATAGCCCGAACCTAGGTTCCATGCTCTAGTGGTATGACTGTAATCCCCCAAAGACACACAAGATATGGTCTTCCACAACGCGTTAAGACCCGTTCCATAGCCAGTATCAAGTTATGTCATACACATGATATTCTAAGTAATAATCATGAACAAATCTTATATACATTAATAGGTAATCACATAACTGAAATACTATAATTCGTAAGTACTATTAATGCCATTACTCTCCTCCATACCCGTATATATATAGCCTCTCTAGGACTTACATCCCCTCCTAGGTTTCCACACAAATTAAATACCCCAATTACTATTACCCCTTAATTACTTAACACTTTGGAAATTTAATCCACCTATTACTCACGAAGGTTAATACACTTATATAGATAACCCTAGGAAGATTTCCAACCCAAACAAACCCTAAAAAACCATTCTGTAATTTCATTATAAGTTCCAGGATTCTTGTTCGAACGAAGTTCCCACTTCGAATGAACCCAACTACTCATTAGAAAGGTCATTGGAAATCTCGTTAGAAGTCTCGTAGAATGAGGCTATTCGAACGACCTGGGCACGTCTTCTAATGAAAATTTTGGACTAACCGAGTTCTTCCCCATCATCGATTTTCCTCAATTTTTAATCCTCAAAAACATATGAATACTCAACCCAATCCAAATCAAATGTTTCTACATTATTACAAATCATTTTAAAACACTTTTTGACACGAATTAAAGGTCAAATCCTTATAAAATCAATCGTAATAAAACAATCTCTTAAACTTCCAAAAATTCTCTTGAATATGGACCCAAAAATTTAATTTTCCAAAAATCTTATTGTAATTTGTGAATGAGACATAAATTTCACAGATTTTAGTATTCTAATCAAGGGCAAGACCTCTACATGCATACCCATCTCCAATTTATAAGTTTTCTTCATCATTTAGTCTAATTAAACCTAAGTTTTCATTGCATCATTTTATATCATCAAACCTAAGTTAACAAGAACAATATATGCTAAAAAGGGGAGCAAGATAAACACTTGCCTCGAAATGAACTTCAGATTATCGGGCTAAAATTGGTTTGGGAACGATCCTTTTAACATGATCTAGGCGCCGATGTAATTTTTGGAGTGTAAGCTTGAGTTCTTGGCTTATGGCTCCAATGGAGTCTTCTTCTTCCTTGGATCTCTCTCTCTTTTCTCTATTTCTCACGTAAGTTGAAACTGACAGACTACTAACTCTCAATGCTTTTAATTAAACTCAATTTTCTTCCATTTAATTACCCAAAAATCCCCAAAGACAAAAATACCCCTCCGGGGAGTCGTTTTGGGCTAAAATGTTCCAGACTCCAAATAAGATACCCGAGTAGTGTTTTATGACTATTTTAACCCTTCCGAACACTCTGGCGCACTCAAAACAATCATCCGAGTTAAATAAAAATAATTTACCTTTTCAACCCCCAAATACATACTAATGACACGACTCATACCCAACCCAAATATTTCTAACATAATTGCCATGTATCTCATCCCTAGCCATAATATTATTTCAATAACTACCAACTCTCATCACGCTAGTAATTATTACCATAAAATCAAATTAATTACAATTTAAATTTTCTCCCCGTAATTTAATTAATCCCCATTTTTCATAATGCAATAAAAATAAATATGCGTAAAAATACGGGTTATTACACCAACATATTCGAGATGATATCATTCAAGGAGCTGTTAGAAGAAATCAACAAGGTGGCTGAACAACCTGATATCGATAAAGAAACATGATTTATACTTTTCCCTCCTTCTGTGAACCTCATGACCAGTTCAGGAAGACATTACTAAATCCCAAGTCTACAACCATCAGCGAGCGATAAAGGAAAGGGTGCCGAGAATCTCCCTATGCCAAAAATGACCCTAAAAAAAGTAAAGTCCTCGATCAACTGAAGAAAACGCAAGCCAACATCACTTTATGGGGACTTTTTATGTCTTCCCAACAACACTAAAATACCCTAATTAAGCTACTCTCAAGACCCACGGTTCCTCCCTCAAGCACGCCAAAAGAAGTGGTGAACCTACTCAAATCCTTGACGACTACTCAAATTCTCTCCTTTTCTAAAGAAAAAATCCCCAAGATTGGTCCCAACAACAATCATGCCCTTATCATCTCTATCGACGTCATGGGAAAACTTTACCACTCTCTCTTATTGATAATCGATCTGCTCTTAATGTTTTCCTATTGAGAACTCTAAATTGCTTGGGATTGAAAGTGAGTTATCTCGCTCCCACCTCTGTTACCGTACGTGCCTATGATAATACCCGTCAAGAAGTAATGAGATCTATCAAGATTACAATAGGGGATGGACCTATAAATCCTGTTGTTTAATTACAAGTCATCCATATTTTAGCTTGTATCAATCTGCTGCTTGGATGACCGCGGACCCATAGCATCAAAGGGCTTCTTCCCTCCATCATAAATTAAAGTTCTTTGCAAATGGGTAGGTCATCACCATCTTGGGCGATGACGACAACATCAAGAATGCCAGCACTAGTAATCTAATACTTAAAAATGGGACAAATAATATGCTTTTGTCAGGTTTTCGAGTTGAACCACTCCTATGCCCAATAGGGGATGATTTCAAAGATAGGGTTTTTCCAGAATACGAACCCCATGGAAATGTCAATGTAATCGAGATGTTTAAGAACATTCACTTCATTCCCGAACTAAGGGCAGGACGAAGACAGTATTTGATAATTGAACCTATTGTGTTGTAGGAAGCCTTTCCTCCATGTGGCTTGGGCTATCAGCCTTCAGAAGAAGAACTCAGATTGATCCGTCGGCCTAGACTGAAGAGGGGTTAGAAGGAACCAAAATTGTTCCAGAAGATTCCTTAAATGGAAGATTCATCTGAGAGGGTGAAGATTTCCCCTTTTACAACTTCCCTGAACCTTGGTATAACCATGTAGACAAGAGGATGAAACAATGAATGGAGATCTTCTTTCAAGATAGATACCCATAGGACGAGAGTTCCCAGCACCGTGTACAACCACTCACTCAAGATACCATAGATGATACCAAGGATTTTGAGGACAGCGACTCTGAGGATTCATTCAATTTATAGACACCGGGGTTGGCACTCTACATGATCCACTCAGGGGCTACATCATTAAATCCATCTTGACTCATCAAAGATGCTGATGTACCTCTTCTCAACTGGCATGCTGTACATGTACCACCTATTAATGTCCAACCTAACCCCAATGTTTACCCCATTTCCCCTTTATTTATTTCCCCTCACTATGATGTAATCGAGACCACCTTTGATGAGTTTCTCGATGCTATTTTTCCTATTAATGAAATAGACGAAGATTTTGAGTATCTTATTGTTCCTTACATTAATTATCTAAATTCTAATCAAACTCTTGATGTTGATGATTTTGCAAATGAATAATTTTTATATTGATGTAAATAAGGTTAATAACAAACAACATGATCACGATCAATCTAATGACAATGAAACTGTTATTATTAATCTTGATTCTAGTAGCTAACTACGCGAGATTAGGATATGGGCCACCCTTAATGAGCATGCATGCGCGTAAATCAAAGAGATATTAAAGAAATTTATTGATGTCTTCGCATGGTCTTATGATGATATGCCCAAAATTGACCCTGAGATAGCACAGAATGAGGTTTCAACTCTCCCGAAATTTAAACCGGCCAAACAGAAACTGTGAAAGCTTTGTACGAAATGGTCACTCAAAGTTAAAGAAGAAGTAGTAAAACAACTGAACGTGGGCTTCATTCGGGTAATGGAATACCCCACATGGCTAGCGAATATTGTACTCGTGTCGAAATCAGGTGGTAAGGTTCTCATGTGTGTCAACGACCGAGACTTGAACAAGGCCTCTCTGAAGGATGATTACCCACTACCCAACATCGACTTTATTATGGACATTATGTACAGTCATGTCCTCAATTCATTCATTGACGGGTTTGACGAATATCATCAGATCAAGATGCACCCAGATCACCAAGAGAAAACTGCATTCATCACCCCTTAGGGAACCTTTTTCTACACTGTCATGCCATTTTATTTAAAAAAACATCGGGGCTACCTACCAGAGGGCTATCAAAACCATTATATATGATCTGATACATAAGGAAGTCGAAGTCTATGTAGATGATGTGATTATCAAGTCGAAGAATAGGGAAGGCCATGTTCCCGCTCTTCGAATGTTCTTCGAACGACTGCAATAGTACCAAATATGGCTTAACCCACATAAATGTGACTTTGGCATTACTAGAGGAAAACTTTTGGGATTCATGGTTAGTGAGAAAGGGATAAAAGCATATCCCACCAAGCTAAAATCCATTCTTGAGACGCCACCACCTCGAATGGAGAAGGAAATATGAGGGTTCCTTGGGAAATTATAGTACATCAGCCCATTCATCAGCCAATTGACTTCCATCTATGAACCCATCTTCAAAATCCTCCTAAAATATTCAACCAATGTCTGGAACAAATCTTGCCAAGAAGCCTTCGACCAAATCAAGCAATACCTAACCCAACCTTCAGTGCTCATGCTGCCAGAACCTGATCTTCCCTTACTCCTATACCTAACTGTAACTGATACTGCAACTGGGGATTTGCTAGACAATTACCTCAAAGAAACCCGTAAAGAGAAAGCTATATACTATAACAGCCAAAAGTTGGCCCGTTATGAAGTTAACTACACTGCCTTGGAAAAAGCATGTGTCGCTCTTGTCTGGGTTACCCAAAATTTAAGGCACTACATGCTCGCCTTCCCCATCAAGCTTGTATGCCAAATAGATCCCATCAAGTACCTACTCAAGAGTCTCACCCTATACAATCGAATTGCTTGTTCGTTGATGATTCTAGTCAAATTTGATATTACATATGTCACACAAAAATCCATGAAAGGAAGAGCCATCTCTGACTACCTTACTGACTACCCTATGGAAGAGGCAGATGTCTGGATTTTCAAGTTCCCTAATGAGAATATCCTTTGTTCCTCCTAAAAATACCTTTGATGGAAAATATTCTTTGACGATAATACCAATAAAAAATGTATGACATTGGGATACTCCTAATTTCCCCTAATTACTCTCACACTCCCATTGCCATCAAGCTGGATTTTCCTTGTACCAACAACATGACTGAATACGAGGCGTTCATGGTAGGCCTCAAAGTTTATCTTAGGAAAGGAATTTTATACTTAGATATCTACGAGGATTCGACCCTCATCATCGGTCATGTTTTTAGAAAATGGAAAGTCAACGACGAGAAACTCTTACCCTTCCATGCCCACTTAGAAAACTAGCCTCCCATTTTTAAGAAATCACATTCCACTACCTCTCCCGAACAAAGAATAACCTAGACGACACCCTTTCTACCTTAGCCTCCATGATTGACATGCCTGAAGGAATAACCATAGACCCTTTCCTTATCCAAAAACAAGACAAACCAACCCACTACTACCAGATTAAGCTTGGCACATAAGAAGATCCTAAGATAGTCGACTGCTAGTAGTATGATATTTGGCACCTCCTCAAATATGGTAGGTACCCCCAAGGATGTGATAAGAAATATCGAGAAACTCTATGTAGATTGGCTTCTTAGTACATTGTCTGTGATAAAGCACTATTTAAGAGAAACTTCGATGGAACCCATTTGCACTACATCGCAGGGGCTGATGTTGAAGAAATGATGCAGAAAATCCACAATGGGGAATGCAGACCCCACATGAATAGCCATATGCTCACCAAGAAGATCATTCGATAGGGTTATTACTGAACTACCATAGTTCAAGTTTGCACATCATATGTTCGAAAATGCCTAAAATGCCAATAGTTTTCCAACCTACAACATTCGCCTCTATGGAAATTATACAACATGACTTCTCCCTGGATTTTCTCCACATGGGGCATTAACATCATAGGGAAAGTTACACCGAAAGCATCCAATGGGCATGAGTTCGTCCTAGTCTCCATTGACTACTTCACCAAATGGGTTCAAGCCAAGTCATACGCAATTCTGAATGCCGAGAAAATGGCCAAATTCATAAAAAAACATCATTTCCCGATATGGGGTCCCACATGAGCTAGTTTTAGAAAATGAATTACACTTCGATCCAAAAGTTATAGAAGTGGTCGACAAGTATGGAATTCAAAGACACAAATCTTCCCCATACCGACCTCAAACCAATGGAGCAGTCGAAGTAGCCAATAAGAACCTCAATGCCATTATCAGTAAGACGATCGAGAGTTGTCGAGATTAGGATTATAGGATCCCTTATTCCCTCTGGGGCTACCCCACTTCAGTTCCAACCACTACTGGGGATACCCCTTACTCTCTAGTCTACAACATGGAAGTAGTCCTACCCGTGAATATGGAAATCCCTTCGTTGTGCATCATGCTAGAAAGAAAGGTCAACGAGGAAGACTGGCACCAAAGGCATCTTGACGAGCTATCTTTCTTAGATAAAAGAAGGCTGAGAGATCTATATCACATACAAGGGTACCATATCCATATAGCATGATTATTAAATAAGAGAGTCAAAGATCGTGGTGTTCGAGAAGGGGATTTAACCTTCAAAGAAATAGTAGAGCCCATCTGGGACCCTAGAAGGAAATTCAAGCCCAATTGAAGCGGCCCATACATCATTAAGAAGATCCCGTATTGCATTTTTCCTTGTACATCCGGCGTTGTGAGTATTCTTTACTTTACTTTATTTTACTTGCTTTAATCACTAGATGCATGTTTAGGATTAATCAAGATAAAATTGGTTTAAAGTAAAAATTGGTTTTTCACAACTTTGTTTAGTGCACATTAAAAGTTGGATAATTTTTGGTAAAAATTGGTTTGATTTGAAACACAGTTGTTGAGGAGCACTCTTTCAAATTGGTATCAGAGCGAGAAAATATAATTTATTTGTTGTGTGATCCCATGTGTTTTCAAAGATGAATTTTGGAAATAATGAACTTTTTCCAACTCCTATTTTTGATGGCACTAATTGCACCTATTAGAAGATGAGAATGGAAAGTGCATTAAAATATATTGATGAGCATGTGTGGCTAGCAGTTGAGAAAGGTTGGACACCCCACTATCACTATTTTAGGTGAGGTCACTAATTTAAAGCCTATTGAGTCATGGACCAAAACTGAACATAGACTTTCACAATATAATTCTAAGGGTTTTCACGTTATTTCTTTACATGTCACACTGGAAGAATATAATAGAATTATGACTTGTGAAACATCAAAAGAGGCTTGGAATATTTTGACACTCACTCACGAGGTCACTAGTATGGTTAGGGCATTGAATCTTCAAAATCTTACTACATAGTTTGATACCATTAGGATGTTAGGGAGTAATATTTTTGAAGAGTTTTATGTTAGGTTGTCCAATATTGTCAACTCGTCATTTAACCTAGGTGAGAAAATTCCTGGCAACCGTGTCATTAAGAAAATCCTTAGGTCGTTGCCTAGTAGGTTTGATTCAAAAGTGACTATTTTAAACTCCTTAGTTAAGTTAAAGTCGGCGAAACTAGAAGATATTGTAGGTGACTTACAAACCTATGAAATCGACATGATTACCTCCAAGCAAGTGCCTAAGAAAGAAAAGGGTATTGCTTTGAAAACCGGTAGGAGGAAATTAAAGTTTCAGATTCCGATTCTGATTTTGATTTTGAGGATGTTGCTTTGTTGGCAAAGAAATTTTAAAAAATTATTAAATTTCAAAAGCAATCGAAAGATGCCAACAAGTTTGAAAAATTTAAGAACAACAAAGTTTATCCCACCTCTAAGGATGAGTTTTAGAAGCCTAAGAGAGATGAGTCGAATAAGTGTTTTGGGTGTGAGGGGTATGATCACAAAGTTAAGGAGTGTCCCACTAGACTTAAGAAAGAGGGAAAGCAACCCATTGTATATAGTTCCACCTTAAGTGATAGTGATCCGAAAGAGGGAGAGATTTCTCCCATTGATCGTAACTTTTTTGCATTTATGGCATGTCATGTGAGCGATGAAGATTCTCATGTGAATGACACTTCCGAGGAGGTTTTGAGTAAATCTCATGTTAGTGAGGGTGAAGAGAGTGACGAGGAGGAGGTAGATGTGAAAGAATTTCAAGTTGCATTTAATGAGTTGTATGCCGAGACAGTTAAAGTGAAAAAGGCAAATGAAAAATTTCAAGCTAAAGTTGAATGAGCGCTCTATAAAAAATAATGATAGTTTGATTGAGGATATTAGGGCACGAGAGAAGACTCTCAGGGAGAAATTAGATTATGTCGAGGGTGGGAGAGATAATCTCCGGGGTTTGATGGAGTCTTTGAAAAATTATATTTTAGAGTTTGAGGAGTATAGAAGTTTGCTCGAGTCTAGGATTCATGAGTTGGAGGAGATATTGAGAGACTCATCTCGAGTTAGGTTCGATTTGGAGGCTAGGTCGTAGAAGTAAGATAAGCTCTTAGGCACTATCAAAATTAAGGAAGATAGGGGAGGTATAAGTTTTGATGAGAAAATTGTTCCCATCCCCCCCGCACGTGTGAGAAACACTGGGATGGTTAGAAAAGGTCCACATATAGGTAATCATTCCCACCGTCGCTACACATTCACATTTTGTGGTAGGAAAGGTCACCTTAGGCGTTATTGTTACGACCTTAGACAAGCTCCTAGGAAGTTTAGGAATAAAGTTGCCCCGGTTCCCCAAACCCCTATGAGTCATTTTTCACCTACTTGGGGTTAGGAAATTGGATTTAGTGTCTTTAGGAATAAAACTTCATGATTCTCGTTTGGGTACACTTGATTCTTCCCATGCTAAATCTAAAGGGTGATAGTGTTCCATGCTTGTCATATGCTAGTTTTCTTCATGATATATTCATTGCTAGTATAATGACTTGTGTATCATTTTTTATTATAGTTTTTCATTTTTTTGAGTCCTATTAAAAAAAATATTTTATTTTCGAGAAAACTTTTGAAAAACCAAAAAGATTTTGCTTTTAGTTGAGTCAAAATATATTTGAAAATCCAAAAAGATTTTCGGTTTTTGGTTTTGAGTTTACATGTTTGATGTGGCATATTGGTATGCTTGGACCCCCCATCATTTCATATCCATGTGGTTAGGACATTTTGTCATTATTATCGATGCTTATAATTATCTTAACCATCGTTTATATAGGTTGTTTTGAAGTTAATTTGCATTTTGATTCGACTTTGTATATATGCCATCAATGCACACATACACGAGTTTATATGGATGTTTGACTTCTCTTGCATATTTGAATTTGGTGAGGCGTTCTTATCTCAATCTTGTCATCTATGTGTAAGTAGACTTAAGGATAAGTGTGGATAAGTGTGCATGTAAGAATCGTTTACCGTAAGAATTTGAATTAGTACCTTATTGAAAAAATGATGAGTGATTCATGGGAAAGGGTTGCGAGAGTTCAAAATTAACTTGTCATGAAAGCCACCATTTAAAAGATCCCACAAGAAATGCAAAGAAAAAGGGCCAATAAGATTTTCTTTAAGTTGAGAATGCTAGAAACCTCAAAAGAACTTGAAAAAGTATGTTTATGAGGGAGTTTGGTTGGAGAAATTAAATGGGGTTGCACAACTAATTTAAATGTTGAAACATTGTAATTTGACACTATTATTTGTGGAATCATCGAAACTATGGATTTTTGTGCATGTAGTATGTTTAGTTCATTAAGCTCACACTTTAATTGTCATATCGCTATCAATTAGAGATTCTTGATCATTTCAATGTGTTGGAATTGTGACTCATTTGTTGTAGTTTCACGCACATATATTCCATGTCCATGTTTGAGCACATCGGTACTATGTTTGCATGTAACTCGCATTGTTAGTTTTTATGCGTTTTTTCATTTTGGGTAAAACGCTTACTATTTTAGCACTGTTTTGCTGCTATCAGGCCCTTCTAATGTATTTTTTCTGGAAATTTTTTCACTGGGCAAAATTTTTTGATATTTCTGGGAAACTGGGAAATTTTGGCCTGTCGCGGGAAGTCTCATTCGAGCGATGTCCTCTTCTCATTTGTACGACGTCCCTGGCTCATTCGAACGACAGTTTGAGATTTTTTGCTTCTTCTTATTTCCATAACCCTGGTTATTGTGGTATGTTTTTTGGTACTGCTGGAAGCTTTCTGGACTGACTGGTTTATATGGACGTTATATTGTTTCAATACTGATATTTTGCATATGATTCCTTTTATCACATTTGATTAGCTTGCTATATTCTTTGTGTGATTCCTTTGTTTACTAGCTACTGATTTGTCATTACTTGATCATATTTAGCTCGTTGTTTCATGATTATGTAGCGATTTTTAATGGAATATTCTCATTCTAGATACTTGATTTATTCGTTTATCTTTTCACCAGATTGTCTATTCGAGACAAAAAGGGGGAGAGATGTTTGCAATGTAGGTGAGATTTGAGATTTGTTGAGCATGTTTTTGTTACATATTTTACAAATTGGTATTACAAATTTGTAGTACAAATTGGTATCATTTTGCTGCTCAAATGTTTATCAAATTATTTTCCAGAATTTATTCATATCGGTATCTATAGTAAAATTGGTATCATTTGGATATATATATATATATATATATATATATATATATATATATATATATATATATATATATATATATATTGGTTTCATTTGTTCCTCCATACTTCACTGGGTATTTGTTTGTCTGTTTCATGTGTGTAGGTATGCTTCAGCGATTTGAGATTTCAATTTTACATCACATTCAGACAGTCCATACTTGCCGATGTTACATATACTAGTCCGTGTCCTATATTTTTTGACTTTGGATTTATGGGATGGGATTTAGGCATCATACGACTTGGCGGCCCGGCTTAGGCATTTCACTAGTTTAGTTTTGTCCCCGAATAGTCAAAGGGGGAGATTTGTAAGGACATAAATTTCCAATTGAGTCACTATATTAGTTTGACTTAATTTCGTGAACAAAACTATGTTTGTAATATGTCATAGGGAGATTCTGATTTGTCATGATCCCACTTGGTCTATGATGTATTGAAGAAATTGAAGACGTTGCGGCAAAGCTTCAAAGAATTAATCATGCCTTTAATTGGTGAAAGTTTATTCGTCTTCAAGTTAATTGCATTCCGAGAACACACACGTATGAATGCATATTGTTAATGAGATTCTTAATTATTTTTATAAAAGGTAAGGATGTAATTTTATAAGAAAAAATATTTTAAATGTTATAATATTTTAAATGTTATAATATTTTAAATGTTATAAAGGATAATGTTTTAAATGTTTTAAAATTTTACAAGAAAAAATATTTTTAAATGTTTACTCGTTCGAGCGACACATTTTTTAAGGCAGTGAATTTTTACTATTTAAAGCGTGGTTTCGTCATAATTTACGCAAGGTGCAATATGGAAAATAGTTTTCAATCTAGTACGAGTTTTTCACATGTTTTTCTAACGTTTAAAAGCTTAAACACATCCTTAGAGTTTGCAAAGATCCGAGTTATCATTCCTATATGTTTATGTGATCTTGATGCACCAAAAGGTTTATTCTATACATGAACATATGGGTTTTACGGTGAAGAAGGACTTTCTACGTGGACACCGAGACATACGTGGATGCATGTGTTGTGGACAGGTATCGTGGAAGAAGGACTTTCTGCGAGGGCACCGTAAGAGGAGTGGTTGAAGATCAGAAGATCCTCAAGACCTGTGGGGATCAAGTCGTTGAGTGAGTCTTTTATCTGTTTGTTGTAATTCCACATTCATAATGATTGTCTGGCTTGGCCCATCAGAGGTTTTTTCCCATCTTGGGTTTTTCCTCATACATCCGGCGTTGTGAGTATTCTTTACTTTACTTTACTTGCTTTAATCACTATATTCATGTTTAGGATTAATCAAGATAAAATTGGTTTAAAGTCAAAATTTGTTTTTCATAACTTGGTTTGGTGCACATTAAAAGTTGGATAATTTTTGGTAAAAATTGGTTTGATTTGAAACACACTTGTTAAGGACCACTCTTTCAATCTTAAGCCCGCAGAATTGTCTTTGACATGCAGAATTGATCATCTCTACTTAAGCTCGCAGAATTGGTATTGACCCGCAGAATTGGTCACCCTTATCTTAAGACTTCAGAATTGGCTTCGACCCTCAGAACTGGTTTCTTTTACTTAAGCCGTCAGAATTGGTTTTAACATGCAAAATTGGATATCTTTAATTTAAGCCTGTGGAATTAGCTTTGACCCGCATAATTAGTATCTATAATTTAAATCCTCATAACTAACCCTAGCCCACAAAATTGTTAGTTTCCCTACTCATCACCTCCTTTAGGTCCTTAAAATTGGTCTCCCCCAACATCACCTTAGGTCCTCAGCATCGACATCAACCCTCTGAATCTGTCACCCTCATCCCTTAGGTCCACATAATCGACCTCTATCATGTGGTGTCTATTCGATGGATATGACTTATTTCAAGCTCACCCATCGAGGGGCTCTGTTGACACCACATTATAGGACCCCCTATGTCTCCCCTTAGGTCCCACTCGGAGTACCGATCTAGAGCCCACTGGGCACTCCCGGGACCTGTTTAACTCTAGTAAACTCTATTGTAAGACTAAAAGCTCTTTGAATCTTTTAACGTTTCTAAATACCATTTCCAACTATCCACCTCGTGCACGAATCAGCATAATATTTCGAATGAACGTACCATTTTTCTACTAAAAATAGATTCGGAGGCCACCAGACACTCCCAGGCCCCGATTTGACCCCAATCAACTTAACCCTCTGAGCTACAGCTCTTTGAATCTTAAAAGGGAACTGAAACCCCTTTCCAATGGTCCACCCCATGCTTGAAATGGCATAACCGTTCGTATGAAGATTCAGTTTTCCCTCAAAAATATATCTGGAGGCCACCGGGCGCTCCCGGGCTCCGTTTGACCAAAATCAACCCTTCAGCTCTAACAAGACTGAAAGAATCTCTAAAGGATGCTAAATACCCTTTCCAATGGTCCACCCCATGTTCCATCCTGACCTACGGTATGGATGAACAATCTTTTTTACTACAAGAGGTCCCCGCGTACTTTCGGTCCCTGATTGACCAAGGTCAACCTTCCGAACAGAGAGAAACTCTTTGGAATGTCTAAGTAAATATCCTAAATTTTCAAATGATCCGCCCCGTGCATGATTATGACTTATCATGCGGATGAACGATCCATTTCCCTTCGACGATCTCCCGTCCAAAAGGCTGACGTGCGCTTTTGAGCCACATTTGACCCAAAGTTAACTCCCGGTCCAAAGGACTATTAAAGATATCTGAAGTACCTTACTAACGGTATGCCCCGTGCATGATTCGGATCAATGATTTGTGTTCTACGATAATTTTTCTAGGAAAATCTGCACGAGACTGCCAATTGGCAGGTCCAGATCCATGCCTATCGGCACACTGTCAAGGATCACTTACTCATAGGCACCCCCCTGGAGTAGACCGATTGGCAGTCCCATGACCCTATTAAAGGAGGGAATGACCTCACTCTAAGACTAAATGGATTCATCAACATCAATGACCTCAGCTACCTTCCCTCGAAATCATCGTAGTTCCATTCAAG
Source organism: Sambucus nigra (assembly GCA_949130495.1). Taxonomy (NCBI): domain Eukaryota; kingdom Viridiplantae; phylum Streptophyta; class Magnoliopsida; order Dipsacales; family Adoxaceae; genus Sambucus; species Sambucus nigra. Next base: position 185,519,156 of record OX422222.1, on the reverse strand, counting down.
CTTACATTCCCATCCTTTTTATACCCAATATGTCAAAATATCCTTCTCTTTCATCAATATTCATCCACACTCAATGGAGTTCATCCAAGATCAAATATGAAGCTTCAAATAAGGTCCAATTCCTCTTCTCTCTCTTTAAAATCCTTTTTGTTTTCATAATATACATTAGATTCATAATCTAGTTCTTACTTTTGTTCATATACATTAATATCTACATTTTATTAGTATATTGCACATATTTTATTTTAAATAAAAACCTAAAAAAAAAAAGGGTTACGCCCATAAATTCCGAATGAAATTATCCATCACACTTTTTCAAAAAACAAAAACACATTTTCTACACATACACATATAATAAAATTCCGGTTGAATCTATGGGATAAACCCCAAACCTATGTTACGTTAGAACTACGTGGACTTTGATGACTTTATAGACTACGTAGACGTCTCGAATTAAAATTCGAGACTCTAGTCCAATTTTTTGATTTTCCACTTTTCTCAATTTCCCAAATTTTGTAATTTTCTTAAATCTCCCACGTTCATATTTATATATGTATATATCATGATTGTTTGCATTTCATCCAACACTTATTATCGTTTCCTAATAATGATCAATATCATGGTAAATGCTCATACCATACTTTCTACATATGTTATTTTTGGAACATTCCAATGGATGACCTCACTCTACATTGTCCATGGTATGAGTTGAATGATTTCGATCTCCATTATATAAACATGCACACACACTTCACGGGGATATAAAGGAAGATAATAACACTAGTCCATGAGAGATCAAAAGGTCAGGATGGGTTCCTAACACCTTCCCATTCTATAACTTAGCCCCCGAGCCTTGGAACTCTTGGTTTCGTATGCATCAGTTTGTCCTTGATGCCGCTCTCTTGAAGTGGCTACATATTCTTTTGCCTGTTTTATGCAAAATAGGCTGGCAACTCCATCTCTTCCCATTTACCCCACACCGAAGATGACCAAAAAACTTTTCAAAGAGGGGTGCGAGATCGTGGTGCAGTATTCTCGAGGGATCTCTCTCCCCCTGATACCACCCGAGATGGACACACCAGGGCTACCTACCAAAGGGATGCTACAACCATCATGCACGATCTTATCCATAAGGAATTCAAAGTTTATGTCGATGATATGATCTTTAAGTCTAAGACTTAGGAAGTTCACATTCTTTCCCTAAGGAAAATTTTCAAGCAGATACTGCAGTACCAAATGTTACTCAACCTACAGAAATGCATCTTCGGTGTCACCAAGGGAAAACTCCTCAGATTCATGGTGAGAAAAAAAAGGATTTGGGAAGACCCGCCAAATTAAAATCCATACTTGAGATGCCACCAACCCGATGGATAAAGAAGTGCATGGATTATGCATGGATTACTCGAAAACCATTTATGAGCCTATTTTTAAGATTCCCCAAAAGAATTTGACTAAAGTTTGAAATGAGTCATTTCAGGAAGACTTCGAACATATCAAACAATACCTCACCCGACCTCTGGTACTTATGCCTCCTTATCAGGGTCTCCTTTACTTTTATATTTGACTATCACTGACACTGTATATGGGGCTATGATAGCCCAATACATTTAGGAAACTCATAAGGAATGAGAATTTTACTATGTCAGTCCAATGCTATTCGGGTATAAGGTAAACTACACAGCATTAGAGAAGGCACGTGTCGTCTTAGTCTGGGTAACGCAGAATCTTCAGCACTACATGGTTGCATTCCCCATCAAATTGGCATCCCTAATGGATCCAATGAAATACTTGTTAGGAAAGCCCGCTCTATCTAGTCAAATTTCCCTCTAGTTGATGTTATTAGACAAGTTTGATATCATGTATATCACACAGAAGGCTATGAAAGGGATAACCATCTCTGATTACCTTGCCGACAATCCAATGGAGGTAATTGAGCTTTGGATTTTTGAGTTTCCAAACAAAGACATCCTCTACACCTCTAACAAGGTCCTGAGGTGGAAGATGTTCTTCGATGGGGTTGTAAACAAGATAGGGCCTGGTATCGGGATACTCGTGATTATTTTGGATGATTCTCACACTCCCATTTTCATAAAATTGGATTTCATTTGCATCAATAACATGATATGGATTTCATTTGCATCAATAACATGATAGAATGTGAGGCATGCATTGTATGGCTCCTGATCCTCTTTGAGAAAGGAATCAAACGCATGGATATCTATGGAGACTCTACCCTCATCGTGGGGAAAATCCTCAGGAAATGGAAAGTCAAAGGTAAGAATCTCCTACCCTTCCACCCTCATCAAGAAAAAATCACCTCCCAATTCAAACATGTCACCTTCCATTACCTTCCTTGCTCGAGGAATAGCATAGGTGATGCACTTGCGACCTTAGCATCTATGGTCAACATGCATGAGGATATAACAACCCCCATTTATAGTATAGAATCACTCTCCACCCATACACTACTACAACATTGAGCTCGTTACAAAAGAATATCCGAACATGGCAAGATTTTGGTATTATGATATTTGGTTCCTCCTCAGGCATGGTAGGTATCCCTGGGACACCAACAAAAAAGATCATGTGACTCTTCACAAGTTGGCCACTTAGTACATCATCTGTGATAAGGCAGTCTTCAAGAGAAATTTTGATGGAACTAGATTGCTTTGAATAGCAGGGGCTGGGATTGAACAAATGATGTAGAATATCTATAGTAAGGAGTGTGGGCCCTATATGAACGATTAATTTTTTTCCAAGAAAATCATCCACTAAGGATATTACTAGACTACTATGGTTCAAGAGTGCACTACTTACGTCTGAAGATGCCTCACATTCTAGAAGTTTTCCAACCTTCATCACTTTCCATCTCAGTAGCATTACAACATGACTTCTCCCTAGCCCTTCTCCACTCGGGGCATAGGCATCACAAGGAAAGTCACTCCCAAATCTTCAAACAGGGATGAATTCATCCTGGTAACCATTGATTACTTCACAAAATGGGTTAAAGTGGAGTCACACATTGTACTAAATGTCAATAAAGTAGCTAAATTCATAAAAAAGAACATCATTTGTTGCTATGGAGTCCCCTACGAGTTGGTATCACACAATGGATTCCTTTTTTAAGCTAAAGTCATATATCTAGTTGACGAGTACAAAATCCAAAGGCATAAGTCATCTTCTTACTGATCATAAACCAATGGTGTTGTCAAAGCCGCCAACAAAAGCCTCAAGACCATTATCATCAAGATGATAGAAAGATGAAGAGACTGGGCTGACCAGATCCCATATAGCCTCTGGGAATACTGCATCTCCATTAGAACACCCACTGGGGCGATTTCCTATTCTCTAGTATATGACATGGAAGTTGTTCTCTCTATCAAACTTGAATTACCTTCTCTAAGGGTTGCTCAAAAGTTAAGTTAATGAAGAAGATTGGCATCAAAATTATTACGATGAACTTGTGCTTTTGAATTAAAAGAGATCGAAAGCCCTATATCATATACAATGGTACCATCATCATATTGCACGATCATTCAACAAAATGGTGATAGATCATCATGTCTAAGAAGAAGATTATTCCATCAACAAAATCATAGAACCTTTATGGGATCCAAGAAAAAAAATTCAAGCCTAATTAGAGTGGGACCTAAATCGTGAAAAGGATCATGTCTAGTAGTGTCGTTATGATAGCGGACCTCAATGCAAAAGAAATGGCGCGTCCAGGCAACATAGACCGTCTGAAGAAACTTTACCACTAGTCTGAACTCTTCTCACACTATGACTCTTCTTACCACTTTAATTCTTAAAAGAATCTCTTACCTCCTCCCAGCTCAGAATATGTAGGATATAATCCTCTCTCAAGAATTCACCAATTTTTTAAAAAGATAAGCTCACAATTTTTAAACCCACAGAGGTATGTAATCCTCCCATAAGACACACATGGGTGCGCTTCTCTCTCTCACAAAATTATATTCTTTTCCCCCTCTGAGAATGGTGGTCTCCATCATCATTTAAATGAACAAATGGATTATGTATGCCTTAGCGATCAGTATAGATTTGAAATAAAAAAATCCGTTGAAATCATTCATCTTTATTAAAAAAACAAGTGGTACAACTATTCATGAGATATTTGTAACGGGAACGAAAAATAACCCACTCCCTTACAAGCCTCGCAAAAATAGCAAAACCTAAACAACCCACATCATTACAAGCTTCACAAAGACCAAAAAATCTCCAAACCTAAACAACCTTCTCACAAATGTCTCAGAATCTACACAACCTTCTCATAAGATTCACATTACCACACCATCCCCTCTCATGCCCAAGACTTGCCTTCAGCACCCAAATGGACCCACTTTATCATCATTTCAAATTACGATGCAATTCAGAATTCACTCTATATGTCCATAGGCCTTAATCATCATGGAAGATACCACGACACCTTCCTCAAAAGTGTTGAAGATCATAAGACATTCCTGACCAGTCTGTTCAATAAGAATCTTCCCAAACATTCGTTTCCACAACCACTTTTGGTAATCCTCACGAACCCAACCTCGCTAACAGATTGAGATGGATGGGTAGACAGTCGGCGGAGCTACCACAAAGCCCCAATATCATTCTCAGCGACTCAATCAAGTCCTCCACAGGAAAAAAATTGGTTATACATGGAGGAATGATTTTCTCCCATCCCATTTGGCACATAAGACACCATGAAAGATAGAAGGAGGTTTGACAAAGACCCACTAACCACACGTATCGATAATCACCTAATTTCTAGACAAGATATAGATTTCCCCACCATGGTACGGACCAGTGAAGATTCTTGGCCCTGTGCTCTACCAGACAATTCACCCAGTTCTCCATCGTCGGCCAAAATTCAAGAAATATTGAGAAAAAAAAATGGGAACACTCGATAGAGGGTATTAATGAAGGGTTCCCAATATCTCAGGAAACCACATAAACAACATAATAGGACTCCCTTATAATATGTTGGTCAAAACCAATTTAGGAAACCCTCATTTTTCTCTCCTAACACTTTTCATTTCAAAATGAGTCCCTTCAAAGGGAATCTCCTTACAACCAAGCCACCAAGGCATTTCTCTATTCACATATACCAAAAACATATTAATTTTTTTTAAAACACAGTTTTCCTACTTTTTCTCAAAAAAAGTCCCTTCAAAGGGAAACACTTAACAACTAAGCCACCAAGGCATTTCTCAGTTCAAATATCCCAAAAACATATTCAAAAATTCCAAAAAACACATTTTCTTTACTTTTTCTTAAAATATATCTTAATAGGAAATCAAAGTGCATGTAGAGTAAGCCACTAAATATATATAAACAAACAAAAAATGCAATTTATTTATTAACTTGTCAAGAAATGATTACATTATTTGTTCAGCTGCAGAAAAGTAGGAAAAGAGAAAAAAAGAAAAGATAAATTGCGATGCATCCCTAACCCTCCAAAAACTCAATAATCTCCACGTCAAGTGCACCAGTGAACACACTTCCCTCAACGATGTGTGGTAGACCCACGAAACCTGAGCTCTCTATATATGTAGTTGGTGGCACAATGCAGAAAAACTAGATGACTTCCCCACATAATTGGACACTAACACCATCCTGTCCCAGATGTCCTACAACTTGGTTGTCGATATGTGAAAAGTATACACAAAAACCAAACCAAGAAAGGCAAGTGAATCAGTAATGAGAATAAAATAAAAAAGAAGATATATGAAAAGAAAAAGAGAAGTCATACATCTTTTCGGAGAGCCTCTTGAGGAAGACCGACAAAGACGTCTATTTCCACATGAGGATAATGAAGCACCGATACAACTGTAATACCCCTTATTTAGGAGTAATATTTTTTATATTGATTAATATGTGGGTTAATTATATAAAATAATAGAAGTTGAAGTAAATATTACTTTAAGTGATTTAAGAGATAATATTTACTGAGTTTTGCATATTTACCATTTAACAAATGTAAATAGTGTAACATTATATTTTGTTGCGAAGTTGTGCTTTAAACGACGCTTATGATTTATACTTTAATCGAATTATTATTAAAGAGTTAATATGACGTTGGAACATGAAATAATGTACTATATCCCGGATGCCAAATTAGAAGGCACGGTTAGTCCGGAAATCATCGAGATAGTCAAAATAAGGGCCAGATTTGTTTTTCAGTTCCGAGGTACTTTTGACTATTTATAACTTAATTATAATGTTACAAGTCATTTTTAATGTGTAGTAGCATTTAATGTTAGACTTAATGTATTTTGGATGAGTTGGGTATTTTAGTCTTGCAAGATCATTTAAGCTTATTTGTGTCGAAACCTAGAAAGAGAGTTAGAGAGAAGAGAGAGCATGGGAGAAAGAGGAGAATTGCCATTTCAAGCCCGGATATCATTTCAATGAGGAAGAATCTGAGACTAAAATCTTGAGGCAAGTTTCTAAATTGCAAATATGTATCAGTGAGTTTGAATAATTTGTATTTATGGTTTATGTTCTTGAGTTTGAAACAATTATGGATTTTGATGATTTTGGTGTTTAAACCCTTAAACAATTGATCTAGACATGATTAGAGTTGGATATATTAATAGGTTTTGTGTAGGAATAATTTGGGGAATTTATTAATTGATGATATTGGTGGTAGTGGGAGAAATTAGATTTGGGGAATTTAGGGTTTATATCATCCCATATCCATTATTGGGCAATCCGGCTAGGGCTAATCATTCCCCCTCCTTGGCAAATTAATTCGCTAAAATGGTGGCTACATGTCTGAGGAATCGAATCGATTTGGGTTAAGACCAAATAGATTCGGTCTTAGACAAAAGGTTGGTTTTCCCAGACAAATCAATTCTCTTTTAGAGATAATCTATTCTCTTTCAAGGGCGAATTGATTCGCCCCCTTAGGCAAATCGATTCAGAATCTTGCTGTTTTGTATGAATTTTCCAACTTGGTTTCAGGTCTTTTTCTTTTAAATTTGAGGCTTATGAACCCTTCTTATATGAAGTAATACAGAGTATTAGAGTCTTATATAGGGGGAACTAATACCCTACGTTAGAGAGGGGGTATTCGGGCTTATCTCGAGGACTATTTAGTGGAAATTAATGTCTTATTTTATCTAATAAGCGAGTTTAGGACCAGGTGAGAGTTGAGTAGTGTCGTTTTCAACTTTCGGGGGTTAGTATGTGGGTAATTATACTTTATCGCTTATATCATTAGGCATATATGGTTTCGGAAATGAAAAAAAGTACATTTTAAATTGACATATCTTATGATTGTGACATGAATATACATACTTCTCTAAATTATATCATAAGGGAAGTTACACAAATGAGGTAAATCCCCTGGCTAGTGAATGCAGGGAGAATATAGTCCTCAGTCATAGGACCGGTGGTTACATTATGTGGTTGTTTTATTCGAAGTGAGATAATTCTAGGTATGGTTATGACTCACTGGCGAAGGTATATGGCCGCTTCCCACGCAAAGCAATTTAGGTTGCCCAAGTGGTCTTGATTATAGGCCCTGGAAGATAATAGCATTTAGTGGTGCATCTAGTGGGGTGACTCTAAAAGGATGGTCTTAGAACCGTTATAATATGATTGTAATTGTTCTCACGGTTATGGAATTTCACCTATATCAGTTAATGAATCTATAAATTGACTTTATGGTAGATGATCCCTCAAATGATAAATGGACTCATGAAGATATATTTTATTAAATTGCAAATTAAGAATGTCAAATGGAATTAGGCTATTTCTCTTAATTATATGGGTAGTGTAACTTATAATGATCTAGTATGGTGCTAGGATGTGCATTTAGATGAGAGGTGAGGATGATTATGATATTGGAGAGAGAAATTAACTTATTTATGATGTTAGTATCCATAACTGTTATGCATTTTATTCACACGTACATCATATCAAATCTGTCCCAAAATCGTTTATATTTCCCTTTCCTGTGTGGTTCTTATTTATGCTCAAGTACTCCGCCGCAAGGGCGCCGTTATGATCTTTCCTTCCCAGTGTCAAGGAGCTACAGCATTTTGCAGATTTTGTAGGACTTTTTTAATAGATGCATCAATCTTTTGGATAATCTAGTTATGCTCCGTCTGTATATTCGGGTGTGCTGCCCCAGTTATTATTTTTACTTGCTGTAATACGTGGTGTAACATTTTTTATCAGTCTGTTAACCGACAGCTTATTCAATTATGTTTTGTAAGATTGTTATATAACTGCTACATGTCTTTATATATATCCACCTTTTGTTACAAATTGGATTATCAAAATTGTTTTTATTAAACTTGAAAAATCATTTTGACATCCAATTTCTAAAATACTTGGGGTTATCTCGTACTATTATTATACGACAGTGATGCTAAGAATGGACCATTTATGATTCCTATTTTTATTGGAGTAGTGGGCATGACACCTCTAATTTTAATAAGCAGGGTGTCACATATGGTATCAGAGCATCAGGTTCTAGAGTCCTTAGGATCTATGTAGACTTATCATGTTTTACCATCGCGTTCTTTGATATAGAGCCCAATTGTTATGACTGTTTTATTTACATGCGTTTATGATTTTCTCGTAAAGATAAATTATTTTAATTGTACATTGATTCAATTGCTTTTTATCTCAGATGCTGCCTAAATGAGGTCTCCCGGCAAGTAGATTGAGTAGAAGATGATGTAGAGCCCCCACCACCGCAAGGCACGATTAATGCGATGGAGGTGGCTAATATTGTTGCCCAGGAAGTCAACGCCGCAATGACTGTTATATCACAATAGCTTCCACAAGCCCAATAACCGGCCGCACCGGTGGTACAAGCCCATACGGGACCCTCCTCATGGGAAAGAGTTAGAGAATCATTCGTGAAAGGTCACCCTCCAGAATTTTAGGCTGGCGCTGATGTGATTGTAGCAAATCAATGGAAAAAGGATATTCAATGCCATAATGAAATGGTGAAATGCAGTGGGGAACGAAATTGATTCTCGCCACTTTTAAACTAGTAGGAGAAGCCCTATAATGGTGGGACTCAGTGACAACTCCATGACAAAGGGATACCATGACTATCTCAGAATTTTGGGTTTTGTTTGATCGAAAGTATTTTCCTCCAGCAATCCAGAAGGAGATGAGGAGGACACTATAGGATGTTATTCAAGGGGAGCATCAGGAGCAGAATATGAAGAGGAATTTACTCATTTAGAAAACTTTGTGCCGGATGAAGAAATTCCAGAAGAAAGGAGGATTTCAAAATTTGTTAGGGGTTTGAATTGGAGGATAAGCCAACACCTGTTGAGGAACCCATCTTTGCAAACATTTGGCGATGTGATGAATGTAACATTACTCCATTGCCAGGATCACCACCTTCACTTGAAAGGGAATAAAAAGATTAGAGATTTGGGTTAATCTATCAAACAAGGAGGAAATGGTGCTAGTGGAGCAGTACTACCACCACAACAGTCTGGGAATAAGTAGAAAGAGCGGGACCTACCGTAAGGGGACTCATCCAATAAACAACGCTTTAGGGGTTATAACTTCGGCAGAGGTGGCTTTAGGCACGGTTAGGGTTCTCAGTAGCCATAGAAGTTAGGCCAATAGGTCTAAGCAGGCAAGGGGAATAATGGAGGCCGAGGCCATCAGGGCCAAGGTGTGGGGAAATTTCAAAACAACAATCGGGGCCGACATTTAGAAAATTTTGCGGGCCATTGTTTTAAGTGCGATGAACAGGTTCAAATGAGGAGAGCTTGTCCACAGTTGAATGGGGTAAAGTTTCTTAGAGGCCTTCAGAATCAGCAGGCACATCCACAACCTCCATCACCTATTTCAGCCACCCCTTTACAACAGGGAGAACTTCAGTATGGGCATGTGTATAATATTCAGGATTCTTTGTTTCCTCTAGCACCGCCAGCTATTGAGGGTAAGTTTCCCATTCACGGGTATGTGGGTCGAGTATTATTTGACACGAGTGCAACGCACGCATTCATCGCTAGGCCCTTTCCTTATTCGACGGGATTGTTTAAATCTATCAAAATTACTTTTACTAGTGTGGAGTCTTCCATGGGTGATGGTTTACTTATACTTATTATTTTTAAAGGGGTAGGGATAGACCTTGGTAGATTGCTCTTTGAGGACGATTTGTTCGTCCTAGATATGGTCAGGTAAGATGTTATTTTGGTTATGGACTAGTTAGTAAAATACCAAGCCATAGTCAATTATTATGGGAGGAGTGTAGTCTTCGCTATTTCGGGGCGAAAAATGTTTTTAGTGGCTATGCCTCTTTCGGAGGGAGGTTTGAGCACGCTCTTATATTGAATTGAGGAGGAGACTTTGCGAGAAATAGTTATTTCCCTAGATTCAATTCCTGTTGTTAGAGAATTTGAAGATGTCTTTCAGGAAATCTCGGGCTTAACCCCAAGTCGCGAGATTGTGTTTATAATTGATTTAGCACAGGGAACCTGACCGATTGTGAGAACTCCATACCGTATGGCTCCTTTGGAAATGAGGGAGTTAAGAGATCAAATTCAACAACTATTGCGGCAAGGGTTCATTCAGCATAGTACGTCGTCATGGGGTGCTCCAGTGTTATTTGTGAAGAAGAGAGATGGTTCCCTCTGGTTATGTATTGATTGTCGTGAATTGAATAAGGTAACCATCAGGAATAAATACCCGTTACCTCGAATTGACAATTTTTTTTATCAATTAAGGGGAGTTTCATACTTCTGTAAGATAGATTTTAGGAGTGGGCATCATCAACTTCGAATTCGAGAGCAGTACGTGTCGAAAACCTCATTCTTGACCAGGTATGATTCTTATGAGTTTTTGGTCTGCCTTTTGGGCTAACCAATGCTCCTGCCGTGTTTATGGATCTTACAAATCGGGTATTTTTGGACTTCCTTGACCAGTTTGTCATAGGGTTCATTGACAACATGCTAGTCTATTCTCGAACTGAAGCTGATCATGACAAACACTTGCGATTGGTCCTGCAGACACTGCGGGATATCAAACTCTATGCCGAGTTCGAGAAATGTGGCTTTTGGTTACAGGAGGTGAAATTTGTGGGGAATATTGTGATGGCTGAGGGTAATTTTGTAGACCCAAGAAAAGTTGCCGGGGTGAGGGAATGGGGTCAGCCCACGATGCCAACTGAGATCTGTAGCTTTTTGGGTTTGGCGGGTTATTATCGTCGTTTCATTAAGGGTTTTCCAAAATTGTAGGCCCTTTAATGAATTTGACTTGAAAAGGGGTACGATTTGTTTGGGATGATTCTTGTCAGCTATCTTTTGATGAGCTGAAGGACAAGTTGACTTCTGCTCTTGTCCTCGCGTTGCCAAAATCAGGAGTAGATTATTTGGTCTTTACAGATGCATCCCTACATGGATTGGGAGGTGTGTTACAAAAGGAACATAGGGCCATTGCATATGCATCTCGCAAGCTTAAGCCCCATAAGAAGAATTATCCCGTACATGATTTGAAACTTGTAGCGGTAGTGTTTTCCTTAAAGATATTGAGGCATTACCCCTTGGGTGAGAAATTTAGTCTTTTTACGAACCATAAATCGTTACAGTATTTGTTCTCGTAGAAAGATCTAAATATGCGGCAATGTTGGTGGCTGGAATTCGTAAAGGACTATCAATTCGATATTCACTAACACCCAGGAAAGGAAAATATAATAGAGGATGCATTGAGAAATAAACCCATGGGGGAACTAGCGAAGGTGTGGAAAGCTAAGTGGAAAGAATTTCGCTAGAATGATGTTATAGCAAGAGAAAGTATGTCAGTGTTGATCCTTACGTCTGCTATTGTGATGCGAGTCGTAAAAGCTCAAGGAGGGTATAAAGAATGTCCAAATCGGGTATGCCAATTGTTAACCGAGGGAGAAGAGTCCTATTCTATTAGTTCTAAGGGTGAATTACGTTTCTATGGAAGACCTATAGTCCCAGACGAATGAGACTTGAGACGTGCTGTCATGACGAAATCCCATGGTTCAAGATTTGCAGTGCACCCAGGTGGGGGAAAAATGTACCAAGACATGCGCCGTCAGTATAGTTGGTCAGGAATGAAAAGGGACATTTTCGAATTTGTTTCCCAATGTGCCACTTATCAATTGGTGAAGGTGAACCACCAACCACCGACTAGATTATTGCAACCATTAGAAATACTGGTAAGGAAATGGGAGAGTATCTCAATGTATTTTATTTCTGGATTGCCGACATCACAAAGAGGTCATGATTCTATTTGGGTTATTGTCAATCATTTGACCAAATTGGCACACTTTCTACCGGTACTGGCGTATTTCAATACGACACGTTATGCTCGGCTCTTTATCGCAGAAATTATGAAACTCCATGGGGTGCTAATTAATATAGTGTCGGATCGAGACAAAATTTTTGTATCCCATTTTTGGCAAAGTTTCCAAGAGGTGATGGGGATCGAATTGCGATTGAGTACATCATACAATCTATAAACTGATGGGCAGACGGAGAGATTCAACCAAATATTGGAGGATATTCTTCAAATGTGTGTACTTGACTTTACAGGAGGATGGGAACAATACATTCCATTGGTCGAATTTGCATAATTCGTACCAATTCACGATATGTATGGCACCGTATGAGGCGTAGTATGACTGATTGTGTCGATTAACTTCTTGTTGGTTGGAAGTAGGAGACAATAAATTCCTTGGACCCTAAATGATATAAGATACCTCTTCAAAGATTGAGCTTATTCGAAACGTATACGAATTGCACAAGATCACCAAAAGAGCTATGCCGATGTGAATTGGTGGCATGTGGAATTGGAAGTGGGGGATCAAGTTTTGGTGCGGGTATCCCCAATGAAGGGTATAATGCGATTCGAGAAGAAAGGAAAAATTGTTCCACATTATGTAGGCCCTTTTACCATTATTGCAAATGTAGGCCCCGTAGCATATCAACTTTCTTTGCCGGAATGACTACAAAACATTCATGATGTGTTCTATGTTTCACATTTGAAGAAGTATAAAAGATGTGAGGGATATCATTGAAAAATTTTGTTGGATGATATCGAGTTATAACCCGATATTTCATATGAGGAACAACCAATTGCTATTTTAGATCACGGAGAGTGTCGACTAAAATCAAAAGTGGTACCCTTGGTCCGTGTTCAGTATGGACACCACAATGCTGAGGAATCAACTTGGGAACGAGAGGACGATATTCAAGAGAAGTTCCCACACCTCTTTTTACAAGGTATGCCTAAATTTTTAGGACAAAAGTCCCTTGTAAGGGGGGGGGGGAGTATGTAATACCACTTATTTAGGAGTAATTATTTTTTATATTAATTGCCATGTGGGTTAATTATATAAAATAATAGAAGTTGAATTAAATATTACTTTAAGTGATTGAAGAGATAATATTTACTGATTTTTTCATATCTACCATTCATCGAATGTAAATAATGTAACATTATATTTTGTTGCGTCGTTGTGCTTTAAACGATGGTTATGTTTTATATTTCAATAGGATTATTATTAAAGAGTTAATATGATGTTGGAACATGAAATAATTTACAATATCCCGGATGCCAATTTAGAAGGAACGGTTAGTCCGGAAATGATGGAGTTAGTCAAAATAAGTGCCAGGTGTGTTTTTGGATTCCGGGGTACTTTTGACTAGTTATAACTTAATTATGATGTTACGAGTCATTTTTAGTGTGTAGTAGCATTTAATGTTAGACTTAATGTATTTTGGATGAGTTGGGTATTTTAGTCTTGCAAGAGCATTTAAGCCATTTGTGTCTAAACCAAGAAAGAGAGTTCGAGAGAAGAGAGAGCTTGGGAGAAAGATGAGAGAAAGAGGAGAATTGCCATTTCAAGCCCGAATATCGTTTCAAAGAGGAAGAATCCGAGACTACAATCTTGAGGCAAGTTTCTAACTTGCAAATATGTATGATTGAGTGTGAATAATTTTTATTTATGGTTTATGTTCATGAGTTTGAAACAATTATGGATTTTGATGATTTTGGTGTTTAAACCCTTAAACAACTGATCTAGACATTATTAGAGTTGGACATATTAGTAGGTTGTTGTGTAGGAATGATTTGGTGAAGTTATTAATTGATAATATTAGGGGTAGTGGTAGAAAAGAGATTTGGACAATTCAGGGTTTATATCACCACATAGACATTACTGGGCAATCCAACCAGGGCGAATCGATTAGCCCTCCTCAGCGAATCGACTCGCTAAAATGGTGGCTACAGGTCTCAGTAACCGAATCGATTCGGCTTAAGGCCTAATCGATTCGGGTTAAGGCCGAATCGATTCGGGCTTAGACAAAAGGTTGGTTTTCCTAACCGAATCGATTCGCTTTCAGGGGTGAATCGATTCGGACCCTTAGGCGAATCGATTCAGAATCTTGCTATTTTGTATGAATTTTCCAACTTGGTTTCTAGTCCTTTTCTTTTAGATTAGAGGCTTATGAACATTCTTATATGAAGTAATAAAGAGTATTAGAGTCTTATGTAGGGGTAACTAATACCCTAGGTTAGAGAGGTTGTATTCGGGCTTATCTCGGGGATTATTTAGTGGAAATTAATGTCTTGTTTTATCTAATAAGCGAGTCTAGGACTAGGTGAGAGTTGAGTAGTATCGTTTTGGACTTTCGAGGTTTAGTACGCGGATAATTATACTTTGTCGCTTATATCATTAGGCATATATTGTTTCAGAAATGAGAAAAAGTACATTTTAAATTGACATATCTTATGATTGTGGAATGAATATACGTACCTCTCTAAATTCTATCATAAGGGAAGTTACACAAATGAGGTAAATCCCCTGGCTAGTGAATGCAGGGAGAATGTAGTCCTCAGCCATAGAACCGGTGGTTACATTGTGTGGTTGTTTTATCCGAAGTGAGGTAATTTCGGGTATGTTAATGGCTCACTATCGAAGGTATATGGCTGCTTCCCACACGACGCGATTTAGAGTGCCCAGGTGGTCTTGATTATAGGCCCTGGAATATGATAGCATTTAGGGGCGCATCCAGTGGGTGACTCCCGGAAGGTGGTCTTAGAACCGTTATATTATGATTGTAATTGTTTTGACGCTTATGGCATTTCACCTGTATGAGTTAATGAATCTATAAATTAACTTTATGGTATATGATCCCTCAAAAGATAAATGGACTTGTGAAGATATATCTTATTAAATTGCAAATTATGCATGTTAAATGGAATTAGGCTATTTCTCTTAATTAGATGGGTAGTGTAACTTATCATGATCTAGCATGGTGCTTGGATGTGCGTTTATATGAAAGATTAGGATGATTGTGATATTGAAGAGCGAAATTAACTTGTTCATGATCTTATTATTCATAACTGCTATGCATTTTATTCACACGTATATCATATCAAATCGGGACCAGACCTGTTTATATTTTCCTTTCTTGTGTGGTTCTTATTTATGCTCAGGTGCTTTGCTGCAAGGGTACCTATTATGATCTTTCCTTCCAAGTGTCAAGGAGCTACATCATTTTGCGGATATTGTAGGACTTTTGTAGTACATGCATCAATCTTTTGGATAATCTAGTTATGACCCGTCTGTTTATTCAGGCGTGTTGCCCCAGATATTATTTTTACTTTCTTTAATACGTGGTGTAACATTTTGTATTAATTTGTTAACCAACAACTTATTCAGTTATGTTTTGTAAAATTGTTATATAACTGCTACATGTCTTTATATATGTCCACCTTTTGTAACAAATTAGATTATCTAATTGTTTTATTGAACTTAAAAACCCATTTTAACATCCGTTTTCTAAAATACTTGATGGTTATCTTGTACAATTATTATACAACAGTGATGCTAAGAATGGACCATTTATGATTCCTTTTTTTTATTGTAGTAACGACATGGCCACCTCTTATTTTAATAAGTTGGGTCTCATAACCACCTCCCTATACCCAAATATGATATGAATGGGTGGAAATGAACGTCCTCCATTGCCCCTGCCACACCTCCCCCATGTTATGGGCCGATGCCACTGGTACACTGCTACCCCTACCAAATCTCTCTATAGGTGGATGCATATTCTCCACATCATAGATACATAATGGAATCAATAAGCTGTGAAACCCCGCCTAATTAAATACCGGGCGATCACTCCTTTAGTAAATTAAAATCGAGGTGAACAGTTGGATCATTCTTAGCATCACTGTCGTGAAAATAAATTTCCAATTTAAACACCCTAATTAATTAAGCTAAGTGTCAAAACCATTTTTAAACATTACTTTCCAAATTTTATTTTTAAAAAACAAGGAGTTAATTATTTACAACAATTCAATATTAGAGAATCACACCACAATAATCCTGGAACATATAATCCAAATAATTTAAACATTCAACAACTGGCTACTAACAATAAAACTTAAAGTAAACCATCCAGAATATAATAAATCCCAAAGTGACAATCCTAGAAATAGATGAAGTACAATATCCAAATGACAACTGAATAATGGAAAGGGCGACACATGCCCCAATATTGAACATGCTAGGAGTATAATCAAATGGATGAAGTCGTCTAAACAACGGGCCTGCAACTCCCACCTAAGCTGCAGCGCGTTCCTGCCAAAGGACCCTATGCAAGACGCCCCTGTGGCTGGGCACCTGTAATATATACATATATATATACAAGAGAGAAAGAGAAATGGAAACGGGTCAGAGCCCAATAGTGCATATGATTTAAAAATTCATTTAGCAAGTATTTAAATTGATTACAGGCTAATGCAACAACATATTAGTGCGACACTCTCTTGAGAAATTCTCACCTCTCTTCTAATGTGCACACCTATCGCACTAACCTTTCCAAATGGTCTATCTCATCATATAACACACTATCTTTCCCCACTGATTTAACTTATCTTATGTTATTCGCAGGATTTAAAATTGAACGATACAATTGTTTGAAAAGAATATTTCAATTAGTATCCAAAATTCTCGTTTTAACTTTATTAATTTATAAAGTTTTTCCAGTGTCATATTATACTTTCTCAAAACAAGTATTACAATTTGAGTCATCAACCATGTCTTACACATCAAATCACATTAGGCAGTTCCAGATTTCAGAATTTCATATATATATTAACTACTCGTAAAATATATATATCATAATAGCACCCCATATAAAAACTATGGTGCGGGCATACTCTACTATCCAAACCCCATATCACTCGTATTAAGGGGAATACAAATTCTGAATCACTCTAGAATTGTATTAACACATACACAACAATATTGAGGCGAAGCATAGATTCCAAGTCTCTAAGAGGATGGCACATACCCGCGTCTCTTAGGACCGTCTGAACTATGAAATCGATAGCCTGTACTAAGGATATCTACCTTCTAGGGTACGAGTCGATATCCCCCATAAGGCAACACAGGATAAGATCGTCCCAGCGCGGCAACCTCAGGGATAGCAAGTAGCGTGGGTATATTTTTCACACATAGATAGTATATGAAAACACAGACATATAACTATACTAATATTACCATATCAATATTGGGTATATTTCAAATCCCATAGTTACGACTTTTATCCTTATTTTCACCTTTTTAGTAAACACATATAACGGTTCGTTTCTAACCATAATTCGGTATTATTCCAACTTACCACATAACTCTCATGGCTTTATCCTCCCAATTATAAAATTCAGTAGGTATTCATCTATTTTTTATCATAAGTATTTGACGTAATCTCTCACTTTAAATACGTAGTTTCATCGTTCCTTATATAATTATCCCAAAAATACAATTCTCGTCATATATTAGAGGTCCCAAAATTGATTCATATACCCTACTCGTCCTTTTTATCTCCCAAAACATATTTATAAGGGTGACCATGAATTTTTCCTCATTAAAGTGAATTTCAACTAATTAAGAAGGGAAGATGTGAGTCTTCCAGGAGGGGTCGATCGATCGAGGTCAAGGGCTCGATCGATCGATCAAGCAGGTCTGCGAAATCTGCAGATTTGCAGTTACGGGTTTCATCTTCTAACCTTCACCAAATCCATATTTTTCATACCCAATCGACCCAAAATTTATACTACTGACATTATATCATCATACTATGAAATTTCAACGTAAAGCATGTAGATTTGTATTATTAAGCATGGATCAACAAGCCCCAAATTCATATAAAACCTTAAGAACCCTAGAATTTCATTAATATGTTCCAATCCATCTTTTCCAGAATTTTCTTCATCCACAACCTCATAAATTCATGGTTCAATCCTGTACATGTTAAGGGGTTTCCAGAATAACAATTAATCCATCCCTACATGCAATTTCCTATCTCATCTTTTAGATTTCTTTCATAAAAACTCATTCTAATGAATCCTAAACTAATATGAAAGATGCATCAACGAAATAAGCAAGATAAACACTTGCCTAGGATTTTCAGAAGTCTGGTTTGGTGCCGAAATTGGTGTGGTTGCGTTCCCCGTCTCACGATCTACACGTTGGCGGTGGCGGCGGTGCAAACGATTGAGTTTTGAGCCTTGGAATGCCTTGAGAGCTCTCTCCTCTTTTCTCCAATGGCCATTCTAGTGTTTTGAGCTTTCTAAACCTAGATGATAACCCAGATATCTGATATAACCCTTTTAATTTTCGTGGGTTTAATTACCCAAAAATGTGAAATGTCCAAAATGCCCTCCCGGGGTACTAATTAGGCCTAAAAACGCCCCGAGACCCAAACTAAACCCCCGGGCACACTATTCTGACTATCTCAACCCTTCCGGACGCGTTGGCGTACTCAAAATGACCATACGAACAACTTGTAAAATATTCACTTTTATTTATCAATATTTAGTCCCGACGCGACACGGGCGTGTCCCGACTCAAATTTCCAAAATTGTCATTTTATTCACTTGTGACATTCAATATAACCAATATTATATATTACTTTTCTCATTAGTAACATTCGACAAATTTCCCATAGTTACTAATTTTCGTCACGTTAATAATTATAACATAATTAATTTACGGATTTTATTAAATAATTAATTCACATTAAATTTAATAAATCCCCAAATTAATATAGCATAAAAATACGGGGTATTACATAAGCTAGTTGCAGAGTGCAGGTAGTTATAACATGTTATCACGTCAGTATAGTGAATGTAAGGCGTGCAGTCCATTGTCGACACCCTCTCCTCATAAAATATATCCTTCGTCCGCCCAATATACTCTGGGGGCACCAACGGTAAGATCTCCTCCCACCCTCCATCTCTTTCCCCATAAACCCATCTCCTAGGTACCATACATAGCCAAACTAGTGCTCTAGAAGCCACCTCATTTGGGCATGCATGTCCATGATCCCCGTGGCCCTCGAAGACAAACTCTAGGGATAGAAGGTAACTTATTTCCCTAGCAAGAATCACTATCTTACATGTTCAAAACAAAGTATTTCAAACCACAAAAGCAGAAACCTAAGTTGATTTCTCGTCAAGGCATTCAATACTGCTTGCACATCCTTCAATGATAGGGGATGGTTTGATTGCCAGTTTGATTTACTCAACTTGTAAATCCTGGAGAAATTTTGTGGCTCACTCTCCTCCACGGATATTAACCCGATGTTGTGCCCGATCACTTTATTAAATCACGCAGGCAAAATAATAATGAAAAAGGAATGAAAATGGAAAGACATCTGAAAAATAAGAGGAAATTTAATTTAAAAATTACCTTCAAAAGATACGTGGGGCCAAAGAATGTATATCGACAACACCGACTGAAAGCATCCAAATAAGCCTATAGAGATGCCAACATAAATCTCCCCCAGTCATATAGGGAGACCTTAGAGATGATCTTCTAGGATAAAATAAACCACATGTGGATGACACTGCCACTCGTCGCCATTACGAACCCTCCCAATAGAAGTAAAATAAATAAGTAGGTTGTCTACCTCACTTTCCTACTGTTGGTCTCATAAAACCACCAATATATCAAGATCTTCTTCAGCACCGATAAGGGACAAAATCCCCCGCACAATCTTCTCCCTATGTGACCCAAGACAGCCCACACTACCACCTCGTATGGTCCACCACTATTTATTGGGCCTTATACTCCCGTCTAGTTAACTAATGAATGTCTAGGGGAGTGGACATCATCTCCTCAATGCCCAAATGGAATGTGTGGGTTGTATCTCATCACCTCTTACCTAAGGCGCATAGTACCGCTATAGAATGCGATGTCTTGTCCAAAGCCCCCACTAAAGCACTAAATTTGATAGCCTCTATCATCAATCAAATAGCCACATGAAGGTGTTCATACACTTCCTACTTCCCAATCGGCCCATGAGTGTGAATGCTTGATGAAGCTATTTGAACCTGCATAAAAACCAAGAAAACCCTTCAATATCCAAAGGACAAAAAGAAAAAGAAAAGGTCAAAAAATAAAATGGAACAAAGAGAAAATGCTTACATATCCATTGGGGTTCTTCACCCTCTCAAAATGATGATGTGATGGCTCTCGCAGCACCATACTCTCATCAAGAATAGGTTCAAAGTTTTCATAAATTTTTTTATTACACAGTAACAATGGCACAACAACACGCCATTACAAGGCCTC
Source organism: Sambucus nigra (assembly GCA_949130495.1). Lineage (NCBI taxonomy): Eukaryota > Viridiplantae > Streptophyta > Magnoliopsida > Dipsacales > Adoxaceae > Sambucus > Sambucus nigra. The sequence goes on along the minus strand of OX422222.1, from coordinate 185,498,542 downwards.
CTAGTCATTGGTTAACATTCAGTTGTTGTCTAAGGTTTCCTCCATGAGTTCCTTTTTAAAAAATAAACTAGAAATTGATTATTAGAGAGAGCAATAAAGAGATTCAGACGAACGAATGTGTAAAAAAAAGGATGGTAGCCCCCATTTATAAGGGACTAGAGGTATCCAAATCAACATTCCCCTAGACCTGCCTACCGGTAGTGAACTTTCTCCTCCCCCAAGAATCCTAGGAGTCCATGACACATGGGGATAGGGACCCCCTGGATATGCCTATTGGAATTCCACCAAAATTTCATTATAAAAATTACAAAGAAATATTCAAATATTGCTTAAAAAATTCACAAATATTCCCAAAAAATCTGCACAAGGACAAATGCATAACAACTATGAGAAAACTCATTAAGCAAAACTCAACCACTTGAAAAACTCTCATCACTAGCATAGTCCCCAGTAGGCTTGGAAGTAGAATGCATTAGCACATATAAAATTCTACTCTTTAGCGGAACCTGAAATCCAAGTACACCTTCACTCGCAATACTAAAACCCTCCCCAGAGGAGTCAGAATTGAAGAACACTCCCCCCATTAGCAACTCCTTCATTCACATAATAAACCTAGGTCTACAGAACTAACCTCAACCCTTTAAATTGATCTCCTAAACGTTTTTTTTGTAGAGATGACCTCGCCCACTGAATTGGTTATCCTAACTTTTTAGGTATGCAGAACTGACTCGACCCTCTGAATTGGTCATCTCCAATTCTTAGGTCCACAGAATAGGCCTTGGTCCACATAATTTACCTCGACACTTTGAATCCACCATTTTAACTACTTAGGTCCCCAAAATAGTCTTAGGTCAATAACATTGACATCGACCCTCTAAATCGATCATTTCAACCTCTTAGGTTTGGAAAATCAACCTCGACCTAAGAATTGGCCATTTTAATTATTTAGGCCCATAGAATTGACCTTGACCCTCTAAGTTGGTGACCTTAACTTTTTAGGTATGCAGAGAAAACCTCCACCCGCTGAATTTATCGTCTCAACTATTTTAGGCCCATAGAACATACCTCAACCTTATGAATCGATCATTTCCACATCTTAGGTCTACAGAATAGGCCTAGGTCGACAAAATCAACCTCGACCCTATGAATAGATCATTTTAACTCCTTAGGTTTGCACAATCAACCTCGACCCTCTAACATGGTCACCTTAACTCCCGTGGTCCACATAATCGAATTAAACCCTTCAATCAACCATATTCAAACCCCCAATAGGGTCCTTAACTCTTAAAATAACGAAGAGGTGTCTATATTGTAATGACATCCACTTCTTCCAAGCTCACCCATTGAGGGGCTCTATAGACACCCCATCCCAGTACCCCCTAAATACCTCTGTAGGTCCCTAACATTTCTCTTCTCATTATAAGACACTATGCCCTACTTTAAACACGGATATGAAGGCCACCAAACACTTTTGAGCCTAGTTTAATCCCGGTCAACTACCCAACCAGAGAAAAGATCCTTGAAACCTTATATTGCTCTGAATACCCTTTCTAATGGTCAATGTCGTGTGCAAATCGACCTCACGATTTGGGCGTACCCTCCTTTTAATTCCAAACCCTGATATAGAGGCCACCAAGTACATTCTAGCCCCATTTGACCTCGATCAACCCTCCAAACTAAGATACTCTCATTTAAATATCATAGGGATCTGAATTACCTTTCCAATGGTCCATACCGTGCACAAATTGACCTCACAGTTCACGCGTACATGCCTTTTCTACTCAGGAACCCCCATCCAGGGGACATCGGGTTCTTCTAGGCTTCGTTTGACTTTTTTCACATTCAAACCCGGGAGTAGCTAAATCAATACTTATAAGGCTCTAAATACCCTTTCTAATGGTCCTAGACATGCTCAATTCGGACTTATGATTTGAATTTTATGCCTATTTTTTTCATTCTGGATTGCTTATTAGCATTCTACACCCCCTGCCTATAGGCGGGGTGTACTTTCCTTTACCACCAAAGCTGGGGTGTCTCGATTAGCAGGCTAGGGGATATCCAAATCAGCACCACCCTAAAACCCTAATTTCACAATTTAAGGAGACCTTGACCTGATTCCGAAGGGTACCTTTCTAAAGTCAGAAAATTCTCCTTTAAATCAGTGCACCAAAATTTAACTTTTCCAAACATTCTCTCCATTTTATCACATCATTATCATCCATCTTTCACCACACTTTTTACTCTTACCTAACATCAAACAACCACCTAAAAATATGCCTTTATTAGTACAAAATAAGAATTGAAGTTCTATAGAAGTTCTACTCTTATCCATATACAACTCATATAATTAGTAGTAGTTATTTACATTTCTTTTCACTTTTGATATATTTTTTTGTTTCATTTCTTGACTTCAAAACTAATATCACCTATTATTATCTAGTACACACAAAACTTATCTTCATAAAATATAAAAAAGCCAAACATAGGGCTTTCTTATAAACCCTAAATTAGAATTTCCTCATATTTCACACTCATACACTTGTGCACATTTTCTAAAAAAGAAATTAAATGAAGTTTTAATTTAGGAATTATGGGTTAACCCCCACCCTTGTGCACTTTCGAACTACGTGGACTTTGATGCCTTTTGGGTTATGTAGGCATCCCGAGCCAATCTTGGAATTCAAGTCTTATTTTCTCATTTAGTAATTTTATGTTTTCTTTCATTTAGTAGTGTTACAAATATGCATACTCCTTTATATTAGTGTTCCCACTATATATACACATTCACTTATTCATAGTGATTTTTGATTTGATCGACACTCACATTATATTTTTCTGTTATTATTTTTCTCACTCCTTAGAATGATTCCGCCTCATCCTTCCCATGACGTGAGTTAGATGATTTCTTTCTCTCATTATTCACACCACACACATGTACACACGAGTCATATTTTGGAGAAAAGGAGAACATTATCATAGGCCATGAAAGACTGAAAGGGAGGAATGGATGCCCAACACATTTCAATTTGTAATTTAGTCCTTAAATCCAGTCCCCTGACATATTTGGTTTCCTATGCATCAGTACATCTTTTGATACCGTTATCATAGGCTAATGACTCCATTTCTACAGTTTACTCCCCTTTGACAATGACTGATTTATATCCACGGTAGCTCATGAAGATCAGCGGGAATGGCAGAAAGAGTATTCCCCTTATCCTATCATTGCACCCGCAGAGAGAGATTTCTCTGGCTTTCTCTCCCCTCCAATTTCGGGGTCGGCCTGCGATGGAGGAATCCGACTCGGATGGCCAAGAACATAACTTTGATAAAGCATTGATGGTAAATCAATCGACCATCATCAATCCATCTATGGATCTACTACAATTGATTGATCGATGGTCGTAGTATTAATATTATTCCTTCTTACGGGATTGAAAACCCTAAACTTCCATTAACGGATATCAAGTTCCTCAAACCAGAATGTAATTCAATATCCATCATACACATTTGATATAATATTCTTCCAAACTTTATCTAACCATTTTACACAATTCTAATAGGATTAAAAGTGAATTTCCAAATTAAGTTAAAAACCATAGTTTATAGATATCCCAACCAAGATAATTCAATTGCCTATCAATTTGAATCATTAACATGGGGCTTTTGAAGATAAAACAAAATATAATCCATCTTTACTTTTCCTAGAACAATTTCCATTACAAATCATGAAAAAATCTCAATAATAAACTATTCCATTAGTATACTTTCTTATTTTATTAACCAAATTATAATCCAACTAATCCCAATATCTAATTCAGATTTACATGTGATTTAATTCATATTCTAACTAATATAAATATAATAATCAAACACAATCAAAATGAAATTCGAATTATACTTGCCTCAATCCTAAATAGTGAATAAATGATTCCCAATTCCTCTCTATTCCTCCTCTTCTCTTAAAGTCTCTCATCTTTAGTCTTTATGAAGCCTTCCCAATTATAATTTATGATATAAGGAAACCATGAAGAACACTTAGGACTTATAACCCACGAAATTAGGTTAAACCCCTATATGGACCTCACCTAAATGAGTCCAAAAACATCTATAATAAGTCTAAAACATTGCCCAAGTCCTATACTATCCCAATGGGCCTAAACCCCAAACCTTTAGACTTAAAAGAACATTATATGCATTCCAAAAGCAACACAAAGAATTTCATAAAATAAATTACTAATCTAACTCAGTAATTTAGTAGCTCAGGTTATGAATAAAAAATGTCCACAATTTATTTAATTTATTAATTCAGTATAACATGGCATTATAGAAAAATACCTTACAAGCGTTAAAATTCGACGCTTAGGGGATAATCCGAGAAAGGAAACCCTCGATACCAAGTCCCTAACCATTCCATAGTTGCCCATAATACCCATTAACATTAAAATGCACAGTCATGTCAAAATATTTATTTACAATTTTATTGTGTATTAAATCCGATTTCTTAAACAATTTATAAAACACACAAGAACATATAACAATAGAGACATCACATGTCATGGAACACAAATAAGATAAGATAATTGCATATTTATTTAATGGATAAAAATACGAGATATTACATATTGCCTTGTATTTATTATAAATATATTGTATATTGGTCAATCAATTGAACTTACTAGGAATTCTTGTGAGTTACATTCAGCTTGGTCACAGAAGATTAGAATTTTGATCCTAGTACAATTGAACAATTCACATCTTAAATAAGGAGCTAACATCCAATCAGTCAAGATGCGAGTACAATCCTTGGAGTTTTTCTTGACACCCTGTAAAATACATAATTTGATTGATCAATTCTTAACATAAAATATAGGAGACTCTAATAATTCATAATATTCTAAGCATGACCGATATATAAAATAATAACATGAATATGACAATGTTAAATATCACAGTGAGAATAAATAACACAACTCTGATACCATTCAACCAAAATAATATATAAATGATACAATTCATCGAATGAAATATAATAAACTGAGTAAGCAATAATATCCAACTCTGAATAAAATCCAACTAAAACAAAAAAAAAAAATCCAATCCAACTGTCTAACTCGGGAAGGAAGAATTAAAAACTAAACAAACTATCTGAATAAGTGAATGTAAATGAATATGACAATATAAAACAAATACACTCTTGACACCTATACCCTAAGACTGATAGAAGTGAAATGAAGCAGGAGAAACGCCTCTAAAAAAAGTAGCTAAAGTACTTGGCGACTGCTACCTAGGATCTAAAAAAGAGTTTCATAAAGAGGATTAAACCTAGTAAGACTATAGTGTGTAAACATACCATTACATTTGATCCATAATAATAAATACATATCTTCCTACGATGTTGAGTTCATTAAATTTATCCCAACTCGAAATGGCTATAAACATGTTATGTTAATCCCTAATCTCAAAAGGTAATCAATGTTCTCTCATTCCATATTTAAATTAATTATTCATTACTTTAATATTCTCTAGGTATTATTCTATATATACACATATAGTATATAAACATGATGTGCAAGCTAGTAGTAAACCGCACAATCCATAATCCATATGAGTATATCCAAACAACATTGATTTATATAAAGCTATATAGTACCTGTAACCAAAGTACGAAGGGCTACACCTACGCATTCGGGGATCACTCGTGACACTACTAATTATAGATATAAGACTTCCCAACCCTATATCCTCAAAGAAATAACAATGGAAATCACTATGCCATTAAACCAGATATATAACCACATGCCCTTGGCTATAAGAGATGATTAAGCCCCATTATCCCAATACGGGAGACATATGTCTTGGCATGTAGGATAAGGTTAATAAGACCTATTAGAATTCATAATTTTCATTGAGATACCCCATATGGTCCTATTGTACGTGACCTATCAACTCTCCACTTATAAGTTACCCATGAGAACACCCCCAAGTATGTTCATATAATCCACATAATTTAACAGCCAACCCTGCTTATGGGTTATTAAAATTAAGAGCAATTATTTCATGTTTTACTCGACATTTAATATTAACTGGACATTTATGCCTTAACCGAAACCTGAAGGTTCCTATAAATTATGTATTTTCCCTAACATACTGTTTTATACGTTAATACTAATTCACCACAAAGTTCGGGAGATAATTTTTTATTAATAATGCTTGAAGCCTCTAAATTAACCCAAATTGCCAAGCTACAAAACCATATTGATCCTCCCCAAACTAGATCCATCCACCCATACCGGATCGATCTAATATGGTTAGTATCAATCCATTGGATATGAGATTAATATCAACTCAAGTTCAACATCTGTTACAAGATTAACCCCCAATCCACCTTAAAACCTCTAAACACCGACCAATTCCCTTCCTCCAAAGTTATAGCTTTAGATTATTGATTCTAACATGTATCTATATGAATTAAAGTTATTCTAACTTGATAAGGGGTTCAAATCCATGTATTTTCCATCTAAATATAACTTCATATTCTTTATTCCAATGGGTAATTAACATTTGTTTTAATGTCAAATTCTCAAATTAATATGGGGATTTTGAATTTTACTACATGTACATTACATATCTGAAGTTTTCATTATCAGAATATAAACTTTCTCATTAATTTGTCCATTTCAATCAAACTAATTTATGTATTAATTAACTAATTAAACTAGGGTTCATAACTCAATTAAATTAATATTAAGTACTTAGTTAATCATTTATCTAATATTTCAAAAACATTTCAATATACAATCGTCATCATAAAACAAATCTAATATTATTTCTATAGAAAGTGAACTTTCCTTAAGGGGATCCTTGATATCAATCCTACAAAGTTTCAATATCTAAAGCTAGGGTTTCGCTCTTATTTCTCATTAGTTGCTATGGTTCATAAGTATATTAAATGAGTTTTAGGTTAACATTTTAGATTTATATTAGTTGATAATTTCGTAATTAGGCTCCGCTCCTATTCTAAAATAATTATAAAAGGCCCAAAATAATCTCCAAATGATCTCAAACTTGGCTCAACACATATACTAATTGAATGGACCATTTTTCCATTTTTTTAATCTAGTATAGGCTTTATAAACATCCTACGAACCTACCCAAAGGATAACATTTTTCGAGAGTTAATTATTTATAGAAATTTATTTATTATCCAATATGTGTCTTTTTTAATTAGAACTTAATTATTCATTAGTTAATTTCTTTGATATTATAAAAACCTACTTCACGATCAATGGGACCCAATGCCGAGGGAATAATCCCAAAAAACAAAGCCCCCACACTTAGCCCCATGACCATTCCATAATACCCCATCATACTAAGTCACTTAATATTTATCTTAATAATTTCGTCTGAGGTAGTGAATTACTTATTCATCAAACAACGTTTATCTTAAATATTTACTACATAGGACTTATTCAACCACATTTGTGATGGTGGAAAGTGTCCACTAGTCCTATCAGCAACCACAATTCAAACGATAAGCACAGTTGATGCCAATCAGTGTACATCTTAGAATTAGATATAGCCAATCAAGCTCTGATTGATATCTAAGCTCATGGAGTCCCACGTGTCTTAATCTATGTTCTCTTCTCTATAAATGTAACCCTCACACTTGGGAAAAAAGGAATGAAATATTTGTTATCAAGATATGATTAATAAAGAAAAGAGAAACACCCATGGATGTTGGCATGTTACTAAACCACATACATCTTATTCTTGTGTGTGATTTTGCATGATTTTTTTATTTGACTTTTATTGAGATGATTCCATAATATTAGGATTCTACCACCTATAGTTGTCACCATAGGTGGGAAGAGACTTCCTTTTCTCAACCAAGAAAAGCTAATTAGTAACCATGTCTCATTCATACCGTCACTGCCTGCCATCTCACGACAGCTGTCATAATGATTAGAACGTACCTAAAAATTGAGGATTGGGTCTAAATCCCATCCTATTAGGAATCATAACATTCCCATCTCACGATTTCCTCCATAAGATGAATAAATTATGGAGAGCAATGAATCTCCATAATCCAACTAGATCTATTAACTTGTGGACACCTATGAACAATGACTCCATGAATAGGAGGATGCCACACACCTCTAATAAGATGACAACACCCATATTAAAGGCTGCATGGAAAGAATGGAGTAATATTTCCATGAAGATAACTGCAAGCTCCATATGCATAATCCTAGCCCTCAGGAGATCAAAACTTACAACCGAGGAAGGATTCACCGTATTATCTGGATCACTTAAGTGTGAGACCTATTCAAATAGAAGACACTATGAAGGTAATCATCGGGATAAGAAAAACCTTTAGAATCTCATCTGACAAGAGATGGATGAACATCCTGCTATTTGAGGGGCTATATCCTAAAAGGAACTAGCCTTGAGGTCCCTTACGAGTCAAATAAAGTCACCTTTATTGATAAAAATTGAAGAATTTTTATCTCCTAATAAGTTTATCATCCCCCAATATAAAATCTGTGATGGGAAAATTGACCCCATCAATCATGTTCGCCAATATTGGAAATGCATAAACCTTTGGAGCAATAATATGGCCCTCATGTGTTGCATCTTCCGTTCCAGTTTGGGGAAATTCACATAAAAGTGGTTTGAAATGTTTCCAAAGAGTCCATTCACTAGTTCCAAGCAGATCACAGAGTCCTTTATTGCCAAATTTATAACCATTAGTTCCCATCCAAAAAGTATCAACTCGCTCCTCACTATGAAGAAAAAGTCCTTGGAAACCTTACCTGAGTAAGCTCGACGATGTTAGGAAACCTACAACAGAGTTGATGATTGTTTTGAGAAAGTGGTCATGATCTCGTTTAAGATTTACTTACTAAGTAGCTTTATGATTCACCATTCCCTTGCTAAGAAGGAGGCCATCACCATCGATCACCTTATGCCAATAATTGAGAAGTATGCCAAAGATGATGACATGGTAGCTGACACTCAGTAAGATAATGGTTGTCTGAAGATGATCATGAATGAAGAAATGTATAATGCTCCTAAAAAGGGGTGGGAAATAGGATGGAGGATCTAATAGAGACGACAAGGAATACCCACTAAGTACCACTGTGCCACCAACGCTGTGTTTAAAAAGCCGATCTAAACAACTTGAAAAAAATTAATGATTAGATGTATTTCAAATGTGCGAAGAAGATGGAATCTGACCCATTGAAGATAAACATCTCCCTAAGATGTTTATATCATAAGGAACATGGGAAAAAGCAATAAACTGGAAGGAATTGAAGTCACACCTAGAGGATTTTTCCCAAGTGGGCATTTGGACGACTACGTATATAAGAATAATGGAAAACTAATTTCGATCTTGATCAAATCTAACAAAATCCTAGATGATGATAATATGGGACATGAGTTTACAATTATCCATGGTGCCCAAATCCGAACTACATTTAAGGAAATACTATGTGTATTGAGTTAAAGAAAGTTATTACGGTCATGGAGGCTTTCCAAATTGACCTTTCTTAAACATCAATAAGAAAAAGTCATTGAACATAAGATATTTACTATGCTAAACATATATTCACCACCGAGGAAGACCAGGTCGGAGTCAAAAGTCCACAACATGATGCACTAGGAATCACCCTCAGAATTGTGAAATGGGATGTGGACATGCTACTAGTCGAAAAGTAATGTTACACGGAGGCCATGTACCTGAAACATTTCAACAAACGCAACCTCAAGATGGAGGACTTGAAGTAAATAGCATCCCTTTGGTCAGCTTCATTGGTAGAATGATAATGCCTTTTGGGAAAGTGGTGCTGCTAGTGTGAACATGGAATATATCCAAGTTAATAGAGTTATTAGTAATAGACATTGAGTCCCCCTACAATGCGATCTTAGGATGAGGTTCTCTCCACACCATGAAAGAAGTCCCATACACTTACCATCAAAAGCTCAAATGTATTACCGATAGGGGGAAATGGATAGACGGGGGAAGCATGATACTTCTCTAAAATCTTTAATGTTGCCATTAGACATAAAGAATGCAAGAAAAATGAAAATATGGAGACGAAAGAGGCACTCATAGAGGTTATTACCACCTTCAAATGATAACTAAAGTATGGAAGATCTAGGGTTGAAGAAACAAGGGTAAGTCCCACCCAAAGATGCATGAAACCACTGTAGGAAGTTATGTTGAAAAACATTCACAGAAGAAGAAATCTATAATTATTAGCTCTCTCACTGATAAAAAAGGACGAACTAATCCCCATGATCAAGCGAATGAAGATGTATTTGTGTGACAGTTGTATGATATGCCAGTGATCGATCCCAAAGTGATGTGACATTGACTTCATGTAGATCTGGTTTTCCCATCGGTAATATAAAAATCACAATGGGCATCCCCTAAAATGAAAAGGACTTAGGTAAACGTTTAGAGGAAAGATTTGTTAAATAATTTCAATTCTCTAAATGTCTCTCTAATCTAGTAGTAAAAAGAGCAATGGGTAGTGTAAAGTTTACATAGACCTCACTGACCTGAACAAATTCTATCCTAGGGATAACTTTCCCTTGCCAAAGATTGACTAGTTGGTCAATGCCACAACTATACATGAAAAGATGAGTTTCTTGGATGTTTACTAAAAGTGTCATCAAATTCATTTGTTTAGACACGACCAAGATAAGACCTCCTTCATCACCAATCTCAACAGAAATATCACCTTTCACTAAATAGGTTGGCTAAAAATATCTTGTACTAGATCCCAAAAGAGCACTGGATGCATTGAGCTTCATTCAATAATATCTGACGAACTCAAATATCTTTGCTAGATCCGTTAGATGGTCGTCTTGGTATTTTTGTATTGAACATCCCTTTGTTACACGATCATGCAATTTGGATTAAAAAATGAAGAAATAACCTAGCATCAGTTTGTAGGATCAAACATCGGTTGGATGATACCATGAAGGTCTACATAGATGGCAGGCTCGTTAAAAGAAAATACAAATATGACAATATAAAGGATCTAGCAAAGACTTTGTAGTTCTTCAGATATTATTAAATGAAGCTCAATGCAGCCACGTGCTCCTTTGGGGTCTAGTTCTAGATATTTCTAGCCTACCTATTTAGTGAAAGGGGAATTAACGAAAATACCAACCAGATCTATATGAAAAATAATGTCCAACCACTAAAGACAGTTAGGTACTTTAAAAAAATGATCGAGATGTTAGTAACACTCGACTGACTTATCTATAGGCCCTCTAAGAAGTGTCGAATATTCTTTTATCTCTTAAAGAATGAGAAGGGCTAGGGCTAAAATGAAGAATGAACAAAGTAATTTGAAGAAATCAAGCTCTACTTGATGCAACCACCTCGTCTTACTATCTTAAAACCAAGTAATTCAGTCTATCTAAATCTCCATGTTTTTGACCTAGTAGTAGGTCCATCCTCAACATGCGAGAGAGAAAGGAACAATACCCCGATTTACTATGTCAACAAAACATTTTTTATGCCAAAAATGCCAACTTACTTTAGAGAAGTTTGATTAATCATTAGTAATTGCATCACATAAGTTGAAACACAACTTTGAGACCCACTCCATCATCATTATCACCTTTGTTTGGGTCACTTGGATTGATTTGTGTGCTTTTGTTAGTTGAGAACATGGTAGGCAAGGTTATGGTCTTGCAAATAAATTAACTATCATAGCCTTGTGGTTTTGAAGTGATTGTGTAACATTTGATGCTTAAGTTAAGAAAACTTGTGGTCCCTTAAGGAAGACTTTGATGTGAATACTAAATCGTTGTGATTAACTAGAACTAAAGAAGAAAAAATAATTGGCATAAACAGGAATTAAAGTAAATCTTCAAAAGTAAAGAAAGATAAATGCAATAAAAGAAAATTACACTAAGGACCGCAAGACAAGATTACACTAATAACAATAAAACAAATCAAATATAAAGGAAATGAAACTTTTAATAAACTATATAGAGAGTTACAATCTACCTTGCAAACTACATTGAATGAAAAAAAATTATAAATATATCGATTTTCATGAACGAATGGTTAAATTTATTTAATTAAATGCCTCAACACATAAATCCAGATTTTAATCTTCAACTGTTATGGTGTCCATGCGAATTTTGTTCAAATCAAGATTTGCATTTTTCAGACCAAACATGCAAAAAGACATGAGACGAGGAAAATCCCATTGTAGGGCAAAACCATTTATTCAACACCATTGGAAGTTTATGAATACCGACACCTTAAAAAACACTTAGTTAAACTGAGTTAGATACGTAGATCTTCAAAACTCCAATATATACGATCCATCTCCAGAGTCATTCATAGGTTGTAGTTTACCCTCGGTATCCACTGATTCCACCTTCTTCTTTAGTAGTGAAACCTCGTTTCATAAAAATAGAAGTAGAGAAAAGTCTCTACAAGAGTGTATCACAAGAAACCTTTATTGATGTTGGTAAAATTGACCTTGAATATATCGCAGGGGTGAGGAATATGATATGAGGTGTTTGATAATAAAAAAAAATCCAAAGGTTTTTTTCTTTATGGAAAAAAGTTCTTAAGATATCTGATCCTGTTTTGCCTTTTTATATGAAGGGAAGGTAAAAAGGATAAACATAAAAGATATTTGGAAGATATTTATTAAAAACAAAATACACACCAGTCGCTCGAATGAAGGGGCAAGTCGCTTAAACGACCCTTCGAACGAAATATTCTAATGATATTACAGAGAAAGCATAAAGAGATCTCGTTGATACATCATTAAAGTCATTTGAACACAGACTTCAAACTAGGTGTAAGTATGACCATGAAGAAATATCGTTAGAGTGATGGAGAGCTTCATTCAAACGAAGCTTAGATAATTTGAAAAAAAAAAATTTATATAAAATTTTGAGTTCCTTTACGAAAAGATATTGCTTAAAAAAAGTAAACCCTAGAATATACTCATAACCTTTTTGCCACTTAAAACGCATACTCATACCATGATTGTTGAGATAACCAAGTCTTGCATTCTTCGAATGTTTTTAACATAATCTTAAAGTACTAAGACGTAGTGACGTAGATGTGTTAAGGTGTTGTATTTGTGTAATGGGATGCACCAAACCAAAATAAATAAAAATTTGCTTAATCATAAAGTTTGCTCTTGCAAATATCCCCCTTTGTCTATTTCGCAACAAAAACCATCCTAAGCTAAATTGAATTATATGACTTAGTACAACAATCCTCCCAAATTATAAATGAAAATGGAGTATACTTTGTGAATGTCTTTAATCATGAAACTGGATCGTTCCCTTGGCAAATGTTGTCGTCATCCTGTGTAGATCCATATAATCATCATCCAAGAGGAATGTACTAGACACATGACACAATGAAAGATGTCGTGATACATATGGAAATGAAAGAGAAATAGGAAGTCCCCCTCAATTTGCTCTCCCCATTTTTGTTTGTAATAGACAAAGAAGTCAAAACTAAGCATGAAATATCGGTATCACAGGGAGAAGTTATATATCAACAAAAGTATAATCAAGTAAGCATATGTGATTATAATCTCAAAGGAAACCAACTATTCTAGAAAAAATTCAATTTTTTAATAAAAGGTATAAAATATACAAGGTACAACACAACTGGGATTAACATTAAAATATCCAAATCGTGAAAACGGAATGTAGGCGTGTGAACATTTCTCATAGGTAAATCAACATATATAGTCATACAATGTGTGCATGAAGTTTTGAGATATTTCTATCGAAAGTGATCAAAGTCTACCCTCAGTGTAAAAGTTGTGAACTCAAATGAAATCGACTCAACTTAATCAATATTGTCATGACCATAAATGATTTTCACACCAATGACACCAAACTATGTAATGTTTTTCTGGTACATTTTAAATGTGCAAACCCGTTGATCTTCAATTTGAACTCCTTCAAAATCTCACACATAAGATGATAAACTCTCACTGATTTTTGAAAATATTTATACACATATGTAGCCAGGAATCAATGTATCAAAAATTGGCCTAACACTTCTCTTTTTATGTGCCTCTAATCTTTTAACCTCTTTTACTCAAATGGTGGATTTTCACGAAATGAATAATTTTTCGTATCCCCTTTCCATTGTTTATCATATAATAATGATTTAAATCCATGCAATAGTTCTTACATGCACAACTTTATCTCTTTTTACATTTGGTTCATTATAAAGTAAAATTGATATGAGAAAATTGTATTTGAAAAGTGACAAGCAAGTGAAATGTTCAATCAAGTTCGTGCACGTGTGCATTAAAGGTGACTTGGAGTCAAACATGTAGAAAATAATCATATAATATCAACGTAATGAATCCATTGATTAATAAGCACACTATAGAAATGATGTCATGTGTCAAAATATTACGAAAAATTAACACAGAAATAAGGAATCAATGGGTGGTCCAAACTTCTTAAATCTTCATCCACATATGGTTCTTTTTCAAATATTTTATTAAAAATAAAATACTTTTGCCTTTTTCACCTTTTCCATAATGATCGAAAATCTTTTTGCATTTTTCAAAAAAATTTCAGAAAAACATAACTCCTTTTGGATTTTTTCTAAAAAATGTCAAAATGAATAATATAAATACGATGAAGTCATAATGATAATACAATCTAGCGATAGACATAAGAGAAATAGTCATGAAAAACATCCAACACTAAATAAATTATCTGAACTCTGTCAATAATGCAAATAACTAAAGATTTCGTAAGATCCTCAATTCCAAGTGCATCTAAAGGATTAATGAATATATCGGCATACAGACGATCGCTGCTCAAGAAGCTCAAGGATACGACCTTATCCTCAACTACTTCTCATATAAAGTTTTGTGTATCCTAATGTGCTTCATGCGTGAATGACGAACCAGATTATGAGCAATATGGATCGCACTTATATTATCACAAGAAATAGTCATCATGCCTTGTGAAATACCATAATCCTCCAAGATTTTCTTCGTCCATTAGAGTTTCGTGATTTAATTCCCGATGGTAATATACTTATCCTCCATCGTGCACAAAGATAAGGAGTTTTGCTTCTTGCTCAACCAAGATAGAAATGCACTCCCACCCAAAGTAATCCTACAACCATTTACATACCCAACCCAATCGGCATTCGTATAGGTGGAGAATTGGTCATCGGTATCAAAGGAATACCAAATACCATATGAAATATTTCCATTCATGTGTTTGGTGATACATTTTAGTGAATGTAAGTGTGACTCTTTCATGGATGCTTGGTATACTTCACAAACACCACAGCTAGAGGCAATATCAGGATTACTACTGGTCAAATAGAGGACACTACCTATCGTACTACGATGAAGGGTTTGATTTACATCCTTACCTAAGGCTTCTTTGATAAGCTTTGTTGATGAACTCATATTTGTGCATGAGTTCTTAGAAGAGTCTAGACTATACTTCTTCATAAGGTCTCTTGATGACTTACCTGGAGACCTAGGAAGGCTGTAATCTCATGTACCATACTCATCTCAAACTCACTTTTCATCTCCTCCTCAAAGGTGTGAGCATGGTGGGAGCATATGGATCCAAAGACTATGTCGTCCACATAGACTTGGGCAACCAAAATAACACCACTCTCTCTCCTCATAAAATAAATGGCTTATCCATTCCCCCTCTCTTGAAGCCACGCGCTAAGAGATAAGAAGTGAGCCTCTCATACAAAGAATGGGGTGCTTACTTTAAACCATACAAGGGATTCTTAAGATAATAGACGTGTCTCGGGTGCTTAGGGTCTTCGAACCTTTTTGGTTATTCCACGTAAACCTCCTCCTATATAATTCCTTTTAAAAAGTCACTCTTCACATCCATATAATATAACATGAAGCTCAAATGACATGCTATGGTGAATAGGAAGCAAATATACTCAAGCCTAGCAACATGAGTGAATGTCTTGTCGAAGTCTACATCCTCGATTTGTGTGTAGTCTTAAGTGAGCAAAATAACCTTATTGCAAACTATTGTACCATTCTTATCCATCTTATTCTTGTAAACCCACCTAGTACTTATCATATTAGACTCACAAGGTTGAGGGACTAACTCTCAGACATAATTCTTAACAACATGAAGAAACTCATCTTTCATGGAGAATATCCGATGATCGTCCTTGAGTGCATCTTTCATATTCTTGGGCTCCACTAAGAATGTGTAGAACATATGGCTAACCAAATTTTTGAGTTGAGCATGAGTTTTGACACCTAGTGTAGGATCACCAAGTATAGTGGAAGGGTCATGAGTCTTTCGAACCCAAGATTATTTCTCCCTTAAAATAGGAATGGGGTCCACAATGGTAGCATGAGCAAGGATGGGATCATCATCAGGGTTGTATCATCCTCACACTGAGGGCTTTGATAAATAAATTCCAGTGGCTCATTATTTCTAATCGTGACGTTTATTGACTCCATAACCTTAGAGATAGTTAGGTTAAAAACCCGATAAGCCCCTATTAATCGATAAATATTCAAAAATCCCCTCATCACTCTGGGAGTCAAACGTTAGTAAGTTCTCTTTATCTTCCAACAAGTACTCCCAAAGACATGAAAATATGATAGGCTGAGCTTCTTCCTTTTCCAAAACTCCGAAGGCGTGTAAAGTTTATGCAGACAACGATATACCTTATTCACCAGATGGCATGCGATGCTCACCACATCAACCGAAAAATTTGTACGCACGTTTCTCCAAAGAAGCATGGATTTAGGGATTTCTTATAATCACTAGTTCTTCCTCTCAATAGTCTTATTTTGCTGAGGAGTATGAATGGACAAAAACACATGTTTGATACCCACTCCATCATAATAGCTATCCAATTTAACTTCTTGCAATTCAGTTTTGTTATCACTACACATTTGATTAATAGTGACTTTGTGTTAGTTTTGTCGAATATATCACTTGGTTGTAAGGAACTCAACCACATCAAACTTTTCTGTAAGGAATCCTACGATAGAATATCTAAAAAATTGATCGACCATTATGAGAATATATCTCTTACCACATAAGCTCTCTAAGGGAGTAGGAACCATAACATGAATGTGAATTAACTCCAAAAACCGTGAGATGGTAATGGTATTCAACTTCCAATGGGGACTTCAAATTTGCTTTCCTTGTTAACACGATCAAAAAATTGAGAAAGTTGGTTTCCTAAGTGATGGTAAGACATGAACTAGGTCCTTTTTCACTAATCTCTCAAGATCTCTAAGATTCATGTGACCTAGTTATTGATACCAAATGTCCAGAGTTGAGACCGTGGCACTATTGCACATAAAGGAGGACTTGGGCACAATCCCATAAAAATTATGTTCGGTCCTCACACCTCGTATTAAAAGTTCACCGGATTGGTCATAAACATTGCATTTGAATAGATCAAACTTTAACATAAAGTTTGCATCACACAGTTTGCTTATGCTAATTAAGTTCACTTTCAACCCTTTCACGTACAACACATTGTCTAGTGTAAGGAATCTGGATATCTTAACACATTCATGCCCTAAAATACTAAAACTAATCCTATCGCCAAAGTTGATTTTACCTTTTTTACATTCCTCAAGGTGGGTAAAAAAAATTAATTGTCATCATTCATGTGCTAGAACACCCACTATCAAAATACAACTGAGAAGTATTTTGAACCTTGAGAGAAGCATGGAGAACTAGGGCTTTGGCATCTTTCTTAGATACCCAAGTGGAGGTAACATTTTTTAGACCTTATTGTTGTTGACTTTAGTCCAAACATTGGAAGCGTTCTCAAATTCCAAAGACATACGTTCAAATTATTCCATTAATCTATGCGAAGTCCTAATTAGAAACTCAACCTTCTATCTAAGACTAACAAAATCGTTAGAGCGGTGCGTGGGAGTATGAGTACACCTAGTTCTACCTAATTTATAGAAAAATATCTAAGGTGGCCTTTTTTTTTTTTGTAAAAAGTGCAAACATCGACATGTTTGGGTCTATTTTGGTTCACTTTTCTAGGTTGAACTATCTTTCGTGATTTAGGTTGAGGTCCATAAGTATTAACCAAAAATTTGGGAACCCATTCCGGTGCAGTATGGGAAGTGGATGCACCATCATAACCTATTACATGACTCTCACCAAAAAGTAAAGTAGGGTCGAAGATCATCTTACCTACCTTATTCGATATGTCCTCAATAGTTAGCTTAACCTCATAGGCACATTTGAGGTCTTTCTTGAGTAATCATGCAAGGACTTCAAGTTTCTCACGAGTCTCCATGGATGCTTGTAGATCTCTCATAAGACTAGACACTTTATTGGACAAGTCCCCGTTCTTTCTCTCAACTAAACAACCTCTCTCTCCCAAAGCTTCTCTTATAGAGGACTCACTCTCTCTTTCTTCTCTCAACTACTATCTAACGCTAAAACTCTCATAGCTAAACCTTTTTTTATTTCTTAGTTTTAAAGGACTCAGCGTAAGGATCAACATAGGAGCCCTGGAGGTCCCTCTCGCTCTCACGTAAAACATTTCCCCCTCACTCATGTCGTAATGACTAGACTCACTATCGAGGTGTCCATGTTTGGTAGCCTCTTCATTGGTGTGAGGTGCACTCGGTGTATTAACATTACTAGCAATGAATGCAGTGAAGTTACATCCATGAGGTGATTCAACCCTTGAACTCACTAATTCAACCTCACTATCGCTAAACGTGACATTTAAGGAAACTTTGCCTTTACCTTATCCTGTAACCCAGTTGGAAACTCATGAGATTTGTGAACCATTACCTCACACTTATAACATCTCTCCTTATCTTTCATTGGGAAAAAAAATGTCTTTTTAAGTTTGAGAAACTTTTTGAAATTTTCAGAATAAGGGATAAATTGTCTAAATCACAATCGTACGCGGAATCTAATGACACTTCCTATTTCTTTTTAGATTGGGATTTTAGTTCAATTCCATTTTCCTTAGGCCTAACATTTTTTGGAAACATATATATCTTATATGTTTGAAGATCTCCTATAAATTCTTTTAACCTAAGGGTATCTAGGATTTCAAACGAATTTAGCACGGTGACATTAGGAATAAAACGGGAAGGGAATGATCTCAAAATTATCTTAACAATGTGCAATTATTGTATTTTCTCACCTAAATTGAAACTTGAGTTTATTATATCAAACAATCATCTATAAAACTCGTCAAATAATTCAGATACAAGCATAGTCATAATTTCAAATTCTGTGGTGAGATTTTTCAGCTTAGAAGCGTTAACAACATTATACCCTCATGAGTGAGTTGGAGGGCATTATAAGCTTCTTTAAACACGGTGAATGTAATAATGTGGAAAAACTCACCAGGGTTGATGACTCCTAAGGTGGCACTCAAACCGCGCGAGTTAAAATTGCTCCATTTAAAGTCATCATTTATCCATTGAGAGACAGGTTTAGGTCCAATGACATTATCAACAATTACAGTATGTGGTGTTCACCCTCTTTAACAATGCAACTAGACACGTTCATCAATTGATTTTAATGTAGACCTCATCCTAGTTTTCCATTAAGCATAATTGGAACCACAAAAAATGGGCATTTGATTATACAAATTATACATTAAATTCCAGCTTTTTAATGATCAACAATTTTAAAAAAATGATATCAATTTATTTTGCGTAAAAGGATTACATGATATTTGTGTGTAACCTTCTCAGATACAAATTTAAGAGTGCGCATGAACTAATGGATCAATATATTTAATTAAAGTCCCCAATACACAAATCCAAATTTTAATCTTCCATTATTATGGTGTGCATGCAAATTGTGTTCAAATATAGATTTGAAAATTTCAGACCAAACATGCTTCAAACACACGAGAAGGGGAAAAATTCCTTTGCAGGGAAAAACCTTTTATTCATCATGTTGGAATTTTTTTAATATAGACAATTTACAAAGCTCTTAGCGAAAAAAAATTTGATGCATTGATATTCAAAACTCCAATACACACGACCCGGCTCCAGAGTCGTTAACAGGTTGTGGTCTACCCTCGATACCTATCGATTCAACCTTCTTCTTTAGCAGTGAAACCTCATTTCACAAAAACAACTATAGATAAAAGTCTCTACAAGAGTGTATCATAAGAAACCTTATTGATGTTGGTGAAAGTGATCTTGAATATATCCCATGGGTAAAGAATATGATATGAGGTGTTTGATAAAAAAAAAGGAGAGAACTCAAAAGGTGTTTTTCTTTATGGAAAAGAGTTCTTAAGATATCTGATCATGTTTAGCCTTTTTAATATGAAGGGAAGATAAAAAGGTTAAACATAAAAGATATTTGGAAGATATTCATTAAAAAACTAAAAATCTGCGTCAGTCGTTCGAAGAACCCTTTGAACGAAAGATTCTAATGAGATTATAGTGAAGCCATAAAGAGATCTCGTTTGATATGTCATTAAGATGATTTGAACATGAACTTCTAACGAGATGTCAGTATGACCCAACAGAAATCTCATTAGAATGAGGAAGAGCTTCCTTCGAACAAAGATTTGAAAATATGAATTTTTTTCTTAATTAATTTTTTTCAGTTCCTTTAAGAAAAGATATTTTCTAAAAAAAGTAGACCCCAAAAAATACTTGGAACCTTTTTAGCACTCAAAACACATACTTCAACCACGATTGTCGAGATGACCAAGTCTTGCATTCTTCAACTAGCTTCAACGTAGTCTTCATGTATCGAGAACTGGTGACGTATATGTATTTAGGTGTTGTGTTTATGTAATGGGATATGTCGAACAAAAATAAATAAAAATGTGAGCAATCACAAATTTTCCTCTTGCAAAATAAATGAAAAGAAAAAAGGAAATAAAAGGAAAAGTGATAAAATAATTAAATGTAGTTTTTGTTGAGGGGTCCTCTTTTACTTTTCTCCTCTAGCTGGTTATTTATAGTTTTTCTTGCCATGAAATTCTCTCATAACTATTGGGTGGTCATCCAATTAGTTCTTCCTACATAGCTGCTTGACTTCCCACCAAAAACCTCATTTGTTTATTAATCCTACGTCCTAAGTTTGTATAGGTGTCAACCGTTCGATCTTCCCTTTATATTAAACCATCGCATTACACTTCGTTTATAATTTCGGGTTTGAAATTCCACGTGGAAAAATCAAATTGGAAGGTAATAAAATGGAGTAAACATAAATACCTCATGTAATACCCCGTATTTTTTAATGACTTTTAAAATGAGTTATATTTTAAATTAATGGATTAATTGGATTTTATTATTAATTAACTCATTGGCGTTTTATCCGAATTGAGGATATTAAAATGTATGATTCTGAATATTACTTAAAGATATTTAGGTAATATATGAATGTGATGCTATTGATATGGCGGTGTGTTATTAATTCTGTAGTTTGTAGTTTTAGTCAGATGCTGTATGGGACGTGTTGGGACTAATTTTGTGAGAATAAAAAGGAAATTTATTTTCTATCGATCTTATAGTCATTTTCACTGCGTCGTTGCGTCCGGAAGGTTCGAAATAGTCAAAGAAGTCTATTTGGATGTTAATTTTGAGTCTCAGGTCATTTTGAAATGAAAAGACAACCCAAAAGGGTATTTTGGTCATTTTTACAAGGGCGATGAATAGTGATTTTGTATTTCGTCTTATTATAAGCATTTGGAGATTAGTTATACGTGGGTTCATTCATCTCTTCTACACAAAATTGAAAGGTTGATTGGGAAGGGAAAAGCTTACTTGGGAAGGAGAAGAACAAAGACCAAAGGTCACCACCACCAACCACCATCGGAGGTTGACCGGAGAAGGGAGAACCACCTGAGATATACTACACCAAAGGATCAGACCTTCATTAGAGGCAAGTGCTTGATAATGGCAATCTAAGTTTGTATATTGTACATGTTATAATAATTATGAAAAGAGATGATTTTTCATGTTTTGAAAGACATAATGGAGTTGTTAAATGGATTTCTCAAAACTGAAAATATATAGGAATCAAACTCATGTTGTAGGATGATAATAATCCACGAAATAATCATTTATCTATTGAAGAAATTCTGAAAACCATTGTTGTGTTCTTGAGGATATAGGTTGATAATTTTCTGGAAAAAGAGGAGATAAACATGCTTTTTAATCCAATCTCTTGATGATTCTAGGATGTTTAGATCATTAGAAATCATTTGTATATGTTGGTATATCATGTAGCAAGGATCATAAGTCATTTGGGCTGTTAATATGAAGGTTTGAATGATCTAAAATGGCTAAACCCGTAGTTGTATAAATGCAGAAAAACCAGGTTGTTACCTGAGTGAATGATCGAATGACCCCCTGCCTTCGATCGATCGACCTCCCCAGAATTCTTAAAGTTGTTCCTTTTTAATGTTGATTCTAATACCAAACCTTAGGTAGATATTTGGTGATTATTAATTGTATATTATGGGACTTATATAAGATCAGTAAGCCCTAGATAAGATTTGAATTAATTTGATTGAGATTTAATTGATTAGAATAATGATAATTAAATTAAAGGAATTTCGGTTGCGAGATTCAATTGTTGGATTCTAATTGGTATGCATGAGGATTAAAGATAGGACTAGTAGGGGTGATTGAACATAAAACCCGGGTATCCTTAAGTTTAGAAGAGGGTTTAATCCTAAGTGAAAGAAGATGTGTTTATAAGAGATTTGAAACTATCGTTTTTAAACCTAATTAAAGGAAGAGTTTAACTCGTAGTAATTCGGGATAGATGACGATACGTACTAGTAGGGCATTAGTGACCTCTTACTGAATATATGTTAAGGAAAAACCAAATTGAACCTTGAGTATTGAGCGAGGCTGGGGGATAATTAAATTAAGAAGTGAAGTCATAATATTTTATTACATAGGATTTAAAGAGATATAATGCTACGTATGGGAAGTATCTTATGGTAGTGTGATTACCTTATTGATATTATATTATAGGTAGATGATAATGCCTATTTGATTGATTGATGATATATGTGTATGACATACCTAGCTTACTTGCTATCGAAGGGAGGTTTGCGCATGAGGGCAGTCATATCCTAATGAATCCATTGGATCTTTGATTTGTTGCTCGAGAACATAGGTCTATGAAAGACTTATAAGGGAGTTGATAAGTCCGCTAACTGTGGGCACGTAGGTCTGTGCGTGACCCATGGATACGAGAACTATGTTCGCGTCCAATTTGTTTGTTGATGTTTGTGGTTCGAGGAATCCTTACTGAACCTTGTGTCGCCTATTCGGCGACCTGCGATATTGGGACGTGATAGCAGAGTAATGCATTGAACCGCAACTGTGACTCGGGGTGCCATATTATATATGAATATATATATATATATATATATATATATATATATATATATATATATATATATATATATATATATATATATATATATATAATGAATTAAATAAATGAATGGTTATATTATGGTTAAAATATCTACTGTGTGATAATTGTAGATAACGGTGAATAGAGAAAGAGAATGGAATTAAGTTAATGAATGCTTATTATTATAGAATTGAAAAGCTTAACTCATTTTAATGAGAAACTTATATATATGATTATACAACGTATGGTATGGGACATACGGGGTTATGATATAGGACGGAATCATATTATGCAAACTTGTGAAGAGAAGCCATTAACTAGGAGGTTAATAGGAAACATTAAGTGTGCACTCTAAATGAGAGGTGAGAATTGCAAGTGAGAGTCTGGATACTAACATGTACATAATAAATGCTTTATTGCACTTGTTAAATACTAGCTGTTTTAAAAATCATTTTCACAATCGGGCTCTGACCCATTTCCTTGTATATTTTCTTTTCTATTGTACATTCTATATCAGGTGTCCAACAGTAGGGACGCCAACCTTATGGAATTATGACGAGCTACGGAGCTATGGAGTATTTCTTAGACGCCTATCTTCATTTAATTCACAGTATTCTTTTGGTTAGGTCATGTCGACCAATGGAGTTTAGTTATCTCTTTTTCTATATGAGTCAAATACTCCTGTATTCGTGTCATTTCAATACTTTTATTATTGTTAGGATTACTGTATTGGATTATTATGTGGGAATGTTTATTCCAATTACATTTAAATTCTTTTGTGTTATCGGTTCAGTTATTATTGTGATAGAATAATATGTGTAGTGTTATTTATAAACTAAAAATGGATTTTTGTTGAATTAAAATTTGGAAAGTTTTTAACACCAGCTTAATTGGGTATTGGGTGAGTTGTAAATTTTTTCGACAGTGATGCTAAGAATGAGCCAACTGTATATTCTGTTTTAATTTGGTATGGGACTGCCACCCAGTATTTAATTAGGCGGGGTGTTACAGGTGGTATCAGAGCATCAGGTTCTAGTGTCCTTTAGGGTCAGTACGACTTACTATGTTTTCAGTTTAGCCTTGTTTGATGTAGAGCCCTATGATTAGGATTGTTGATTTATTTGGTAAGATTACGTATATATTAGTGAATCTTGTTTGCATTCGAACGGATTCGTACAAAAAGTATGGAAGATGAGGGCCATTGGACGGATAGCGGAGATCGTACTTAGGAGGTTATGAAGTATGTTCGAGTATGATGACCATAGTCGAGGTCACCCCTATTATGGAAAATTGAGGAGAGTCATCAGTAGAAGTTCATAAAATGTGGGAATTATGTGTGTTACCTAACGAAGGCAATATATTCAAAGGCTTAGGCATATAGTGGAGTGTGGTTAACTAGAACTGAAAATTTGGGCTAAAATTTTTCTTGACTCATCGGAGCAAAGTTATAATAGTGGGAGTTAACAACCACTGCCCACGAATAAGGGTATGTTTTTTATCTAAGGAGTTATGAGGCGCATACTGATTTTGTAGCGATTAATATTGTATGGGGTAATGGGTTACTAAACTTAGCCTATAGCACTGTTATTTACGTAGACTCATCGAGGGGTGTGGGACACCTATATTTTCATGTCATCACGTGGGTTTGATTTTTATCATGGGATTACTTAATTTAGGCATGTCCGAGCATGATGTGACTATCGGTGTGCATTGACTTGTGGTATATGAGAGCGTATGTACTACTACTATAGATAGCATCTTGTCTTTAATAAGAGAGTAGATGAGTAGACTCTATTTGAAATTGATAAAACCTAAATTTTTTTAATCGATAAACCAGATTTTTTTTAAATCGATAAACCTAATTTTTTTTAAAAATAGATAAACCTGATTTTTATATACTATTGACTAAGGAACTGAGGAGTTTCGATGACCGACTACTTTAGGTAGTAGTGTATCGGGGGGGTTCCTTGTTTGGATTTCTCTTGCGAGACACCCCACACATGAAACTAATAACCGTTGGGAGTCGAAATAAGTTAGGTCTTTAGGATACGAGTTTATAACTTTTGAGATTAATCTTATAATGAAAGTGGTACGATAGGGTCTATGGGTGCCCTGGAAGGTTGAATGGTAGTAGTTTTCAAAATTGTGAAAGTATAAGGATCATTTTTCCGAACTTGGTTACATCGATTGTATAGGGAAGATTGGGTAAAGTTTATATTCGATTCAGTTGAAAGAAAATGGTGAGGTTGGGCGTATAACATCAATAGGAATTTTGATAATGTACTATATGGGTGGTACGTCTTAGATTTCTTGCGATGTGAGATTTATACTCGGAGTTGACCTTATCGGTATGATTTATATTCCTCAATTTCGGGACGAAATTCTGTTATAAGGGGGGAAGTATGTAATACCCCGTATTTTTTAATGACTTTTAGAATGAGTTATATTTTAAATTAATGAATTAATTAGATTTTATTATTAATTAATTCATTGGCATTTTATTCGAATTGAGGATATTAAAATGTATGATTCTGAATATTACTTAAAGATATTTAGGTAATATATGAATGTGATGCTATTGATATAGCGGTGTGTTATTAATTCAGTAGTTTGTATTTTTAGTCAGACGCGGTATGGGATGTGTCGGGACTAATTTTGTGAGATTAAAAAGGAAATTTATTTTCTATCGACCTTATAGTCATTTTGACTGCATTGTTGCGTCCGGAAGGTTCGAAATAGTCAGAGAGGTCTATTTGGATGTTAATTTTGAGTCTCGGGTCATTTGGAAATAAAAAGACAACCCAAAAGGGTATTTTGGTCATTTTTACAAGGGCGACAAATAGTGATTTCGTATTTTTTCTTATTATAAGTATTTGGAGATTAGTTGTACGTGGGTTCATTCATCTCTTCTACACAAAATTGAAAGGTCATCTTCCTAGAGAGAGTGAAAGGTTACTTGGGAAGGGAAAAGCTTACATGGGAAGGAGAAGAACAAAGACCAAAGGTCACCACCACCAACCACCACCAGAGGTTGACTGGAGAAGGGAGAACCACCTGAGATATACTACACAAAAGGATCAGACCTTCATTAGAGGCAAGTGCTTGATAATGGCAATCTAAGTTTGTATATTGTACATGTTATAATAATTATGAAAAGAGATGATTTTTCATGTTTTGAAAGACATAATGGAGTTGTTAAATGGATTTCTCAAAACTGAAAATATATAGGAATCAAACTCATGTTGTAGGATGATAATAATCCACGAAATAATCATTTATCCATTGAAGAAATTCTGAAAACCATTATTGTGTTCTTGAGGATATAGGTTGATAATTTTCTGGAAAAAGAGGAGATAAACATGCTTTTTAATCCAATCTCTTGATGATTCTAGGATGTTTAGATCATTAGAAATCATTTGTATATGTTGGTATATCATGTAGTAAGGATCATAAGTTATTTGGGCTGTTAATATGAAGGTTTGAATGATCTAAAATGGCTAAACCCGTAGTTGCAGAAATGCAGAAAACCAGGTTGTTACCTGAGTGATCGATCGATCGACCCCCTGCCTTCGATCGATCGACCTCCCCAGAATTCTTAAAGTTGTTCCTTTTTAATGTTGATTCTAATCCCAAACCTTTGGTAGATCTTTGGTGATTATTAATTGGATATTATGTGACTTATATAAGATCAGTAAGCCCTAGATAAGATTTGAATTAATTTGATTGGTATTTAATTGATTAGAATAATGATAATTAAATTAAAGGAATTTCAGTTGCGAGATTCAATTGTTGGATTCTAATTGGTATGCATGAGGATTAAAGATAGGACCAGTAGGGGTGATTGAACATAACACCTGGGTATCCTTAAGTTTAGAAGAGGGTTTAATCCTAAGTGAAAGAAGATGTGTTTATAAGAGATTTGAAACTATCGTTTTTAAACCTAATTAAAGGAAGAGTTTAACTCGTAGTAATTCGGGAGAGATGACGATACGGACCAGTAGGGTATTAGTGACCTCTTAATGAATATATGTTGAGGAAAAACCTATTCGAACCTTGAGTATTGAGTGAGGCTCGGGGATAATTAAATTAAGAAGTGAAGTCATAATATTTTATTACATAAGATTTAAAGAGATATAATGCTACGTATGGGAAGTATATTATGTTAGTGTGATTACCTTGTTGATATTATATTATAGGTAGATGATAATGCCTATTTGATTGATTGATGATTTATGTGTATGACATACCTAGCTTACTTTTTATCTATGGGAGGTTTACGCATGAGAGCAGTCATATCCTAATGAATCCATGGGATCTTTAATTTGTTGCTCGAGAACATAGGTCTATGAAAGATTTATCAGGGAGTTAATAAGTCCGCTGACTGTGGGTACGTAGGTATGCGCATGACCCAT
The DNA here is from genome assembly GCA_949130495.1 of Sambucus nigra. Classification (NCBI taxonomy): domain Eukaryota; kingdom Viridiplantae; phylum Streptophyta; class Magnoliopsida; order Dipsacales; family Adoxaceae; genus Sambucus; species Sambucus nigra. The sequence goes on along the minus strand of OX422222.1, from coordinate 185,470,736 downwards.
GGATAGGAGAACTATGTTTGTGTCCAATTTGTTTGTTGATGTTTGTGGTTCGAGGAATCCTTACCGAACCTTATGTCCCCTATTCGGCGACCTGCGATATTGGGACGTGATAGCGGAGTAATGCATTGCACCGCAGCTGTGACTCGGGGTGCCGTATTATATATGAATATATATATATATATAATGAATAAAATAAATGAATGGTTATATTATGGTTAAAATTTCCACTGTGTGATAATTGTAGATATTGGTGAATAGAGAAAAGAATGGAATTAAGTTAATGAATGCTTATTCTTATAGAATTGAAAAGCTTAACACATTTTAATGTGAAATGAATATATATGATTATACGACGTATGGTATGGGACATACGGGGTTATGATATAGGACGAAATCATATTATGCAAACTTGTGAAGAGAAGCCATTAACTAGGAGGTTAATAAGAAACGTTAAGTGTGCACTCTAGATGAGAGGTGAGAATAGCAAGTGAGAGTCTAGATACTAACATGTACATAATAAATGCTTTATTGCACTTGTTAAATACTTGCTATTTTAAAAATCATTTTCACAATCGGGCTCTGACCCGTTTCCTTGCATATTTTCTTTTCTATTGTACCTTCTATATCAGGTGTCCAGCAGCAGGGACGCCAACCTTTTGGAATTATGATGAGCTATGGAGCTATGGAGTATTTCTTATACGCGTATCTTCATTTGATTCACAGTATTCTTTTGGTTAGGGCATGTCGACCAAAGGAGTTTAGTTATCTATTTTTCTATCTGAGTCAAATACTCTTGTATTCGTGTCATTTTAATACTTTTATTATTATTACGATTACTATATTGGATTATTATGTGGGAATGTTTATTCCAATTACATTTAAATTCTTTTGTGTTATCGGTTCAGTTATTATTGTGATAGAATAATATGTGTAGTGTTATTTATAAACTAAAAATGGATTTTTGTTGAATTAAAATTTGGAAAGTTTTTAACACCAACTTAATTGGGTATTGGGTGAGTTGTAAATTTTTTCGACAGTGATGCTAAGAATGAAAGAACTGTATATTCTGTTTTAATTTGGTATGGGGTTGGACACCCAGTATTTAATTAGGCAGGGTGTTACACCTCACTAATTAGTTTTTGAGAAAAAAATGATTAATGGCTTTTAATTTTCAAGATGGCATTACTCCCCATTTTAGTTATCATTACTTTTAATAATACGTTGTATACGTAGATGTCTTTTGGTGGTTAGTGGATCTTCACTTCTGTAATGTCCCACTACTTTCCATATTTTGCAGTGGACATTAAGTCACTTGACCTCACTAGAATCGATAATTTAAATGAGATAGGGCACTCTTAAATTTCCTCGACCTATATGAGGCCTTGGCCTCTTTGTTAGAGTTAGCATAATTGATAGAATTAAAAGTTTAATAATACATCTCAAATGACAATTCATTCACTAAGTATTTAATTCATTACATGCCAAAATGATTGTTGATACCAAATTTAATCTGCTGACGTGGACCATTCACTTGAAGACACGTCTCATACTACGAACACTTCCAACGAGAAACTCAATCATACCGAGCAACTTAGGCGCCTCGAGGAACTTAATGCCCCGAGCAACTCAGGGCCTTTCGAGAAACTCAAGCATGCCGAGCAGCTTAGGCGGTCCGAGTTACTTAGCGTACAGAGCATCCAAATCAAGAGAATCAAATAGACGACTGCGCATTAAATGCTCATCATTATCGTACAGATGTATATGTCTACTAGATAACAGCGCATTATCCTTTTACATGTACAGCCTCAAGGCTATAAATACATTGTAACCTCCTCATTAGAAAGGGACTCTGGGATCTCTTGGTAAACAACTTATCGAGAATTCTAGTCAAACAGTCAGCAATATAGAAACAGTGGACATAGGCCATTCTTATACGACTGAACCACTTTAAAAATATTTTGTCTTATTAATTTTATCTGTGATTGATAAATTAGAGATAATCAAATTTTTTACATCAACAGATTGGCGCCATCTTTGGGAAACGACTGTAATTAGCGTTTTTCACCAAAACAAATTTTCATCAATGGCTGATAATCCAAAACCCAGTAATCGAAATGCTGGGATCCCTCCAAATCCGTCATTCCCCTAAATGTTCAAGATCTGGCTGGCATAATGGCTAATCTAGCCCAAGACTAGACGGCCATGCAAGAAACCATGCGATAACTCATACAAACTGTTCAAGGCGGAGTGTCGGCTCAATCAGGACAACTAAGTGTTCGAAGAAATACCCGTTTACCCTCTTCGTGAACTAGGCAAATGTTATTCCCAGAGGAATCTCGATCCAGACGCATCGACTCATATCGTATTGAGAGATCTAATGATCCTTCTTATCATCCTAGTCGGACTTCCTCAGTACGAGCCACAGACTCTCAACAAAACGTCACTTTATCTCCAGAAAGGACCAGTGCTCTTGAAAGGTTGAGTTGAATCTCTCCTTTTGATCGTTTGGGCTCTAGGAGGAACAGAAGCCCCCTGTAATTGTGTCGAGGAACTCTCAATGACCATCCGAAGGTTCTGCCCAATCACGACCAACTGCTCGTAATGAAAGAACCCAAGAACCGAATTCAACTTGATCAGTTGCTCGAACCAATAGGCCCGAGGAAGGAAATGATGCATGGAAGGGCTCTATTTAGAGGTTGGAAGACAGATTAGGGGAAATGTCTAAAGCCAAGAATCCTGTACAAAGAACTTTTGTTCAAGGAACACAATTCGTATAAGCAATTGTGAATTTTCCCGTAGCATCAAAATTCAAAGATCCTATAATGACACCCAAATATGATGGAAAAACTGACCCTGTCCTTCATATCTAACAATACCAGGCTGCTGCCGATATCTATGCAATTCCAAATGAGATGAGATGTAGGGCATTTTTAGGAACTCTCAGATATGGTACAATAACCTTCCTCGGGGAAAGATTGCGACTTTCTTTCAATTGGCAGAACTCTTAATCGGGAATTTCTATTTTGGAGCGAAACCAGTCAAACGAGTGGCACACTTGCTAAGTGTTAGACAAAAGGCAGGCAAAAGCACCAGGGACTATATTACTCGTTTCAATAATGAGAAACTGGAGGTAATTAATTACGAGGAGAAAACATCAATTACTGCTCTGATGAGTAGACTTTTGCCAGATAAATTGTATTACACTTTAGCCAAGGATCTGCCTAGGACCATGGCTGAACTGATGGCAAAAGCAGCTAAAATCATGAATGATGAGGAAGCCATGGAGGCGAAGAAGAATGAAAATACTAAGGAAACCAAGGTTGAGGCTGAGAAGATTGAGAAGAAGGAGCAGACGAATAATGGTGGCAATAGGAAGTCGAAAGCAAAGCAAGCACTGGAACAGTTGAAGAAATTTGGAAATTACACTCCTTCGAAAGTAGATATAAACCACATTCTGGAAGAGATCAAGAATAGAGAGGAGCTAATCTGGCTAGAAAAAATGAAGGCAGATCCTGACAAGAGGAATAAGTCCAAATATTGCTAGTTCCATAAAGACCATGGTCACACTACCAAGCAGTGCATAGCTCTCTAGAATGAAATTGAAGCACTCATCAGGCGAGGAAAACTGGCTAAGTATGTTGATCGCCAAAATAGTGGAAAGACAAACAACCGAGGAAGGCAAAGGTCTAGGTCTCCTCACCGAGCAAAAGAATATATGAAGAGAAGTCACGAAGAAGATCCAAAAGATGACCAAGATGACCCTGATCTCCCCAAAAGACCAAGGCAGCCAGAACGTGAGGTATTTTCAATCCACTTTGGATCATTTGAATGTAATGTTATTACAGGTGGAGATGCAGGAGGTCAAGACATGACTGCAGAGAGGAAAGCTTACCTCAATGAGGCTCAAGCTTGCTCGTACATTCATCGAATAAATCTCACTGAAGATGATCGCCCGAGGAAGTTGAATAAAGAAAAATTGGTCGTTGGTTTCTCTAAGAACGACCTGGCAGGTGTGCTATATCCTCATGATGACCCATTAGTAATCAAGATGAGAATAAAAGAAGTGGTGATTTCACGAGTACTGGTAGATAATGGTAGCTTCGCAGATATCATGTTCTATCCACGCTTTGACAGTTTGAATCTAAAGCTATCCCAATTGGAGCCATATCACATACCCCTCCTTGGTTTTACTCGTGAGAAGGTTTTTCCACTTGGGATGATTAAGTTGGATATGTTAATAGGTACATGGCATGCTTGTCAAACAAAAAGAATACACTTTTTCATGATGGATAAAAATGTCCAATCAACTTACAATATCATCATGGGAAGAGTAGGTCTGAAGAAGTTCGAAGCGGTACCATCTACCGTACATCAATGCTTAAAATTTACAACCAATTTTGGAGTAAGAGTTGTGAAAGGCGACCAAAAAGTGGCTCGGGAATGCTACTATTCATATGTCGAATAGGAGGAGCGTGAAGAATCCAGGAATAATACTACTACTTATCAGGTGGATGAAGTAGAAGATGCAAAGATTGCAACACTAGACCCTAGAGACGAGTCTCAGCTCGTGAAGGGACAGGTAATGGAGTTTACTAAAAATATCATTCTGGAAGAAGAGAATCCCAAACTAAAAACTCAAATTGGTGCATCACTGGATGCATTGATAACACAGGAATTGATAGCATTTCTAAGGTGTAGAAAGCTGACTTTTTCATGGAGTCATAAAGACATGACAGGGATAGATCCAAATTTCTTATGTCACGAGGTCAATGTGAACAAGGAAATAAAGCCAGTAAAACAACGAAGAAGACTGTTCAGTCCTGAGAAGAACCAAGCTATACAGGAAGAAGTGGAGAAACAACAAAAAGCCTCTTTTATTGAAAATGTCAAATATCCTGATTGGCTGGCAAATGTGGTCATGGTAAAGAAGAAAAATAACAAGTGGAGGATGTGTATAGACTTCACTGATCTTAATAAGGCATGACCAAAAGATCATTTTCCATTACCCCGAATCGATTAACTGGTGGATGCTACCTCGGGGAATGAATTGTTGAGTTTCATGGATGCTTATTCTGGTTACAACCAGATTAAGATGAAACCTGAGGACAGGGAGAGTACCCCTTTTATCACCCAAAGGGGAACTTATTGTTATAATGTTATGCCTTTTGGACTTAAAAATGAAGGTGCAACATATCAGCGGCTGATGAACAAGGTGTTTGCAGAGCAAATCAGTCATAATATGGAGGTTTATGTTGACGACATGCTAACGAAGAGCAAGAAAGTTGTTGATCATCTAGTTGACCTAGGTCAGACCTTTGATCAACTAGAGAAATATCAAATGAAGCTGAATCCCACCAAATGCATATTCGGAGTACGAGAAGGCATGTTTCTCAGGTATATTGTTAACCAACGAGGTATCGAGGAGAATCCTAAAAAGATCAAGGCCCTATTGGAGCTGCGATCTCCAACAACAAAGATGGAAGTGAAAAGTCTCACAGGACGAGTTGCAGCACTTAATAGATTTATGTCACGAGCATCACATAGATGTCTCCCATTCTTCAAAACACTCCAAAAAACTTTTTAGTGGAATGATGAATGCGAGGAGGCCTTTAAAGAATTGAAGAAGTATCTAGGGACACCCCCACTATTATCTAGACCAATGATGGGAGAAAGACTATACTTGTACCTGGAAGTTTCAGAAAACGCAGTGAGTTCGGCGTTAATAAGAGTGGAGGACGGAATACAAAAACCAGTTTATTACACCAGCAAAGCTTTTCGAGGAGCAGAAATTAGATATCCAAGGCTGGAGAAGTTGGCACTAGCACTATTTAAAGCAAGAAGAAGGATGAGGCCATACTTCCAAGCTCATACTATAGTTGTGTATACAAATATGTCATTAAGGCAAGCTCTACACAAACCAGAGAAATCAAGAAGGTTGATATACTGGGCAGTAGAACTTGGAGAATATGATATAATTTATGATCCTAGATCGTCGCTCAAAGGGCCGGCAGTAGAGGATTTTATCGTAGAATTTACTCAGGAGGATTCCCCCGACGAACAGGAGTTGAATACAGATCAACCTGTGGATGTTACAGGATCACCAAATTTAAACACCGACCAACTTACGTCGGTGGACGAGCAGCGAGAAGTACTAGAGGAGGACAAAAGGAAGCATCAAATATTCCACCGATGAACTCTGTCTGACCAAGAGTTTGATAATGTGGTACATGTGTGGAATATCTATGTAGATGGCTCTTCGTGCTCTACAGGCAGTGGAGCAGGGATTATTTTAAACAGACCAGATGAGGTTGATGTGGAATATGCTATGCGCTTTCAATTTAAGGCTTCTAATAATGAGGCCGAATATGAGGCAATGATCGTGGGTTTAACCTGGCCAAAACCATGAAGGCAAAACAAGTCGATGTGTTCAGTGACTCTCAATTGATTTAAATCAAATTCTGGGGGTGTATGCAGGAAAAGGAGAATTAATGGTCAGGTATCATGCAAAAGCGATAGAGGTTGTATCCAGTTTTACTGTAATTTAGTTGATTACAATACCAAGATTAGAGAATGCAAGAGCAGACGCCCTAGCTCGGTTAGCATCAGCCACACGGATCGAGCTACGAAGAATAATCCCAATAGAAATCCTGGTTGGTTGAAGCATCAATGAACATCTGACGATAAACTTCATCGCCCATCTTGGATGGACCCCATCAAGGCCTATATTGAAGAGGGGGCTTTAGCAACTGATAAGATCGCAGCCAAAAAACTGAAGTTTAAAGGTACTCGTTATGTACTGACCAATGGTATTTTGTACAGACGAGGAGTTATAGCAGGGATACAAAGATGTGTCCATCCCTCTGAAGTGAAATATTTGATTGAAGAGGTTCATGAAGGGTCTTGTGGAGCCCATGTAGCTGGTCGCACGTTCTTACAAAGAATAACCACGCAGGGGTACTACTGGCCGACGTTGAGAGCTGATTGCACAACTTATGCTAAGAAGTGAGACAAATGCCAACGCTTCTCGTCCATCCGAAGAACTCCCCAAGCATTGTTAACACCCATAACGTCCCCTTGGCCATTTTCCATGTGGGGGATAGACTTGGTCGGGCCACTCCCAATGACCAGGGGAAGATTCAAATACATTGTGGTTGTTGTGGATTATTTTACAAAATGGGTGGAAGTTGAGCCCCTCATTGATATGACATACAACAAAGTCTATCAATTCATTTGGAAAAACATTATTTGCAGATATGGTTTTCCACATGCGTTCATTACCGACCATGGAACCCTATTTGACAACGAGGAGTTTGTTGCATATTGTCATCAATCCAATATACTGAAAACCCACTATGCACCAGGCCATCCCTAAAGCAATGGGAAAACTGAAGTGACAAATAAAACGCTGCTAAATGGTTTATAGAAATGACTAGATGATGCAAAAGGAAATTGGATTAACGATCTACATTCTGTGCTGTGGACTTATCGTACCACACCACGAGCAGCAACATGAGAGTCTCCATACATGCTGGCATTTGGAAATCAAGTTGTCATACCTGCTGAATTGGGTCTACCCACACATAGGGTACTTAATTTCAATTCTCTTGTCAGTGATTTAATGAGAATATTAGACCTGGATATGCTCGAAGAAGTTAGGGAAGAAGAAGCAATCAGGAATGCAGAATATTAAGAACGAACAACTTTGTTCTATAACAAAAGAGTGGAGAATTGTGATTTGAAGGAAGGGGATTATGTGCTGAAGAAAGTGATCCAAAAGAATAACAAACTGGAAGCCAACTGGCATGGACCCTATAGAGTAACAGAAGTTATTCGTCCAGGGACATACAAGATTGAAACCTTGGAAGGAGAAGAGTTCAAGAAGGCATGGAATGCAGAGCATCTGCGAAAATATTATCAGTAATTGAAATTCCTATGTAATATAATTTCTTTAGTATGAATAAAGTGATGCTTCGCCTAGTTTCTCTCTTTGTTGAAAATTTTCAGAATATTAGTGCTACACACAACAAATCAATTACCACCAACTCCGGCTGGTCGGGAAATAATTACCACTAACTCCGGTTGGTCGGGAAATAATTACCACCAATTACGGTTGGTCGGGAATCAATTACCACCAACTCCGGTTGGTTGAGAACTAATTACCACCAACTCCGGTTGGTCGGGAAATAATTACCACCAACTTCGGTTGGTCAGGAATCAATTACCACCAACTCCGGTTGGTCGGGAATCAATTACCACCAACTCCGGTTGGTCGGCAAATCAATTACCCAATTACCACCAACTCCTGTTGGTCGGGAAGCCAATTACAATCAATTTTGCTTGATGAAACTAAGCAGGAGCATGGGAGGCAAATCATTTCATTGCTTAGACCCAAAGAGTGACAAGTCACTATAATCAAACAATAAATAGGACAAGTTCAATTATTCAAAAACAAAACAGAATGTACATATCAGAATGTTAACAAACAAGGACATTCTGCAAATTACTTAGAAGAAAATAAGATGGCAAAAGACTAAAAAATTTGCTTCATTCAAATCAAGTAAAATTACATATGCTTTGAAAAATACACTTCATTACATAAAAATCCTATTGTATTGGTTTTTTCCCTTCTGCCTTTGAAACAGGTTCTACTCCAGTAGGAGGATCATCTAAGGCATAAGGAGAATTTATAAAATTTACATCTCTCAACATTCTAACATTCATTATAGACGTTCGATCAAGCAAATGCTCTGGGCGAGATATATCAAAGTTTGCATGAAGATTGTAATCGCCGAGATACTTGGAGATTAAGCATTGAGGAATTTCCCGAGCAGGAATCCAACTGATGTCAAGCTTAAAACAAGGCACAAGCGAATCAAGTACACCAGGATCATAATAATCCCATAAATAGTGGCTTTGCTCCAATTTTAGCGCACACGGTGCATTCAACCACCCTTGTTTGTACCCCTCGTTATTTGACTGATGGATATGATCATCAAGATGGTAAAGGGCTTCATTATACCCGGCCATCCAAAATCCTCTGGGTTGTTTATGGAATTGATAAGTTAACCTCTCCGGTTGCTCGTGAAGATTCTTCATCAAGATTTCCTTATTTTCCAAGGCAGAATTCTGAGTAGTGCGTTGTTCGCTAAAGTTTAAAATTTTCTTAGACATTTCTGCTAAGGCTTGGTTCTTCGCCATCAACTGAAAAGCCTGATTTTCTAAAGTCTCTAGCATTCTAGCTTCTTTAATGGTGACCCGACCAGCCCTAGCTCATCCACGAGAAGAAGACCGTGCTCGTCCATGAGTAGATGAGGAGGGTCCAGCCCTTTTTAAAGTTTCCAACTTATCTCGTAAGTTGGCATTTTCTACCTCCAATAAAGAGAAACCTTCATCATTAACAGGGACCAAGGCTCCTGAGGAGCATGCAACAGATTTGAGTTATTTTATCTCCTCTTGAAAAGCAATGTTCTCCTGATCTAGTAACTTGGCGATATGCCTGTGCTCTTTAACCTCAAGTTTCAAAACACTCTCTTTCTTCTCATAAGCAGAAATAAATTTATCATATCCTTTGTTAGCACTTAATTGTTGATATTTCTTCTCGTATCCTTGATGAAAAAGTGTTGAGGACTCTTTGTACTGCTGCCGAAGTTCCTCGATTGTTCCTTGGAGATCCTCAATCATCTCATAGTAAGCCATATTATTGGCAACAACATGATCGAGCAGGCATTTCAGGTATTAGTAAGCTTCGACTGCTCATTCAGAAGTATCTGGACCAAGGATATCAATGATTTGAGCCTCATTAAGATCTGCATGACCAGCTTTAAAATAGTCATTGCATTTCCTCATCAATTATGTGTCATGAGCTGATAAGAGCTCCATCCTGGCCATAAACTAACAAAGAGAAGGAATAAAAAGAATCAATAATGATGCATACAAGACAAGTAAAAGAGAAAGTCAAGATGAACAACTAAAGTTCGAATTTTTATTTATCATAAGAAGAGATACATAGTCCAAGGTTACATTCAAGAAAGCATCAAAATAAAAGCCCAAATAACTTTACACCTTCTCCTTGTTTCCTATGACCTCCTCAGAAGGCTAGGAGGTAGTGACTGGTTGCTCGGAGGATAAAGGTAGCTGCTCGGCAGAAGTGCTGGTGGGTTAGAGTTTCTCGGAGTAAGTTTGAATAACTTGGACAGAAGGGGCCTGATCTCCAATCATCATAGAAGATTCGTCGGAGGCAGCTTCATCTTCTTCTCCTCCAGGAGAGGGAGGAGGGCCATGAGTGTGCTGCTGGAATAATTCATAATTCTCAGCAACTTTCAGCTCCTGTAAGGCTGCGACCCATCCATCCCTAAAATATTTAAGACTGGCATATTCCACTTGAGAGGACAGGGCAGCCAGACCCTTATTCCAGCCTTTGTCCCAACCGACACTGAATGATTTTTTAACTGCCTTCTTCCTTTTGCCTTCTCCGAGGAGGTCCATTCCCTAAGAAGATCCTCGACAGCCTTCAACTTCTTGTCCACCTCTATTTTCTGTCGCTCAACATCTTGAAGTTTAACAATTTCATCTTCAGTAGACTTGGGCTTAACTTCCGGCTCCATGTTGTTTTGTTCAAAGACTTTGTTGCTCTGCTCAGACTCCGCCAATTTCTTCTTCAAATCCTTGGAGGCATTCACAGCTTGATTACTTTCTAGCTCAATGGACTTCAATTGCTTCTCCCAAGCAACTTTATTTTCCTCATATTTTTTACGAGAATCTTTCAGAGACTGGGTCAGCCCAACAAAAGCTTTCTCTACTCCTCCCGAGGAGCTTAAGGCCTTGATAGCTTCATCCTTCTTCAGAATGCTGTTAAAACATGTCACCAGTTGAAAAAATAAATAACTTAGAGTCAATACATGAACATAATATTAGAAAGTGAAAGAATCAAGCTAATAATACTTACTGAGGCAATGTGTTGAGCAGCCAGGGTAGTTATTCTCTCACGAGAAAGAGTGTCTTTAATGCCCTGGACTTATGGGATAGTCTAGGATTTAACCAAGCCCATAGAAGAGCTCGGAGGAACAAAAGTTGAAACACTACCTTCAACATTTAAAGGTTGAGAGATAGGTTCAGCAGGTTTCTCAAAAGAGATTTTCTTTAACCTCCTCGGAGGAGCAGGAACGTTTTCAACTAAAAACGTTGTCTTTGTTGGTGATAGGACAATAACCTCACTCGGAGGAGAGATAGAAACAGTCTTGCTTGGAACCACAGATGGCTTCTCACCAGTTTTCTTGGCAGCAACAGGAGGGGGTACATCTACAGTCTTTATCCCTTCTTCTGGGACATCTAGTTTCCTTTTCATTGCCTCCACAGCAGTAGAGGCAGACTTGTCAAAAGAGGTAGGAGCTCTTCTCTTCTTCATTAGATCACTGATAGGAATACTTGACTCAGAACCTTCTACACTTGTCTCAGAAGCTGGTACTTAGTCAAGATTAACTACCACTGGACAAGGACGAGCAGTGAAAGATGAAGTATAGCTCTTGTACTGCAACAAATAAGAGGCAGATCTAATATGTTCCTCGGTAATATATTGATGCAAATCCCAGATAAGTTTCAAATGCTTTAAATTAATGTCAGCTTCTTTTGGAGGTTTTCTTTTACTGTCAACTGTAACAAACAAAAACAAATGTCAGTGATACATACTATCAAACACAAAGAAAACATGATTTTAAAAAATAAAAACAACCTATTCCATTGCCATAAGGGGGACACCTGGGACCTTCATATACATCATCTCTATTTAATGGAGTGTGTTGCCAATTTTTCATAACAACCCCATGCTCAAAATAATCCCTATTGGCATCTGGAAGATTGACAACTAAATCCCTATTCAAAAATCTAGTTTTTAAATAGAATGTGGAGTCACTGACAACCTATCTATAGCAGTACATGATCTCTCGAATCCCTAAACGGGTTCCATGGAGTTGATTCAATCTATGTACGCCATTAACTATCCTCAAGGTATTTGGAGCTATTCTTGCAGGTACAACATCAAAATATTGGCAGAACTCCAAACATAGGGGGTTTGGCGAAAAAGAAAAGCCACATTCAGCCACAAAAAGACTTGGGAACCAATGTCCCTCAGCCAAAGAAAAATAATCAGAAGGTTCAGAAAGTTCTTCCAAAATAACCCACGAATGGATTGAAAATTCAGACCGAAACTTGTCCAGTGACTCAACAAGATAAACCATGATGAACAAAGTAAATAAAAGAAAGGGAAGAAAATCTTACAGAGAAAAAGAGATCAGGTGACAATGAATGACGGAAAGAACGAAGGCACAAGACAGAGAGAAAATGAAGAGTTCAAAGATACAGATTTGAAAAGTGAAAGAAAAAAGGATTTCAGTTGCGCTTAAATACTTTACCTTGGGAATATAAAAAAAAAGCAATGATTACAAGGGAGGACATTTACGTATCCGGCGACTAAAAGAAGAAAAGGGGCACAAATATCGAAGTAGTCATGAAAATTCAAAATATTTATGAGGCATGATACTGTGCACTCAAAAAGGAGTTATATACAACGAATGTTTTCCTAAAAACCATACAAACTAATAATCCATGCAGTTTTCAAGCAGAATGTTCCATACTTTTCTTCAACATCAAACTATGAAACATTGGGGGCTTCTGTTGATAGCAAATTTAATCTGATGACATGGACCATTCACTTGAAGACACGTCTCATACTACGAACACTTCCAACGAGCAACTCAATAATACCGAGCAACTTAGGTGCCTCGAGGAACTTAATGCCCCGAGCAACTCAGGGGCCCTGAGAAACTCAAGCATGCCGAGCAGCTTAAGCGGTCCGAGCTACTTAGCGTACAGAGCATCCAAATTAAGAGAATCAAAGAGACGACTGCGCATTAAATGCTCATTATTATCATATAGATGTATATGTTTACTAGATAACATCGCATTATCCTTTCACATGTACAGCCTCAGGGCTATAAATACATTGTAACATCCTCATCAGAAGGGGACTCTAGGATCTCTTGGTAAACCACTTATCGAGAATTCCAGTCAAACAGTCAGCAATACAAAAATAGTGGACGTAGGCCATTCTTATACAGCTGAACCACTTTAAAAATCTTTTGCCTTATTTATTTTATCTGTGATTGATAAATTAGAGATAATCTAATTTTTTACATCAACAATGATGTTCCCTCTTCATAAAATTCTAATAAAAGTTCCTATCACTTTCTAAATACAAATAATAGTGAAATGTAGATAAAATTCCAAACATGAACTATATGTAAAAATAATTTTTGCAAACTTTATACCATTAGTGGCCTCAACTACTATAACCTCCCAGCCTTAGAAATAAAAATGTAAAAGGGGGTGAGCTCTAATAGCTCAATAAGGGTTAACTCAAAGGTCCTCATCCACCTGCTAAATTTAGTATTTACAAAGGCAACATATATACAAATGATATAATGGAATTGATAACAATAGAGGATAAAAATTATACATTATGAGCAATAATGGAAAAGGAAAGAATATTACTTCCCAACCCCTTAGATTCTTGAATGACCTATGGCTCAATCTTCCAAAGGTCTCAACTCTCCTGCTTCCCATATGGCTCAATATCCCATGGTTCTCCCTTAGAGTCCACAACCTATATTTGTATAACCTTGGAAATATCAAACTCCATGTTCTTATTCTAGTTATCTTTGACCTAGTCATGTAACATGTGACAGCTTCCTATCCTACCCAAATCAAGGATTAGCAATCCATGATCTGCTATTAACTCTACACCTTGGTCGAGATCTATCATGTTGTTAGGCCCCTTTTTTAGCCTAGGATCAATAGCCCTAGACTAACCATGTTAACATAAAAAAAAAGACTAGTAGGTCCTCAAATAGACATGAGGCATTGACCTGGATAATGAATGGCGCTGCCTCAACATCGAATCCCCAACTCAATAGGCCCATATGATATCGCCTCCCTACTCCACATCTTCTTATCATAGGCCGTGACCACAAGGAAAGACTTAGAACTCTTAGTCATCAATAACAAGGGTATTATAGTGAAAATAATACTTTAAAACCCTAATTTACTCCCAACTAAAGTTCTCAAGATCAAATGAAAATCCCTAAATTAATCTCCTAAGGTCACGTGAAAACATCCTCAAAACCTCATTCTCCAACTATAGAATCTCATCTCAAGAATTCTAGTATAAGACATCTAAAATCAAATATTTACTCAATGGAAATAATAAGCCTATGTCTCCAAACCTATAGGATTCCATGGCACTCCATGACCTTCAATCTTAATGAATAATAGGTTACTATAGACTTAAACCTAGAAATTGAGATGTATAATTGAACCCCATAAATGTTTTCCATATTTGGCACAAGGGTGCATCTCAAATCAATAAAGAAACATCAATTAGATTTTTGAGCAAGAAAGAATAGGGTGAAGCCTAATCCCTTACCTTGATGGATCAATTTGATGAATAGTAGCCTTTTGCCACCTCCTTCTTTGGTGAATAATGGAATTTTACTGCCTTGCTCCGGTCGCCTTATCTTCTTTACACAAACCTTACTTTCTCTCTTTAGAATAGATCTCAAGGTTTCTAATCATCTTAGGAATTGTGCTAAGGTTTGGTATTTATAGGTTCTAGTCGGGAACCTAGGGTTTCCTCTTTTGGGCATTTTTTCCATAATTATCCCTTTAAAAAGGCTTCTAGAATCTTCTAAACTCTCTCCTTAATTCATGACATAATAGGCCACATAATCACTCCTCATTCTAACAAGGATACCAAGCTCCACGGACATCACCTCCAGACATGGTCCCCTAGAGTATGTCAGCGACCTTTGCATATTAAGTCATAGCCTCAGGTTTCTATATGTTTGCGGACCCTCATATGACCAAGGTTTCTCATTAGATCAACTACACTGTAGCCTCCCACGAGGCCACGACATCTTTGGGTTTGAGAGTTATTGTAACCTCCCCAACATAAGAAATTATGCCCTCAAAATTAAATGAATTAAAAGTGTAAATTAATTCAAACCTTGGAATAACTATGGATACTATGCTTTGATGATTGATTCAAGCTCTCAAGTGGCCTCTTTTTCGTGGCCTGATGTTTCCAAATCACTTTCACTAAGAAGATTATCTTTATTATCAGGTTCTTTTATTTTATTTTCATTATTTTTATGGGGACTCACCATAACTTAAGTATTCATGGATTTGGATGGGATCATAGTTCAGTATATGGTTGGGGTCACTAATGCAATTCCTCAACATTGAAACATGGTAGTCATTGTACACATGGGATAACTTCGGGGGACAAATATAGCCTAAATGAAGTATTAACATCCTTCTTAATCTCAAATGGTCCAATATGCCTTGGGCTTATCTTACCCTTCTTTCTAAACCTCATTACTGCCTTCCATGAGAAACCATGATCCCAGCTGCTAAGTTCGCATCCCTTCTTTTGATATCAGCCTAACTTTTCTATCTTTTTTAGCACCCTGCAACCATTCTTGAATTATTCTAACTTTATTTACGGATTCTTGAACTAATTGTAGCCCTAGTAATCGTCTTTCTCCTACCTTATACCGACACAAGGGACTAAAAAATCTTCTCCCATATAATGTTACATAGGGGACATTTTAATATTCTCTTGATAACTATTGTTACACACAAATTCTACTAAGGGTAGGTGGTTTTACTAATTTTTGTGAAAGTATAGAACACGTGCTATTAACATATCCTCAAAGGTTTTATTTATTCATTTTATTTATTCATCTGTTTGCGGATGAAAATTTGTACTGAAGCCTAACTGCAACCTCATATATATTTGACTGCTCTTGAAAAATCCCACGGTAAATCTATGGCCACCGTCGGATGCTATGGTCACAGGGAATCTGTGGAGTCTTACAATCTCCTTGATGAAAAGTTTAGACAACTGGTCAACATTGGTCGTGGTCTTGATAGCCATAAAGTGTGCGGCCTTGGTCAATCTATACACAATGAACCAAATGGAATCCATTACTCTTTGCATCCATGGTTGTCAAACTATAAAATCCATGGAGATTTTTTCACACTTCCACTCTGGGATAGTCAAGGGTTACCACAACCCTCTCAGTCTATAGTGCTCAACCTCAAGTTGTTGGAATACTAGGCACTTGGTCATAAACTTCGCACCCCCTCTCATCATGTTAGGCCACCAAAAGTTTTCCTTCAAGTTTTGCTACATCTTGGTTCTTCTTGGTTGAATTTTAAAGGCAGAGTAATGTCCCCCTTCTAGCACCTACAATTTAATCTCATCATTCCTTGGCACACATAATCTCATACTAAATCTTAAGGCTCCTCAATTATATATTCTAAATATTGATTTTTCTCCCTTTTATGAAAGTGTACGAATCTTCTAGAGATCAGGGTCCACAACCTGAGCTACCCTTAATTTCTTGATCGAACTTGGTTCAACTACTAGTACCCTAAGGCACTCGTGGACTCCGTGGATTAGGGTATCAACCTCCCATTTCTTCTAAGTCTTTTATAATGTGTTCTTTATTAGTAATCCTCAAAGTTCTGAGGGAACCTTTTCTACTTAGAGCATACCCTACTACATTGGCCTTTCTCGAATGATACTTAATTGAGCAGTCATTATATTTGATTAATTACAACCACATTTATTACCTCATGTGCAAATCCATTTGAGTGAAGATATAGGTTAACATCCCCTGGTCCATGAATATCTCACAACTTTCCTTATATGAAAAATGTTTCCAAAGTTTAAAGGCAAACACTACTGCGACTAGGTCCAAGTCGTGGGTGGGTAATTTTTCTCATGGGGGATCATCTCCCTAGAGCCATAAGCAATCACTTTTCCATTTTGCACCATTTCACACTCAAGGCCGTGATGTGAACAATTACTATAAGTCACATAGCCCTCCCCTTCCTTGGGTAAGTCTTGGATAGGGGTGTCAACCAGTTTCTCTTTCATCTTTTGAAAACTTTCTTCACACTTCGTGGTGAAAAGAATTATTTTTGTCCATGTGTGTCAATTGGGTTCAATTGCATAACTATCTTGTAAAATCCTTCCACAAATTTTCTATAATAACCCACTAGGACAAGGAAACTTCTAACCTCAATAATCGTAGATGGTATGTCCCAATGGACTATGGATAGGACCTTGCCTGAGTCCATGATCAATGCATATTTATTCATTAACTATATCGTCGAGGAAGTCAATTTCCTTGAGACAAAATTCACACATAGAAAATTTGGCATATAACTTATGTTTCCTATGGACTTCAATCACTTCATGAAGGTTCTCCTCATGCTCCTCTGCCAACTTAGAATGAATTAGTATATCATCAATGAAAATAGTCACAAATTTGTTCGAAAAGTGCCTAAACACCCTATTCATAAAATATATAAAAACCATGGGGACATTGGTCAACTCGGAAGGCATCATTACAAACTCATAATGGCCATACCTAGTTCTAAAAGTTATTTTATGAATGTCCTCATTTTTAATCTTATGTTGTTGATAAATTAATCTCAGATCAGCCTTAGAATGATATCTAACATCCCTCCATTCGTAAAAAAATCATCAATCTTAGGCAAAGGTTATTTATTTTTCACCGTCATCTTTTTCAACCCCGTATAATATATGCACATTCTCATAGAACCATCCTTTTTCTTTACAAATAGTACTAGGGCACCCCAAGGGGAAGTATTAGCCTGATAAATTCATTACCTAGCAAGAGTTCCAACTATTCCTTCAACTCCGTGGGGGATATCATATATGGCTCTTTAGAACTAAGCACAACCTTTGGAGTAAGATCAATGGCAAACTCAAATTCTCTATTTGGGGTTAACCCGAATAGTTTTTAAAAAAAACATCACTACAATCCGCAACCACATGGACATCTTCCAAAATAGCCACGACCTTATCAATATCCTTAACATATGCCAAGTATATGTGGCATCCTTATATAATCATGTTACTTGTCTTTGAAGCTGATATTAGCAAAGGTTTTCTACTAGGATAAGTTACTTTAAGACTTACCTTGTCTCACCTATATCTA
The DNA here is from genome assembly GCA_949130495.1 of Sambucus nigra. NCBI lineage: Eukaryota > Viridiplantae > Streptophyta > Magnoliopsida > Dipsacales > Adoxaceae > Sambucus > Sambucus nigra. Next base: position 185,452,650 of record OX422222.1, on the reverse strand, counting down.
TATAAGATAATTTCCTTATTATCACAGTCTATTCTAGCAAAGTGGATGGCTAACCAATCCATGCCTAAGATCACATTGAAGTCTTCCATTTCTATGGGAATTAAACTACTATCAAATCTTGACACCCTATATCCACGACATAACCTCCCTTTATGGCCAAGACTTATGATGAAGTCCCTACTGGGGTATTAATTACCAGGTTCAGGCATAGGACCTATGACCTCTTCTTAAATTTTTCTGCAAATGTGGTATATAGAAAGCAGTGTGTGGCCCCGAAATTAAAAAGTGCATAGTCGTTTATATCATCAATAGTAAGGGAACCTTCTATTACCTCCTCGACCTTCCCAGCGTCCTTGTCATTGAGGGGAAAAGACATAAGCTGGAGCCCGCGACTTCTCAACGTCCTTCTTAGGTATTCGAAAGTCCTTGACCTTATGACTGGATTTTCCGCAGTTATAGCAGCTCATTCCTAGTGATCAATCTTTTGCAAAATTCCCCTTGCTACAATAGTTGAAACACATAATGTTTGCAATGTCAATCTTCCCATTTGTGATCCCTTAATTTGTTTACGACTTCTGTGGCTGCTATTATGACTTATCTTCCTTATTAGTTCTCTCTTCTCCACCCTTTATCTTTTCTCCCTTTTCCTTTAAGCCATCCTCAAAATCTTGCTCCCAATTATGTTTAGGTCTGTAGGCTAAGTCCTACCACTTCCTACGGAGTCCCTGATTCAAATAAATATAAAACTTCTTAGACTTATTTTCGTTAATGTCAAAAATAAAGGAGAAAAGTGTGAAATTCTGCAAACTTGGTTTCATACTGGGTTATCGATGAGGTTTATTGATTTCTCTCCCTAAATTTTGCCACTAACTTCTTCCCACCCGCGGTCAAGAAGTAGTTCTCTAAGAAGAGAGCTTTGAATCTGACCTATCACATAGCGACATCCTCTCCTCCCAATTGTGTCCTCTTAACCATAAACCACTAAAGATCTTCCTCAGCCTCAAACATAAAGGAGGTAAAGGATAACTTTTGTTCCTTAGTGCAATTCAAAATAACAAAAATATTCTCCATATTTCTAATCCACGCATCGATGTTCATAGGATCAAATTCTCCCTTGAAAGATTCTGATACCAATTTCATAAAATGCTCAATGTTTTAGCACACTGGCCTTCACTCGACTGCCCTTGTAGTCATGGCCAAAGCTAATGCTTCTGCAAACCCTAATACTATATCTGATAATTATTTCGTGACCGCATTGTTATGGTTTGCGACACCATTTGCTCTGCAATTACCTTTTTCCATGTTTTCATGAAAAATGAATTACATAAGTATAAGTCTATATGCCTATCACCACTTATCCCAAAGGTCTCAAGTCCTCAGCTGCTAGTGTGGCTCTATCTCCCATAGTTCTCCCTCATAGTCCGCGACCTATGTTTTTAAAAACTTTGACATCTTAAACTATGGAGACTTATTCTAGGTATCTTTGATAGAGTCATGCCACAAGAGACATCCTCCTCTCCTGCCTAAATCAAGGATGAGCATTCCATTACCTTTTATTAACTCTGCACCTTGGCCGAGCTCTGTCATTATGTTCAATCCTATAGTTAGCATAGACTCAATATCCCAGACTAACCATGTTGGCCTCAAGAATAAATGAGGAGTTACTCAAATAGACATGATGCATTGTCTTGCCTAATGAATCTCACAACCTAAACACCTAATCAAAAACTCAATAAACAAAATATGATATCACCTCCCCACTCCACGACCTCTTATAATAGGTCACAACCTCAAGGAAATAGTTAGAAATATTGGTCATCAACAACAAGGGTATTATAGTTAAAAAAATTAAAATCCTAATTTACTCCCAACATGAGTTCCCAAGATCAAAGGCAAATCCCTAAATAAATATCCGAAGGTCATATAAGAACATCCTCAAAACCTCTCCAACTATAGAATCTCACTTAAATAATCCTAGTAGGAAACATCTAAAGTCATATACTTACTTAATGACAATAATAAACCTAAGGCTCTAAACCTCAAGGAATCCATGGCACTCCAAGGCCTTCAATCTTAATGAATACTAACTTACCGTGGCATAAACCCAGAAACTTATATGAATAGTAGAACTCCTTGGACATTTTCCAGATTTCAAATGCGGGTGCATCTCAATCAATAAAGATATGTAAACCTTATTTTTGAACAAGGAAAAAAAGGGTGAGGTCAGATCCCTTACCTTGATAGAACAATTCGATGAATAGTAACCTTCCACTACCTCTTTATCTGGTGAATAGGGGCCTTTGGCTGCCTTACTCTAGAAACTTTCTCTTTTTCACACAAACCTTATGTTTTCTTTGTAAAATGGATCTCAAGTTTTTAATCGTCTTGGAAAGTGTGCCAATAGTGGGTATTTATATGTTATAGTGGGGAACCTAGGGTTTTCTCTTTTACGCATTCTTTTCCATATTTACCCCTTTTAAAAAGGCTTCTACGGTCTTATAAATTTACTCCTAAAGTCATGACATAATAGGACATATAATCATTCATCATGGTACAAGGAGCCCATGATCTATGCCCATCACATTAGGTCGGGTCTCCTAGAGTACGTCAGTGCCCATTGCACACTAAGTCATAGCATCAGGGTTTTATACGTCTGTGGAGTCTCCTCTAACCTATGTTTCTCATTATCTTAACTACATCATGGCCTCCCACAGGGTCATATCCTCTTAGGGATTTAGAGTTGTTATAACTTCAATCCATGAATCTCTTTAACTGATCTCCTTATCTCTTACTCATACCACCTTTTGGGCTCTTTTTAAAAGAGAGCCTCTGAACTTCTAGATGATCCATTCAATTCCATTTAGGGTGATCTCCCATGGGTCCCTCAAATGTGGATACATGCATATTTCCAAAAAAAATCCATAGCAAATGTAACTTTGAGTTCATCCATGTTAGTTCTTATTATAGCTCTGCTTTTAGCAACAAGTGCTTTGAAGCATTCACCAATGTGTTTAGAGGCATATAATATGATAGACAGAGGATTCTCTTGCAACCTTTCCTCACGTCCATGGAAGCTCCATTTTAGCTTGCATCATTTTTGAAAAAAATTACCCTTGTGGAATAGGCAGACCCTTTTTAGGGGAAGTTTCCTAATTTCTAGAGACTTATACTATGTAAAATCACCTCTCAATGCCCCCAATTTTAGATCTTTTTGGGGAATCTATTTGCTTTCTCAATTCTCTAGGCAATTTTTTTTATATGAATCCATCCTAGTTCCTGTGAGGAGTCCACACAATCATCATATGTTTTTTAGGTCTTCCTTAATATCAAAGTCAACTATTCTAAAAGTAATTGCAAACTATCATAAGTTCAAAGAACTTTTAGCATAGTTATAGTTGAATTTAATGCGGGAGTGACTAAAGTCTTTGTATATTAGTAGTTAAACTACATTATAGTTCACTTAAGACCATCATCAACTGCTAAAAAGCCTTCAAAGCCTACCTCTTTTGGTAAGTATTTTTCTACTTCTCAGAATCTTTTCTCATTTTTTATGGCCTTTACTTAGTCAACATTTTTTTATTATTGTAAAAGCTCAACTTCCTACTGACTATGATTCTTTACATATAAGGAATCTAACTCCTGAGGAAATTTAGACTTTAAAGGAGGAGGTTTTGAGCGAGGAAGACGAGGAGGAAGAAGATTCTTATCTTTCTCAACCAGCGAGGAAGAAATCTTCTTTTAAAGCTCCAACTAGCACTTATTTAGGTACTTCAAAACCCATTGAACCTCACATATTAGACATGTTTAATATTTCCAAAAGGAAACATGTCAAAACACTGGAAAGAAAACCTGTGCATTAAGTCCAATTTATAGGTATACCGTTATATTTTCTTTTCAAAACAATTTCTGCACATTTTGGCATCAGTAAGTCTGACTTCGAGCTACTTATCTCTTACCATAAACTTAGCTAACACCTCGGCTAATATGGAGGAGTCAATACTAGTTAGATATCCCATGACAGCTCCTCTAGCATCACCAATAAATGATTTAATTGATCCTCTTGTCAAGAACTCTGCTCCAATATTGAATCTAGTTTCTAGAGTTGAATCATCATCAATAATTCTTAATTCACTTGATTTCACTCCCATTTAGAATGATGAAGTTGTTAATACTTTAGCCTCCATGGAAGAAGATCCCAACCAAGGAACCAATCTAATTTATGATACCCCAAAGTCACCTATAATCCCCATAAATCCTAAAGATATTCTAATGCCAACCACTTCACCCTTGAGGGAGGCTTCCACACAAAGAGAGGTTGATCCCCTAGTTGAAGAAGTTAATCACTTGATGACACAAAATTAAGTCAGTTATTTGTAAGTATAACTTTAACAAATTTCATCTCAAACTCAAGTTTAAACCTTGGATATCTTTATAAGCAGTCTGGAGAAAAAACTACATCACCTTATTCAAGCTCGGTCAATTCTTCCTCTTTGGATAATGGATATTTATTAAGATTTCACACTGCTTCGAAGCTTTGTCAGGGTGACATTTTAAGTTCTAACTGATTTTATCTTTCTTAGTGGACTGAAAACAACTTGCTCATGCATTTCTCAGCTTTGCTAAGAAGGGCATTATAAAGTCTTTAGACACTAGTGTCTTAATAATTACCTATTTCATAAACACTATGACCTAAGTGGAAGCTGTGGAGAATTGTTTATCAACATATTAAACCCATTTCTCAAATTAAAAGGCTAAATCAACCCAAGGCCTGAAAGATTTGAAAGCTATTCGAGTAAAAGGAACTTCCCTCTCATCTGAGAAGGAGGAGTTGGAGAAAAAATTGGCAAAAACCAATACTGATATAGAATTGAAAGTTATGAAGGAAGTTGAGTTCTATCTAAAATTAAATCAATTAGTAGGATATATGTAAGTCTCTACCATGAATGCAACATCTTTCTAAGAGAATGAGGTTCAAATTAGAACCAAGCGGGTTATGTACCAGGATTTCTAGACCAAATATATATATATATATATATATATATATATATATATATATATATATATATATATATATATATGTGTGTGTGTGTGTGTGTGTGTGTGTATTTTTCATTATCTTATTTTCGAAATTGTTAGTTAATATTTCTTTAGAAAACTACCATTTTCTTTCCTCATGTGAATGTGACCATTAAAGTCACTTAAATGGTATGATCCTTCTTTGAATGCCTTCTAAATCTTGAATATTACTTCCCACTTTAGGAACCACTTCTAAAAGATTGTATCTTTTTATCATAAAAGTAAAATGGTTTTTCAAATCAAGTCTCCCTCACTAAAGGTCCTCTTTCTTACTTTATTCTTATAACTGCTAGACTATTATATTATTCGAGGCTCCTACCCTATCGTCATCTATGTTTTCTAAACACCACGAACATAGATTCATCATAGATTTCTACTTTGAATTCATTGGGCCACCACTCTCAATCAATTCAGGATGATTTCTACTAGTAAGACAACACCATGCCCATATGTTAAGGCATATGGAGTTATCCCTGTACTTGACCTTTTAGGTTTTATGTAAGTCCATAATACTTTTGGTAATAAATTGTGCTAATCTCTTAGATTCTTCTCAAATATATTTCTCAGGATATATTTTATTTCTTTATTTATTGCTTCCTCCTGATCAGTTGAGTGAGCATACTAAGGTGCTTCTTTTTTGAAGGCCATGCCTAACCTTGAAATGAATTCTAGCACTATATATGACTAAAAAATCTTGAATTTTCTGAGGTTATGGTTTATGGGATTCCAAAACTATACATAATATCTTGCAAGAAATCTACAAAATTATTTTAGGTAACTGATTTAAGAATTTTTTGTCCACCCATTTGGTAAAATAATTTATTGCAACAAGAATAAATTTTTTTAGCTTGGAAGATGGATAGCAGATTCTACCTATGACATAAATTTATCATCCTTTGAATGGTTAAGGCTTCACTATGTATTGTTGGTCAAGAGTGAGCACACATTTTAAAGGACCATGTTGCTGGCACTTTTTATAACTTTTTGTAAAATTAATTCAGTCCTTTAAGATGGAAGGCTAATAGAATCCTTGACTTCTTAACAACCATCTCATCTTTAGACTATCTTCATGAACTCCACACATGCCCTCATGGACTTGTGTAATGGTTGTTAGACCCTCGTCTTTACTTAGTCACTCTAGAGTTATTCATCAACAGCTTCTAAAATAATTTCTCATCATGCATAACATAGGTTCTTTTAACCTAATAGCCCTATCACTCTTGACATTTGGGTCAGTTAGATATCCAATAAATGGTTCTCTCCAATTTTCACGGACATCAATATTCTCAATTTTAACTAAGGGTTAGCAAGCTGTTATGTAGTAGCAGTAAGAATACATCAATAGAACTAATTTTTAACATTATTTCGAAGTTATCATCAAGCATAAAACTTGATGCCTTTTGAGGGATTTCATTGGCTTCTTCATTCAAAATTTTGGTAATATAATTTCATGTGACCTCATAAAATTTGGATGGTAAATCCAAAATCTCGTATTTATATAAAGTTAAACCATCACAGACACACTTATATTGACACATTAATTGTCTTATAACAATTGAGAATCCCCATAGATTTTTATTATTGAATCTTTACAACTTTGAAGGATTTCTAGGCCCATTGATACATACTCATATTCCACTTGATTGTTAGAACATGTCTTTCCTTCCAATCTATATCTATGTTTAGTTTTAATATGTCTAGGGGATTTAATAACTATGCTTACTCGTGCTATTATTTAAGTCTTTGAACCATTAAACCATAGGTTCCATCGATTTAAACATATGTACCCATTTTTGTATTCTCCTTCTCTCTCATCCTCACATGGAATATCTCCCAAGAAGTTAACCAAAACTCGATCCTTAATTGTTCTTTGAGGTACAAAATGTACGTAAAACTCAGATAGAGCTAAACCCATTTACCAATTATATTGCATAAAATTATCTTCGTTAACATATATTTGATGAAATCAAACTTCAAAATAACATGGACCTCTCTTGGGAATATATATTATCTTACTTTCATGGAAGTGAAATAGAAAGTGAAACATACTATTTATGTTATAAAATATCTACATTCATAGTCATTTAGAAATCTGCTAAAATAATACAGATCCTGCTATTTGTGGTTCTCATAGTATTGAGCCAACAAAACTCCAATTCATGTATTAGATACTGAAATATACAACTTTAGCGCATTATCTTCTCTAAAATGTGTCAAGATAGGTGGCCTGATAAAATACCTCTTAAGTATCAAGAAACCTATCTCATGCTTCTCCTTCCAATCCATCTGCTCTTGATCTTTCATCTTCAAGAATTCAAAAAACACTTTAGTTTTTCACGCTGCATTAGATATAAATTTATGATGGAAATTAACTTGACCCAAAATCTTTGTATTCATTTCTTGTTTTTAGGAGCCATGCTTTAAACTATAACTTAATCTTTATTTTGATAAATTTGTATTCTTTGTTTGTTTACCAAATACAGTAGGAAATTTCCTATAGAAATTTCAAAGGCCCATTTTAAAGGATTCATTTTAAGTTGATAAAGTCTCATTATTTTGAAGGAAATTTTTAGAGGTGTTATATGATTTGTCACTATTTTTGACCTTATAATTATATCATCCATATAACATAATAAAAAGGTTCCAATCATATCTTGAAAAATATTGGCCACTCCCCTTTGATAAGTGTCACCTTCATTTATTAATCAAAATGTCATTTTATCCATTCAATGGTTCTTAAATTATCAGGGCATACAAAAGCATTCTTCTGCTCTTATTTTTTAGTTATGCATATTTGGTTGTAACCTGAATGATCATTCATCATAGACATGATAGCATGGCCAACAAACCTATCAACCAATAAGTCTATTACTGGCATTGGATATTACTCTTTTGCAGTAGAAACATTTAGCTTTCTGAAATCAATACATCAATTTAATTTTCTATTTTTCTTTCTAATTAGCACTATGTTAAAGAGACATTAAACATATCTTGTTATTTTAATTGATTCGATCTCTAACAACCTTTCAATCTCTTCTTTTATATTGGCTATAACTACTAGAGTCATTTGTCAGGGTAATTAGTTGATAAGTTTGTACCATAATTTGACTGTCAATATATGCTCCACCATCTTTGTGTCTAGGCTAGAAAACTCATCATATTCCCAAGAAAACCAATCTTTCGATGATTTAAAAGGAATACAATCAACTTCTGGTCTTCCTTATTATGGTTGAAACTGATATATGTACTTTTCTTATCTTGTTTGGTTCCCAAGTTGAGTTATAATAAAGGATCCATCTAATTTTACTATTAGCTCTTCATACTCTACTAGTGAATTTTCTGATTCACCATTACCTTGAGGATATTCATCCTCTCTATCTTCTTTGAACACATAATTAAACTAATTAATGGTCATGTCTTCACTAATCCTTGTAACATCATGACAAAACGTTCATTGTACTTCTTGACATCAATAGATGTACTATCTATTAACCAAATATGTTGACTTTTTTAGTTGGTCCCATCAAACAAAAACCTAATTCTTCCCATGCCTCATCTGAGACTTTTCATTCTAATGCTTTTGGAAAAAATGAATCCACCTTCAAAAGTCCCACATTATCTTGGTTAAGAATCTACATAATAAGAGCTAGTGTCGAAACATAATGGATCCGCCTCCACTTCCTCCACATTTCCTTTCCCCTTCATCAAAAATCGTTTCTGATGCATGGAAGAAGGAATAAATTTGTTCTTGTCAATCCAATCTATAGAAATTAATGCATTAAAGCTTGGTTTATCTGCAATAATAAATAAAGAAATTTTGATTTCCTCATACCTACTTCAATATCAATTAGTAGTGCACCTTTGGTCCACTTTTTATCTCCAGGAAAACCAGTGTTTATAATATGAGTCTACACCAATTTAGAATTTTTTTATTCTAGAAAGCTTGGAGTTTGGCATTATATTAATAGCAACGCTGTCGTCCGCTAATATTTTAGTAATTAAAACTTCATTTATCTAAGATTTTATAAACAAGGGTTCAACACGATTATTTATATTCTTAGTGGGCTTTTCTAACACATATATTAAATCCAAAAAAGATACAAACAACTCAAAGTTATCTACCTCTGATTTCTCATCTTCATCTAATTCCATTTCTTGAACCTCTTATCCATCTTCAGCTTCAAACTTTTTTGTGAGGATCATAACTATCTTAATTGACAATTTCTTAGTTAGGGACCTAAATTTGATGAATTAATGTTGCATAGTTTTTTTATCACGACATATAGCATCCATAACCACCATTTATTCCTTTTTTTTCTTACCAAATGAGTTATATTCAAATGGGTTATCCCCATAAAAACTCATGGCCTTCTCCGCATATTTAGTTTTTTTCAACTACCAATTCTGTAGAAGATTGGCTCCCTTTAGACTTCTTATAAAACCTTGAGTTTGGCTTAAATGATGAAGAAGAAAACCATTCTGATCCACTTGGGCACACAATCTCTGAGGGTTTTTTCCAAGACCTGTATTTTCTTTGGATTATCCTCCATTGAATATGAGAAATCCCAAATTAAGGTTATATCTTTGATTTTGGTGTCTCCGCCAAAAGATGCATACTGGGAGCTATTTATTGAGACTTTACTATGCTTTACTTCTTTGGAATTTCATTGAACTATCCAGCCACCTTTGGGTCTTAAGCAACAAGTTAACCAGGAACTCCTTTTAGCGTTGGAACTGAATTTGGAATTATCATAGTCCCTAAAACTCCAAAATACTGTAGAGATTTGGCTTCATTGAAACCAGGCTTAATATATTCATAGTTACTTAATATTTTAACATTGTTTTGAGGGTGGTAAGGACCAAAGAATGGTTTCATATTCGTAAAAGAACTTCCTTAGGGAGTTTCATGACCTTGATACACTTAATTTTTGGCCCATATCCACTATTCCCATTCCTTTTTATTTTTTGTTGATGTTTCCCCTTCAAAGAAATATTTCAACTATTGCATAGGTGTTTCATGTTTTTTTTAGTTTGGAGCATTCGATATTTCAAGATTCAAAGCCCTTGACTAAACCTTTCTCTTGATTTTGAATTGAACATGCCCTTTGTTTTGAGGCCTTTGAATAGATTGCATATTTGTTCCCACTTCTTTGACTTTGGGGAATGAGTCTTCATCTCCCACCATGTTGTTTTCCTTTTTACTAGGAAACTTGATTTTTCCTCTCCTTATCAACTCATAAATCATGTCACAAAAAATCGAATAAGTATTAATTGAGTAGTAAAAAACATTATCCCAACATCACCACATTGACTATTGATCCTAGCGATGTGTTCCATAGCGGATTAACTCTCATATGGTGAAAAATAAGGAGAATATTAGGAATTAAAAATCCTTTGGAAGTTTAATCCTATATATCAATTCAGGGTATGTCTTTATATACACTATAGATTACACCCCTAGAGATATTGGTCCCCAAATCTCGTGTGTGAGATACCTAATTTTATTTCTCCCATATCCCTAGATAATTGCCTATTTAGTGGGGAAATAGTCTGGTTCATTACGGGTGTTAGTTGCACCAATGGTGGTGGAATTTGGTGAGGCACATTTTGTTGTGTTTGAAAGGGCATTGGTTAAGATACTTAATGAATTTGATTGTCAAACCTCCTATTGTCCCCCAACAACATGAGTTCTTATTTGAACAAAATATTGTTTATTCTCCTGCTGTTCAAAATGTCTAGGAAACCTAAGATGGTCTCATTTTGGTACATCCTAATTTTCCCTACCTTTGGGAGGGGGTTTCTTCCTATTTGGTGTTGTAACCTCACTCTTAGTAAGTTTTAGACATTCCCAAGCCCTACAATGGGTTGTTTGCAACTACACTAGTGGTGTAAGAGTAATTTTGCTATCCTTAGGTTATTTTCAAAGTTGGTTTCACCTGTGTTGGGCATGTAATACATAAAATGATAAGGACTGGGTTGAGTAGTGGTATTTTCACCAATTTATGGTACGGACCCTTAACCATTAGAGATTGAAACAATAGGTGTAGAAAACCTACTAGTTATTATTGTGATCATAGTGTTAATGTTTTCCATTTTGTTCCCAATATGATCAAAAACGGAGTTTAATTAGCTTATTAGTTGGTCTTGAACATTTGAAGGTACACCAAAAACATGTGTTGTGTGAATATTTTTGAACCCTGGAGCCATTGTTACATTCAATTGGTGGTTTAGAGAAGTTGGTCTCAACTCATGGGCAATTTTAACCATTCTTTGCTCTATATTGGTGTTGTGTTGGCTGGTTGAACTAATTTCACCAATATTTTCAATAACATCATCTCTTCTTCTTGTCCTAGCTATAGTGAACAACAATTTCACACTTGGGTCCCTCCAGGTGTGCCAAATATATCTTTGTGTCACTTGTCTTTGTTTAAGAGTTTTCATTAATCCAAACGTGTCAGGCAAGGTTATGGTCTTTCCAACCAACTGATTGTATTAACTTGTGATAACCAAGCGATTGTGCACCATTCAACGCTTTAATTAAGAAGAATCATGCTTCCCTTAGGAAAGACTTGGATGTGAATGCTAATTTTTTCTAATTAACTGTAATTAAATAAGAAAAAGTAATTGGCGTAAACTGGAATTAAAGTAAATTTTTAAAATAAAAAGAAAGATAAATGTTATAAAATAAATAATTACACTAAGGAATGCAAGACAAGATTACACTAACAAATGTAAAGGGAAGGATACTTTTAATAAATTGCAAAGAAAGTTACAATCTACCTTATGAACTAATTCGAATGAAACAAAAACTTGTAAAGAAATGAAAAGAAAAAGGAAATAAAAGAAAAAAAGTGCTAAAATAAGTAAATGTAGTTTTTGTTGAGGGGGTCCTATTTTTCTTTTTTGTCCTTCTAGCTGTTTATTTTTAGATTTCATTTCATGAAACTTTCTCATAACTGTTGGTGGGTTACCCAATCTAGTCTTCTCGCTTAGGTGCTTAACTACCCAAAAAACCCATCATATAGAGCTTGACCCCATGTCCAAAGCCTTGATAGGGGTTAAGAGTTTAAGCTTCCCTTTATATTAACCATCACACTACACTTTGTTTAAAATTTTTGGTTTGTAATTCAACGTGGAAAAATCTTATTTGAAGGTGATAATATGGAGTATCAACCTTTTTTCCACTAAAGGTTCTCCTCAGGAAGGCCTACCTCTCTGAATGAATGTACAAGTAGTCTGTGTGACTGGGGATGTTGGATATTCATAATTAACCTATAACTTCTTCTAAAGGACATGTGTTAAAAGACTTCAGTGCTAAGTTCACTGGAGGACATGAGCCTGACAAAATGGGACTTATCAACCAAACAACCATTGAGGAGCTTGGAGACTAAACAAGTGGATGTTCTACAATGATGGGGCTTCCAACTCAAAGGGGGTGGGATGTAACTCCCCGAACCGAATTTATGGGTTACATGTGGTCAACTTGTTCTGACCCGAGCGCTAGGTATAAACTACTATGAAGCAACCTATATGATGTTGCTAATCCAGTTTTATTTTATTTAATGTTTCACTTGTTTAGCATGCGATTACAATTTCATAATAAACTACGTGAGGGAATTGTGGGAAATATCCCCGGGATCCAAGCATACAGATCTACTAATGTAAAATAAAAGAGAGTACTTACTTGTGTAACGCTCTCAAAATACGAACCCGCACCCAACCTGATGTAACAAAGATGAGGATGTGAGCCTATGCTCAGTGGGAAAGATAAAACAAAGATTATAGAATCGAACGGTAGAAAGAAGACTCAAATACGTAAAACTTACGTGCACATTCAACTACCTTATATTAATAAACATATATATACATAACGCGTGAAATTATTTTTATTTCCAAAAATGTGATTTATCTCTAGTTAATCTTAATCTCATAAAGAACTCCTTCTTTTTTAACTTGACATTCATCCCTTTATTTAACACACCCATTTAAATACTCAAACAATACATTTGATTTAATCAAAAACCATTTCTGTATTGAAATCGCCCATTTTTGCTTAAACCAATCCACATTAGTATTTTCATTGAAAATTACCCCTTTCAACACACACGAACACCGTGTTAGAAATCCTTATTTAGGTTTCGAAAACCTTTCACAACACACATTTGTATTAATTATGGGTTAAACTTTCTTAGGTTTCTTATCTTACCCATTTAACCACTATACTTTGCATTTCCTTTACCTTAGGGACATTAATAAATTTACACTATCTTGTCCATTTTAACCTTTAACAAAGCATTTATTAATTCATTCAAGTTAGGTTGTCTTAACAAATTTTCACCACACATCCCCTTTCTTGACACGTTGTATATTCCTTTATATTTTTCTTGGAACATTCCAATTAACGAGTACTTTGGCGGGATCCACACCACCGACGACACCACTATATGCTCTGGCCAATAGTTTTGGGTCTTTAACACTAGGGCTCCGGGCCCTCCTTAAATATCCTGGGGCCATCTAAGTTCATTTTTAATGTGTTTAAAGATTTGGCAAATATCCACATTATCAAAATTTTCCCTTTTACACGATCAAAAAGAAAACCCGGAGTTTCACCCTAACTTGTGTCACTCTTTACAAAATCATCATTTCATTTCCTTTGCACTTTAGCCTTGATTTTATTCCAAAATCATGTTCACATGGGAACAATTTGTGTAATCCAATTTCCAATATTTTTATTTCATAAAAATGTTCCACTCTAAGTAAAATTATCATTTTACACTTTTTGTTTCCAGACTTGTCCTTCTCTTCCAATTTCATAAGTGTTAATCTCCCAAAACATTATTGAGTTACAAACTCCAACTGTGAACACTTATTCAACACCTCTTCTAACAATTTTCCAAGTTAGGCATCTCTTCACTTTCTTAATCAAGAAACCCAATTACATTTGAGCATTACTTTTATAAGAAAATTACCATTTTCTTTTGTTAACACATGTAGTATCGCAACCTTACACTTATTACACTTTCAACCTCTTTTTCACAAACTTTAAAGACCAAAATTTCTATTTTCCTCATTTCATGTTTTAAACCCAACAAACCTTCTTTAAACTTGACTATGTGTTCTTCATTAAGTTACTAAAAATTTATATGTATGAGAAGATGGATTTTACTCAAAAAATCATATTGCATGGGTCAAACATACAATTTAGTCTAGAAATTCATATTACTTGTAAAATATACCCTTTAAAAGACTAAGAGACATTTTTATTTCTTCAAAACTCAACAAATGTCTAACTTTTATAAATCTACATTTTTGTAAGAAACTTTGGAACATTATTTCACCAAATGTTTGAGCAAGATAAATATCATTTACAAACATTTATTTCCATAAAATGTTTAACATCAACTTCTAGAAATACACCATTTTGCATAAAATCTGAAATCTTTATTTCAAGAAAACCTTAAAATATTCATTCATACTTTACTCTCACCCATATAACTTTCTTCCAACATTTAATATAAATTTACTTGAAACTCATCATTCATTCAAATGCATTCTACTTTTATAATCTAACAACAAGACTATTAATATGGAAATAGAGTCTTAATACTAAGAGTAGAGTTTTCACACTTCAAATGAAGCTTTAACAATGGAAGAGATGAAATTTTTAAGAAAATGGCAACCTCCCACCCCCTAAGGTGGCATTATAGAGGTTGTCAAGATCCAACAACCTTTCCTCTATAAGAGCTCCATAAAAAACCCTCTTCAAGCTCCACATATCTTCCTTCTTCATATTCTCCAACCCCCCCCCCCCCCAATAATGCCTCCAAAATTCATAACTTGGCTCAAGAATGGTGGAAATAGGTCTATATGGTTCAAATACGATAGACTAAATGGATAATATTGTGATATAAGGTGGAGGGGCGGTGGTGGCATCTTGGTTTAAAGTGGAAATATGTTGAAAAGGTGGTAGAGGACCATCCCATCCCCCCCCCCCCCCCCTCTCTCTCTCTCTCTTTATCTCTTCTTCCAACTTCCAATAACCCAGATGAACCCAAAGAACCCTTATAAAACCCTTCAAGACTTTCAAATCCCCTTTTTTCCCAATTTGGGCTCACAAGAGCTCGATAACTCATGAATCCAAGGATACACAAACACAAGGGCCAGTCAAATAATTCAAATATGCGTAACCTCATTCGAACGAGTATTTTCGAACAGGAATGCCTTCTCCTTCAAACAACCTTCTAGTAATCATGTTTAGTTATACAGTGGAGTCTCATTCGAACCTCGTTTGCCACCCACTTCGAATGACTTAGCCTACTCGTTCAAACGATTATCTTTGTTCGAACGAAACCTGAATCTCATTCAAACAACCTTCATTTCGTTCGAACAACACTAAACTTCCAATATTATAACCAAGGCTCTAAAGTTAGTCAAATACAAATGCAAAAAAATTGTAGCCATCCAAATACAAGGTTTTACATGATATTATAACTTATATGGGAAAAATAATAAAATATTGGGAGAGGGTATTACATTCTTCCCTCCTTAGGAAGTTTCATCCCTGAAATTATTGACTCGTCAATTCTCAAGCTTATGGGGTTTACCAATTTCTAATCCAAGTCATAGGAATCCTCCAAGGCTAATTCATTAAAGTCCTCGAATGCGAAGAAAAAATCATGAGCTCATTTACGATTTTTCCACCCAAAGGTTCATTATGCAACATGATCTAACCCTCACATTCAAGATAGCCATCAAGTCACCCAACTATCCTCGAATCTGCACTAGCTCGATAATCATACTTTGTCAAGCCCTAAGATTATCTTTTCTATCATGAAGCACATTGTTGTATCTACTATGAAACACTCACTAATGATCAATACTCACCAAAGTGTAGACCACACACAATCAACACGTGATTTGTCATCACGAATCATCTCGGATCTTAGGATTACACACCTTCCTATTCACTTTTTTGGGATCATTCAAGCAACCTGACTTTGCTTAAGTTTGGTATTAGCCTCAAATTTTCTTGCATCAATAGGAAATACATTACTAAGTCATAATCCAACCATTTGACTAATTCCTTATTCAGGATTCTTAATGAACCTAGTGTCATTTTAGGCATCTAACAATGAAATGCACACCTGATTATTAGATAATACAGTCACCATGAAAAGCAACACTTAATGCTAAGTTTTCATCGAATTCTAACATTCTACGATATCTTCAAGTTATCAATCCGCTCTCTAAAACTAGAGACTTTAACTTCCATGACGGTAAAATACCGAAATGCTATTCTAGGAGAAACGAATGCTATGAGAAATGGTGTGGCTGAAATCAAAAACAATCATACACGGAACTTTGTGCAATAGCAATAATACCTCAGATATGGTACACACAGTTACTAGGCTTTATTAACCATGACCGGTCCACCCGCACTCTAATAGTCCCAATCACGCCATACCATGACAGGGTACCAATTCGAGATACAACATGTATAGACATATCAATCCTCAGTTATTGAAACCAAAAGGGATACATAAGAGTTAGTATGAATAATCAATCATTCTAAAGAAATCCTTCCTGTATGCGATAGACTAAGATTTATGAAAAGAGAACATATGCTACGTGCTTGAAGTGTTATAACTCATCCCGCATGTTCTCATTGGGTACTATAGTAGCCACATACCCTATCTTGAGTAACCAGTTGTGATGAATTGGATCTTAACCATTCATCCTCACAAGATGATAGAAATATACAAACTTTTCATTCTTTGGGATGTCAAATTCCAGACGTCCCTCAATAGGAGTAAGGCCCACCTCCTTATGCCCTCAACATACATGAACCATTATGGCTGACGAATGTCATTGGCCTCATCGACACCAACCTCGTCCATCGCATCAGCGACGACGTAGCCAAACTAATAAACCTAGATTATAGTCTTATTTTATTTTACAATACTCGTAACCAACGTTTTCTTCGACACTACCTGATTCGGTGAAACACTTACCTTATCACAACTCTCATCGTCACAAAGTTACTGTTGCCTATCCCAAAAGTTCAATTCAATTGATCCCACGTGATGACCAACTTCTCGTCATTAACTCCATAAGGGTAGTAATACCACTCGAACATATACCCTCGAGTCTAACAAGATGACCCAAGGTCTAAATGTTCCTCTACCAGTGTTATTCTAACATATATTATCGACTCAAGTCGATACCCTAACCATGCTTCGAAATCCTATTACATTTGCTATGTCCAGGGCCTAAACCATAACACCATTGACCCTAGTCTCTATTGCATTTCTTGGCACTTATCAAAATCTGATATGACCCTCTCTACGTCGGTCCCCTTAAGACCACGAGTATTATTCCTAATCATGACGTGAATCTCTAATTTACCCTTAGAAGATTGCACCAACAATCTACATTAAACTTTGGCAGCCTCACCCAAGGCTATATGAAGTGATTACTTTGAACCTAGTAGACAAACCAAGTGATTCACCAAAATTTTCACATTCTATCACTGAATACAACACTTTCCATAAAATTTAGCCTAACTTCTCCCCTAAGGACACAAAGTATACCCAAAAAATTTTCATCAAAGGCTATAGAATATTTCATCAACTATGATTTCCACAAAACGATTGTGCCTTATGATTTCCCAACATCCACTTCAACAATTGCTAGCCACTAACCCCAATTCTCTAACATGGTATTCATAGTCGTTAGACACCTTAAGGCGTCATAACAAGTTAAACTTTCATCCCAAGGATAATCCAAAGACCTTTGTACTACAACTAATGCTACGCACCATGCATTGGCACTATTGAGGATTTTGGTAGGATACAGGACGTTTTCTACAACAAGTACATATTTAGGTCAACACTACTAATGTCACTAAAGATCCTATTCATCAAATGTTGCATCATTCTTTCCAAAACTACCCCATAAGGGGATACCTAATGTTCACTCCCTTGTCACTTCAACTCATCATTGTTACACACGTGACACCCTTCCCATAATTGGTCTTCAACTCTAATCATGGCTTATGATATAAATTCCTCGGATAATAATCACTAAGACACTCACCCACAATGATAGATTCCTATCAACTAAAACTAGGTGCATATATTCCTAAGCATTGACCCATAAAATTTCACATGCTCATCGAATTATCCATCAATCATGTTATTACCCCAAGGATCAAATTTGGCTACTTATATGATCAACATTGATTACTAACAAATGCCACACCTAAGGATTATATGCATTTTAATCCCAAATTGTCATTGCTTAATAACCCTAATTGCCAATCTCCATAGGTGATTATACAGAACTTGTTCCACCAGCCCAATGGGCCTCATCTCACTCTATTAACATCCCAAAAGACTCTACTAGAGCACAAGCACCTCACACTAAAAACCATAGGGTAACTATTTTGACTTGTAAGAACACTTGTAAATTACTAACATGTCTAATCAGAAGCACGAAAATCATTAGTAACACCCAAATTTATCGTGTGCCACTAGGCACTAAATTACTTATCGTGCTAACCTCTTTGACTTCACCATCGGGGACATGAACTAAACCGTTTGTAATGCCCCATCCCGGATTTATGGGTTACTCGTGGTTAACCCAGTCCGATCCGAGCATTAGGTGTGCAGTGTAATGAAACAACCTATATAATGTTTCTAATACAGATTTATTCTATTTAACGTTTCACTTTTTTAGCATGCGATCCCAATTTCAAATTAAACTATGTGAGGAATCCGTGGGAAACATCCCCAGAATCCAAGCATACATCACTACCAACATAAAATAAAAGAGAGTACTTACTGGTGTAACGCTCTCAAAATATTGACCCGCATGCAACCTTTTGTCACAAAGATGAGGGTGTGAGCAGAATGCTCAGTGCGAAATATACAACAATGTAATATAGAATCGATCGATAGAAAGAAGACTCTAA
Source organism: Sambucus nigra (assembly GCA_949130495.1). Taxonomy (NCBI): domain Eukaryota; kingdom Viridiplantae; phylum Streptophyta; class Magnoliopsida; order Dipsacales; family Adoxaceae; genus Sambucus; species Sambucus nigra. Next base: position 185,433,602 of record OX422222.1, on the reverse strand, counting down.
CATATAATACTTATGTGCACATGTAACTAACTTATATATATATACATATATATACTTATTGCCTGAAACCGTTTTTATTTCCAAAAGCGTGATTTATCTAGATTAATTAACGTTAAGCTCATAAAGAACTCCTTATTTCTTAACTTGATATTCATCACTTTATTCAACACACACGATTAAATAATCAAAGAATACTCTTTATTTAATCGAAAACCATTTCTTTACCGAAATCACCCTTTTGCTTAAACCAATCCACATTAGTATTTTCATTACAAATCACCCCTTTCAACACACATGAACACCATGTTTGAAAATAATTATTCAGTTTTTCAAACCATTCATAACACGCCCTTGTGTTAATTATGGGTTAAACCTTCTTAGGTTTCTTAACTTACCCATTTAACCACTATACTTTACATTTCCTTTAGCTTATGGACATTAATCAATTTAGACTATCTTACCCATTTTAACCTTTATCGAAACATTTATTTATTCATTCAAGTTATGCTCTCTTAACACATTTTCACCACACAACCCATTTCTTAATATGTTCATTATTTCTTTATACTTTTCTCAAAATCTTCTAATTACCATGTACATTAATGGTCTCCACACCACCAGCAACGCCACCATATGCTCTGGACAGTGATTTGGGTCTCTCATCCAAGGGCTCCAGCCCCTCCATAGTCATCCCGATGTCGTACGAATTCCATTTTAATGTGTTTTAACATTTTACAAATGTACACATTATCCAACTTTTTCCACTTACCCAGCTAGAGCCAAAACTCGGGGTTTCCCCGAACTTGTGTTACACTTTGAAAAATCATCATTTCATATCCTTTACACTTTAGCCTTGATTGTATTGCACAATCATGTTCATTTATGACCAATTTGTGTAACACCATATCCAACATTATTATTTCATAAAAATGTTTCACTTTAAGTAAAATTACCATTTTACCCTTTCATTTCAAAACGGTTTTTTTCAATATCATAACTATTAATCTCCCCAAGACAAAACTAAGTTACACATACTAACTTCTCAATGTTTTAACCTATTAATACTAATTCAACACCTCTTCAAACCATTTTCAAAGTTAGGCATCTCTTTACTTTCTTCGTCAAGAACCCAAATTAGATTTCAAGACTAGCTTTATAAGAAAATTACCATTTACTTTTATTAACAGATGTAGTCTTAAAACCTTAAACTTATCACACTTTCAACCTTTTTCACAAAATTTAAAGACAAAAATTTATATTTTTATAATTTCATGTTTTAGGCCCAACAATCCTCCTTTTAACTTGTTTATGTGTTCATTATTAATTTAGTGCAAGTTTATATGCATGATAAGATGTACTTAACTCTAAAAAACCAATTACATGGGCCAAACATACAATTTGGTCTAGAAATTCATATTACTTGCAAATATACCATTTACAGGACTTGGAGACATTTTTATTTCTTCAAAGCGTAACAAATGTCCAGCTTTTATAAAATCAACCGTTTTGTAAGAAACATTGGAATGTTATTTTACCAAATGTTTTAGCAAGATAAAAGTCATTTCCAAACATTTGTTTCGACAAAATGTTTAACATCAACTTATTTGAAATATACCATTTTTTATAAAATCCCAAATCTATATTTCATGAAAACCTTAAAATATTCATTCTTACTTTACTCTCAACAAAATAACTTTTTTCTAGAAATTTTATTCTATAAAAATGTTTAATATCAATTTACTTGAAACCCATCATTCATTCAAATTCGTCCTACTATTATAATCTAACAACAAAGCTACTAATATGCAAATGGAGCCTCAATACTAAGAGTAGAGTTTTTCCACCTCAAATGAAGCTTCAACAATGTAAGGCATGAAATCTCTAAGAAAATGGCAACCTCCTAAGGTGGCCTTTGAGAGGTTTCCTAGCTCCACAAATCTTGCCTCCATGAGATCTCCATGAAAAAATATCCTTAAGCTCTATAAATCTTCCATCTTCATCTTCACCAACACCTCCAAAATTCTTAGATTATCTCAATAATGATGGAAATAGGTATATATGGTTCAAATATGATGGAATAGCTAGAAAATATTGTGATATAAGGTGGAAGGGTGGTGGTGGCATGGTCGTTTAAGGTGGAAATATGATGAAAATGGTGGGGGAGGACCACCCCATCAACTCTCTCTCTCTTTCTCTTATTCCAACTTCTGATAGCCCAAATGAACTTAAAGAACCCTTATAAATCCCTTTATGACTTCCAAATTCACCAGATCTCGACAACTCATGAATCCCAGCATCCACAATGTGACAACACATATGGACAAGCCAAATAATTAAAATCCGTGTAACCTCGTTCGAACGAGAATCGCCTTTCGTTCGAATGAGAATGCATTCTCATTCAAAATAGCCTTCAAATGACCTTGTAACGAACTTGTTCAGGTATGCAGTAGAGTGGAGTCTCGTTCAATCCTCGTTCCATCCCCACTTCGAACGAGTTAGCTTACTCGTCCTAATGACTTATATTTTTTCAAATGAAACATAAATCTCATTTGAACGAACCTCAATTCGTGCAAACAACTATTTCTAAAATTTCTCCAAACTGTACCCTGAACTTCCAATATTATCACCAAGGCTCTAAAGTCAGTCAAATACAAATGTAAACCTAATCATATCGATCTAAATCCTAAGGTTTCCATGTTATTGCAACTTATGCAAGAAATATTAGGGCGGGGTATTAAATGGTAACTGTGGATCATATAATCTTGGGAAAGGAATCAAACTTGGATTTGAGGCATTTAATAGTAAGACCGAATAGGAGGCCCACATAAGCAGATTAAAGAAAGATTTGTCCTTAGGTGATAATAACCTTGAAGATTATTATTATTCAAGACTCGTATTTGAATAAATATCTAGAGTATATAAATTCAGGGATAAAGGCATGTTGGCATACTTACAGGTCGCCTTCGACCTAATTACCATGTTCAAGTACATCCAAATCAAGTAGTTTTCCTGAGGAAAGAACGATCATACAAGCGCTCTAGTCACCATGGACTCCTCTATTGACTCTGACCTCGAGAAAATAGTTGAAGTAGAATACGTGGCCCAACCGAGTATTGTTAATATAAATACCATTAAAAAAAGTTCTCTCTATCCTAAAAGGATTCATATGGATGGATCTAATCACTACGTATTTATGAGAAGATACAATTCCTATCAATAAGAAGTAGTCCCACTTGATCAAAGTCAATGCTACTTGATTTACCTTTCCACCAAATCAAAGGTATATGGATAATCTTTCAATAGGCGATCCTTTAATGCTTATACCCCGATGACATCGATCAAGTTGTATATGAGTTTTATGAGGGGATGAGTGGAAGTCATAAAAGTTGGAAGATATCTAGCATTTAGGGCCATAAAAGAGGGGTACTAGAGGCCTTACATGCATATGGGAGTAACTTGATATGTAAGGTAGTGCAAGAATTATCAAGTATCATCACCTATGATACAACACCCATTCAACGACCTTATTCGTTCAACTAGTCTAGAACATTTTATGCCATGGGATTAAATATTGTTCCCTCTACCTATAACGCTCGATAATCAAATGTGTCTACTGGTAGGCACATATTACTTGACCAAATGGATAAAGTTGATCCTCTAGAGAACATCATGAACACCGTCATGGTCAGATCCATTTAGAGGATTATTGTGACCCATTTTGGCATGCTAAGGATGATCATCACGAATCATGGAACACAATTTGAGGGTAAACCATTCTAAGACTTTAACAACAACCATGACATCAAGAACCACTACAGTTCAGTGGCATATCCCTAAATAAATGGATAGGATGAGTCCCGTCAAAAGTGTTCTCAGCAGAATCTAGAAGAGATTAAAGAAATCCAAGGGTGCTTTGATGGATGAACTTTTCGATGTCCTCTTCGCATATCCAAAACCCCCCAGGAGGTTTACTATGGAAATAACCTTATCCTTGGTTTATGGAATGGATGGAAAAGTTCCATTGGAAGTAGGCTTCCTAACCATGATGAGAACCATTTTCGATTAAAGTATTAATTCACAAATAACAAGGACTAGGGTCGACTTGGCCAAGGAAACAAGGGAACATGCCTTGATAAAATATGCATCCCACTAATAACATTTGGCAAAGTAGTGTAAAAAATGATCCAATTCGATAAGGTTACAGGTTAGAGATTATGTGTTGAAAAAGGTGATCGATAACACGAGGTGTAAGAACTCGAGGCTCGTCTCCTTTTATGTTATCTCTTTTTGAAAGTAAATTTATTGGAGTTGCCAATACAATTTATTGTCGAATGTACTAGGACTGGGTTATGAATTGGGAAGGTGTTAGGAACCCTCTCCTCCCTTTTCGTGCTAAATGTAGATATAAAGTATATGTGGTAGCATGTTATTATGTAAACGAAACAATAAAGTGAAAATATTTAGTATGTACCTAGACTATAAAGTGCCATGTCGGATATGTATGTATATTCTATTATAAAAAGGATAAATGTATACAAAGTTGAATCCCAGTGAGCCTACATACTCACACAGGGCCATTCAAAGTCAACATAGTTTGTGAACAACCAAGAGAGATTTTACCTCATATTGAGTCTCGATGTGAGATATATTGTCTTTCCTTGATTGTTTGAGATGTTTTAAGAGTGATATAGTCAGAATGGAAAATGTGTATGATTTGGTTCACTCGTAAGATCACTCAATGATGAAGAATGACCAAACTTCCAACATTAAGAATAAAATAGTAGGCAGAACCCCCAAGATCTAGTGATCCTATACCCTACATGAAGATATTTCATGATTATAAATATTTTATGCTTTTTTAATAAAGAAAAATGGTTGAATATGTACAAGATTTGACTTGAGTTTTAGAGATCGAGCGTCTCTAATAAGCCTACATATCCACCATAGGCAGAATCAAAGTCAACGTATTTCCTCAATGACCTTAGAGAAAGACCAGGATTTACTTGACAAAGATACACAAATAAAGTAACTTGAAGGTGCTGTTGGAGCACAACACCACTCTTTTTTCTCAAAACATCAAAATAAAAGACTTACATTATGTACCTGTAGTACCCTATACTATCGATGCATAATTTATTTATAGAAATAAATTATGTGTTGTTGTTGTGACATGTGAATTATAGAAATTAAGTATCTTTGTTTGTTGTGACATGTGATGTCACTATTTATAATTATATGTTTTATATTATTCATATTGTAAAATAGAATTTAATATGCCATAATTCGTTAATAAATATTTAACATGCGATAATTCATTAACAAATAGTTAGACTCATACCGGATAAAATTAGGTTGTCTATTATCATATCATGAGATTGACTTTGAGAAATTAAAGGCGTGTTGTTGTTGTCCAATGTTCGTTTGGGCTTAGTATGTTGGAATCTAAGCCCATTGGGTTGGTACATAACTTGGGTTAAGTTTTAGATTATTTAAAAGGTTATTTGGACTAATTAGGTTGGGACTTAGGCTGGTCCCTAGGCCAATTTCATGGGAAGTAGGTTTGTAAGGTTAGAAGACTAAACCTAAATCACATTTGGAGCATGGTAAAAACTTTAAGATGCTAAGGGAAGAGGAGAAAATTAAGGGGAATGAGAGAATTTTGGTGATTTGAGGCTTAAATTCTCACATTTTGCCTAAGGCAAGTTATTCTAGAATTTGATTTTAATTGATTTTGTAATATTTCTACTCATTGAATTATAAACACAATCGAATTCAAAATTTGATTTATATTCAGCTAATTCATAATTTTTGTAGTTTATATTGAGAATTTAACCTTAATTGTATGTATACACTTGAGTAGAGTAACATAGATACCCTTGAATTATAACTTGAATCTATGAAAATTGATTAGATTAATATAAATGTATATTAGATTAGGTGATTTATGAAAAACAATAAGTAATTTCACACTTAAGTAAATTTTGGAAAAGGGATTGTTAATTTAGGTTCATACGCAGTTAAATTTTTATCATAAATGGTTAAATATCATAACAAGGTGTTTTTTAAGTGTTAGAACCTGGGAAAAAGTCATCCATGGTGAATTACGGGTGGTAGGTTTGTATTTTAGGGCTAAAAGTTTTAGAAAACATAAGTCGAAAAATATGGTTTACGGAGTCCGTGCACACGACTCATTATTACCGAGGGAACGAAATTCTTATGCACAGATATGATTTAATCCATTATCATGGTTAGAAGAAATGGAATTGTAGAATTTTGAATAATAAACGTGTGGGCGCTGGCTTCATATTTTTGGATTTTTGTTGAATTTATTATGAATATTTTATTGATAGTGCACAAGGCTAAAATTCTAAGCTAGTGATTTGGGTTTGGACATTGTGTTATGTTTATTTGGTTAGGGTTTCTAATGGGGGAGTTGTCTTGGGGTTACAATTTAAGATGTAGGGTATTAGTTTGAGAATATATGGGAGTTATATATTATTATGGAGGACCTTGGGTATAGGAATGAGTATGTAGATTAATTATGAAATAAATAAATAGCTTGTGATTCTATAGATCACCTAATAGTTTAGAATGTATTAATAAACCATTAAGTAAGGTAGTAATTATATTATGATAATTATAGCAAAGGCTAGGTGTATGAGAGCCTTAGACTTAGAGAGCATTGGAAGACTGGCCTAGTGTCATATATAACGATTTTTGTTAACATGCATATTAGCTAAGAATAATTAAAGACTTTATGTGTAACCCCTACGCTTGGGGTTTATATTTATTTGTTTGGCCAGATTGAGTTGGAACATGCTTATTTACTTGCCTTGTGTATTATATAAAACATATAGAGTGTGAGTTCTAGAGAGATACTTACAAAAGGGGATATCCTTATGGGATATGATTGATGACGATTACGTTGGCACCGTAATGTGAAGGATGAGTTTTACCTTATTTATTTTAACTTGGACACTATGTGCTAAAATTCCCGTTGTGTCTTGCGGAGATATACATGGGATGATTATTTCATTTAGCTTTTGGGTATTTGGATATATGTTATGAAGGCATAGTCATTATCCCTAGTAGATAATTTTATGGTTATGGGTGCGGGACAACCCATAACTATGCCTAATATGCGCGAGCGATCCCCGAACGCGGTAGGGAGTAGGATTCGTTATGTGGTGGCTAATGAGTAGCCCATGTATGATGTACGTGGTATGAACTGTACTTTCATGTGGATGTTGGATGCAGATATTATCTTTATCCTATTATATGGGATTATATGTTGCGGTACTAGAGAGAGGTGTGTTGGTTTATGTATCATATGAGGAATTTAAACATATATACTTAAACACTTGAGATGTTTATTGTAGAGTTTTTTTTAATCCACTAGTTATATTCAAAGGATGTGAATAATACTTAATCAAGGGATCACTTCGCCTTGGGATTAAACGCAAGAGATATTTAGGGTTATTTGGGTTAGGATAAACTTAAGAAAACCAAAAAAAATGAGAGGAATATGCATCGTGATATTGTATCCCAAATTAAATTATAATTACTCTACTTAGACATGATGTTATATTATTGTTATATAAGTTTTTATAGGTCCTAGGATATTGTTACTGTAGTAGGCATAGGTTGATTTTATTGGAGTTATATATATCAGAGGTTGTATTGTCTCAATTAATAGTTCTTTGCTTCTTTATATTACTTTTACCAGTCTTACTTTTTTCATTTATGCTTAGAATATTACCAAATGTTTTTTATTCTTGTGATTTTTGTATTAGACCTGATCAATCTATTTATGAATTTTATGGTGTATCACAGGTGGTATCAAATAATCCTAAGTTCTAATGTCCTTGTTTAGTAACTGCTTTCGTCGCGTTATCACATTGCATTCTCTGATTACTTTAGAGATTTATCGTTTAGGACATGTACTCTGTATAATGATGCCTGCTTAAGGGGTTTTAAGTCAATGTTTCAAATGAATGATTCGAATCGACCAATGTGTATTCAGAGGGTTCCTTATTTGGATTTCATGCATGAAGTCACTTACGATCGAGAATTAGGGGCCATTGAATGTCAGATCTTTAGTGTGTGCTTAGCTTATGGTTAGAGAGGAAATACTTCCACTCACTATCTGTAACATCTTTGGGAGTAAGTTTCTGAAGGCCTTATTTGGATGACCTCGTGGTAGCCAGTATGGGGAAAATTTCAACTATCTTTTCTTCCATTGATATAGATTGACACGGAGGCGATGAAGAATGGTCACATTATCCACTTCAATGCGAGAAGATTATGTTTTAAGTTGGAATAAAAATTACGTGAAGGGTTTACCTAGTTCTATTTGGTAACCAGTTCTTCATCACATGCTGAGATGGTAGGAGTTACCTTCCTACATTAGTAGGGTAACCACAATTATATAAATGATAGACTTTCTAATATTTTAAGAACCAAGGTCAAAGTAGGCCCAATGACTAGATACGGTGTATTGTTAACCCCATGTAGGGAAGAACACACCAACAAAAGGAACTGCATATGAGGTGAAGAACCCAAGAACAAAGAGAATTATGACCAGTAGGGTCATGACTAATGCGAATAAGGTCAGCGCGATAAGTTTAGATGAAACGATCATAAAGGGAAGATTAATAGGGTCACCAGTAGGGACTCTGCTTCGATAGTTCCTTTAGAGGGAGATCTTACGCTTGTGGCAAGTGAGGTTGCTTAATTATTAGATGACTTAAGGGTCATTAGTCTTTTAGGGTACCATCAGGGGATAGTTGTAAGTATGTTTATGACTCACGTGCATGAGTTTTATTTAGACATCAAGGAATATTCGTTCTTTATTACTAATTTGTTTACTACGATTATGATATATATAGATTATATGACCAAAATTTATTTTTATATTTATATGCCACTAGGTAGTGGGTTTCTTTACACAATGATCATAAAGACGTGGTAGTTGTTAGGTCGGATTAATTTTCAACCTCTTTATTGATTTTGATATACGAGATATTGTTGTATTATCAGTGAGATTGTTTCTATAACCATGCTTTACTCTTACAGAGATGATCTGGGGTAGGTTGTCATGATTGCCATTTTTGGGTAAGGAATGTTTCTTATAGTTATGCTTAGGCTAGGGAGAGGGTCTAACACACTTTTTTCTATGTACAGATAAGAGCACATTTGAGGAGATTATGGTTTTATAGAGATATTATCAATAGTTCACAATCCTTCCAGTTTTTAGTTGGAGAAGTGTCGAGTCATCACTCATATAAAACATTAGTTATAGGCTTCGAGTGTCACTAGCATTGGGTCATTGCGAGGGCATCTTATTAAGTTGAGTCTATTAGAGATGTAGAGTGTCGTGGGAGAAAACATCGTAACTTTTGGGCCAAGTCATTTTTTAGAGAAGACATTACTATAGGAGAAGCTAAAGATGAACATTTCACTGAGTTTGTGTGTGGACCATCTAAAATTGGGTAAGGCCATGAGATGGGATGAGAATTCATTGTTGTGTATCAAAGACCTGTTGGAACAGTTGAGGAAAGTGATTTCTTTTTATGCACAAATTACCACAAGAGATAGAATCAGGTGGAGAATATTCAAAAGATAGCTTTCTGACTTGATATAGAGAGGGAGCGTCATTAGTAAATTTTGACCACAAGAAAGAGTAGTTCATTTTTATCGGTGATAATATCTTATCGAAGAGGGAGTGGTTGCCATTACACTAAAATTATTGTTAGGGGTGGTTCAGGAACACGCATTGAATTTTCTACCGGGAGATGGTATTCAACCCATAATTGGGAGTATTTCCCTTTCTTCGATTCATGATAGGAGAGATTTCTCTAAGGGATATTATTTATGCCGAAGGGTACCAAGCTACGATAGATAGTTTAGACCAAAGATCATGTTTGGTGATTCACTTTACTATACTACCCCGTATTTTTAATGATTTTTAAATATGAGATTAATTAATTTAACACGTGAAATTATTGATAATTAATATGGATTAAAATAAATATTAACTAACAACATATGGGTTAGAATTTATTAATTTGAATTATATTAAATATTACTGAGTGAATGAAGTATTATGTGATTATGAATTATAGAGATTGTCGTAAGTAAAATATACGATAATTATGGAAATTGAGTCAGGACGCGCGTGTATGTCGTTTCGAGACTAATTTAATGAGATGTAAAGTAAATTATTTTCAAATTTTCCATATAGTCATTTGGAGTGTGCCAAAGTGTATGGAAGGGTTGGGATAGTCAGAAAAGTCTACTCGGGGGTTTAAGTTGGGTCCCGAGGCATTTTTAGGCTAACCCGACATCCCGAAAGGGTATTATGGTCATGTGTAATTTAGGTGAATAGTAACCTACGAATTTTGATAAGTTTATATATTGGTTGTTTGGGAGAAGTGAGGTCTAGTATTCTCAAACTCAAAGGAAGAGTCACAGTTGGAGCGGGACAACCAAAAGCCAAGAGTCTAGGCCAAGAAACATCGTCGTGAGCCACCACCGTCACCGGATTATTGATCGAAAAAGGTGAAACAAAATCCCAATGTTCTTCTTCAAAGGATCAGACCTACAAATCACAGGGAATTGTTTAATTTTCGAACTTGTGAATTGATATATCATCCATGTTAGATTCGGATTGATTTTCTGAAAATTATGAAATTTTGAATTGGAGATTTGAGATACATTTTTTGTTCATATGGAGAATTGATGTGGCAAATGATCCCTAAGTTATATAGGTTATTCATGATTATATTTATCACGAAATTATGTTAATAATTGATGATCAAATCAGGGTTCTTAGTATAGTTATTGAATAAGTTGATGAACAAGGGTTTCCATGAAATTATCTTGATTAAATCCATATACTTGTTGATCCTTGATGTTAATTGTGATTCTTGAACATTAGAATTCATGTAATTATGTTACCATCACATCTATATGCATAATTGGGAGTATAGGATGTTAGAATGATGATTTTGATGATGAATATTCAGTAAACCCGTAAGAACAAATTTTACAGATTTTTTAAACGAGTAGAGGCGAATCGATTCAGACAAGGAAGAATCGATTCGACTGCCCAGTTTTGGCCAAAATTTCCTTTTTGTTTAGAATCTTTTGGGTAACATTCGGGATTAAAAAATGGGACATAATTTTTAAACAAAATGGGAATATAATGGGACACTAGTAGGCCTAGATGGAGTTTTGAACTTGGGCCCGAGAGAAGGAATTAAGGGTTAAACTTAAATAGTATTAGTCAGGGAAAATACTTACTTTAGAGGAGAATTTGAGACTTGGAGATTTTAGATAAATTATTACTTAGACCAGTAGGGTATAGGGACTTTACCTACCTTTATGATGTGTAAATGTAAGGCTACCCTTCGAGAGATGAGAAATGCTCGGGAGCATTTGATAATGAATAAAGTTATAAATACGTAGATTATTCAGGATAACAATATACTACGTATGGAACATATGAAATAAATTTATAGTTGGTGTGAATACCTATTGCATGTTTGATTATGTGTATGACATACCTACGCTACTTGATATGACGTGAGGTATTTTTGAAAGGGGGAAGTCTTATCCTGAGGAGACCATTGGGGGGATTTTAGATTTGGTACCTGTGAGCATAGAACCTAGGTACAGGCTATTTGAAAGAATAATAGTGTTGACGGACATATGGGTACGTAGGTATGGGCGTAGCCCATATATTTGGAACTATGTTCTCCTCTAATAAGTGTGATTTGTATTTATGGTTCATGGGAGATTTACAAATTGGTTGTCCTTATTTGAGTACAAGATGTACCTGGACTAGATAGCAGAGTATGCGTTGCATAGTAGCTGAGTGTCAAGGTGTTTTATTAGTATATATATATATATATATATATATATATATATATATATATATATATATATATATATATAATTGTGATATTTACTAGTGTGAATACTAGTAAATAAAATAGATAGTAAAATCTAATTTAACTTAAGTATGTGAACACTTAAAGCTAAGTGTGAGAAACTCTCATTCTAGATAAAAGATGTGAAAATTTTCATTAACATATACGTGGGATATATGGGTGGTTGTTATGAATTAATTGAGTTGAAGATTAATGTAGTTTAACTATTCGATGCGATGATAATGTCTAGAATGAATTAATAGTAAGTTAGGCGTGAACACTAGTTAAGAGGTGAGAATTGTGAAGAGAGGGGTCGTATAACTAACATGTATGTGATATCAATTTGGTAAGCAATTTAAATTACTTACTAAAATATTTTAAACTTTTTTACACTCGGGCTCTAACTCGTTTCTTGCCAAATCTCTTTTCTCTTATACAATCTATTTTAGGTGTCCACCCATAGGGATACCATGCTTAGAGTGTTGAATTTTTTTGACGTGCTGCAGCTATTGTGGGAGTTGAAGGGTCTAATGATTAGATGTCTCCACTTCTCTAAAATTTAGTTCATGATTGCATCATTTACTTTGGAGAACATGTTGCTCTTTTCCAATTATAATTCAGAGAGATATTGTGTACTATCATTTCAGTTTGATGGCATTTTATGTTGTTATGGTCTGTTGGATTTGAGATTAGTATTGACAGGATTTATTCCAATTTTATTTAGTTGGAATATGGTTTGGTATTATTTTATTCATGTGAATGGTGAATATGTTAATATATTTTAATTAATGTTAAAAAAATATTTTACGCTAGTTTAATTATTTACTAGGTGATTTAAATAAGGAAAATGTTTTTCGACAATGATGCTAAGAATGAACCGACATAATATTCCGTTTTAAATTTAATAAAGGACTGATCACCCGGTATTTAATTGGGTGGTGTGTCCCAGGTGCTATCAGAGCATCAGGTTCTAGAGTCTTTTAGGATTTGTACGGTTTATTATACTTTCAACCTTGCGTTCTTTGATATAGATCCCTATGAATAGGATTGCTGCATTCATACTGATATGTTTATGTCTTCTTCTATTTGAGATTTAATAACTATGGACTTATAAATTTTGCCTCCTTTCAGATGCCTTCCAGACGTGCAGCGATGACCAGAAATGCCTAGACGTGCCATAGCCAGCATAGGCTCAAGGTACACTAAATGCTACCAATGTCGCTGCCATAGTTGCTTAGGTAGTTAATACGGCACTTAATATTGTTGCACAGCAGGCACCACCACAGCCTCGGGTAGTGGAGCCAACACCTTGTGACGCAACTTCAAATATGTCTCTAGGGCATTCTAATTACATTTCGAGATCAAACCGATCACGTAAGTAATAAACCCGGTAAGACAGGGTCGAATCCTCAGGGAAATAGGATGCAGAACGTGACAACGATAGGTAAGCTGACTAATCCTAAAGTTTACTCTAGAAAAAGAACGAAAAAGGTGATGATTAGGAGATAGATTTGTATTAACTAAATGTAAACTAAATTAAATTTACTAACTAAATTATGTGAGCGAAATTAAAACTATTGGAATTGATTAAATATGAATGATGAAAAACAACTTGGAATACACTCCCTGAACCCTAGTATGTTTACCTTATACAAAACTTGTTGTGAATTAGATAATTGATTAAACCCAGTCTTTATTAATCTCAAACATTACATATATGAGGGTATTAGCCCGCATAAGAGTAAGAATAAAGTGGTGTCAAAATGCCTAACACATGCATCACATTCTTTAACACCCAGGTTACCTAGGGCCAATGAGGTTAAAAGTCATACGATGGTTATGATCAGTACACAAAACAATTCAATCATTGTTTAATTCCAAGAACTATTTTTTTATTCGTGTAAACGACATCGGGTTGGGTTCATGCATCCCAAGCCCTAAAAAATCTAGCCTAACATAGTGTAATTAATTAAAACTATGTATTCTACTATTCATGAAATTAAAACCATCATGAAATTATACCTAGCTAAGAAAGAGAATTTAAGAACTTCTGGAAGTAAACAAATCATGCACTAATTAATAAATTTAAACAATAAAGAAGAATAAGAAATAAACTTTACTGCATAAAATCTGAATTGAAAATCAGAGAGTTATAAACTTTAGCTCTTATGGTTCTTGACTACTTTCTCTCTCTAAAACTATCCTAAAAGAAACTCAAATTTTACTCTAAAAATACCTTCTGAAGTCAGGGAATACATTGGAAGAAAAATACTACAATTTTTACAAGAGTTTGATCCAAGCATAACTCTAATTTAGAAGGAAAAGAATTCTAAAATTCGTTTGTCTAACCGATACGGTCTAGGGGTATCAGCTCAATTTGCCTTTTACAAAAGATTTTGCACTATCAGACGGGTTCTCTTTTTAGCATCATCGATTCAGTTTGACATTTAGAGAAAGTTTTCACAGCACTAGACCGGTTCTTTTTCCTCTCCATCAGTTCGGTTTGGTTTACGCATAACATCTTTCTTCCTTGTGATTTTATCTCAACTTGGAAGCTTCATAACATTTGATCCGAGAGTCAGATTTGGATGACGTTTCTTCCTCTATGCTTGTAGACTCGAGGTATTCAACTTTTCTTGAGGCTTATCTTTCGAATTCCGGTTTTCTTCTTTTCTCTTCATTCTTTCATTCAGTTTCTTTCTTTCTTTGCGTGCATTAAATTCCTGCAAAATCAATGAGAAATAGATGAAAATTGGTGTACTCATTATAAAATGTCAATAGCAATGATATGAGATTAATGAACTCAATATATATCACACAAAACGATAAAAGCCTCTAAATTAAGGGGATAAATATGAAGAATTTATACCTAATCAAACCCCCCAACTTAGAACTTTGATCATCTCGACCAATAAAAAAGAATCGAAAGAAGGTCAAACTCTTATCAAACGTATTCTTTTTGCGATTGCATTTAGCGTATGCAACAAGCCTTTAAATCCCTAGGTTACTCTAGTAGGACGAGTGGTGTCTCATAAGGGTTTGTCGTGAAAATACCCACAAAATTAATTTTCGAATCAAAGAAATTTCAAAGTACCTAAAAACTGTACAATTTAACCCACACTAAAAATAGTCACCATAAATTTATATTCATAAGTCTCAATTTGTGGTGTGTGTGCGAAGCCGAGAATTTAACTGCTAATTTCCACGGATTGATCCTTACGTTTCTTTTTGAAAATTTTCTTTGACTTCAAAATCTCACGGGATTCCCTCACAAACGAATCACTCAAATTGTGGTTATTTCCACTCTGTATGCGTGATTTAAAAGAGTAAATTCATTGGAACACGAATTCACGTGCACAATTTTGAAAAACAAAAAAATTATGGTGATCCGATATCTTCATCGAAATATGGTTATTGTAAAACGATAAACATCATATCTTATTCACACCAATTGATCTCTCTTATTATCTTTTTGTGTCTTAGCTCTCCACGCGGTAATTAATTTCGGTATTCAGACTCAATTAGGAATTTTTCAGGTTTAAGGTGTATTGGGTGACATTGGGAATGGTTGGAAAATTCAAAATTGGAAAATCTTCTTATGATGTCAGTTAGTGCATTTTTGTACTTTTTCTCATTTTTCTCTTTTTTTCTCTTTTTTTTCATATTTATTTTTTTGCTATTTTTGTTGATAATTTCTCTATTTTTTTCTTGACCCGAATGTTCAATTTTCACAAATCCGAGTAATTGGTTTTTTGGGGTTACCAAATGAAAAGGAAAATTTTATTCGGCTCAATTTGGGTTGCAACGGAAAAAATAATCACAAATTTTTACGACTAATATTTTTGGGTAACAAACAAGGCCCTACTTCATTGTCCAAATTTCTAATTGTTTTAGCATAAGTGTCACAAGATTAATTTAGTTTAGAGATGTGTTAGCACGCTTTTCGAGACACATCTCACACATTTTCCATAACCGATCAAAACAAATGAATATAGATCTTCAACGAACTTTTAAACATTGAATTGAACTTTAAGTTAAAGATTAACTCGAATTAATTTTAAAACTCACAAAAATTGATGGGCTCGAAATCTCACCGGGTTGATTAATCTCCACACTTAGTCGTAAAGTCGTCAATTTTCTTTCGATTTCCATCTCTTGGTGAATTTCGACTTCATGTATTTGGATTTTCACAAATTTCAGACTTCAAACAATTTTTTTTTTGATATTTTTAAATAATTTAAATTCCAATTTTATTTATTTTAAAGAAAAATATTTTTGGCTTTTTCGAAAATTTTCAATTTTTTTGGAATTTTTTGAAATTTTCTATTTTTTTTATTTTTTAGGCATTTTTGGACTTTGTGAAGTTTTTAAAGCGCATGCCCCCCCCCCCCCCCCCACACACACACAACATAGACTTTTGCAAAGTCCCTATACAAAAGAACTAAAATCTAAAATAAAGAGAGAACGCGTGAAAAATGAACAAAGGAAAAAATGCAACAGTGTATAATAACAACCAAGTACAAGAAATGAAAGGATAGAAAATACATAGCTTTTCATCGAGCAAAAAAATTACAAGCAATTAATTACTCAAGAGTTGAAGATCTACATAATACAAACAACCATACAAACATCAGGCTACTGAGGGGGTGGGTTTGATGAACCGAGGGCATTCGGGGTCATATGGGTCATCAAAGTATGTCGGCGGTGGCACACTCATATGAAATCGATAAAGATTATCTTGGAGTCAATGAAGAATGATGGTATAATGCATGTACACTTGACGGTGCTCTTGGCGGTCGGCACGGTATTCATTGATAAACCTCTCAAATCGTGTTTCCAGCGCAGAAATGCGACTATCGAGATCCGCACTTGCCGTCTCATAATCATAATCGACCGCTTCATCATAGTTTTATTTCGCACCCTCAGCCATATCAATTTCCTCGACTTATTCCTCATCCTCTACCTCTTCCTCGTCATCGTCATCATCATCGTTATCATCATCATCATCATCTACCCCACTGATCTTATAGCTTCCTGTTGTTTTTCACTCCAGGTGCGAGATTATTTCCCAATGGTCTTGGAGAGGTGGGGAAATGCTCAGGGTGGATCAATACCGGCATCAGAAAGGATTGAGGTGATGAGGCGGAGATATGGGAGAGGGGCCTTATCCTTTTGATCCAAGGTCGCATAAAGGATATCGCGTAGAATGTGCAACCATGGTGGATGGTAGTGTTGGTGTCAAAGAGGTGGTAGACGAGTGTGGCTTGGCAAGGGTGCATCGCCAAATCATTTGAAGCTTGCAGTAGGTTGGCGCAGATAATCTAGAAGATGATGCGGGCCTTATCATAAAGCCTCCCACCAGAAAATTTTCCCGAACCCAATTTTTGTCTGGGGCAAGACGGGAGATGCGAGTACTTTTGGGAACAGGGGCAATGTTAGTTGGGTAGTTAAACTAGTCCGGGTTTGGAACCCCCTAGGGATAATCTTCCAGGACAAAATTTCCACGGATAAGGGCATGGGAGTGGCGTTGACAAAATCTTGGGCTTCAAACTCCCCCGTGCGAACGAGAAAGACATAAAAAGACCATACTTCATCATCCCATACCACATCATGTGGCTCATTGAAAAACTGGTATAACCCCCTCGAAAGAATAAGGCTCATGACAGAGGCAGGTAGTTCATTCCAGCGAGGGGTGTGATAACTCTGAGTTTAATTAATTGCTGAAATGAGATTCAATCTTAATAACTCGTCAACCCATGTAACTATTTTATATCAACTAACTCTAGGTGAGGGATATCCGACACAACCTATAGTTTTTATTCGCTTTGTTAATTTTAGTTTAAATGCACTCGCCTAGTTTAATCTTTTCCTTTATTTATCTTTTGTTTTGTTAGCAATTATCTTTTACACTTTTATTTTAGGGGTGTAGTCATAGTTTAGGTTTTTTTTATAGAGTTGGTGAGCCGAATATAATAAATGACCGGTGTCGGTAACGTGACACCGCGGCCAAAACCTTGTCTATCAAATGGCGCAATTGTCGGGGATGAGTTTATTTTAGAAAATATTTGATTAGTATTTCATAATATTTTTTTCTGTTTTTATTTTTGCCTAACATTTTTGTAGGATTTTTACATTTGAGCGCCAAGAACCGCTTGAATTTTTCGCGCACGCATCACTTTGTGGAATTTGCCACTTTGAGCCATTTTTGGGGGTAAGCATGTATTATTCCAATAATTTCGATAATCATTATGATAATTCTCAAAATCCCCCTACCCCTTTGACTTTTGGTCAATACCTAGAGTCCCAAAAAAATGCAAATTCAAAAATGACTCTGGGCGAACATTACAAAAGTCTAGCTTTGGAGTGCATGTATTTTGAGGAGGATGATAACAATTTTGGGCCTCTAATTCCTTATAATAGGAATTTTGAAACAAATTGCAATAGCTTTTAAAATTCTAATAATAATGAGTTTGAGTATAGTTCCGATAATAATTTTCAAACTTCGCATTTCTAAGAATCCACACCTCGGCTTATGACTTTCGACGAGGGTTTGCTCATTCTTGAGAATTAGAGGTATGAAGAATGTTATCGGGAAGAAAATCTTTTGTGGGAACATGAATTGGATTTATTATTTGAATCCGACGACCATTTTTCTTTCGAAACTTTTGAAGTCGAGGAATGTTTTGAACCAAATGAGGATTTTATGCCTACTTTGGAACAAACCATTCTTAACTTGGCCCATGGTTTAATAGTTAATGAAAGTGAGGATGAAATGGATGTAGTATCTATTTGCAATGAAATGATTTCATCTTTGGATCCTAAAGAATAAAGTTTCATTAAAAATGATCCTATCTCCTTTGAAATTCCAACTTTGAGTGATGATAACTCATCTCTTGAGTTTGAATTTCTTTCCTCCCCCTTTTCATTCTCCGTTATCACACCGTCACAAGTACCCGATGAATCGGAACTGAACTTTAAAACGTTTAACCCATTCACCGATGAGGAGTACTTACTCGAGTTACTTTCCATAAAATTCCTTGCCCCCCGCCATTCCAATTTTAAAATACTTGGGAGATGATTCAATTTTTCATGGCCCCCATGTGTATTTGTCACCCATCTTATCCAAATCCCCCATCCCCCCGTCAAAAATTTTAATCGGGGATGGTTCATTTCTTGCGCTTTACACATGACTTCCATTGTTCAAACGAAATTATTATTTTCTTGGAGGCATGCATGAGTTAGAGGGTCCGCCATGGATCATTCAAAGTCAAATCATTTTCGTGGTGAATCCTGTAGGGGGAGCTTGAAGGTAATTTTGAGATTAGAGATAATCCTCCCATTAACAACAGTATTTGTGATTAAGGCAGCGGTGCAGCTCAATAAGGAAGCGATGTATCCCAAAGCGATGCAACTCAACAAGGCAACTCAAGCGAGGTAGGTCAGCATGGCAGCCCGGAGGGATCTTCCAGCGAAGAAACTGACCGAAAGATCTCACCCTGTAGTTCCATTATTTTACTTAGCCGTGTTGTATCTCTTTATTTATATTGACCATGAGTTGTAACGATTATAATGATTTTTAGTAAGGTCGAACGGTACACGCGAGAGACCAGGCACGGCAGGAACTTAGAGAGATTTCATGCTCTATCGAACGACCTCGCTGTGGGAACTTCAAAGGGACTTGGTTTGGAGGATTGAGAAGTGAGGCACCGTTGGGGATTGTGTTTACCATCTTAGACACTCCTGGTAAAACACAAAAATACTTTGACCGTGGAACCTTGAGCGGAGCATCCTTGAGTCCCATAGGGCGTGAACTTGTGAACCAAACAACCCTTTACTTAATGTTGGATATACTTTATATGATTCCACTAGCCATCTAGGCAATATTAAATTTGTACTTGAGTAAACCACCATGGTATTTGGGGCTGTCAGAAAGTTGGTGAGCCACCTCTGTGACGACAACCACCTCACACATAGTGGATAGGCAAAAGGCATGTCTTGGCATTTAATAGTGATGACGTGAAGATCGGGCATTTAACGTTTGTGACCTAAAGTATGAGGGATGTCTTTCACAGTAATTAATGACTGAGTTATCTTGGGGGTGGTGTGGGGGATATTTAAGGGCCCCAACCACCTTTGAGGAATGGATGTTCTTTTTTAGAGTTCAGAAGTTTTTACTAGAGAGAATATATACATCAGAGAGAGAGTTTACTCACCCACCATTGTCATTTATTATGAAGATTTTAATAATTGATATAGATCTTTGAGGGTGGTTGGGGTGTTTGGCTGTCAGTCAAGGTGTGTCTAGGGTGATCACTTTTCTCTCTCTTATAACAAGTTACTTCTGAGTTTATTTATTATTTTTGTTGAGTTATACACGAGAGTTATTGCAAGTTCAAACTGAGTTTATCTCTATAGATTTGGGATTCTGGGTTTTACTTAGTCAGAGGTGTCTTCTTGATTAACTTCCCATTACCATACTCAAAAAAAGGGTTACGCATCCTTTTATTTAAACTACCCTCTTACATTTGGCAACTCTGATGGGGAGGTATTCTTCTAAGCAAGGGGTATTGTGCGGGATAATGTTAATCGAAGACTTAACTTTGATGATATTTAACATAATGAAGAATAGGTGACGAGAGAGCTGGAGGCTTCGAGAGTCGGAGCCCCTCGAGTGGCGGTACCTCCAGTTCAAATGATGACAGGCGTTCCAGGGGTAACACAAGCTTCCACGAGCATTGGGTTGGGACCAGCCCAAGTGTCACTCCTCATGAATAAATTTTATAATTTTTTGCAAACTCCCGTAGCTTCAACGGTGTTGGGGGGATTTGAATCCAACTCCTTCGTAACACCAGGGGTATCCCAAATGGCCCCACTAAGCACATTTCTAACAAGAACTACCCCAGCATGCATACCCCTTGTTGTGATTCCAGCAGGGGGAACCCCAGGAGTAGCAAGTGTTCTAACTATGGTGATTACTTTGGGTACAACGAGCATCACATCTATGGTCCCTATGGTTGTTCCTTCAACGGTATCAACTATGGAGGAGATGAGGAAAGAGAAGCAGAAGAAGATACTGAAATTCATGCAAGCTTCCTCGTAATCTGATCGTGAGGTAACTTCGGTTTATGATAACTTTTGGATGCCTTACCCTCAAGTGTATAAGGATGACCCTTATCCAAAAGATTATATTCCTCCTATCTTTGAAAAGTACACAAGAAAGGGAGGGAACTGGAAGAAGCACATTAAACTCTTCGTAAAACATTTAGGGGTGCACTACAACAATAAAAAACTTAGGTTGAGGGAGTTTTCCAAATTCTTAACCGATAAGTCATATACCTGGTATTCTCACATAACTCCTAAGAGTGTTTCCATATAGGAGGAGATGCACGTCTTGTTCTTCCAAAAGTTATTTTTGGAAGAAGATGAGTTCACCTTGACCCAATTGGGGAGAGAGAAGAAACAAGCAGGGGAAGATGTGGTGGCGTACGTCCGAAGGTTAAGGTAAAGGTCCCTCGACGTGAGAGTGGAAGCCAAAGTGTCCAAACTACTGTAGATCTCTGCGGAAGGACTTCTTCTTGAGTACATCTGACATCTTATTAATGAGATGCGCGAGGGGACTTTTGCAGCATTCCTAAAAGCAGCAAGGAATATCTTATTAGTGGTATGATAAAACCTAGTGGTGGTGCCCATGATGTTTAGGCAACCGATACAACTTGTGGGAGGGAGGTATCAGTCACCACGGGTGGGATATGCCAAAGGAGCAGATGGGGGCAAACTAATGAAGAGGGATAATAAGAGAAAGTTTGGGAGAGATAGGGAGGATCCACCACCGTTACCTTGTACAATAGAGGAGGTTTTCAACTATTACAATTCCATGGTTCAAGGAGGAATGGTGTATGAACCATAGGGCATACCCATCGGGGAACCAGATGCGGAAACGAGAGCAGATCCCAAATATTTCCAGATCCATCGGAAGATCCAATATCTAACGGAAAGTTGTTTTACCCTAAGAAGAATCATCGACAAACATGTAAAGGAAGGGACGTGACAAATCCCCCCTCAAAATGTTAACAACGACCCACTCTCAGCACATGTGGTCAAGCTGGTGGTGGACTACGACGATGAGGCAAAAAGGGTAGCAATGGAGATAATGATGGAGTAGGAGGAGTTTTAAGAGTCTTTGGAAGACTGCACTAGGGGAATGGCTAATGTAGTGTTAGCTTATGATGAAATAAGTGTTAACGATGTGGAGGGCGTATATAACGTTGAAGGTGAGGAAGTAGAGCAAGCTATGGAATACTGTGCAGTTTTAAAGTCTCCAAAGTTTGCCTGGTTCTTCAACCAGGTGGGGTTGCCAAAGGAAAGTAGGTTGGAGATATCCCAGGAAATCATTGGTATTGCGAGGAAGAACGTAGTCCATTCGCTGAGATGGAAGGGACCTATGGCTAGGTTGGTGAAGAAGTTTCTGTCAGAAATAACTTTGAGTGATGCAGATAGGGCCATATATTCCCTCATAATAGGCCGTTATATGTGACTGCCAGCATCAATAGAGTTAGCTTTGCAAGAGCTCTTATGGATGGGGGATCCTCTAACAACATTATGCCAATTAATTCTTTCCACGCAACTAATATTCTAGAGGAAAGGTTAGTCCCCATGCCTTTGGTGATTTCAAGTTATGACTACTACTCTTCCAAGTCCATTGGTTATGTCAACGTGGTGATTGTAGTAGTAAATATGAGTTTCCATATCAAATTCCACGTGATAGAGAGTGCAACTTACTACCATCTAATGATAGGAAGAGTGTGGATGAACAACCAAGGGCTAGTTTCTTTGAAGTATCACCAATGCACCAAGGTAAATATCAAAAGAATGGAGATCATCATTTGAGATACAAAGAGGCCCTTCGCTGTCAAATAAGCTCACCTGATAGATGCAGCATCTTATACAGAATTAGAGGAGGACGTCAGAGTCCTAACGAGAAGAATGGAGGGAGAGTGGGATCCCTCGATTAGAGAAAGGATGGGGCCTGTGAATGGGAAGAATAACGATGTTGCAAAAAGTAAAGGAGTAATGGAAAAAGAAGCCCACTAAGTGGTCCCTCATCCCTAAAAAATCTTGAAGCAGCTCAAAGACGGGATGAGGCCCAAAATGGATCCGATGGAGCACAAAGTCCAACGACAAAGTGTGTTGAGTTGATTTTCAGGAGAAAGAGTTTATAGAGGGTGATTGAAGGTAATCCTGAGATTAGAGATAATCTCCCCATTTATAGTAGTGTTTGTGATTAAGACAACTCAGCGTGGCAACTCAGTATGGCATCCCAAAGGGGCCTTCTAATGAAGGATCTAACCGAGAGATCTCGTCCTTTAGTCTTATTGACTAATTTAGTCACATTGTATTTTTGTTTATCTTGACTATGAGCTATAACGATTGTAATGATGTAACGAGAATAATGATTATGTGTGAGGTCGAGCGGTACTCGCGAGAGACCAGGCTTGGCAGGGCTTGGGAGAGATTATATGCTCTATCGAACGACCTTTCCATGGGAACTTTGGAGGGACTTGGTTTGGAGGATTGATAAGTGAGGCATCATTGGGGCTTGTCCTGACCATCTTAGATACACCTCGTAAAACACCGAAGGACCCTTATCGTGGATCCTCGGGCGGAGAAGCTTGGAGTTTCATCGGGCATTGAGTTGTGAACCAAACATCCCTCTACTTAATGTCACATCTACTGTAGGTGATGTCACTAGCTAGCTAATCAATATCAAATATGCACTTGAGTAAACCACCATGGTATATGGGGATGTCAGATAGTTGGTGAGCCACCTCTGTGACAACATCTCCCTGACACACAGTGGTTAGGCAAAAGGCATGTCTTGGCATTTAATGATTATGATGTGGAGACAACTAGTGCATCAGGTATTTAATGTTTGTGACATAAAGTATGAGGTATGTCTTTCACAGGCATTGATGACTGAGTTGCCTCGGGAGTGGTATGGGGGGCTATTTAAAGACCCCAACCACCTCTAGAGAGAGGAGAGATAGATGTGTTCTTTCTGAGAATCCAGATTTATTACTAGGCAAGAAACATACAAGAGAGAGACTTATTAAAAAAAATAGAGAGTTTCATTCACCCACCATTGTCATTTATTACGAAGCTTTTAATACTTGACAGGGATTCTTGAGGGTGGTTGGTGTATTCGGCTACCTGCCAAGGTGTATTCGGGGTGTTTACTTCTCTCTCCCTCCAACTGAGTTGCTTCCCAATTCATTATTACCTTATGATTTATACACGAGATATTTGTGAGTTCAAACTGAGTTTATCTTCATTAAGTTTGTGTGTCCTATAGTTAATCCAAGGTTTTTCTAGTTAAATTCTCACTAGCATACTCAAAAGGGCTTACGCCTCCATTAATCTAAACGACCCTCTTACATTTGGTGACTCTGCTAGGGAGGCATTCTTCTAAGCAAGGAGTATGTCACTGGAAAACGTTAATCGAAGGCTCAAATTTGATGACATTCAACACAATACAGGCCGCGAGAGAACTTGAGGATCTAAGGGATGAGGCTCCTCGAATAGAGGTACCTCCAGTTCAGGCGATGAACGGCGTTACAGGGGTGATACAAACTTCCACGAGTGCTGCATTGGGACCAACTCAAGTGGAACTCCTCATGAATAAGTTTTACGAGTTTTTGCAAACTCCGGTAGCATTAACAGTGTTGGGGGGATTTGAGGCCAATTCCTTCGTAACACTAGGGGTAGCCCCAACGATCCTAACAAGTGCAGGCATAACGGGAACAATCCTAGAAAGTATACCCTCTGTTTTGAACCCCTCAATGGGAATCTCATGAGTATTAATGGTCCCAACTATGATGATTGCTCCGTCTATAACGGGTGCTCAGGCTATGGTCCCGTTGGTCGTTGCTCTAGTGGCATCATCCGTGGAGGAAATGAGGAAGGAGATGCAGAAAGAGATGTTGAAGTTCATGCAAGCTTCCTCGCAATCTGCTGGCGAGGTAGCTTCGGTTTATGACGACTTTCGAACACCTTACCCATAGAAATACAATGACGAGACCTATACGAAAGATTATATCCCTCCTATATTTGAAAAATACAAAGGAAAGGATGGAAATTCGAAGGAACACATTAAGCACTTCGTTGAACACTTGGGGGCACATTGCAATAATAAGAAGCTTAGGTTGAGGGAGTTTTCAAAATCCCTGACCGATAAAGCATACACTTGGTATTCTCATTTAGCTCCCAAGAGAGTTTCTACATGGGAGGAGATGCATGTTTTGTTCGTCCAGAAGTTCTTTCTGGCGGAAGATGAGTTTACTTTGACCCAATTGGGGAGGTAAAAGCAACGACCCGGGGAAGAGGTTTTTGACTTACGTTCAAAGATTCGGGGAAAGGTTCCTCGATGTGAGGGAAGAGGCTAAAGAATCCAAGTTATTGCGGATCTGCGCAGAGGGGCTTCTTCCTGAGTACATCTTTCATCTAATTAATGAGACGCGCGAGAGGACTTTTTCGGCATTCCTAAAAGCAGCAAGAAATATCTCATTGGTGGTGCGACCAAACCCAGTGGTGGTACCCATGATGTTTAGGCAAACAATACAACCTGTGGGGGGAGGTCTTAGCCCCCACGGGTAGGTTACACCGAAGGAGAAGATGGGGTTAAGGCGCCGAAGAAGGACAATAAGAGGAAGTTTGGAAGAGACAGCGAGTACCCACCACCATTGCCTTGTACAGTGGAGGAGGCTATCAACTGTTACAATGCAATGGTCCATGGAGAAACGATTTATGAACCAAAGGGCATTCTCGTTGGGGAACCTGATGGGGAAACGAGGGCGGATCCCAAATATTGCCAGATTCATCGAAAGATCCATTATCCAACAGAGAGTTATTTCACGCTGAGAAGAATCATCGAAAAGTACGTGAAGGTAGGGACGTTGCAAATCCCTCTATAGAATGTTAACAACAACCCACTCCCAGCACATGGGGCCAATTTGGTGGTGGCACATGATGAAGAGGTAGAGAGAGAAGAAAGACAACGAACGACGAAGCAGGGGGAGTTCGAGGAAGCTTTGGAAATCTGTACCCGGGGAATGGCTAATGTAGTATTATCCTAGGACGAAGCAAACGCTAAAGATGCGGAGGATGTATATAGCATTAAAGGTGAGGAAGTAGACCCAGTCCTAAAATAGTGTGCAGTTTCAAAATCCCCAAAGTTCACCTAGTTCTTCGACCAAGTGGGGATAGCGAAGGAGAGTAGGTTGGAAATAACCCAGGGAATACTTGACATTGCGAGGAAGAATGTAGTCCCTTCGCTGAGATGGAAGGGACACATGGCCAGGTTAGTAAAGAGGTTTATGTCAGAAGTAACTTTTAGCGATGCAGATAGGGCTGTAAGATTCCCTCATAACAGGCCATTGTATAGGACAGTTAGCGTCAACGGAGTTAGTTTAAACGATAACATTTTTCTTTCTCATGAGTTATCTCAAAATATAGGCAAAAAAGTTCTCGGTCATAATGTTATTATTAAATTAGACATGGAAAAGGCTTATGATAAAGTGTATTAGCCTTTCCTATGTCAAGTTTTGAGGAAATTTGGGTTTAATGAAATGTTTATAGACATGATTTGGAGGTTAATTTTAAATAATTGGTTCTCTGTTTCCATAAATGGGCAAAGTAAAGGATTTTTTCAATCTTTTAGAGGGCTTAGGCAAGGTGACCCCCTGTCTCCTAGCTTGTTTATTATAGTTGCTGAATGTTTAAGTAGAAATATAGATAATTTGTTCAAGAATGGTAAAGCTATTCCTTTTTCCCATACTAGGAATTGTAATCTGATTTCTCACTTGGCTTATGCTGATGATATTATAATCTTTGCTAATGGGAATAAGAAAATTTTACTCGCTATTACTAAATTGCTTAAAACCTATGAAAATACCTTCGGTCAATCTATAAACATATCTAAAAGCTCTATTTATATTGATCAAAATCTCTCCCCATCTATTAGAACTAAGATGGGAACCAATTCTGGTTTATCTATCAAAACATTGCCCATGAAATATTTAGGTTGCAACATTAATAAAGGGAGAATTAAGCTGTCTCAATTTTCTGATCTTATGAACTCTATTAGAGAGAAGCTTAATTCTTGGTCGTCTAAGTTAATATCCCAAGCTGATAGGGCTACTCTGATTAGAAGTGTTCTTTTATCCATCCCTATTCACATCATTTCTGTTATTAGCCCCCCTAAAACTATTATTAAAAGATTGCACAATATCTTTTCTAAATTTTATTGGGGTGGTGTTAATAAAGATAAACCTTACCAATGGTCTAAATGGGATGAAATGTGTTTTCCGTTTGAAGAAGGAGGATTCAATTTTAGAAGAATGGAAGATATCATTAATGCTTCTAGCATGAAATTGTATTGGAAGTTTTTATTTGATAAAGGTATTTGGGATTCTTTTATGAGAACTAAATATCAGTATAGAATGTTTTTGAAGTCTGGATCCTCTACTATTAGAAGAATTAAATCTATATCTAACATAGCTGATGATCATATTGACTTTGACAATCAAATATGGATTCCATCATACTCTGGTGATTTCTCTTTGAAAGAAGCATTTCAAATATGTAGGAAAAATAATCCAATTTCTCTCACTTGGAAAATAAATTGGTCTATAGGATGTCCCATAAAAATTTCTAATTTCATTTGGAAATTACTAAATAATTATGTGCCTTTTGAGACTGAAATCCAAAAAATTGGTATAAGACTTGCTCCAGTTTGCAGGGAATGATTAGCTAATGATGATAGCGACAAACATGTTTTGCTAGATTGTAATTTAGCTAAAAAAGTATGGCAATATTTTTGTCATCTTTTCAATGTTACTCCTAAAAATACTTCTTGTAGGGCTATGATTTTATCTTGGTGGATGACAAAAAATAACAAAGATTTTCTAAAGATTCTTTTTGCCATAACCCCTAAAATTATTTTTGGGAATTATGGAAGGCTAGAAATAGATTGGTTTTTGAAAATTCTAAGTCTTCTGCTAATTTTACAATAAATCAAATTATTTTTTTAGCTTCTTCCGTTCTACAAAATCTCAAAATCTATGATAATCCTAACTCTGTAGATTTTCAAATCATAAACCTATTTCAAGTTCACATTAGTCCTAAAGTTGTTCAGATTATAAAATGCGTTTGGTCTAATCCCCCAAGTGGTGCTTTTAAAATTAAATATTGATGGAGCTTCTAAAGGAAATCCGGGAAATAGTGGTATTGGAGGGGTGATTAGAGACTCCAACGGGAAATTCATTATTGGGTTTGAAAAATCTATAGGAGTACAATCATCATTTTTTGCTGAAAGTTTGGCCTTGGTTGAAGGTATGAAATTGGTTTCTCAATTAAATATTCAAAAAGTGATAGTGGAATCTGATTGCAAGCTCTTAATAGATGTGATATTGAAAAAGGCTAAACCTCCTTAGCAAGCTAGAAAGATACTTCAAGACTTCCAATGCTCTGATGAAGTGATTTACAATCATATATGGAGACAATCAAACTTAGTCGCTGATCATTTAGCCTCGCGGGCTTCTCTTTTCAACACGAACTTTTTATATTGGGATCAAAGCTCTCTCCCGAGGTTGGTTAAAGGTTTACTTAAGCTAGATAGTCTGCATACTCCGCAAATAAGGCATAGAATTTTTAATATGTAAATGGGGATAAGATAAATCCCCATATTTCTTTTAAGTTTTCTCTATGTAATGGGGTTATTATAAAATCCCATATTTATTGCTTTCTTTCTAGAGTATTGGACCCAGCCTCTAGATTTTAAGTTTGCTTGGGTTTGTAAGCTTCGAAGAGGCTTTTTCTCCTTATTATATTAATAAAACGTGTGGGGGTTCCGTCCCTCTTTGCTGGAAA
The DNA here is from genome assembly GCA_949130495.1 of Sambucus nigra. Lineage (NCBI taxonomy): Eukaryota > Viridiplantae > Streptophyta > Magnoliopsida > Dipsacales > Adoxaceae > Sambucus > Sambucus nigra. The sequence goes on along the minus strand of OX422222.1, from coordinate 185,404,746 downwards.
AAAAAATATTCCAGAAGAAAGGTTAGTCCCCAAGCCCTTGGTAATTTTGGGATATAACAACCAATCCTCCAAGTCCATTAGGGGTGGATCTTGTGATTGTGATGGGAAATTTGAGTTCTCATATTAAGTTCCATGTAATAGAGAGTGAAACTTCCTACCATCTCCTTATATGAAGAGTGTGGATGCACAACCAAGGGCTAGGTCCCTCGACGTATCACCAATGCTCCAAGGAAAATATCAAGGGAATATAGGTGACCATTAGGTCTATGAAGAGGCCCTTCACTATCGAGGAAGATCACTTGGTAGATGCAGCATTTTACATAGAGTTGGAAGAGGATGTGCGCGTCCTAACGAGAAGAATGGAGGGAGCATGGGTTCCCTCGATCAGAGAAAGGATGGGGCCCTTGAATGAGAAGAATAAGTAGGCTGTAAACAGCACAAGAGTAATGTCCTAAGAAACTCACCATGCCGTCCCTCGGCCCCAAAATATCTTGAAGCAGCTCAAAGACAGGATCATGCCCAGAGTGGATCTGATGGAACATGAGGTCCAACGACAAAGCGTGCTGAGCCAATTTTCAAAAAAATAGTGGCTGAGGCTTCTAGAGAGAAAAAGAGGAAGGCAGTTATAGCCACCAGTAGGCAGTGCAAGAAAGTCGTTATCGAAGAAGGAAAGGTGGTATATCGATTATAATGGTGTGAATGGGCGGCCGAAGATGTTGACAATGAGGCTGACCCGATATATGAGTGCTTTTTGGTGGATCAACGGGGGCAATGTATGGTGATAGACAACTCCAACATACAAGAGTTTGTGGAAGGTATAGCCGAAAAACCTGATTACATGACAGATCAACCGAGGCCACAAGCTCAAGAGTTGGAGCAATTGAACCTGACAAAATAAAGGGAGGATACAAGGCTTATTTTCATCTTGAAAGATCTCAGTAAAGAGAAATAAGAGGCCTTAGTTGAGTTCATTCGAGAATTCATAGATGTTTTAGCATAGAAGTACATAGAGACGAAAGGGCTGGACGAGGAAGTGAGCTGCCACAAGTTGAACATGATGCCTTCATCCATTCCAGTGAAATAAGCAACGAGAACGTACAACCCTGAGGTAGACTTTAAGATCAAAGAAGAGGTCCAATATTTAATGACGGAAGGGTTCATCAAACCAATATAGCACCCGCTTTGGCTGTCTAGCATTATGACGGTCGAAAAGAAAGATAAAAACCAGATAAGGATCTGTGTGGACTTTAGGGATTTGAATAAAGCTTGCCCCAAGGATGAGTTCCCTCTACCCTCCATTGAAATATTGATAGATGAAACGGCAGGTCATGAGATGTATAGCTTCATGGATGGGTATATAGGGTACAACCAGATCAAGATGGACCCCACGAATGCAGAGAAAATGGCATTTAGAACCTCGTTGGGGAATTTTATGTATAGAGTAATGCCATTTGGACTCAAGAACGCTGGGGCTACCTACCAGAGAATAATAATGGCTATTTTTCATGACTTCTTCCACAAATTTGTCGAATTATATATGGATGATTTAGTCATCAAAGAAAGGAGGGAGGAGTCCCATCTGAGCAATTTGAGGAAGGTGTTTGCCCGGTGAAGGAAGTATAAATTAAAGATGAATCCACTAAAATTCGTCTTTGGAGTAACATGTGGAACATTTCTGGGCTTTGTGGTTGATCGACCAGGGGTGCAGATGGACCAGGAGAAGTAGTGAGAAATCTTGGAGATGCCAAGTCTAAGAACAACGAAGGAGCTGAAGAGTTTCCTCGAAAAAGTCTCATACCTTAGGGGATTTGTGCCTGGATTAGCCGAAATGGCACACCCATTGATGAAGCTGTTACGAAAGAACACAAAGTTCAAGTGGGAAGAGGTTCACTAGGAGTCTCTCATTGGACTAAATAAGTTGCTTGTTTCATCACAAATCATAGTTCCCCCATAGGCAGGAGTACCGTTGCAGCTGTATCTCACATCTACCACGAGGTTCGTTGGAGCTTTGCTGGCACAAGAGATCGACGAGCAAGAACGACCAGTTTAAACCCTTAGCAGGATCATCCATGGGCCAGAGGTCAGATATAGTAGCTTGAAAAGGTATTGTTTAGCCTTAGTCTTTGTATCTAAAAAACTTAGACATTATATGCTATCTTTTGCAATTCATATTGTAACTAGATGTGATCATATTAAGTATTTTCTAGCAAGAACTATATTGATTGGTAAGGCAGCTAGGTTGTTCCTTATCCTCTCTGAATATGACTTGAGTGTGTGGTTCCTCGCGTGATCAAAAGCCAAGCATTCGCCGACCTGTTGCCAATCTTCCCCTCGGGAACGTTTGAGCCACCCAAAGAAAGTATTCCAAGAGACTATTTGTAGGCCAATCACCTAGATGCAACTGATGAGGAATGGACAATGCAGTTTGATGGATCTTCTACGAAAAATAAAGGAGGAGCAGGGGTTATTCTCTCAAAATGAATGGAGGAGATTTGTCTTTCCTATAAGCTAGATTTTCCTTGTTCCAAAAATGAGGCAGAATATGAAGTATTGGTGCTGGGGTTACTAGAGGCTCTTCAAAGAGGAATTCATTCACTTTGCATCAAAGGGGATTCGAACATGGTAATTCAGCAGGTGAATGGTGAATATGCATTGAAACACATGAGTCTGGCACCATACACGACAGTCACTCAGAGGCTCCTCTGCCAGTTCCATCGAACGAAGATCAAGAGACATCCCAGAACAATGAACCGCCATTCAGACGCCTATGCCACCATTGCCCAAAAAATGGTCATGAGGAACGATACAAATACTGTCATGATCCAACGAAGAATAGGTCCTTCAGTAGTACAATCAATTCTATCGATGGAGGAGGACGCAGACGGGAGGGGAGAGATTAGGAAGCAACTGGAGTCTAGAGAAGGAACGACGGGGCTAAAGGAATTAGCCCAATACTTTACAAATTAGGGGAACCTTTACTGTAGAAATGCAGGAGGAAGGCTGTGAAGATGCATTAGTCTAGAAGAAGTCGAGAAAAAGTTGAAGAAAACACATGAAAAATATTACGAAACAATTGAGATACATCTTTACAGAAGAATTCAAAGGGTGGTGTATTTTTGGCCTAGAATTAAATAAGATGCAGCAGAGGTACAACGGAAGTGCGATAAATGCCAGTTATCTTCGAAGAAGCTAAATGTCATTTCATGGAAGCTCAAGCTGATTGGAGACATCCCTGTATTGACTTCATTAAGTATGGAGTTGTCTCGACAGAGAATATTGATGAGATGGGACCTAAGCGAAGGGTCCTGAGGTTCTATATTCATGAGGGGAAGATTTTTCAAAAGGTATACTTCAACAGACCGTTGCATTACATCACGAAGGAAGAAGCAGTCGAGGTCCTCAAATAGGCGCACGATCCAGCTCACATAGGAGGGGCCAAGTTGTATGACCAGTTAATGACGTTGGGGTATTATTGGCCAATAATGGAAAAAGACTCACCTGAGTTCGTTTGAAAGTACAAAGATTGCCAACATCATGGAAATATAATCCATGCCCCATCGGTATATCTACACTCCTTGGCAACACCTTATTCTTTTCACACTTAGGCGTTCGACCTAGTAGGGGATATACATCCTTCTTCAAGGGGGAAGATATGGATACTAGTAGCAATGGAGTGTTTTACAAAGTGGACTGAAGCGATACCACTAAGAAGGGAAACAACAGGGGTGGTGAGCAACTTCATCAGAGAATACATCATCTGCCATTTTGGGATTCTAAAGGTTATCCCCTCAGATAATGGAACCCCTTTCGTCAATTCAGAGGTAACAATGCTCACGGACAAGTATTCCATTGTTCATGATACTTAAACGGTGGCATACCCAAAGGGAAATGGTCAAGCCAAAGCAACTAATAAAACTTTGATTAATATCTTGGCTAAAATGATGGAGGATTTCCCAGGATCTTGGGATGATAAGATACCAGCTGTATTGTGGGCTTATCGAACAACGAAGAGGAAGCCCACAGGATATACTCCTTTCTCCCTTGTTTATGGGGATGAGGCAATCCTTCCAGTGGAGTTAAAAGTTCCCTCTGTTCAATATGCCTTACGAAGTAGCATGCTCCCTTAGAGTAGACATGTGCAATTGGAAACATTGGATGAACACAGAGATAATGTGATGCAACACTTTTAAATGTATATGAAACAGCTTTCTAGGGCATATGATAATTTGGTGAGACTGAGGAGGTTCGTGAAGGGAGACCTCGTATTGAAAGCAGCGGTGAAGCACATCAGGGGGCTTCCACTACCTAAATTTGCAGCCAATTGGGAGGGAACTTTTATTATAAAAGAAGCTCATGACTTAGGTTATTTCTTAATTTCTAAGATGGAAGAAGGCAAGCCATTAAAGATTAATAATAAATGGTTGAAAGTCTATCATGTATAAGAAATTATGTTTGTACCACCGATGTATCTGGTTGTGGTTATGAATATACAAGTTCTTTTTATTATAACTAGAGTGGAGATCAAAGAATTATAGAACTTCATAATATACGCAAACAGTTGTAACACAAATAAATGACATGGGAAAACATACATTTTTTTTCCTTATAAACTTTGGGGCATTGCAAAATTGGGAGCTACTGCCCAAGAATTACATAAGAAGAAGAAGAGGAAAAATATTTACAATAATAAAATTGACCTAAGAGGAACTAAAGATCTGGAGCAGAGAAAAAATCTCCAGGAAGGCCCGAAGAAGCTGCCAGGCATGACTGTTGGGCATTTCTAGAAACCTCTAGCCTCATTTGCGCTTGTGTACGCTCAATGAGGAGTCTCTCTTGCTTTAGCTTTGCCAGATACAGAGCTTCTTCGATATTCCCCACCTCTTTGTCAATAGATGCAAGGAGAGGTGCTAACTCAGCCAACTTAGTTTCCTCAACCCATTGAACCTCCTGGTGTTTCCGGTGCAGTTCCCTCTGGCTATCCAATCGTTGGCTCTTCAAAGTCTTCAAATGCATGATAAGACAATCAAAACGAAATCCATCGCCACCCAACTCTCTTAGATAGGCTAAGAATTGGTTGAGGAGGTCTCTGGTAATGTTTGAGGTCGGAGTGCTGGCAATTTTAGCAACAACGATAGCCATGCCCTGTAGCCGGCAACTCATTACGGAGATGTTGGAATGCAGGCAATCCACAGTGAAGGTTTCAGGTTGGTGACTTGCGAGCTTATCAACTACCAAGTGATGGTTAGAAGACATTTGAGGAGAATGCTGAAGCACCAATAAGCAGAAGGCATGAGGAGCCAAGTCGGCCAGAGGAAGCTCATAGCCAGACTCACTCTCAACAGCAGCACCACTCGTGGAAACTTGATCGTTGTGACTGGAGTCTTCTGAAATAACGAGTTCTCGATGGGGTAAAGCGATGGGCAAGAGAACTGGTGGAGAATCCTCCCAAGCAACCTGAGAACATGAAGAAGAAATAATGAGTTTATGAAAAAACCTTAACAAGCGTTTACATTATTAAAGTCACCGATATAGGTGGAGATTATGAAAAACCTTAACAAGGGTTTTCATTGTTACAGTCACCGATATAGGTGAATTTGATGAAAAATCTTAACAAGCGTTTTCATTATTAAGTCACCGATATAGGTGGAGTCTATGGAAAAATCTTAGTAAGCGTTTTCGTTGCTAAGTCACCGATATAGGTGGAGTTTATTGAAAAAACCTTAACAAGCATTTTCGTTGATAAAGTCACCGATATAGGTGGAGTTTATGAAAAATCTTAACAAGCATTTTCGTTGTTAAGTCACCGATATAGGTGGAGTTTGTGGAAAAATATTATCAAGCTTTTTCGTTGCTAAGTCACCGATATAGGTGGAGTTTATGGAAAAAACCTTAACAAGCATTTTCGTTGTTAAACTCACCGATATAGGTGGAGTTTATGAAAAATCTTAACAAGAGTTTTCATTGTTAAGTCACCGATATAGCAAGCGTTTTCGTTCCTAAGTCAGCGATATAGGTGGAGTTTATGGAAAAAACCTTAACAAGCATTTTTGTTATTAAAGTCACCAATATAGGTGGAGTTTATGAAAAAATCTTAACAAGCGTTTTCGTTGTTAAGTCACCAATATGGGTGGATTTTATGAAAAAACTTAGCAAGAGTTTTCATTGTTAAGTCACCGATATAGGTGGAGTTTATGAAAATATCTTAAACAAGCATTTTTGTTGTTAAGTCACCATCATTGGTGAAGTTTGAAAGTTTGAGAAATGTAGAGAAATTAGCGAAGTACCTCAGCAGTCGTAAGAGCAAAAATTGAAGTCACCATGGAGGCTATAGCCGCACGAACCATTGGGGGGCAGGATTACTTCTTCAGAACCCTCAACGGTGCCCTTATTTGAAGAAGCCTCAACGGTCGGCAAAGATCCCTCATCCACAAAAGGTTCCAAGGCCAACCTAGGAGTCTTGCTGAAAGAAGACGATGGACCTCCAACCGATACCTCAACACGGGTAGGCACCGCAGAACCATCATGCTGGGCAGAATCATCAACCTTGGCCTTGAAAAGAGGAAGACCACTAAGAGAAAAGGGTGGGGTAAGACTTAGCGAAAGCTGCAAATATGAAGCCACGAGTTAGACACGAGGAGCAACTATGGAAAAAAGAGAGAAATGCTTATAAGTATTACTTACCCCCGTTATGGCACCAAAACGGGGAACCACAGTTATGGTTCTCGTCAGTATAGTGGGGAGAAGAAGGTTAGCTAACAAAGACGCCATTTCCACCTAAGGCATCTCATCATATTAAAGTTCAGCATGCAAAAAAAGAAAGGGGATGGGACAAGAAAAGACGTGACCCATGACAAGTAATTATTTGTATTACCTCAGGGGCACTCTCCTTAACTGCAATGATGGGTAGAAGGACCTCGTGCTATGATGAAAGTTCATAAGGGGTTTAGGTAGTTATCTCTGGTTCAGAGGAGACACCCCCGGATTCAATGAAATCTCCCCCACAGCTGTGTCCTTCGTGCGGTGGGAATAAGTAAGCCCGATCATGGGGGAACAGGGAGGAGAAGTATCAGCTTGAGAGATACCAAAATGTCCCCCCACGAAGGGCTCACGTGGGGACTAGGGGACTGGGACTTTCTTCTTCAACTCCCTGTAACAAAGTTATTAAGAGTTAAATAGATGCAGCTTGTCTTAAGAAAATGTGAACAAAGGACAGCAACACGCGCACATACCTCATATCCAGACTGGCGAAGGAGGAGAGGAGGAAGTGGCAGAGGGGGCTGAGGAGAGAGGTACCTCGGGGGTTCATTTCCTCTCGTACTTGGTACCCATTGTCTTCTTCTTCGCACCCATAGCACCAGCATCTGAAGGAACCTTTGAACTCTTTCCCCTCTTCACCATCATCTCTGTTGGATCAACCAGGATTATGGGGAAGGAAACCGAAGGAGGAACGATGGGAGCGTGTCCTTGTAACTCAGCATTTATTCATTACACCTCCGCCTGAACTTGCCTTCTCAACTCCTCGGCCATTTTTGCAGGCATGGCAGGAGGAACATAGGCTATGGGGAATGCCTCCAAAGTGGTTTGGGATTTGGATTTTGAGGATGTCCCACTTTTAGCCTTCCTAGCTTTTTTGGCTGGTGGCTGGGAAGGCCCTTCGCCAGAATCTACTTCGGTAGTAGGAGCAGGCAGTTTGGGGGTTGCAGCAGTTTTGGGTTTGGGCATAGCAATGGCGATCATGGAGCAATGTGGAGGATGTTCCGTGGAAGGTACCTTGGGGGTTTTTCTTAGAGGGAACTCGATCCCAAGAACAGAATTACCTTTTAACCCCAACTCCAGAGCAGAAAATAAAAGAATTGGAGGATACACGGGATCCCCCTAGTTGAACACAGAAATTTGGGCCATTTGCCTCGCCCAGTACTTTGTTGCAAATAAAGGGGTCATGTCCCCTTGCTTGGTGATGCTTGGTATATTGACTCACCCAGCCATGGTAGAACACACTCCCCACACAACAGTTGATGAGAACAGGGAACATGCCTCGCTATAATAGACTTTAGGGCCAGACAAATGAAAAACTGGGTGAGGAGCTCCATCATCGCAACCAAATTGATGGCTTCATCGATTTGGGTTGTAGTGCTCACTGGTGTATCCCCACTCGGTTTGGGAAGGTAGGTAACCCGACGAAAACAAAAGCACCATAGCTTGCGAAGGGTCTTCAGTAATAAGGTCTGAGGTAGTTGCCTAGACCACCCTTACCTCATGTTGAAAAAAACCACAAGTGTGGAGGAAGATATCCTCTTCTTAAGGCCTCATCACAAAATTCACAAGTTGATCAAAAATAGAGGTCAACTCCTTTTGGCTTTCTCTCTTGTGATAAACAAAGGTGCGTGAGGGAAGAATAGCTTCCCCCGATGGAGGGCGTTGGTCTTAGCTGCTACGACACATAAATGCACATAGAGGAAGCCTGTCAAAAGGACACAGTTGGCAAAATTGGCCAGGTTATAACGACCAGGAGATCGTTCCATATCGAAAAGGGTTCTATCAAGCCACGTGTAGAGGGATCCCAGGGCGATTACAGCTCGAGGAAGCTTGATACCCCAGGCCAAATGGAGGGATATATTGATGAGATACCTTCGAGGTTGGTCGTTGGATTTCCCCTTTAGGAGGAAACGAGAAAGAATGACAAGGATATAGGCAGGAAGTTCTAGTGATCTACCTTGACTAGGGGAAGCCTCAGAGGAACTACCCTCAGAGGGATATTTGAAGAAATAGTTGATAAGCGGAGTGAAAGTGGACTAGTTCGAAGAACCGATGCACCTTCGGCATATACGGTCCAGCTCCAAACGGTCAGCAGCTTCCTGGACATCTAGGGCCTCATCTGAATATGGTTCATAGCCTGTCGCCTCAAGTCCCAGAAGCTCGCACACATCCTCCAATGTTATTGTAAACTCACCCCACACAACAATCAAAAGTATGAGTTATAACGTTTTAGCAGGATACCATAACGGTAAGGGCAACATTGTTTTTGGACAGAGTAAACTCACCAAACCATTTAGCTCGATGAAGCCCAATTTTGGTGAGGATATTAGCGTGGGAACTCTGCATGTGGGAGCTCCAGGCAGAGAAATGAGCAGGACAAACCCCAGGCCCTTCGGAATTAATATGGGACCACGGGAAATCTTCTCACTCAAGATAAAATCGCAGAGTCACCTCTGGGGGAAAAATCTCAAATCAGCAACACCTTCGTCTTCATCACCAAGTGTCAGGGCATCATACTTAGTGTTGAAAATGCAAGTTTTGCAAAATCAAGTAAAATCATCACCCTTGCCAAATATAGGGGATCCGTAGTAGAAGCGCAGATGATCTTGGCGGGCGGCAGTCAAAGCGGTGGCAGAAGAGGTGAGGGCAACATGGGTAATAGGTGGGGCACTAGTGGTAGGCATGGTAGGATTACTTGACGAGGCCATTGACGAATAATAATGATGTACGAAAAAGCTCGTTACTGAAGAGTTGGGAACCAAAATGGGGGAGCACAACAATAGAAGGTGGTGTAAAAGATGAGAGAAGGAAGAAGCAAGGTAAAAACGTGGAAACAATGGAGTTCGCATAGAGTTCTCTCTCTAAAAAAGACGGGAGCTTCAAGAAGATAGAGGAAAGAGAAGGGTTTTGAAAAAAGGGACATTTGAACCCTTTTAAGGAACCCATCTATTGAGTTTCCCACCACCACACGTTCAAGGACGCCTAAAATCATGTCAAAGGGACACGTGGAACTTCAGGAGGTGTCTTGATAGTTGAAAAGACAATGCTACGTCAAGAATGAAGTGATGCTTGGGAAATACAAAGGAGTTTCCTTCTTAAGCAAGTTTGAGTTTTGGCGCCAGAATTTTCATCAGACATATCCACTAACTCCCAACGAAGACACTGCCCCAACAGTTGAAAAAAGCTATGATGTCCACTCGCCATAAGACCAAACATTGTCTAATCGTGACTCAGCCACATCGGGGAGAATTTCAGATTTTTCGAACATAACAAATCATTACATGGGGGAATTTCACTTCCCCAGAGTCAAAACGGGTATCTGAGAAAGTCAACAAGTGCATCAGGGAGAATTTTACTTTTTCTGGAGGTGGACACCGCAGTGATTGTAAGAAAGAAAAGATGCCAACAAATCTTATTCATCTAATTGAGAAATTTTCGTGGAGACATTTCTTATTACCACAACAAATCTCCACACAAAGGGGAAATGTAGAGGGGGCTTGAAAGTAATATTGATATTATAGATAATACCCCCATTTACAAAAGTGTTTGGGATTAAAGCAGCACAGCGTGGCAACTAAGCATGGCAGCCCAAAGGGACCTGCCAACGATGGAGCTGACTGAGAGAGCTCATCCTTTAGTCTTATTGATTAATTTAGTCACATTGTATTTTTGTTTATCTTGACTATGAGCTATAACAATTGTAATGATGTAACGAGAATAATGATTATGCATGAGGTTGAATGGTACTCGCGAGAGACCAGGCTTGGCAAGTCCTGGGAGAGCTTTCATGCTCTATCGAAAGACCTCATCGCGAGAATTTTGGAGGGACTTGATTTGGAGGATTGGAAAGAGAGGCATCGTTGGGGCTTGTCGTGACCATCTTAGATACACCTGGTAAAACATCGAAGGAGACCTACCATGGAACCTCGGGCAGAGCAACTTGGAATTCCATCAGGCATTAAGTTGTGAAGCAAACAACCCTCTACTTAATGTCACATCTCTTGTAGGTGATGTCACTAGGTAGCTAATCAATGTCAATTATGCACTTGAGTAAACCACCGTGGTATTTGGGTATGTCAGACAGTTGGTGAGCCACCTCTATGACAATAGCCTCCTAACACATAGTGGTTAGGCAAAAGGCATGTCTTGGCATTTAATGATTATGATGTGGAGACAACTAGTGCATAAGGTATTTAATGTTTGTGATGTATGATGGATGTCTTTCATAGGTATTCATGACTGAGTTTCCTCGGGAGTGGTGTGGGAGGCTATTTAAAGACCCTAACTAGCTCTGGAGAGAGGAGAGATAGATGTGTTCTTTTTGAGAATCCAGAAGTTATTGCTAGAGAAGAAACATACAAGAGAGAGAGTTATTAAAAAAACCAGAGAGTTTTATTCACCCACCATTGTCATTTATTACGAAACTTTTAATACTTGATAAGGATTCTTGAGGGTGGTTGGTGTATTGTGTATCTGGGGTGCTTACTTCTCTCTCCATCTAACTGAGTTACTTCTGAGTTCATTATTACCTTTTGAGTTATACACGATAGATTTGTGAGTTCAAATTGAGTTTATCTTCATTAAGTTTGTGTGTCCTATAGTTAATCCATGTTTTACGAGTTAACTTATCACTACTATACTCAAAAGAGGTTAGGCCTCCATTAATCTAAACGACCCTCTTATAGAGTTGTTGAGGCTTCTAGAGAGAAGAAGAGGAAGGCAGTTGCAATTACCAACAGATAGTGCAAGAAGGTTGTTATCGAAGAAGGGAAGGTGGTTTATCAGTTATAATGGTGGGAACAGGTAGCCAAAAGAGCTGATGAGGAGGCTGACCCGATATATGAGTGTTTTCTGGTGGATCAATGGGGATAATGTATGGTGATTGACAATTCCAACATACAGGAGTTCGTGGAGGATGTCACCGAATAACCAGACTATATAGCAGATCAACTCAAGCCACGGGAATAAGAATTGGAGTAGTTGAACCTAGAGAAAGAAGGGGAGGATCCAAGGCCTATTTTCATCTCAAAGGATCTCAGTAAGAAGAAATGAGAGGCATTGGTTAACTTCATTTGGGAGTTTGTAGATGTTTTTGTGTGGAAGTACACTAAAATGGAAGGGATTGATGAGGAAGTGAGCTGCCATAAGTTAAACGTGATGCCTTTGGCCATTCCAGTGAAGCAAGCAACGAGGACTTACAAGCCTGAGCTGGACTTGAGGATCAAGGAAGAGGTCCAATGCTTGTTGGTAGCAGGGTTCATCAAACCAATACAAAACCCACTATGGTTGTCTAGCATTGTCCCAGTGGGAAAGAAAGACAAAAATAAAATAAAGATCTGTATGGACTTCAGAGATTTGAATAGGGCTTGCCCAAAGGATGAGTTCCCTCCACCCTCCATTGATAGCTTGATAGATGCAACGACTAGTCATGAGATGTACAACTTCATGGATGAGTACGTAGGGTATAACCAGATCAAGATGGACCCCACGAACGCAGAGAAGATGACGTTTATAACCTCATTGGGCAACTTCATGTACAAAATGATGTCGTTTGGACTCAAGAAAACTAGGGCTACATATCAAAGAATAATGATGGATATTTTCCATGACTTCTTTCACAAATTTGTGGAATTTTATGTGGATGATTTGGTCATCAAATCAAGGAAGGAGGTGTACCATCTGAGCGATTTAAGGAAGATGTTTGCACAGTGAAGTAAGTATAAGATGAAGATGAACCCACTGAAATGCATCTTCGAAGTAACTAGTGGAAATTTTTTAGGTTTTATGGTTGATCGACAGGGGGTGCAGATGGACTAGGACAAACAGCGAGCGATCTTGGAGATGCCAAGTCCAATAACGGCGAAGGAACTGAAGGGTTTCCTCGGTAAAGTTTCCTACCTTAGGAGATTTATGGTTGGACTAGCCAAAATAACACACCCGTTGATGCATCTTTTGCGAAAGAACACAAAATTCAACTGGGAGGAGGTTCACTAAGAATCTCTCACTAGGTTGAAGAAGTTGCTCGTTTCACCAAAAACCATGGTTCCCTCAAGGGTAGGAATACTTTTGTAGCTATACCTCACATCCACCATGAGGTCCGTTGGATCTCTATTAGCATAAGAGATTGATGGACAGGAACGACCAGTATACTACCTCAGTAGAATCATACATGGTCCACAGGTCGGTATAGTAGCTTGGAAAGGCATTGTTTAGCCTTAGTCTTTATAGCGAAAAAACTTAGACATTATATGATGTCCTTTACAATTCATATTGTAACAAGGTATCATCCTATTAAGTTTTTGTTGGCAAGAACTATATTCATTGTAGGGCAGCTAGGTGGTTTCTCATCCTCTCAGAATATGATTTGAAGTGCGTAGTTCCTCGCACAATCAAGAACTAGGCTTGCGCAGATCTCTTGGCAATCTTCCCCCCTGGGACGTTTGATCAACCTAGAGAAAGTATTCTAGGAAATGACTTACAGGACAATCACTTAGATACAAGCGATGAAGAATAGACGATGCAGTTAGATGGATTTTCAGTAGAAAATAAAGGAGGAAAATGGGTTATTTTCTCAAGGGGAACGGAAGAAATTTGTCTCTTCGACAAATTAGAATCCCCTTGTTCCAATAATGAAGCAAAATATGAGACGTTAGTACTCGGGTTGCTGGAGGCCCTTCAAAGGGGGATTAGTTCACTTTTCATCAAAAGAGATTCGAACTTGGTGATTCAGCAAGTGAATGGAGAATATGTGCTGAAAAATCTCAGTCTGGAGCCTTATAGAACAATCATTCCGAGGTTTCTCAACCTGTTCCATCGGACTAAGATCAAAAGACATCCTTGAATGATGAATCGCAATCCAGGCGCTTATGCCACTATCGCTCAAAAGATGATCATGAGGGACGATACAACTACAGTCATGATTCAACGAAGAACGTCTCCCTCAGTGGTATTGTCATTTTTGTCGATGGAGGATGACTCTGACTGGAGGGGAGATTAGAAAACAACTGGAGTCTGAGGAAGGAGCGATGGAGCAGAGGGAATTAGTCCAATATTTTACAAATCAGGGAAACCTTTACTTCAGAAATACGGGAGGATGGTTGTCAAGATGCATCAGCCCAAAAGAAGAAGAGTATAGGTTAAAGAAGACACACGAAGAGCACAACAAAACAACTGAGATCCCTCTTTAGAGAAGAATCGAAAGGGAGCGATATTTTTGGCCTAGAATGTAGTAGAACACAACAGAGCTCTAACGAAAGTGTGATAAGTGCCATCCATTCTTCAAGGAAGTTAAATTCCATTTCGTTGAAGCTCAATCAGACTAGAGGCATCCCTACATTGACTTCATTAAAGATGGAGTTGTCCCAAAATAGAAGATTGATGTGATGGGACTCAAGAGAAGGGCCCCGAGGTTCTACATTCCGGAGGGCAGCTTTATCGAAGGGGCTACTTCAATAGGTAATTGCATTAAATCACAAAGGAAGAAGTAACCGAAGTTCTCAAACAAGCTGACGATCCAACTCACATAAGAGGGGGCAAGTTGTATGACCAGCTGATGACGTTGGGGTATTATTATCCATCGATGGATAAGGACTATGCTAAGTTTGTTCGAAAATTTATAGATTGCCAACTACATAGAAATATGATCCATGCCCCATTGGTGGATCTACACTCGCTGCCAATGCCTTATCCCTTTCACACTTGGGTGTTTGACCTGGTGGGGGTAAATACATCCTTCTTCGAGGAGAAATATCTGGATACTAGTGGCAATGGAGTTATTTACAAAGTGGGTTGAAGCGATACCACTAAGAAGGGCAACAACAAGTGTGGTGAGAAACTTCATCAGAGAATACATCATTTGTCATTTTGGGATTCCAAAGGTTATTCTCTCTAATAACGGAACCCCCTTCTTCAATTCAGAGGTAATAATGCTCACAGATAAGTACTCCAGTGTTCATCATTCTTCAACGGTGGCATACCCAAAAGGAAACAGTCAAGCCAAAGCAACTAATAAAACATTGGTTAATATTTTGGCCAAGGCGATGGAGGATTTCCCAGGAACGTGGGATGACAGGATACTAGCTGTATTATGGGCCTATCGAATAACGAAAAGGAATCCCACAGGATATACTCCGTTCTCCCTTGTATATGGAGCTGAAGTGATTCTCCCTGTGGAGTTAGAAGTTCCCTCTGCCCGATATGCCTTGCGAAGTAACATGCTCACCCAAAAAGATATGTGCAGTTGGAAGCGTTGGATGAGCACAGGGACAATGCGATGTAACACTTTTAAATGTACACGAAGTATCTTTCTAGGGCGTATGACAACTTGGTGAGACCAAGGAATTTCATGGAGGGAGACCTCATTTTGAAGGCAACAGTGAAGCACATCAGGGGGCTTCCTCTAACTAAGTTTACAGCTAATTGGGAGGGACCTTTCATTGTAAAGGAGGCTTATGATTCAGGTAATTTCTTAATTTCTAAGATGGAAGAAGACAAACCATTCAAGATTAACAATAAATGGTTGAAAGTCTATCATCTATAAGCAATTAACTTTATATCATCGTTGTATCTAGCTATTTTTTGTTATAAATATATAAGTTGTTGTTCCTTATGTTTATTATTGCAAAATGAGTGGAGATGAAAGAATTGTAGAATTTTGTAATATACACAATGATTGGGCATAAATATTGTATATTTATTTCCCTAATTTCGGTACATTTGTGAACCCGAGTGATGCAATCGATATGGATTTAACTCACATTTATGCTGCTAACCTTCGTTGGCAAGTATTTCGTGTTTCGTGTTTCTCCTATGTGTTTTACAGGTTAATTATGCAAGCAATGCAAAAGAGAAATTAAAACAATGAAAGAAAGGCTAGGAAGACAAGTTCAAGGGAATTTTGATAATTCTGTAGCTGGATCCCGAAGGAGGAGTCAAATGGCAAGTTGAAAAGCTCGAAACAACAAGAATCACGGATGAAATGACATCCAAATTCGAGTTACGGTTGAAGATTTATGATCAATTGAAGTTGGAGAAAATCAAAGAAGAAAACATGAGAAAAATTCTAAGTGTTGAAAAGAGGAAAAAGACACCCAAAACCAGTGAAAATTCCTGAACCCAAGGTGAACAGATTCGGTGGGAGAACCGGTTCTGGGTACCTGCAAATCGGTTTGGGGGTCCTGATGCGCGAAATTGCTCTTTTATTCTGATTGGTCCAAAGAGTTCCATTTGGTTACAACTCATTCTAAAATGTATTTGTATGAAGCTAATGGCTTAGGAAAAGGGGTTCTTGATAGTTTTCATTTTTTTATAGAGAAAAAGGTAGAAGATCACCTAGGAATATAGTTTTTATTATTTGCTTCAATATTGATTCATTCCGGGTTTGTTTTCAAGTTTTAATCCAAGTTTCATTCTTCTTATTATTGTTCTTGCATGCTTAATTCTCTTACTTGATTCAAACAATTTATGGGTTCATAAAACTTATTTTCATGTTTCAATATAGTTTCATCATGAGTTCTTTCACATGCAATGTAATTATTTCATGCATCGTTCAGTTTAACATGTTCGGCTAGATTTAAAAGGGCCGGGATGCATGAACTCAACCTGATGTGTTAGTTGCATGTGTATAAAATTAATCCTCTAAATTTAATGATTTATTATGATCGTATTGCGTATCAAAACAAACGTTGTAGATCTTTGGATCTCGTTTGCTCCAGGGTAACCGAGGTGCTTTAGAATGCAATGTGAGTGCCGCTATCGCGCGTTACCGCTTTACTCGTCCTCTTATTTCGTACGATGCAAGATTGAACCTCATATACATAATGCTTGGGAGTACTAAAGTTTGGGTCTAATTAATCACTTAAATTTACAATTAGTTTTATACCTGTAATACCCTAGGGTTGAGGGATTGTATTCCCGTCCTATTTCCTTCATCATATAGTTCAAGTTTTAAGTCCTTCATCATCAGTATTTTAGGTAATTTAGAATAGTTGCATTCCATTCATATTTTAGCTCATTAGTTAAACATTTTCAAAATTGCATCTAGTTATTGTTATTTCATCATTCAAATCACCTTTTCCTTTTCTTTAGAGTCGGAGTTAGGGTTCTTTCATCTGTCTGACGTCGTTACAACTCCGTTGCCTTTTTTCCTGAGGATCGATACCCGACTTATCGAATTATTACTTGAGCGATAGGCTTGCACTTGAGCCAAGAGAGTACGTACTTCTGAGACACATTCTTAGTCACGTCAAGTTTTTGGCGCCGTTGCCGAGGAACTAGGTACACTTTGGATTAGATCAAGTCAATCTAAAACTTTGACCAAAAATTTCCAAAAATCCAAAAACATAATAAAAAATTAAAAGCACAAAAATATTCCTCATCATCTCTCATAAGCCTGTTAATGCAAAATTCTGAACTCACTCCAACTCCCCACAATACTCCAACCCACATTCATGAAAACCTGATTGTTGAGTACGACCCCGATAGCCTTCACACTCCCAACGCTCCACAATTCTGGGTTCCACCTCCCATATCATCACACTTAATTGCAAATAACACTCCTTTTTCCCTCTTAGGACACACTTCAGAGCACGCTCCGAGTATACCAAGTGAGGAAATATAGTCTTTGAGAGAGAAAAACATGTCACAACACGGTAGTGCAACCGCCGATGAGGAAGGGGCCCCGTACCGCCCTTTGAGAGAACTCTTATATCCCAAGCACACTGTCACTCTAGGATGTATTTTACTCCCGTATAATGCAGGTAAATTTTGCTTTAGGAATGGGATGATCCAAATACTTCCCACTTACCATGGAATGGATTCAGAAAAGCCATATGCCCACATCATGGAATTTGAGGAGGCGTGCGAGACCCTCAGCGATCAAACTTGCACAAAAGATGTGCTCCGCCTTAAACTGTTCTCATTCTCGCTAAAGGATAAGGCTAAGACCTGGCTATGGTCTTTACCTCCAAATTCGACTTCATCCTGGAATGTGTTACAATCTAAATTTCTCAAGAAATTCTTTCCTCCACATCTAACGAACTCCATCAAGGCTCACATTTAAACTTTCTGACAATTAAAAAATGAGTCGTTCGATCGATGCTACGACCGTGTCAATGAGTTAATTACTTCGTGCCCCCATCATGGATTTGATAAATAACAAATCATTTCCTTCATCCATAATGGGCTAAACATTAGTTCCAAGCAACTCGTTGAAACCATGTGCGATGGTCCATTTGTCGAATTAGATGCCAACGATGATAAGGTTCACCTGAGGTATGTCGCCGAGACTACCCAATCCTGGGATATATCTGACCCTATTGCTCAAAATCGAAATCGCCAAGTGACCACCCCTCCATCGGTGTCCGACCTATTTCATGTAGAAAAGAATTTTATGATGGACAGTTCACTCGATGTTCTTGAGAAAGGGATGCGAGACATACTTGAAGTATATGGAAGAGGACTAACTGGATCCATCCCAAACCCCTTCGAGAAAGTGTGTGCAATTTGTGAGGCGGGTCATTCAACTGAGGAATGCCCGACTATACCCGACTGCAAAGTTATGCTTCAAGAACAAGTAAGTGGTATAGGAGGATTCAAGGGTAATTTCGGTGCACCGCACGGGAATTCTTACAACCCTTCATGGAAAAACCATACTGGTTTTAGCTATGGGCAACAACATGTTGCGATGAATCCTAATTCACATGTTGCCCCTCCTCTACCATCGCACTTTCAATAAGCTCCCCACATGCACGGACATGTGCAAGCACCACCACCTCAAGGGGCATATATTACTCCACCGCGAAGAAATCTCGAGGATATGATGAACCACTTTATCAGTACCCAAAATGCAGCCAATGCTAGGTATGATCACATGATCAGCGACATAAATGCTAATATTTCAAATATACAATCATAGTTCAGTGTCCAAGAGAAGGGCAAGTTTCCTGCCCAGGGCTAAAGACCTCCCCAAGGTCAAACTAGTGTTAGCTCCACTTATACATAACATCAGGAGTAATGTCAAGCTGTGACCACTCTTCGTAGTGAGAGAATCAATGATTTATCACCTCCCCCACACGACACAACCAAAGACAAGGAGATTTCCCCCGGCACAAAAGAGGCTGAAGATGTCCCCTTGAATGAGAGTCATAAAGAAGACACTAGTGAGCCCGAGGTAGTAGTGAAACCACCCACCGCGGCACCATTTCCTCAAAGGTTGGTTCCTTTCCACAAAGGAAACCCCCGTGATGAAGTGTTGGACGTGCTTAAGCAAGTAAAGTTAAATTTACCTTTCCTCAATGCCATTAAGAAAATTCCAGCTTATGCGAAAGACATCAAGGACTTGTTAACAGTGAAAAGGAAGACGAAGGTAAAGAAAAATTCCTTTCTAGCATAGAACGTGTGCTCCATCCTACTTAATGATCTCCCGCCAAAATTCAAAGATCCCGGTGCACCCACCATTTCCTGTATCATTGGAGAAAATAAAATTAAAAAAGCCTTACTTGACTTGGGAACAAGTGTTAATATCCTCCCTTACGCCATCTATAGGAAACTTGATCTGAGCTACCTCAAGCCCACAAATATCACTCTCCACTTAGTGAATCAAACTGTAAAGATCCCAAGGGGTATAGTTGAGGACGTAATCGTTCAAGTTGACACATTCTACTTTCTGGTAGATTTTGTCATTTGGGATAAGGAACCCTCTTTCGCCTCGAGCAAATAATGTTCCCATCATTCTTGGGTGCCTATTCTTATCTACGACTAACGCAATGATCAATACTCGAAATGGGCAGATGCAACTCACCTTTGGGAACATGACCTTAGAAACTAATATCTTCCATATAAACCAACATACGGGGGAAGAAGGTGATCTTCACGCGGTGAGCTTCATCGACGAGATCGTAGAGGAGTATTATGAGGAAAACTATTATGGAGATGCCCTAGGGTACGGTTTAGGGTCAAGCCACAAGAGTAAGGAGACGCACACCAAATTTGAGAGGGAGATTGAGGAGTTGAGAGAGTTTCTTAATGAGAGAGCATCTGATGAGGACGCGAGAGATGTAAATTGGGTTTCTCGATTCGAGGAGTTATCACTGAGGGAGACACGCATGGTTCCCTCCAGTGACAAATTTCTGACTCTCGAATTGAAGAAACTACCCTCCCATATTAAATATGTATACCTAGGAGAGGACGAGACATTTCCTATTGTTGTCTCTCTAGCCTAGACGAAGAGTAGGAGGGTAAATTGTTAAAGATTTTGAGGAAGCACCAAAGTGCTTTCGGTTAGTGTATTGCTGATTTGAAGGGGATAAGTCCTTTGATTTGCACCCATAAGATTCACCTCGAGGAGGATGTCAAGCCCTTGAGATAAATGCAAAGAAGGCTAGACCCCAATATGAAAGAAGTGGTGAGGACCGAAATAATTAAGCTATTGGATGTTGAGATTATCTACCCAATCCCGGATAGAAAGTGGCTGAGCCCTATTCAAGTTATCCCGAAGAAGTCGTGCATGAAAGTGATTAAGAATGATAAAGGAGAGCTAGTTCCCAAATGTACCACCACCGGGTGGCGCATTTGCATTGATTACCGGAAACTCAATGCGGGAACTAGGAAAGATCATTTCCCCTTGCCATTTATTGATCAGATGCTTGAGAGAGTAGCGGTCTACCCTTACTATTGCTTCCTTGATGGTTATTTCAGATATAACCAAATTGAGGTAGATGTACTTGACTAAGAGAAAATGACCTTCACTTTCACCTTTCGTATGTTTGCCTACAAACGTATGTCATTCAACTTGTGTAATGAACTCGTGACCTTTCAAAGGTGCATGTTTAGTCTATTTACCGACATGGTTGAGAGAGGACTTGAAGTGTTCATGGAGGATTTTACAATTTTTAGCACCTCTTTCGATCTGTGTCTCGCAAAGCTAGAAAAAGTATTTGCCTGGTGTGTGGAGAAGAACTTAGTGCTAAATTGGGAGAAATGTCATTTTATGGTCACTGAGGGAATATTTCTTTACCACATAGTTTCATCTAAGGGGATAGAAGTTGATAGAGCTAAGATAGATGTCATAGCTGATCTACCCCCATGAAAATTGCTCAAAGACGTGCGCTCCTTATTGGGCCACGTGGGGTTTTATCGAAGGTTCATTAAGGATTTTAGCGCCATCGCTAGACCCTTAGGAACCTACTCATGAAGGACACCCCATTTGAATGGACAGAAGCATTCCATTGCGCTTTTAAAAAACTGAAAGCCATGCTTGTGTCCGCTCCCATCATACAAGTTCCGAATTGGTCCTTACCATTCGAACCCATGTGTGATGCTAGCGATTATGCGATAGGGGATGTTTTGGGCCATAGAAAAGATAAATAGTCTTATTCATCTACTATGCTAGCCGGACTCTTACTGGACCATAACTCAATTACTCCACCACAGAGAAGGAGTTTCTAGCAGTAGTCTTTGCTCTTAACAAATTTTGGTCCTACCTTATCGGTTCTCCCATCACTTGCTTCATCGACCACGCGGCATTAAAATACCTACTTGCGAAGAAAAATGCAAAGTCGCGCCTCATAAGGTGGATCCTACTCCTACAAGAGTTTAATCTCTCCATTAAATATAAGAAAGGAGTAGAAAATGTTATTGCCGACCACTTATCACGGATTTCGTTCGATGTACCTACTGATCGAATACCCATAGACGAATACTCTCCGGATGAGCAACTCTTTGCCACCTCTTCTTTGCCCTGGTTTGCAGATATAGTGAACTATCTTGTCACGGGAGGCGTCCCTCCCGATTGGACACCGCAAGATAAGAAGAGGTTTATTATATGGTCGCACATGTTTTTGTATGACGATCCTTCCCTATTTAAATATTGCGCTGACCAAATCATCTGACGTTGTGTACCGGATGAAGAGATCCCCAAAGTCATCCAATTATGTCATTCGGAAGCTTGTGAATGTCACTTTTCGACGAAAATGACGACCGCTAAGATTCTTCACTGCGGCCTCTATTAGCCCATAATATTCTGGGATGTGAACAATTATTGCAAATATTGCGATAGGTGTCAAAGGATGGGAGTGATTACCTGATGAGACATGATGCCATTAACCCCGATACTCATTATTGAGATCTTCGACTGCTGGGGTATTGACTTCATGGGCCCGTTTCCCCCATCTTTTAGTTTCCTATACATCCTTGTCACAATAGACTACGTTTCTAAATGGGTGGGAGCCATCGCTACCATGACCAATGATAGCAAAGTGGTGATTAGGTTCCTACAGGAGCACATACTTTCCCGCTTCGGTGCTCCGAAAGCAGTAATCAATGATAATGGCACGCACTTTTACAACAGGCCATTCGTGAAGCTCATGAGAAAGTATGGCGTCATTCACAAGGTTGGAACGACCTATCACCAATAAACGAATGGGCAGGCCGAACTAGCGAATCCGACGATCAAGAAAATTCTCGAGAAGACCGTCAATCCCACCCGGAAAGATGGGTCACTTCGATTAAACGATTCACTATGGGCCTATAGTACCGCATATAAAAATCCGCTCATCATGTCCCCATTTCGCTTTATGTATGGAAAACCTTACCATCTTCCTGTGGAATTATAGCACAAGGCATATTGGGCGATTAAGAAGTTGAATTATGACATAGATAAAGTCGGTGAAGCTCGTAAGCTTCAATTAAATGAATTATAAGAGATACGCAATGACGCGTATGAGAACGCAAAAATTTCCAAAGAAAGGATGAAACTCGCTCACGATAATATCATTCGACGCAAAGAGTTTCTTCCCGGACAAAAAGTGCTTCTCTATAACTCTCGGCTTCATCTATTTCCGGGCAAGTTGCGGTTACGATGGAGTGGCCCATTCGTTATAAAGAATGTTTTCCCCCACGGAGCTGTGGAATTAGACAATTTAAAAGGGGGAAATACATTCAAGGTAAATGGACCATCCTAAAGCCATATCTAGAGGCGTGTGTGGAAGAAGTCGACACCGTTTCATTGTCGGACCCCATTTACGGGGTAGAGTGAGCATAAAATGAGAGGTCATCGCACCCCCGATGCATATGGGGTGAATTATTGTGTATAGTAGTCGTGTGTGAGTTAGGGTATTTTGAGTCCATAGCACGGTTCACGAGAGGTATTGAGTTAACACACTTTTCAAGAGAGTTTGCACATATTTTGAGGGCTTGGTAGAGGAAATTTTAGGTCACTTGGAGTCTAGAACATTTTAGGGGGAAATATGCACGAGAGGGTATAGGAGAGAACACTTCGTTTTTGAGAAAAGAGAGAACCCAACCTTTCTGGTCAGCACTCTACCCCGAACCCCAAGGTGACCCGGTTCGGGGGCCGAACCGGTTCCGGATACACGCAAACCGGTTCGGGGTACCTAGCAGAGCCCCCCTATTTTCCAAGTTCATTCTCTTCACTCCTTTTTCCCCCTCCAAAACCTTCCCCCCTTCCACTTTCAATCCCAATTCCTTCCCTCCTTCCTCTCCCTCCTAATCCATTCCCATTTCCCACCAAAAATTCATCCCCAACACCTATAAATTCACCCCCACCCCTCATCCATTTCTCACACAAAAATTCACTCTCCCTCTCCTCGATACCATATCCTTTTTCTCTACCTATCTCTCTCTCTCACCATGTTGCATCCCCGCCGAGTCAATTTTCGTCCTAAGAAATATAACGAGACCACCGTCCTTGATGACGAGGGTAAGGGGGTGTTTCAAAGCGTCCAAGAATACCATTGGGCTGAGAAATACTTTTCGGACACTCACCCAATCCATATCGAGTGTTTTGTTAATTGGGAGCAACTTCCCGGTGACGTCACCTCCCTATTCAACCGCCGGGGTGGTGCTCTTTTCTCGCTCCCACGAGCAATCACTTGTTTCAAGCCGTTATCCGCCAATTTTATGCAACGCTCGTTCGCAAATCCTCCACGCTTCACGAGGCCTACCTTGATGGTATCCAAATTCCATTCTCGGTCGCCATCATCGCACACAAAATGCGTGCCAAAGGGGTTGTCCTCCCCTTGCCCTTCCGATATCCCCCAAATGGTGCCCTCCAAACCAAAGAAGAATGAATTGCTCGAATGGAACCCGGGGAGGAATGGGTGCGGGATTCTTTTCCCATAGGAATTCTATCGGATACGGTGCAATTCACGCACCTAATTTCTTGTGGAGAAATCCACCAAACCACCAATGACTCGGTGGTCCGGCTACATCACGCCAACTTCCTCTACCACTTCCTCGACCCCGAGATCACAATCAATCTAGACCAACTCTTCTATGGGGATATCCTCAATGCTACCTACGACGAGTGGGGAAAATACGCGCTCCCTTAAGCTCACCCCATTATGGAACTATTGATGGATGGCGTGGTAGAAAACCTCAGGAAGAAAATCTGACTCCCCCTCCCAATTGGCACCACCTCCACCACTCGGAGTGAATGCCAAATACGGGTGGCTCACCCCGACCATCCCATTCTCGATGAGGGTGTAGGGGAGTAAGGAGATGATGACCCCATTATGGATGTGGGGGAGGAGGAAGAGGAGTACGAGGAAGAAGAGGATGATTCGGATTTCGAGCCCCCGGGTGCAAATTTCGATAGGCGCCTTTCGGTGGTGGAATCCCGCATTGACGAGTTCATCACCCAATACAATAAAGATCAAGACGCCTATCAAAGGGATCAATACGCTTATCGGAGGGACACAAGTATGATGCATCGGCTCCAAGCCCACCTGTACGAGCTCAACTTCGGCGGACCCCCACCATCTTTCTTTTATGATCCGAGCGCACCCGAGCCATCAAATCCTCCTCCCCAATGAAGCCCATGACTGTTTTGATATGTTTGTTGGTTGTGTATTGTTGTAGGTGATTAAAAATTGTTAGTTATATGCTCTCTCACCTCTTTTGTAATACATGCTTCTCCGTTGTTATAATAAAATTATGCATTTATGTTTTAATTTGTTTGTTTCATTTTTTCGCACTTTTAATTCTCTTTGAGTTAGATTTTACTCCTTTTTTCCTGAGGACAATGCAAAAGTCTAAGTTAGGGGGGGGGGGGGGGGTTCACAAGTGCGTTTTTCTAAAACTTCACAAATTTTCAAAAATGACGAAAATTTCAAAAAAATCATAAAATTTTGAAAAATCCAAAAAAAAAAATTTCAAAATAAATAAAAATTGGAATTGAAATTTTTCAAAAAATCATTAAAAGTCGGTTTAAAGTCTCAAATTATAAAAAAACAATACACAAAGCGGAAATTGACCAAATATGGAAATTGTGCGAAAATTAATGACTTAATGAACAAGTGTGGAGATTAACAACCCCGACGAGATTCGAGCCTTTCAATTTTGTGAAATTTATAAATCAATACGAGTTAATTGTTAACTCAATGTTCTTTTCATCAGTCTAATAAGTCGTCGAGGATCGCAAGTCTTTCACTTTGATCGGTTTTGAGAAATGTGTGTGACATTGCCTTGAAAAACGTGTTGAAGAAATCTCTAAATTAAATTCATCTCGAAACGCATATGGTAACGCAATTAGTATTTTGGACAATGAAGTAAACCATCGTTTGTCACCCAGAAATATTGGCCATAAAAAGTTGTGAAAAATCATGCCTTTTGTAACCCATTTTGAGCCAAATAAAAGTTTTTCTTTCGTTTGACAACCCGAAAAACCCAAAAAGCCCAGAATTGTGAAAAATGGAAAAAGTCAGAATTTAAGTCCGAAAAGTGCAAGAAAAAGGGGCAAGAAAAAGAATAGAAATGCTCAACAAAAATAGCAAGAAAAGAAAACCCTGAATATAAAAAAAATAAGAAAATGAGCAAAATCTCGAAAAAGCATTAAAGGACATCACAAGAAAAATTTTCCAATTCCGAAATTCTTAACCTTTTTTTAATATAACCTAATACACCTTCAACTCGTAAAAGTCCTAACCGATTCCAAAATTTCGAAATTGGTTACCGCATGGAGAGCTAAAACACCAAAAGATAATAAAAGAGATAAAAAATGTGAATTAGTGGCAATGTTCCCTTTCTTATATCCATAATCCTTTGATGAGATCCGATTACCATAAAATTTTCGTCTTTCTATTTGAGTGCGTGAACTTGGTTCCAATATATTTACTCTTATAAATCACACACACCGAGAGAATAGCCATATTCCGAGTGATTTGTTTGTGAGAGCATCCCGTGAGATTTTGAAATCAAAATGAATTTTTGGATAAGTAACATAATGGTTAATCGGTGGAAATTCGCGGTTAAATTTCTGGCTTCGCACACACGCACTATAATTTGAGACTCTAGAACATGATTTGATGATGACTATTTTTGGGAAAAGTTTGACTTATACAATTTTTGCGTGTCTTAATTTTTCTTTAAGTCGAATTTTGTGGGTACATTCATTGCAAATCCTCACGAGACAACACTCGTCCTACTAGGGTAACCTAGGGGTTTAAAGGCTTATTGCATACACTAAATGAAATCGCTTGCCCGCAAAAAAGGTATTCTATCCCCATAATATGTTTATAGGAGTTATGACTTTATTCTTTCTCTTTTACATTTCTCGGGACTACGCCAAAGTTCTAAGTTAGGGGGTTTGATTGGGCATAAATATTGTATATTTATTCCCTTAATTTAGGTACATTTGTGAACCCGAGTGATACAATCGATATGGATTTAACTCACATTTATGCTACTAACCTTCATTGGAAAGTATTTCATGTTTCTCCTATGTGTTTTACAGGTTAATTATGCAAGCGATGCAAAAGAGAAATTGAAACAATGAAAGAAAGGATAGGAAGGCAAGTTCAAGGGCATTTTTATAATTCTACAACCGGATCTCAGAGGAGAAGTCAACTGGAAAGTTGAAAATCTCGAAATGACAAGAACCATTGAAGAAATGGCATCCAAATCCGAGTTACAGTTGAAGAGTTATGATCAATTGAGATTGGAGAAAACTCAAAGAAGAAAAGAAGAAAATATGAGAAAAATTCTAAGTGTTGAAAATAGGAAAAAGGCACCAAAAACCAGCGAAAATTCCCGAACCCAAGATGAATCGGTTTGGGGGGCGAACCGGTTCAGGGTACCTACAAACCGATTCGGGGGTCCTGATGCGCGAAATTTCTCCTTTATTCTGATTGGTCCAAAGAGTTCCATTTGGTTACAACTCATTTTAAAACGTTTTTGTACGAAGATAATGACTTAGGAAAAGGGGTTCTTGATAGTTTTTCATTTTTTTGATAGAGGAAAGGTACAAGATCACCTAGGAACATTGTTTGAATTATTTGCTTCAAGATTGATTCATTCCGGGTTTATTTTCAAGTTTTAATCCAAGTTTCATTCTTCTTATTATTGTTCTTGTATGGTTATTTCTCCTACTTGATTCAAAAAATTTCAGTGTTCATAACACTTATTTGCATGTTTCAATATTGTTTCATCATGATTTCTTTCACATGCAACGTAATTATTTCATGCATCATTTAGTTAAACATGTCCAAGTAGATTTAAAAGGGTCGGGATGCATGAACTCAATCTGATGTGTTAGTTGCATGTGTATAAAATTAATCCTCTAAATTTAATGATTTAATATGATCGTATTGCGTAGCAACACAAACATTGTAGATTTTTGGATCTCGTTTGCTCCAGGGTAACTGGGATGCTTTAGAATGCAATGTGAGTGTCGCTATCACGCGTTACCACTTTACTCGTCCTCTGATTTCGTATGGTGCGAGCTTGAACCTCATATACGTAATTCTTGGGAGTACTAAAGTTTGGGTCTAATTAATCACTTAAACTTACGATTAGTTTTATACCTGCAATACACTAAGGTTGAGGGATTGTATTCCCGTCATGTTTCCTTCATCATATAGTTCAATTTTTAAGTCCTTCATCATCAGTATTTTAGGCAATTTAGAATAGTTCCATTCCATTCATATTTTAGTTCATTAGTTAACCATTTTCAAATTTTCATCTACTTATAGTTTTTTCAGCATTCAAATCACATTTTCCTTTTCTTTAGAGTCAGAGTTAGGGTTCCTTCATCTGTCCAACGTCGTTACAACTCCGTTGTCCTATTTTCCTAAGGATCGATACCTGACTTATCGGATTATTACTTGAGCGACATGCTTGCACTTGATCCTAGAGAGTACGTACTTCTGAGACATATTCTTAGTCGCGTCACACCAGCAGTTACAGCACAAAGAGGTGCCATAGAAAAACATACATTTTTTTTCATTCATAAAGTTTGGGGCATTAAAAAATTAGGATCTATTGCCCAATAATTGCATAAGAAAAAAAAGGGAAAATGTATACAAAAGTGAAAGAGTTCATTATCCTAAGAGGAACCATAAGTCCGAAGCAGAGAAAAATCTCCAAACAGGCCCGAAGAAGCTGCTAGGCAAGATTTTTGGGCACTAATAGAAAGCTCTAACTTTGTTTGAACTTGTGTATGCTAAATAATGAGTTTATCTCGTTTCAGTTTCACTAGATCTAGAGCTTCTTCGAAGTCCTCTACCTCTTTATTAGCAACTTCAAGTAGAGGTGCTAGCTCGACCAACCTAGCTTCCTCAACTTGTTGATCCTCCCGATGCTTCTGTAGCAATTCCCTCTGGCTCTCTAATCGTTGACCCTTCAAAGTATTTAAGTGCCCATTTAGCCAGTCAAAACAGAAGTCATTGAAGCCTGTACCTCATCACCATAACATTTGTACGAAGATAATCAATATTGAAAGTCTCAGGGTGTTGGTTTACACTCTGCTCAATTACCAAGTGATAGGTGGCATGCATTTGAGGAGAACACTGAAGGACCATAAGACAGAAGTCACGAGGAGCTAGGTTGGGCAGAGGAAGCTCACAACCAGATTCGCTATCAACAGCAACACCAGTCATGGAACCTTGGTCTTCTTGATTAGAATCTTTTGAAATAGTTGGTTCCTGATGAGGCAAAGTGATAGGAGAAAGAACTGGTGGAGATCTCTCTCTCACTAGAAAGGACTCACGAGCAACATGAGAATAAGTAGAATAAGTAATATAAGTTTGACAAAAAAAAAAGAATCTTAAAAAGTGTTTTCATTGCTAAGTCACCGTTACTAGTGGAGTTTGATAAAAAAATCTTAACAAGTGTTTTCATTATTAAGTCACCGTTAGTGGTGGAGTTTGACCAAAATAATCTTAACAAGTGTTTTCATTGTTAAGTCACCGTTACTGGTGGAGTTTGACCAAAAAATCTTAATAAGATCTTAATAAGTGTTTTCATTATTAAGTCACCGTTATTGGTGGAGTTTGACCAAAAAATCTTAACAAATGTTTTTATTGTTAAGTCACCGTTATTGGTGTAGTTTGATAAAAATCTTAACAAGTGTTTTCATTATTAAGTCATCGTTACTGGTGGAGTTTGACCAAAAAATGTTAACAAGTGTTTTCATTGTTAAGTCACCGTTACTAGTGGAGTTTGACAAAAAAAGTCTTAAGAAGTTTTTTCATTCTTAAGTCACCGTTACTAGTGGAGTTTGACTAGAAAATCTTAACAAGTGTTCTCATTGTTAAGTCACCATTACTGGTGGAGTTTGAATGATTGGACATGAGACTCTTCTAGATTGCACATTGTCAAGAATAAAAGATAAACACCAAGAAACGAAGAGAAACTAGAGAAATACCTCAGCAATGACTGAAGATAGAATGGATGCCACCTGGGAAGCTACAACGGGGGGAACTATTGAAGGAAAATTTATTTTCTCGAAAGCCCCCAAATAACCCTCAATGGTGGGAAGCTCAACGTCTGCTGAAGCTCCTTCGCCAATAAAAGGTAACAAGTCCAACATAGGAGTCCCACTTGGGGAGGACGTTTGACCTCCAAGTGATGCCCCAACGTTGGTGGATGCAGAATAATCACCACGCTAGGCAGAAAAATCAACACTAGCCTTGGAAATGGGCAGACCACCAAGAGAAGTTAGCGGGACAAGATCTGGAGAAAACTTCAAAAAATGAAGCTAAGTGTTAGAAATGGATAATAAGTACAAAAGAAGGTAGAAATATCTCTAAGTTTTACTTACCTCACTTATGGTACTGAAGAGGGGAACTACAGTTATGGGTCTCGTCAATACAGAGGGAAGAATAATGATAGGTAATCAAGAAGCCATTTCGACTTGAGGTATCCCAAGAGATTAAAGTTCAGCGTGGCGAATAGAAAAACAAGAAGTGTGGAAGAGAGAAAAGACATCAGACCTAACAGTATTGAGAATGGGTTACCTCTGGGGAACTTTCTACAACTGGAATAATAGGCAGAGGAACCTCGGGTTGGGGTGATAATTCAAAAGAAGCTCGGGGAGTTGTCTCTGGTTGAGAGGAGATTACCACAGATGCAATGGAATCACCCCTCGTAGCAGCATCCTTCGCATGATGGAAGGACAAACGACGAGAGTAAGTAAGCCTGATTATGGGGGAATAGGGAGGAGTTACACCGGTCTGAGAGGAACCGAAGTGTCCCCCCACAAAAGGACTCACAAGGGGCTGGACCTTTCTTCTTTAGCTTCCTGCACCAAAGTCGCTAAGAGGTAGACAGATGCACTTTGTTTTAGAAAAATGAAAAAAATAACAACACACAGGTACACCTCTGATCCAATAGGAGAATTGGAGGATACTACCATTGGCGATGAAGGAGGGGAAGTAATGAGAGAGAGAGATGGGGAAATTTGTACATGAGTAGACCGTTTCTTCTGGGATGTAGTACCCAAAGTCTTTTTCCACGCACCCGCAACACCAACACTTAAAGGAACCCTTGAGATCTTCTTCCTCTTTGGCCTTTCATCCGATGGATCTACTAAGATAGTAGGGAAGGCAGTAGCAGGAGCAATGGCTGGAGCATGTCGTTGAAACTCAGAATTTATTCGCTCCACCTCAGCCTGAATTTTCTTCCTCAACTCCCCACTCACTTCTGCGGACATAGGAAGAGGAATAGCTGTGATGGGGAATGCCTCTAAAGGAGTTTGGGACTTAGACTTTGAGGAAGTCACCCGGTTGGACCCCCTAGTTCATTTGGCTGGTGGTTGGGAAGGCCCTTCGCCAGAAGCTGCTTCGGTTGGACCCCTTTCATAATAAATACCTTCATAAGGAGCAGGCTATTTAGGTATCAGTGACTTTTTGGGATTTATTGTAGCAACATGAATCATGGGGTAGTGTAGAGGAAGCTTAGGAGGAGGTTCTTTCGGAGTTTTGATCAAGGGGAACGCTCTTCCCAAAATGTAATTTCCTTCCAAACCCAGTTCTTGTGAAGACAATGAAAGCACTTGGGGATATATAGGAGTCCCCTCAATAAACTCAAAGATTTGGGCCAGTTGCTTCGGCCAATACTTGGTGGCAAATAAAGATGTCACATCACCTTGCCTGGACAAACTGGGGATGATGACTCTGTCAGACATTATGAAGCTCACTCCCCATGCAACAGTATAAGTAAAGAGAGAACAAGCCTCACTAAACATGACCTTACGGTGGTTTAGCTGAAAGACGGGGCAAGGAGCCCATCAGTCAAAATCAAATTAATGGGCACACCGATAGGGTTGTAATGTTCACACGAGTACCCCCACTCAGTGTAGGATGATAAGTAACTGGTAGAGAACAGAAGAACCACAGTAAGCAAAGGGTCTTCTTCCATAAGGTCCACGGTCGTGTTGGTTGGACCACCCTTAGCTCATTCTTAAAAAAATCACAAGTGTGGAGGAAAATTTCCTCTCCATAGGGTCGCATCATAAAACATTCCCATTTTTCAATAACAGAGGTTAACTCCTTTCGACTTTGCCTCTTGTGATAAATGTAAGAACATGGAGGCAGAATTATTTCTCCCAAAGGAGGGCGGTTGGGTTTAGTTCCTACATCGAGGAAACGGACATAGAGGAAGCCCGTCAGAAGTACACAGTTGGCAAAGTTAGCTAGGTTATAACGACCAAAAGACCATTCAATGTAAAAGTGGGTCCTATCAAGCCATGTATAGAGTGACCACAGGGCAATTGCAGCCAGAGGAAGCTTGATACCCTAGGCCAAATGAAGGTATATATTGATGAGGTCCCTTTCGGGTTTGTCGTTAGGATTTCCCAATAAAAGGAAGCGAGAGAGAACAATAAGGATGTAAGCATGAAGTTTTAATGATATACCTTGACTAGGGGAAGCTTAAAAAGAACTTCCCTCAGAAGGATCCTTGAAGAAATAGTTGATGAGAGGGGTGTAAGTATCAATGTTTGAAGAACCGATGCACCTTCGGCATATATGGTCAGCAGCCTCTTGGGCATCCAAGGCTTCATCATAGTAGGGCTCATGGATTATTTCCTCAAGGCTCAAAAGATCACACACGTCTTCCAGCGTTACTATAAACTCACCCCATGCAGTAATGAAAGTGTGAGTAGTAACATTCTAGCGAGACACAAGGACAGGAAGGGTAGCATTGTTCTTGGTCAGAGTAAACTCCAAACCACTTGTCCTGATGAAGCCCAATTTTTGTGAGGGTATCAACGTGGGAATTCTACATGTGGGAGTTCCTCATAGCAAGGTGAGCAAAAGAACCCCCAGGCCCTTCGAAGTCAATATGGGACCACGGTAAGTCCCCTTACTCAAGGCAAAATTGAAGAGTCCCCTATGGGGGGGAGAAAGCCCCAGTTAGTAGCATTTTCATATCCATCACACAGCACTATGGCATCACACTTAGCGTTTAAAATTCAGGTTTTGTAAAGACCAAAAAAATCATTACCCTTGCCAAATATGGGGGACCAGCGGTAGAAACGTAGTTGTTCCTGGATGGCGGCAGTCAAAGAGGTGGCAGTAGGGGTAGAAGGTGGAGTATTGGTGGCAGACGTAGTAGGATTGCTTGAGGAAGAATACCAGAGGAGTAACAATGGAGTGGCTAGAGGGAGAAGATGATTGCATAGGAAAGAAATGAGGAGGAAACCTTAGCAACAATGGAGCTTTTTTACAGTTTCTCTCTCTAAAATAGACGGGAGTTTGAAGAAGACGAAGAAAATAGTTAAGTGTTTTGAAAAAATGGACGTTTGGAATCCTTTAAACCCGTCTTTTGATTTTTCCCACTAAACACATGTGCAAAGCCGCCAATAATCATTTCAAGAGTACACGTGGCACTTTGGATAATGTTTTGACCGTTGAAAATACAACATTACGTCATTAATGAGGTGACGCATGGGGATAAAAAAGGTTTCTTCCAAGGCAAGTTTTGGGGTTTGACGCCAAAATTCTTCCAGTGTTATACATATCCAATAACTCCCAACGGTTCAAAAAAGCTACAATGTCACCTCGCCACAAGTCCAAATGTTGTTTAATTGTGACTCAGATGCATCGGGGATAATTTTTCTTCTTTTTCAAACATGAAGAAACAACGACGCGGCAGAGCCCAAACAAAGTAGCACCTTCAAATAGGGATAATTTCCTAGGAAGAAGTTTACAAGGGAGAATTTCACAAGTCTCAACGATTGGGGCAGTCCTAACGAAAAAACTCACAGCTTATAACTATACTCCACAACATCACAAACGGGAGAATTTCACTTACCAAGAGTCAAAATGGGTATTTAAAAAAGTCAGTAGGTGTATCGGGAGAATTTTAAATAGTCAAGCCAGAACAGTGCAAGCTCAGTGATAGGAAAAAGTCACGATATCCCTTCGCCAAAGCGCCAATAAGCCGCAGCATTTCGGCTCAAGTACATCGGGGAGAATTTTACTTTTTTTCTGGAGCCGTTAACGGCAGTGGGATTAATGAAAGAAAAGAGGCTAGAATTTTTTTCACACAGAGAAGGTTCATGGATCGAGAGGTTTCGTGCTGACATTTCTTGTTTCCATAACAAATCTCTACATGAAGGAGCAAATATAAGGGGAGCTTGAAGGTAATATTGAGATCAGAGATAATCCCCCCATTAATAATAGTGTTTGGGATTAAGGCAATGATGCATCTCAATAAGACAACGCTGTATCCCAAAGTGATGCAGCTCAGCAAGGCAGCACAAGTGAGGTAGGTCAGTGTGGCAGCCCAGAGGGATCTTCCAGCAAAGAAGCTGACCTAAAGAGCTCACCCTTTAGTTCCATTGTTTTACTTAGGCTTATTATATATCTTTATTTATATTGACCATGAGTTATAACGATTATAATGATTTTTAGTGTGAGGTCGAATGCTACTCACGCGAGACCAATCTTGGCAGGGCTTGGGAGAGCTTTCATGCTCTATCGAATGACCTCACCGTGGGAACTTCAGAAGGAATTGGTTTGGAGGATTGAGAAGGGAGTAACTATTGGGGCTTGTCCTGACCATCTTAGACACACACGGTAAAACACCAAAAGACTTTGATCGTGGAACCTTGGGTTGAGCAGCCTTGAGTCCCATCGGGCATCGAGTTGTGAACTAAACAACCCTCTACTTAATGTCACATTTACTTTATGTGATGTCACTAGCCATATAGGCAATGTCAAATTTGTAGTTGAGTAAACCATTGTGGTATTTGGGGTTACTAGACAGTTGGTGAGCCACCTTTGTGACGACAGCCACCTGACACACAGTAGTTAGGCAAAAGGCATGTCTTAGCATTTAATGGTGATGACATGGAGCTTACTAGTCTATCAGGCATTTAACGTTTGTGACATAAATTATGAGGGATGTCTTTCACAGTAATTAATGACTGAGTTATCTTTGGGGTGGTGTGGGGGATATTTAAGGGCCTCAACCACCTCTGAGGAATGGATGTTATTTTTTAGAGTTCATAAATTATTACTAGAGAGAATATATACATCAGAGAGAGAGTTTACTTACCCACCATTGGTATTTATTATGGATCTTTTAATAATTGACATAAATCTTTGAGGGTGGTTGCAGTGTTTGGCTGCCTGCCAAGGTGTGTCTGGGGTGCTCACTTTTCTCTCTCTCAAAAAAAGTTACTTTTGTGTTTCTTTATTATTTTTTCTTGAGTTATACACGAGAGTTCTTATAAGTTCAAAATGAGTTTATCTATATAGATTTGTGATTGCGTGTTTTACTTAGTCAAAGGTGTCTTATTGATTAATTTCCCATTACTATACTCTAAAAATGGGTTACGCCTCCTTCTTATCTAAACTACCCTCTTATATTTGACGACTCTGCTGGAGAGGTATTCTTCTAAGCAAGGACTATGGCACAAGATAATGTTAATCGAAGACTTAACTTTGATGATAGTCACAATGAAGAACAGGCGGTGAGAGATCTGGAGGCTTCGAGATATGGAGCCCCTCAAGTGGAGGTACGTCCAGTTCAAACGACGACAGGCATTCCAGGGGTAACACAAGCTTCCATGAGCACCGGGTTGGGACCAGCCCAAGTGGCACTCCTCATTAATAAATCTTAAGAGTTTTTGCAAAATCCAGTAGATTCAACGGCATTGGGACATTTTAATCCAACTACTTCGTAACAATAGGGGTAGCCCCAACGGCCCCACCAAACACATTTTTAATAGGAACTACCCTAGCAAGCATACCTCCTGTTATGATTCCAACGGGGGGAACCCCAGGAGTAGCAAGCGTTCCAATTGTGGTTGTTATTTTAGGTACAACGGTCATCCCATCCATGGTCCCTTTGGCTGTTCCTTCAATAGTATCAGCTTTGGAGGAGATGAGGAAATAGATGTAGAAGGAGATGCAAAAATTCATGCAAGCTTCCTCACAATCTTCCGGTGAGGTAGCTTCAGTTTATAATGACTTTCGGACGCCTTACCCTCAGGAGTACAACGATGAGCCTTATCTAAAAGATTATACTCCCGTAATTAGTTAACTTTTTGTTATTCTTTGGTACAAAGATGTTTTGAAGAATCTTTGGACTCGTACTTTCCGAAGATCACTCCATTGTGGGTGATTCCGCTATTTTTCTCTCTTTAACTTGGCTCTCAATTTACATTGAGGAAAATGTCAGGTTTTAAATTAGGGGGTGTGGGATATTATATCCATTCATTGGTAGTTTCTTTGATTTGATTATATATTCTTCTCAAGCATGCTTTTCTTGTAAAAATTAAAATTTTCAAAAAGATTTTCTTTCTTTTTTCTCCTTCGTTGGGAATTTTGCCTTTGTTTTTGATGATAAATTTTAATAAATGCCCGATCCAATAGACAACTCAATGATGCACATTTTCGATTTTAGAAGTTATTAGAATTCAGTCCTCAATCATTGATATTATGAATAACTTCATGAATTAAACTTTAATCCCATGACCACATGCACTTTTCTTGCTTTATTGATTTGGTTTAAGATTTTTATAACTCGGTAATCTTTTGTTGCATTGTATATACTTACACCTAGTGAGCTTTGGGCTTTTATTCATTTTTGAGTGTTATACACTTCTCTTTCATCTTTGAAAACATTGAATTCCTCATTAATCTCTCTATTCTTTCATTTGATTGTTCATTAATTGAGTTGATATATGAAATGTGTTACTTGAGCATGATTTTCAAACTTTGTTTTGACTCGAGATTTGCATAAACTTTATGAAATGATCATAGGCCATCCTTGTTATATCACTCATATTAGCCTTGACCTCACCTTAAATGTTTTCCCTCATCAACCCCTTTGAGCCTAAATATAGCCTTTCGTTTCATAACCCAAAATCCAATAACCAACTTCACATTGGAGTTTTAAACCATACTTATTACCTTATATAACTTTGTTTTGAATGTTACTTAGTATTGAATGATGTTATTATTTTGTGGTTGCAATTTAGGCATTTGAGAGTGTGAAAAGTAAAGAAAAGAAATAAGTGAAAAAAGGGTGAAAAAGAGAAAGAAGAAAAAAAAAGAAAAAAAAAAGAGAAAAAGAAGAAAAGAAAGAGAAATATGTATATGTTGTGTATAGTGTTCAATAAGATTTGTTTACTCTCCCCATTGTTATATTCAACGCCTTTTATGGAGGTTATTTTCCAACTTT
This sequence comes from Sambucus nigra, assembly GCA_949130495.1. Taxonomy (NCBI): domain Eukaryota; kingdom Viridiplantae; phylum Streptophyta; class Magnoliopsida; order Dipsacales; family Adoxaceae; genus Sambucus; species Sambucus nigra. The sequence continues at coordinate 185,368,059 of OX422222.1, read as the reverse complement.
GAAATTGCCCGCATTTTCCATTATCCCGAGTTTTCATCTCCGAACACTTTGAATCCATACATATCCTTCGTTTCGTACCCTAGACTAGCCTACATTATTACCCTATTCAAGTCCTACGTGATCTTAGGGTGAATTTAATTTAAAAGTCATAATAGTTTTGATAATCTGTGAAAATACATTTCGCCTCCATTAATGAGCGGTATCTTTCATTGAGATTACATTTTTTCATTTAATATATAGCGTTCTTCATTTGTGACATGTGTGAGGCCTAATTTCTATTTCCATATACTCTTTGTGCCCACATGTTACGTGTGTTACCTCCATATTTTGAGTGAATTCATTTTATGAGTGTAGTGCCCGTGAGAAATGATATATACCTGCTTTATGTTTATCTGATTTATATAAGTTTTTGCCTAATCATACTTTGCATGTGCTCGCTCCCCTCCCACATTTCAAAGTTTCAATTCGATGAGGTGCATTCTATTATGTTAATAATACAGACTTTTATGTGAATTCAATCACTGTGATAATAATGCGTATAAAATCTTGTTCGCTATTGTTGGGCTTGTCGCATGTGTGATTGGGCATATTTTCAGGAAACCATATGATGTTTGTGGTTGTCATCCCAGAAAACCTTCACGAGGCGAAACTCGTCCACTAGGGTAACCTAGGGGTTTAACGGCTTATTGCATATGCTAAATGCAATCTTGTTCCCTAAAACTGGTTTTGTTTGTGTCATCACTAGGGACTAGCAATGTCTTAGTTAGGGGGTGCGATGAATCACTAATATTGAATATTTGTGCCCTTTATCTTTGTGCATTCTAGAACTTTTAGGTTCTTAATGCCTATATTTACGCTCGTTAACCAGACAACCTCGGAGTTGGACATATATATGTTTTGCAGTGGTTAATTGTGCTCTTGTAGGTATTCGAACGCTAAAAGTGAGGATTCGTTGCATTTCAGAGAAGTTTCGTCGTCGGATGCAACTTCAAGGGAATTTTAGTCAATTCACAGTTCACATATGGCTCATGGAATTTTCGTGGATGTGTAGTTCATTGAGTTAGCATTCCGTGGACGCAAAGGGCGCATCGTTTCGAGTTCAGATGATGAAGTTATGGCCATTTCTGTTATGAACCTTTTCTCCCATGTGAAGACCAAAGAGTTGCAGAAAATAGAGTACTGGTCGACTGCGCCTAGGGGTCCGATCGACCGCGTTTTGGGATTTTGCCTTACAAAGTAACCAGTGGGTTTCAACTTAAGGGACCGATCGACCGCGCCCCTATTGCGGGTCGACCGATAGTCGTAGTTACCCGACAATTTCCCTTTGTTCTATTTCTTTTCATTTTCCTTTATTTCTTTTCAAACTCACTATATAAACCAAATTTGGTTTGTTTTGATAGATATCTTGTAATTTATTTAGTTTAGTTTAGAGAATAGGGTTTGAGGGGATTTTAAGTATGTTCATCTTCTCTCTCCTAGGGTTTTTTCTCTTGAGTATGTAATCCACTATTCACCTTCTTCTTCATTTATTTAAGCTCTCTTATGCCATTTACTTTCTTTCTTTATCTTGCTTTCATTTACTTCTTTGTTATTTAGGTTTACTTTCTTGATTTTAATTCATGTCATTTACCATGCTTTCTAGCTAATTTAGTCTAGGTTGTGTTGGATTGAACTCACCTATAGGTTAACGGGTTGTTTTGCTTTGGTGATGGAGTTTTACGGGTCTATTTCTAGTGGGTTGCCCTAGTTATTACTCCTAGAGATTTGACGAGGTATATCATGTATGCTCCGTATTTACGACCTTGCGTGCATAATTTTTGGGGTATTTGTTGATGCCAAAATCTTATTATACTTTTATGCGAATTTAGGGGTGTGAAAACTCTCGGTTTAATTAACTGTCGAAACGAGACTCAATCTTAATAACTTGTCGACCCATGTAACCATTTTATACTAATTAACTCTAGGTGAGGGATATCCGACGCAACTTATAGTTTTTATTCGCTTTGTTAATTTGAGTTTAAATACACTCGCCTAGTATAATCTTTTCCTTTATTTATCTTTTATTTTGTTAACAATTATCTTTTACACTTTTATTTTAGGAATATTAAACCAATTAAATTCTAGCAACTTGTCTTTGTGGATTCGATACTCGGACTGGCCTCTATACTCCCTTAAAAGAGTGTAGTAATAGTTTAGGTGTTTGTATGGAGTTAGTGATTCAAGTATAACAAACGAACGGCGTCGGTGACGCGACACTGTGGCAAAAAACCCGGTCTATCAGAAAGCATATCCCCCAAAGTTCCTGGGGGTTCCGATGTTGTTGTAGCGAGCCAATGGAGGAAGGATATCCAGAGGCACATGAGAATGTACAAGTTCACGGAGGCTCAAAATCAGGTAGTAGATACTTTTAATATAGTTGGAGTAGCGTTACAGTGGTGGGATTCCACTACTACTGAAGAGGAGAGAGATATTATGACTATTCAGGACTTCTAGGTGGGTTTTGACTGCAAATATTCCCCTTCTTCCGTTCAGACTGGGATGAGGCGAAAGTTTCTGGACCTCACCTAGGAGGGGAAGTGTAATACCCCGCGCTTAATATTTTACTTAATCCCCGTGTAAAGTTGCAATAAAATGAAAACATAGGGACTGAGATAATTATGATTAGATTGTACTCCTATTTAAACGAATCAGGAGGCTTAAAAAATAATTATTGAAGATTTGGGGTTGAATTAAATAAATGTATTAGCTATTGAGTAGTCAAAATTATATGAAATGTATATGTTGGGGTATAAATAAGAGTTCAAGAAAAAATTAAGTGAATTATGAATTTTTATAAAGTCTTTTATAAGGGTTATGAAATCCTTAAGTAATAAATTATAGGCCTCTTTGAGATTTTATAAACTAAGTGGGCAAATGTGCAAATAAGAATCGTGGGTTTGTCCTCCCAATCCCCCATTTAATCGTACTGCCTTCTGAATTAAAGAGATAGACAGACATGGGGAAGGGTGAGAAATTTCTACACCTTTCTGTCTAATCATTCGAAACGGAAACCCCAATCTTCCATTGATTCAACTGCCTTCCAAAATTAGAGGAGAGATATAGGTATATTGAAGAAAATAAATTCAAAGGAACTGCGCAAATCTTTGATCATGAGAAAGTGAGTGGGCCCTTATCATCTCGTTCAAGCGACGAACCACAAACGTCGATCTCCCATTTCAGGTACTGTCAGCCCTAGGCCTGACATTTCAACTAGGTGAAGGCAGAGGTATGAATACATTACGTTCATGGCTTTTGTCTTGGGACAAAACAACGAAACACGCTTAGAAGAAAAGAGGAGTAACAAAAAGAAGAAAAAAAAGAAAAATGACCTCTGCCAGCAAATGCCTTGGAGCTGTCAACGCTAATACAAAATTTGGCTTTCCAGTTGGCCTCAGACCAGGCCATTGTCAGCCCTCTTTTACCGCTGCCAATAATTGACTCGTATTTCATTATTGGTTGAACCTGACATTCAATACACAGAGCAGACGAAATGTATTATACCTATATTGAGGATAAAAGAAGGGAACGCAGATGCTACGCATGAAAGAGAAATATCTACAATATTGACATTATTTCTGAATCAGGGCAGTCCGAAATGAATAAAAATTAAAGGTATGTGAAATGGACCTATTAATCACGGGTCGGTTTAGGATGATAGAAATTTGTTGCTGCGTATTTTTAGAGATTTTCTTGGAGTGTGTTGAAGCTCCATGGAGGCCTGATCGGTGGAACTTTTCTGACTCCCTCTTAAGGTCATATTTGAAGGTGGGAGAGTCACCCATATTCTTCAACACCAACACCATATTTGGAGTGTTTGAGGTGTGATAATCTATTTTTATATTTAAAACTTTATTGGTGTATATTGTAGTCTTATTAGTGTTCAATATTAAGAGTAGGTTTCCTATGAACAAAATGATAAGTTTCTGGTAAAAATCAGAAGTGTACATTTTTATGATAGGTAAAAATCTAGGAAGTTATTATTTGTGTAGTCTTCCCTAGTAACCTAGAAATATGCATTGTATGGGAGAGAAAAATGTATAAGATATTATTCGGGTGTAATTTCTAGTAAAAATAAATATGAGACATTTTTATAGAATAAAAATGTGGAAAATATTAATGTTGTAAAATATTTATGAAATAAATAATTATAAGTTGTTTTCAAAATGGAATAATTTTGAATAAATATCATTTTCGAATTTAAGGAAGCTAAGAATCTCCCACTTATTATAAAAATATGTTTATAAAATTTTAGAAAGAAATACATGTTTAATCTGTTGATGGGATTTTAGCATTTACAGTACATTCTCTATGCATACAAACTTGTAGTATTTTGTGAATAAATATGTGAGCGAGTTAGAAGAGTTCTTATTGGGTTTAAACATAAAGTAAGACAAATATGTTATTTCATGTAATGAAATTGCTGAATTGACAAGTATGAGAGTCTGGCAAAAACGTGATGTTAAAATAAGTATTAAAATGACTAAAGCGTTAAAATGTTAACTTGGAAACTTAATGATTATTTTTAGAAATGACACTTGTTGAAGAACTAAACTGAAAGTTTTGGTGAACAAAGGGTAAATTGGTAATTTACCTAAAGTGGAACATTTAATGAAATAAAAATGTTAATAAATGTCTTTATACCAGTATGGATGAAATTGAATTAAGTCCTAAAATGAGGATATTTTTGGTATAAAATCTATTTGGGTGGATAAAATGATTTAAGGAGAAAGTAATAATAGTCCAAGTATAATGGGAAAAAGGACGCTTAAGTCCAAGGACTTTGGCTTAAGCCCGTAAATGTTGAATAATGCGAACATTGGAGTAATATTGAGCACATTGAAAAGATAATGGAACATTCAGATGATGCCGAAAAAAAAGTAATTAAGCAAGGCATGACGTCTGTAGTGGTGAAAGACGCCAAAGTAACTACAGTAGCATATGGCGGCGGAGACCAATGGTGAGAGGACACGAAGTCCGTGGTTGTTGGATTAATCCCAAGATAATGATGTAATCGGAACATGATAAGAAATGGGTTACAAGATAAAAATAACCAAAATTATGTGAGTGATTAAAGTTTCGATTAACGAATGTGGACAAGTAAATCAAGAATAATGACAAATGTCCATAAGGGAGGTGAAGTGGTTAAATAAGGTAACTTAATGATACTTAAGCTACCTAATTAGGCTCAAACCATAATAAACACAAGCGCGTGTTACATGAGGTTATCAAAAGGAAAAGTAGAAGTTTTCGAACACGATGTGTTCGTGTGTTGTAGAAAGTCTTATGATATGGTCAAATAACTCAGGCGTGACTTAATAAATGTTGGGTAACAAAGGTTTAAAAGTAAATGGAAGATTTTCCCAACAATTGTTAATTGCTGAATCGAGAGCGTGCGTGAGTAAATGGGAATAAGTGCTAGTTTTCGAAGCTTGATAATACAAAATGACTATTTTGTAAGGCCAAGAAGTCCAAATGGAACCAAATAACGTTTTTGTAATAAAAATGGTTAAATACATTGGAACATGTATTTTTTAAGGTATATATGTAGATATATACATATTTTCACATGCATGTAGAGTAGCGTGTGATTATTCATTATTGTCGTTCGTTTCTATATTGCATTTGTATATGTTCCCAATGAGCATTCAACTCATATCCCTCCTTTGTTACGACAGGTTGCATGTCATTTCGTATTTTGAGAGCGCTGTACAGGTAAGTAGTTATTTTCTTTACGATTAGTAGCTTTGTTTACTTGACCTTGGGGGCACTCCCCTTGGGTCACATCGCATAGTAATTGTAAATTTGACTCGCATGCTAATAAGTACAACGTTAAATACTATTAAATTGGATTAGAAACATTATATAGGCTGTTTCATTGCACTTCAAATTTAACGTGAGAATTGGGTCAGGTTAGTCCTTTAATAACCTTTAAATCCGGGTCGGGGCGTTACAACTTGGTATTAGAGCTTTAGGTTCAATGATCCCATTGGGTGTGACGTGGTGAGGTCGGTAGTGGATCTTTCAGCATCGTTGTTGGATAGAGCTAGTCACGCTTGCATTGTGACGATTTTGATTTGTACTTTGATGGTAAAGTCGAGGTTTTGAGCACGTCATGCTATTCACTTTGAGTTGGAAATCGGTTAAGTTAGTAGTCATTCTCATTCCGCTGCATTTGTTCTGGTAGTGTTAGCTAGCAAGACCGTTAGGTGGCAGCACCTTACACTTGTGCAAAATGTATCATATGGAAGTTGGATGATTATAAAGTCTTAATGATTTCAGTTGCATATTGTGACACCCTACCAAATTAAATACCGGGTGATCAGTCCTTTATTAAATTAAAATCAAGGTGAACGGTTGGTTCATTCTTAGCATCACTGTCACAAAATAACATTTCCAATTTAAACACCCTATGTAATTAAGCTAAGTGTCAAAACAATTTAAAGTCTCATTTACATTTTATTTAAATTCCAATATGAAAACCTTTTTAATAACAACAGTTTAAGAGTCACATAAATAATAAGGATGACAATTACCACACAAGAATTAAACCATCTAGATAAACCAAACCAAGTTATGAACTATAAATGAAATCATCTTGACAGCAGTTAACTCCCAAAGAGTACCAAATACTGGAAATAACATAAACATAAAAATACGGAATGGTATCTCGATCTCAAATCAATCTTCGAAAATAAGGTTGCTCCTCTCAGCTGGTCGAACTACTCATTGATTCGAGGCAACAAATATTTATTCCGTATCAGGACCTTATTTAGCTCCCGGTAATCCACGCATAACCTCAGTGAATCATCTCTTTCTTCACAAATAACACCGGAGTGCGCCAAGGTGAGGTGATCCTACGAATGAAGCCCTGACCTAAAAGATGCTGTATCTGATCCCGTAACTCCCTCATCTCTGTTGGAGCCATATGGTACGGTGCATGTGCTATCGACTGAGTGCTCGACATCAAGTCTATGATGAAATCTATCTCTCGACTGGGGGGTAGCCCCGGTATCTCCTAAAATACATCTAAAAACTCACGAATGACTGGAATCGAATCTAGGGGAATCACAATCTCCTTAGAGGTATCCTCCTCTATGTAATACAAATGGGTGGAAGATCCTCCCTCTGGGCGAGGCATCGCCACTAAAAACATCTCCTGTCCTGGAATGGCAAAGATAATACTCCTACCAACACAATCAATCATGGCTCTGTACGCGGCGAGCCAATCCATGCCAATGATGACATTACTCTCATGCATCTCTAAGACTAGCATGTTTGCAGGTAAAATCAAGCTACCAATCTCTATACCTACACCCCGGTATATAAAGAAAATCAAATACCCATTCCTAAGTAGTGAACCTACGCATGTCATGGTTCTCTTTGCCATGTATAATAATCTTACGACTCGTGAAAAATGAGTAGCTATAAAATAGCGCGACGCCCAGTATCAAATAAAACTTGACCCATAGTGCAATTGATAGAAAATGTACCCTCAATCATGGGTGGTGCCTGAGGTGCTGCTGCTTGGTGGACGTTATAGACACGTCCGTACTCCAATTGTCCCCACTGAAGCGGAGATAGGGGATGGCTGGTAGGGCTGGCACCTAAGCTGGGGCTGGGAGGGCGACTGAAAAGAGTGGTCTCTGCGGCTCAATACGGGTATCCTGCTGCTGTGGGGCCGTATCCCCCTCTGGGTAATCCCAACTTATGCAAAAGTCATTAAAGATTTATTGGCTATAAAGAGGAGGATGAAGGTAAAGAAAAATGTGTTTCTAGCACAGAAGGTGAGCTCTATTCTTCTTAATGATCTCCCACCTAAATATAAAGATCCCGGTGTGCCCACCATTTCCTGAACCATTGGAGAGAAAAAAATTAAAAGAGACTTACTCGACTTGGGGGCAAGTGTTAATATCCTCCTTATTCAATTTATAGGCAACTTGATCTGGGTGATCTTAAGCCCACAAGGATCACTCTAGAATTAGCAGATCGAACCGTGAAGATATCAAAGGGTATAGTTGAGGACGTGAAATTCCAAGTGGACACTTTATACTTCCCGGTAGATTTTGTCATTTGGGACACGGAGCGCTCCTTAGCCTAAAAAAATTATGTTCCTATCATCCTTCGATGCCCATTCTTTGCTACGGCTAATGCACTGATCAATACTCGAAGTGGGAAGATATTACTCACTTTTGGGAATATGACTTTAGAAACAAACATCTTCAATATAGCCTAACAAGCAGAGGAAGAAGATGATCTTCATGTGGTGAGATTAATTGATTAGATCGTAGAAGAGCATATTGAGGAAAATTACAATGGAGATGCCTTAGAATCTTACCTAGTGTCTATTCATGAGAGCGAGGGAGCTTACACCAAGTTTGAGAGAGAGAGAGATTGAGGAGTTAAGAGACTTAATCGATGAGAGTGTGTCGGATGAGGACGCGAGAGATGTTGGTTGGGTTTCTCGATTCGAAGAGTTAACGCCAAGAGAGACACTCATGGTGCCCTCTAGTGACACATTCCCAACTCTCGAATTGAAGAAACTACCCTCCAATGTTAAATATGCTTTCCTAGGAGAGGGTGAGACATTTCCTGTTGTTGTCTCCTCTAGCTTACATGAAGAGCATGAGGGTAAGATTTTAAAGATTTTGAGGAAGCACCAGAGTGCTTTTGGTTGTTGTATAGCTGATCTAAAGGGGATAAGCCCTCTGATTTTCACCCATAAGATTCACCTCGAGGAGGATGCTAAGACTTTGAGAGAAATGCAAAGAAGGCTAAACCCCACACTGAAAGATGTGGTGAGGATCGATATCATAAAGTTGTTGGATGCCGGGATTATCTACCTACTATCGGATAGTAAGTGGGGGAGTCCAATTCAAGTTGTCCCAAAGAAGTCAGGGATGACTGTGATCGAAAATGCCAAGAGGTAGCTAGTTCCCCAACGTACCACCACTAGGTGGCGCATTTGTATTGATTACCAGAAACTCAATGCGGGAACTAAGAAAGACCATTTACCCTTGACATTTATCAATCTAATGCTTGAAATAGTAGTGATCCACCCTTACTATTGCTTCTTAGATGGTTATTCTTGATATAACCAGATTGAAGTAGATGTACTTGATCAAGAGAAGACAACCTTCACTTTACCCTTTGGAACGTTTGCCTATAAATGTAAGGCATTCAGCTTGTGTAATGCACCGGCGAACTTTTAAAGGAGCATGTTGAGCTTATTAAGTGACATGGTTGAGAGAGGTTTAGAGGTGTTCATGGATGACTTTAGTGTCTTTGTCACCTCTTTCGATCTATGTCTAGCCAATCTTGAAAAAGTAATAGCCCGATGTGTGGAAAAGAACTTAGTACTGAATTAGGATAAATGCCATTACAAGGTAACTGAGGGTATAGTTCTTGGCCACATCGTGTCATCTAAAAGGATCGAAGTTGATCGAGCAAAAATGGACATCATATCTGGCCTACCCCCACCAAAATTTCTTAAGGACGTGCGCTCTTTCTTGGGCCATGCGTGGTTTTATAGAAGGTTCATTAAGGACTTTAGCACCATCGCTAGACCCTTACGTAACCTTCTTATGAAGGACACCCCATTCGAGTGGACTGAAGTATGCCAAAGTTCTTTTAAAAAATTGAAAAGCATGTTGTGTCCGTTCCCATCATGCAAGCTCTGGATTGGTCCTTACCATTCGAGCTTATGTGTGATGTGAGCGATTATGCGATAGGGGCTGTTTTGGCCCAAAGGAAAGATAAAATAGCTTATGTCATCTACGATTCTTGACGGCATCTTACCAGATCATAATTAAACTACTCCACCACGGAGATGGAATTACTAACGGTAGTCTTCGCCCTCTAGAAGTTTCGGTCCTATCTTATCGGTTCCCCCATCACTTGTTTCACCGATCACGTGGCTTTAAAATATCTCATTGCAAAGAAAGATGCAAAGTCGCGCCTCATAAGGTGGATCCTACTCCTACAAGAGTTCAATCTCTCCATTTAAGACAAAAAAGGAGTAGAAAACTTTGTACACGATCACCTATCACAGCTCTCATCCGACGTACCTAGCTATCCTACACCCATAGACGAGTACTTCCCGGATGAGCAGCTCTTTGCCACCTCTTCTTTGTCCTGGTTTGTGAATATAGTGAACTATCTTGTCACGAGAGTCGTCTCTCCCGAGTGGACACTGCAAGATAAGGAGAGGTTTATCAATTGGTCACGCATGTTTTTCTACAATGATGCCCTCTTGTTTGAATATTGTGCCAACCAAATCATATGACGATGCGTGTACCGGATGACGAAATTCCTAAAGTCATCCAATTATGTCATTCGGAAGCTTGTGGATGCCACTTTTCCGTGAAAGAGATAACCGTTAAAATTCTCAAAGCAGTTTATACTAGCCCACAATGTTTCGGGATGTAAATAATTATATCAAATCTTGCGAAATGTGTCAACGGATGGGGGCGATTACTCCACAAGACATGATTCCATTAACCTCAATTCTCATCATTAAGGTTTTCGATTGCTTGGGTATTGACTTCATGGTCCCTTTCCCCCCATCCTTTAGATACCTATACATCTTAGTCGCGGTAGACTATGTCTCTAAATGGGTGGAGGCTATAGCTACCAAGACTAATGACAATAAAGTGGTGATAAAGTTCCTATTAACACATACTTTCTTGCTTCGGTGCTCCGAAGGCGATAATAAGTGATAATGGCATTCATTTTTGCAATAGGCCATTCAAGAAGCTCATGAGAAAGTATGGTTTCATTCACAAGGTTGGAACAACCTGTCACCCATAAACAAATGGGCAGCTCGAATTGGCCAATCGTGAAAGCAAAAACATTCTCGAGATGACCTTCGATCCTAATCGAAAAGATTGGTCCCTTAGATTGAATGATTCATTATGGGCCTACCATACTGCATAAAAAAACCCACTCAGAATGTCCCCATTCCGCTTTTTGTATGGCAAACCTTGATGTCTTGCTGTTGAGTTGGAGCACAAAGCGAACTGGGCCATCAAGAGGTTAAATTATAATATGGATAAAGCAGGTGAAGCTCGCAAGCTTCAACTGAATGATTTGGAGGAGATACGTAATGATGCGTATGAGAATGCCAAGATTTCAAAAGAAAGGATGAAACTCGCGCATGATAAGATTATTCGATGAAAAGAGTTTCAACCTGGACAAACGGTACTCCTCTATAACTCTCAGCTTCATCTATTTCCGGGTAAATTGTAGTCCCGTTGGACTGGCCCATTCATTGTTAAGATCGTGTTTCCCCACGGAGCTGTGGAGTTAGATGATCCAAAAGAGGGGAACACGTTCAAAGTCAATGGACAATGCCTAAATCCATATGTAGAGGCATGCGTAGAAGAGATCGACACCATTTGGTTGGCAAAACTTGTTTACGGGGCAGAGTGAGCTGAATTTGAGAGGTCGTCGCACCCCCGACGTGTATGGGGTGAAATCTTGTGTAACATAGATGTGATTAAGTTATGTTTCTTAGAGTCTTAGTTTTACGTTTTGAGAATTTAAGCACTAAGCACCAATTCCGACAAGCATTCATGCGGTTGGAGGATTCTGAAAAAAAAAGCAACACGGATCGATCTGCCCCTGGGCATACGGACCGATACACATGGGAGTAATTTAAAAAAAAAGAGGAATGCGTATCGATCCACCCCTGGGGACGCAGACCGGTCCAGTTCCTGCAATTCTACAACTCCCTAGATTCATCTCCCTCCATTTCCTCTCTTCCCTCTTCCCAATCCGATTTCCCTCCTAAAAACACACCCCTTTCCCTCCCAAACCCTTCCTTCCCAAAACCTATACCTTACCCTTCCCCTACCTATAAACAAAACCATCTTCCACCCTATCTCACCACACCTTTCATTTACCCAAACTCTCTCCCTCTCTATTCCACCCTCTATTTCCAACAAAATCACCCTTCATGGCCAACCAACCACCCCCAGAAAAATACAATAACTCCACGATCATTACTGAAAACATGTTGCTCTCATTCCCTTCTTACGAGGAGCAATGTTGGTGTCTCCACTTCTTTAGTCATGCCCGCAAGCTTCACATTGAGAGACAGGTTCAGTGGGAGGAACTGCTCGCCAACATCACTACCCTCTTCATCGCAAAGGGGTGGTGTTATTTCCTCAATGAGTCGTTCGATGCCGTTTCGGCTAACGAGGTACATTCCTTCTACGGGTCCTTCGTGTGCACTGGTAATTTTCAAGCCGAGGGGTACGTTGATCTAACCCCCGTCCCATTCTCACTCGATATCCTCATTCGCAAGCTGACGTAGAAGGATGTCCCTCACCCGTCCCCATTCCAATACCCCAACAAGAGCCCGCCCCTAGACAAAAATGTCTGCATTTCCCATATTTCCCCTGGCCAACAGTGGCTCCGAAGCCCTTTTGCCATTGGCCAACTGGACGATAAAGCGTGCATCACCTTCCAAATCATTTGCGCCAACATTCTATAAATTTTAAATGATTCCATCATGCGCCCTCGTCAAGACGCCCTTGTCTACTACCTCTATGACCTAAACTCCACTATCCACTTGTCCTGCACAATATATCGAGATGTTTTCCATGCCGCCACGGTAAAAAGGCACTGCCCCGCTACCCAATGCCAGGATCATCTCATCTCTTCTCCCCGACATGGGAATTCAACCACCCACCGGATTTCTGCGTCTGCGAAATCCTTTTGGACAACTTACTGGCACCAAAAGCGCATCGCAAAGGGTCATTCACTAAGCTAGACAGGCCACCACTTCTAGTGATGATAACGATGAGGAGAAGTCTATCGATGAGTCCTCGGACGATGAGGTGGCAGCGGATGACGTGAGCATGGCCGAGGGCGAAGAGCCCGAATATATGGAAGAGGAGGATACCGACTATGAGCTTCAGGGAATCAACATTGATGTGCGCATCTCTATGGTTGAAAAAAAACTTTCGGGGTTCATAGCGCGCTACGATGCTAATAGGGAGGAGGACCAATGCGCATATCGATGCGATACGAGCATGATGCACCACCTTTAGGCTCAAATGTTCGAAATGTCTTTTAACGCCCCTCCACCCTCCTACTTTTATGATCCCTATGACCCCAACGCCCCCGGATCCTCAAACTGGCCCCCATTTTATTTTCCTTGGTGTGAGGATGTTTAAGCCATGTTTTCTTTCCATTTTCCATAGTTATGTAACTTTTATCATATTTTAATGGAAATTGGACTGCTTATCTTATGTGCCTTGTACTTATTTTTTACAATTCTTGCATTTGTGTACTTTGTTCATTGGTTATTACACTCTCTTTAATTCGATTTTTAGTCCTTTTTTCCTCGGGACAATGCAAAAGCCTAAGTTAGGGGGGGGGGGGTACGCAAGTGTTCTTACATTCACAAAGTCCAAATGCACACAAAAAAATTGAAAATTTTTGAAAAGCCAAAAATATTTTGCTTCAAAATAATTAAAAAAAATTGAATTTAAAATTTTCAAAAATATCACCTTCATTTTAGTTAAAGTCTCGAATTTGTAACAATCAAATGCAAAATGCCAAAATTAACTAAGGATGGAAATTGAGCGTGAATTAACGACTTGCCGAATAAATGTGGAGATTAACAAACCCGGTGAGATTTTGAGCCTATCAATTTTTATGAGAAACTAAAATCAATCCGAGTTCATAGTTAACTCAAAGTTCATTTTAGCGGTTAAAATAACTCGTCAACATCGAAATTCCTTCACTTTGATCGATTATGGGAAATGGGAGGTTGTCTTGAAAAATGCGCTAATTAAATCTCTAAATTTAATTCACCTCGAGACCCATATGGTAACACAATTAGTGATTCGGGAAATGAAGTAGGCCCTCATTTGTTTCCCAAAAAGATTAGCCATAAAAAGTCGTGAAAAATTAACATTTTTGCAACCCAATTTGAGTCGAATAAGTTTTTTCCCTTCGTTTGACAACCCAAAAAAATCCAATTAGCCCGTAATTGTGAAAATCAAATGCTCATCAAATAAAGTCCGAAAAGTGCATAAAAAAGGGCAAGAAAAAAAATAGAAGAGTGCTCAACAAAAATAGCAATGAAAAGAAAAAATAGAAAAAGAAAAAAAAATATGAGCAAAAGCCCGAAAAAGAACTAACGGACATCATAAGAACATTTTCAATTCCGAATTTCCCAACTATTCCTATTTTTTACCCAAATACACCTTAAACCCAAGAAAGTCCTAACCGAGCCCGAATTGCAAAATTGGTTATCGCATGGAGAGCTAAGGCATACTAAGAAAAAAAACGAGATTGAATGTGTAAATTAGAGCAATGTTTCCGGTTTCCAAATAATTGTATTCTAATGACGAGATCCTTTCACCACAAATAGTCCGTCCTTCACAATTGTGTTTGGGAACTTGCATTCCATTATATTTACTCTTATAAATCACGCACACCGAGAGACTTAGCCACACTCCTGGTGATTCATTTATGAGAGCATCCTGTGAGATTTGAATCAAAACGAATTTTCGAAAAGTAACGGAATGACCAATCGGTGGAAATCTACGGTTTAAGTTTTGGCTTCGCACACACACATGATAAATTGAGACTTATGAATACAAATTTAGATTGATTATTTTATGGGGAGTTTAAATTGTACAATTTTTAGGTTTTTTGAATTTCTTTGAGTCGAATTTTGTGGGTATATTCACTGCAACCTACTAGGATAATCTAAGAGTTTAAAGGCTTGTTGCATACGCAAAATGCAACCGCTTGCCCGCGAAAGTGGTACTCTATCCTAATAAAATGTTTTTCAAGAGTTAAGTTGTAGTTCAATTCTTTTACTTTGCTCGGGTTGCGGAATGTTCTAAGTTAGGGGAGTTTGATTAGGTGTAAATTCTTCTGAATTTACCCCCTTAATTTAGGGATTTTTATCACCTCGGGTAATGTAATTCATTTTGATTTATCTCAATTATATGCTACTGACCTTTCTACAAAGTATCTCGAGTTTTGTGCCTTTTTCATGATATTTACAGGTATTTATTACTAAGTGAAGAAAGAAAAAAGCCGAAGCAAAATAATGAATTAAGAAAGAAAATTCAAAAGGGCAAAATCATAATTTATATAAAGAATCTGGACAAGATCCCAAATGAAAGTTGAAGATCTTGAGTCTACGAGTGGGTAGGAAGAAACGGAGTCCAAGTTCTAAAGATGAAAGATATTCAAGAGAAATTGAAGAGAACTTAAAGACCAACTACGGACCGATCCGTTTTCCAAAATAATAGGATCGGTCCAGACCCTCAAAACTACTGGCAAAAAGCACATGGCGTACCGATCCTATTTCTAGAAAAAAAGGACCAATTCAGATCCTTATCACTCACTAAAAAATTTGATAAGGTGGAACGATCCTATTTCTCAGATAACAGGATCGATCCGGATTTGATTAAGGACCGATCCACCACTGAAGACCCGGACGGGTCTGTAAGGATATAAATTTTCAATTGAGTCCCTGTATTGTTTTGACTTAATTTCGTGAACAAAACTATGTTTGTACTATGTCATAGGGAGAATTTTATTTTGTCATGATCCCACTTGGTCTATGACGTATTGAAGAAATTGAAGACGTTGCGACAAAACTTCAAAGAAATAATCATGCCGATGTTTATTTGGTGCAAGTTTACTCGTCTTCAAAGTTAATTTCATTCCGATATCACTCAGGTATGGATGAGTATAATTAATGGTGCTCGGAATTATTTTATAAAAGATAAGGAGGTAATTTTTATATAGAAAAATGATTTTAAATGTTTTAAAAGTGTTTTAATGGTTTAAACTTCGTTTTATGATGATAAGCTCGAAATAGAGTTTGACTAATTTGAATCTCTTTGTTAAGAGACGTTTTTATCTGAAAGTAAAAAAAAGTAAAACTTTCGGAAGGTCGCTCGAGCGACACAGGATCTCGGTCGAACGAGATATAATGTCGCGTGAACGACATGCTTAAGTCGTTCGAATAACATGTTTTTCGAGGCGTCGTTTAAATCCTATTTAAACAGTATTTGCATCATAATTTCGTAAGTGTGCTTTCTGGAAAAAGGTTTTACGAACCAGAACCTTGTTTGCACATGTTTTCTAAGGTTTGCAAAGAATAAACACATCCTTAGAGTTTGCAAAGATCCGAGTTTTCATTCTTATATGTTTACGTGATCTTGTTGCACCAAAGTTGTTTGTTCTACACATTGAACACAAAGGGTTTTGCGGTGAAGAAGCGACGGACATCGTGTTCGACATCGTAGATGTATCAAAGCCATATCGGTGGTCACCGAGACATACGTGGACGCGTTTGTTGTGGACAGAGATCGTGGAAGACGAAATTTCTGCGTGGGCACTATTGAAGAACGATTGAAGATTAGAAGGAGCGTCAAGACCCGTGGGGATCGAGTCTTAGTGTAAGGCTAATCTGTCTTTGTAAAACCATTGTTCATAGTGTTTGTCTGGCTTGGGCCGTTCGAGGTTGTTTTTCCATTTTTGGGTTTTTTCCTCGTACATCCGGCGTTGTGAGTATTCTTTACTTTACTTTACTTGCTTTAATCACTAGATGCATGTTTAGGATTAATCAAGATAAAATTGGTTTAAAGTGAGAATTGGGATTTCACAACTTGGTTTGGTGCATAATTAAAAGTTCGATCTTTTTCGAAGAAAAATTGGTTTTGTTGAACACACACATATCGGGCCACTCACACACTTTCAAATTGGTATCAGAGCTAGAAAACATTTTTATTTGTTTTGTGATCCCGTGTGTTTTCAAAGATGAATTCTGGATATAATGAATTTTCTCGAACCCCTATTTTTGATGGCACTAATTACACTTATTGGAAGATGAGAATGAGATGTGCTTTAAAATTTATTGATGAGCGTGTTTGGCTTGCAGTTGAGAAGGGTTGTCACTATTGTGGGTGAGGTCACTAGTTTAAAGCCTTTTGAGTCTTGGACTGAAACTGAACAAAGACTTGCACAATATAATTCTAAGGGTCTGCACGTTATTGCTTCACATGTCACACACGAATAATATAATAGAATTTTGACTTGTGAAACATCAAAAGAGGCTTGGGATATTTTGGCACTCACTCACGAGGGCACTAGCACGGTTAGGGCGTCAAAACTTTAAATTCTCATTACACAGTTTGAGACCATTAGAATGTTAGAGAGTGAGACCTTTGATGAGTTTTATGCTAGGTTGTCCAATATTGTCAACTCATCATTTAACCTAGGTGAGAAAATTCCCGACAACCGTGTCATTAAGAAAATCCTTAGGTCGCTGCCTAGTAGGTTTGATGCGAAAGTGACCATTTTAAACTACTTGGGTAGGTTAGAATCAACGAAACTAGAAGATATTTTAGGTGACTTACAAACCTATGAAATCGACATGATTACCTCCAAGCAAGTGCCTAAGAAAGAAAAAGGGTATTACTTTGAAAACCCGGAAGGAGGAAATTAAAGTTTCGGATTCCGATTCTGATTCCGATTTTGAGGATGTTGCTTTGTTGGCAAAGAAATTTAAAACATTTATTAATTTTCAAAGCAATCGAAAGATGCCAAGAAATTTGAAAAATTCAAGAACAACAAAGTAGATCCCACCTCTAAGGATAAGTTCGAGAAGCCTAAGAGAGATGAGTCGGATAAGTGTTTTGGGTGTGAGGGGTACGGTCACAAAGTTAAGGAGTGTCCCACCAGACTTAAGAAAGAGGTCAAGCAACCCATTGTCTATAGTGCCACCTTAAGTGATGGTGAACCGGAAGAGGGAGAGAGTTCCCCCATTGAGCATAACTTTGTTGCGTTTATGGCATGTCATGTGAGCGGCGACGACAATACTCATGTGAATGACACTTTCGAGGAGGTTTTGAGTGTATCCCATGTTAGTGAGGATGAAGAGAGTGACAAGGAGTAGATAGATGTGAAAGAATTGCAAAATGCGTTTAATGAGTTGTATGCCGAAATGGTGAAGGTGATTAAGGCTAACTCAAAATTGCAATCTAAGTTGAATGGGCGTGCCATAGAAAATAATGATAGTTTGATTGAGGATCTTAGGGCACGAGAGAAGAAGTTTAGGGATAAACTAGAGTTTGTGGAGAAAGAGAGAGACAATCTCCGTGGTTTGATGGAGTCCTTGAAAAAGGAGATTTTAGAGTTTGAGGAGACTAGGCGTTTACTCGAGTCTAGGATTATTGAGTTGGAGGAAAGGTTGAAAGACTCGTCTAGAGTCAAGTTTGATTTAGAGGCTAGGTCGGAGAAGTTAGATAAGATCTTAGGCACCGTCCAAATTAAGGGAGATAGGGGAGGTATAGGTTTTGGTGAGAGAGTTGGTCCCATTCCCCCCGCACGTGTGAGAAACACTAGGATGGTTAGAAAAGGTCCACATAAAGGTAATCATTCCCACCACCGCTACACTTGCACATTTTGTGGTAGGAAAGGTCACCTTAGGCGTTATTTTTACGACTTTACACAAGCTCCTAGGAAGTTTAGGAATAAAGTTGCCCCGGTTCCCCACACCCACATGCGTTGTTTTACACCTACTTGGGTTAGGAAATCGGATTTAGTGGCTTTAGGAATTAAACTTCATGATTCTCGTTTGGGTGCACTTGATTCTTCCCATGCTAAATCTAAAGGTTGATAGTGTTTCCATGTTTTTCATATGCTAGTTTACTTCATGATATATTCATTGCTAGTATTATGACATATGTATCATTTTGTATTATATTTTTCATTTGTTTGAGTCTTATTTGAAAAATAAAAAAAAGATTTTGTTTTTGATAAAACTTTTGAAAAGCCAAAAAGATTTTCAGTTTTTGTTTTTGAGTTTACATGTTTGATGTGGCATATTGGTGTGCTTGGACCCCCCCCCCCCCATCGTTTCATTATCCATGTGGCTAGGACATTTGGTCATTATTATCGATACTTAGAATGATATTAACCATTGTTTATATGGGGTTGTTTCGAAGTTGATATGCATCTTGATTCGACTTTGTATATATGCCAACATCGCACACATGCACGAGTTTATATGGATGTTTGACTTCTCTTGCATATTTGAATTTGGTGAGGCGTTCTTATCCCAATCTTGTCATCTATGTGTAAGTAAACTTAAGGAGAAGTGTGCATGTAATAACCGTTTACCGTGAGGATTTGATATTTAAAAAGAATGATGAGTGATTCATGGGAAAGGGCTGCGAGAGTTCAAAATTAACTCGTCGTGAAAGCCACCGTTTAAAAAGAGCCCAAAAAAAAAGGAAAAAGCAAGATGCTAAGAAAAGGGCCAATAAGATTTTCTCTAAGTTGAGAATGCTAGTAACCTGAAAAGAACTTGAAAAAGTATGTTTATATGAGGGTGTTTGGTTGGAGAAAATTTAAACGGGTTTGCACAACTAATCCTAATGTTGAAACATTGCAATTTGACGCTATTGTTTATAGAATCGTCAAAATTCTGGATCTGTGTGCATGTAGTATGTTGAGTTCATTAAGCTCGCACTTTAATTGTCATTTGGCTAGGATAAAGTTTAATGATTTATCGCTATCAATTAGAGCTTCTTGATCGTTTTGATGTGTTGGAATTGTGACTCATTTGTTGTAGTTTCATGCCCATTCATTCCATGTCCATGTTTGAGCACATCGATACTATGTTTGCATGTAACTCGCATTTTTAGTTTTAATGAGTTTTTGCGTTTTGTGCGAAAAGCCTACTGTTTTAGCACTGTTTTTCTTCTGTCAGTCCCTTCCTGGAATTTTTTTGTGGAAATTTTTTCACTGGGCAATACTTTATAGTATTTCTGGGAAACTGGGAAATTTTGGCAGTCGCGCGAAGTCGTTCTAACGACATTGCATCTCGCGCGAACGACTTATGTACTTCATTCGAGCGACTTCCTCATCTCGTTTGAGCGAAGTCCCTGGCTCGTTCGAATGACAGGGTGAAAAATTGCTTCTGGTTATTTTGTTATATTTCTTTGGTACTGCGGGAAGCATTTCTGGACTATCTGGTTTATATGCAGGTTCTTTTATATTCCAAATTGGTATCAACTTGATTCAATTGGGTATCATATTCTCATGCTAGATATTTCATATTGGTTTATCTTTTCACCGGATTGTCTATTCGAGACAAAAAGGGGGAGAGATTTGGGTTGTGATGTAGGGGGAGATTTATTGAGCGCTTCTTTATGATATTTGTTTCAAATTGGTATCAAATAATTGCTCACATGTTTCAAATGATATGTTCGTATTGAATATATAAATTGGTTTCATTTGTTCCTCCATACTTCACTTGGTATTTGTTTGTCTGCTTCATGTGTGTAGGTATGCTTCAGCGATTCGAGATATCAAGACTACATCACATTCAGACAGCTCATGCTTGCCGGTGCTACACATTCTAGTCCGTATCCTGTATTTTTGATTCTGGATTTATAGGATGGGATTTAGGCATCATACGGCTTGACGGCCCGGTTAGGCATTTCACTGGTTTAGTTTTGTCCCGGAATAGTCAAAGGGGGAGATTTGTAAGGACATAAATTTTCAATTGAGTCCCTGTATTGTTTTGACTTAATTCCGTGAACAAAACTGCGTTTGTAATATGTCATAGGGAGAATTTTATTTTGTCACGATCCCATTTGGTCTATGACGTATTGAAGAAATTGAAGACGTTGCGGCAAAGCTTCAAAGAAATAATCATGCCGATGTTTATTTGGTGCAAGTTTACTCGTCTTCAAAGTTAATTTCATTCCGAGATCACTCAGGTATGAATGAGTATAATTAATGGTGCTCGGAATTATTTTGTAAAAGATAAGGATGTAATTTTAATATAGAAAAATGATTTTAAATGTTTTAAAAGTGTTTTAATGGCTTAAACTTCGTCTTATGATGATAAGCTCGAAATAGAGTTTGACTAATTTGAATCTCTTTGTTAAGAGACATTTTTATCTGAAAGTCAAACTTTCGGAAGGTCGCTCGAGCGACACTGGATCTGGTTCGAACGAGATATAATGTCGCGCGAACGACTTGCTTAAGTCGTTCGAATGACACGTTTTTCGAGGCATCGTTTAAATCCTATTTAAACAGTGTTTGCATCATAATTTCGTAAGTGTGCTTTTTGGAAAAATGTTTTACAAACCAAAACCTTGTTTGCACATGTTTTCTAAGGTTTACCAAGCATAAACACATCCTTAGAGTTTGCAAAGATCCGAGTTATCATTCTTCTATGTTTACGTGATCTTGCTGCACCAAAGTTGTTTGTTCTACACATTGAACATAAAGGGTTTTGTGGTGAAGAAGCGACGGACATCGTGTTCGACATCGTAGACGTATCAAAGCCATATCGATGGACACCGAGACATACATGGACGCGTGTATTGTGGACAGAGATCGTGGAAGACGAAATTTCTGTGTGGGCACTATTGAAGAACGATTGAAGATCATAAGGAGCGTCAAGACCCATGGGGATCGAGTCTTAGTGTAAGGCTAATCTGCCTTTGTAAAACCATTGTTCATAGTGATTGTCTGGCTTTGGCCGTCTGAGGTTGTTTTCCCGTTTTTGGGTTTTTTCCTCGTACATCCGGCGTTGTGAGTAGTCTTTACTTTACTTTACTTTCTTTAATCACTAGATGCATGTTTAGGATTAATCAAGATAAAATTGGTTTAAAGTGAGAATTGGGATTTCACAACTTGGTTTGGTGCCTAATTAAAAGTTCGATATTTTTCGAAGAAAAATTGGTTTTGTTGAAAATACACATATCGGGCCACTCACACACTTACAGGGTCCGCCGAGGATAAACTTGATTTTCTTGTTTCGATTTTAGAGTTTGATTCAGCTATAACTCTGGATTTTTTGTGATGTATTTAACTTCTAGTTATTGTTAGACAAAACAGGGGGTTCAAATTTTAAGGAGTTTTGGTTTAGTTTAGTTTTTAGAGAGAGAAAATCTCTCTCACCTGGATTAAAAACCCTAGATTTCAATAAGAATTTAGCTGAAAGGATTTCAGGTTGGATTCTTCAATTCAAGTAATTTCTTTCCTTTCTTTCGTTCATAATTGCATTGGTTTGTTAATTATTAATTATGTATCTCTTTAATTCTAAGTTTCTATTAGTAATGATGTCTTCTTATTTTCGAACCATGTTTTCGTTTAATTTAATCATGTCTAGCTAATTTTCTAAGGGTTGGGGATGAACCCCACTCGATGTAATTCACCATAATGGGAAATATAATTTTGAATTAAAATCTTAAATGAACCGTGTTGCACAGCTGGTGTAACCATTATAGGACTTTTGATCTTGTTTGCCCTAGGCAACCGGGATGCTCGAAAATGAGACGCCCGTATTGGTTATTGCGACACTGCTTTAATCGTCCTTTAATTACATACTGTGCGGGATACAATCCCTCATATATGTAATGCTTGGGAGTAATAAGTTCGAGGTTCGTTTAAAATTCTAATTCCGACTCTAGTATCCTTCGAAGTGAATTGCTAGGGTGTGGGGGATTGTAACCCGACCTATTGTTCTCATTTCATAGATAATTGGTAAAACCATTTGTCATCAGCTTTTCGTTTAATTAACATAGTTGCATTTTGTTCGTTCTTAGTTTTATTAGTTAATTATTCTCAAATTTTGCATCTAGTTGTAGTTGTTCTATCTTCCAAATCACCTTTTCATTCTTTTTAGAGTAAAAAACTAGGTTACCCTCGTCTCTCCAACGTCACTACAACTTCATTCGTCTTTTTTCCCTGAGGATTGATACCTGACTTATAGGATTATTACTTGAGCAAAAGGCTTGCACTTGATCCTACATAGCACGCACATTAGATACATTCGTGGTCCTGTCAGCAGTAAAACATCATTCGTGGTGAGGTAGCATTTGGCTATTTTCAGTGATATGACAGTTCGAATGGGGACAACCTCGTCTATGGGATGTCAGAAACATCGAAATCATTGTGCTGGTACCAGAGACCTCTCTAGGCTGAGACGACAATGTTTAGACGAGACGCCCCTCATCCATACACTCTAAAAATGACGAAAGGGGGCCTATGAGAAGAAACATCATTTATTTGGTGATATCAGACCTTAAACATCATTAATTTGGTGACTAATGAGATGAAATATCATTTATTTGGTGATCTCATACCTTAAACATCATTAATTTGGTGATTAATGAGATGAAACATCATTTATTTGGTGACCTTAGACCTTAAACATCATTAATTTGGTCACTAATGAGATGAAACATCATTTATTTGGTGATCTCAGACCTTAAACATCATCAATTTGCTGAATAATGAGATGAAGAATCATTCATTTGGTGATCTCATACCTTAAACATCATTAATTTGGTGAATAATGAGATGAAACATCATTTATTTGGTGATCTCAGACCTTAAACATCATTAATTTTGTGACTAGTGAGATGAAACATCATTTATTTAGGTGATATCAGACCTTAAATATCATTAATTTGGTGACTAATGAGATGAAACATCATTTATTTGGTGATCTCAGACCTTAAACATCATTAATTTGGTGACTAATGAGATGAAACATCATTTATTTAGGTGATCTTAGACTTAAACATCATTAATTTGGTAACTAATGAAATCAAACATCATTTACTTGGGGATCTCAGGCCTTAAACATCATTAATTTGATGACTGATAAGATGAAACATAATTGAGTTGGTGGTCTTAGACCTTAAACATCAGATGATGAGATAAAATATCATGATGATAAGACAGTAGCAAACACTAGCTATAATGGAATAAGAGTGTCATTAAGAACAAAAGCTATAAAGAGTTTCTTATTAGTTCTTGACAAGAAAAGGGTTACAAAAGCTTCATAAGCGAGTAAAAAAATAGAGAGAACCCCTCAGAGATAAACTTATCCCTCAATTGGGGCGGACCCATCACCAGGAAGAGCCATTTTTTTAAGTCTAGCATCAGTGACTTCAACCTCATCCTCGAGGTTAGCAGTATCCTCATTCTCAGTAAACTCAAGAGGTCTCATCTCTGTAGGAGAAGCACCATCACTTTTAACCTCTCTCAAAGCCTGCTCAAGACAAGCATCACCAAAGCCGAGGTGTACATAGTCTTCTTGCGTTAAGCTCCCAGATTCACCATGCTTAAGGGAAGCCCATCGGCCAGCAACCCTGATGCCTCTCTCAAGATATTAAAATCCGACATCTATAACTCATCAGAAGTTTTGCAATGGGAAATGATTTTTTCCTCAGCCTCGGCCAATGTAGTTTTAATGGCCTCGTCAATCTTATCCTGGATGCTTTCATCTTTGTCTTTCAGAGCTTTGGTATGCTCATGCTTCAAACAAGTAATTTGGTCATCCTTCACCTTTAAATCCTCCTTGGCCTTCATAAGGTCGGCCTTCAACACAGCCTCCATCTTCTTAGCATCCTGACCCTTTTATATCATAGGCATCCTCTTTAGGGTCTAGTTGTCCAGGTGGTGAAGAAAAGCCACTCCTTGCAAAAAAAAAAGATCTGATACATAAGTAATGATGTTTTAAGAAATGCAGAGACAACACGTGAAAAAAAATGGTTCATCAAAATACCTGGACCGACCGATGTAGAGCAAAATAGTGGAGAAAATTATTGTTCTCCACGGTAAGGATCCCTCCAATGGCATCAGCAACTTTCAAACTGTGACCAATCACACTATCACTGATCTTTAGCTGCGATAGCTGAGCAGCCAAGGTATCATCCGTAGAGATTGGGAAGGCACGGTCAGATTGTTGAGTCTTGTTTTGACGAGAGGAAATGGGTTCTATGGGAGCTTTTCTCTTCTTGGCAGCAACATTGACCTTAGTAGCTCCAATATTCTTCCTAATCTGAGCTAGGGGAGGAGCAATCTTTCTACCTCGTCTATCCAGGAGATTATCGATATTGGGAGAAGACATTTCCTAAAAGTCGTCTGATAAATATTCTGGTCGATCTGTAAAAAGACAAGTCTCGGAGTTAATAAATCAATTATATACAGATACAAGACATAAAAATGAATTTTTGATACTTACGAAGCTCGGCCAAAGGTACACCCCCTAAATCTTTCTGGGAGAGGTAATAAGGGGTCATCAAATGTTCATACTTGATGAGACGACCATTCTGGCGTTGACTACGAAGTTCTTTGAT
Source organism: Sambucus nigra (assembly GCA_949130495.1). Classification (NCBI taxonomy): domain Eukaryota; kingdom Viridiplantae; phylum Streptophyta; class Magnoliopsida; order Dipsacales; family Adoxaceae; genus Sambucus; species Sambucus nigra. The sequence continues at coordinate 185,342,869 of OX422222.1, read as the reverse complement.
GTACTTATAGTTATTTAAACATAATCTAGGGTCATCTTTGGACAAAACATTGGCTTTCACCCACCTCAGATGGGGTCTCGGCTCATATGTTCCACAGGCTTGTTTTGGGCCAAACTCCCAGGCACCTGAGGCAAAGAAGTATCGGGGTTTCCAATTGTAATTTGAGGTCTGAGTGACCAAGAAAAGTTTCTTCTCAAACTTTCTAGCCACGAAGTGGTAATAGCCAGGATGGTTATTAGAGGACGAAGGGGTATAACAACTGAGAAATACTCTAACTATAAGGTCAGCATGATGAACAACTTTTCAGAGAACGATGGCTCCGATCATAACCCTCCATGAAGTAAGAGAGAATGGCTTGGATCATATGATGGATGGGTAAACAAAATCCTAACTTGAACATATTCTCGTAAACATGGATCTCACCATCTCGGCCATCAAAGGACCTGTCATTTTTGAGTGGTTTCCTCAAGGAGATTAAAGGACATATTCTATACAGGTGTCTGAATGCTAAGAGGTCAAAGTCAGTAACGGAGCTCTCATACCTAGTAGTTATAGAGGTTTCCACATCATTATCTTCCTCATCAGTATCTTCAGCAACCTCTGCCTAAGGGCTGGTAGGGATACATGTAGGAAACCTTTCGACAAACTCAGACCTAGTGGTTGCTGACAATGAAGTGGAATCCATCAGGGGAGGAAGGTAGACGCTGGGCTATATAATTTCTATGGATGCAGAATCATGTGAAGGCACAACACCTTTAGAAGATGAGATATGGGAAGAAACCTCCTCATCACTAGACACCCCATTTTATTTAGGGGAAAAGTCCATAGACTCCACGTAAGAGTCCACACACTCGGCAGAAGAGGTGGACATAGGGTTTACGACAGATGACTCAGATATTGGGTCACAGGCCTCGATAGGCTCAGGGTATATAACAGCTAAAGGAGGTGGAAAAATTGGACGAAGGGGGAAATCCTCAGCCTTTCGGCTCTCGGCTTGAGCTAACTCTACCTGTCTAATTTTTTCAAAGAACTTCTCTCTCGAAGTTAGAAACTCTTCTGCTAGCTTATATAGAGGTTGTATCATTTAAGAGACGAGGATAAATTTTGATAAAGCTAAATTTATGGAAGACATAAAACTTCTATTGGCTAAGGTAAAGGATCAAATCCATAGAATTTAAAATGTTCCTAAATGAACACCAAGAACGGTGGTGATAAACATAATCGGAGATGGTGATCGAAGGATCACCTACGAACTTAAAAATGGCCTCCAAGGCCAACCATCCCCTCAGATCAACTAGAGGATACCTAAAAAACACCAAAAAACTAAGCTCTCAGTCTTAAAATCCCTAATAGTGGTGGCAGTGATCACCGAAATATATGGAGATCACCGAAAAAATAAATAAAAGGTTAGAAAATCGGTAATGGAGAAATCAAAGGGCAAGGAACAATAACTGAGCAAGATTAGATGCTTGGGGAGGAGGGATAAAGGAAGGAAGCAACCTAAATTCGCAAGTGATGAAGATAGTAGGCTATAGAGGTTTTTGAGTTATTCCCAAGAAATTACAGAAGTGGGAGAAAGTGAAAGGAAATGAAATGAATGAAATTTTTGGGCTTTCAAATACCCAGCAATGATTGCACGTGTTTCCCAATACACCCCATCATCACACCATAAACCCTAAGTGTGCAGCTGTCTAAATTGGCTTGAGGCAGATGCTAAACAGTTACAAGGGTGACATGTGTCCTTACACTAGTCCATATATAACTAGTTCATCAGAAACGTCCTATTATAGCCAAGTACACGTACCCTTCAACCTCCTATTCACACAGAAGGCTAAGGGCTAGGGTGTTATTGATATGAACAAGTACACCCTCATACTTTGAGAAACATTGTCGTTTGATCACACTGCCGGGTCATTTGAAGAATTCTACCAGCCAAAAAAGGGGTCGTCCTAATAAGGGTCGCCCTCATCATGAGACGATAACAATAATAGTTCTATAGGCTCAGAAAGACCAGTCTCATATACTGAGGTAGTCGACGGCAAGAGTGACTGCAGTACCTAACCTCGGCTAATCTTTTTAATCGAGGTTATACTTATGATTGCAAGCTCAATAGTCATGTCAGAGTCAATAACTTCGTACTTGGTCAGGCCGAGGTTCCATTGTATGATGTCAATCACTCCGAGTATATGCAAGTACAAAATATACCAAGATCTTGTGGGAAGAATCATTATAGCAAAACTATCTCCTCACATGAGGGAATATTTGGTCATTATGATCTATATGTGGCATAGCCAGGTGTCCACACTGGATTGGCTAAGATCTACACACCCATGCAAACAATGTGCTTAGGGGGTACATTTCATCCCCTAAGCATTATATATATGATTCATCTTCTACATTGTGGAGAATATAATTTGAAACCCTGTTGTTACTCTGTTACATTACACAGAGGAGAAAGAAACCTTGAGTGGATGTATTTATGGCCAATAGAGCCCATATTTAGTTGAGTTCTCACACAATCACACAGTGAACATGGGCCCTCCAAAGGATGAACCACTTATATGTGGTGTTATATTCTCCTTTCCCTCATCTCTTTCTATACTTTTATACTTATTAATGCTCCATTGTTGTGTTGGTTTGAGCTTACTTATCATATTGACTTGGTGGTACTATTTTTAGTATCATCACCCATCTTTGGAGTATGATGGTGGGAAATCTTCATTCATATCTGCTGAGATAGTCTGTACTAGAGGGTCTATCTGGAAACTGTTAGTATGTGTATCCCCACTTTCATGATGGAATTTGAGGACATGAGTGTTGGGTCCTTCGCCTTTAAATAGGTTAGAGTATTTGGACACTGTGATCAGGTTTTCCCCATAAAAGAGTTTAATTTTCTTCTGCAATGATGAATAAATTCTACTGATCTCATGGAGACATTGCCTTCCCAAAAGGAGGTTGATGAAGGAAGACATGTTGTTCACTTAAAACTTGATTATGTTGTTGAGTGAACCAATTCTAAGGTTGTGTTTTATAGCTCCCATTACTTCCCTGTGGGTATTGTTGTAGGCCCTCATGGATTTTGTGGTAGGCATGAGATCTTCAGGTTTAATTCCTAGACATCAAGCAGTCCCCAGTGGGTAGACATTCAGAAAGGAGTTATTATCTATAAGTACCATGGGGATTTTTTGTCCCTTTACAATTACAGTAATGTTTAAGGCTATGTTACGACACGGTCCTACTTTGGGTAGCTTCGTTTTGGCAAATGAAATACTTTTTGTGAAATTTAGGCTTTCGACAATCTCCATGATCTCTTTTTAGATGGAAGGGTTAGGTCAATATTTTTGTGAAAATTGTTGGAGGATAAATATGGATGATGTTGGGAGGACATGAGGAGTCCCCATATGAAAATGTTGTCTTCTATTTTCTTTAGTTGTTTTAGGACTTGGTCCTTCTCAATATTTTTTATGGTGTACTCCTTCAGTATTTCATTTACTTTATTTTTTTCCCTCTCCTATATAAACGGGTTTTAGGATAGGGTCCTTGTAAAATCATTTGGAGCGGGTTACATGGTCAACTTCAATGGACTAGCATTCAAGAATAAGGTATTCAGACATTATTTCATCAATGTTAGGTTGCATGTATGGCCTTCATCTTCCCATGGGGGAACATAAGAAGATAATCGGAGGGAACAATCATGTCTTTTTTCGCAGATAGCTCAGTTGCAGAGTTTCTTAGAGATATCCTTCGCCATGAATCTTAGTTATTTTCGGTTTTACATTCCCTACCTTAACTAGTTCGGATGATTTCTCGGTCTTTTGGTCCTATGATATATCCTGCAACTTGTTCTTCATCGTACATTACTTCCAAATGTTCATAGAGGTTCTCATGTTTATGCATTGTGACTGATAGCAAAAGATCGGAGTTCTTCCAAAATACCAAATACATCGGTTGATATAGGCTCACATCAAGAGGATCTCGCCTAGTGGTTTTCAAAGCCCCTAGTGTTCGAACCATAAGATCCATATGGGCTTGTGTTCACATCATATGATCCCAATGTTGGTTTACAAGGATTCCCAAGCTTGGTTGTTATTCTTTCATTGTTTAGTGTGTTGACTCAATTAAGAGGGACGAGTCCATAGACTCATTCTCTATACTGGAAGCTTTTATCCCCGCATCATGGTTAACTGAAGGGATATGGTTAACATTAGGCTTTGGCTTAGTTGGAGATGTTATTTTCCCTTAATCAATTAAGTATTGGATGGAAAACTTGATGACTCATCATTTCTCTATATTATGTCCTATCATGTAGTGGAATTCACAATAGAGATCATTAATAAAGCCTTTTGACAAGGGATCAGGTATGGATTTAAGGTCTCGAGGCTTGAGGAGTCCCTTTTTTAGAGCTTGGTAGCTTGTAGCTATGGGATCATATAAGGGGTGTAATGGGCATCGGACCCATTCAGTATTCCAAAGTGATGGTACACGTGCAGAGGTTGGGGTTTTAATGGAATTAACAATGATCTCTCATGGCTTGTAAATCATCATGTTTCAAATGGAATGATATTCTTCTAGTCGTCTGTCTCACCCTTACATGGTTGATGCATGAGATTGTCCTCTAACTGCACTTCTACATACATTAATATTTAAAGTGGGGTAGGTAATGTGTCTTTAACTGGTTCTCATAAGGTTAAATCATCTTCTTCTTCACAGTGCCCACTTATTCTTCCTCTGAGGGTCTTTTCACCATTTGGGCATCTTTTTTCCTCCAATGGGATATAAAGTTGCCCAAGTTCTCATTGATCTCTAGATTGGTTACTTGTAGTTTCTCAACAAGTAACCTCTAACTCGTCATTAAATTTGTACCGCTTCATAAATTCGTGACAGATATTACTCCAATTTGAGGTCCTCCCATCTTCATTGGACAAGAATCATTTGAGCGCTCCTCCTGATAAGGTGTGCCCCAACATTTGTGCCATGAATTTGTACAAATCCCCTAAGGCTTTCATGCCTTGGACCTACAATTTGAGATGGACTATTGAAGTTCCTAGTATTATAATCTTCACTATCGAGCATTTTGAACTTTTTAGGTGGCCTAAAATTAGAGTAAAGAGAAAGATTTTGGACATCTAAGAAGTCATCAGTAGGTCATAGCTACCAAAAATTCTATTGGAGTGTTTAGAACTCCATTTTAAGGCATCCAATATCCGTTAGAGCCTCTATCATGTTATCCACATCCTTCATTTTTGTAGTTACGATTGGGTATTGTTGGTATCTTGTACCATAGTTGGTTGGGGTATAATGTTAGCAGGATGAAGATTTCCTCATAGACCCTTGATGTTCTCCCATCGATTTCACAGGGAGGTCTTTTCTTGACCTAGGGTCTAGATTTAATCCCTCAAAGCATTTACACTAGTCTAATGTTAGCCAATGGCAGTTTTTTCGTTATGCATGTTGTCGAGATTATCACATGTTAGAGTTCAGGAGATATGGGTTTCATCCCTTATCAAAAAAGGCGAGTGCAAGTTTATATGAAATTGTGGAATTATAATACTTTGCCTTAAGTTTATTAAAGGAGAAAATGTGAGTTTAAACAAGCATATACATTTTTTTTTTTTGGGGGGGGGGGGGGGTAACCTCAGTTGATGACCCATTTCCCATGGTACTCCTCACTTTGTCTTTCGTCCCATAGTTTGGTGATGCAGAAAGTGAGTAAAATCTTTTAGTCCTGGAGTCCCTTCCTATGTTGGGAAATATTTCAAGGGAATACAAAACCCTTTTTGTGACATGTCACCGTTTGGAGAATCTCTTGGCTTCATTATTTGGATGTGTCTTAGAATTCTAGTGCATGAGGTTATACAAGGCTTTTCGCAAGGAAAAATGCTACCTTCTTTGGCTATGAATCCTCAAAATATACCTTGAGGGTATGTGTGAGAGGTTCATATTAATATACTTGATTGTAAATGAATTGAGCCTCTCGATACACCTGATGATGATACTACATGGGAGAGTTGACTCGATATACTTGAGGTACGTAAGTGATGTTCTTTGAGAACATACCACTCTATATATGTCAAGGGTACGAGAACAAGAAGAGTGAAAACTATTGCTAGGACCCGCATTTGTTAAGTCCATGCTAGAAGCTAGGTTTCCCAAGGTAATGGGGTATGTAGTGATATGCATATGTTATGCTTATGAAGAAGTGTGTGTTGTTTTTGGAAAGTTTTATATTTTTTGACAAAATCCATTTTCACTTGGGATTATTATGTATCTTGGAATATATATCATAAATAAATTTCTAGGGATGCCTAGGGTGTATCCTTATCCCTATGGGAGCATACAATACTAGTGTTTTTCTACCTATCCAGGTATCTAAAAAGGAACAAGAATAAATTGCAAGAGAATAAAAATATATAGGAATGCACATGAATAACATGTTGAAAAGAATACTGATATATGATATGGCAAATATAGAACTTTGTTGCGGACTGTATACAATGGCAAGTGTATAAGCTAACATGCCATGGCCTTACTCAGCACCGGGTGCGGACCTACTCAACACAGGATGCGGCACCCATCGTATACATTAAGCGATGCGGCCTCCCTTTACATATTAAAGGGTGCGGCCCTATTATGTTCACTAACATGCCGCAACCCCAAAGTAACAACAGTTTATGATCCTCTTATAAATAGAGGTCCACATCTCGAGATAGGGGATCTAGGTTCAGTAACTACAATACTTGGTGGATCCTTGATAAATTCTCTCTACATAACCTCAACATACAACTTGGGGGCTACTCACCTACATTGTAGTCATATCTTCGGCACTCCCGGAACCGCTACAGTCATGTATTATTCTCTCTCATCTATCTTATATGCCCATTGTGGCATTGTAAACTTGTACTGCAATGATATGAATATAATGAGAGGGAGGCACCAAAGTGGACGTAGGCTCTTTTATAGCCGAACCACTCTATATCTTATCTTTTATCTCTCTTTACTTGCTCTATTTGTTTATTATGAACTTTACTCTTGACTTGCTAATACGAGAACGACTTATGGGCGATTTCTCAAATCATCAATTTGATGATACGAGAACGACTTATGGGCGATTTTTCATATCATCAATTTGACACCGTATGTGGGAAAGAGATATTTCAATCTTGTTTCTCTGTGTTTTGAGTTCTTCAGCACCTTATTTTATTCACGGGGATCCATTGGATCACCATCTCATGAGTAAATTTTGGTTACTAAGCTCTGTTTTATATTTATACCCTTAATTGGGTACTTCTTATGTTCATATCTACTCTTGGGTATCCATTTTATGACCTTAGATCTCTTTTACATACCCCTGTGATATCGCCCAGCCTAGATAAAGCTGGAAGACTTCGTAAAGGTGGGTGATTAGGGAAGATTTATATTTACTCCCTTTCTTTTGTTCTTTGCCTATGGTCTAGGGTTTATCATTAGAATTGTGCCATTTTGTGTATCAAGAGGTTATTCTCTCATGGATAGACCCTAGTAGGCATGCTCTCCTCGTGTTTCGGGAGAAAAACTCACTTTTTGGGTCTCAATCTTGGGATTGCTCCCTTCACTACATAGAAAGGGATGCGGCGTGGCAGTTCAACTGCCTTACATGCCGCGACCTCTACTAGTGTAGTTGCATTACAACAGCTTTAAAACATAAAGGAATGGGCTTAGGTGGTGTCCAGCTCAACCTTGGTGAATATCATTCAAAGTCCACTACAGTACACCTATGTGCTTCACTGGTCGCGACCTCAACTGTAGTATCGTGCAACAGTGCAAACGCTGCATCCCAACTTCCTACTTAGTTAATCCAATAATTCTGTGATTACTTACTTCGGCTAGTTCCATCTCAGATTATATATTTTGTAAAGACTAACAAAGCAAAAAATGGAAGGAGAATCAAGCTAAAGCACAAAATTCAAAGATGAGATTGTACAACTGTATAATCACCTCAACCGTCTCTACGATAGTCATGCCTCACTCCAAACCCAGGTCAACTATTTGACCAAGAGGGTCCTCATGCTAAAGGTCACAACCTCACCCAATGTGGGTGCAGAACCCAGGATCATTGCCTCAACACCCTACGCTATCGCGCCAGCGCCAGAAGTTCCATGTGCGAAAGCAGTCAGAAGGAGACAGAAAAGGAAAGAAGAGAAGGGAGAAGGGAGCAAGAGCTCTAGGTTTTACACCCCATTGGACTTCCAAATTGTAGACATCTTCGAGTCCATTAAAGAGGACAAGCAACTGAAGTGTCCAGAAAATCTTAAAGCTCCACCCCATAAGAGGAACAAAGCCAAGTGGAGCAAATTCCATCTGGAACTCGGCCATGACACTCAGCAATGATATGCACTGAAGGATGAAATTGAAAGGTTGATTGGGCAAGGGATGCTACAGAGGTTCCTCAGAGATGTTTAGGGGGTACAATCTAGTCTAACAGACCACACACCCATTTTTAATGCCTATGTTCTATATTTCATCTATTTCTATTTCACAATGAAGCCTTTCTTACGTTGTTTAAAATTAAACTTTATATTGTCCTTGAAAAGTCATATATATATGAATAGATATAAGAAATCAAGTTCACTCTTACAGTGCCATGTTTTCATTCTCATTTCCATGAAATGTTATCTTATAAATGACCGTTTTGTCTTAAAAAGATCTCGACTCGAGACAATATGTTGTATCGGGAATGATAATATCTAAACTGGCCCACAACACCCGTCAAAACACTAGATTGACCAAAAGAAACTATTGAGAGAAGCTATCTGTATTGGTCTGCGACAATCACTCATAAAATACTATATCCCAGCATATAATAGCTACCTTCTCGGAAGCAGTTATAAGAAAGTGTTATCAACCACGGGAGCCTCAAGTGCCTGTTTTTAGCTTTCAGGATGCATCATTAGCCAGGGGAGGTTACTCCCCCAGAAAACATCATTAACTTCATGGATTAAAACATCATTAACTTGGTGGATAGAGACTAAACATCATTAACTTGATGATCTCGCATTAGCTTGGGGAAGTTTCATAATACCTAGCCCAGGAAGGCCTGATAATAACCCATAGGGGCCGAAGACTTAATTGACTACAGCTAATACTATATTTAAAGGGGACGAAGACTTGACTGTCTATGGATAATCCTATATTTGAAGGGGCCGAAGACTTAATTGTTTGTGGATAATCCTATTATATCCTGGAAAGGCATTATATATATATATATATCCAAATATAGCTTGGGGAAGATATATAATACCTAGCCCAGAGGGGCCTAAAAATAACCCAATCAAATCGACTAAGAGAAGGACATAAAAGGCAATCTAAGCGATTAAAGGAGGTTGTGTTGTTGTGATCATGAAGCCTGCCAAAGCTATAGAAGCTTGGCCTCAATTTCCTAAAAGCACTAGAAAGGGGCCGCAACCATATTAGTTTGGCTACAGCCGTTAGGTGAATTCATTCAGAAGATGCGACAGATAAAGGAAGGAAGGAAGTATTGTTGACATGTCATGGCCTTATTCAAGAAAAGTGACATTTAGATTAGGATCCAATTATAAAGCTACAGTAGAGGGCATTGATACATAAATTCAGATATAATTCAAAGGTGTCGTGGCCTTTGTGAAGAAATAATATGCTTAGATATCGCTGCCTTAATCTATCAGTCGAACATTCAATCAAGCAAACAAGAATTTAAGTTTTCAAGTATTGGAAATATAAAGCATGCAAACGAGATACATAAACAATTGATTTCCAAAAGTGGTCGCAACCTTGATAATTATGTTAGAAGCCAAAAATCCCTACAGAGATTAATGTTAAGATTATACAGACAAAAAGGACGTAGCCTTACATATATTAAGGTCAGTTAAAAAAGGGGGATGCATTCTAATGATAAGAAAGAAGACTACTTGGTTTCATCATCTTCTAAATCTGCTTCCTCTCCTTCAGTAGCGGTCTCAGTCTCCTGCTCTACTTCCGCGACCTCGGCCTTTGCCCTCAACCTGGCTCTTTCTTCTGTCGCGACCTTATTATCATCCACACACTACTTATATTCACCATCACCAAGGTCCCAAGTAAGAATCGTCTCTTTAAAATTGGGGAAGTTTTTTATGATTCTATGCCTAAGATCTTGGTAGCCGCGGAGGTAGGCTCTATTGTTGATAAGGAAGAAGTCTTTGGACCCTTTGAATGACTCCACCGTGCTCTCAATAGCTAATTGAAGGGCCACATCATGATCCTCTCCCATATTCTTGACCACCGCAACATGGGCTATAACATCCTTGGAAGCCTTGGCTTGCAATTCCTCGTACTTCTTCTACAGAAGTTCAAGTTTGTTGTTGGCAAACTTCGCGGCCTTGGCGGCCTTGGTAGCTTTTGCAGTTTGAGATTGTGAAACCTTAAGAGACTCTGCGGCCTACCTAAAATTTTTTCCAGCATCTTTCCTGGCCTAATCCACAACCTTGGGGGAGGCATCCGCGTTCATCTTGTACAGTTCAAGGGCCGAGGCAGAAGACTCCTTTCTAGCTTCAAAAGAAACTACCTGGGCATTCTCCAAATCGTAGGAATGAACTCTATTCGCGACCTCTTTCAGTTTGTACAGAGCCTTATACTTCCTCTTTTAAGAAATCATGATGTCCACGACTTACAAAGAAACTTGGATTTAGAAATAAATACAGAATTTGAAAATAAAGATAAGGTACTTGCACTTACCCTCAGCAGACTGTGGAGACTATAATCCTTCAAGTCGTTGTGGTCTTTATCCACGAGTTTATCAAGGTTCGCGGTATTTGGTACCCTCTTCATCGTACGAAAGACCCTCGCAGTCATGTCTTAAGAGGATTCAGGGTTGGTCTTCCTAAGTTGTGGCCACGGACGACCATCAAGATCAACACTGGCGCGGCACTGATTAGGGATAAGATTGGCATTAATCGCTATAATTGGTGTGGGGGGCTAATTTATAAGGATATGGGCATCAGACGCTGACATCAACCCTGTCGCAGCTACATTGGCTCCAATGTCATCATCAAAAGTACTTCCGGGCCTCTCGAGAGAACCCTCCTCAATTTGGGGAGTGGCAGGGGTCGTTTGTTCTGCAACTAGATTTTGGTCACTTGAAGGGACCACAGCAGGTGCCTTTGGCTTGGACCTCTTCCTATTCCTCTTCCCAGTAGTGTTGTTGAGGACAGTTGCGTCCTTATCCATCTCTACCAGTTGGGCAGCCAAGAGCTCCCTATCAACTTCCTCAGCTGAAAGAAGAAATGCAACAGTAAAAAAGTTGCTCTTAAATTAATTTTTGTGGTACAAATTGTTGATAGAGTTATTACCATGGACGGCCATCTCTTTCGGAATATATTTGTTGGGGAAATTGCATGCTTCAAATATAGAGGCAGAGGTTATAAGAATGCTGAACTTCTTCTCCTCAGCAGGAACTGCCGCGGCCTTGGCAACTCTTTTCTCTTACCGCTTGCTCAATTGCAAATTGTCAAGAACTACAGAAAAATACAAAGGTTAGTACAGAAGCAAAGTGAGAATAACTATAGAGAGGGTACACGACTATAATTGCAAAAGTACCTAGTTTAGAGGGACACCCCCATTGTCACGGTATCCTAAACGATCTCTCCCTATCACTATCTTTAGGGTGAGTCTGCCACCCTTCTCCAGATATGTAGAAGTATTTTCCCTTTCAGTTCTTTACACTGGTAGGCCTCCCAGAGTAAAGGGTCTCATCGATGTCGCAGACTGAGAAGTAGTAGTACCCCACAAACTTTACGAAGTTTACCTTTGGGGGGTAGAAGTGGAACAACTCTACGAGAGTAATGTCCCTCTTGAATTGATTCTCCCATAGTACAACGGCTGCAAGAATGGACCTCCAGCCATTGGGATCTAGTTGGGATGGGGCTAACCTCATGGTTTGGAAAATTCTTCTAATAGGAACAGAGACTGGCAACCGCAGCCCATAAATGAAAGCGTGTAGTGGGAAGCAGACCCCATCGTCAGCAAGTGCCGTGCACGACCTTTGCTCCGCGGCAGGTGCTGAGCACATCAAGTTCTTTGGAAATTCAAAGGCCTCAGCTACTTGATCAACCCATTCTTGGGTCATCGTGCCGCGGATACGAAGTGCAGCAAGAGGTATGTCAGCCCTCCTAGATGTGCCAATAGGTTCGTCCCTAACGTTAAATGCACCCCCTGTCACGACATTATCGTGTTTGTCCATTGGTTGGTTACTACAATTGGCCTCTTCCTCCATAACATCAGAATATGAATCTGAGTCTAGTACCACACAGTTGGGTCAATCCTCCAGTTAGTAAGGCCTTACTAACTTCAAAGGAGGCACTGGAGGAACTTCAGGAGGAGTGGCTCCAAATTTTTTTTCCCAAAATCCTCTCAAAAAATCGTCTGGGTCAAAGTTCATACGGATGGAGCAGTACCTGAAAGGCAGAGAGTCCGCAGTTAGGGGCTACAACCAGTATGATATTAAGGCCTCTCAGAGGTCGAGGTAAGAGAAAAAGAGCTAAATAGAAATGCTAGCAATATTGGCTAAGTACAAGAGTTGGGTTCTAAAAACCTAGAAGTTAATTATCGCCACGATATACTGTTTTAGGGGAAGGTGTTATTTTCTTACATGCCATAGTCACTAAACTATGGGCTAAAATTCCCCGGACTCTAATCAGAGAACCCAAATAGTAGCTATAGGCCACAACGTTTATTTAATATGGACAACAACCCTTGTTAACTACATGCCGCATATGTTTCTTATACTATTATAAGGTTATATTCACTCTAAGCAACCCTAATTTACTAAGGGATTTTTTCACTTCGGACAACTCATTCAAACAGGTTAGTATTTGTCTTGGGTAAATCCAAAGATAAAAAATCCTAGAATATGGAAAGTCCCTCTCAAGAGCGTCAAGAACATAATGGGTTACCTAGTTTAAATCCTAAAGTCTAACATAAACCAACAAAACTCATTTATTAGGTCAACATTGAAGAATCAATTCAGTACAAGATTAGTTACCTAGTTCAAACCCAAATAGTTGTGTGAATTCAAATGGGTTTGATTTATTTGGAGAAACAAATATATTCAAGCAGCAAACATGAACTGGAAATTTTTGTAGATATAGTTCAAGATTGTGAAATTCACAAATATATAAATTCACAAGTTCAACAAACATGAACTGGAAATTACGAACTGAAAAACTATAAAAGAGGTTGGTAATTGAAAAAATTACCTAGAAATGGAGAAACCAACGGTGCTCAGCCTCAAAACACCTTCAGCCGCCTCAGAACCACCACTCGCAGCTTCTAAAGGTTACCAAAAAACTCAAGATGAAGTATGAACAAAGATTTGCTTTCGATATGCTCTCAAAGATTTGGAAAATGTAATGAAGTCCACGACTGGAACAATTTATATAAGAGGGCGCAGGATGATGAAGTGCGTCCTTGAAAGTACCACGGCACCTTAAGAAGGATTGACTATATAGCCGCACACCCAATCGTACTCACTTGGCACACAACTTGGGGCCTTATTGATATGTCAAATATAGTACTTTGTCGCGAACTATATGAAATGGCAAGTTCAGAAGCTAACAGGCCGCGACCTTACTCAGCATAGGGTGCGGCCCTACTCAGCACAGGGTGCGGCACCCACAGTATACATTACGCGATGCGGACTCCCTTTACATATTACAGGGTGCGGCCCTATTCTATTCACTAATAGGACGCAACCCCAAACTAACAACAGTTCACGATCCTCCTATAAATAGAGGTCCATGCCTCGAGATAGGGGATCTGGGTTTAGATTCTACAATACCTAGCGGAGCCTTGCCAAATTCTCTCTACACAACGTCAACATATATCTTGGGGGCTACTCACCTACATCGTAGTCATATATCCAGCACTCCCAAAACCGCTACAGTCATGTATTCTTCTCTCTCATCTATCTTGTACGCCCATTGTGGCATTATAAACTTGTACAACAACGATATGAATATAATGAGAGTGAGGCACCAAAGTGGATGTAGGCTCTTTTATAGACGAACCACTCTATATCTTGTCTTTTATCTATCTTTACTTGCTCTATTTTCTTATTATGCACTTTACTCTTGATTTGCTGATACGAGAACGACTTATGGGAAATTTCTCGTATCATCAATATACATTAAAATGAGTTTAGTCCTCTTAAAAAGGAAATGCTCCCCGGATTTTCCACTATGAGAGCTTGACGCCCATCGCCATTTTGTTCTCCTTTTTTTGAAAGGAATTTTTTTGGAGCCGCCAGTCTATTTTACTCAAAGCAGACAAGAGAAAGGGTTAAGATTCCTTACAGACCTAGTGATGGTAAATAGTGTGCATGTTTAACTAGAGATTCAAAGGTCCGGCTACTGAGTTATCTATTGTGAAGGTGTTAATCACCCATTTCTCTTCTTTATTCTCAAATATTTATATAATATATGTGTTCTAGCATGTTATTGTGTAAACAAAATAGTAAAGTGAAAATATTAAGTATGTACCTAGACTGTGCAGTGAAGTGTGGGATCTGTGGAGTGATTATATAGACCAAAGGATAAATATGTGCAAAGTTGGACTTATTCACTTAGACGATAATCCAAGTGAACCTACGTACTCTCACGGAGAAACGCAAAGTCTTCGTAGTTCATGAACAACCAATAGGGATTTTGCCTCATATATAGTCTAGATGTGAGAGAAATAGTATTTTCTTGATCATTTGAGATGTTTTAGTAGTGAAACATAGTTAGATCTGAAACTATTTATGATTTGCATTCATTATAGAACTTTGAACAAGCTTGGTTCACCTAAGATCACTCGATGATGATGAACAACCAAACTTCCAATATTAAGAACCAAATAGTAGGCAGAACCCCAAAATCTAATGATTCTCTAACCTATATGAAGGTATTTCATGAGTTTAAATCTTTTTCTTTAGGCTTCTTGAGAAACAAATGAAAATGGGTGAATATGTACCAGATTTTACTCGATTTTTAAACATCGGTATTCTCTAATATCCCTACGTATCCATCGTAGGAAGAATAAAAGTCAACGTAGTTCGTACCTGACCTTTGAAGAAAAATTGGACTTTATATAACAAAGAAAAATATATAAAGTAGCTTGATGGTGGTGTTGCGGCATAACACCACCCTTTTTTGTATCAAAACTTTAAAACAAAAGAGTCGGATCACGTACTTACAAAGCTAATGTGAAATCATTTTAGTTTCGGCAACGTTCTGACTTAGGATCAACCTTTTTATAGTTGAATATAAGGATAATTTTAAAGAAAAAAAATGTCAAAAAAATGGGAAATAGGTTTTTGGAATTCGAAGATGAGAGAGAAGTTAAGGCTAGGAGTTAAAGAACTAGATCTTAGCTTAGAGACGGTTATGATGACATATGGAACGAGTTTCAAAGCTTTTTGGCAGTCAAAATACTTTTGGTTAGAAAGCTCTACATTTAAGAGGGATTAGTTAATGCCTTCAACTGGTAAGTCCATTTCACTATGGGCTTTTAGCTTTATTCTGGATTGGTTTGATTCTATTGGGTAATTTTGTCGGCTTTTTTAGGAAGGATTCCATGAGCTTAGGTTAGCCTTTGGGCCTTTGAAAGTCCATGAATCGTGTGGCTACCTTTAGGGAGGAAAATGGGGTGTCTATATGAGAAAGTCGTGAGACACAACTTGGGCCCTAACTGGGAAGGACCATTAAAAGTCATTGGGAATTACCTCCCAAGATCCTACCATCTAGAAATAATAGAGGACACGGAGATACCAAGGGCCTGAAATGCGGCCAGCCTTAAGATATTTTATTTATGTAGTTTTCATTAATTATTTAACCTCTTCCAATTTTTAATCAGTTTGCCATTCCAACTTCTTAGGTGATTAGTAGTTCAAATGCAATTATCTTTCATATTTTTCCAAATGGGAGCACAACATCATTAAAAACTTGTCCAATCAAATTATGATTATCATTATGGCTAGGTCATCATCATTGAAAATTTGTTCAATCAAATTATGTTCATCATTTTGATGACATAGTAATATTACACTTAATTATATTTTAGGTTACATGTTTTCATCACCAAATGACATGAAAACATTAAGAATTTGCCTAACCAGAAAAATACCTATGTGGATCCTTAGGCACTAAGTATTTTAACATTGGTCAGATAACATCTTAAACGGGTGAATGAAACTAAGGAGGTGTGGCGATATATCCAAAAAGGTAAGGTAAATGTCAACATATGACCGACATTAGAAATGATAGGATGCAAGAAATAAAATTAACTTGTAATTTTATTCATAACATTTACAAATGCAGCAAAGGTCAGCCAAATTATATAGTGAATAAGTACCAAAGTACAAAGTGATGAAAAGGAACTGTCATCTTTAACGAGTTACGAGCTCGATAAGAGCAGCTCTACGACTGTCATTCGGGTTGGGCTAGAACTCATCATCACTATCAGGGTTGGCTAGGTAGTTCTTCACTAGTTGTATTGGTATTGCATCAGGTGGTATCCAACACTCATCGCTCCTAGGGGGAAAAGTTGAGTATAAGGATAATTCACCTTGTACCAATTCCAGAACTAAGAATCCCTACGAATTTTGCATACTAACAAGGTATTTTGCCAACCATACATGTAGGATACTAGTCTAACCTCATCCAGGTGTAATAGAGCATCCATCCAACTTTCATTGTATCCAGTAACTCAAATGTCTATTGGACCCTTCCCGAACTAATACCTTAGCTTCTGATTGGATATATAAGGAACATAGTCGGTCAACACCTATCCTTGACATATGGCAAGTCAACACCCAAGACACCTAAAGCAAGAAAAGCATAAAAAATAAAGTAAGTCACGGGAAGCATCTAAATAGTAGAAGTAATAGGGAAAAATAATGAACTAAACTACTTATAGTCTTCACGGTCATCCCGTTCCGAAATGCCATGGCTGCATCTAACGACACAGATGATCCATCCCTAAAGGTCCCCCGCATGTATCATCCGAACAAGGGGATAACTCCATCAATTGGCAACCCAATGCACGTGATCTCTGAATACGTAGCCATGTAGGGAAAAAAACACATCTACAAGACACAAAAAATACAATATAAGTAACGTAAGCAAAATCAATATCTAAAAGTACATAGAAAGAATGGAATTGAAATGTAGGAACAAATTTCTAATCGGGTCAATTTGTTTGTAATTGGCTTAATTTCGTACAAAATAATTTGAGTCTAGGATAGTCGTTATATTGAGATTAATTGAAACCTACGATAGTTCAATATTAAAGAATTTGTAACTAAACATTTTAAAGAAGAAATCAAGTCAAGGTTGCATTCTTAATACTTAGTTTGTTCTAGATCACTCTGTTATGAATGCTTAAGAAAATTAACGTGAGTTAGAATTTTGATTAAATGATGGATTAGTTTAAGGTTTTTAAATATTTGGAATTAAATTTATTATTTGCGAAAACGTATTTTAAATAATTCTGAGTTAAAATAATTATTGAAAATTCGAGGAATTAATTTAAAAAAGAAAATGTGTTTTTGCTGTCCCTTGAACGACTTGGGAATGTCACTCAAACGACATGGGCATTTTTCTCAAACGAGCTATCGCCTCAAATTTTGTGTTTTAGTTTCGTTGGACTCTTGTTTACTCAGAAATAAATACACCTTACTGCTAACACTTATCCAGAAGAATAATTTACGAAATTCCCAATAAGTTCTTCATCATCTGGAGTTTATTCAAGATCAAATTACTCAATTCCAAAGTTTTTGATCTTGAACGCATTTGCCAAAACTTAGTTCATTATTGATTACACAATTGCTGACTGCGGTCATTGGGGATGCTTGCGGGTGTGCCTTGTTAAAGATGAGAGTTGTGGTTCTGTAGGGTTATTGAGGGAGTCCTTTGTTGAATTAGACTACACGTCTATGTGGATTTTCTCAGGTAGATTGATTGCTTATTTTTCTATGTTGTAAGTTATGATTTACTATTCATAGTGAAATAAAAAGGTTTTCACCCGAAAGAATTTTTTTCCTGAAATTGTTTCTTTTACCGTGTGCTTTAAGTTTTAATGAATTAAATCACGTAAATACATGTTTAGGGTTTAAGAAGATAAAATTGAGATTAACTAAAAATTAGAAAAAGTTGTTTTTACCTAAATCACACATTAAAGTGCCTTCTAAAATTGGTATCAGAGCTTGTTGCACAATTTTACTGTGTTTGTGATCCCGTGACTTTAGGTATGCCTTTCAGTGGTTTTGATGATTTTAGAACTCATGTGTTTGAAAATTCTAACTGGAAATCACGCATGAAGTTTGCTCTTAAAAATACGGAAAAAAATAATGATTGTGAGAATTTTCTTTACTGCGAGTGGTTTGGCCATAGGTTAGATAAGTGCCCCACGAAACATAGAGAGAATTTTAATAAATCGATAAATCGTGTTTCTACCCTAGTGAGAGTGACCCGAAAGAAGAAAATTTTTATGCTAGTAAGTGAGGCCTTTCCAACCTTGTGGCTAGTCATGTAAGTGATGACGACATACCATTGCATGATTCTTCTATCGCCACAGGTTGTGATGCCCTAAAGAGTGGGGGTAAGGTGAGTGAAGATGAGAGCGAGACTAAGAGAGACTTGAAAATTCCTTTCATGACTTATATGAAGAAACTTTGAAATAAAGAAGGCCAACTGGAATTTATAAGCTAAGTTGAAAGAACGTGCCATAGAAAATAATAATCACAATGCTTTAATTAAGGATCTTAGGGCGCATGAGAAGAAAATTCAAGAGAAGCTTGAATATGTCGAGGGTGAGAGAGATAGTCTTCAGGTGAGCTTAAGAAGCAATTGAGAGATTCGAGTAAGGTTAAATTTGATTTGGAAGCTAGGTCTGAAAAGTTAGATAAAATCATAGGAATCATCCAAATCAAAGATAATAGGTGTGGTATTAGCTTCAATAAAGATTTTGCACCCATTCGCAAAGTCAAAACCATGCAATAAGGAGATCCACCAAGGGTCGTTAGGGGAGAGACACCTAAGAAAGTTAGAAATAATAGTCCCATGGCAAACACTCCCCATCGTATCTGCATGTGCACTCATTCCGGTAGGAGAGTTCATCTTAGACGATTTTTCTACGATCTTAAAAATTCTCCTAGAAAGTCTAAGAATAAGGACGTTCCAGTTCCCAAAACCCCCACTCTTCATTTCACACCTACTTGGGTTAGGAAATCATAATTTAAGGCGTTAGGTATTAAGATTGGTGATACACACGTCATTGCCCATGGTTCGCCCCATGTTTCATCTTTCGGTTGAGCATGTTTGTTGGTTTGTCATACTCTAGTGTGTTATCGTGATATATCTTGTCTAGGGTTATGACGTGTATCTAGTTGTATTTTTCCATTTATTTGAGTCGTATTGAAAAATATGAAAAAATGGTTTTTAAATATTTTTGAGAAAAATAGAGAAACGTTTTATTTTTTAGATAAAACACAAGAAGATTTTTATTTTTTGTGTCATGAGCTTTCATGTTTGATATGGCATATTGATGTTCTTGGACCCCCATAATTTTATTATCCATGTGGCTAGAACATTTGATCAAAATTATTGATGCGTTGAATGATCTTAACCATTGTATTAATGGGGTTGTTTTAAAGTTGATATGCATTTGGATTCTACTTTTTACATATGCCATTCTTGCACACATGCACGAGTTTATATGAATGTTTGACATCACATGCATATTTGAGTTTGGTGAAACATTCTTATCTCAATTTTTTCATCTATGTGTAAGTAGACTTAGGAGGAGGTGTGCATGTAAGAATCGTTTACCGTGAGGAGTTAGAATGCATACATGAAAAAATAATAAGTGTTCAGGGGAAAGGGCTGCGAGAGTACAAAATTAACTCATCGTTAAAGCCACCATTTAAAAGAGGCCAAAAGAAAAAATAAAGTCAATAAAAAGAATCATATGCCAAAATTAGGGCCAATAAGATTTCTCTAAGTTGAGAAATTTGAAACCTCAATAGAATTTGAAAAGGAATATATAAATTTGATGGAGTTTGGATGGAAAAATTAAATGGGTTTGCACCACGGATCCTAGTGTTGAAACATTGCATCATGGTGCTATTGTTAGTAGAATCATCAAAATTCTAGATTCGTGTGTATGTTGTTTATTTAGTTCATTTAGCTCAATTTTAATAGTCACATACGGCTAAAACAATGTTTGTTGACATATTGCTATCAATTACAACTTCTTAAACGTTTGGATGTGTTGTGTTTATAATTCATTTCTCGTAGTTCACAACCATTCACACCATGTCCATGTTTGAGCACATTGATTCTTTGTTGGCATGAAACTCACATCGTTTTATTTTATTTCTTTTCAGTTTTGATTCTGTTTCAGTACTATTTTGTCTTTCCAGTAATCTTTTTGAGGAAAAAAATTCATTGGATAAAAGCTATATTTTTTTGGAGATGGTTTTGAGAGTTTCATATCTCATTCAAATGACATAAGGATGTCATTCAAGAGACTTATCCATTTCACGAGAAGTGGTCGTTCAAGCGACTCTGTATGACATTCGAACGACATGTTAAGCGACTCTAGGGTTTCTTTTAAAAATATTACTCGACTGATTTCTACATTTCGCATAATCCTTGTTCTCTCTATGAAAGTGAACCTATGAGCAATTTCACAAAAAAACACCATTTTCACTGATTCGAAGCTTCGTGATGCATTGTTGTGACCATAGACTACACATGAGTAATCCCCTAGCTAGTGTTACCTCATTTCTCTACCTTTTCTGGTTTAATTTGAAGATTGAACAAGCTTCTGAGTTCAAGGATTACACTCTTGGTTTGGAGCTTTGGTTTTTGCTGCGATTTTCACTATTTCATCCCCATATCTTCTCATAGATCGATTCTCACTCATTAGAGGTACCTTTTATTTTTATTTTTATGCTGTTGTTGATATCTATTAGTTGAGTTTTTATGGTTTTTGATTCCACATTTTTTAAAAAGGAATATACACTATATCGAAATGATTTTTTACCTCTAAATGTGTATAATTCCTTGTTAGGTCTGCTTGGGATCAGAAATCAATATTTGAATGGGTTTGCTTTATTTTTCGGTTTAAAATGCAGTACCCAGCCTACTGTCCGATGGGGATTTTTTTTAATAATCAGTGCGTAGGTAAGATCTGTTGTTTTATCTAAAGAGATTTTAGTTCGGGGCTACAAGTATTTGTTTTGGATATTTTTTTGTGTGCTCCTATGTGTATGGTTTTGTGGGTACCCGACATTAGAATGATGGGCCTGGACGAGTAGCCCAATTGTAACGGCCAAAAATCCAGATCCCCCATGTCTTAACCTGTTATGATTTAGTCTTCTCCCATGTTCCCATTAAGAGGGGTTCTAGGAGAAGATGGAAAACGTGGGGGAGTCCAACACCCCCACTCCCTGAAATGGACATGTATATAATAAACCTTAGGTCCGGGGAAAAGGACACATTCTATTCTCTGTAATCACTCTCCGGAGTATATAAAAATAATACTGACTGCACCACCGTCGACGTAGGCACATTTGTTGAACCACGTACATCTTTTGTTGTGTGATTGACATTTCATATTCCTTATTCTGCTTGGTGATTGTGCTTCTCTTATCTCTGTGTTGAATAATAATTGTCACCACAACTGGCGCCGTCTGTGGGAAACATTTATCTTACCTGAGAAAGCCCACACCCAGAAAGGAGTTCAAAATGTCTGATCACAGTAGCAATGCTCCCCAGGCAGGAGATATCCAAGAACCACCTACTTCTCGTAGGATTAGATCCGAAGTTCGGCGGTTAGATCAGAGGGCTCGCTTAGAAAGGCAAGCCTCAGAAGAAAGCCAAGGACCAGCGAGGTCCACACAGATATCCAGGATGATTGATGCATATGAGGCGAGGCTCCACGAGCAGAGGGAGTCCTCTCGCAAGCATGAAGCCGAGAATGCTCGCCTCAAAAGAATATTAGAAAGAATGGAGAGAGAACTCCATCATGGAGCCGAAAGACGTCCATACCGCACTCCTAGCCCTCAGGCGAGCAAGTCTCGCAGCCGAGGAAGGATCCCCAGGCACGGATCCCAGAAAGATAAGGAAAACGGGTGAGAGGATGACCTGCTCGAACAACTGTGACTAGCTCGCAATCGCAGGAGCCCAGATCATAACAATAAAAACATACGAAGTCTGGTCCGAAGGGAGATGGACCAACACCCCGCACATCATGGCACCAGATCAACCTGAGAACTAGCTAGGCGAGCTCTCAAAACTCAGATGAAATCACCTTTCTCAAGGGAAATTGAAGAAGGGTAAGCCCCCAAGAAGTTTGCTATTCTAAGGTTCAAAATTTATGATGGTAAGACTGATCCCATTGATCACGTCAGGCAGTACCGACAGGCCATGACCCTCTGGAACCATCGAGACGCACTAATGTGTCGTATTTTTCCCTCGAGCCTGCATGACGTGGCGCAAAAATGGTTTGAAAGGCTCCCCCACCGATCCATCAGGAGTTTCAATTCCTTGGTCGAGCTCTTTACGGCCCGATTCATTACTAGTAGCTCTTATCCCAAAAGGATGGATGCTTTGTTGACAATGAAGAAGGCGCCCCAAGAGACCCTCCGAGACTATGCGAAGAGGTACTGGGAATTGTTCAACGAGGTCGAGGACTGTTCGGAGCAAGTGGCAGTAGCCTCTTTCAAAATTGGGCTACCCAGCTCCTCCCTTCTGTACCAATCCCTGACGAAGAAAGAGGCCATGACCATCGACGACCTAATGGCCCGCATCGAGAAGTATGCAAAGGTGGAAGATGCCACCCGCCATAATACAGGGGAAAACGGTCGAACTAAGCTTGCTGCCAAGGGAAGTGACAAGATTGAGAACCAGAAGAAAGGAGGAAAGAATGGGGGCAAAAATGGCTCCAAGAACGGAGGCAACAATGATGTGTTAAAAGCATTTTAGGTGGTCAGCACCATCTTCAGAGAACCAATTTACAAAATTCTCGCAAAAATCAAAGATGAGCCATTTATTAAGTGGCCCAGGAAGATGGGGGGAGATCCCTCAAAAAGAAACAACGCGCTGAGATGCGCTTTTCAGAAAGAAGGAGGACATAAGACCGAGCATTGCAAGGCTCTTAAGTCCCACCTCGAAGAGCTGGCCCAATCCGGGCATCTGAACGAATTCGTGTACAAAATGGCAGAGAAGGTTGCTGCCCATAAAGAAGCCAGGCCTGACAACTTACTCGAAGACGATGTCGGCCATGAATTTGAAGTAATCCATGGGGCATCTGACGCAAAATAGATTCAAGGAAATTTAGCCCGAATGGAGGTGAAAAAGCTTATGGCAGTGATGCAAGCTTTTTAGATCGATCCAGCGAAAACAAAGTTAGGAAAGCGTCGGCAAGAAGATGACGTCAACTATAGTAAGCATATCGTATTTACGGATGAAGATCTGGTGGGAGTGAGAACCCCACATCATGATGCTTTAATCATTACTCTCAGATAGCGAACTATGACGTCGACAAATTGCTTGTCGACCAAGGGAGCTCGTCCGAGGTGATGTACCTTGACCTTTCAGAATATTGAAATTAAGCATTGCCGACCATAAGGAAGCTACTATCCCTTTGGTTGGCTTCGCTGGAAAGATGACTATGCCCTTGGGAAAGATCGTGTTGCCAGTAAGGGCATGAAATGTTTATAAAATAATCAGATTTCTGGTGGTCGACATTGACTCGCCATACCAGGCTATCCTCGACCAAGGATGGCTACATGCAATGAAGGCAGTTTCCTCAACCTACCACCAGAAGCTCAAGTATGTGACCGAGCGAGGAGTAATGGAGATCCATGGTGATCAAGCAATGGCAAGAAGATGCTTCATAGTGGCCATCCGCCCAAAACCAGAAAAGAAGGCCGACAAGCCCAGCGAAAGAGTTGAAGAATAAGAAGGTCTGATACCTTCGAAATAGCAATTAAAGTACGAAGGACCCGGAGTAGAGGAGACCAGGCTCATCCCCTTCGAACGGGTCATCGAGGACCTGGAGGAAGTCGTAGCTGGAAACAGCGACGATAGCGGGATTTTCTTAATTGGAGCTTCTCTCACAGATCAGGAGAATAAGGAATTGATGACCCTGCTAAGGAACAATATAAACGTCTTTGTGTGAGAGCCATACGAACTGCCTGGAATTGATCCTAATAAGGTCTGTCATCAGCTACACGTCGATCCCACCTTCAAACCAATCGCGCAGAAGGCACGGCGAACTGCACCCGAGAAGGCAAAAGTCGTGGAAAAAGAAGTGGATAAACTAATGGATACAGGATCCATAAGGGAGGTACAATTCCCCAAATGGTTATCCAACTAAGTAGTAGTTCCAAAAAGTAACGGGAAGTGGAGATTTTGCATCGACTTCACTGACCTCAATAGAGCGTTCCTAAAGACAGTTTCCCCTTCCCAAAAATTGATCAACTGGTAGACGCTACTACAGCTTACGAGAGAATGAATTTTCTGGACGCTTACTCAGGGTATCATCAGATCCCTCTGTATACCCCAGAGCAGGACAAAACAGCATTCATCACCACAGTTAGGTTATACTACTACAAGGTCATGCCCTTTAGGCTAAAAAATGTAGGGGCAACCTACCAGCGGCTGGTCACCAAGATGTTCAAGGACCAGATGGTAGACACCATGGAGGTCTACATTGATGACATGCTCGTTAAAAGCAAGAAGAAAGAAGACCACCTCTCAGACCTATCAAGCACCTTCGAAATCCTCAGGAAATACCGAATGAAACTTAACGCGAGAAAATGTTCTTTCGGTGTCCAGTCAGGAAAATTTCTTCGTTACTTGGTTAGTAAGAGAGGCATCGAGGCTAACCCAGACTAGATCGATGAAATAAACAGGGTACAACCTCGTCGAACAATCCGGGACGTACAGAAGCTCACCGGTATGCTCGCTGCCTTAAACCACTTTATCTCTAAGTCCTCCGAGAAGTGCAAGCCTTTCTTCCAGCTTCTAAAAGGAAATAAAACGGTAGAATGGAACCAAGATTGTTCGTGGGCATTGGACGAGCTCAACGCTTACCTCAGTTCCCCACCGCTGCTCGTCATACCACAGAAAACAAATTCCTTGTACTTGTACCTCTCCATTTCCAGCCACACTGCCAGTTCTTCCTTAATGTGCGAAGTTGCAGGAATCCAGCACCTCATTTATTATGCAAGAAAAACCCTACTAGACGCCGAGCGGAGGTACCTACCACTGGAGAAGCTCGCCTTTGCACTAGTAGTGGCTTCGAAGAAGCTGAAGCACTATTTTGAAGCCCACACTATAATCGTTCTTACATCACACCTCCTTAAAGCAATCCTGAGGAAGGCGGATTTATCGGGCAGACTGTCTAAATGGTCAGTTGAGCTCGGACGATTTGACATCCAATTTCAACCAAGGAACGCGATCAAGGGGCAGGTCATTACTTATTTCTTAGCCGAATTCATAGGCGAGCAACCTTCCAACCAACCTCAACCAGCAAGACAAAAAGGGAACGATGTGATGGAGGAAACCTGGAAATTGTTCATTCATGGAGCCTCCAACTCAAAGTGGGTAGGAGTAGGCATTGTCCTCATTACTCCAGATGATACAATCCTTGAATAAGGAATCAGGCTTGGATTTGCAGCCTCCAACAATGAAGCAGAATACGAAGCCTTAATAGCCGGCCTCCAGAAGGCACACATTTTGGGAGCAAAGCATTTACAGGTGTTCAGCGATTCTCAATTAGTCTCCAATCAGATTAGTGGAGACTACAATGCAAAAGATGAAAGAATGACAGCTAACCTCGCCTTAGTGAAAAGACTAATGGCTTGCTTTGAAGAGATCAATGTCTAATAATTTTCCAGAGGACAGAACAACCATGCTGATGCCTTAGCATCCTTAAGTTCAGCAGTGGATTTCGACCTAAAAACAATAATCCCCATCGATTTCCTCGCTCATCCAAGCATTAATCGTAGTAGCAAGCATCCAGGCATGGAGTAGATGCTCCAAGTGGAGTCAGCACCCAGTTGGATGGACCCTTTAAGAAACTATTTGGAGGATGACACACTCCCAGACGACAAAAGGATTGCCCACCAGATAAGAGTCAAAGCAACTCGCTTTCACTTATCACCAGAGGGCAAGCTATATAAGAGATCTTTTTCCGGTCCATACCTTCAATGCGTTCACCCATGGAATTTCGAGCAAGTCCTACATGAACTTCACGAGGGAATCTGTGGAAGCCATATTGGAGGAAGGTCCCTGGCTTTCCGAGCAATGAAGGAAGGCTATTGGTGGCTGAGGCGTGACCCACTCCAATGGACGCTGCCTACAAGGTCTTCAAGGTCTCCTGGTGCAACTTCTAAAGAAAACTTCTCCTTCTGGTAATAATGGAACTCAAGCTTCAACTCACTCCCTGCAAGAAGATGAACTTTCACAGCAAAAATAGTAATTTTCTCAAGGGAAACACCTGAGAGTGATGGCTGTCAGTGGGGAGTGAAGGAACAAGGCACTCAGCACTATGAGAATGAGTAGGGAGAGAATACTTAGGTAGGTCTGGTGATATTTTGGCAGAGTAACAGTGCAATTTCTATTGTCTTTTTTCTTAACCTTGCCCAGAGGTCTATTTATACTGGGGCGTTAGGGGTGAGTGGCATTTTTGGGCGCCAAAATTGAGAGAGTTGGTGGGGAACAATGTCTGAAGTGTACCATTTGTCCCTACCTGCGGCAGCCTGCCTGTCCCCTCTGCAGGCGCCACCTGGCACTGACCAAAGGTCAAAAAGCACATATGTCCCCTAACGGAGACAAAATATCAGATTTGGTAATTATCTTTTGAAACGGTAACTTGTGGTGCAATTTTGCAAATCTTGAGAGAGGAGACCTTAAGGACTCCTTTCCTCTAAAAAATGTTGTTTTTCTTGAGAGGGACCTTGAGGACCCCCTCTTCTGGAAAGTCATTTTCTTGTAAACAGTTTATTTCTTGTGAGTAGCCAGCTCTTTGGCTGCTCACTTCACTTGTGACCAAGTGTGTAGTGTGTGTAGTCTCGAGTGACTTCTGGGTCTTCCTACTAGTATTCTCTCAATCCTATAGTGCTAAGTGGTTGAGCTTACTCAACATACCTTGTCCCCCAGCCGCCAAGCCAAAACTCCTAGGAGGTCCCAACGCGCCTGTTCGAGCCCTGCTTGCTCGACTAGGCAACCTGTACAAGAAAGTAAAGTGTTATGCTGTTGTTCATTTAAAGATTGATGTTTCAGGATGAGGGGTTGCTCATGATAGCTACTCTCTCGTCCTGACCACTCTAGGTGGATTCCTTCTCAACACGAGTTG
Source organism: Sambucus nigra (assembly GCA_949130495.1). Classification (NCBI taxonomy): domain Eukaryota; kingdom Viridiplantae; phylum Streptophyta; class Magnoliopsida; order Dipsacales; family Adoxaceae; genus Sambucus; species Sambucus nigra. The sequence goes on along the minus strand of OX422222.1, from coordinate 185,315,473 downwards.
CTGCCGAAGAAACCCTTGTAGCGGCACTTCTCGAATAACAGTTCTGCAGTGACCCTTGTAGTAGGAGCGCTAGCCCTTGCAGCGGTGCTAACACTTGAAGTGGCGCTAACACTTGAATCGGCACTGATACTTGAGGTGGCACTGACCCTCGCAGCGGCGCTGACACTCGAAGCGACACCGACACTTTCCGCGGCGCCGACCCTTGCAGCGACGCTGACACTTGAAGTGGCGCTGACAATTGAAGCGGCGCTGACACTTGAAGCGGCGCTGACACTTGAAGCGGCGCTGATACTTGAGGCGTCGTTGACAATCGAAGCGGCGCTGACACTTGAGGTGGCGCTGACACTTGAAGCGGCGCTGATACTTGCAACAACGCCGGCACTTGAAGCGGCGCCGACACTTGCCGCAGCGCCGACCCTTGCAGCGACGCTGGTACTTGAAGCGGCGCTGGCCTTTGTAGCAGCACAAACACTTGCAGCGACGCCGACACTTGTAGTGGCGCTGACACTTGCAGCGGCGCTGACACTTGAAGCGACGCCGACACTTGCAGTGGCGCTGACACTTGCAGCGGCGCTGACACTTGAAACGGTGTCGACACTTGAAGCGGCGCCGACCCTTGTCGCGGGGTCGACACTTGCAGCGGCACCAACACTTGAAGCGGCGCCGACCCCTGCAGCGACGCTGGTACTTGAAGCGACGCTGACCTTTGCAGCGGCGCAGACACTTGAAGTGGTGTCGACACTTGCCGCGGCACCGACCCTTGCAGCGGCGTTGGAACTTGAAGCGGCGCTGACCTTTGCAGCGGCGCATACACTTACCGCGGCGCCGACACTTGAAGCGGTGCCGACACTTGAAGTGGCGCTGACCTTTGCAGCGGCGCAGACACTTGCCACAGCGCCGACACTTGAAGCGGCGCTGACACTTGCAATGGCGCTGACCTTTGCAGCGGAGCAAACACTTGCCGTGACGCCGACACTTGAAGCAGCGCCGACACTTACCGCGGCGTTGACACTTAAAGTGGCGCTGACGCTTGAAGCGGCGCTGATACTTGAGGTGGCGCTGACACTTGAAGTGGCACTTACGCTTGAAGTGGCACTTACGCTTGAAGCGGCGCTTACGCTTGAGGTGGCGCTGACGCTTGCAATGGCGTCGACACTTGAAGTGGCGCTGACGCTTGAAGCGGCGCTGATACTTGAGGTGGCGCTGACACTTGCAACGGCGTCGACACTTGAAGCGGCGTCGACACTTGCCACGGCGCCGACCCTTGCAGCGGCGCTAGTACCTTGCAAAGACTTTTGGGCTTCTGGGTGACCCTCGCGGGGACCTCCCGGATGTCATTAATAAAAGAAAGCATTATATAATATATTTGCTTTTTTTTTTATTGATGAACACCCTTCTACATTAGCCCCTCGTGCAAAAATTTTTTGGTTGGGTAGACTAAAAAAACTTTGTACGCCATAGATCTGATTTCCACAATTATATATACATATATATATATTTTTTGAGAGACCCTAGGATCATTAATTGCGGTGTCCCTTTATCCGAGGTTTTTAATTTTTTGAGAACCCACGCGTCAGTGTGGGAACTGTCACCTCATCATTTGGGAAAAAAAGGTCATCACCTTTTTGACATCCTGCACATTTTCCCATTTTGATGCAAAAAAACATATGCCCCTTTTTTTTTGGTCTCTTTCATCTTCTTCAAAAAAACATAAGGCCCCTTTAGATTTGTAGTGAGAGAAAGGGATTTTTAAAACACCATAACCTCCCATCATTCCTTCTGTTTTAGTTTTTTTTTCAAATACCATAGCCTCCCATTTATGGATTCTAACCCAAAGAATGCTTCTCCAAATGTAAGCACCCCTAAGGCACCCAAGGCTCTAAACTCCATGCCTTCTCCATCGTTCGTTCCAACCACTTCCGTGGCCAAGATTGCTGTCGCCGGTGACCCTTGGTCCCATCCGACCAGTGGCATTGACGCCTCGTCCGCAATACCCGCCTTTTCGAATTTTGGGTCGAGAACCCTCGTGGGTTCCTCGCCCTCCCACTCGGCACCTGCATCTTTTTATTTGAGTTCCTCCATGATAAGAGGCGTCTAGACCGAGGCTCTACTAACGGCGGGAGGTCTCGCGACCGATTGCAGTATGCGTGAGGAACATGGTATCTCGCCCGATCTGGGCATGGCTTTTAATTTTTTGGTCGAGAAAGCTGCCGACCAGGGTTCCTCGCTAACAGATCCTCCATCCGAGGGTCTCTCGCCTCGTTCAAGACCTCGCGACATTACCATCTTCCAGCGGAACTTATCTTGCTCCATCCAAGACCTCGTGCGCTCAGGGTCCGCGTCCCAGGGTTCCTCGCTAGCGGATCTGCCATCCGAGGGTATCTCGCCTCGTTCAAGTCCTCGCGACGTTAGTGTTTTCCAGCTAGACTTGTCTCACTCCATTCCAGTCCTCTCGAGCTCAGGGTCGGCGCTCCAGGGTTCCTCGCTAACGGATCCCCCATCCGAGGGTCTCTCGCCCCGTTCAAGTTCTCGCGACGTTAGTGGTTTCCAGCGAGACATGTCTCGCTCCATTCTAGACCTCTCGCGCTCAGGGTCCGCGCGCCAGTGTTCCTTGCCTGCTAGTTCTACATATGAGGGTCTCTCGCCCGTGATGAGTTTTTATAGAGGTTCCTCGCGTGATGATGTCTCTTCTATAGGTATCCCGACTCATCACAGCGTTGGCAGCGGCTCCTCGCGCACTGGTGTAAATCTGGGGAATATTCTGTCAAGTCAGTCTATGGTTGGGGGTATCTCGACGATCGCGAGTTCTACTAGTGACTCCTTGTGTCCCGTAGTCAAGGGTTCCTTGCCCAATCCGTCGTTGGCGTCTGGGGGCGTCTCGACCTTGGGTGTCTCGACGCCCACGATCTTTTCTGAAGAAGGGGTCCAAGCCTATGAAAGTATGGTAACCTCTTGTCAGCGACCGGGGGTCCCACGACCTGGCCTCGCGTCTACAGGTCTCTCGCGATTACCAGGGGTGTCTCGACATGTATTGGTACTGAAAGGGGTATCTAGACTTCGGGTGTCTCGATGCCCATGATTATTACGGGGGCTCTTACTTCCACTTCTTTCTTTGCGACAGGGTACACCTGTGGTCTCTCGCTCAGAGTCCCCCCAGGACGAGTTCTTTTCTTGAGCCAATGGCTCTTGGTGGTTCATCAGCTACGCCATCTTGTTCTCAGGCATGAAAGGACTATATGCACATTCGCCAAGGGCGAGACTTAGGTATTTATCGTCGCGCTCCTTTTTTTGGTCCTGCTGACAATTTCATGATTTCACTTTCTGAATTTGGGGAAAAATTTTCTGATGCTGTTCTTGAGCATTCTCATGTGGGGTTAAGTGTGTCTGCTGACCTCCCTACTATTTCTCCGGATTCCATTCTCCGAGTCCGAGTCGATCGCGGTGACTTTCCTTATTCTAATGTTGAAGTTAAAGCTCCGGGGGGACCCACAGAAGAGTGGGCTAGTTGGGTTGATTATGTTATGAGCGTTCCTGACTATGTGGCCATTCTTCGGGAGGTGGGACTCTTTACCGCCATCAGCAACCTAAAATCCTGCACCATTTTAAGCATAGTTCTTCGCTCAATCTTTCATTGTCTCTGTGGAGCATGGAGTCTCACACCTTTGTCACAGGCTGGGGCGAGTTTACCCTCACCCTAGAAGATGTATGTGAATTATACACCCTTCCTTTCTTTGGGCAACAGGTCTTTTCTGATGACTGCGAGGATTCTCTAGAGCAGGAGATGGTGGAGGAGCTACGGTCAGCTCTCGGGGCGTGCTCAAAGTATGTGGCTATAAATATAACTTGTCATTCCAAGCACTCCTTCGCCAAATGGCAAAGATACTGGTTCAGAGATTTTGAGCAGTTGCAGAAGGGGGAGACTTCACGTGCAGCGCTCAGATCCCAGGATGGTCCTAAGCTCCACTCTCCTGCACATTTAGCCGCTTTTTTTGTTACATTTCTGACTCGGTTTTTTTTTGCCCGGTAATCCCGAAGACGGTCCTCGCGAACTTCTTTTTAGATTGGCTGTAAGATTATCTCGCGGTAGGTCGATACCCCTGGCTGCCTTGACCTTAGGTTCCCTTTACACTTGGATGGACCGAGCACACATAGATGTAGAGAGGTCTTGCAGTCGGTATGATGTTGCTAATCATGCAAACGCCCCTCTCTTAATGGCCTTTTTATTTGAGCATTTCCCCCACTTTACTTCAGGGGCTTACGCTTGTCATAGCAACGCTGCGAGACTAATGCAGTGGCATAAGAAAATTCCCAAGAAAGTTCTGGGAATGTTGATTGATGACATTGAGGAGTTTCAGTTTCGGCCTTATACCAAGCGCCCTGGGGGGACTTTCAGCTGGCTTTCTTTCCCTGGCGACGGCGGGACTTTCTATTGCCCTTCATCAGTGGGGTCGGTTTCCACGTGTCCTCATATTAATGTGGTGACGATGCTCCTACCATGCCACCTCCCTTCTTGGACCGGGTTAGGTCCGCGTGCTGAATCCTATCATTCCGAGAGGGCAAAACGGCAGTTCGGCTATGATCAGGGCGTTTACACTCCTCCTTTTCCTATCTACAGCAGTCATTCTGAGGCATTCTTAGAGGCGTGTGCTAGCTTTACTCTTCAGGGATTATTCCGCAGAGTCAGTGGTTTGGGTGGTCTCTATGTGCCTCCCTGCGATTATCATCCTTCATTCACTTCATCTTGGTTCTTCTTTGGTAGCAGCAGGTTCGGCTTATTCAAGAATGTGTAGTTGGCCCCCCTCATGAGACTAACCCCATTAAATACACCACGTCTCAGTTTTTGGTCAGGCGGACGCAGAAAGATCCTTGGTTTCTCAGCACCACCTCTACGCCACTCTTGGAGCAGGCCATTCCTATTTTAGTGAAACCTCTCATTGACGAGTCACTTCCGCCTCCGTCGACTGAGCTTCCCCCTGTGAAGTCTAAAAGCCAACTAAAAAGAAGAGGGAAAGCAGGCACCTCTACTACGAGTAAAAAGAAACACCCTGACGCCGATGTATCCAATTTTATTCCTGCTACTACTGCTTCTCCTCCTTCTTCTCCTGTGAGGACCCGGGCTGCGAAGAAAAAGAAAGGAGATGGCGCTGGCATAGCTGCTTCCTCTATGGTGGATCAAGAGTCCAATATTGGCAATCTTGGGGTACGGGGGACTTCCCAAGTAGTGAAAGGGAAAGGTTACTCCTCACCGAGCCTTGCTTCCCAGGAGACGCGGGTCGCGTCTACTCCCATTGTAGAAGGTACTATATCACAACATTCTTTACTTAGTGGAACTAGTTCTCATGGAGTTTCTTCATCTCCCTCCCCTTCATTGGAAGAGGAACTAGTTGATTATGGAAGCACCCCTTCCTATGACGACCATAGTTCTTCTTCGGGTGATATGGGCGGCCTGGGTTTCCATAGCGAAAGCACTACTGACACTTATGCTTTGTTATCAGTCTCGAGAGAGTCTTCTAGCGATGATGAGGCATCCCATTCTCCTGGGGGGGGGGGGGGGGGTTAGCCCCACCCATCTCCCTTACAGCCAGATTACGTGCCCTGCTACTGTAAGCATTCCCCCTTTACTTATCTATATTTCTTGCATATGATATTCTTTCTTCCCCCTCATTATCTTTTTATTTGTTAATTAAAGCATTCTGTCATGTTTTTGCAGGTCATTTCCATAGAGGCAAGTAGTTCTCCTCTCCCCCCACTACGACTGACGCCCTTTCAGCAGGAGAGGAACTCCATGCTCATTTCTTCCAGAGGTCTTTTTAGAGAGGTTTGCTGTCTCCCTAATTCTTTTACCATATGTTATAATTTGTTAGTCTTCCAATTACATTTTGGTTGTATATGCTGTCATTTCCCTGCAGCTTTCATCCGTGCACTTTACTGTCACCAGGACCACCCCTGTGGCTTCCCCTTCTCCTCAGGTATGCCTCGCTATTTTCAAAACTTTCATTGTGCCATTTTCTTTTTTACTTCTTCCTTTTATTTACCCATTTATCATGCGTAGAGAGTTGTGTCTTCGGGTGTTGTCACCCCATCTTCTCTTGTCTCGACGGTGGGGGCTTCTGCAGCTGAGCCCCTGGAGGCCTCTTCACCTGAGGTACGCATTTTTACTTTTGAATATTTATTTATTTTTAATAGGAGTCGTAATGGCTCTCAGACTTTCATCTTAGGGAGGGGCTCCTTCCTTATCTGGCGTTAGCATCCCGGGTTTATCCTCTTCAGGGAGAATTTCTATCCCCATGATCCGTGTATCTATGGATGGTAGACCTTTGGTTCAGGCGATCTCTCGTGGCCCAATATTTACTGTGGCTTCAACCAGCGAGCCTACGCTTCAGGTCAAGGCCTTTCCGCTGAAGCATGGAATCTCTTACTCCTCGATCACGCGATGAATAACATACTTTCATTCTTTGCAGGCTATCAGCACAACCCCTACTGCACCGACCATCTTTTTTCGCGCTTCCCCCTTGGATGGGGTTCAGGTACTCTCTTATTTTCTTAGTTCTATATTTCTTATTTATCCAGCCTGTGCTTATCGTAGCCCTCTTTTACTTTGTCGCAGTTATCCCTTGGCACTGTTTTGAATGCGGCTCCTGCCACTGTCTCTTCAGCAGCCTTTATACATGGGCCAGTTTGTCCTGTTATCGTGCCCCTTCAGGTAGGTGTCCCTGTGGTGCTTTTTTTTTAGAAGTTTCCCTCTCCCTTTTTTTTCCAGTTGAAGTATTCATCATTCATGGAATAACTGATTTGTTAACTCTCGCCCTTTCTTGTCACTCGCAGCCTCGCCTACCCCTCGCGCCCTCCGTCGCTGAGATCGTTCTTTCGGAAGTGCCTGAGGTTGAGGTAGCTTCTTCACTGGTCACTGAGACAACCCCTTCTGGATCATCGATCAGTGTTGCTGCCCTTATGGGAGCCCCTGCTCCTCCTTCTATGACCGTTAAGGAGGGCGTTATTCAGGTACCGTGTATAAGAGTATCTACTTCTCTCATGTCATTCTTATGTCTCTATTATTTTGTTTAAATTGCGCAACCATTCCCCTCTTCACCTTTGTTGTATTATCTCCAGGTGAGCGAGGTTGCTCTGATGACTAAGGAGCCGGATGAAGTTGCTCCAATACTTGTGGAGTTAGAGAATGAGATGGCTGCGAGAGAGCTATTAAACTAGCATACTCTCTTTTTACTATTTACCTTCTTTTCTTCTTGCGTGTACTATGCAAGCGTTATCATTTCCCCTTTGTTTTATTGTTTGCAGGTGTATGAAAGTACTCCGTTGACTATGGAGTCTGGCAGTGGGGCAACTGCGAGAGAGGTATTAGACTGACATACCCTCTCTTTTTACAATTCCCATCTCTTCTTCTTGCGTATACTGTGCAAGCATTCTCATTTCACCCTTGTCTCATTGTTTCTAGGTGCATGAGAGTACTCCGATGACTGTGGAGTCTGGCAGTGGGGCAACTGCGAGAGAGGTATTAGACTGGCATACCCCCTCTTTTTACTATTCCACTCTTTTCTTCTTGCGTATACTGTGCAAGCATTCCCATTTCACCCGTGTCTCATTGTTCCCAGGTGCATGAGAGTACTCTGTTGACTGTGGAGTCTGGCAGTGGGGCAACTGCGAGAGAGGTATTAGACTGGCATACCCACTCTTTTTACTATTCCCCTCTTTTCTTCTTGCGTATACTGTGCAAGCATTCCCATTTCACCCTTATCTCATTGTTTCCAGGTGCATGAGAGTACTCCGTTGTCTGTGGAGTCTGGTAGTGGGGCAACTGCGAGAGAGGTATTAGACTGACATACCCTCTCTTTTTACTATTCCCCTCTTCTCTTCTTGTGTATACTGTGCAAGCATTCTCATTTCACCCTTATCTCATTGTTTCCAGGTGCATGAGAGTACTCCGTTGGATGTGGAGTCTGGCAGTGGGGCAACTGCGAGAGAGGTATTAGACTGGCATACCCTCTCTTTTTACTATTCCCCTCTTTTCTTCTTGCGTATACTGTGCAAGCATTCTTATTTCACCATTGTCTCATTGTTTCCAGGTGCATGAGAGTACTCCGATGACTGTGGAGTCTGGCAGTGGGGCAACTGCGAGAGAGGTATTAGACTGGCATACCCCCTCTTTTTACTATTCCCCTATTTTCTTCTTGCGTATACTGTGTAAGCATTCTCATTTCTCCCTTGTCTCATTGTTTCTAGGTGTATGAGGGTACTCCAATGACTGTGGAGACTGGTAGTGGGGCAACTGTGGAGGGAGATCGTAGTTCTGAGTTCACTCCTTTGGTCGGTAACGCTGATTCTGGTGGGGAGTCTTCTTTTCTTCCTTCTGAGGCGGGGTCTCGCCACTCCGATGGTGATGATGAAGCAGAGGATGCTGCGACTATTTCTAGTAGGCTATGGCGTGAGGAGTTACCAGGACGATTCAGGGTACATGGGCGTCAGCTCTTGGATCTCATCTTGGAGCACCATCCCGAGACGTTCACTTCTCAGAGTATACTTAAGGTTGACAGTCTTACGGCCTTCAACCTAAGGGCTCTTGCCAGCCATGTTCATGAGTTATTGGCTACCTCCCCTGCTAAGCTGACTAGCTCTTCTATTTTGCTATTCTTTGATGCCCTCCGCGACTTATAGTAGTTCTATCACTTTTGTTTGGATTGACTTGACGCAGGGGTTCGCCCCTTTCTGAGTGTTCCTTTTCGAAAGATAGTGAGGTTTCACACTTCCCGACAGTCTAGAGTTGAGCAACGGCACACTGAGGCTATGAGGATCCGGAATCAGATCGCCCTACTGCAGGTGAAGCTTGCCAGACTCGAGTCTGACGATGAGGAGGATGAGGCTAAATTCGTTAGGTTGAAGGAAGAGTTTCTGCGGGAGGCTGGTCCGTCATACGCTGGCGCCATCGCACGTGATGATTTATTTTTTGTGGTTTCTAGCAGATAAGCTACTTCTTTCTTTGTAGTGCTCAGAATTCTATGTGTACATCACTTATCATTCCTGTATGAGACACTTTGTTTCTTCTGCACTTTCTTTTTGCTTTGTTCTCCCTTTATACTGTGGGTGTTTGTTTTATATGACTTGCTCTAATTTCTGTGAGCATTTAGTCTACTGGTGGCTACCCCATATACTGCGGGGTATTTGCATTGATATGAAAAGTTATGTATTATCATATTGTATATATTTTTTGAAAATGCACCTCTTGTAGCTGTGAGGTGTTGGCATGTGACTTTCTTGGGTTGCCCCTCCTGTCTGTGGGGTAATTCCTGCACATTACTGCTTATAGTTGTAGAGGCTAGGTTGGAGAGGAGGATGACCCCTGCCCCTTTTCGGAAGCCTGATTTTATTATAAAAAACTGTATTAATTTATGTCTGGGGGACTTTGCTCAGTATACTTTCTCTTAGGATGGACTTACCTCCCAAGTGGAGTGAGCAAAGTTCCTGATCTTTTTTTTTTGTACTCTCTTCTAACTTAATAGGGAGTGTATATGTATGTATAAATGAATAAGCAAAGAAAATGTCAACAATGATCAAAAGTGTTGCTATTTCATTTCTTTACCTTTGTGTGCTGTTTACAGTGTAGTATTTCTCTTAAAAAAAATTTACAAAAAACTTTTCTGGTATAGGAGCAATCCTCGAAATCCATTACAGACATGCAAAACACAAACAAAACTTGTTAGTTGTTACTAAGCATAGTACCTCTTCAGCCACTTGCAGTTGATGGACTGGAGGCAATCACTCTCTGGTTCTGATATTTGGCAGTAGCCCGACTTCCCCACTCCTCTGACAACAAAAGGGCCTTCCTAGTTAGGTTTGAATTTTGATGCCGACATGCTACGGAGATGGTGAGTTGATGCTCGCAGGACTAGATCTCCCACCTGGAATTCCCTAGGCTTAACCAAGTTTTCGTAGGCCCTGGACAGTTGCTGAGTGTAGACTTTGAAATTCTCTCTCGCCTTGTCTCTGTGCTCGTCCAGCGCCTTCAGTTGCACATGCCTTGGGTCTGGGATGAGCCCATTGCTAAGAGAAATTCTGGCTGAAGGTACCGCCAGTTCCACTGGTAGGACAGCTTCGGTCCCATATACTAAAGAGAAGGGAGTGAACCCTATTGGCTTTCTTTTCGAAGTACGGTAGGCCCATAACACCATAGGCAACTTCTCATCCCATGCTCCCGGCATGTCTTCTAGCATTTTCTTTAAAATATTTATCAGGGTCTTATTAGTAGCTTCTGCTTGGCCATTGCCCTTGGGGTAGGATATGGTTGAGCTATTATGCACAATCTTATATCTGTCCGTGAGAAGGGCCATCTCTTTGCATACAAATTGCTTCCCATTATCCGTTAGGATTACTTTGGGTATACCGAATCTACATATGATATACTCCTTTATAAACTGCGTTACCACTTGGGCGGTGACTCTCCTTAAAGGAATGGCCTCCGCCCATTTGGTGTACAATTCTGTAGCCATAATGATAAAAGCCTTGCCGTGATATGCTGGGGCGATCTTTCCCACCAGGTCGAACGCCTATGTGTGGAAGGGATAGGGGGCTGCCAAGCTTTGTAGACTGACGGAGGGAGCGTGCACCATGTTTCCATGCACCTGGCATGCTCTACACTTTTTCACATATCCAATGGAGTCAGCCTCCATGGTCAGCCAGTAGTATCCCAGCATCATCAGTTGATCATACAGCTTGGTGCCTCCCATGTGGGAGGGCTCATGAGCTTATTTCAGTACCCTTTCCAATTCCTCTTTGGCTATGCACCTTAGCGCCTTCTCATTGTACCCTTTCCTATATAACTCTCCTTTGACCAAGTAGAAACGTGCTACCCTTTTTCTAAGGTAAATTTCATCCGCTCTCTCGGCGGGCAGCTCCCCACCTTTTAGATATGCTAGGTACGGCTATCTCCAACTTCGAAGGCTTCTACGAAGTTAGCCTCCGTCGGCTGGTCAAAATTAGCTTGGCACTTTAAACAACTTTGTTGCAAGCGGGACGCTTCTACGTTCATGGCTGGCCAAAAATACCCGCTTCGCTGCAGTCGTCTGTAAAGGGGGATATCCGTATCTCCACAGTGCTTCTGGTGCATTTCTATTAACCTCTCCTTGGCTTCTTGTTCCATTACGCACCTTGCCAGAAACCCTCCAGGACTCTTGAAGTAGAGAGTTCCCTGCAGCACATGATAGTTGGCTAACTCTAATATTTTCATTGTCCCTTCCCTGGTTTCAAGTTGCTTCTCTACCAGACGCCTCCAATCTTCCGTCTCGTTACTTGGGAATAAGGAATTTACGGTAGTAGGTACCGTTCTCCGCCTCACTGTGATGGTTGCTTCTGACTCCTCCATGTCCAACTTTTGTGCTATGGTGGCGAGCGCGTCAGGGTGCCTGTTCATCGTTCGTGCTTGCCTCTCCACAGTTACTTCCAAGAACTGTCCCAATAGTCGTTGGATGATGTGTCTGTACGGCGCTGAGTTGGCATGTTTAAGGGAAAACTCTCCATTGATCTGGCTTACTACCAGATTGGAGTCCCCTCGTATACACAGTACCCTGATCCCTCTTCTGAGTGCTTCCAACATCCCTAGAATGAGGGCTTCGTACTCAGCTTCATTATTTGAGCATTTAAAATCTAACTTGAAAGAGAGGGTAATCTTCTCCTTCCCATCTGACAGTATAACGCCGGCCCCACCTGTTCCCTGAGCACTGGAACCATCAAACTCCATAAACCACTTATTCACCTCCTCCGCTATGCATGCTTGGAAACTTTCTCCGGGTAGCTCTTCACTAGGTGGTTCGAAAACCCCACTCGGGAAGTGAGCCAGCAGATCTGCTACTGCCTGGCTCTTAATGGCTTTGGGCACTACGCATTTTAGATCGTATTCTGATAAGATCAAAAACCACCTTCCTGCTCGTCCAACGAGTATAGTCCGCGCGAGGAGGTACTTGATGGGATCACACTTGGTGACTATGTGAACGGTGAAGGCTAGAAGATAGTGTCTCAACTTCTGGGCTACAAATACCAGCGCCAGGCAGTGCCTCTCAACGTTGGTGTATCTCGATTCTGTTCCGGATATTACTCTTGACAGGTAGTAGACCGGCTTTTCCACTCCTTCCTTCTCTTACGCCAAGAGGGCCCCTATCGACCTCTCTGTATAAGTGAGGTAGAGCAGCAGTGGCGCTCTGGCTTCGGGGGGAATCATCGTGGACGGAGAGGCTAGGATTTATTTAATCTTCTCGAACGCACTCTCTTGCCTCTCTCCCCAAACCCACTTGGCTTTGTCTTTTAGTAGAGGTGCGAACGGATGAGTTACTTCTGCTAACGCAGGTATAAACCTCCGCACGTAGGATACCTTTCCCAGGAAGCTCTTAAGTTGTCTCTGACTCTTGGGCGGTGGCATCATCACAATGGCTTTCATCTTCTCTGCATCCACTTGCACCCCTTGTCTATTTACCACAAAACCTAAGAATTTCCCTGCAGTAACCCCAAAGGCACACTTTGAGGGGTTCATTCTCATCTTATACCGACGACACCTTTCGAATACTCTCCTAAGATCCTGAATATGCTTGTTTTCTTTCCTAGACTTCACCACCAGATCATCCACATAGAATTCTAGTATATCATGAAACAAGTCATGAAAAATTGCCATCATGGTCCGCTGGTATGTGGCTCTAGCGTTCTTCAATCCAAAGGGCATGACTGTATAGTGAAAGTTCCCTAACGGTGTGCGGAAGGCAGTCTTCTCTGCATCGGCGGGGTCCATTTTAATCTGGTTATAGCCAACATACCCGTCCATGAAGCTATACATCTCATGTCCCGCGGTGGCATCCACTAAGCTGTCTATGCTGGGTAGTGGGAATTCATCCTTAGGACACGCCCTGTTCAAGTCGCGAAAATCTACACAGATTCTGATTTGGGTCTTGTCTTTCTTTGCCACTGGCACGATGCTGGACAACCATATGGGGTGCTGAATAGGCTTGATGAACCCTGCCGCTAATAACTTCTCCACCTCATCTTTTATTTTCAAATCAAGGTCTGCTTTGTATGTGCATGTGGCTTGCCTTATCGGAAGGGCATTTGAAAGGATGTTCAATCTATGAGAGCTCACTTCTGCGTCTATTCCTGGCATCTCCGTGTACTTCCAAGCAAATACATCGGTGAACCCCTTAAGTAGCTCAATGAGCTCTTCCTTCTGCTTCGGTTCCAGGGACTTGGAGATTAGAATGGGTCTACTCTCGCCCTCTTCTAACCCCAGCTTGATTTCCTCTAATTCCTGCAGCTGCTCTCTAGGTCCGTCTTGCATGCACTCTGGCGCTTCTTCTGGTTCTTCAACATGCTCAACAATATAGGATTCATCAACAATAAAACACTCGGGCATCGGGTCGATGCTCTCGTCCCAGAACACAGCCCGCGCAGATCGTTATAAACGGTAGATGATTTTTCCATCGGGCAAGACCACTTTCTTGCAAGTTCGAGGGGGTCTAGCTACCTCCTCTGCTTTCCTCTTGCCTTTTGCCATATGGGGGATTATCCTCTCCTCTAGACGGTCATGAAAGGATTTTTTCTGTGGGACCCTTCCCTCAGCTACCTTGATTCCTGCTAGTTTTTTTGTAGAGACCTTTCTTTCCTCATCTAACTCGGTGTAAAATGCAGCATCTACCAGGCGGGCCTCCTCAACGGCGAAGGGTCTCTGCGTGGTCTTGATCACTATCTCTGTACCTCTAATATTTGCCTTCGCGCATTGATGGTAGGTGGAAGTCACTACGCCATGAGTGTGCATCCATACTCTTCCAATGAGTGATTGGTAGCTGGTGTTAGCGTTAATAACATGAAATTTGATGTGGGAGGTGAAATTTCCCAACTTAATTCCCACATTCACGTATCCAATAGACTGCATTCCGGCGTTGTCGAATCCGGAAATTACTAGCGGTACCGGAACCACCTTTTCCTGGTCAATTCCTGTTTCATATAATGTACTGATGGGCATGATGTTAATGGATGCTCCTCCATCCATCAACGCCCTAGGAAATGAGACTCCATTAATTATGGCTGTGACGTACAACGGGCGGTTGTGGAAGTAGGGCACCACCCTATCCGCTTCTGAAAACACCACTTCAGAGGTATACTTCTTAATCATCCTTCCGATTATCCCCTGCCAATTTAGCTAAGGGTCTCCCTACTGCTGCACTGCCTCCAAGACTTTCTTCATAATGGACACCCTCGTGTCGTACTTCACCCCTATCTAGTCGAAAAACCACTTGAACTTGGGGCTCCTTGCTATGGCCTCACATTCAGAATCTAAGTCTACCTCGTACGTCTGGGCACTGCAAACATACTCCGCTTTAGAGGTCCCTCCCTCGTCTAGAGCGAGGATGACGTCTACCTCTCCTTATGAGAGAGAGACTTCCTCAACTTCCCCACATCCATTTTCATGTTCCAGAGTGAAGAACCACTCCTCTTGCTTTCTTTCTAGCTCAAGTATGCTCAGTGATAGATTTTCTAACTCCTCGCATAACTGCTCGCCACTCGCCCGCTTCACAAGACTTCTCGTACCTTCTTCGTCGTAGGCAACTACCATATTGGCGGTGCCAAAGTGATGCGCAGGAAGTGGGTTTTTGTTAACGTCCACAAGGGGTATCTGCAAGGTACCGCTGGCCATCTGCTCACCAATGATCCTTCTCAAGTAGTAACAATCCTTGGTAGAGTGTTGCACTCGTTGGTGCAATTCGCAGTACTTTGGATTGGCCTTGTCAGTTGCAGTGGGGGTTTCTCCTTTTAGGTGGGGAGGTCCTGCTACGCCTTCTCGCACTAAGGTGCAGTAACAATCCATAGCCTCCGCTACGCTGCACGGTAGTGGCGGCGGGGCATCTTCCCCAAATTTTCTCTTGTTGCCGGGACTGTCAGTCTTGGCCCCAGAGCCTCCCCTCTTCCCTTTGTTACTCCCGTCCACATAGTTAACCGCTTGCCTCCTCGCAACTTGAAACCTCCCGGGAGTCAGTGGAACTTGTGTCCTCCAACCCGGGGCTCTTGGTTTGATTATCATAGCTATGTTGCTAGCGGCCCTGGTGAATTATCTAAAAGTTCCATCTCTAGTCTCGTTGATCAAGTGCAGCTTGTACTCTTCCAAGAGTCCTTCCATACATATCTGTAGCAACCTGGCCTCCGCCACGTCCTCGTGAACATCTAAGGCCCTCTCGCGAAATCGCTTGATGTAGTGCATCAACTCTTCTCCTGGCTTCTGAACCTCTTGCGCCAGGTGCCTCAGTGTAAATTCATCCTCCTCTGCAAAAAAATTCTGAAGGAACTGCCTGTGCATCTCTTCCAAAGTAGGGACGCTGTTAGGCGCCAAGTGGGAATACCATGTATAAGCTTTCCCAGTGAGAGTTTTAGAGAACTCCCTCAACCTCAGGTTCTTGTCGCCAGCGTGTACTCCCAGGTACTCGACGAACCTCTTCACGTGCTCTCTAGGGTTCTCCCCCCTTCCGCCAAACTTGATAAATTTTGGTGGAATATACCCCTCAGGGTATGGCTTCTCACTTACTTCCTGTGGATAGGGGTCTTATAACTCCTCGTATATGTGGGAACCCTCTCTTTGAGAGGAGGAGAGGGGCTTCCTCACTTCTTCCATAGTAACGGTCTTAGAGGGTGACTCCTCCAAACATGTGCTTTTAGGAGCTGGAGAACCTGTTGGCGCTAGGACCTGCTCCGACGCCGCCTTCCGAGACGGAATCGTCTCTGCCGGAATCATAATAGGAGTGGCTACCCCTCCGGAAGGGGCAGCAGCAGGTGTCACACAACCTTGACCCAAGTTTGATAGATCCACGTTGTTTTGCTTTAAAAAGTCAAAAAACATTGACATAAGGTTCATACCTGCCATTGGAGCCACTGCCGGCGAACTGGTCTGACCTGCCTGAGGCGCTGGCGCCTTGGCTCCGATCACCACCACTTCTTCCTGAGTAGTCTGGTCACTGTGAGCTCCATTACCAGATGGAATGTCCTCAAAATCCAACTGCTTAGAGACATTAAAACCTTCTTTGTCCATGGAAATGAGGATACCTCCCCAGTAGAGTCGCCAAATGTAGGAGGGTAGTGAGACTGGGGTCTATGAATAACTGGAAAGGGTGAGGCGTGACCCACTCCAATGGATGCTGCCTGCAAGGTCTTCAAGGTCTCCTGGTGCAACTTCTGAAGAAAACTTCTCCTTCTGGTAACAATGGAACTCAAGCTTCAACTCACTCCCTGTAAAAAGATGAACTTTCACAGCAAAAATAGTAATTTTCTCAAGGGAAACACCTGAGAGTGATGGCTGTCAGTGGGGAGTGAAGGAACAAGGCACTCAACACTATGAGAATGAGCAGGGAGAGAATACTTAGGTAGGTCTGGTGATATTTTGGCAGAGTAACAGTGCAATTTCTATTGTCTTTTTTCTTAACCTTGCCCAGAGGTCTATTTATACTGGGGCGTTAGGGGTGAGTGGCATTTTTGGGCGCCAAAATTGAGAGAGTTGGTGGGGAACAATGTCTGAAGTGCACCATTTGTCCCTACCTGTGGCAGTCTGCCTGTCCCCTCTGCAGGCGCCACCTGGTGCCGACCAAAGGTCAAAAAGCACATATGTCCCCTAACGGAGACAAAATATCAGATTTGGTAATTATCTTTTGAAACGGTAACTTGTGGTGCAATTTTGCAAATCTTTAGAGAGGAGACCTTAAGGACTCCTTTCCTCTAAAAAAATGATCTTTTTCTTGAGAGGGACCTTGAGGACCCCCTCTTCTGGAAAAGTCATTTTCTTGTAAACAGTTTATTTCTTGTGAGTAGCCAGCTCTTTGGCTGCTCACTTCACTTGTGACCAAGTGTGCAGTGTGTGTAGTCTCGAGTGACTTCTGGGTCTTCCTACTAGTATTCTCTCAATCCTATAGTGCTAAGTGGTTGAGCTTACTCAACATACCTTGTCCCTCAGCCGCCAAGCCAAAACTCCCAGGAGGTCCCAACGCGCCTGTTCGAGCCCTGCTTGCTCGACTAGGCAACCTGTACAAGAAAGTAAAGTGTTAATGCTGTTGTTCATTTAAAGACTGATGTTTCATGATGAGGGGTTGCTCACGATAGCTACTCTCTCGTCCTGACCACTCTAGGTGGATTCCTTCTCAACACGAGTTGCTGCCGAAGAAACCCTTATAGCGGCACTTCTCGAATAACATTTATGCAGTGACCCTTGTAGTAGGAGCGCTGGCCCTTGCAGCGGCGCTAACACTTAAAGTGGCGCTAACACTTGAATCGGCACTGATACTTGAGGTGGCGCTGACCCTCGCAGCGACGCTGACACTCGAAGCGACACCGACATTTTCCGCGGCGCCGACCCTTGCAGCGACGCTGACACTTGAAGTGGCGCTGACACTTGAAGCGGCACTGACACTTGAAGCGGCGCTGATACTTGAGGCGGCGTTGACACTCGAAGCGGCGCTGACACTTGAGGTGGCGCTGACACTTGAAGCAGCGCTGACACTTGAAGCGGCGCTGATACTTGCAACAACGCCGGCACTTGAAGCGGCGCCGACACTTGCCGCAGCGCCGACCCTTGCAACGACACTGGTACTTGAAGCGGCGCTGGCCTTTGTAGCGGCACAGACACTTGCAGCGACGCTGACACTTGTAGCGGCACTGACACTTGCAACGGCGCCGACACTTGAAGCGGCGCCGACACTTGCAGTGGCGCTGACACTTGTAGCGGCGCTGACACTTGAAACGGCGTCGACACTTGAAGCGGCGCCGACCCTTGTCGCGGCATCGATACTTGCAGCGGCACCGACACTTGAAGTGGCGCCGACCCCTACAACGGCGTTGCTACTTGAAGCGGCGCTGACCTTTGGAGCGGTGAAGACACTTGAAGTGGTGCCGACACTTGCCGCGTCGTCGACCCTTGCAGCGGCGCTGGAACTTGAAGCGGCGCTGACCTTTGCAGCGGCGCAGACACTTGGCGCGGCGCCGACACTTGAAGCGGTGCCGACACTTGAAGTGGCGCTGACCTTTGCAGCGGCGCAGACACTTGCCACGGCGCCGACACTTGAAGCGACGCCGACACTTGCCGCGGCGCCGACCCTTGCAGCGGCGCTGGTACCTTGCAATGACTTTTGGGCTTCTGGGTGACCCTCGCGGGGACCTCCCGGATGTCATTAATAAAAGAAAGCATTTTTTATTTTATTTGCTTTTTTTATTGATGAACACCCTTCTACAGTGGCCATATATGCAAAGGGACTCTGCGATGTATGATCGCAAGTGCCTGAAATGTCAACTTTAAGCTCCTATGGTCCACCAACCTACTAACGACCTAAAATCATTGTCCAGCCCATAGCCATTCGCCCAATGGGGAATGGACATCGTAGGACCACTTCCTATCGCCACTGGTAATCGCAAATATATGTTGGTCACAACTGACTACTTCACCAAATGGATTGAGGCGGAACCCCTAGCGAACATCCGAGATGCAGATATGAAAAGGTTTATATGGAGAAATATAATCACCCATTTTGGCATCCCCAGAACCATTATCACTAATAATAGAACATAGTTCGAGAGCGGCTCCTTTCAGAGTTTCTGCGACGAACATGGAATCAGACACCATTTTAGCTCGGTGGCCTATCCTCAGAGCAATGGCCAAGCCGAGGCTTCCAACAAGACAGTGATCGACGGATTAAAGAAATTATTAGAGCGAGCCAAAGGCGCATGGGTAAATGAATTACCACATATTCTATGGGTCTACCGGACCACTCCACGACGAGCAACGGGGGAAACCCCATTTTCACTGACATATGGAATGGAAGCAGTCATCCCATTAGAAGCAGGCTTGCCAACAATGAGGTCCAACCTTGTCGAATAGGGCTATAATGATGCAGCATTGCTCACTGAGCTCGACCTAGCGGATGAGCGCCGAGAGCTAGCCCTAGTGAAGCTAGCGAGCTATCAGCAACAGCTTGTAAGGCATTATAACAAAAAGGTCAATCCAAGGGTATTCCAAGTTGGGGACTACGTCCTAAGGAAAGTCCTGGGTAGCGCAGTAAGACCATCAGACGACAAGTTAGGGCCCAACTGGGAGGGACCATTTAAGATAACAAGAAATGATCTGCAAGGAGCTTATCACTTGGAAACGCCGGAAGGCAGAGATATATCCCGAGCATGGAATGCAGCCAATCTCAAGAAATTTTATTTTTATATTCTTCTTTTTCATTGTACTTATGAGACTGAAACTCATTAATCAAAGTTGTTTAGCAGTTGCATTCTACGAGGTGTCAGTTAACTAGTAGTATTTAGACTCTACAACTCACACACCCTTTCCAAGTGAAAGGCACACTGATCATTACATCATAGCAGGGAAATAACCCTCCTCAGGTTTTCATTATGAAACACGAAAGACCTCTCTTAGCATTGCCCCTGGCAATATATGAATCCCTACAGGAGATCCTTAGGCAATATGACCAAGTCAAAATTGGTCACCGAACAATGTTTGGTTGAATAAAATCCTGATCGGATAAAACATCCAACACCAGGTGTGTCCTCGCCAATTGCCACACTTAGGCCTAAGGGAGTGTGACGACACAACCTAAAAGGTAAAGTGGGGCAGAAGGGTATCTCGTTGGCATACTGGACTGAAAGGATGCTTGATAATGAAAACATGCAAATCTAGTCAGCCAAGAGAGGCTCAAGGTTATTGAACAAAGATGAGAAAAAAATAATACACTTGTTTAGTCTGTAATTTCGCCCAAAAGATAAATTTTATATTAATTCATAATATTTACAGCAATTGCAATACATGTTTAGTCGGCGAGCTCGCCCAAAACATTCACATTACATCACCTCAATATAAAATATACAAAGTTACTACTGGCAAAATCATAATGAGAATAAGGCCTCTAAGCAAGGTAATCAGCCACTTGGGCTCTTCGGCCGTCATCGGGATGGGGAGCTAGCTCCTCCTCAACTTCATTCGCATCCGAATCCAATAACTGCTGAGGGATGGTGTCGATGGGGATCCATTGATCATCTCTCCGAAAGGGGTTAGGCATCAGGGTGGAAGGAGAAATCTCATGAAGGTACTAGAGCATCGAGTTCCTCAGGACTTGAAGCTCCCTCAAGGCACTCAACCACCCCCTGATGAAAGTGAGCTCTTCAAACTCTATCAGCCTCGTTGGAGCATCTAGCCAACCATGATTGTAACCATCAGCCCATACTTGTCGAGGTCCTTTCTTAAACAAATGCCTCAACAGGGTGACGTCCCTCTGGAGCCTAGCAGCAATCACATATGCTCGTTGGACATCACCACGAAGCACTTCCATTTCCCTAGCTGAACCCCTGGTGTTCCTGCCAGTTCGCGAAATGGTTGGAGGAGTAGAGACTTACAGCACAGGAGGAACATCGCCCGGACTAGTTTTAGCTCGCGTTGAGGAGGAACCTCGTAATACTGCAGGAGCATCGCTCGATGCATGTTCCCTAAGTCGCGAGACCTCTCTCCTCAAAGCTTCGTTCTCCTGCTGAAGAACCTCCCCAACCTGGTTGATCTCAGAAGCTTCTAGAATCTTCGCTCTTAATGTATTCACCTCTTCTTGGATTGAGGCACCAACTTCCTCCATCTCTTGGAGCATGTCCTTCAGTTTCACAACAAGCTCAGTCTGCTCTATGAAGCTCTTATTCCTTAATCTCAGTGATTTTCAAAGCCACACAAAGGTATGGCGAACTTCAGAGCTCACATCAGGTCCAAGCATTTTTCCCAATTGAGAGGTGGCTGGTATAAAATCATCAACATCAATTGACTACAAGCAATAAAATGGCAATGGAAAGAAAAATAAATCAGTGCACTGGGGAAAAGAAAGCTTTTCATTTCATTAATAAGGGTCAAAAGTACATTGAGCAGCAAAAAGGAAAATTACAAGAAAAGATACAAAGTAAGTCCTAGATGTAAAATTAACTAGCGACCTCAGGCTGCCCAGAAGTAGCTGGCTGCTTCCCCTTGTCAACAGCAGTAGAAGCATCCCCCTCTGCAGGGATAACCTTTGTCGCCTGGGAAAGGGGGACATTGACAGGAATCATCTTGGAGGTAGGGTAAACACCTTCGATGGCTGGGGTAGGGTCTTCCTCTACAACCGACTTCAAACATGGGTCATGCTCGTCGAATAGAGGGGAGGCGACATCGACACCAGCAGCTATGAGGGCCTTGTTCCAACCTTTCTTAAAGTTCAGACGGCTGATGTAGCCTATCTGAACCTCGACATCATCATATGCAGCAGCCCACCCGAAGTTGTATGAATCCTTGATGGTGGCTACCTGAGAGTCCTTTTCTTGAAGCTGGTCGATCAGCACCCTATTCTCCTCTGCGATGGCCAACTTGCTCGAGCAGACCAGGTCATAGGCCTGCCTCAGCTCATTCAGCTCTTTAACCACCGCATCCCTCTCTCGGTTGTAATTGACAAGGGCTAGGTCAGAAGAAGCTCGGGCGGCATTAGCAGTCTTTAAATCAGCCTCCAGTTGAGTGCCCCTCAGTTTCAAGGCATCACTCTGCTGCTCCAGCTCGCTGTTCCTGCTCATCAGCTCGTCGCGAGAGCGATAGTGCACGGCAAAGTTAGTCACAAACTGCAAAAACAAAGAAGACATTAAGAAAAGGAAATAGCTAACACTTAATAAAGCATTGGAGAAAAGGAAAGGTCTTACCAAAGCTAGCCTCTCAAGCAGGAATAACTGTAGGGCCAATTGATCAGACCCTACCGCCCTTTGGCGATCAGCAGGAATAACTGCCCTCTCAAGCAGCGCGGGGGCCAACTGAGGAGAAATAGCAACTGAGCCCCCTTGGGAAATGTGGACACCGGGACTAAGGCCTGCCCAGCCTTCGTCCTCAATTCCATCCTTCTCCTCTCCTCCTCTTTCTCTTTCTCTATCCTCCACTTCTCCTCCATCTTCTTTCTCTCCTCTTCCTTTTCTCTCTCTCTCTCTCTTTCAATTGTTCTTCCTCTTTCCTCTTCCTTTCTTGCTCATGAGCAGAAGATCGAGAGCTAGTGTCAACAGCCCCAGTACTGGACTTCTGCTTCTTTGAGCTCTAGGCGAGGTGCATGTGATCATCGTCGTCATCATCCCGAATCAAGTTTTTCCTATGAGGAACCATCTCCTCACTTGAACTACTGGACGTGCTCGAAGTTCCTCGGGCTTCAGAAGCCTCTTCTGAGTTAGAAGAACTATCACCACTGGAGCTCTCCTCACCATAATTTCCTTCAGCACCACCTACAATGTCACTCTCATAACTGCTCTCCTCCTCGTCCAACTGGATAGGATCAGCAGTAGTCTCTTTAGAGGTATTAAATTCAGGGATACTATATACCGACCTCGCTATAAAGCTAGAACCAACATTTTTGTATTCGAGCAAGAAAGCAACAAACCGGGGATGATCGCCGTCGGCTAAAGGATCTCTGATATTTTAGGCCTTGACCAATTTAGAAAAATGAACCTCGCTGAGAGAAGGTTCCAAATTCTTCAACCTCGCTAAAGAAAAAACAGGAAAAGTTAGAAATATCACAAATCAGTAAAGAAATTGAAGGAACAGAGCAAAGTCTACCTATGTATTCTTCCCCATAAAAGGGAATAGAGAACCTATCAGACCTCGACCCCTCAGACTGGGGAGAAAACTACCAATTTCTAGCAAGAAAGCCCCCTTGCCAATAGTCCTTATGGGAATCAGGTAGGTTTACTACCAATACCCTGTCAGGACTCCTAACTTTGAGATAGATAACACCATAACTAGTTCAAGAAAAAGAATAGCAAAAGCAGACCTCGACGAGCCCTAACTTGGTACCATATTATTGATTTATTCTATGAACACCATTTATTATCTTCCACACATTGGGCGAACACTGTGCAGGAACAATGTTGAAATAACCAAAGAAATGAAAGAATAGGTTGTTGGGAGGAAAAGTTAGTCCCCCTTGGGAAAGCAGCAAGACATGGATCCAATGGGCACCCTCTATCTCTCTAACATTTCTTGGGGGAGGAAGGCACTCAATATCTACCCACTCTGGGATATTATAAAACTTCCTAAACTCAGACACTGACCTATTACCGATCTTTGCCATTGGGAAACCCTAAAAAACTACAAATTCAAAAAGAAAAAACAAACAGAAGGCACATGGGACTTACAAGATGAAAGTTCAACTCGAACAATGAAGAATCACAAGTCCAAATGACAATAATGGAGACTGAGAGAAGAGAACGTGAATCGCTAGAGCTCACCGAGAATGGGAGAGTACTGATAAGGCTGAAACGACGATCGAGAAATGACTTCTCTGGATAGATTTTGAATGATGCTAATTATAATGCACAGACCACGAAGCAAGTGCCACCTAAACTCAGTCCTCGAACTTTGGAAGAGTTTCACTATGTACAAAGGAACCATTATGACAAATCATTTAAATTTACTGAGCCCAAAGTATGGCCTAACAAACTTAGGGGTAATTGTGGGTACCCGAAATTAGAATGATGGGTCTCGACGAGTAGCCCAATTGTAACGGCCCAAAATCCAGACCCCCCCATGTCTTAACCGGTTATGATTTAGTCTTCTCCCATGTTCCCATTAAGAGGGCTTCTAGGAGAAGATGGAAAACGTGGGGGAGTCCAACACCCCCACTCCCTGAAATGGATATGTATATAATAAACCTTAGGTCCGGGGCAAAGGATACACTGTATTCTCTGTAATCACTCTCCGAAGTATATAGAAATAATAATGACTGCACCACCGTGGACGTAGTCACCTTTGTTGAACCACGTACATCTTTTGTTGTGTGATTGACATTTCATATTCCTTATTCTGCTTGGTGATTGTGCTTCTCTTATCTCTTTGTGTTGAATAATAATTGTCACCACAGGTATATATGTTTCTTTGGATTTTTTTGGGATACCCACACTTGTGTCATTTTGTTAGGATATATTAGTTGAGTATTTTATAGTTGATTGTCTCTGCTGTTATTGTGGTTGGTGTTTGCAGTGGTTATGTTGGACTTATGTACGGAGATAGGTTCGTAGTAGTCTGTGTTTTGGAGTCTGTTACACCCATATTTTTCACACATTATATGATATTTTTTTCAATCCAATTTTCTATGCCTCCTAGACATAGAGGTGCCCATGTTGGCCATCTCGATGAGAAACCCGCATCTGCTCGTGACTAGCGAGCTTGGGTTATCGACCTCCTTACTCAACCGTGAGATGGGTTACGCGTGTTGAGTACGAGCACTATTGTATGCTCAGACTACATATTCAGTCGATAGTTAGGGAGAGAGCTTTTAGGTTTTCAATATTTAGTCAGTTCAACATTCCTTTTTGGTTGACAATCAGGGGGTGGGATTCTTTATTTGATGCCTATGGAGTTGTATATCCTGATAAGTGTGAGAGTTCTTATATCACGCTATCCATACTTCAGAGGGGTTTCGAACATCCATATGTGGCGTTCCTATCGTCATCACCGCTGATCTGATAGATGAGATGCTACAAATGCCTAGCATCCCAGACGCCATGTTCCCCAGGATCACTAACGATGATCCATCTAATGAGTATATTCTCCACCACTGTTTCTGTGAGATTCCTCCGGAGGGCTCTATTATGTTTCAACGTTAGATACACCCAGTCTTCCGAGTTCTTAATCGATTTTCATCATCTTCTATCTATCCTAGGATAAATCATACCCATATGAGATTTGATATTTTTTACCTTATGTGGATGTATCCCATGGGCAAAATATCAACCTACCAACCATTCTTCTCCAGGTGATGGCATCGATTACCATTTTTAGTCGCACCCTTGTTCGCCCTTCTCTTCCTTATGGGATTCTCATTAGATGGATATGTGTATCTGTTGGGGTTCCCATCTTCGAGGATGATCCATTTCTCTCAGATGCCTCTATCATTGGTCACGTGACATTCACTCATTCATAGAGCTATCTAAGTGTTGAGGCGAGAGCGAGAGCTCCACCCATTGAGGCAGCCTCTTCAAGAGTTGGACGAACTGCCCACCCAGATGGTCCCACTAGTCCTAGTCCTAATACGACTCAACTTCTCCCTTCCACATCTGCACCCAGACGCCATAACCAAGGGGGATTTCTATACCTTATAGGCACAGGTGGATTCTTAGGCCAAGATGTTTGATACCATGATGGACAGGTTTGATGCTGACGCAGAGGCCAGAGAAGTTAGATATTCTCAGTTAACGACGTACTTTGAAGAGATGAGGAGGAGAGAGCAGAGAAGAGGAGTGGGTTCTTGTGGTTTATGACGTGATGCAGCTACATACACTGGGGATGATGATGTTGCTGATGCTAATACACTTGTTGATGTTTCGTACACTGTAGCTGAGACATTGTATTTGTGATGTATTGAATTTTAGTTTGTACTTAATGATATATTGATTTATTCCCATATGCGATGTAATCATATTCTCATGGATCTCGAGTTTTATATGAACACATTGAGTTATGATGACATGGGTGTATATATTTTGATGATGCAGTCTTATTCAATTATTACTTATGTTATATCCTAATTTACTGTTATCCTTATCTATCTATTTTCGTGATTTGTTTTCCTTACTCATATTGAGATTTGTTTATCTAGCCTTGCTATTATTATTCATTTATTCTTACTAGATATGGTATGTCCCATGATTTGTCTATTCCAGGCAAAAAGGGGGATAAATATGTGATATAGGGGGAGTTTATTTATTCATGTTTTATTGATATATTTTTCTTCCTTACACTTCACTTGGGTATTTATTTATGTCTCGTGTGTAGGGATATTCAAAGATTGATATATTTATTACTACATAACATTCAGAGACGAATTTAGATTCAGATGCTTTTCGGTTCTATAGTTTTGTTCATGTCCTTTATTTTTATTATTTCAGTTTTATAGGATTGGGCATATGTTCTACGGATTATAGCTTTTTTTTCGTTTTGTCGCGAAATAGCCAAAGGAGGAGATTTGTAGGAATAAATTTCTAATCGAGTTAATTTGTTTGTAATTTGCTTAATTACGAACAAAATAATTTGAGTC
The DNA here is from genome assembly GCA_949130495.1 of Sambucus nigra. Taxonomy (NCBI): domain Eukaryota; kingdom Viridiplantae; phylum Streptophyta; class Magnoliopsida; order Dipsacales; family Adoxaceae; genus Sambucus; species Sambucus nigra. Next base: position 185,289,386 of record OX422222.1, on the reverse strand, counting down.
TAGGATAGTCTTGATATTGATATTAATTGAAGCCTACAATAGTTTAAGATTGAATAATTTGCAATCAAAAGCTTTGAACAAGTAATCAAGTCAAGTTGCATTCTTCATACTCAATTTGTTCTAGATCACTCAGGTATGAATGCTTAAGAAAATTGATGTGATTTAGAATTTTGATAAAATGATGGATGAGTTAAAGGTTTTTAAATATTAGGAATTACATTTAATATTTGCGAAAGTGTATTTTAAATATTTCTCAGTGGAAATAATTATTGAAAATTCGAGGAATTAATTTAAAAATAAAACATGTTTTTACTGTCGCTCAAACGATAATGTATGGTTCTAATGATAAGCACATATAGCTCGAACGAGGTGATGCCTCAGTTTTAGTGTTTTAGTTTTGTTGGACTCCTGTTTACTCAAAAATATATACACCTTACTACTAAGATGTTTCCAGAAGTACAGTTTACGAAATTCCCATTAAGTTCTTCACCATCCGGAATTTCTTGAAGATCAAATTACTCGATTCCAAAGTTTGTGATCTTGAATGTGTTTTTTGAAACTTAGTTCATCATTGATTACATAATTGCTGACTGCGGTCGTTGGGGATGCTTACAGGTGCGCCTTGCTGAAGACGACAGTTGCGGTTCTGGAGTGTTCTCACTGGAGTCCTTTACTGAGTTAGACTGCTCATCTTTGTGGATTTGCTACAGTAGATTCATTGCAGATTTTGCTATGTTGTAAGTTGCGATTTACTATTCATAGTGACATAAAAAGGTTTTTGCCCGAACGGGTTTGTTTCCTGAAATTATTCCTTTTACTGCATGTTTTAATTGTTTAATGAATTAAATCACTTGGTTGCATGTTCAGGGTTTAAGAAGATAAATTTGGGATTAACTAAATATTGGAAAACGTTTTTTACCTAAAGCACACATTAAAGGGCCTTCTCAGAAATAAACATGTACCTCCCACAAACACATAAAATCCGTGAAATCATTTGTACAATATCTCAAAAAATGTAACATAGATCAGTACATCTTTGCCAGACCCATCATCCCCATGCATATCCCGATATTCAGGAAAATTCCGTAAAAAATGAGAACCACCATAAATGGATCCCATCAAAACCACTTAATGCCAAATGCAATCCCATAGAAATAAAATTAATCTACGAATTTACCTTCTTACCATTACTACATTATCCCCTAGGTCCCGCACCTCTCCAAATAGGTTGTCAGGGTTTAAACACTAAGAAACTCTCCCCGCACAATACCAACCTGTATCCCTTGAGTTGAATACTGACCCTCAGTGTTAATAGTTAGAGTCTGATCCACCACTAGCAGTACTCCCATAAACCGGTGTCTCATGAAAGCATAGAATTCTAGGGGATTAATGGCTATCTCCCCCACTAACAGGTGAAAGGTGTTCATAGTATCCCACCAGCGCTTGCCTAAGGCAACAGTGATTAACCAAAGTGGTTAACCAACTACTAGTAAAGTGATTCTGGTAAAGGCAATCCAATAATAGGTCTAACCCTATAGTATATATAAAAGCATAAGCAAAATGGGGGCCAACCTTCGCGTAGACTCTTGCCAAGGGTGCTACCGAACCCCACACTCAAGCACAACCACAAGGCTGCAAGAAATAAAGCACTAAATATATTAGTAATACAAAAAAATACTTTCTATATGAAGGATCCTGTAAGGTCATAATTATATAAATGTCCGTAACAATTTAGTACGTCGTATACCGATACACCATCGAAAAATGTTCATAACCATATTCGATTTAAAGACGGATCCGAATTACAAAGAGGATGCTTTTAGATTTTTGGGAGAAATTGAGCAGTGATCCAGACCAGGTATCCCAGGCGATCCGGACTACCTAAAGGCAAACTTTCTGGACGGATTTAGGCACCGATCTAGACCGGCCTCCCAGGGGCGTTCCGGACTGCCTCCGCAAATAGACCCAAATCTTCCATATTTGATTTTACCGACTCAAACTCTCTTTATAAGGATTATTTCAGAGCTGTTTATTTTAAGTCTTTGGGAAAACGTTTTGAAGAGTTCAAACACAACAAGACTTCAAGGTTGGATGTTCCAAACATCCTCTTGATTCACACATAAAATTCCCAATCATTTTTGTGAATCTTTTGGAACCTAAGAACATCTTTGGTTTTGTTCAACCTTTTTTGGGAAAGCTCTACAACCAACAACTGCGTGCTATTATGGAAGGAGTCTTTGCGAAGATTTGAGACTGCGTGTCTAGATTGCGAGTCCTTGTCGTATAGTTGCATGTGAACCATTGTTGATTTCTAGCTGACCTGTGAAGGTTTGACGAAGGCACTGTGCATTACTCTTGTGGGCTATATCAAGGTGTATGTAAGTCAATGGTCTTGCAAACTTGTCAAAGTTCTAGAAATAAAAAGGTTTTGCCCTTCAGGGATTTTTCCCGAATTTTGTGTCGCATGCTATATCTTATTTGGTTTGACATGTAGTTTCATGTTTAGGGGCTGAATTGATTTAGTTTAAAAATAAAACTCTAATTAAATAAGTGTGCCAAATTAGAAATTTGCAAATTAATTTAAATTGGTATCACACACCACTTTCTGAAATTGGTATCAGAGTATGTATTACTATGTTTTTGTGATTTTCTATTTTTCTGCAAAATTTGTGTGATATTGATTTTTTTTTAAAATTTGATTTTGTTTAAATTGCAATTTTCAATGGAGAACTTATCAAATTTGTTGCCCCCTCCTGTTGGCACGAGTCATAGTTTTGATGAGTTAAATCATTTGAATTTGACGTTTGCTAAAAGAATTGAAGTTTTGGAAAAAGAAAATTCTCGTTTTAAATCTGCGAAGGATCTTTTGCAAACGACTCAAAATCAAAGAGATTTTTATGTTGAAAATTTTGTTTCTTTGGACCAGGACTTTAATGATTTAAAATTATCCAAAAAGGAGAGTGATGATAGAGTCCTAGTTTAAGAAAAAGGAATTAAAGGACTTGAAAGAATCCAGCATTTGTGTTTATGCCAAAGAGGGGAAATATATTTTAATCAGCAAGTCTGTAGAACATGAAAAAACTTTTAGGGATAGGTTTGTTCTAATTGAGGCTAGGAGCGATAAACTGTTAAGTTTAACTGATAACTTAAAAGATAAATCCATATCTTTGGAAGAGTCTAATTTGTTGCTTGAGTAAAAAAATTGAAATTGAAAAATTATTTGAAGGACTCGAGTAGTTTTTGTAGTGATGGTAATGGCTCATCTTCTTCACATGCTTCTAGTGTTAAAGCCAAAACCATTGTTTGCTTTAAAGGTTCAACAACTCCCAAGGACATTAGAAAAGTTCAATCCATAGGTATCGTTCCACCCATTTACACATGTTCATCTTGTGGTAAGAAAGGGCACCTTAGGCGTTTCTGTTTTAATCTTCGAAAAGATCCTAGGAAGTTTATGTCTAGTGTTCCTGTGATTCCTAAAAACCCCACGCGACGTTCGAGATCTATTTGGGCTAGGAAATTACTTTTAGAGGCACTAGATGTTCGACTTTTTGATTCCCCATTGCTTGCACATGATTCTTCTCTTACTATATCATATAAATGATTGTATTCACATGTTTGTCATATGCTAGTTGTGTTTCATTAATTATATATTTGCTAGTGTTATGACATTTATACTTTTTGTATTGTATAGTTGTTGTTTTTTTGTAATTTTTTGAAAAATACAAAAAGAGTTTTGTATTTTGTTTACACCGTTTATGAATGCAAATTTAGGATGACCAAGTCACAAATCATTCCATTTCCATGTGACTTTTTAATAGTGTTTTGAGACAATACGTCATGTCATCCATGTGCTTAATAATGTTTGGAGTCATTAAGATGTAATTAGTTGTTACTTCTTACATGTTTGACTCATTATGTCTTTTATTGCACACATGCACGGATTTGTTTTATTATTGAGCTTATCTATCACATGTTGGTTGGGTGTTTTCATTTCAATTATGTCCTTAAAACAATCAAGTGCAATAATACGAGAGTAATAAAAGTAGTGCATGTAAGATCCATTGCCAATGAGGAATTTGTTTAATGTGGAAAAAAATGATGAGTGAACACATGAAATGGCTGCGAGTGAATAATAATCATGTCGTGAAAGCCATCATTTGAAAAGATCCCGCACAAAAAAATAAGGCAATAAAAAAATGATATATGCCAAAATTTGGGCCAATAGGGTTTTCTCTAAGTTGAGAATTTTAGAACTTCATTAGAAAAATAAAAAAAATTATTATTTATGAGGAAGTTTTGGTTGGATAAGTATCGATGGGTTTGCATGTCCTTTAAAAAATTCTCGAAACGACACTAAATAGTTTTGGACGTTATTGGTGTGCAAATCATTTAGACTTTGATTTGTTGATATGATTAAGACAATGTCATATAACTTCAACATTTTTACACCTGAGGACTATTTTTTATGTTCATTCGTTAGGATTACACATATGCATAGTGCACATATGCCTGATTGATTTGATTTACCTATCGTATTTGATCACACCCACTCATTCCGTTTCCATGATGTGGTTGTCTTAGTTTAAATTCATGGTGTGATTTTTTGTAAATTATGTTTTTTGTGTGTGAACAATTTGAAAAATCAAAAATAGTTTGTCGATGTGTTGGATGCCGCTGAGTTACTCTTTTGCATGCGTAGTTTGATTCATATTTGTTATGTTTTATTGTGACACTCCATGTTTAGTTTTTTTCTTCTTATCTGTCTATTTGGGGACATAATAAAAAGGGGGAGAAAGAATTATGCAATTATGGGTGAGATTTGATGCCTTAATGATTTATTCTTATATCATTTCAAACTCGATACGTCACAAAAGTATTTGATTTTTCTTATGTGTGTAGGTATGAAGATTGAAGATTCTATATTGCACACCCTGATGAGAAAAAGCTTGGATATTTGAGGAAATTTGAAGTTGAAGAATTTTTTATGAAAAGTTTGAAAATTGGAAAATTAGTATCTTTTTAGTTTTGGGTTCATAGGAGGGTATCCGATTTGTATAGGTCATATGGTATTTGATAATTCGAATTTTTATGTATGTACCGACATAGACATAAGGGGAGATTTGTAAGGACATAATTTTATAAATGTTCGTAACAATTTAGTATGTCGTATACCAATACACCTTCGAAGAATGTTCATGACCATATTCGATTTATAGACGGATCTGAATTATATAGAGGATGCCTTCAAGTTTCTCGACGAAATTGAGCAGCGATCCGGACCGCGTAAAGGCAAACTTTCTGGACGAATTTAGGCACCGATTCGGATCGTCCTCCCAAGGGCGATCCGGACCGCCTCCGTAGATAGACCCAAATCTGCCAGGTTTGTTTCTAGCGACTCAAACTCTCCTTATAAGGGTTATTTCGGAGCTTTTTATTTTAAGCCGTTGGGAAAACGTTTTGAAGAGTTCAAACACAACAAGACTTCATGTTTTGATGTTCCAAACATCTTTTTGATTCACACATAAAATTCACAATCATTTTTGTGAATATTTTGGAACCCAAGAACATCTTTGGTTTTATTCAACCTTTGTGGGGAAAGCTCTGCAATCGACAACTGGGTGTTATTCTGGAGGGAGCTTCTATAAAGATTTAAGACTGCGTGTCTAGACTTCGAGTCCTTGTGGTATAACTGCGTGCGAATAATTGCTTATTTCTAGCCGACCTTTGAAGGTTTGACGAAGGCACCGTGCATTACTGTTGTGGGTGATATCAAGGTTTATATAAGTCAATGGTCTTGTAAACTTGTCAAAGTTTTAGAAATAAAATGGTTTTGCCCTTCCGGTATTTTTCCTGAATTTTGTGTCGCATGCTATATCTTATTTGGTTTGACACGTAGTTGCATGTTTAGGGGCTTAATTAATTTGGTTTAAAAATAGACTCTAATTAAATAAGTGTGCCAAATTAGAAATTTGCAAATTAATTTAAATCGGTATCACACATCGCTTTCTGAGATCCAGTTATCATATGCTCACACTTAATCACTGTACCCCCAACAATGAAGGATAAAAAGTCGTGAGGTGACCTGAATACCTCAGAACTTTCTCCCTCCCAGATTTTGTGTTATCGTATGTTCACAATTAATGTCCATACTCATACTTAATCTCCTTACCTTTGGTTCTTTATAACCAATCACGAGGTGACTAAAAACCCCTAGAGATTTCTCCCTCCTAGAGTTTTGGTTATCTAATGTTGACAATTACTCCCGCTCCTATTGGCTATCACTAACCGACAAGGATAACCAGTCATGAGGTGACCATATGCCCTATATCTTTCTCCCTATTTGGGTTCCCATTTAACAGGACGGATAACCATTCTTGATGTGATAAGAGCCCCCAAATGTTCACCCTTCATTTGCCTAACCTCGATTCCCACTGACTAGGAAGGATAACCATTCATGAGGTAACTAGAAACCCCCCGAGAGCTTTCTTCCTCCTAGAGTTTGGGTTACCCTATGTTCATACTTAATCTCCCCACCCTCAATAAATTTAACGAATAAGGATAAATAGTTGTGAGGTGACTAGAAACACCTAGAGCTTTCTCCCTCCTAGATTTTGGGTTATGGTATGTTCACACTTAATCTCTCTACCCTTAGTTCCCACTAACCAGGAAGGATAACCAGTCGTGAGGTGACCAAAACCCCCCGGAGCTATCTCCCTCCTAGAGTTTGGGTTATTGTATGTTCACATTGAATCTCCCTACCCATATTTCTCATTAACCAAGAAGGATAACCATCCATGAGGTGACCACAAATCTATTATACATTATTATGAGGTGAGGGTACACACATGACACGCGGGTTTGCTCTATCAAGGTAATATCCTCATTACCATTCATTTCCTTAGTATGGGGCATACCCCCACCAATTTATATATTATTTTTATTTATTATCATTGTTTTACTCATTTATTATTAATCTTATCAAATGTTATTATTATTCCACTTATTATTATTGTTATTATTATTCCACTTATTATTATTATTATTATTATTATTATTATTATTATTATTGTTGTTGTTGTTGTTGTTGTTGTTGTTGTTGTTGTTGTTGTTGTTGTTGTTGTTGTTGTTGTTGTTGTTGTTGTTGTTGTTGTTGTTGTTGTTGTCATTATTATTATTACTATTATTATTATTATTATTATTATTATTATTATTATTATTGTTGTTGTTGTTGTTGTTGTTGTTGTTGTTGTTGCTATTGTGCTATTGTTATTTTTATTAATTATTTTTATCTTTTTAGCTTTGTCGCAGGAGTAGCTCCATTCCCCTATGCTTCTACACTTTCTATTTTTCATTTCTAGGTTACTTCCTTCCTTATACCACATTATATACATCCCACACCATTCGCTTTTTTCGTTATTCATTTTATTTTTATTTTTAGGAATGCAACAAATGTTCGGTTATCATATTTTGTCCCAAGCATATAAAAATCTTGTCACAAGGTTGGGCGTTTGCAAATATAATAAACCTAAAAAATTAAAAAACCATAAAAGACATACAAAGAGAAAATCAGGAAAACTTATATGTGGGGCATCCGCAAGGTCTCACCTAGAGCTCGATGACACTAGCACTCCCATAAGAGGATCTTCGTATCCTCCTCATCTTCAGGTTAAGAGGGGTCATAAAACACTTGCACCCCAAGAGGCACACAACCCTACTACGCCATCTCCACCCAATCGTCATCCTGAGGGGCCACACTCTCGTACCCCGTAGGCCCCAGAATGAACACATTTGGCCAAATCCCCGCATCCGTTGTCCCAACCTTCACCTCCGGTTCTCCATGATAAACCATAGCCCCTTCATCATCCTGGTTCACGTGGAAGCCCTAAATCTCATCATCATACACCATAATGGGATACAAAAGATCCATAATACTTAAGATAATTGTTAAGAAATCCGTAAATATCAACAAGTGACTGAAAAAAATCTCATAGAGAGCAATAGAGAGAACAAATTAGTGAAAAGAAGAGAATAGTTGGAAGAATGAAGAAACAACATTACACATAAACATTTATGCATTTCGAACACTGAAATTTTAACCAATCGGTTAACCATCTGTCCATTTGATGAAATCCTCATTGTTACCCCCACCCTTTTCTACCTATTACCCTCGTACCCCCACAATTTCCCAAAAAATAGGCAAACCTATTTTTAACCCCTTCAATATTGATGAAGAGTGTACTCATGTGCACTCTCTTAGTTGATCTCTTCTATCGACTCCCCGATTTACAATTGGAGTGTGGGTGTTGTTTATCCCGTCCATAAAATATCCTTAAAACAAAAACCTACTAAAACACCTGAAGAACCCTAAGAATAAAATGCTGGGGACCAAAATACAAATAAGAAAAAAACCAAAAAGGAGAAAGAAGACCCTCTAGGATCCCTTTAACCACGCGATTAAAGCGATTTGATGAAGTGATTAGCCACCCCCCCCCCCCCCCCCTTAGTAATCATTACAGATCTTCCCAAATCATTTTTCAGCCCTACAAGTGTCTTTCACCACCATCCATGCAACACATGTTACCGTGGATGACCCATCGGTCAAATGCCATGGATGAACTATAGGACAAAGACCCTATAAAAAGAGGTCCCCATTAACCTTTCAAAGTACCCCAAAACCCAACATTGATTCAGTTTTCTAACTTACTTCAATCCCAAGCACCATAAATACTCTAGATCTTTCTGAAAAGTACCGAAGAAGTTTTTATTTCAGAGAAGTCACTTTCCCCTCAAGGAAAGATCATACTTTTGCAAAGTCACTTCCCCCGAGTGAAGTTCGTACTTCAGAAAAATTTCTTCCTCTAAAAACAAAAGCAAACCTCGGCTCGCATTCAACAAAAGTTAGCACTTCTAAATGAAGCTTTGCCCAACTAGGCACCTCAAGTTGGAACACTCTCTCGAGAAATATTCAGTTCACGCTACAAGGGTAAAGAAACTCTTTACAAATCTTGGGGGTATATATATATATATATATATATATATATATATATATATATATATATATATATAATTCTAAACTGTCAATATCTATTTATCACATTTAGCTGACCCATGTTTAGGTGCTCGAGTATACGCTTTATAACATTTGTATTTAAAATCCTGGTTTCTACTCTAGCACCTCTATTTACTTAATTGACATGCTCATATGTTAAATAAATGCTAATCAAATACCATAACGACTAAATAAAAACATGAAAACATACTTTTCAAAACCGTTCTCAGGAAAGTGCCAGTGAGTTGAGTCAGTTTGGAACATTTCATAAGCCAATGTCTAAAATCCAGTTATCCCCACCGATTTTTCAAGTGAATGAAGCCCGTCTTTATGACGAGACCCTCGAATATATGTTTTCATATCACTACTTTTCAATCATCGACCCTTGATTAAAATATTTGTTTAACATATAAATATATCAATCTAAAAAAAATGCTATATTTAGGACTAGGCTCTACAAATATCATAATGATATATATTTTATACCCGATATCCCATCGCCTACATTCGTAATGTGTCCCGTTAGTTAGAATTATGTTTTCTTTAATCCCAGGTACCTAAGGTACATAGGCTGTATACTGGACTAAACTCATAAATCCCAAGCTTTATAATACGTTTATCAGCTTATTATTTCTTAAGGATGTCTCCCTCTGTAGACCAAAACCCCTTCTCCTTCTGGTAAACTCTAACCCCAAGGTGTTGTGTTCAACTCAGTTTCGTATTATTAAAACATTACATCTTTTACACATCTTCCCTTCTACACCTCCAAACTATCCCGAAGGATAATACCTTACTTCTACTTATCATTCGACAATCATAAAATGATTTGAGAATATCAATAATCTTTGGGTCCACTCCCATTTTGGCCCTCTACTAAAGTTACGCTATGTCTTTTAGATACTTTCTCCCCTTTCCCAGACAACTTCTATATCTTCTCACCTTTCCAAGATGACTCATGCACTTTCACACACATCACATTAGAACATCTGAGCAATTAAACTACTTAGGCTTTGATCTCGTCGCTACACGAGTTTTTACGTGCAACATTGAGTCATTCTTATGAGCAAAGCCTCGATAATATGTATCAAGATATATGGTACCAACAAAGATTCAACTATCTCTCACCCCCCATCCATTATCTCTCACATAATACAATGAGATATCAAACTATCTCAAAGTCGTGACCTCCCATGCACCTTCATACCAATGTGCAAACACATACACACTGATCACAACCAAACTATGTAGACTTTGATATCCTGGTTTCACAAGCTTGCAAATGCAACACCTTTCTATTTCTCCTCAAACTTCAAACGAGATATCAAAATATCTCAAACAGCAACCTTTTGTGCCGATAGACACATAACCTTAACGGACACCCATTACCCAAGTCGAGCTTCCTCGCATATTTACATACATAGTAATGGTCATTAGTTATCCTAGATACAGAGTCACACATAATAACTCTTGTGTACCCACATAGGTTTAAGTGACGTTGCTATGCCTTTTACTTATACCGTTTTCATACCTAAGCACCAATCTACGTTGTAAGGGATTCTCTAACTAAGGTCTTCAAGCATGTTCTAAAATAAACTAAAAAGTAATCAAATAATTTAATGCGAGATAATATGCATATAATTAAGGAAGAATAAAGAATAACTGGGGTGTCTCACACCTTTTCCACTCGTAACTTGGTTACTGAATGCCACAATAAGAATCTCTAGAAAATTTTAGACTAAAACCTGCCGTAGGATTATATTGAAAGGGGTAACTCGACCCTTTTATTTGTGTTTATATAAAATAAACTAACGAATCTAAACAATCGACAAACCCTCACATGAAATACACACTTAGGCCCAGGCCTAAAATAGGGGCGTGCACCAAAAACTGGATGTGATGTCAAATAACTTCTAGGGGCAAATCATTTTTAATTTTTTCATTGTCCCAAGATATTCTTGTAACTCTCCGATAATATTTCAACTCCGAAATATCTTGCACATTTAAAATTATATAACCTATCCCACAACCCAATGGTACATTATTAATAGAATAACATAGAAGTATATTCAATTCACAATGTCTTGAGGTTCGTCATATTACTAAGGGGCAGAAAAGATGCATCATTTCCATTTATGTCGTTGATTCTCCTACATATTATAATTCAACCAAGAACACCTAAACTAAAATGTGCATTGAAATCAAATGAACAGGGGCCTCAAGATTAGAACGTATTACTAACAGGTCAGACAACATTGTCAAAAGGGCAATGATAGGAGGAATCGGTATATATAAACCACAATCCTATATCACTTTGCATTTATCACGCTCTGATTTAATTAATTATAAAAATGATCATATGTAACATCAAAGGCGGGTATAAGTCTTATAATTATTGTTAAGCATTAAAGAAGACTCACAGTTTTTCGAGTTTTGTCCAATTCTGGATGAAATTGGGCATTTATCCCATGAACTAATTATCAGCAACACGACTGTGTTCCGTCAAAGAATGGAAATAGAAAAAAAGGAAATACAAAAAATAGGTAACGGAATAAAAAAATTAAAAGCCCCAAACAGAAATGAAAAAAAATTATAAGTCCTTCAAGTTGCTCAACATAGCAAGTGTCCATGGTAGCTCCCATGTAAAATTGTTTGAACTTAGAAGTCTTCGATAATAATTATATAAATAATCAAATGCATCAATTGCCAATTAAAAAAATTAAAAATGGAACATCATTGAACAAATAAACTGATACCTTCTCTCTATGCTAGGGAGCTTCCCAAACTCGGGAGGAATTGCTCCAGACAACTGATTATACTCTAGAGTTGTACAAAGAACATGCTAAAAAAAATATATATTTAACTAAGATATTCATACATATACTTGAAAAAGAATGAAATGGGTAATCAAGATTTATAGATTTCCAAGTGTGTTAATGTTTCCAAATTCTTTTGGGAGTGACCCCATTCATCGATTCCCAATGAAGGAGATTGATAACATCGTTATACTAAAATGGGATCAATAAAAGTTTTAAGAAAATATACCCAAATATAAATGTGGATATGTGTGTGTGGAGAGAGATAGCATATATGTTTACTATTTGCATAGAATCCCATTTTGGAAGGAGAGTACCATTAAGGTAATTACTAGTGAGGTCGTTACATGGAAGAGAGTGAAATGTGTTACGTTATTTAATGAATATGAATAAGCATGGATAAAGTTTGAAGGGGTGATATTTACATTTCTCAAAGGTATGGGAGTTTCAGAATAGTGCACTTTCAAAAGAGAGTCGGTTTAAGAGAATCAATACCTTAGAAGAAATCGTTTTCCCATTTCCCTAATTAGTAAGACTAACTTATGCCACTAAGATTTTGTGTTTTTGTTATCTAGTCAATGTACAATTCAACCACTAATTTATTCTACATAGTAACAATTGAAAAATAATGATCGACCTTCACAAACGATGTATGCAGTGCCTTTAAACCTTTGTCCTAGAGGGATGATTGGCTGAAATAAACCATTTTCTATGAGAATATACAAAATCAAAATTACTCAAACATATCATTTAATCACATAATTTTTTTTAAAAAGGAATGTTTGAAATTTTTTCTTCACATACATCCACTGTGGGTGCAGTCCAAGTGAAGAATCCACACCTTTAAGCAGTTCTTAAGTTCAAGTTCAACACTTACATTGCGTTCACTCGATGATCCAGATACATTAACGTATCCAAACCATTTAACACGATTGATACACTCATCCATATTGATCAAAATTATTCATATCCTTCATGGGATAATTAATAACCTCTATTTGAAGTTCCATTCCATCTACAAGTTTGAAATGATGAATTAGAGGAACTTGCGTAAAATTGGTAAACTTGGAGGATGCTATGGTGAGACTGTGGAGTTATATAAGAGATTAAATTCAAAGTCCTAATTATAAACATCTGAGTATATTATAAAATTACTTAGATTAAAGTATCTCACAAGGCAAAAGCAAGCTAAAGATTAACTTAAATAATGAAGAGGGGATGAGACCCAAAAATAAATTTTATTGAATTCTTTGAAGTTCTGATTGCCATTGATGATAACAAATTCTATTTTGTTTCACCAATTAACAATAACTACAATCTTGCTCATACAATTTAATTTACATAGGTCCTTTGAGATATCAATAGTGCCTCCTTTATACGAATTACGCAAATGAGGAATGCAGTGATGTTCTAATCTTTGCACAATGAGACAATCACTTTGCATTTATGTCATATGTCAGGAGCATGACCATAAAAGGGATGTTCAGTACGAAGTAGATCAAAAAAACTCAAATAAACACATATCCAGTCAAAACCAAGAAACAATTAAAGATGTAGACATTATTGGAGTTAACTACTTTAAACAATATAATCAAGAACATCCTCAAACAAGAAAATATTATAGTAAGAGAAAAAATGATCTCTACGTCTATAATATCGGATTCAACGGTAGCTCGATCAATCCAGATTGGAGGAACTTCATCCACCCCTGGTCCTCCTATGAAAACTGGACTTAGTTTCCTATTGTTAAAGACACTCGTATGGAGATTACAATTGTGAGAATTCTATATACCATCCAAATATGGATACACTTACTTATGCTTAAAAGAAACATCATCTTGCAGAAATATATCCCATAATTTTAGACTAAATCATAAGAATAAAACACTAAAACACTTTTAAAATTATACATCTTCCAGTACAATTAATGTAAAATAATCTACCAATTAAGAAAATTATGGGTTGTCACTGAACCAAGAAGCGAGTTATTCAATTCTTCGAGATTTCAATGTTTAAAAGAAATCATTCCACCCGACTGGATTAAAGCCTTAATAGCATTTTACATAAATAATAAAATATCAAATAGCATTTAACGAGAGTATTGGAAAGTTAAAATTGAACTTCTAAGTCCATAATTAATATACATGCTAGGACTTTATAGCAGTGTAAGGCGACCTCCATGTCCAAGGATGATACTCCATTCTGTACTAACTTCTTCTTATTTTTGTTCCAGTTCTTTAAGCTTAATGTCGACAATAATCCCTCCCTCATTTTTTTATCAAGGCATTGATTAACCTCGATATTAGCAAACAAAGCTAGAGAGTATATATTAGGCAAAGTTTATTTCCCTACTTATATGTTAAAGACACTACCTTGTTGAAGCTATAGACAGTAAACCAAATAATCACATCAGCAAGCCCTTAATAAAAATATCACTAACCTAAAAAATCTAATCTTAATACAATTGTCAACTACATAATGACATAACAAGCCATGGTCACATCAAGATGATTCCCATAAGTAGAGAATAAATACCTTAATTCAATTTGTAATCAAATATTTGAGAATTACATTGAAATATGGACCTTCCAATGAGTTTTAGGCTTATCAGAGCAATATCGTGCATTCTTTACGAAATAGTTTATTTTGTAGCTCTAGTTGCTTATTCGCAGCATTTTATAATGACTTGGTAAACCATGACACAAAAACTACAATAAAAATAAATACAAAAAAAAAATAATATCTGAGCATCAAGTCTCTTTCTAGACTGAAAGATAGTTGCTAAACCAGATTACTATGAATTCTCAGATAATGTTTGTAGAATAAGCTAAAGCGACATTGCAGGTATAAATATCGTCATGGAATAGGTATTACACAAATTGGTGTTGAATCTAATACTCCTGATTTGTTTTCTGGTTGACAATTCAAAGCTTCCTTGGTGTTTTAGTTATGCTCAATATCAATGTTCAGTTGGGCAATTATCCAAATAAAGTAATGTTACAACTCAATGTTCGGGTTATTTAAATATGAGGTAGATTGTAAACACAACATAGATCACGGTGGTTCAATGTAATGTGTCCTAAAAAATGTAAATAAGCAAAAAAGAGAAAAAAATTCTGCAAAATTAAAAAAAACGTGACGAACAATGATTGATGCTTTTACAAAATATTTATGTTTCCATGTTGATCAACACAACACACGTAAGTGAAATATAATTCCACTACCAAAGAGAGAAATATGAAGCTATGAAGCAGCTAAGGGGGAAGTTTCCCTCACGTCAAATGCATAGGTTTGCAATGTTTTCGACGATCGAACGACTACGAATTCTACGCCCCTATTCTGCTAGCCATTGAATGTCAATTTTAAGGCACAAAGCGCTTTCCACAGCAGCACAAACTTCATGCCCGCCTTGTCTAATCGTCAACACACATCAATTTCATAGCAACGACCATCATCGGCTGCATAAAATCTTCATCGAAAACAACAATGTCAGCATCTCCAATTTGAAACCCCTTGTAATACGTTTTCTCACCTCTCACCACCTGAAGATAAAATATGATTTCTAATTCAAGTCCAACAACTGGAAATGCAAACAATATGCCCAATTTCAAAATATGAAAATAAAAATTTCAAGATGGTAATTTTTTAATTTTCCAGATTATTGGCTAAAATGGCAATTTCATCAAAGAAAATCTTCATAGATAAACCCAACCATAACCTCAAGAATGGTAATTAAGTAAAATGGTAATTAAGTCACCTTTAAAATGTTTATACTTGAACCTGAATTGGGACTAAGAAATAACTTTGTTAGAAATCTCCCTCAAAACCTCAAGAATAAATTGGGAGCATCTGGCAATCGAATGGTGATATTCAAATGGATAGAGATGAACTATTTGTAACCAATCTCGAGGCTACACTTATTAATTACATAAATATTTATATGAGTTATGTAATTATTTAATCATATACATATATCATAGCAGGTTATGAAACAAAATTGTTAAACTTGCCTACAATTTATATAGTAGGGGAGGTATTATACCAAATAATTCTTTAATCAAAGTACTCACTTGGAACTTTTAGATTATGATCCTTGGTTCATTGCTTAACTGAGTGAAGCTAATTTACTGGGTAAAGACTAACAATATCAACGTTGCCACAAGATTATTTACTACTAACATTTGAATCCACTAGCCATGTCTTTGGTATCATTAGCTTCCTGTATTGAGGAGATACCAGTAAGCTTTCTTATTACACCGGAAAAGGAGAGTAATATGCATATAGTAACTAAACTATGTGATGGAAGGTATAAAAACCTCTTCCATCCTCCTTTATCCGAGCATGGGAATGGCAATGCAAAGTAAATATTTGCAGTGGGGGAGTTGAAAAAGGTTATACCCTATAGCAAAAAGCAACTCAACTAATCCAAAAATGCAAAACATAAGAAACATAATAAAGTCCATAGCAAATACTAACATGATAAAGTCCATAGAAAAATAAATTATATATTATAATAAAAGTCCATCACGCACTTAACACAATAATGACTTTAATAACTCACTAACAAAAATCAAAAGAAAGAAGTCATTGGGATATAACACAACGTGTGACAAAACTCTTTGGCCACACCACCCAACATCCACTACTAACATCTCCGAGAAGCTCAACACCATCTTGTGTTCCTACGTAAAGAAAAGCATTTTCCTCGAGCACTTTGTCCAATAACAATGCCACCTCTTTCGCATAATTCACTATCTGATTATGCACTATGTCTCGATGGGTAGCATCTATCCTTCCCTTGACAATAACCTTATCATTAAACTCGTGCACATCACATGAGACACCATTGTCTAGTGAGCAGGATTATACAATAAATGATACAATTGTCCCATTACTTGAACTTTCTCCAATAGATATGGAGGAATGGGACTTCCCTAATGCCATACCTATCATTGTCTCTATATTTATTTGTTTATTATTCATGACTTTGATCTTAAATTCCAATGTATTGAGTTGACCTTTCATTTGCTTCCCATTGTCCTTTTCAGTTGTAAGCAAAGATAAAGATGGAGACGAAGCCTTGATAGATGATAGTGAACCTATTAAACTCCCACCATGAGTGCGTCGTTGCTTGTTAAAGACTTTGGATCCAACGCCAATGACTTTAGACAAGGAGCATTTCTCAATGATTGTGACTAGTTCGTGTTATCACTACAACTTTTTTTAGTTATTTTTTCTTCATGAGCACCTTGTCTCGCAAAATTTCAAATGTGTAGAATTGCTAATATTAATCATTTGAATGTGTAATGTTTTCATGTAAGAATCATCATTAACTATTTACAGAAAATCACCATGACTGGAACAATGTTCTCTTTGATTGACCTATCTTTGCATGCGTGGCTAGCTATCCATACCTCAACACTCAATGGATTTTTAAGCAATTTCTTTGTCTACAAATAAAAAACATAGAATATATTATTTTTAAGATGATATTAATCAAACAAAGATTTAAACATAGTAGTCATATGTATTATATTGTACTCGACTTTGGCATTCCCATTGCCGCCACTTGTGTGAGTGGCCCCAATCTTTGCCCTGTTATTTTTCCTTGATTTTAACTTGTTTAGCCTCTTTGGAATTCTCATGCTCCATAAACTATAACCAATGTTTGGTCTTAACACTTGGAGATACATTGGCCAATCTTTCAGTATCCGTTGAATACTTATCATAATATCTCTTTCGTAATATGGCTTTATGTGCTTTAAGTAGTCTCCCCATACTTTTGTAGCAACTAATCATGTAAATTTCTTGGAGTCAATATTTTCTCCACTAAGACAACTAAAATTTTAAAATTATAAGAAATGTGTAAAGTTATACAAAAGCAAAGAAAATGATAGAATTAATTATACATAAGAAGCCTCACTTGCATGCCTTTCCAAACATCCTCCTTGTATGTTTTCAAAACCTTGTGCCAATAAGTATACAATATTGGGAACTAAGCCTTGACCACTTTACCAAATCGAGACATGAATTGGACTTTCTCACTACCTACAATCTGATTATGTTGAATGATCTTAACTGCAATTTTGGTGCCCAGAGATGATCTATTTACACCATCGTGTGGGTCGGAGGCATTATCTTCATTTGACATTATACTAAAATTCAACTAGTGTAGATATACAATGTATATAAATTCTACATTAATAATCTATCTAAATGAATTATTTAGATACTATGGCCAAATTTACTAAAAATCAATAATCTGTCCAAATTTACTAAGAATTGGGTCATTTGTTGCATGCTTCAATATACATGAAGTATTAAAGTAAGACATAAACATAATAGATCACAAGAAAAAAATCTTAAAGAGATGTTTAAGTTTCTTTTACATAGTAAGTGAAGCATTAAAGTAATGAAAAATTAAGCAAAAATCATAAAAAGTAGGTTCGGCTTGAATTATAATTCTTGATGTAGATTCTTCAAATTTCTATTGTCATCAAGATTAGACTGATACATTATAGGAACCTTAAGTTTGTCAACACTTGTTGTTTATCTCTGTAGTGCATGAAAAATGATAGACCAACCATTGTCCTTAAAATAATCTCACTAGAACACTTGAGATGCTTCAGATGCAAGAATGAATGGTTCGTTGTCGATTTTATCCTTACTCTTTAGCTTACTTAAGTTTACCATCATTAAGTTCGAGTCAGGATCAACTTTGAAACCATTTACCTTGTCTTTAACTCTCACCCAGTCACAGTAAAACACTGTTGTTTTGAAGATGTATAATTGAATTCACATATTCCAAGAATAATGCCAAAGTATGTTGTCTCCGCATCTTCGTAATTCATATTTTTTGTTCTTGACTTAAACTTCATGATGACCCTCATTGACACACCACTGTTTTGGTTTACCAGCGACTCATCATACTCACATGTGAAAAATTCATACCAATTAACCTGATACCTCTTATATGATTATACATCATATAGTGGCTCATTTGTTAACCTCCAAAGTGCGGTATCAACCAATTTCGCTTTTAATAAATACAAAAAAGATTTCATAAGATGATTTTTTATATATATATATATGAATAAATGTAAAATTTTATTATGTAGTCAAATTAAAAGAAAACCTCCTTAATCAACCATGGAATAAAACCCTTGGTCATTTCCTTTAATGTAGCCGCTCTTCGGTTCCACCTAGATGTGGATTCCCAATAAATATCATACTTCCTACACCAATTTAATACACACACTTAGGCATCCTACTTCATACACCAATCTTCACAAGCGGTATTTTCCAATTAAAAGTTTTTAAATCATATTGATACACTTACTTATACAATTCCTCCACTTCATCTGATTGGTGTAACACGTACTTACATACTTGTGCAAATTGTAATGGGGTCAACTTAACATTAATACCTTATACTAGAGGACCCTCACCCATGCATTCATCATCGTCATGTTCATCGATAAAATCTTCACAAGTATATTTATGATTTCCTTCGTTAGGGTTTGTCATGTACTCTGTCCACTAAAGAGTCAATTTTTCTACCATATATTTCTTTGCAATGCTCCCTTAAATATACCTCTTATTATTAGCGTATTTCTTGTAATTCTTCATCAACCTACACATAAAAATTATATCAATTATGAAAAAAATGTTTGTCAGAATAAAAAGGTTAAGCAAGTCATTCACTATTTAATTACCTCTCATAAGTATACATCCATCTATATCTTATAGGCCCACAAACCAACTAAGTGTATAATGAGGTGGATGGTAATAACAAAAAATCCACGAGGAGAACATCTCTCCAAAACACACGTAGCCTCAAACAATGCTTTCCTTGTCGACTCCAAAACAATGCTTTCCTTGAAAAATAAGCTTAACCATTGAATGACTATTCTCAAACCCTTGTGTTTTGCCTAAGTGTTTTTAAGGAGCAACGACAACAAATATTTCATAATTACACGATAGTCATGTGACTTGAGCCCTATTAATCCAAGTGGTTATCATCTCACACAATTACTCAAGTTAAAAGAAAAAAATCTTGGAATTTTTATCTCCTTCAAAGTTCGAAAGAACCATTCTTTATATTTTTGTTTAAAGTGATGCAACCTTTGGTTTCATAGTTTTTCCTGATCCTTCGTATGTTATCGTCCACATATCCTTCTTGATCACTAGAGTCCACATATCTTTACGTGCAATTTTATTGTCTTTAGTTTTGTCTTTGACGTCTAGAATGGTGGCCAAAGGAGATCGGTGATGTTCTTCTCGATATGCATAACATCTAGATTATGACAAAGACTATACTCTTTCCAATAGGGAAAATCAAGTCAAATAGACCTCCAATACCATGGAGTGGTAATGCCACTAACACCATTCTTATCCCCTTTACGTTTTCTTTTTATTTCGAAATTTTGTTTTCCAATTCTCATCTTAGTGGATTCCACCTTCTTCTCAACCTTGAAACCAGATAACCTTTTAGAGCTTTATGATGTTCAACGTGGTTGTTAAAATTTCATTTGTCCTCCCAGAACTTATGATCATCAAGAAAGAATCTTTTGTGACCATGATAATAGATTTTCTTACTATTCATAAGTCATTCAGAGTCTACTTCTTCCACACAAACTGTCCATGCATTATAACCATGAACCCTGCAACCCGATAAAATTTCATTAGCAGGAAAATCAAGGAATCCCCACAACAACATCGCTCTCAAAGAAAAAAATATTTTTCGGATAGGAGTCTATGCCATTATACCTTGAAACCATAATTCATTTAACTCATCTAACAAAGGGGCCAGGTAAATGTCAATGTCTTTTCTCAGAGCATTTGGCCCGAATATTAAAATTGATATCATTGAAAATCCCCTTTTCATGCATAAGTACAATCCCATGTTAATAGGAGAAATAATGATAGGTCAACAACTGTAACTGGGCTGACATTCCCATATGTAATAAAATCATTAGTGGCTATACTAATATGAACATTACATTTTTCATCCACAAAGTCTGGCCAATCACATTAGAAGATTTCCAAATAGATGACGCATGATATTTGTACTAAACTACTCTCTAGAATGCCAAGTCATCTAATTTACAATCCATGATGTGGTGAATATTCTAATTTACCCTTACCATTTATTCCCAAACTATGTATAGGAAGGTTATATATTAGGCATTGTTATTTCATTGCATTTTGTTTTCTATATAAAATACAATCATTTTTTATGCTTGAATTATATTATAATTCAGGCCAATTTCTTTGATTATCTCCTTAATGGACGAATACTTGGATTGTACTATATTTCCTTTCGACAAAAACACTTTAAACACCCCTAAAATTTCCTAAACACTATTATCTTATAAACCATATTTTGTATTTATATTATTCAATTTGACAAGAAAATATAGCGTCACATGTCACTCAAGACTTGACAGGTACAACGGTTCACTCGCCTTTCTATGTAACTTTTCGTATTTTAACTCCTCATTAGTTTCATCACAATTTTCATTGCCCCCATTTTAGCATGCTCACTTGATAAAAGATCAACTTCATGATTAAACATGCATCATAAACAAGCTCTTCCATTCTTGGATTGTCATGGATAGGGTCATTGCATTGAACACTTTCAGTGGGTTCTTTTTCTTTTCTTTTAACAATTTCATTTTTTCCAGTAAAACCCAAAACATGTAAGACTTGGATATACCATAATGAAGCAAATGGAAATGGACGTATTTAAGCTCCAACAAGATTGCATTTTCACATTTTATGCGTGAGCATGAAAATAAGGTTTCATCCCCATTATTCTTCTTCACAAAATCAATGAAAATAGAAACCCCATTAGTTTATTTTTCTCTTCCTCTTTCACTTTCCTTCATCCAATCTTTAAGTACTTGCGATGGCATTATGTATGTTGAGATACGTTAGTAAAAAACAATATATACTATTTAATATCTAAGGGTCCGACAACATGCAAAACAATAGTCTATGGTTTACAATCTTTGATTAATGTTTAATGGCGTAGAGAGGTAATTACAAGTGGATATTGCAAACAAACACGAACTAGTTTACAACTTAATAGTAACTTAATTTGACAATACCTATTTTGGTACAATTTTTTTTATCAACATATATAACATGATCTTAAAATCTCAGAGACTAGAATGTATAACCAAATGAAGTATAAATTAAATATTTTTATGGTTGGAGCCAGAAATAATCTTCTCTATATTAAAAAGATAACATAAACACGATAACAACATCTAAAGCACCTGGCCTCAAACCCAAACATGTCAAACCCTAACTCAACCTTAAGTTCTTATTTATTTTTTTTAACTTTCAACACCTATAGATACACACAAATGTATTTCATAACTATATCAATTTCAATACACAATCACAAACTTCTTTTTTATCAAAATCTTTTATTTCAACATAATCACACACATATATCTACGATTCCAACATTTATATATATATATATATATATATATATATAGGGAGATGTTCACAAGTGGACCAAAAGAATGGACTTTTTAATGGACCTTAACAAAAAACACATATTAACACATTAATTTTAATTTCTATAGTGTAATTGGTCCGCGCCAGCGGCACCCGAGACCACACCTTCACCCCACTACCCACCCACCCCACCCACCACCATCACCAAAGCAGCCCTTGTGGCAGCCCTTATGACAACAGGGCTTCCATGGGGGTGGGAGTGGGAGGGTGGGGGTGGGGTGGGGTGGGGTGGGTGGGGGGCATGTGGGTGGGAGGGGGATCGATCGACACGCGTATTTGGTGCCGCTGGCGCGGACCAATTACACTATAGGAATTAAAATTAATGTGTTATTATGTGTTTTTTGTTAAGGTCCATTAAAAAGTCCATTCTTTTGGTCCAGTTGTGAACCTCTCCCTATATATATATATATATATATATATATATATATATATATATATATATATATATATTCAAAAGATAACATAAACACGACAACAACATGTAATGCACCTGACCTTAAACCCTAACACGTCAAACCCTAACTCAGCCTTACTTCTTATTTTTTTTCTTAACTTTCAACACCTATAGTTATATACACATGTAAGTACAATTTTAATACACAATCACACACTTCTTTTTTATTAAAACCTTTTACTTCAACATAGTCACACACATGTATCTATGATTCAAACATTTGTGTGTGTGTGTGTGTGTGTATATATATATATATATATATATATATATATATATATATATATATATATATATATATATATATATATATATATATAAAGAGAGAGAGAGAGAGAGAGAGAGAGAGAGAGAGAGAGAGAGAGAGAGAGATGCTTATGTTCATATGGGTCTGTAGTAGTAACATTTTGAGATTTGAAATTTCTATTTTGATTTCGAAAAAGATGTGCAAGAATATTTGGCAATCTCAACTCATTCCAACTAAAGATAAATCCATTTCTCACCCCCACCCCACACCCCTAAACAAAATAAACAAACAAATACATCAACTGATGGAAATTAACCTGTTGACATTTGACACATACATATAAATGATCTATCATAAACCTAAATATCATCCACATAGGTAGTTGTTAATTCAGATTCAAACAAGTAATGAAAAAATTAATCTCAAATTATAAATAAACCAAACCTAATATAAAAGAAGTTGTATGTTGTTCATAAATTTAGTGTCATTATTATTCCATTTTCATCCAATCCAAATCCCTATCCAATAATGTAAATCTTAAGTAAACACCATGATTGAAACCCATACCTTCGTTTTTTGAATTTCAACCCTAACTTTCAATTTTGTTCTTGAGATCCACACCTTGAATGTATATCACGAGTCAAATTTTGAGAAAATAAAACAAATCGATTGAAAAATCGTTATTTTCGCACTGAAAAAATCGATTGGAAATAAATAGTTGATTTCGCATTAAAAAAATCGATTGAAAATTAGTTGATTTCACATTGAAAATCGACTGAAAAATCGTTAATTTTGCACTAAAAAATCGACTGAAAAATCTTTGTAAAATTGAGAGAGTTGTGAAAGAAACGATTTTATCCACATGTATGAAACTGAATAATAATAAACTGATAGAAAACAAAACTAATTACAAATCCTTTGAATGCAGCCTAGGAGATCCAATGAACGTATACATCAAAAATAGAAAATATACTACTAAATAAAAAAGGTACTCAAGAACTATACGTCGAAAATAGACAATCCCAGCATATGCATATGTTTACCTTCACTGAAGGACAGTCAAATAAATAAATTTATTTCTTTATTTTGTTCTTCTATATTTATATACATAGGATAGTCCTTAAGGCATATAAAAAAAAATTCTTTAACACAAAAAAAAATGACTCATTTCTTAAAATTAACCTCAAAAGTAACATTTTCAAATATTAATAATGCTATAAAGTGTGATTTCCATCCTTGAACTTCGGGAAGAGGTCTAGTGTGAGGATAACAACCCTTCTTAATAGTAAAGACGGTCCCTCAACCAACACCCAAGGGTTTTGGAGGCTTCATGGCATGCTATAAGCACAGTGCTCCTCTTAATCCTCGATTATTAAGGTTAAGGTTCAAATTACCCAGTGGGAACCTTAAAATCTTCAAAAAATGTATAACCAACCCATATGCTAGGGTTATTCAACACCATTAGTACCTTTGATCGCAGGGATGTTCTAAAAGAGGTTAAAAAACTCCACTCCACTTTCAGAATCAACCTCAAATACCTATTTCTAGCATAGTAGCATTACAATCTACTTGTTCATGGTAAAGACACCACAAACATATCATTCCACGTGTTCTTCCAACCTTAACTTACTATATGTATCTTCCTCCATCGCATGAAATTAAATTTAATGCCACCACAAACCCCCATTACACCATAATGGCTATTTTGAAACTAATAGATTATTTAATTTGTAAGTTTTTATAAAACTTTCAAAATTTACAACGGTTTTGGTCACTTACAAAGTTTGTAAGTGTTCAAAACCTTTGTAATTGCATCTCAATAGGACTTAGCCAAAATGGAACTTCACCAAGAGGAACATGATCAGTGGATGGAAACGGTATCCTTAGAAGAACAACGAGAGAATTTGAGGTCATAAATCAATGCTCTTGAGTGAACTCAAATTTTAAATAATAAGACCATTAGGATAATGCCTCTCTTTTTGTTGCTGCACGACAATACCTTGCTAAGGCTTAAAATGCATTTGTTAAGGACTTGATTAAGAATAGATTTATCATGGAGGCCATCCGAGATCAAGTTATCCAGCTCTTAGGTGCCAACTATAAGTTCTCAACTAAGGACATTGGATGTTTGAAGAGGAATATTTAAAGATCTCAATGTTACAAAGGACATACTAATGTATGAGGTCAAAAAATAACAAATGGAGCGCTCTGAACATGAAGTGGAGTATGCTCAGATTTGGGGGAGGATATATCTATGGTGAAGATTCAATTGGATGTATACATTACTCTTAAACCTACCAAAAGTTCCTCTTCTAGATGTATGATCCGAGCTTTGAAGCATCTAAGGCCAAGGTTCATAATATCTTCTAAGAGGTTGATGTTTATGGTATCTTTCCTGAGGACCCTTTTTATGATCAAGAAATCTATGATTATGAGAGAATTAGTACGGGTGAAGCTACTGACTACCCTAGAGGTTGAGGAAGAGAAGGTCGAAGATAAATCCCATGCTCCTCCATCTATAATAAGCCATTTGTTGAAAGAACCCGAGGTTACTGTGAAGGAGCCCTAGATATATACTCATCCTTATAAACACTTTTTATATGTTTTTATTGATTTTTTCTAGGGCTATCTGACGTATTTCTTAAACTTTTCCTTCTTTCAATGATAATTGATTAGTTTTTTAAATTTTTGACTGCTATTTCTTCTACTTTGCTTTGCCAAATAATGTTTTTTTCATGTACTTGTATGAGGTCTACCAAAGAAATAATATTCCCTTTAAATTTTCTTTTCCTAGGAATGTTTACTTGTTCATGTGCTTGTTTGAGATCTTCCAAGTAGGTGGAATTCCCTTTGCCCCAATAATTTCTTGGTAATGAAAATAAAACTAAGTAGCAATCATTTTGAGGATAACTTAAGGATACATGGACTTTTGTTGTATAATTTTGAAAGCCTTTGAAATAAAAAAAAATGAGGTTTCATTATGGATCGTAAGACTTTAGAGCCATAAAAAAATTTGGAATATGTATCTTTCCCATTTCAGACTGAGTATCTCAATTTTTTATACATGAACAGTTATCCCCCTAAAATATTTTGAGAGATGAAGTGAAAAATAAATCTGTTATAGGTATGAAGACCTCATATTTATAGTTAACCAAGCGTAAGAGCTTTTTATTTGTTTAAAAATTTGCTCCACAAAGGGTCCTAATACTCTCTAAAACATATTCTTCTAAGGATGGAAACCAAAGATGTTTAAAATTTATAGTCCCACAAAAGGGCATTAAGACCTCTGGACTTAACTGACTAAGGATGAAAGCTTTAGAAGTTTTAAAATTTGGCATTCCCCAATGGGTCCTAAGACCTTTGAGCTTAACTTACTATGGATTAAAGCCTCAGACATTTAAAACCCGAGGTTCCACCATCGGTCCTGAGATCTTTAAATCGTAGTCCACTAGGATGAAAGTATCATGGTATAACATTTGAGGCTCCATTATGGTTCCTAAGACCTCTCAACCATAGTTCAATAGGATGAAAACATTTTGCTATAAAATTTGAGGTTCTACAATGTGTCCTATGACCTCTGAACTAGAATCCACTAGGATGGAAGTCTTTTGGTTTAGGACTTTTCATCTTTGTTTTGAAAACTGTAAATATGAAAATATTTTTTCATTTGAACAGTTACCCCAAAAAATATGTTGAGAGCAGAGGTTTTAAAAATTCCTTACTTTTTTAATCATGGTAATCATGTAATTTTTATCTCTTGTGAAAAAGTTATTGGATTCTAGGATTTATGCATTTTTGGTACAATTTTTTTAAAACAATTTTAGGTGCAAAAGAGGTCCTTGAATATGATCATTTTGGGTCCTTAGACCTGGGTCTTCTTTTATGGAATCAAGGATAAAGTCCTTGGTAAGTCCTCTAGTATTTTGGGGGTCATTAGACCTTTGAATATTTATTCAAGTCAAGGAATGAACCCTTACAAATCACACAACTTACATCAACCATTTAAACTGAGACAAATCAGGTTGGTAAAAAAGTTTATTTTCATTTCATCTCAGTAGTGGAGTACATCATTAGAAATATTCCTTGATATGCTATACATTCAAAAAGTGATGAAGTTCGCATCCATGCATGTTTTGTAGGAAATAACAACACGACCTTGCTATCTAGACCAAAATATAAAGGTCTTCGATTTGGGTCCCAACTTTCCCATGCTTGCATTTGTGGTGACAGTGGAGACCTATTATAACACCCCTTACTTTTGAGCATTTATTTCCAGTATTAAATTACCTTGTGTGTGTGATTTAATATAAGTGAGAATTAAAATGGGAATTTAAGATAAATATTAATTTGTGTAGAAGAGTTAATATTTATGTGAAATGTATATTTACTACTGTGACAAAGTAAATAGAATCATACGGTATGCTATTTTGTCGTATGAGAGTAGAAGTAGCGGGATTTGATTATTTTTCAATCGGGGCATATATGTGTGAGTTATATGAGGTTGGGATAGGACTTTTATTATTGAAATCTCAAATGTCAATTTGGATTGCACAGTTAATTCGGGATGGGTCGAGATAGTCATAATGAGTGCCTGGGGGTCGTATTTGGGTTCTAGGATCTTTTTGCCTAGTTGGACTAGGTTAGGGGTTTATGTGTCATTTTACATGTGTATTATCATTTAAAGATGGGATAGATAGATATATGGGTTATTAGGTTTAAGAAAGTTAGCCAATCTCATTTTTTTAGAAAACCCACTTAAGAGAACCCTAAAGAGAGAGAGAGAGAGAGAGGAATCTTGGGATTTTCTGGCCATATCCACTATTACAAAGAGGATTCGGAGTCTACAACTTTGAGGAAAGTGATTAAACTTTCTAAATAATTCTTGTATGCAAATTATTGTATAATTAATTAGTTAGTTGTTGTGTTTTGGGTATTAAGGATTAAATTTTGAGTTGGTTGATAAACCCTTGAAATTGATGATTAGATATGATTAAATCTTGAATTTTTTTTCTAGATTCTTGAAGTTGATGTTATATATATTTTTTGGATGGTGGAAATAGTAGATGGAGTTAGGTTAGAAATCGGTTTTAGAGATGTGAGGTAAATCTCGTAAGTAACAAAATCTGAACAGGCCGGACCGGTTCGGTTAGCGGTCCCTGAATCGGATCGTTTTTGAAGAAGAAAACCGGTTCATTTTTTAGAATCATCGGTTCGGTTTTCCTTATTGAGAGCAGCGGATCGGTTCATTTTTGGAAGTTATCGATTCGGTTCGCATGTCAATGATTTATATCTCTTCTTTAACTCCTTTCCAATTGGGTTTAGTGATTGAGAACCCTCTAATATGAAGTGATATTAAAGTTTGTGATGCAAAAAGTGGGATAATGATACTATACGATGGTAGGGAGACATCGGAATTATTATGGAAGAATATTAGGGAGATTTATTCTCCGATTCCTTATTTAAGATATTGGATACAGGCTAGTTAAGAGAAGTCGTGTCTCCTGAGTGAAATCAAACTTGTGGACTAATTAAGTGTGCGATTGATTATTAAAACATAAGTGAGTGATTGAGTAATAAAGAGGACTGGGAATATGTGAGGAAGTATCGGCTAGTGTAATGAGTGATATACACAGGTAGTTGGGTTTATTGATATATACTTTCGAATATGGGAAAGTAGCAATATGTGATGTGTACATATATATATATATATATATATATATAATAATGCTCCTGTGCGGACTAGTCCGCATTTTAAGAATGTGGACTGGACATGTGTCAACTAACGGTTCACCTAGAAATTATCGCCTAAATTATAGGCACACACTCTCTCTTTTTTGGGCTCACCGCCAGGTGACACATGTCCGATCCGCATTCTTAAAATGCGGACTAGTCCGCACAAGAGCAGGACTGTATATATATATATATATATATATATATATATATATATATATATATATAGTGTGTATGTTATATTATGTGGAACATACCCCTCTAGTGCTATCATGGGAAGTTGCGCAATGTGGGTGTATCCGCTAGTTAGTGAATGCAGGGAGAGTATAGTCCCCAGGTCATAGCATTCAATATTTATACAGTGTGGCTATTATCATGGGTGAGACGTCTTGGACATGATTCGTCTCACTTTTAGGTGAGGAACTATAGCCGCTTCCCATAATTTTGTGCTTTTTTTTACCAATTCGGTGTGAAAGTCCAACGTTTGGTATCTAGGTTGGTGTGTGTATCCATTGGAAGATGGTAGCACTTAGAGACTTCATCCAATGATCTAATGCTCTGAGAGATGGTTAGTATACATATAATATGTGATATGTATGTGTACTTGTTGTGAAATGATAAATCATGTATATTTATGAGAGTAATATTGTACAGGCTTTAATGATTAATGTGTGAATCAATATGATTATAACTAGTGAAAGTTATTATTAACGAATTGATATATGATCGTTGAGAATGATATTAAAAGAGATTATGTTGGTATGATCTGATACGCGAGTATGGGTTAACGCATAATTATGAGGTTGGGTTATCCATAGTTGAGTTAGGTAGCTTAACTAAGATTTAAAATGCATATGTTTAGGTGCGCGCTGTAGATGAGGGGTGAGAATGAGTCTCAAGAGTGGGCGGCACCAATTTAATTATGGAATTTTGCATTCATAATTATTATGCATTTTAATTCACTTGTTAAGATATTTTTAACTGGGCGTTGACCCGTATATATCTTCTCTTCTTATTTTTCCTTGTTATATCTTTTATGTGTCCCACCATAAGGAGGCCAAGGATGAGCTTCCATTCTAAAGTCTATGGTGCTGCAGCATATGTGGAATGTTGCATGATTTTGATATAGTCGCATCTCAATTTTGTTAATCTAGTTAAGGACCAGCAATGTTCATCAGACATTTGTTGCCCAATGGTTGTACAGATGTATATGTTTTATATTTCAAACATTTGAGATATTATATGGATTTGCTAACCGTAGCTTATTTGGTTATTTTATTATGAAGTTATTGTGCATGTATACATGTTCATATTTGTAATTGTTGTTAATGGATTTTATTGTAGTATTTATAACTAGAACTTTTGACATCCGCTATATTATTTATGGGTGGTTAGTTATATTTTTAGTCCGTGCAATAGTCATGCTAAGAATGAGCCATTCAAGATTCCTATTTTACTTTAGTAGAGAGCTAACGACCTATTATTTTAATAAGTGGGGTGTCACAGACGGTATCAGAGCATCAAGTTCTAGTGTCTTTAGGATCTGTGCGAACTTTCTACGTTCTGCCATAGCATTTTTTATATAGAGACTATCATTAGGACTGTTGTGTTCATTGCGCATTTATGATCTTTTGTTATGAGAAATTGCATTAATTGTAGTCTGATACAGTCTGCTATTGTTTCAGATGCCTTCGAAAAGGGGTCACTTGGTCGGGGCAATCAGAGGGGCGGAGAATGTGGATCCCTAATTACTGTAGGGAACTATGAATGAAGAAGAGGTTGCCAATAAAGTGGGTCAGGCAGTCAATGCATCCACGGCTGTTATGGCTCAATAGTTTCCTTAGGCTCAGCAGTAGCCAACGACACTGGTAGTTCTAACCCATGCGGGGCCATCTGTGTGGAAGAGAGTTTGGGAAGCCTCCTGAAATGGGCATCCTCCATAATTTCAGGGCAGGGCTGATGCGATATTGGTGATTCAGTGGGAAAAGGATATCCAACATCACCTCTGTATGGTTGAATGTAGTAGTGATGTCCAGAAGTAGATACTTGTCACCTTCAAGTTAGTAGGTGCGGCTCTCCACTGGTGGGAGTCGGTTACTACTTCATAGCAGAAGGACACGATTCCCATAACAGAGTTTTGGGTTTGATTTGATCATAAATATGTTCCTCCTGCGATTCAGACGAAAATGAGAAGGAAATTGTTAGATGTGACTCAAGGTGATCGGTCGGTGGCCCAGTATGAAGAAGACTTTATCGGGTTGGAAACTTTTATGCCCGATGAGGTAAATACTGAGGAGAAGATGATATCGAAGATTATTGGTGGTTTAAATTAGAGGATTCAATAACATTTTCTAGGTAACCCAACATTGCTGACATTTACAGATGTGATGAATGAAACATTATTTCACTTTCAGGATCACCGTCTTTACTTGAAGGGGAATAATCAACTTGGGGATGCTAGTCAATCGAGTAAGTTAGGATGAAATGGTGTCGGTGGGGCACATCAGTCTGAGCAGTAGGGTAACCATCAGAAAGAGAAGGATCACCATCAGGGGGAGTTAGATAAAATACAACATCTCGAATGTTTTATATCTGATAGCAGTGGTTTCAGGCAGATCCATAAGGGTTCCCATCAGCAGAAGAATGTTCCCCAGGGCCATTTAGGCAGAGGGAACAATAGGGGACGCCAATAAGGTAGATGTTTCCAGGGCCAGCGACTAGGGCAGTTTCGAGTTGGTCAATAGGGCCATAGGATGGTGATTTTTGTGGTCCATTGCCTTCGGTATAGGGAGGCATGTCACATAAAGTCAGATGCCCATAGCAGAATAGGATACATATACCAGGATCCCAGAAGGTTCAGCAGGCTCATTTACCAACTCTAGCACCCATCCTAGTCATCCCAGCCTAGCAGGGACAGATGCAGTTTGGGCGAGTTTATAATGTCTAAAATGTTATGTTACCATTGATGGTACGTTCCCTATCCATGGGCATATGGGTCGTGTGTTATTTGATATGGAAGCATTGCATTCTTTCATAGTTATTCATTTCCCACGTGCAGTGGGATTACCAGAGTCAACCGATACCTTTTTAATGTGAGTAGATTCTCACTTGGTTAGTGGGGTGCTTATCCACTCCATATATAGAGGGGTGGATATAGATGTTGGAAGATTTAGTTTAGCAGTCGATTTAATTATGTTAGATATGATCGAGTACGGTGTTATTTTGGGTATGAACTGGTAGGCACAATATCGAGAGATGGTGGATTGCTTTGGGAGGTCCATTGTATTTGCCATTCTAGGGCAAGAAATGTTTCTAGTTGCCATGCCTCTTCTAGAGGGAGGTTTGAGTGCGCATTTGTATTATTTGTAGGAGGAGACCTCGCATGAAGTAGTTATTTCCTTTAACTCGATTCCAATAGCCAGAGAGTTTACGGATGTTTTTCAAGAGATACCAAGCTTACCACCGAGTCAAGAGATCGAGTTCTTTATTGATTTAGCACCCAGGACTAGGCCGATTGCACAGTCGCCTTACCATATGGATCCTTTGGAGATGTGGGAGTTACAATATAAAATTCAGCAACTTCAGGGACCGAGTTTCATTTGGCAAAGTACGTCACCATGGGGTGCCCCCATGTTATTTGTGAAGAAAAGGGATGGTTCTTTTCGGTTGTGTGTGGATTAGAGAGAGATGAACAAGGTGATGATACAAAATAAATAAAGGTTGCCTCGTATCGACGATCTATTTGATCAATTTATTGGGGCATCATACATATCTAAAATAGACTTGAGATCCAGCTATCACCAGCTACATATTCGAGAGAAATATGTCTCTAAAACTTCATTTTTTACCCATTATGGATCTTAGGAGTTTTTGGTTATACCGTTTGGGTTAACTAACGCCCTTGTAGTGTTCATGGATCTGATGAACATGGTATATTGGCACTTCTTAGAATAGTTTGTGATTATGTTAATTGGTGATATTCTCGTCTATTCTCGAAAGGAGAGAGAATATGCTGAGCATTTGTGTTTAATTCTATAGAGACTAAGAGGCCATCAATTCTATGATAAGTTCAAGAAATATGGGTTTTGGTTGCATAAAGTGCAGCTTTTGGATCATATGGTGTTAGAGAAGGGTATTTCAGTGTATCTGAACAAAGATGCAATGGTGAGGGAGTGGGGTCAGCCCACTACACCAACAAAGATCCGCAGTTTCTTAGGATTAGTAAGGCATTATTATCATTCTATTAACGGCTATTCGAAGATTACAGGACCTTTAAATAATTTAATCTGAGAGGGAGTGCATTTTGTGTGGGATGATTACTGTTAGTTAGAATTTGATGATCTAAATGATAGGTTGACTTCGACACCCATACTCGCATTGCCTAATGCAGGAGTTGAGTACTTAGTATGCACGGATGCATCCCTCTAGGGACTAGGGGGTGTGCTACAACAGGAAGAAATGGCTATCACTTATGAGTCTCACAAGCTCAATCCCCACGAGAGAAATTATCACACACATGATTTTGAGCTAGTTGTGGTAGTCTTTGCCTTGAGAATATTGAGGCATTAACTCCTGGGGGAGAAGTTTAGTCTTTTCACAAATCACAAATTACTGCAGTACTTGTTCACTCAGAAGGATCTCAATATGAGGCAACATAGGTGGTTGGAATTTGTGAAAGATTATCAATTTGATATCCAATATCACCCGAGGAAGGTTGATGTGGTAGCCGACGCATTGAGTCGATGACCTACCAGACAATTAGCGAAAATGTGGAAAGCTAAGTGGAAAGATCTTCGTCAGGATGATGCATTTGTCAGAGAATGCATGGAAGTGTTGACTATCACACCCTAGATTGTGATGCGAGTGGTGAAAGTGCAAGGTGGGGATAAAGATTCTAAGGACATGGTGCAACAATTATTGACTCAGGGAGCGGAATCCTGATCTATCATTTCTGAGGGTGGATTATGTTTCAACGGGAGGCTGATATTCCCGGATGATGGGAATTTGAGGCATGTTGTTATGTCAAAATCCCATGGGTCGAAATTCATGGTACATCCCGATGGAGACAAGATGTTCCAGGATATGCGTAGACAGTACTGGTGACCTAGCAAGAAAAGGGACATAACTGAGTTTGTCTCTAAATGTGCCACTTGTCATTTAGTGAATATGGACCACCAACGACCTACTGAAATGTTGCATTCGTTAGAAACTCCTATATGGAAATAGGAAAGTATATGAATAGATTTTATCATGGGATTATCGATGTCGCAGAGAGTTCATGATTCCAGCTGGGTTATCGTGGATCGTTTGACCAAGGCAACACACTTTTTACTAGTGTGGATAGATTTCACGATGACACAGTATGCCTAGCTTTCTATAATCATGATTGTGAGGTTACATGGGGTGCCGATTAATATTACGTCCGACCGAGATAAAATCTTTGTGTCCCATTTTTGACAAAGTTTCCTGGAGGTAATGGGAACTGGGATGCAGTTGAGTACGGCATATCACATGCAGACTAACCGAGTTAGTCAAATGTTGGAAGATATGCTCAGTATGTGTATACATGATTTTAGGGGTGGTTGGGAGCAATACCTTCTATTAATGGAATTCGCATATAATAATTCTTACCAGTTCACTATATGTACGACACCTTATGAGGCATTATATGGTAGACCATGCCATTCACCCGCTTGTTGGTTGGAAGTGGGGGATAATAAACTTCTTGGACCAGAGATAATCCAAGATACTTTTGCTAAAATTGAGCTTATTCGGAATCGCATACGAATTGAGCAAGATCGTTAGAAAAGCTATGCTAATGCGGATTCTAGGAATGTGGAACTGGAAGTGGGAGACCAGGTGTTGTTAAGGATATCCCATATGAAAGGCATGAAGAGATTTGGGAAGAAAGGCAAACTTGCGCCAATGTATGTAGGGATTTTTCCAATTATTGAGAGGATATAGCCTGTGGCATATAGGCTCGCTTTATTCAAACATTTAGAGAGAATTCATGATGTGTTTCATGTCTCATCTTTCAAGAAGTATAAAAAAGGTGAGAGGGCTTATTGTCATATTCCATTGGAAGAAATTGATTTGCAATACGATATCTCATATGAGGAGCATGCGGTTGCCATTTTAGACCATAGTGAGCATAAGATACGATTGAAAGTAGTGCCTTTGGTTCGAGTTCAATTGGAACACCACAACGCCAATGAGTCAACGTGGGAATACTCACCTCTTTTTACCAGGTAAGCTCGAATTTTGAGGACAAAATTCCTCCGTGAGGAGGGGAGTATATAACACCCCTTACTTTTGAGCATTAATTTTCAGTATTGAATTACCTTGTGTGTGTGATTTAATATAAGTGAGAATTAAAATGGGAATATAACATAAATATTAATTTGTGTAAAAGAGTTAACATTTATGTGAATTATATATTTACTATTGTGATAAATTAAATAGAATCACACGGTATGATATTTTGTCGTATGTGAGGAGAGGCGGAGGGATTTGATTATTTCTCAATGAGGGCATATATGTGTGAGTTATATGAGGTTAGGATAGGATTTTTTATTATCGAAATCTCGAATATCAATTTGGAGTGAACAGTTGATTCGAGATGGGTCGAGATAATCAAAATGAGAGCCCGGGGCTTATATTTGGGTTCTCGGGTCTTTTTGGCTAGTTGGACTCGGATAGGGGTATACAAGTCATTTTACGTGTGTACTATCATTTAAAGAAGGGATATATATATATATATATATATTTATTATCAAAATATCGAATATCAATTTGGAGTGAACGGTTGATCCGAGATGGGTCGAGATAATCAAAATGAGAGCCCGGGGCTTATATTTGGGTTCTCGGGTCTTTTTGGCTAGTTGGACTCGGATAGGGGTATACAAGTCATTTTATGTGTGTACTATCATTTAAAGAAGGGATATATATATATATATATATATATATATGGGTTATTAAGCTTAAGAGAGTTGGCCAGTCTCATTTTGTGAGAAAACCCACTTGAGAGAACCCTAAAGAGGGGGAGAGAAAGAGAGAGAGGAATTTTGGGATTTTTTGGCGATATCTGCTAATACGAAGAGGATTCGGAGTCTGCAACTTTGAGGCAAGTGATTAAACTTGATAAATAATTCTTGTGTGCAAATTATTGTATAATTAATTGGTGTGTTGTTGTGTTTTGGGTATTCAGGGTTAAATTTTGAGTTTATTGATAAACCCTTGAAATTCATGATTAGATATGATTAAATCTTAATTTTGTTGCTAGATTCTTGAAGTTGATGTTATATATATATTTTTCATGGTGGCAATAATAAGTGGAGTTAGGTTAGAAATGGGTTATAGAGTTTTTAGGTAAATCTCACAAGGAATAAAATCAAAACAGACCAGACTGGTTCGGTTAGTGGTCCCCGAATTGGTTCATTTTTTA
The DNA here is from genome assembly GCA_949130495.1 of Sambucus nigra. Lineage (NCBI taxonomy): Eukaryota > Viridiplantae > Streptophyta > Magnoliopsida > Dipsacales > Adoxaceae > Sambucus > Sambucus nigra. Next base: position 185,253,119 of record OX422222.1, on the reverse strand, counting down.
AGTAGCAAACCGGTTTATTTTTTAGATTCATCGGTTCGGTTTACCTTATTCAAAGCAGCAGACCGATTCAGTTTTGGAAGTTATCGGTTCGATTCACATGTCACATATTTTTAACTCTTCTTTAACTCCTTTCCCATTGGGTTTAGTGATTGATAACCCATTAATATGAAGTGATATTAATGCTTGTGATGTAAAAAGCGAGATAATGATACTATATGATGGTAGGGGGACATCGGGACAATTATGGAAGAATATAAGGGAGATTTATACTCTGGTTCCTTTTTAAGATATTGCATACGAGCTAGTTAAGAGAAGTCATGTGTTCTGAGTGATATCAAACTTCTGGATTAATCAGGTGTGTGATTAATTATTAAAACTTAAGTGAGTGATTGAGTAAAAAAGTGGATTGGGAATACGTAAAGAAGTATCGGCTAGTGTAATGAGTGATATTCACAGGTAGCTGGGTTCATTGATATATACCTTCGGATATGGGAAAGTAGGTATATGTTATATATATATATATATAATGTGTATGATATATTATGTAAAATATACTTTATAGTGCTATCATGGGAAGTTGCACGATGTGGGTGAATCCCCTGGCAAGTGAATGGAGGGAGAGTATAGTCCCTAGGTCATAGTGTCTAGTATTTATACATTGTGGATATTATCATGGATGAGATGTCTTGGGTATGATTCGTCTCACTTTCAGGTGAGGAACTATGGCCGCTTCCCATACGCTTGTTCTTTGTTTTACCAAGTCGGTGTGAGAGCCCAATGGTTGGTACCCAGGTTGGTGTGTGTATCCCCTGGAAGATGGTAGCACTTATAGACTGCTTACAGTGAGCTAATGCTTTCAGGGATGGTTAGTATACATATAATGTGTGATATGTATGTGTACTAATTTTCAAATGATAAATCATGTATAGTAATGAGAGTAATATTATACAGGATTTCATGATTAATGTGTGAATCAATATGCTTATAACTAGTGAAAAATATTATTAATGAATTGATACATGATCATTGAGAATGATATTAAAAACGATTAGGTTGGTATGATTAGATACGTGAGTGTGGGTTAATGCATAAGTACAAGGTTGGGTTATCCATAGTTGAGTCTGGTAGATTAACTAAAATTTAAAATGCATACGTTTAGGCGCGAGTTGTAAATGAGGGGTGAGAATGAGTCTCAAGAGAGGGCGGCACCAACTTAATTATGAAATTTCACATTCATAATTATTATTCATTGTAATTCACTTACTAAAATAGTTTCAAGTGGAAGCTGACCCATATATATCTTCTCTTATTCTTTGTCTTTGTTATATCTTTTAGGTCTCCCACCACAAGGACGCCAACGATGAGCTTTCATTCTAGAGTCTATGGAGCTGCAACATATGTGGAATGTTGCAGGATTTTTATATAGTTGCATCTCATTTTTGTTAATCAAGTTAAGGACCAACAATGTTCATTGGTCTTGTGTTTCCCAAGGGTTGTACTGATGTATATGTTCTATATTTAAGACATTTGATATATTGTATAGGTCTGCTAACTGACAGCTTATTCGGTTATTTTGTTGTGAAGTTATTGTCCATGTATATATGTTTATGTTTGTAACTGTTGTTAATGGATTTTATTGTAATATTTATAACTGGAACTTTTGGCATCCTCAATATTATTTATGGGTGGTTAGTTATATTTTTAGTCTGTTCGACAGTGATGCTAAGAATGAGACATTTGATATTCCTATTTTATTTTAGTAGAGGGCTGGCCACCCATTATTTTAATAAGTGGGGTGTCACACCAATCTCAAGACTAAGTCCCCCACTCTGAATTCTTTGTGGTTAACTTTCTTGTTGAAATGAAAGGTTGTTCTTTGCTTGTAAGCATACATTCTAAGCATTATAACTTCTCGTCTCTCTTACATCTCATCTAGGGACCTCTTGATACCTTCATCATTAGCCTCCATCTTGATTTGAGCTACCTTTGTGTTGGTATATCGATCTCTCTTGGGACAAATGCCTTAGTGCTAAAGGTCCGAAAAAATGAAGTTTCCCTCGTCGGACCTCTAACTGTGGTTCTTTAGGCCAATAAGATGATTGGAAGACCATTAATCCACATATCCTTAGATTTCTCCAATTTCTTTTTGAAACTATGGAAGATGGTTCAATTGGTTAACTCAATTTTTTTGGTTCGCATGAGGGTGGCCTGGAGATGAGTAGTGGTTGCTTATACCACAGTTTGAGCAAAAGTCTCTAAAATATGGGTTGTCAAATTGTTTTCCATTGTTAGAGGTGATAATTCTTAGCAAGAAAAAACTACAAATGATTCTTGTCCAGATGAAATTAGAGGTATTATTTTCTTCGATAGTGGATCAAGGCTCAGTTTAAGCCCACATCATGAAGTGATTGATTATCATAATGAAAATTTTATTTTGGCCTCTGTAGAGAGGTAGTGTCCCTAATAAATCCACCCACCATTGAGAGAAGGGCTATGGACATATCATTGGGCCATTTTCTCCGTTGGATGCTTTAGAATGAAGGATACCCTCTGACATTTATTAAAGTTTTGAACTAAGTATTTGTCTTTTTCCCAATGTAGGGAAAATGTATTCTAGCCTTAAGACTTTGTAGACTAAGGTCTTAGGGACAATGTGAGAATCATATACACCTTTGTGGAGGTCTTGAGAATGTAGTTGGATTCAAACGGGATAAGACATCGCTAAAATATTAAGCAGTACCCGTTCTTGAATAGGACCCCATTGTCTAGATAATATCTAGAGGCTAAGGACTTTAATCGTCCAGATTGGAGCTTATCCTTGGTCAAAAATCTGTCTCCTTGGTATAACTTGATGGTTATGGTCCAGTCTGGGCATTAGTCAACCTCTTCAATGTTTATCTGTAGTTGGGTGATGCTTGGCTGATCCAAGATGACAATCAACATGATTAGGTCTACCTTATTAGAAGAGGCCACTCATGCAAAGTGGTCGACCTCAGAATTTTCTACCTCGAGGACTCTTCTAATGCTAAACTTTGGAATTATCCAGATGATAGGCTTCACAATTGATATAAATCATGTCATTTTATCACCTCTAGGCTCATAGACATTAGTGACTTGATTGATTACCACATAAGAGTCGTTGATAGCCTCCCCCAACTTAAATTTTTATGAATGGACAAGCCTAGTCCTGTCACTAAGGATTCATACTCTGTCGCAATGTTAGAGTAATTGAAGTTAAAGTGTAAGGCAACATAAATTATACCTCCTTACAAAATGAAGTCCAATTCCACTTCCTAAATTATTGGAAGAACCATCCATATGAAAGACCCATGTTGGAAAAATAAGATCTATCTCCTTGAACAATAAATACCTTGGCTCTTTGTGAGCTACATATTATGTTCCTAGGATTTTGAGCTCTTTCTTTATTTCCTCTAGGTTGGTGAACTCTGCACTGAAGTCAACAAAGGTTTGACCTTTGATGGAACTTCATGGCCTGATTGATGTAAAATTTCCCCAATTCCATGGATCAATTGATAATCCTTCCCAAGGTATCAATCCCATGTAGGATTTATTATACATATTGTTCGATCATGATCATAATGGTTTATTATTGGAAGTGGTGCCTCAGACATTTGATTGAGGTAGAAGGTTATATTCTCCATCCTCTAATACTTGCTCTAAACCCATTATAGATCTCTAATGATATAATACACTAGGTATTATACTTCATATTATTCTTGAACCAATTCTAATTTAAAAGTTATTGGATAAGAAGCAAAGTATATGTATAAATCTTCCCTATGACGGTCTGGATAGTAGAGGTGGAGACCCCAGGTATTTTTTGAGGCTTTGGAAAGCTTCCTGAACCTTAGGAGTCTAATATAAAACCTTCTTCAGTAATTTAAAAAAATTCAAACACTTGTTCATATAATTCTAAACAAATAGGATGAGGGAAACACCTCAACGATCAAGGTTTTGGACCTCCTTGACGATTCTTGGTGACTCCATATTTAGAAAATCTTGGATCATCTCTAGGTTGGACTCTACGCCTCGTATAGTAATCATAAAGACCATGACCTTTCCTTTAGCTATGTCGAAAGAACATTTCTTTTGGATGAGGCTCATCTAATTCATGGGCAAGGTCTCCCTAAGGTTCTGCACATGGTCCTAAGCTTCTAAAGTTTTGACCAACATATAATCAACATAGACCTCCATGGATTTGCCAATGAGGCCTTTAAAGATGGAATTCACCACACTATCATATGTTGAACCTGCATTCTTTTGTCCAAAAAGAATAAATTTACAATAGTAGGTACCTTTGTCTGTGATAAATGAGGCATTTTTTTTCATTAAAGAGAGTCATTCCAATCTGATTGTACCCAAATTAGGCTTCTATGGAGGAGAGGATCTCATGACCAGTAGTTGAGTCTACCATGGTGTCTAAGTGATTCAGACGATAACTAGATTTATCAAACACCTTATTGAGGTCGGTGACATCAAGACACATCCGTTAATTTTTGTTATCTTTGGGCCGTAGTACCACATTTGAGAGACACTATGGATATTGTACTTCTCTGATGAAATTTTCTTCCAAGATCTTATCAACCTCCTCAGTTATAGTAGTTATTATTTTTTATCCAAAAAAGATCTTCTTTTGGCAAACATGCATGTGGTTTAAGTCCGTGCTGGGGTGGTGGGCCATGACTTCAGGATCTACCCCGATCATGTCAAAGTGACTTAAGGAAAACACATCTTTCTTTTCTTTTATGAATTGTGTTATATGATCTCTTAGGTAAAAGCATATACCAACCTCAATGTTAAAAACCTTGGTGGGGTCCTTGTTATAGATTAAAATAGTGACTAGAGCCTCAGTCCACTCATCTTTTTGTTCATTTTCTTCATCTCGTGGACCCAGAGTATCCAAATTTTTCTGCTCAATGCCCCAATTCTCTACTGAGATCTTAGGCATCTCTAGTAGAGGAGGCAGGATCTCGATTGGGAATGGAACCCTTCTTTGTAAGATTTTTAGGACCTTATAGAAGCTTTGCGAGGTCTCAAGTGGCCTATTATTTTCTCTTATAGAGGTGTTACAACATTCCATGTATTTCTTCAACTCCCCAAATGCTTCTCCCACCCCCATGGGGGTCAGGAACCTTATCATCGTCCTTCGAGTTTACATGACATTATTCAAATAATTGAGTAAAGGTATATCTAAGATCACATTGTAGGATAAGGGTAGGCCTTCCATGAGTAACGTGTTACAAATGGTAAAACAACAATCTTCAGAACCAATTATGAGGGGAAGAGTGATATACCCCAAGTAATAGGTTCGTTCTCCACTGAACCCTATCAAAGGTATGGTGATATGATACATGTACTTCATGGTGAGTCTCATAGCCTTGAAAACATCCAAGAATAATATATCAATTGATATCTCGGTATTAATAAATACCTTCTTCATGCTTTCATTGCATATGACCACCATGATGACTAGAGGTTTGTCATAAGGGTGGAGGATTCACTTGAGGTCTTTATCTAGAAAGGTAACCATAGAAACTACCTTTAGGTGTTGGATTTGGTGTTACACACTATTAACCTATACTCTTTTATGCTAGATGCTTCTGAGGTGAGCTTTCCTGCAGGTAGGAGATGTCCATCGCAAGAAAACCCTCAAGAGATGGTATTCACATTAATTATAGGGACGTCATCTTTGTTTTTGTTGTCATTATTATTGCCCTAATTTTTGCCTGCATCTTTTTACCACAAACGAACCCCATTAAACAATTAATCAATGGCTTCCTTGAGTCTAAATAATTCATTGGTTTTATTAGCATGGTTTATGTGAAACCTGAAATACTTATATTTGTCCTTCTTGTCCTCTGTAGCCTTATGGGATTTGGTGGAGGTAAGAGATCCTGAGCTTTTCCTTATGCGAAGATCTCTTCTATAGTGGTTGTGAGTGGGGTGCAGTGTTTGTCTTCCGGAGGTCCATTCCTCATACATCCATTTTTCCTCTTCTTGTCCTCTAATTCCTTAAAGGTTTCTTCAAGGCAAAAGAAGACATATTTCCTATTTCCTTACTAAGGGAGGCTATGGAACACTGAAGGATGTGGAACCCCCGATTTTAAACTCTTTTTAAAATAGTAATATTTCCTTTTTATGAAATAGATATGCGGAAGCGTAAAGGTGATGGTTCAATAAAACGAATTACCAAATTTTAATTTCTACACAAATTAAAATTAAACCAAGTGAAAATATGATTAATACACACACAATATTGATTTCACTTAAACACAATTAATTCATTCAAGTCCTAGAATTTGACTAAGTCATATTTATCATTATTTCCAAGTTAGGCCAAACCAGTTTAACAATAGACTTGAATTAAATAAACTTTACCCAAATTTAATTATGCACCAAATTAAATTAAGTGTGACAATTAAAACCAATTTGATCTTGAATTATCCTAAACATGAGTTCTAAGTCATTATGCAAGATAAAATAAATCAATCACACTACGCCACGATGTACGAGGAAAAACCCACAACGAGAAACAACCTCGGACGGCCCAAGCCTCAAATCCACTAAGTACGGAAATACATTTACAAGACAGATGACTTACTTCCTCAACTCGAGCCCTCTGTAGCCTTGACGCGTCTTCTTGTAATCACCTCTTCCTAGCGGATAACCACGGATCTCCACCGTGATCTTGGACTCACCAATCGGACAATAGGTACACCGTCAACCACACGCGGTGTCTTTTACCACATGAGAATGCCACAACAAAACGAACCCTTCTTCTTTAAGGGATGTAGAAGAAAACCCAAACAATCTCTTCAATTCGGTGTAAAGATAAACTTGGTGCCAAACTTCAAGCAAGATGTATATATATATAAGAACTTGGATAAACAAAACAATGGGTGTGTATGTGTTTTTGATGAATTTAATCCATAAAAATCAAACACAAAACATGAAATTTTTTCTTAAAAGTTTTGTTTTCAAAAGACTCTTAGAATGTGAAAAAGTTGTCTACAAAAAGTTAGTTCCCTTACTAAAGAAGTATGTCAAAAAGGAAGTGGGGTAAAGTAGTGGAAAAGTGGAAAAAACTGGCTTAAAACTGTTCCCGCTGTTTTTTCGTTAGAAATCTCGTTCGAACGAGACTTCTAACGAAGAGACAGAACGAAAAAAAATCTCATTTGAAAACTGGTTCGAACGACTTCTCATTTGAAACGAGGTCGTTCGAACGACCTATCTAACGAATTCTCAGGCCATGGTTCTAGATAATTTCGATACGAACGCGTGGCCACCAGTTTCGTATTTTCTGATTTTTTTGGATTTGATATGATTTTTCTACTGAAAGGTGTCCGAGAACAAAATATTTAGAACTATGAATTCAAAAAAAGTTTAACAAAAAAATACTAACACCCAAAATAAATTTCTAAAATACACCCAATAAATAATGTTCCAAGCTCATATATATATATATATATATATATATATATATATATATTAAAATGCATTCATACCTTAGGAGCAATGGAACCATGTTGATGATGTAGAAATGAGGCACAACACACACGACATTTGATAAAGCTTTAATATCTTGGCCGCTATGTCTTCAACAAACACGTCATAGGCTTGAATGGATAAACTTGAACTCTATCATGTGACTCAAATGTTTTTGTCCGGAATTGAGCCAAAACTACAAAGGACTCAATTGGAAATTTGTGTCCTTACAAACACCTTGTCGTGATTGCATCCTCGACATTAATGTATATCAGATCCCTCTCCAGAATCTCAATCATGGATTGAGGGCATCTTTTAATGAAAAACCTCATAAGATCCTTTAATATGAGGCCTGAAAAGAAGGTCGACACTCAAATAGTTTTATTCAGATGATCAACTTGGAGAGGATCTTAGTTCAATCGTTTGGCATACTTTCTAAGAACTTTTCTAGACTTCTATCTGAGGTAGGTAGAGGATATAGGTAATTTATTTCCTCATCTTCTAGTTTTCCAAGAAGTGTCCTATAAAGGACATGGACAACTCAGTGAAGCTTTCTATGTTTCCTAGTTTGAGATTGGTAAACTAGTGCCTAGACGTCCCCCTTAGAGTAGAAGGAAAGTCTCTATGCATTACCTTATCTGGGGTGTATTGAAGGAGCATGAGGGACTTGTAAGTCTGTAGATGACCTATGGTATCTTTTGACTTATTAAATTGAACAATAATAGGTAAATTCCACTTAAAGGATGTGCGTAGGGTTGGACCTCATTGGAGAATGAAGATAACGTCTTTTGGAGGGATAACTCTATGGTATTAGGACATTACTGCTTATACTGGTTGAGGAAATTCCCCAAATGATCTTACATCTCCCTTACCTCATTATCCCATGATTTATCTACCCTGGGATATCCTTGGGATTGGTCTTCTAACATTGAAAACCTATCCCTAATGGGGATAAGAGTCACAAACCTTTGTACCGCCTTAGCCACATCCTCTAAATTATTTTTCCTTTCTAACTGGGGATCATGTTTGTCTCTAGTTTTCTATGCTCAGATTTGTGAGTTCCTCTTCCACAAGTGGTAAAGTAACCATTTTAAGAACATAATTGAGTTATTCTTGAATATCCTTTTAACAAGCTTCCATTTCTTTAAAACAACGAGATCACTTGGCACTGGTTGTCATACTAATGGAGGTAAAGTTTTATATATTAAATGAATGGAACTTTTCATTCCCATGGAGGAAGCCAAATCAGTGGGTGTTAAAATCATGCAAGACCTCATAACCAATGGATTCCCTACACGGGACCTATAACATGTTAGTAGGGAGGTGTGTCAAAGTCATAGACAAGGATATAAATTAATTTAGAGCTCATCAAAGGATCCTACGTCCACCGTATTCTAGATCACAAAAAAGTATTACAATATAGGAGAACTCTTGATCTTTGATTAAGAGAATCTAAAGTCACCGCTATCTTTATCACTGGCAGAGAGAATATTAGGAAGTAACAAATGGACTTCTCTAAGGGTTAACAAGTCTTTGTTTAGAACTCAACAGGGTATACAACATGTAAAAACAATTAGAGATTATCCAAACTATAGCTATTGGATAAAAATAGTGGGTTGATTGTATATATTACAAAGGATAGATACTTTCTTGATCTATTTTCCCTTTTATATTCTTGTGTATAATGGTTTTATCTTAATTAGTGAAAATGCATTGGTGCCCTAGGGTTATACGGATTAACAAACACACACTAAATTTTAAATTTTAAATTTTATTTTTGCACAAATAAACCACAGTGTTGTTTAAATAGTTTACCAATTTTAGCCTTGACCTAAGCATGCATATAAGTTAAATAAGCAAGAATAAAATAGAAAATCACAACATGGTGATATACAAGGGAAACCTATAACGATAAATACCTCAGACGGCCAAATCACACAAGTACACTACGATAAAAATCTTGTTACATGGACAAATTAGACTTAGTCATGGATTCGATGGCTTCAAGACTTGATACACTTCTTTGTCCCTTGTTATCTTCTTCCTAGACACTGTTGAACGCCTTCCAATAGGCACACAATGATAGAAATTATTGCGTCTTGATATCGCACCAATTTAGCTTGCCATTGAGCTGGTTTAGTTGTCACATAACACAAACATGGTATCCACCGCAAGATATGAACACTCAATAAAGGGAAGTGTTCTTGGGGTAAGAACATACGAGAGAGATCAAATAGACATAAAGATGTTGATTCTTATATCTCAACATAATGGGCGTAAACTAGGTTTTGGAGGCTCTTCGATTCTTCTTGAAAAACTAATTTTAAAAGCCTTAAAACTCAAAACTGCTGTGAAAACCTCTTATTTATAGATTTTTGCAAATTTCAAGTCGGCACACATCCCAAGAAATATCATTTCAACAAAAACATATGGGTCATTCGAACAATTAATGCAATTTTGTTTGAATGAAGTAACAAAATCATCCGAACGAAAGTATCAAACTCGTTTGAATAGGGATTGAATGACCTTGTAATGAATTTTTTTTTACAAGCAGCAATCACTCATTTGAAACTCATTTAAACCTTGTTCGAATCATTTAAATAAACTCATTTGAATGACATTTAAAACTTATTTAAATGACTTAAACCAAAAAGATTCTTTCTTTGAAAAACTTTTTACAAATATGGCCTAAATAAGATTTTTAAAAACCAACACCCAAAAATTCAATCAAGGGAGCAAGCATAAATATGCATTCACATCTCACTGGGATCCTTCAAATGTTCAAGATGAAACTCGATACGAAACCCGACATGTACTCGATGTCACTTTAACTTGGCCACTAGGTCTTTAATCACACATCATATCCTTAAATAACAAACAACTGAAATACCAACCTACAACACAAAGACGTTTTGTCCAAATGGAATTAAGCTAATTGCATACAAATTGACTCAATTGGAAATTTCTCCTCACAAATATATCCCTTCAGCCATTCTAGGAAAAAAATAAAAAACAAAACCTATTGGGCTATCGAACTCACTAAGTCTCAATCCTAACCCCAAATGTAAAAGGTACATACGCTTGTTAAACACAATCTTTGAGTAGCTTTTCGCTTGGGAAAACTTTTCGCATTGTTGCAAACCTACACACCTGTTAGACTTTAAAATAAAAAGAGAATATAACAATATATAAACCAACATATGAAAAACCCTCCACCTATGTCTAACACTCTCCACCTAAGATAGGATGTCTCCTCCTAAGGTAAAAATTTATCCCTTGAGTTAAAGAGTTAGTACCATTTCTTCCCCCTTTTTGTTCTGGAATAGACAAAAATAGAGATGTACAATATAAACAACTTCTCCCCTAAATACGACACATGTAAACATAAAGGAAAACAAGCATATCATGTAATGATGTGAAGTGAAACACAATGACAAACAAACTCGACAATACAAGGAGAAATAATCCAAATAATGAACAAATGATACTAATTTTAATGCACAAATTGAAGCATAATATACCAATCTATACATGCAACATGCGATACCAATATGGTCATAAAACATGCCAATCTAAATCGAAGATGAACCATATGACAAATATGAATTAAATGCAACGCAAAGACTAAAAAACAAACATACCATATATATAACCACTCATATACTAATGAAGCGCGCACGCGCGCACACACACACACACACACACACACACACACACACACACACACATATATATATATATATATATATATATATATATATATATATATATAAACAGAACAAAAGATACAAAACCCATAAGCTTTCCACACTCTTGTGGCATCAATTTATCTAAACAAAAATGTGATATATAGTGAACGAGCATGAACTAAAAATAAAAGAAATATGACACATTCACTCAAACTATGTCCATGGACTAATATTTTACAACATTAATTTATCAATCTTTCGTTTCACCTCAAGTTACAAATAAAGAAATCAAAATATACAAACATACACAATGCACACTAACCTAGAAATCTTGATGATTCTCAAATCAGTAGCGTCAAACATATAAGAAAAACAAGGACTCATTGTGCAAATCCATTGATTTTAAACTTTAACACCCTGAGAAACATATATTATTTTTTACTCCCATTCTTTTGAAAATATTAATTTTGAAGCATCAATTTAAAAAAACATGGCCTTAGAAATTATTCATTTATATTGCCTCTCTTTTCTTTTAGGCTCTTTCCAATGGTGGCCTTTCAAGCAAATGAGATTTCTCATTTCGTAGCCCTTTTCCATTGGTCACTCATATTTTCCAAAAAAAAAACACTCGGGAGATGGTTTCTAAAATGAAAAAATCCCCTATAGTCAGATAGATATGTAAATGAGAAGATTCATAGGAGAACATCCCCCTTAACTTATGCAGCATAGGTAGTTAAAATCCAAAAGGGCTTGTGCAAAGTGTTTGCGGAGGCATATGTAAAGTGAATGTCTTAAGAAAATCAACTTCGAACAACTCCAGACAAGCACGATTAAGAACAATCCTAAGCATTGTAAGCCATAAGTAAATGTTCTAGCCACATGGAAACATGGAACAAATTCAAACACATCAATATGCGATACAAAACGTGTAAAACCAAAATACACAACAAATGAAAATATTTTTGAGTTTTTAAACATTTTTTGAAAAATGAAACCAATTTAAAAAATAGCTTAAAAGACAATTTTTTTTTTTTTTTTGTATTTTTCTCAAAAAATTAAAATACAAAAGGAAAACATCATACATCTAGCAATAAGATAATACATGAAGAACAAAATATAGTTTATGAAAAACATACAAACATAATCAACCATGAGATATAGCATGTGATTAATCATGTGAAAGCATACGAGTGTCAACAAGCCTACCATTTAGTGTATCTAAAATCTATATCCTAACCCAAATATATGAATACTTAAAGCCTCGAGTTTGGTAACTATGGTGACATAGGATCTAGACTTCCTACTATCTTTTCTAAAATCATAACAAAATGCCCTAAGGTGACCTTTCCTATCACAATGTGAGCATGTGTAAACACGAGGAATTTTACCCTTGGTCCAACCTTTTCTAATGTCATTGGCAATGGTTGACACTATTAAACACATGTTCTTGACTTTAGCAGTGGAAGAAATTGGATTGTCGAAGCCAATACCAATGTGACTTTAGGCTCTTATTTCATGTTCTAAAATCAAAACTCTGTAATCAAGAAAAAATTTAGACTCTCTAAACCTTAGGGACTCCTTATCTAAATTTTCAACTATACCTAGACATTATCTCACTCCCCCTTAATCTAATATAACTTATCCTTAAGAGTATTCTCATGTGCCATCAAATCTTCAATCAATTTATCATTATTTTGTACAGCACGTTCTTTCACCCTAGAAAGCTTTGATTCCTTTAACTCACATTCTAAAACATAGAGTTTACGCTCACTCTCTTTCTTGGACTCTTCTAATATTTGAAAATCACGTTTCATGTTCTTGAGCTTTTGATAAAGAATGTCTTATTGAGTTTGAAGGCTTCTAAAAACTTAATTATCACCTTTTAAGAATGAATTCAATTATTTATTATAAAAAATTACTTTTTCAAGTTTCAAATTCAACTTAGTTAACCTATTAGCACAGTTATAAACCTTATTAAAATCCTCGCTAATATCAAAATTCTCATCATAACTAAAAACATTGGATAAATTATCACTTTGATGACCCATCGAGAGAAATAAAAAACAATGAAAGAGAGACAAGTAAACAATCGAAAACAACACATTACGATAACTTAGTGTAGCCTTTCTGATGCCAGTTTGAAAGTGAACTAGTTCCCTAAGGTAATATAGATGAACAAAATACACCACATTTAAATTTTCAGTTTTATCTTTGCACCAAATAAACCACAGTGTTGTATAAACAATTAACCAATTTTTATCTTGACATAATCATGCATCCGGGTGATGTTAGTAAGAATAATATAGCAAATCACAGCACGACAATGTACAAGGAAAACCTATAACAAGAAGAACCTGGGATAGGATAGCCATACAAGTCCACTACAATATAGGTATCAACACAAAGAAAATTTATACTTACTTATAGACTAGTCGCCTTTAGACTTGACACGCTTTTTTGTCCCTTGTTACGTTCTTTGCATCAACTCATGGACGCTTTCTAATATCCAGACAATGTACGCACTTCCCACGTCTCGGTATCCCATCGATCCTACTTGCCCTTTAATTGGTCCATCCACCGCACAAAATAAACACAATATCAACCACAAGAAACCATTACTCAATTAAAAGAAAACATTCTTATTGCAAGAACATGCGAGAGATCTCAAATAGGCATAAATATGTTAATTCTTGGATCTAAAAAAATAGGTGTAAACTAGGGTCTACGTGTCTTGGGTTCTTCTTGAAAAACTAATTTTAACAGCCTTCAAAGTGAAATTAATGTGCAAACCTTTTATTTGCAGATTTTTACAAATTTGAAGTCAGTACCCTCCCAAGAAGTCTCATTCGAATGAAAAATAAAGTTCCTTCAAATGATTATTGTATCCTCGTTTGAACAATGTAAAAACTCGTTCGAACAAAACTACCAAACTCGATTAAATAGAGACTGAACAAACTTGTAATGAAATATTTTTGACAATGAGAAACCACTCATTTTTGAATGACTTAACTTGTTTGAATGACCATTAAAAACTTATACAAATTACTTAAACCAAAAATGATTTTTTTTAACAGAAAGCTTTTTACAAAGATGGCCTCAACAATATTTTATAAAAGTAACACCCAAAACTCGAATCTAGTGATAAAACATCAATATGCATTCATGACTCAATGAGATCCCTCATATGTTGAAGACGAAACTCGACACAAAAATTGATGTGTACTCAATGTCACTTTAACTTGTCCACTTGATCTTCCATCACACGTCATAGGCTTGAAGGGAAAATAAATCAAAACCTAATCCAAAACACAAACATGTTTTTCCAAACATAATTAAGCCACTAACATAAAAATTGACTTAATTGAAAATTTGTCCTTAGAGTTACCTTGTTTAACATGCCATCCACACACACACACACACACACACACTGTGTGTGTGTGTGTGTGTGTTTGTGTGTGTGTGTGTGTGTGTGTTTCTTTGGAGAGAGAATGAATGGACTACATCATCATGGCTAGGGCCTTATCTAAGGTCTAGAAGCTAAAGTGACAAGGTGGAGTGTGGGAAAAGGGCTTACAAGTATTGTGAGGTACTTGATGGATGCATTTAATGATTACGGGAGTCATAAATTCTAGTGGGAGTGAGTTGCAAAAGTAGTTAGAACATTGTTTGTCATTTCTACTTACCTGCCAGACAAGGTAACAAAGTTTATCTAAGTAGCCGAGGTATATGTAATTGGTGAAGATTCCTCTTGAAGTGGTCATACGTTATGTTGTAATAATATATCCCTGGAGGAGGGGTATTTGACGTCTAGAGATTAGTTCCCTTCACACTGAGGTATGATGTACACATTTGAGGCCGATGGATGTTGTTAGTGAGGTCTCTAAGCTCAATTTCTGAGATGTGATAGATTGATTGAGTATTTGGGAGGAGTTATGAGGTGGCTTAGGCCTATGACACTAATTTTCTCCTTACCCAAAGGTATCTATGGTCTTGGGATCTTAGTTATGGTGTAGTAGAGGTATGTGGCTAACCTTAGGACCTCTTCTCTTGCATGAGTGAAGATGAAATCGCTATGAAATCACGAAATTCCAATAGTCAAATATGTCAATGATGGGTTTTCATTTTGGCTACGACCAAATATGCATTGTTGAGGAAAATGTGAAAAAGATTGACTTTAGATATGAAGGAAATATTTGGACATTTGAATGGGTTAATGTTCCTTTTTGGTTAATTAATGGTGGACAAACTTATCAAAGGGTAATGAAACATTTTTTCATGATATGTTTCGCACCTTTTTAGAGTGCTACATTGGTGATATAATTTTGAAATGAAAAAACACATCAGACCACATAACGCATTCGAAAAAATCTTTTGAAAGGATGAAGATTTACTAATTTAACTTAAATCCTTTAAAATGCGCCTTTGGTGCTTAAATTTGAAACTTCCTAGGTTATTCTAGGGCACAAGATGGGGATTCAAATGGATAAAATCAAATTCAAAATCATAATTTAGAGTAAGCCTCCTAAAACCAAAAAAAAAAAGAATTACGATGATTTTCAAGAAAAGTTCATTTCCTACGAATATTTATTTCCAACATTGCTAGAAAAATTAAAATCTTTTCCCCCTATTTAAAGGTAAAAGATCATGAAGAATGGAGGTAAGAACATGAAAGATCATTCCAGTTGATTACAGAATATTTGTCCAACCCTTTTGTACTAGATCAACTAACGGATGATATGCATTTGAAACACTATATAACTGATGTTGAGTCTTTAATTAGGGTCTTTTTGCTCAAGAAAATGAAAAAGTAAGTAACATGTTGTTTATTTCTTAGTATATTTCTAAATAACTGCGAATGTAAATATTCGTCAATGGAGAAACTATGTTTAATATTGTATTTTGTAACTACAAACATAAAATATTAGCTATTTCCTAGATAAGTCTTTGTTTTCTTAAAATTTGAGTTAATCAAATACATTCAAACCCTACCACAAAGAAGTAGAATCGATAAATGGGGTTTAGAACTGTTAGAATTCTCTTTATGCTACGTTCCCCAAAAGTTAGTGAAAGGACAAGCCTTGGGTGATTTCTATGGAGACATCGTTTCGATTACGAGTTCGAGGGGAATATGAAATAGTGTATATATATATAAAACTTATGTATGTCACAAGTTTGGCCCATGATGTCATCAATATGAGCTTTTCATGGATATCTCTTTTTCCCTCCAACCATTTAAGTTACCCCTCTTTTTTTCACACTCAAAAATTCAAAAACAAGGCTATTTTTGTAAACTATCTTCAATCATACTCCCTCAACCCTACCGTACTATCATTTTCTGCCTCTCACTCATCCGTTTCTGGTTCCTAAAGACAAACCCTCTTCATTATCTCCCTCTCTTACTCATCTTCCCACACCTCCTGCTCCTTTCTGTCGCCTGCCTCTCTATTTCTCGCACATACCTACAAGTTTAATTTTTTGATTTGGTTTAATTTTTGGTTTAATTTTTTCCAGTAGATCTATCAATTCTTAGTTCGAAATATTTTTTTTTTCACTTTATTCTAAATCGAGTTGATAGATGTTTCCTTTCCAGATTTTTGTGACACCGCGCCTAATTAAATACCAGGAGATTAGTCCTTTATTAAATTAATTCAAAGTGTCTGGTTGGTTCATTCTTAGCATCAGTGTCGTAAACAAATTTTCTTTATTAACCACCTAATAAATAATTAAGCGAAGTGTCAAAACATTTTATTTATAAATTAAGACCTATCGCTATGATTTAAAATGAAACCATTTTCATGAACACAATTAATAATATTAAACCAAACCATCCAAATGAAATATCCAAGCTAGATTAAACAATTCAAATAAATAAATCCCAATCATAGGATAACGAAATAAATAAAACAATCCCAACAATAGCTAAATGGTGAAATGATAAAGAGTACAAATATCTCTATAAACTAAAATGAAATACGAAAACAGGCGACACATGCCCTATCTGCGAATGACTAAGTAGAAGACTCGAAAATAAAAAATAGAGTCGTCTACTGCAAGGACCTGCAACTTCCACAATAGCTGCATCACGTCGATGATCCAAAGGTCTAAGACTGACGCCCCTATGGCTGGGCACCTGTAATATATATATATATATATATATATAAGAAGAAAAGATAATAGGAAACGGGTCAGAGCCCGAGTGTAAAATAACTTTAAAAATGGTTTAGCAAGTATTTAAAATGCTTAATAGCTGATATGACACACATGTTAGTACGCGACACTCTCTTGAGAATTCTCACCTCTCATCTGGTGTGCATGCCTATCGTACTACTAAAATGACTCATAAGTCCAACCCAATTCTCCTCCTATAAATTCTAATTCGCACGATCGTATGTCTATGATTTATTTAAGATACCATCTTCTTAAGGATTATTTAAGTCAAATTTTGTATTTCTCAACACTGTTGTGAAGTTCCAAGCACTTACCATAATTCGGAGCATTTATTCAATATTTATCTACATATACGTACAGTAAATTTCGGGCATCTGTATATATATATATATATATATATATATATATATATATATATATATATATATATATATATATATATATATATACTAATCACTCATAAAATAAAAACACTAATCGGCACCCCACAAAAAATCTATGGTGCTGGCATACTCTGCTATCAAGTCCCCGTATCTCTCGTACAAAGGGAAATATTAGTTCGGAATCACTCTCAAACTATATTAACACAATAAACACATAATTGAGGCGAAGCATAGTTCCAAGTCACTAAGAGGTCAACACATACCCTCACGTCTCTTAGGACCTTCTAACTATCATTCCTAGATAGCCTGTACTGAGGAATCCTATGTTCTAGGGTACGAGTCAATATCCCCCCATAAAGGTCCCATCTAGATAAGACTGTCCCAGCGCGGCAACCTCTGTGATAGCAAGTAGCGGGGTATGATTATACACAGATATATAAATTATACACAAACACTCGGTATGTATATATATATATATATATATTCACCTATCTCAATTAGGTTCGCCCACGGCCTTTAATAATATTTTAACCATACGTGGCACAAATCACCCAAGTCCTAAGTATAATTAACCCCTTTTCTTTTTTTTTTCTCAATTGTCTCCATTTCATAAGTACTTCTTGTCCCTCGAAATGTTTTCTTATTCTAGATGTAAATTCAGTAGGTGTACCCTCATTAACATACTAGTCTAAGTCTTCCTAGAGTCTCCCAACACCTCGCTTAACGTACGCACGATTTCTATCCAATTTTATGCCTCCATTATCCCACGGTTACATCTCGTATAAAATTACATTTTTTGGAACCTACTTAGATCCTACTTGTCCTCCCCATGAACCCTTTATGATCTTTAATTTATATCCAAGGGCTCCTACACATTTCAATCGAATTAACCAAAAAAGGGAAAATTTATACAATTTCCAGGAGGGGTCGATTGATTGATGAAAAGGGGTCATCGATCGATCGATCAATTCTTGCCCAGATTCTGCAAATTCATACCTACAGGTTTCTTCAATAAATCTTACCCAAATCTCCATTAGCAAGTCCCAAACTCCCAACAGACCATAAGGATCATTATATAAACAAGAATAGATTATTTCTAACATAAGACTTCCATTAATTCATCAAGAATCATCATCAAACCCTAGTTTATTTTATTTCACATGAATTCCATTGATTTTCATATTCCTATCCCTACCAGGCATCAATTTTGTGTACACCAATCTAAATACAACAAAGGAATCATCCTAACATGATTTCTATTATGCAATTTCAACAATTATTCCCAAATATCAATTATCTTTTTATGAAACATAAATATTATCATCCTACACTAGCATGGGTGTGATATCAACCAAAATAACAACAAGATAGATCCACCTCAGAGATGAAGGTCTGATTTGCTGGTGTTGATGGGTATGGAAGGGTCCCTTATTTCCCGATCTACGCGTTAGTGGTGAAAGGTGTAGTTTGGTGGCCCTCCTCCTTGGAAGGCTTCTCTCTTCACTCTTCCTTATCCTCTCTGCAACTCTACAACTTCAAACCCTCTAGGACTCTAACTCCCATCAGATATAACTCTTCAATTTTCGTCCATATTTAAGCCTTAAAATGGATAATTAATAAAATGTCCTCTCGGGTTGCCGGTTACGCCTAAAAACGTCCCGAGACCCAAACTAAACCCCTAGGTGCATTTTTCTGACTATCTCGACCCTTCCGGGCACGTTGATGCACTCAAAATGATCATATGGGTGACTAATAATTTAATTACTTTATATTCCATTAATTTAGTCTCGACACGACACAAGCACATTCTGACTTAAATTCTATAATTATCGTGTTATTTACTCGCGATAATTTTAATAAATTCAATTCTACTCATTAAGTAATTTCCACCAAACAATTACTAACTCTTGTCACACTAGTAAATATTTATTTTTAAAATTCGGATTAATAATAAATTATTATACAGCAATTTAATTTAATTAATCCCATAATTAAATGCCATAAAAATACGGGGTATTACAATTTTTCTGTGTGATTTTATATTTCATTGCTATAGGTATGCGATGGTTTACATTATCAATGCTTCAAGGAAATTTTTTGATGCAATTCCTGACCACGGTTTACTTTATAAATTGGGTAGTTATTGTGAAATTTAGTTGGGGAATGCCTTTAATTGATTGTGCGGGTCTATTAATTATGTTTTTAAGTAGCAATTTTTTGTTGCCTTTTTGGGTTTAGGTTTAAGCAGAAATTTCTTGTTCACGATTTCTATCGTTTTATTTTCAGATCTTGAATTTTTTAGGGGTTGTTAGATCTCTAAGCTCCACAACTCTATTGTTTTTGTTTAGGGTTTCTCTATCTTCATTTTATTTTTTTCTATTGTTTTTTTACGTTAAAAATCTCAATATGTATGGTTATGATGTTTTTTAGGTGGTAGTCTGTTAAAGGTTTTAGACGGTCTTAATCTATGTTCATCAATGTTTTCTTTATTTCGATTTTATTAAGGATTTTCATTGTTTCAATTTTAAGGATTCTGTACTCTTTGTAGGGCTTATGTAATCTTTTTAGGGCTTCTGTACTCTTTAAAGAGGTATAGGTAATGTGGTTTAAGTAGTCCTACACTGTCTCATTTGTTTTATTTTTTTAGTTTCTCTATAATATGTAAGATTTTTGGTTTCTGAATGTACTAACATTTTTAGTGCAAGTAAGTTGTCATGTTTGAAAATATATGATGCATTGCTGATAAAACAACCACCTTGAATAGTTGTAAGCCTTCGTGGTGTTTGAGAAAATCTTCATATTTAGTTATCAAATTTTGGGGTCTGAATTAACGGTTTCAGATTTAATTATTAAACTTTGGGGTCTGATCTATGTTATTTACAATAACTAACCACATTAGGAACTTATGTTTATTATTTACATCAATTTCTGTTGTCATGTATTTATTACCATATAGAATCTACATCGAATTTGTAACCTTCATTAATTTCTTTTATCTCTTTTGAAGAATAGTAAATGGAATTATAACTACTTAATCATTAGTACAAATTATAATTTGACATACTAACTTTTGAATTTGGTTTGTTCTCATACTTCTGTTAGTTTACATATGGTGCATGTAAGTTACATGACTTTTATTTTTAACATCTCTTTTTAAGCTCTGATTCTACCTACAATTTTGTGCAGGCGTCAATCGGGATTTGTAGAAGTACCCGTTCAATGGTGAAAGTTAATATGTTTAGTCATGCAGGTGTATAGTTCCTCACTGTTGAGGTATCTTCTTTTTTCCAGGTGAATTTATTTGTATAGGAAACCATATGGGCTTTAATGAATCAACCAAAGTTGGGAATTGTTAAGTGAACGGATGTGAAAACTATGATAATGCCACCAGAATAATTTGTTTTTAGTGTATTTGAAGGCATATTAACAAAATATAGCATGGATTTTGGAAGTTCTGTATGCCTAATCAACATTGACAATAATTAGTCAATTGTTCAACTAGTTTGGAAGGAGAGTGGACTATTTGCAATCTGTTATTAATCTTAATATAGAAAATCACTTCATGCCTAATTGACAGTCGGTTTTAATATAGTTGAAGTTTTGATTTAATTAATTGGTAAAGCCGTTAGGTTTTTGCTTTCCTATCTCAGATACTATTTATTTTTCCTTAACAATTTGGCATCGAATTTTTGTAAAAGGGCTTTCATAGTTTATTTATTATGATTAAGAGGTGATCATAGAAATTGGTCTTATTTATGAACTGCTAGAGTTGATATATGTTTAAATAATTTAGCTTTAGGCTCCCAAGTGAAAATGACGCGGTGGCATTTAAATTTATTTGGTGAGTCATGAGTGTTAGTTACCTTGTATGACAATGAAAATAGGGACGATGTTATTGTCGCTGAAGATTACTTAAATCCCATATCACAAGTTTCAATTTAAATTGTTCTTTTCATTTTGATTAAATAAAGAGAGACTTTCAGGTCATTCATTATAAAGTGTTTACGTACTACTAACATGATTTTGTAAATTTCCTAGATTCATCATTCACTTTTTTCTATTTGTTGTGTTATTTTTAAATCATCGATTTCACTCTTACTATATGTTTTCCTGGTCAATATATATTCTCCGTGTTAATTGTTTAATAGCGTTTAGTTGGTATAGTTTATATTTGTTAAAATACCCAAGTGGTTGGTGTGACACCTCACTTAATAAAATACCGGGCGATCACTCCTATATCAAATTAAAACAGGAGTCTCATATGGTTCATTCTTAGCATCACTGTCGAAAACCAATTTAATTACTAATATCCTATTAGGATGGAATCAAATTTTTAATTAACTAATATTTTTAACCAAACCATTCAAACAAAACAATCACAACAGTTGTATGTAATAACTGAAATGAAATGAAATAACCGAACACTCGGTACAAAATAATACAACCAAATCTAATGCCGCACAAAAGGGCGATAGAAAAATAAATGAGTACAGTTGGGCCATCAGCCTGAATATGTCTACAATACCTCCTATCTAGATCTTAATGATAGAAGCGTCTATAATAAACCTGCTTGCATCCACAGCTACTGCAGCAAACGTCTGACTCAAAGGAATCATCATCCAGGCATCCCTGTGTCTGGACACCTATATATATAGAAAGAGAGGGGAAAAATAGAGAAACGAGTCAGAGTCCGAGTTTTGAAAACATTTTAGCAAGTGCTTAAAATCCATATTTTTGAGATATGATATTTCTCATATTTAAACTGGCATCGCACTCTCATGAGATGCACCTCTCCCCTCTTCTAATAGTGCACAACTATCGCATATCTTTTAAACAACCTAGTTAAGCTACCCTGCCTAACTAATGTATTTACCATCTTCTAATAATCCTTATTAATTTGGGTAAGAAGGACTAAACTTCTACCCATTTCCAACATTATTTTACGTTCGTGCGTGGGGTGTCTCGCGAAGCGAAATCCAAACAAGGAGCCCCCCGATACACTACTACGTGACAATGTTGATCGTTGGGATCCATTAGGTCCTTAATATATACAACATCTTATACTATCCCGTATATATATATATATATATATTTAGTTCTCAATATAACCTATGATTCATAATTCATAAACATCTGGATATAATTTACCGGAAGGAGTATACCATTTTATTCATTCTTTTCCCTTTTATACAGTGTTACGATATATGATGTCTCATCTGATATATAACAATACACTAAACGCAACAAGTATAATAATCAATCCATCGAGCTACAATATAAGTATCTTAGTCATTTTTATTTACTAAGCAACGATAGAACATCACAAGTATACATGTAGTTTATTCTCAGTACATATATACATATATAGCTCCCCGAGGCTAAGCTGCGGTGCACACATACTCTGGTATCAAATTCCAGTACATCACGTACATAATGATCACACGTTCCAAATTAATTAGGAACCGTATCATTACAAATCACACATATTGGAGGCGAACATAGTGCTCATACCCACGGGTCACGCACATACCTACGCTCACATGGTTGGCTGGAACTTATTAACTCAAAAAAAGCCATTCTCAACCCTATGTCCTTGAGGTACCAAATCTAAATCCCCCCGAAGGCAACACAAGATAAGATTGTCCTCTTTCAAAAGTCGTCCTCCCGTGATAGCAAGTATGGTAGGTATGCCATACACATAATAAACAATAATATAGGCACACATTCCACCTATATAAATATAACATCAATGAGGTATTTACACAACCATATGATAACGATAGGTATTTTTCTTTCCTATACACAATTCCCCATAGGTATTTAGTTAACCCATATATATATTAATATCAGGACATACGCATAGCCCATATAATAAATTCCATACGTAGTATATTTATATCTCGAATATCCTACACATTTATCAATTATAACCAATCTCCATATATGATTTTCTAGCTTTTCTCACCGCACGATGATAATACCAGTAACATCGTTATATATTCATTCAAATTATATATATATATATATATAATTTAACGACATCTTCTATACAATCTAAGTCATTTCCCAATATATTATGGTATAATTTCCAAACTCTATAGCAATAGCCAATAACCTCAAGTGTTCCCTTTCTTAGTAATATAAACATTCTTAAACTTAAAATACTACCCCAATACATACTGTCTTCTTTCATATTCAAATCACTCATTAATCACTTGATAAAGATTTGTACAATTAATTCCCGAATGTACCAATTCATAATAATTAAATAGCATATGCACAACTTCACTTAATTCCTTAGGTATCTCCTCACTTATAATAATCGTCATCCATAGACGCTTAGGGAAATTGCTCAATTTTTTGTAGTACGTATACTAAATTTTATCCTAGTCACCTCGTAGGATTTTACTTAACCAAAGTCGGTATATAAGTACCTTTTCTACGCGCACAATTACTTATATAAAATTGCCCACCCAAATACCTCTTTAAGTGTTTCTCCTCACTAACACCCCTATTTTGGGTTGGTATTGTACTTTACTTTCAACTAACCCAAAGTACACATATCACTTGAATAATTATTTATAAGTCCGTACACTATTTTTAGGAACCCCAAATATCTCACTCTACAATTTATTTTGCTCAAAAGTACACATTATGTGTCACACCATTTTTACACTTTCCTAACCCCAATTATCTTCCTTAAATGATTAGGAATAACTTCCCCTTGGTGTATATTTATTTTCTCAATTAAACAAGCTAAGAATAATTTAATTTGGGTGTTATCCCATATATACTAAACCAACCGAAACTACCAGAATTTCTGGAGCATCGATCGATCGATGCCTGGCCATCGATCGATCGATCGATCTAGGCAGCTTCTTCTCTGAGAAGTTTTTTAGCCATTAAACCTTACCCCAATATTTTATCTCTTCTTCTATCATCCTCCAACCTAAATCAACAACATATATATATACACCAAAGGGGTTCTAATCATCCTAGAACCGATTTTCAATGATTAATTTCAATAAATTCAAAGTTTCTCAAATTGGGTATTAATCGAGTTATATCCGTTTTAATCTTTCAAAAACCCGTTTGATCCACAAAATTTCAGCCCAAAAATCTTTAGTTTTATACCAACTATAATATGAGAAATTAACACACTCACTCGTAAAGAAATTTAAACACTTGCCTCGTGGATTAAATCCGAAAATCCCGAGTCGAATCCCGCGAAGTTTGGCTCGAAAATTCCTTTTCTTCCTTCTTCTCTTCTTCTTCTTTCTTCTCTTCCTTCTGTCTTCTCTTTCTCTCTATTAGGTCAGAATTTGGGGAAGAAATGAGGGTTTACTTCTTAATAAACCCAAAAATGGGTGTGTGTCCAATTGTAAAATGACTCGTGTACTCAATTACGAGTCCCTACTAGTCCAAAAATCCCCGGAACCTAAACACTACCCCCGGATACTCTATTTTGACTATCTCGACCATTCCGAACCCAGCGGTGCAGTTGAAATATCCATCCGAGTTACTTAACTAAAATTCACTAATTAAACCCAACACGTTCAATACGCGTGTTTTCCAATTAAAATATTTTCCTTTGTCGCTTCACCTAACTGCGACATGTAATAAAAATAATCTACTCATATACTTAGTCTCGTAAGAAATATAATCGATGTAAATATTTATCCGACACTTGAAAACTAATATTTACTATTCACTTTATAAGATTATATTTATTTAATTTTACTCATAAATTCCAGAATTACTATTCATAGTAATTTATCAAATTGCCAAATTACATCCACAGTGTAATTTAAATACCTTTAAAAGTACGGGTATTACATACTTCCCCCCTTACAACATAATTTCATCCTCAAAATTGAGATATAGCCTATACTACTACTCTAGGATCACTATATACACTATGAACTAGATTAACCAAATTTAGATATAGCTTAACACAATGATCTATTACAATAGTCCAACTATATCAAGGCGTATACCCTAACGCAATAGCCTAATCACAAGCTTGACTAAATCCCTATAGGTTATAATGCTACCTCGGTCGTAAAGTTAACTTTAACATCGTATCGCATCTAGTGCTTCTTTAAGTGCATATAAAGAAAATGAGCCTATAGCCATTGCTCGAACTTATTGGTCCCATCGGAGATCTGTTACTCCAAGTATTCACTCATTTATGTCAGGATATCTAATTTCCCTCAAAAAGTAAACTACATTAGCGCTCGACTATTCCCGTCAATCTTTTTGCTTATCTTAAGTTCGCTAACTCTTATTGCACAAATACAATTGGATCCTTGCGTACTTCCTACGAAGTACCATCCAATCCATTTCTAATCTATTTATAACTTCCTTGCAGTATGATCTTTAGCTTTATATACTATGTCACTTCTATTTCGGGTGGTATATAAAAGCAACTTACCAAGGTTCCCATACACCCTGTTAATTTGTGTCTATCTGCACAACCATTGTAAATGTCTGATACGTAACACTCACTCTAAATATTAGGCCTCATTTTCTTTGTCTAGTACTAACATGTGGGTAACCTTAACCCGAATAACTTCGTAATTGAGTTCTCCCGAAACCTAGAAATTCGATCCCTCTCAAGGTTATCCTACCAGTCTTCTTGTGTTTAACTCATAATAGTCTTCCTATCTCAGCGCCACTAGTCTTACTAACCTTACTTC
The DNA here is from genome assembly GCA_949130495.1 of Sambucus nigra. Classification (NCBI taxonomy): domain Eukaryota; kingdom Viridiplantae; phylum Streptophyta; class Magnoliopsida; order Dipsacales; family Adoxaceae; genus Sambucus; species Sambucus nigra. Next base: position 185,226,674 of record OX422222.1, on the reverse strand, counting down.
TTGGTAGTCCTAAGATCAAGGTGTTTCTAACACACGTAATAAAAGTATTATCCTAACTATATCCCTAGTGCCCAAGACCTCTCTCGACTTCCGACATTTGCTCAGTTTTGTGCGTAGGACGTCTCGCAAAGAGAAATCCAAACAAGGAACCCACCCGTTACACTACTCCCCCGCTTTGTCGGTCATCGAGATATAATGGTCTAAGGGACACCAACGGGACATTCTAAATCCTACCTCGTTAACTTACTAACGTACTTCTACCACTATATTCTTCCATCTTGACCAAATGGAAAGTCCAACTAATCAGGGCGCCTAATCTCTGTAAAAGTGTTACAAACGTCATATCCAAAACGTATTTTGTCTGAATTTTCCTTCTATTATAAATAATGGCTATATGTTTCCAATCAATTTCCTTTATCTTATCTCACCCACATTCTTACGGTGAGAGGAAAATTTCAATGCTTTTACGTATCACTTATATCTCTATATAATTATACAATTATACAATTATCAAATGGCTCTAACTCTATAGTTTTTTCTCTACACTAGGTGACTTATCATTAAAATCAACCTCCTTTCATTTTATAACATCTCTCCACTACTGACGTCGTTAAGGTTCATGCGTGGATCGTCTCTAAAGCGAAATCCAAACAAGGAACCCCTCCTATACATTGCTACCTAACTTTTTCAGTCGTGGAGGTCCGCTAGTTCAAACATGCCACTGGGATAATCCCATCTCTCCTATCGTCTAAAGTGTGGCCAGAATTCCTAATTCTATCAAGGAGCTTTACCGTAAGCGCTTGCATTAACACTAAGTCTTTAGCGCAACCAACAATGAGCTTAAATTCGTAAGTCAACAATAAATTGTGCATACCTTACATCATACCTATAAGGTCCTCATGAACTAAAATCATGGAATGGAAACATTTAGATATCGAAGTTCCACTTAACCATATACTGAAGGCGAGCTCATCTAGAATTTATCTCGCACATTCTTTATTATATCCGTAGGTATATATTTCATACCTCTTATAAATATATATACAATATACCATACACATCACGTATACCCATACTTATATATCACACATTATATAAGTATAATAACCATCCCTCGGAGCTATAACTCAATGGATGCAGTCTCTCAATGGTATCATCTTCTAGGGAATTAATTACACACCATCCTGGGTACTAGTGGTCGGACTATCACACCAACTTGGTAAAAAAAATCATAGAAGTATACCAACACACACATATTTATAAACATATCAATTATATACGTCTCAATATATATATATTAAAACCCAACTAATCAAGCATATCTCTCGTAGCATTAACCCATATTTCCCCTAATATAAAATTCAATTTAATTCCCATAATATAAATAAATATTAAGCTTACTACAACTAGCTCGTATCCCACTTGCATCCGAAATTCTTATTCGAGTCCCAAGGGTCCTTTTTCTCATAAGAACTATTAAAAATCACCAATTCTCACAAGTTTAATTTATGGTAGATTACATAGCTTGTCCTAAAATAGTTGTAACTCACCCTACAGAAGTCCAATCACTAATGAGTTTATCATTCCACAGAAGAATCCTTTGTCTCTATTTTACTTCCCCTACTTTAGTACTAAGTTCACTTTACCATGTCACTATTTATTCATCGTCGGTCTCTAACCGATCTTTATGTGAATTACTTAGAAACCGCGTTCTCTTTATTCCTACTAACTCAAAAGAATTTTCAGTTTAAAACCATCTATAAGATTCATTTATGAGCAAAACGTCATTCTCCCCCAAATATGGTGACCATCGTCCCCACCATTTCAACATTGCTCTTACGAGTGAAAAACTTTTCCTCAAATTTTCACGTATGGGTATTTCCATACCCAACTCTAAGAAAGAGCTTTTGAGACGTCTACTTCCTTTGGATGAAACTACACTACTTTCGTCTATCTCAACTTCAACGTACGGTCCTTATCAAAGACCTTTCAAGGTTTTTCCCAATTAAATCTCACTGGTTAATTCGAGTTTAACACCATTCTCTATTATAGCAGTACTTGAGAATTATAACTACTACACTTTAGTAGTCATTGCAGCAATTCATGACCACATCACAAGTAAAGTGACCTTTACCACGATCCTCATTTTCAATATCAACTAATAGCTTTAACTAAGTCCCGCATCCTGCTGCCCTCACAATGGCCTTCAATGGTCGCCCTTCGTCTATCAGCATACGAATCCCTAATGAGCTCGCAAAATATTTAAGATAATTTTACATAGAAGGAGAACAAAATCTCACAACAGGATATCAACAATCCTAATCATAAGGCTCTATGTCAAATCAAAAGCAACGCTGAAAGCGTAGTACGCCCGCACAGATTCCTAAAGGACACTAGAACCTCGGGCTCTGATACCACCTGTGACACCCCACCTAATAAAATACCGGGTGATCACTCTTATATCAAATTAAAACATGAGTCTCATATGGTTCATTCTTGGCATCACTGTCGAAAACCAATTTAATTACTAATATCCTATTAGGCTGGCATCAAATTTTTAATTAACTAATATTTTTAACCGAACCATTCAACTAAAACAATAACAACGGTTGTATGTAATAACTGAAATGAAATGAAGTAACCGAACACTCGGTACAAAATAATACAACCAAATCAAATGCCGCACAAAAGGGCGATAGAAAAATAAATGAGTACAGTTGGGCCATCAGCCTGAATATGTCTACAATACCTCCTATCTATATCTCAATGATAGAAGCATCTACAATAAACCTGCTTGTATCCACAACTGCTGCAGCAAATGTCTGACTCAAAAGAATCATCATCCAGGCGTCCTTGTGTCTGGACACCAATATATATATATATATATATATATATATATATATATATATATATATATATATATATCAAGAGAGGGGAAAAATAGAGAAACGGGTCAGAGCCCGAGTTTTGAAAACATTTTAGCAAGTGCTTAAAATCCATATTTTTGAAATATGATATTTCTCATATTTAAATGGGTATCGTACTCTCATGAGATACACCTCACCCCTCTTCTAATAGTTCACAACTATCGCGTATCTTTTAAATAACCTAGTTAAGCTACCTTGCCTAACTAATGTATTTTCCCCTTCTAATAATCCTTATTAATCTGAGTACAAAGGACTAAACTTCTCCTCATTTCCAACTTTATGTTACGTTCGTGCGTGGGGTGTCTCGCAAAGAGAAATCCAAATAAGGAATCCCCTCGATACACTACTACCTGACAATGTTGATCGTCGGGATCCATTAAGCCCTCAATACATACAACATCTTATACTATCCCATATATATATATATATATATATATATATATATATTTAGTTCTCAATATAACCTATGATTCATAATTCATAAACATTCAGATATAATTTACCGAAAGGCGTATATCATTTTATTCATTCTTTTCCCTTTTATACAGGGTTACATTATATGATGTCTCATCTTATATATAAAAATACACTATACGCAACAAGTATAATAATCAATCCACCGATCTACAATATAAGTAGCTTAGTCATTTTTATTTACTAAGCAACTATAGAACATCACAAGTATACATGTATTTTATTCTCAGTACATATATACATATATAGCACCCCGAGTCTAAGCTGCGGTGCACACATACTATGCTATCAAATCCCAGTACATCACATACACAAGGATCACGAATTTCGAATCACTTAGGAACCATATCAATACAAATCACCCATATTGGAGGCGAACATAGTGCTCATACCCACGAGTCACGCACATACCTACGCTCCCATGGCCTACCTGAACTTATTAACTCAAAATAATCCATTCTCGTCCCTATCTCCTTCAGGTACGAAATCTAAATCCCCCCGAAGGCAACACAAGATAAGATTGTCCTCTTTCGAAAGTCGTCCTCCCGTGATAGCAAGTATGGTAGGTATGTCATATATATAATAAAAAATAATATAGGCACACATTCCACCTATATAAATATAACATCAGTGAGGTATTTACACAACCATATGATAACGATAGGTATTTATCTTTCCTATACATAATTCCCCATAGGAATTTATTTAACACATATGCATATTAATATCAGGGCATACGCATAGCCCGTATAATAAATTCCATACGTAGTATATTTATATCTCGAATATCGTACGCATTTATCGATTATAACCAATCTCCATATATGATTTTCTAGCTTTTCTCACCACACGATGATAATACCAATAACATCGTTATATATTCATTCGATATATATTCATTCGATATATATATATATATATATATATATAATTTAACTACATTTTCTATACAATCTAAATCACTTCCCAATATATTATGGCTATAATTTTCAAACTCTATAGCAATAGCCAATAACATGAAGTGTTCCCTTTCTTAATAATTTAAACATTCTTACTCTTAAAATACTCCCCCAATACGTACTCTCTTCTTTAATATTCAAATCACTCATGAATCACTTCATAAAGATTTGTACAATTAATTCCTGAATGTACCAATTCATAATAATTAAATAGCATACGCACTACTTCTCTTAATTCCTTAGGTATCTCCTCACTTATAATAATCGTCATCCATAGACGCGTAGGGAAATTTCTCAATTATTTGTAGTACGTATCCTAAATTTCATCCCAGTAACCTTGTAGGATTTTACTTAACCAAAGTTGGTATATAAGTACCTTTTCTACGCGCACAATTACTTATATAAAATTGCCCACCCAAATACCTCTTTAAGTGTTTCTCCTCACTAACACCCCTATTTTGGGTAGGTCTTGTATTTTACTTTCAACTAACCCAAAGTACACATATCACTTAAATAATTATTTATAAGCCCTTACACTATTTTTAGGAACCCTAAATATCTCAATCTACAATTTATTTTCCTAAAAAGTACACATTATGTGTCACGCCATTTTTACACTTTCCTAACCCCAATTATCTTCCTTAAATGGTTAGGAATAATTTCCCCTTGGTGTATATTTATTTTCTCAATTAAACGAGCTAAGAATAATTTAATTTGGGTTTTAACCCATATATACTAAACCAACCGAAATTGCCAGAATTTCTAAAGAGTCGATCGATCGATGCCTGACCATCGATCGATCGATTGATCTGGGCAGCTTCTTCTCCGAGAAGCTGTTCATCCATTAAACCTTACCCCAATTTGTATCTATTCTTCTATCATCCTCCAACCTCAATCAACAACATATATATACGTCAAAGGGGTTATAATCATCCTAGAACCGATTTTTAACAATTAGTTTCAATAAATTCAAAGTTTCTCAAATTGGGTATTAATCGATTTATATCCGTTTTAATCTTCCAAAAACCCGTTTGATCCACGAAATTTCAACCAAAAAATATTTAGTTTTATACCAAATACAATATGAGAAATTAACACACTCAATCGTAAAGCAAGTTAAACACTTGCCTCATGGATTAAATTCGACGACCCCTAATCGAATCCCGCAAAGTTTGGCCCAAAAATTCCTTTTCTTCCTTCTTCTCTTATTCTTCTTTCTTCTCTTCCTTATATCTTCTCTTTCTCTCTCTTAGGGAAGAATTTGGGGAAGAAATGAGGGTTGCCTTCTTAATAAACCTGAAATTGGGTGTGTACCCAATTGTAAAATGACTTGTGTACTCAATTACGAGTCCCTACTAGTCCAAAAATTCTCGGAACCTAAACACTACCCACGGATACTCTATTTTGACCATATCGGCCATTCCGAACTGAACGGTGCAATCAAAATCTCCATCTGAGTTACTTAACTAAAATTCACTAATTAAACCCAACACGTTCAATACGCGTATTTTCCAATTAAAATATTTTCCTTTGTCGCTTCACCTAACTGCGACACGTAATAAAATAATCTACTCATATACTTAGTCTCGTAAGAAATATAATCCATGTAAATATTTATCCGACACTCGAAAACTAGTATTTACTATTCACTTTATAATATTAAATTTATTTAATTTTACTCATAAATTCTAGAATTACTATTCATAGTAATTTATCAAATTTCCAAATTACATCCACAATGTAATTTAAATACCTTTAAAAGTACAGGGTATTACAGTTGGAAGTATCCACCTCCACAGTATATAATATCTAATGTTCGTCTATGTGTTGTTGTCCATTTCTTTACTTTGTTGTTTTGTTATGACATTGATTTGTGTGTGCGTCAATGTATTTTTTTTAAAGGTGGTTTTCTTTAGTTGAAAGGTGTACTCTATTTTCATTTATTGTTAATTAGATCTTGGCCATTAGATTTGAAAAGGTGTACTCTATTGATTTGGTCCAGGTATAACAAGAGAAGTGTGATTACCTCTGTAATAGACAATCAAGTGATCAACATATGAATAGTGAATAACTCAACAACAATACAAAATGATTTAATTTGTGGACTAAAATCAACTTTCAAAACATAACTCCGCAAAGAAATAATATAATCATAGGTGGGTGATTTTTAAAGATCCCCAAAATCCATCTTTGTTTAGATTTAGTAAAAACACAATCAAGAAACAAGTGTTGAAAAGATTCGTTATGCATTCTACACAACACACACCTGGAGATAAAATGAAATCCTTTAGTTTCAATGGTCTTGGGCAACCATCTTACTGTTGATCAACTTAGACAAAGTAAGAGACACTCTTAAGATAGATACAATTCTTCCCAAGATTGCTAAAATGAGGATTAGAGACTCTTTTGATCCTCACATCTTCAAAAGCATCTTTAAAAGATAGAGCACCTGCCTAACTAGTTGTGTAGATTAAGCAGTCACTTTGTTCCTCTAAAGGCAATGGAGTCTGCATAATTCTAGCAGGTGAAAGAGGGAATTTAGAGGAGAAATCAATAGGGATGTTCCAGTTTCTATTAAATATCCAATGTGCTGCCTTCAAACAAGAGTTCACACTTTATGGTTTGTATTTGTTGACTTATCTTTTTTGCATTTACTATTGTTGACTCAACCAGGCATCTACTCCGATGAAGATGGCCTCAATTAGGCCTCAATCAGGTATATATGCCTTATATAATCCCGATGAACGTAAGGCCGTTGAACGAAAATGTGATTATCATTTCTTTTTAGTTAATCATGGATATTGAAATTGATCACTATGTTCTATAAATGTTATGACCAAAAAAGTGAATTTTTGGTAGTTTATTCTTTGTAGGCTTCAATTAGCCACTTACATTCTATAGTTCATTTTATAAATGTTATGAGTTTGTTCAATTTCTGGGACATTTGGTTGGGATCTCTGATCTTAACTATTCCGCATTTCTGCATATGTTATTCGATGTTTTTTCATATTTCCCCTGTGATTAGGCATAAATTCTTCCCAAGTTATCCCTTAATTTAGTTACTTTTAGCACCTCGAATAACGTAATCAATTTGACTTTATCTCAGAGTCTTGTTACTGACTGATCCTAATAAGTACACCGAGTTCCTGGTATTTTGTATTGACTTTACAGGTATTTGATGTCAAGAAACGAAAGAAAGACATCGGAAGAATCAAGAAAGATAAGAAGAAAAGTCAAAAGGGTAAAAATATAATTTCTACCCGGAATTCGGATGAGGTACCTAAAGAGAAATTGAAGATATCAAGCTCATGAGAACATAGGAAGAAATGGCGCCTCAATCGGAATCTCAAAACAGAAGATATGAGCAGTCAAAGTTGAGAAAAAAGTCAAACAGGCAGACCGATCTGCCCTCAGCCCGGACTGGTCCGCTGTGCAACAATCCAGAAGACCCCAGATCGAAAACAAACCAAAGAGGGTAGAAAATTAAAAGCACAGGTATGCCCCGAACCGGTCCGCCAAAAAATTAAAAGAACCGATCCACATTGAAAGCAGGCCGATCCGCCTAAGACCCGGACCAGTCCAGCTATCGAGATTTTGTAATTTTATCTTCTCCTAAGAAGAGTCCTAGTGTAGCTAAAACTCCTAAATTCTCGTAGGGTATAAAAACCCGTTTTATTATCATTATTTGGACGGAGAATTAATTGAATTTTTCTTTCTTTTCCAGCAAACCATAGTTTAGAGATAATTTATAATTTCAATTCCAAGATTGAAGGTTATTCTGAATTCTGTGTTCTTAATTTCGGTTTTACTGCTTTGGTAAGATTAGGAGTTACTTTTCTTCATTTAAATTCCTTTTTACATCATTCCTCCAGTTTCCTTAGTTTAATCATGGTTTTCTGCAATTCAAACACTGTTTTCATTACATTCAGCATGCTAGGCTAGATTTTCTAAGGTCGGGATACATGAACTCAGCCTGATGTGTTAGTTACATGTGTATAAAATTAATCCCTTGAATTTGGTGATTGATTATGACCATATTGCATAGGAACACAAAAATTGTAGATCTTTAGATCTCGTTTGCCTCTGGGTAACCGGGATGCTTTAGAATGCAATTCAAGTATTACTATCGCGGTACCGATTTACTCATCCTCAGATTAGGTATGATGCGGGCTTGAACCTCATATACGTAATGCTTAGGAGTACTAAATTCTGGGTCTAACTAATTAGTTAAATTTACGATTAGTATTTTACCTGCAATACACTAGGGTTTGGGGATTGTATTCCCGTCCTGTTTTTTTCATACATAGTTTAAAGTTTTAAATCTTTCTTCATTAGTATTTTAGGAAATTTAGTATAATTACATCTTTTCATACTTTCATAATTTCATATAGTTTAATCATTCCCAAATCAAACCATTTTTCCTTTTCTTTAGAGTCAAAGTTAGGATTTCCTTGTCTATCCAACGTCGTCACAACTCTGTTGTCCTATTTCTCTGTGGATACGATCCCGACTTACTGGGTTTATTACTAATGCGACAGGCTTACACTTGGGCCTAGAGTGAACGGAAATTAGAGAGAGTTTCTGAGTCTTGTCAAGTTTTTGGTGCCGTTGCCAGGGATTTAGGTAGACTTAGGATTAGATCGAGTCAATCTAAAGCTTTGACCAAAACTTTCAAAAAAATCCAAAAACATAAAAAAATTCAAAAAGCACAAAAAGATTCATCACCATCTCTCATAAGCTATTAATGAAAAAATCTGAACCCACTCCCACACCCCATAATACTCCAACCAGCATTCACAAAAATCCAATAGTTGAGTACAACCCCGATAGCCCCCACACTCCTAATGCCCCACAGTTTTGGATCCCACCTCCCACGCCGTCATACTCAATATCAAACAACACTCCATTTTCATTCTTAGGACACACATCCGAGAACACTTCGAGCATACCGAGTGAGGATACCGAGTTTTCAAGAGAGAGAAAAATGTTACAACACGGTAGTGCAGCCGCCGGTGAGGAAGAGGCCCCATACCGCCCGCTGAGAGATATCTTGTTTCTCGAGCGCACTGTCACTCTGGGATGCATTATACTACCGTATAATGCCGGGAAATTTCATTTCAAAAATGGGATGATCCAGATGCTACTCCATTACCATGGTATGAATTCTGAAAAGCCATATCTTCGTATTAGGGAATTTGAGGATGTGTGTGATACGCTCAATGATCAAACTTGCACACAAGAGGTGATCCGCCTCAAACTCTTCCCATTCTCGCTAAAAGATAAAGCGAAGACCTGGCTATGGTCTCTACCTCCCAACTAAATTCCATCTTGGAAATGTAATACCCCGTATTTTTATGCCTTTTAATTTTGGGGATTTATTAAATTTAATTAGAGATATTAAATTAATATTAATCCGAAAAATCATTTAATACTTACTAGCGTGATGGGAGTTAGTAATTATTTTTGTTATAAGTTACTTTATGGGTAAAGTAAGTGGTGTAATTATGATGAGTAAAATTATCACGAGACGAGAATCTAATTTGATAATTTTGGAAACTTATCGAGACGCGCTTGTGTCGTGTCGGGATTAAATTCGGACTATTAAAAGTAAATAAAATTCGATGTACCCCGTATGGTCATTTTGAGTGCGTCAATGTGTCCGTAAGGGTCGAGATAGTCAAAATAATGTACCCGGGGGTTTAGTTTGGGGTTCGGGGTGTTTTTAGGCCGAATTAACACCCCGGGAGGGCGTTTTGGACATTTTACATTTTTGGGCCTGAAAACCCACGAAAATTCTAAGGGAATATCAGATGGTGAGAGTCACCTTCTAGGGTTAGAAACACCATAAACCAAAGACGTCCATTGGAGAAGAAGAGGAGAGGTTTTCCAATGAGTTCTAGGCCAAGAACTCCACCAATTGCACCGCCGTCGCCGCCAAACGTTAGATCTTACAACGAGGATCACAACCACACCAAAATCTCCACAAGTCTGAACCAAAAATTCTCAGGCAAGTATCTATCTTGCTCTATTTCAGTTAATTCTCCAATAATATTAGCCTAGGATTGATTAGGACTAGTTTTTGTGAAAGAAAAACCTATTTTGGAGATTCGAATTCGCATGTTGTATGAGTAATATATGTATTCTGGAAACCCAATTCATATGTAGAGATTGAACCACGAAATTACAGTAAATAAAGAGTATGAAATCTGGTAAAAGAATGGGAAGAAATCAAACAAAAGAAATATTAGGGTTCGTGATGTTTTTATGGATTTTGCCCTTTAAATTCGTTATTCACGATGAAAATCCGCATGCTTGACGTAGGAAATCACTTATTTGAGGTTATAATACTTGTAGTATGATTTGTTGGGAGTTTGGTAGTCAAATATAACGTTTTGGATGATGTTGGAAGAGAAAACCCGTAACTGGAACATCTGCAGATTTGCCATAACTGTTTGATCAATCGATCGACCTTAGAGTATCGATCGATCGAACATTTGCCATAGATCAATCGACCCCTCCTGCATAACTCACATTCCCCTTTTTATAGGTTGTTCCAACTTAAATGATTTGACATTCTTGGATATTAATGTTATAATATTTTGGGATATAAAGAAGACCAGTAGGACGTATTAAAAATATGGAACCTTTAATGTAAGACTAGATTAACCTTTCACGGGGATGTTTTACATATAAGGGACAATGGGAATATGTGTTAAAGGGTGAGACTTGTAAGAAAGTTACGTTGTAAAATAAATGAGTACCTACTGAAATTACACTTGGGAAGATAGGAATCTATGAGTGTTACGTAGTAAGTTGGAATAATCCCACAAATTAAAATAAAAGACAAACCGTTATACGTGATAACTAAATAATGAGTAATAAGGATAAATATCATAATTATGGGTCGTGAGAGTGTACCAAAATTTGATATGCGATTTGTGGTATACATATATGACTGTGTTTATGCATATACTATATACGTGTAAAAATCATGCCCGCACTACTTGCTATCCCGGAGGTTGCCGCGCTGGGAGAGTCTTATCTCGATGGGACTGTTGATTTAAAATTAGATCGTATCTAATTATTCAATCACAGATAAATAAATGAGACAAATAATTTTTAATGTGGTTCAGCCTTATAAGAATGGCCTATGTCCACTGTTATGGTATTTCTGATTGTATGGGAATTCTCGATTACAAATTATCTCAAGAAATTCCGGTCCCCTTACAATGAGGATTGTACAATGTATTTAAAGCCCTGAGGCTGTGATGTGAAAGGGTAATACATTAAATGATGTACATATGAAAGGGTAATACATTCAATGCCCCTTAAGCGTGTGCGTCTGAATGATAAGCATTTAATGAACAGTCAAACTGTTAGTTATCCTGATATTAATGCTTTGTTCGAGGTGCAGCTCGGACCGCCTGAGTTACTCGGACCGCCTAAGCTTTTCGGTGTCTAAGAGTTCCTCGGAGAGTTCTTGTTCCTCGGAACGTCTGAGTTCTTCGGAGTGTATGAGTTCCTTGGGGAAGCAGTGTTCCTCGTTGTAGTGTGGTTCCTCGGAGTGTGTGGGTTCCTCGGAAGTGTTTGCTGTTGTCACGTAGATTGCCACGCGTCTTCATTCAATTGGGCCATGTCAGCAGACTTAATTTGGTATCAACAGAAGCCCCCAATGTTTCATAGTTCGAAATTTGAGGAGTATGGAATAGTCTTTCTCGGAATATGGTAGCTTTAAATGGTCTTCCTGATTTTTAGGAGTGTTTCCCTTGTATTTATTTCTCCTTCCAAATTCGTAGAATCAGGCTTTTTGAATTTTTATGTTCGCTTCGATTCCCGCACCCCTTTTCGTCTTTTTAGCCGCCGGTAATGTAACCGTCTATTTTTGTAATCATTACTTTTCCTTTTTCCCAAGGTAGAGTATTTAAACGCTGTAGAAAATCCCATCATCTTCTACTTTTTCAAATTTGTATCTTCGAGTTTTCCATCGTCTCTTTCTCTCCTGTGTATTCATCTCTTCCATCGTTCGTTGTCATCACATCCACTCTTTTTCTGTAAGATTTTCTTCCTTCTTATTCATTTCTTTTATTCATCATGGTTTACCTTGTTGAATCTCTAGATAAGTTTCGCTCTGATTTTTCTATTCCCTCCTGGGTTGTTCTAGAAGAGCTTTCTGAGCCTTCTGATTATTTCCTTTTGGCTGAGGGAAATTGGTTCCTGTAATACCCCGTATTTTTATGCCATATTAATTTAGGGATTTATTAAATTTAATGTGAGTGAATTATTTAATAAAAATCCGGAAATTAATTATGTTATAATTATTAACGTGATGAGAGTTAGTAATTATGGGAAATTTCTTGAATATTACTAATGAGCAAAGTAATATATTATATTGGTTATATTGAATGTCATGAGTGAATTAAATGACAATTTCGGAAATTTAAATCGGGACGTGCTCGTGTCGCGTCGGGACTAAATTTTGATAAATAAAAATTGAATATTTTATAAGTTGTCAGTATGGTCATTTTGAGTGCGCCAACGCGTCCGGAAGGGTCGAGATAGTAAAAAAAGTGTACCCGGGGGTGTAGTTTGGGTCTCGGGGTGTTTTTAGGCCTAATTAGTAACCCGGGAGGGCATTTTGGTCATTTTACATTTATGGGTAATTAAATCCACGAAAATTAGAGGGTCTATATCTGATATTGAGGTTGTCACCTAGGGTTAGAATTCCCAAAACCTAGAACGGCCATTGGAGAAGAGAGGAGAGAGCTCTCAAGCAATTTCAAGGCCCGAAACTCAACGGTTTGCGCCACCGCCACCACCAACGCGTAGATCGCGAGATGAGGAACGCAACCACACCAAAATCAGCCATAAATCAGAATACCAAAAATCCCAGGCAAGTGTTTATCTTTCTTATTTCGTTAATGCATCGTTCATATTAGTTTAAGAGTAATTAGGTTGAGTTTTAATGGAAGAAAACCCAATTTGTGATAGGAAAATCCATGTAGTATTGGTTTATATGATGATTCTGGAAATCCTTGCCATGTAGAGGACTTTAACCATGAAATCTTGATGATTATAAGAAGGAAATTCTGGAGAAAATTTGTTAGAAACCTGTTTAAGAAAATTTTAGGGTTCTTGATAATTAGATAAAATTTTGGGTTGATAATCCATGTTTAAATGATAGAAATACACATGCCTTACGTTAAAAATGTCTGTTATATTGATATAATGTTAGTAGTAAAATTTTTGGGACGTTTGGGTTTGGAAAATATGGATTTGGATGAAGAAAAGTGGTAGAACCCGTAACTGCAATTCTGCAGAAAATCGAAATACCTGCTTGATCGATCGATCGAGCCTAGAGCTTCGATCGATTGAAGGTTCGATCGATCGAGCCCCAAACCTCGATCGATCGACCCCTCCTGGTAGACTCCTATTTCCCCTATTAAATGAGTTAAATTTAATTTATCATGAAATAATTCTTGGGCATCCTTAATATAATGTTTTGGGAGATAGGGGAGACCAGTAGGTTATACGAATGAATTTTGGAGATACTTAATGTGGACTAAGAATTACATTTTGGGATAATTACTTATAAATCGATTAATTTATGTATTGAAGGGTAAGGTGCGTAAGAGAGTTACGTTGGAACATAATAAGGACACCTACTGAATTTTATACATGTGAGGATAGAGTTCACGAGTGTCGCGATATGAGTTGGACAAACCCTTCGAGTTAAGGTTAGTGACGAACCCTTATAAGAATACTTAATTTGAAAATTAAGGATAAATATTGTAATTATGGGTGATGAGAGAAACCTATATTGATATAATAATAAGTGGTATATTTATATGGTTGTGTATGCATATATTATATACGTGTGAAAAACATACCCGCGCTACTTGCTATCCCTGAGGTTACCGCGATGGGACAGTCTTATCTCGATGGGACCTTTATGGGGGATATTGACTTGTACCCTAGAAGATAGATATCCTTGGTACAGGCTATCGGACCGATAGTTCAGACGGTCCTAAGAGACGTGGGGGTATGTACTGACCTCTTAGAGACTTGGAATCTATGCTTCGCCTCAATCTTGTTTGTGTATATATGTTGATACAGTTCGAGAGTGATTCCAAACTTGTATATCCCTTAGTGTGAGCGATGCAAGGATTGGATAGCAGAGTATGCATGCACCATAGTTTGTATGTTGGTGCCGTTAGAATGTATATATTATACGAGTGCTTAATATATATATCTAAAATTTGGGAAATTTAAACTGTTGCTGTGATATGGAAAGTGAGAAATAATTCTGGACTATAAATCGGAAATACATGTTTGAAAAAGTATAATATGACACAGGGAAACTTTATAAATTAATGAAGCTAAAACGGGAGTTGTGCTAATAATTGGAAGTATCTTTTTAAACAATGATATTATTTGGTTTTGAAATCTTATGAGTAATTCGAGATAAACAAAATTGTGGGAAGGTTAGTGTGATAAAATGATAGGATAAACCGTTGGGAATGTTAGTGCGATAGGTGTGCACATTAGAAGAGAGGTGAGAATTTCTCAAGAGAGTGTCGTACTAATATGTTGTTGCATTGGCCTGTATCAATTTAAATACTTGCTAAACGAATTTTAAATCATACACACTATCGGGCTCTGACCTGTTCCTTTTTCTCTCTCTCTCTCTCTCTTATATATATATGTATGTATTACAGGTGCCCAGCCACAGGGGCGTCTTGCTTAGGATCTCTTGGAAGGAACGCGCTGCAGCTTAGGTGGGAGTTGCAGGTCTCTTGATTAGAAGACTTCGTTCATTCGGATCCACTCTTAGTACTTTCATCTAGTTGGGCATGTGTAGCTCTTTCCATTTTTCCGTTGTTATTGGACATTTGTATTTCAGTTATTTCCAGTATTGTTACTATGGGATTTATTCAATTTGGATGTGTGACTTTAGATTTCGTATGTTAACATTCGATGGACGAATGTATTAAATTAATTGGACTATGTTGCAGAATTTAAATGTGGTGGGATTCTTACTTATTGAATGTGGTTAAATAAAATAAATAAATAAATAATTTTTCTTTAAATAAAATTTGGAAAGTTATGTATGAAAATGGTTTTGACACTTAGCTTAATTATTTAGGGTGTTAAATTGGAAAAATTTATTTTTATCGACAGTGATGCTGAGAATGAACCAACTGTTTACCTTGATTTAATTTAATAAAGGAGTGATCGCCCGGTATTTAATTAGGTGGGGTGTCACAGGTGGTATCAGAGCATCAGGTTCTAGTGTCCATAGGATCTATACGACTTATTTCGCTTTCAGCTTAACGTTGTTGCTATAGAGCCCTATTTTTAGGATTGTTGTACTCTTGCTTTTACGTTTAAGTCTTCAGCTATTTGAGATTTGATAATAACTGTCGACTAATAAACTTGTTCACATTTCAGATGCCTCCGAGACGTGCTCTGAAAGATAGGCGTGCCCAGGCCGAGCAGCCAGCAGTTCCGGCACAAGGCACAATGAATGCAAATGAAGTAGCCGCCATTCTTGCTCAGGCGGTGAATGCCGCACTAGCGGTGACTCAGTAGGCTCCACCCCAGGTTCAGGCAAGGGCGCCAGTACCAGCACAACTTCCATCTATATGGGAGAGGGTTCGGGATTCTTTTCAGAAAGCGCATCCCCCTGAGTTCTCTGGTAGCTCCGATATTGTCACAGTTAGCCAATGGAAGAAAGACATCCAGTGGCATCTCCGTATGTATGAGTGAACCGACGTGCAGAAGCAGTTATTGGCTTCCTTTAAGCTGGTGGGAGCCGCTTTGCAGTGGTGGGAGTCCACTACCACATTGGAGGAGAGGGACACGATCCCTATTCAGTCATTTTGGGAGCGGTTTGACCGTAAGTATTTTCCACCCGCCGTGCAGACTGAGATAAGGCATAGATTACTGAATCTCAAGTAGGAGAGTCTTACCATAGCGGAGTATGAGGAGGAGTTCACGAGACTTCTCACCATTATGCCAGATGAGGCACCTACTGAGAGCAAGAAGATTATGCTGTTTGTCGACGGGTTAGCTTGGAGGATCCGTCAGCACCTTATTGGGAATTTATCCCTGAGTACTTTCACTGATGTACTCATTGCCGCATTGCTACATTGTCAGGATCACCGCTTCCATCTTCAGGGAAGCAAGACAGCAGGAGAGTCCAGCCAGTAGGGCAGGGCTGAGGGTAATAGTGCCAGTGGGGCACCATCTCATGGACAGACTCATCAGCACGAGCAGAGTTCCCATCAGGGGGACCCTACTAAGAGATTCCGTTCAGGTGATTCTAGGTAGGGATATGGGGGCTATAGGAAGGGCCAGCCTAATCAGCAGGGCCAACACCGACAGCAGGGCCAGCAGCGTGCTAATCAGGGCCAACAGGGCCAGTGGCGGGGAGGCAACGGCCATCAGGGCCGTGGTCAGCAGGGACAGAGGGGAGGTAATTTCAGAGGCCGATGTTTTGGGTGTGGTAAGCACGGCCATAGGCGCCAGGATTGTACAGAGGGAGAGAGGGCCCCACAGCAGCAGGGTGCCCGTAATGAGACACATAGACCACTTTTTCCACCTGCCCTCCCAGCTCCAGCCCAGGTGCCAGCCCTACCAGCCGTTCCAGCAGCTCCAGTGCAGCAGGGGCAGTTGCAGTACGGACGTGTCTATAACATTCACCAGGCAGCAGCTCCATAGGCACCACCCGCGATTGAGGGTATGTTTCCTATCCATGGTACTATGGGTCGGATTTTGTTTGATACTGGGGTGACTCATTGTTTTATAGCTACGCATTTTGCGAAGGCCTTAGGGTTGTTAGCCACAGCAGAGAGCACGGTGATGTGTGTAGACTCACCACTGGGGAGTGGGTCACTTATTTTCTTTATATGCCTGGGAGTGGGGGTAGAATTGGTAGCTTGGTATTACCTGCAGAAATGTTAGTTTTAGACATGCACAAGCATGATGTGATTATTGGTATGGATTGGCTCGCAGCTTATAGAGCCATGATTGATTGCTTCGGTGGGAGCATTATTTTTGCCATTCCGGGGCAAGAGATGTTTGTAGTGGCGATGCCTCACCCAGAGGGAGGTTCGACCGCTCATTTGTATTACATAGAGGAGGATACCTCTAAGGAGGTTGTGATTCCCTTAGATTCGATCCCAGTTGCCAGGGAGTATTTTGATGTGTTTCAGGAGATACCAGGCCTACCCCCCAGTCGAGAGATAGACTTTGTTATAGATTTATTGCCAGATACGAGACCTATAGCACGCGCACCGTACCGTATGGCTCCAGTAGAGATGCGAGAGCTACGAGATCAGATAGAGCACCTATTAGGTTAGGGCTTCATTCATAGGAGTACCTCACCTTGGGGCGCTCCAGTTTTGTTTGTGAAGAAGAGAGATGGTTCACTGAGATTGTGTGTGGACTACCGGGAGCTGAACAAGGTCACGATACGAAATAAATATCCGTTGCCTCGAATCGATGATCTGTTCGACCAGCTGAGGGGAGAAACTTTCTTTTTGAAGATAGATCTGAGGTCGGGGTACCATCAGCTACGTATTAGGGAGCAGGATGTTTCGAAGACTGCTTTCTTGACGAGATATGGGTCTTATGAGTTCTGGGTGATGCCGTTCGAACTCACAAATGCTCCAGCCGTTTTCATGGACTTGATGAATCGAGTATTCAGAGATTCTTGGATCAGTTTTTCATCGTTTTCATAGATGACATTTTGATATATTCACACTCCGAGGAGGAGCATGCCGAACACTTGAGGCAGGTTCTCCAGACTCTACGAGAGCATCAGCTGTATGCTAAGTACGAGAAGTGCGAGTTCTGGCTACGAGAGGTACAGTTCTTGGGGCATGTTGTTTCTGAGCAGGGGATTGCAGTTGACCTGAGCAAAGTGTCAGCGGTGAGGGAGTGGGGATAACCCACGACACCGATGGAAGTGCATAGTTTCTTGGGGTTAGCTGGTTACTACAGGAGATTCATTCGCAGATTCTCCAAAATAGCGGGTCCGCTGATGAACCTGACTCACAAGGGGGTACCATATGTTTGGGATGATGCTTGTCAATTGACTTTCGACGACCTGAAAGACAAGCTTACATCAGCACCAGTCCTTGCATTACCGAAGTCGGGTGTGGAGTACCTGGTTTACACCGATGCGTCCTTACGGGGACTTGGGGGAGTACTTCAGCAGGAAGATAAGGCTATAGCTTTTGCCTCCCGCAAGCTTAAGCCGCATGAGAAGAATTACCCCACCCCAGACCTGGAGTTAGCAGCGGTCGTCTTTGCATTGAGGATATGGAGGCACTATTTATTAGGAGAGAAATTCCGTTTGTTCACAGACCACAAGTCGTTGCAGTACCTGTTCACTCAGTGAGAGCTGAATATCCATCAGCGCAGATGGCTAGAGTTTGTGAAGGACTACCAGTTCGATATACAGTATCATCCGGGAAAGGCCAACATAATTGCTGATGCATTGAGTCGTAGACTGGTAGACGAAGTAGCAGACGTCTGGAAAGCAAAGTGGAAGGAGTTGGGTCACCAGGACGCAGTAGCACGTTCTTTCATATCCGTGATGTCAGTCACACCCGAGATTGTTATGCGGGTGATACAGGCACAGACCACAGACCCGTTTTGCCAAGAGGAGATTGTGCGACTTCTAGCCGAGGGAGATGAGTCCTATTCTGTTAGTTCCGATGGAGGTTTGCGGTTTAATAGGAGGTTGGTAGTTCCTGAAGGGGATGTATTACGTAATGCAGTGATGACCCAATCTCACGGGTCCCGATTTGCGGTGCATCCTGGAGGGGATAAGATGTACCAGGATATGAGGAGGCAATACTGGTGGAGTGGGATGAAGAAGGACATTGCTGAGTTCGTGTCCAAGTGTCCTACCTGCTAGCTGGTGAAGGTAGACCATCAGAAGCCATCAGGGTTGCTTCAAACATTAGAAGTACCCGCGTGAAAGTGGGAGAGTATTTCCATGGATTTTATTACAGGGTTGCCTACATCACAGCGGGGCCACGATTCTATCTGGGTGATTGTAGACCGTTTGACCAAGGTGGCTCATTTTCTACCGGTGCGGACAGACTATACCACGGGTCAGTATGCTCAGTTGTTCATTGCTGAGGTTGTCAGATTACATGGGGTGCCCCTGAATATTGTGTCAGATAGAGACAAGATTTTCGTCTCACGTTTCTGGGAAAGCTTTCAGGAGTCTATGGGTACTGAGTTGAGGTTGAGTTCATCTTATCACCCACATACAGATGGACAGACAGAGCGTACTAATCAGATGTTAGAGGATATGCTACGCATGTGTGTTCTCAATTTTGGAGGAGGTTGGGAACCACATCTTCCACTGGTAGAGTTTGCTTATAATAACTCTTATCAGTTTACGATTGGTATGGCTCCATTTAAGGCTTTGTATGGAAGGCCTTGTCGTTCCCCAGCTTGTTGGCTCGAAGTGGGGGATAACAAGTTTCTAAGACCAGAGGTGATTCAGGAGACCTCCATGAGGATTGAGATGATCAGGAGTCGCATTCGAGTAGCCCAGGACAGGCAGAAGAGCTACGCCGATGCGAAACGGTTCTTCCGAGAGTTTAGTGTGGGGGACCAAGTGTTATTGCGTGTATCTCCTATGAAGGGAGTGATGAGGTTAGGGAAGAAGGGGAAGTTGGCTCCGAGGTACGTGGGACCATTTCCCATCATCGAGAGGATTGGGCCGGTTGCATATAGGTTGGGACTTCCAGAGCATTTACATCGCATTCACGATGTATTCCACATCTCGTCGTTGAGACGGTATCTTCGGGATGATATGGCCCATACTCACATCGCGATAGATGAGATCTACTTACAGCCTGATAGCTCTTACGAGGAGAGACCGGTGGCTATCCTAGACAATAGTGAGAGGAGATTGAGGTCAAAGATAGTTCCACTTGTACGGGTCCAGTGGGAGCACCACAATGTGGAGGAATCCACTTGGGAGCGCGAGGCAAATATGCGCGAGAGATATCCAGAGTTGTTTTTACCAGGTATGCCTTATTTTCCGAATTTCGGGATGAAATTCTGTTATTAGGGGAGAAGTATGTAATACCCCGTATTTTTATGCTATATTAATTTGGGGATTTATTAAATTTAATGTGAGTGAATTATTTAATAAAAATTCGGAAATTAATTATGTTATAATTATTAACGTGATGAGAGTTAGTAATTATGGGAAATTTATTGAATATTACTAATGAGCAAAGTAATATATTATATTGGTTATATTGAATGTCATGAGTGAGTTAAATGACAATTTCGGAAATTTAAATCGGGACGTGCTCGTGTCGCGTTGGGACTAAATTTTGATAAATAAAAAGTGAATATTTTATAAGTGTGCGTATTGTCGTTTTGAGTAAGCCAACGCGTCCGAAAGGGTCGAGATAGTCAGAAAAGTGTACCCGGGGGTGTAGTTTGGGTCTCGGGGTGTTTTTAGGCCTAATTAGTAACCCGGGAGGGCATTTTGATCATTTTACATTTATGGGTAATTAAACCCACGAAAATTAGAGGGGCTATATCTGATATTGAGGTTGTCACCTAGGGTTAGAATTCCCAAAACCTAGAACGGCCATTGGAGAAGAGAGGAGATAGCTCTCAAGCAATTTCAAGGCCCGAAACTCAACGGTTTGCGCCGCCGCCACCACCAACGCGTAGATCGCGAGACGAGGAACGCAACCACACCAAAATTATCCGTAAATCAGAATACCAAAAATCCCAGGCAAGTGTTTATCTTGCTTATTTCATTAATGCATCGTTCATATTAGTTTAAGAGTAATTAGGTTGAGTTTTAATGGAAGAAAACCCAGTTTGTGATAGGAAAATGCATGTAGTATTGGTTTATATGATGATTCTGGAAATCCTTTCCATGTAGAGGACTTTATCCATGAAATCTTGATGATTATAAGAAGGAAATTCTGGAGAAAATTTGTTAGAAACCTGTTTAAGAAAATTTTAGGGTTCTTGATAATTAGATAAAATTTTGGGTTGATAATCCATGTTTAAATGATAGAAATACACATGCCTTACGTTAAAAATGTCTGGTATATTGATATAATGTTAGTAGTAGAATTTTTGGGATGTTTGGGTTTGGAAAATATGGATTTGGATGAAGAAAAGTGGTAGATTCCGTAACTGCAATTCTGCAGAAAATCGAAATACCTGCTTGATCGATCGATCGAGCCTAGAGCTTCGATCGATCGAAGGTTCGATCAATCGAGCCCCAAACCTCGATCGATCGAGCCCTCCTGGCAGACTCCTATTTCCCCTATTAAATGAGTTAAATTTAATTTATCATGAAATAATTCTTGGGCATCCTTAATATAATGTTTTGGGAGATAGGGGAGACCAGTAGGTTATACGAATGAATTTTGGAGATACTTAATGTGGACTAAGAATTACATTTTGGGATAATTACTTATAAATAGATTAATTTATGTATTGAAGGGTAAGGTGCGTAAGAGATTTACGTTGGAACATAATAAGGACACCTACTGAATTTTATACATGTGAGGATAGATTTCACGAGTGTCGCGATATGAGTTGGAGAAACCCTTATAAGAATACTTAATGTGAAAATTAAGGATAAATATTGTAATTATGGGTGATGAGAGAAACCTATATTGATATAATAATAAGTGGTATATTTATATGGTTGTGTATGCATATATTATATATGTGTGAAAAACGTACCCGCGCTACTTGTTATCCCTGAGGTTACCGCGCTGGGACAGTCTTATCTCGCTCGGACCTTTATGGGGGATATTAACTTGTACCCTAGAAGATAGATATCCTTGGTACAGGCTATCGGACCGATAGTTCAGACGGTCCTAAGAGACGTGAGGGTATGTACTGACCTCTTAGAAGCTTGGAATCTATGCTTCGCCTCAATCTTGTTTGTGTATATATGTTGATACAGTTCGAGAGTGATTCCGAACTTGTATATCCCTTAGTGTGAACGATGCGGGGATTAGATAGCAGAGTATGCATGCACCATAGTTTGTATGTTGGTGCCATTAGAATGTATATATTATACGAGTGCTTAATACATATATCTAAAATTTGGGAAATTTAAACTGTTGCTGTGATATGGAAAGTGAGAAATAATTCTGGACTATAAATCGGAAAACTTGTTTGAAAAGTATAATATGACACAGGGAAACTTTATAAATTAATGAAGCTAAAATGGGATTTGTGCTACTAATTGGAAGTATCTTTTTAAACAATGATATTATTTGGTTTTGAAATCTTATGAGTAATTCGAGATAAACAAAATTGTGGGAAGGTTAGTGTGATAAAATGATAGGATAAACCGTTGGGAATGTTAGTGCGATAGGTGTGCACATTAGAAGAGAGGTGAGAATTTCTCAAGAGAGTGTCGTACTAATATGTTGTTGCATTGGCCTGTATCAATTTAAATACTTGCTAAACGAATTTTAAATCATACACACTATCGGGCTCTGACCTGTTCCTTTCTCTCTCTCTCTCTCTTGTATATATATGTATGTATTACAGGTGCCCAACCACAGGGGCGTCTTGCTTAGGATCTCTTGGAAGGAACGCGTTGCAGCTTAGGTGGGAGTTGCAGGTCTCTTGATTAGAAGACTTCGTTCATTCGGATCCACTCTTAGTACTTTCATCTATTTGGGCATGTGTAGCTCTTTCCATTATTCTGTTGTTATTGGACATTTGTATTTCAGTTATTTCCAGTATTGTTACTATGGGATTTATTCAGTTTGGATGTGTGACTATAGATTTCGTATGTTGACATTCGATGGACGAATGTATTAAATTAATTGGACTATGTTGCAGAATTTAAATGTGGTGGGATTCTTACTTATTGAATGTGGTTAAATAAATAAATAAATAAATAAATAAATATTTTTTCTTAAAATAAAATTTGGAAAGTTATGTATGAAAATGGTTTTGACACTTAGCTTAATTATTTAGGGTGTTAAATTGGAAAAATTTACTTTTATCGATAGTGATGCTGAGAATGAACCAACTGTTTACCTTGATTTAATTTAATAAATGAGTGATCGCTCGGTATTTAATTAGGCGGGGTGTCACAGTTCCCCAGTCTCTTTATTGCTGAGTGTGGATTTTCTTTTCCACCCAATCCCTTATGTCTGGAATTCTGTCAATACTTTGACGTTGTTCCTGCGAGAATAGCCCCAAATACATGGAGAATAGTTAATGGGGTTCATAGGTTAAATCAAATCCATGGAACTCACATAGGAATTCCCGAAATTATGTTTTGTTACAGATGGGCAGTTGGTGATAACACTTTTTATTTAAAAACTAGATTTTTAAATACGGCTTTAGTGGTCAATCTCCCGGATGCCAATAGGGACTATTTTGAGCACGGAGTTGTAATAAAAAATTGGCAACATGCTCCTTTATCAGGAGATGAAGTGTATTAGGGTCCCAGATGCCCTCCCTATGGCAATGGGATAGGTTATTTTTATTTCATTTTATTTATTTTGAAATTATGCTTCTTCTATGTTTGATAAAATGTGCCACTGATATTTTAATGCTTATTTATTTGCAGTTGACAGCAAAAGAAAGTGTCCAAAAGAAGCAGACGTGAATATAAGACATTTAAAACTTATCTGGAGTTTGCATCAGAGTGTTGCCGATGAGCACATTAGGTCAGCCTCATATCTACTGCAGTACAAGAGCTACACCACTTCTTTCACTGCTCGTCCGGTGATAAGTGACGCAGAGCCAGTACCATCTTCCACCAGTTCCTTGTCTGAATCACACATTCCTTTAAGTGAAAGGATGAAGAAGAGAAGACCTCCCACCCTTTTTGAGAAACCTGCCTCTGGTGCTGGAGAGGAAAAAAGACATAAGATTGACATCCCAATGGAGGGGACAAAGAAAAGTGATGGACCTTCCTCGTTTGCCCCTGTTGTGAAGTTTGTCGAGAAGCCCCCAGTGGCTCCGAGAAAGTCTGCTGCTCCAGGAGATGTGATTGTAATATCACCTACCAAGGGTTCCTCCTTGGTTGAATCTATTCCTGCTCCCCCGAGGAAGCTGAAGAAGAGCTCCTCGGTCAATTTGGTTGACACCATCTCTCAGCCCCAGACTAGTGGAGTTCCCACTTTCGTTCCCCCGAGCTCTTCCATGAGCTCGGTGAAGACTTGGATCATTCCTGAGATCCAAGGTATCGAGGAAAACCTTTCTCGGGATATGGTTACCTCTTTGGCAGCTCGCCACATTGCTTCTGTAATTCCTTTTACTTTGAACTTTTCATCTTTTCCTTGTTATGTCTGTCTCTGACTTGCTTTCATTTTCTTTTCACAGTTGGTGAGCTGCTTCAATACAATTTTTAAGAAGGATGAAGCTATCAAAGCTTCCAGCTCCTCGTCTGGTGTAGAGGAAGCTTTGATGGGTTTGGGGCAGTCTCTGAAAGAGTCTCGCAAAAAATATGCTGATGATAAAGCAACTTGGGAGAAGAAGCTTGCCTCCACCGAGTAGGAGAAGGATCGAGTTGTTGAAGTCTCCCAGGAGTTGGAGAAGAGAATAAAGGACTTGGAGGGGAAAAATAAAGAGCTCGACGAGAAGATCAAAAATGCTGGAGAACTTGAGAATAAGCTCAAGGTTGCTGAGGAAGAATCGGGTCAGCTTCGGGAGGTAAATCGGAAAAAGGAGGAGGTTAAAAATAAATTGAAGATTGCTGAAAACCTTCTGTCCGAGCAGCGTTCCTCGGAGAAGTTGAAGAGAAAAGTGGTTGTGAAGAAGTCTTTCAGCGCTGGCTGGGACAAAGGGTGAAATAAGGGGTTGGCTGCCATGGTGTCGCAAGTAGAATATGGAAGCCTCAAGTACTTTAGGGGTGGATGGGTCGCTGCTCTACAGGAGATGAAAGTGGATGAAAATTCCGAACTCTTTCAGCGACACATCCCTGGTCCCCCTCCAACTCCTGAAGACTTAGAAGAGGACAAAGCTGCCTCCGAAGAGTCTTCTATGGTGATGGGAGATCATCCCCCAGCCATCCAGCCTGCTCCCGAGGAACCTCAGCAAATCATTATTTCTTCCGAGCAACTGCTGGCGCTCCCCGAGCAACTTTCTATTCCCTCCGAGCAACCTACTTCCTCGTCCCAGCCTCCCGAGAAGGTTTTGGGAGACAAGGAAAAGGTGTAGAGTTGTTCGGGTTTCTCTTTATATTTTTCTTTTGTCATATGTAACCATGAATATGTAACTCTGAACCTTGTACTTCTGATCTTCATGATATAATAAAACTTGAACTTGTGTTTATTTATACTGTTGTCTCTTCTTCATGTTCTGTTTTGATTATTGATTACTGCTTTTTCTTCCTTTGCTAGTTTCTGGCTAGGATGGAATTATTATCTGCTCACGATACCAAGCTGCTGAGACAATGCAATGATTATTTTAAAGCTGGTCACACAGATTTGAGTGCAGCACAAGTCGTCGACATCCTCGGCCAAGATGCTTCTGAACAAGCAGTTGAAGCATACCAAAATCTGAAGTGTCTACTTGATCGAGAAGTGGCCAATAATGTGGCTTATTATGACATGATCGAGGATCTCCAAGGCACCCTCGAAGATCTTCAGCAACAATACAAAGAGTCCACTGCCCTTTTGCACAAGGGTTACGAGAAGAAGTACCAGCATATCATTGCCGACAAGGGTTACAAGAAACTTTTTGCTGGCTACGATGTGAGGGAGAGAACTCTGAAGGGTGGGGTCGAGGAATGAAGGCAAATAGCTGAATTATTAGAGCAAGAGAACAAAAATCTTCAAAGAGAGTTGTCACAATTGAAGTCTGCAGCTTCTACTTCAAAAGCCTTGATCCTAGTGACTGATGAGGGATTCTCATTCTTAGAGGTTGAGAACGCCAACTTGAGGGATGAGTTGGAAACCTTGAAGAGGTCTGGCCCTTCTACACCTTCTCGTGGTCGAGCAAGAGCTCCTCGAGGAAGAGCAAGAGCTCCTTGGATTCCTGTCGAGGAACAACGGACTCAGTCTGCTTTAGAAAACCAGGCCTTCGAGCTGATGGCGAAGAACCAGGCATTGGCTGAAATGTCAAAGAAGATCAGGGACCTGGAAGAGAAGCTTTCCACGTAGAATTATACCTTGGAGAATAAAGAGATCTTCATAAAAAATCTCCACGAGCAGTTGGAAAGACTAACATATCAATTCCACAAACAGCCCAGGGAGTTCTGGATGGCTGGGTACAACGAAGCTCTCTATCACTTGGACGATCATATCCAGAATGCTAATAATGAGGGCTACAAGCAAGGCTGGTTGAATGCCTTAGGTGTGCTGCAACTCGAACAGGGTCATTACCTGTGGGACTTTCATGATCCTGGGCTGCTAGACCTACCTGTGCCACCATACAAACTGGATATGAGTTGGATCCCTTCTCAGGCCATTCCTCGATGCTTGATTTCCAAATATCTCGGTGACTACAATCTCCATGCAAATGCCGAGATATCTTGTCCCGAGCACCTCTTAGATCGACCATCCATGACGAATATTAGGATATTAAAGGATCTCAACTTCATAAATTCTCCCCTGGCTTTAAATGATCCGCCTGCTGGCGAGGAACCTGTGTCAAAAGCATAGGGGAAAAGACCAGTAGAATAGGAATATTAATGTAATAGTTAGTATACATTTCATTATCAATGTAACTTTCATTTCATTATCAATGTAATTTGTTTTGGATTTAATGAAAGACTTTCATTTCTGTTCGCTATCTTAATTGCTATTGTCTTATAAAATACTTTACATTTGTGCATGCATGTCTGTTAAAAAGATAACAATATTGTGTTGTTTCGTTTGTCGATCAACTTATTGTCGAGTAGTTTGAACTTGTGGTAGTCATTTGGCAAAAATAATATTTTTTTCTCGACCAACTTAGTAATAAATAAAAAGTTACGAGTATAAAAAATGTTGCTCGATCACTTTAAATTTTACTTGTTGACCAACTACAGTTAGTGGGTTTTTATCCTCGACCAGCCATAGTTGGTAGATTTTTCTCTTAAATGTTTCCGACCAACCAAGGTCGATGAATTTTCCTTGTCGACCAACTACAGTTGGTGGGTTTCTATCCCCGACCAGCCATAGTTAGTCTTTTTGAAATAATTTTACTTCCCGACCAACTCAAGTTGGCATTTTCGAGAATATATTTACTTCCTAACCGACATAAGTTGGCATTTTTAGGGCATTTTTAGGAATACTTTTATTTCCCGAGAGGAATACTTTTATTTCCCGAGAAACATATAGTTTTATTTCCCTTAGGAATACAAATTTTACTTCCTGGAGGAATACAAGTAGCTTTACTTCTCGGAGGAATACAGATAGCTTTACTTCCCAGTGGAATACAAGTAGCTTTAATTCCCGGAGGAATATTGGTAGCTTTACTTCCCGGAGGAATACAGGTAGCTTTACTTCCCGGAGGAATATTGGTAGCTTTACTTCCCGGAGGAATATAGGTAGCTTTACTTCCCGGAGGAATATAAGTTTTACTTCCCAGAGGAATATATTTGTTTCTCGACCAACCTTAGCTGGTGTTTTCGAGAAAAATTTTGAGTAGCCCGAGTTTTGCCGAGTTTCGCCGAGTAGTGTGTAGCCCTAGTATTCCCCAAAAAAAAATTTCAATAAAAGGAGAAAATTCACATCACTGATAATACTTGCACAGGTGCTCTGCGTTCCATGCATTCTTAAACTCCTCCCCTTCTAAAGTTGCTATTCGGTAAGTTCCTGGTCGAACAACTTCTGTAACTCGGTATGGCCTATGCCAGTTTGCCTCCAGCTTATTGTGCTTTTGAATTACTTTCTTTAGAACATAGTCTCCTTCTTTTAGGTCGCACTTATTCACCCTCTTATTATAGAATAGAGTTGTTCGTTGTTGGTATGCAGCATTTGTAATGGCTGCTTCTTCTCTAACTTCCTCGAGCATGTCTAAATCCAATCTTCTCATTAAGTCGCTGATAGGGGAATTAAAATTCAGTACCCTGTGTGTTGGGAGGCCCAACTCGGCAGGTATAACAGCTTCACTTCCAAACGCTAGCATATATGGAGATTCTCCAGTTGCTACTCGGGGAGTAGTTCAGTAAGCCTCGTTGATCCAATTTGCATTCGCGTCGTTCAGTCTTTTCTTCAAACCATTTAGCAGTGTTCTGTTTGTCACTACAGTTTGTCCATTGCTTTGAGGATGGCCTGGTGCTGAGTGGATCTTCAAAACATTTGATTGATGACAATAGGCAACGAACTCCTCGTTATCAAATTGTGTTCCATGGTCTGTGATGAAAGCATGAGGAAGACCATATCAACAAATGACGTTCTTCCAAATAAATTGATACAACTTCTCATACGTCATATCAATGAGAGGCTCAGCTTCTACCCACTTAGTAAAATAATCCACCGCGACGACGAGGTATTTGAACCTTCCTCTGGTCGTTGGCAGTGGCCCTACCAAATCTATTCCCCACATGGCAAATGGCCAAGGGGAAGTGATGGGTGTCAACAATGCTTGTGGAGTTCTTCGGATGGAGGAGAAGCGTTGTCACTTGTCACATTTTTTGGCATAGGCTATACAATCAGCCCTCATCGTCGGCCAGTAGTATTCCTGCATCATCATCCTTTGCAAAAGCGTCCGACCTGCTACATGGGCTCCACAGGACCCTTCATGGATCTCTTCAATCAATTCTTTCACCTAGGAGGGATGTACACATCTTTTCAAACCTGCCATAATTCCTCGTCTATATAAAATACCGTTAGTTAATACATACCGAGCAACTTTAAACTTCAATTTCTTGACTGCGAGCTTGTCAATTGGTAATTCTCCCTCCTCAATATATGCCCTGATGGGATCCATCCAAGATGGTCGTAAATCAAGGGTGATAAAGTTCATCGCCAAATCTTCATCTATACTCCGACCAGCTAAAACTTCAATTGGGATTATTCTTCGTAGCTCGGTACGAGTAGCTGATGCTAATCGAGCTAGGGCATCTACTCTTACATTATGCATTCTTGGTATTCTGAACAGCTGAATATCAGCAAATTCTGATACCATCTCCATCACCTTTGCATGGTATTTGATCATTAACTCTCCTTTGGCTGCATATATTCCCAACATTTGATTTACAATTAATTGGGAATCACTGAAGACAATAATTTGTTGCGCCTCCATAATTTTTGCCAAATTAAGACCTACAATCATGGCCTCATACTCAGCCTCATTATTAGAATCTTTGAATTGGAAACGTAGGGCGTATTCCATGTCGACCTCGTCCAGAGTGCTCAAAACTATCCCTGCCCCACTGCCTGTTGTGCAAGATGAGCCATCTACATATAGCCTCCATATAGGTAACTCGTCTTCAAACTTCTGATCTGACAGAGTTCCTCGGTGAAATATTTATTGCTTCCTTTCTTCTTCCCCTGATATTTCTCGCTCTTCGTCGATCATCTTTTCTTGCCCTTTTACCAACCGGAGTTGGTCTGAGCTCGAATTTGATGATCTTGTAACATCCACTTGCCCTTTTACCAACCGGAGTTGGTCTGAGCTTGTGTTTGTTGATCCTGTAACATCCACAGGTTGATCAGCGAGCAACTTTTTCTCCTCGGGGGTATCAGGATAAGTGAACTCTGCTATAAAATCTGCTACAGCTTGCCCTTTTAGCTATGATCTGGGTTCATAGACTATATCGTATTCTCCGAGCTCTATTGCCCAGTACATCAATCTCCCTGATTTTTCTAGTTTATGAAGGGCTTGTCTCAATGGCATATCAGTATATATGACTATAGTATGAGCCTGGAAGTATGTCCTCATTCTTCTACTCACCTCAATCAGTGCTAGTGCTAACTTTTTCAGCCTTGGATATCTGATCTCTGCTCCTCGGAAGGCCTTACTCGTATAATAAATTGGTTTTTGTAGTTCATTATCCACTTTTATCAACGCCGAGCTAACTGCATTGTCCGATACTGCTAGATACAAGTATCATTTTTCTCCCATCACCATCCTAGAAAATAGTGGAGGTGATCCCAAGTACTTCTTCAAGTCTTGAAAAGACTTCTCACATTCATCATTCCACTCAAAAGTCTTTCGGAGTGTCTTGAAGAATGGGAGACATCTATCAGTTGCTCGTGACACAAATCTGTTGAGTGCTGCTACTCTTCCTGTGAGACTCTCTACTTCCTTCTTTGTCATTGGAGATCGTAGCCCTAATAGAGCTTTGATCTTTTCAGGATTTGCCTCAATGCCTCGCTGATTGACAATGTACCCGAGGAACATGCCTTCTTGTACTCCAAATATGCACTTTGTCGGGTTCAGCTTCATTTGATATTTATCCAGTTGATCAAAAGTCTGGTTTAAGTCAACTAGATGATCGGCAGCTTTTTTGCTCTTTGTCAGCATATCGTCAATATAGACTTCCATATTGCAACTGATTTGTTCAGCAAAGACCTTTTTCATCAGCCGCTGATATGTCTCACCTGCATTTTTTAAACCAAAAGGCATAACATTATAACAATAAGTTCCCCTATGGGTAATGAAAGAAGTACTCTCCCTGTCTTCAGGTTTCATTTTAATCTGATTGTAGCTAGAATAAGCATCCATGAAGCTCAGCATCTCGTGTCCCGAGGTAGTATCGACTAGTTGATCAATTCGAGGTAGTGGAAAGTGATCCTTTGGGCATGCTTTGTTGAGGTCGGTGAAGTCTACACACATCCTCCACTTGTTGTTTTTCTTCTTTACCATCACCACATTGGCTAACCAGTCTGGATATTTAACATCTTCAGTGAAGCAAGCTTTCTGGAGCTTCTCGACTTCCTCCTGTATAGCTTGGTTCTTCTCGGGGCTGAACACTCTTCTTCTCTGTTTCACTGGCTTGATCTATTTATTCACATTGAGTTCGTGACATAAGAAATTTGGATCTATTCCGGGCATATCCTCATGACTCCACGCAAAAGTTTACTTTCTTCTTCTAAGGAAAGTTATCAATTCCTGTTTTAGTGAGGCTTCCAACGACGAACCTACTTGAGTAGTTCATTCAGGGTGCTCGTCGTCCAGAATGATGGTTTCAGTAGCTTCCACCACTTGACCCTTCACGAGTTGCGACTCATCTCTAGGATCCAATGTTTCAATTTCGGCACCTTCATCCACTTAATAGGTAGTAGTGTTTTTCCTTGATTTCTCCAGTTTTTCTTGCTCGACGGATGAATAATAGCATTCCCGAGCTACTTTCTGATCACCTTTCACAACTCCTACTCCAAAATTTATTGGAAATTTTAAGCACTGATGCACTGTAGATGGTACAGCCTCGAACTTCTTCAATCCTACTCTTCCCATGATGATATTGTATGATGATTGAACATTCTTATCCATCACGAAGAAACGTATTCATTCTATTCGACAAGCAGGCCACGTGCCAATGAATATATCCAACCTGATCGTCCCAAGTGGAAAAACTTTCTCGCCAGCAAAACCGAGGAGGGGTCGATGATAAGGCTCCAGTTGAGATAGTTTTAGATTTAAACTATCGAAGCACGAGTAGAACATAATGTCTGCCGAGCTACCATTGTCGACCAGTACTCTTAAAATTATAACCTCCTTCATTCTCATCTTGATCACCAATGGGTCATCATGAGGATATAGAACACCTGCCATGTCATTCTTTGAGAAACCAATGACCAATTTCTCTTTATTTACCTTTCTCGGGTGATCCTCTTCAGTTAGATTTATTCGTTGAATGTATGAGCAAGCTTGAGCCTCACAGAGGTAAGCTTTTCTCTCTGCAGTAAGGTCTCCTCGTCCTGCATCTCCACCTGTAATAACATTATAGTTAAATGACCCAAAGCGTATTGAAAATACCTCTCGTTCTGGCTGCCTTGGTCTCTTGGGAAGATCGGGGTCATCTTCGGGATCAACTTCATGGTTTCTTTTCTTGTTCTCCTCTGCTCGACGAGGAGATCTAGACCTCTCTCTTGTTCGGTCGTTGTTTCTTCTTTCGCTTCCACGATCAACATACTTTGCCAGATTTCCTCGTCTGATGAGTGTTTTAATCTCATTCTGAAGAGCTATGCAATTTTTGGTCATATGTCCATGATCTTTATGAAACTCACAATATTTTGCCTTATTCCTCTTGTCAGGGTCTGCCTTCATTTTCTCTGGCCAGTTTAATTACTCGTTGCTCTTGATTTCTTCTAGAACATGGTTGATATCCTTCTTCAAAGGAGTATAATTATCGAATTTCTTCATTGCATCCCATACCGACCTTGTTCTTGAATGTTTGTCATTACCATTGTTCTTATTCTCTTTCTTCTTAGCTTTATCACCTTCCACCTTGGTTTCTTTGGCATCCATGTTCTTCTTCGCAGCCATAGCCTCCTCGACATTCATAATCTTGGATGCTTTTCCCATCAGGTATGACATGGTTCTAGGTGGATCTTTCGCCAAAGTGTAGTACAACTTGTTGGGCAGTAGTCCACTCATCAAGGTGGTAATCGCTGTCTTCTCTTCATAATCAATGACTTCAAGTTTCTCGTTGTTAAAATGAGTTATATAATCTCTGGTACTCTCACAAACATTTTGTCTAACACTTAACAAATGTGCTACTCGTTTAACTGGCTTTGCCCCAAAACATAAATTCCCAATAAATAACTCGGCCAGTTGAAGAAAAGTTAAAATCTTACCCCGAGGAAGATTATTATACCATATTTGAGCAGATCCGGTAAGAGTTCCCGAGAATGCCCTACATCTCATCTCTTCTGGAACAGCATAGATGTTGGCTGCAGCTTGGTATTGTTCTATATGAAGGATGGGGTCTGTCTTTCCATCATATTTGGGGGTCACAACAGGTGCTTTGAACTTTGATGGTGTTGGAAAATCTACAATGGCCTGGACAAAAGGTGTTCCTCGAATAAAAGTTCGTTGTAGAGGGTTCTTAGCTTTAACCATTTCCCCCAATATATCCTCCAGCCTTTGAATAGAGCCTTTCCATGCATCATTTCCTTCCTCGGGCCTATTGGTTCGAGCAGCTGATCGTGTTGAAGTGGCTTCCTGGGATCTATCTTGACGAACAGCTGGTCGCGACTGGGCAGATCCTTCCCTTAAGTCTGATGGTCATTGAAAACTCCTCGACATGACCTTAGGAGGACTTCTACTCCTTGTGGTTCCTAATCGATTAAAGGGTGATACCCTACTTAATCTTTCTAGCGCACTAGTTCTTTCTGGAGAGAGAGTGATACGTTGTTCAATATATGTGGCTCGCACTGACGAAGTTCGTCTAGGTTGATAAGAATAATCTTCAGATTCCTCATTGCGATATGAATTAATACGCCTAGTACGCGAAGAAGATGCACGGATATTTCTTTGAATACTTTGTGGTCTTGAATGGGTTGGTGCACCGCCATGGAGGGTTTGTATGAGTTGACGCATAGTTTCTTGCATGACGGTCTGACCTTGAGCTAGATTTGTCATTATTCCAGCCAGATCTGGAATATTTGGCGAAGCAGATGGATTTGGAGGGCTTCCCGCATTTCGATTGCTTGATTCTGGAATATCAGCCATTTGTGATGGATTATTTTTTATGGAAAATGATATTACCAGTCATTCCCACAGATGACGCCAATCTGTTGATGTAAAAAATTAGATCGTATCTAATTTATTCAATCACAGATAAATAAACGAGACAAAGAATTTTTAAAGTGGTTCAGCCTTATAAGAATGGCCTACGTCCACTGTTATGGTATTGCTGATTGTATGGGAATTCTCGATTACAAATTATCTCAAGAAATTATGGTCCCCTTACAATGAGGATTGTACAATGTATTTATATCCCTGAGGCTATGATGTGAAAGGGTAATACATTAAATGATGTACATATGAAAGGGTAATACATTCAATGCCCCTTAAGCATGTGCATCTGAATGATAAGCATATAATGAATAGTCAAACTGTTGGTTATCCTGATATTGATGCTTTGTTCGAGGTGTAGCTCAGACCGCCTAAGCTTCTCGGTGTCTAAGAGTTCCTAGGAGAGTTCTTGTTCCTCGGAACGTCTGAGTTCCTCGGAGTGTATGAGTTCCTCGGGGAAGCAGTGTTCCTCGTTGTAGTGTGATTCCTCGGAGCGTGTGGGTTCCTCGAAAGTGTTTGCTGTTGTTACGTAGATTGCCACGCGTCTTCATTCAATTGGGCCATGTCAGCAGACTAAATTTGTTATTAATAGGACCTTTATGGGGGATATTGACTCGTACCCTAGAAGGTAGGAATCCTTGGTACAGGCTATCGGATCGATTGTCAGACGGTCCTAAGAGACGTGAGGGTATGTGCTGACCTCTTAGTGACTTGGAACTATGATTCACCTCAATTTTTTATGTGTTTTGTGTTAATACAGTTCGAGAGTGATTCTGAACTAGTATTGCCCTTAGTACGCGTGATACGGGGATTGGATAGCAGAGTATGCCCGCACCATAAATTTTATGTGGGGTGCTGTTAGAATATATATATATTATATTAGTATTTAATATATATATTTAAATCTAGAATTTGGGAACTACCTACTGTGACTATGGTATGTAAGAAATGAATAATTATTTCAGCATGGAAATAAGTGTTTGAAAAGTACGTTATATTACTGTGAAACTTTATAATCATATAAGGCTTAGGTGAGAACTTTACTGTTAAATAAAATTAATCTCCTTAACATTTGAAATTGTTGGTATGTAACCTTACGAGTAACTTAAGATAAGATAAGTTAAACTGTTGGGAATATTAGTGCGATAGTTGTGCACATTAGAAGAGAGGTGAGAATTTCTCAAGGGAGTGCTGCACTAATATGTTTGTTGCATTAGCCGGTAAGCATTTTAAATACTTGCTAAACTAATTTTAAACTGTTTTACAATCGGGCTCTGACCCATTTTCTACTTTCTCTTCTCTCTTGTATATATTAGAGGTGCCCAGCCACCGGGGCGTCTTGCATAGAATCCTTTGGAAGGAACGCGCTGCAGCTTAGGTGGGAGTTGCAGGCCTCTTTCTTAGACGACCTCATTGGTGATTCCACTTCTAGCGCTATTTATTTCGTTGGGCATGTGTCACCCTTCTTCATTATTTAGTTGTTTTATCGGAGATCGTGATTCGTTTATTTCCCGTATTTATACTTTGGGATTTCTTACTGTCAGGATGTTTTCCTTTAAGTTTTAAAGTTGGACTTAATTAGTTGGATGTTTAATTGTTTGGATTATATGTTCAAGTATAGTTGTTATGTGATTCCTTAACTATGAATTATGTAAAGTTTTAAATGTTGGTTTTTAAAATAAAATTTGGAAATTGATGTCTAAAAATGGTTTTGACACTTAGCTTAATTATTTAGGGTGTTTAAATTGGAAAAGTTATTTTTGCGACTGTGATGATAAGAATGAACCAACCGTTCACCTTGATTATAATTTAATAAAGGACTAATCACCTAGTATTTAATTAGGCGGGGTGTCACAGGTGGTATCAGAGCATCAGAATCTAATGTCCTTTAGGATCTGTACGATTTATTTCGCTTTCAGCTTATCGTTCTTGTTATAGAGCCCTATTTTAGGATTGTTGTACTCTTTCTTTTACGATTACATCTTTAGCTATTTCAGATTCGACAATAACTGTAGACTAATAAATTTCTTCACGTTTCAGATGCCTCCGATACATGCACCAAAGGATAGGCGTGCCCAAGCCGAGCAGCCAGTACCTCCGGCTCAGGGAACAATGAATGTAAATGAAGTAACCACTATCGTTGCTCAGGAAGTGAATGCCGCGCTAGTGGTAGTACAGCAGGCTCCACCCCAATTTCAATTAGTGGCGCCAGTACCGACACAGCTTCCATCTGCATGGGAGCGAATTAAGGATGCCTTTTAGAAGGAGCATACCCCTAGAGTTTGCGGGTGGTTCAGATATTATTGTAGCGAGCCAATGGAAGAAATATATCCAGAGGCATCTGCGTATGTACGAGTGCACGGACGTGCATAAACAGCTGTTGGCTTCCTTTAAGCTTGTGGGGGACGCTTTTCATTGGTGGAAATCCACTACCACCTTGTAGGAGAGGGATATTATTACTATTCAGTCGTTCTGGGCGCGGTTTGACAGCAAATACTTCCCATCCGCCGTGAAGACTGAGATGAGGAGGAAATTACTGAGTCTGAAGCAGGAGAATTCGACTGTTGCTGAGTATGAAGAGGAGTTCACAAGACTTCTCACTGTAGTGCCAGATGAGGCACCCACTGAGGGCAAGAAGATACTATTGTTTGTGGACGGGTTAGCTTGGAGAATCCGTCAGCACCTTATAAGAAATTTATCTCTTAGTACCTACACAGATGTACTCAATGCTGCTTTGCTACACTGCCAGGATCACCGCTTCCATCTGCAGGGAAGTATGCGAGCAAGAGAGTCCGACCAACAGGGTAGGACAAGGGGTAGTGGTGCTAGTGGAGCACCGACATCTCAGGGGAAGACTCGTCAGTATGATCAGAGTTCCCATCAGGGAGACCCTGCCAAGCGGTTCATATCAGGTGATTCCAGGAAGGGATCTGAGGGATTTAGGCAGGGTCAGCAGGGCCAGCCTAATCAGTAGGGCTAGCAGGGCCAACATCATCAGTCGCAGGGTCAGCAGCAGGGCCAACAGCGTAATCAGCAGGGCCAGCAGGGCTAATGGCGGGGTGGTAACGACCAACAAGGCCATAATCAGTAGGGACAGAGGGGAGAAAATTTGAGGGGTCGATGTTTTGGGTGTGTTAAAAATGTCCACAGACGACAGGATTATCCAAAGGGTGATAGGGCCCCACAGCAACAGGGTGCCCGTAATGAGCCACAGAGGCCACTTTTTCCAGCCGCCCTCCAAGCACTAGCTCAGGTACCAGCCCTACCAGCCATTCCACCCGCTCCAGTGCAGTAAGGACAGTTACAGTACGGATGTGTCTATAACGTCCACCAGGCAGCAACTCCACATGCGCCACCCGCGATTGAGGGTATGTTTCCTATCCATGGTACTATGGGTCGGGTTTTATTTAATACCGAGGCGACACACTGTTTTACAGCTACCCATTTTGCCAAGGCCTTAGGGTTATTAGCCACAGTAGAGAGCACTGTAACATGTGTAGACTCACCACTGGGAGATAGATCATTAATTTTCTTTATATGTCGGGGTGTGGGAGTAGAGATTGGTATCTTGGTATTACCAGCAGACATGTTAGTCTTAGATATGCATGAGCACGACGTCATTATTGGTATGGATTGGCTCGCATCTTACAGAGCTATGATAGATTGTTTCCGTGGGAGTATTGTCTTTGCCATTCCAGGGCAAGAGATGTTTGTAGTGGTGATGCCTCGCCCAAAGGGAGGCTCGACCGCTCATTTGTATTACATAGAGGAGGATACCTCGAAGGAGGTCGTGATTCCCTTGGATTCGATCCCAGTTGTTCGTGAGTATTTTGATGTATTTCAGGAGATACCAGGCCTACCCCCTAGTCGAGAGATAAATTGTCATAGATTGATACCCGATCGATAGCATGCGCTCCATACCGTATGGCTCCGATGGAGATGAGAGATTTACGAGATCAGATAGATGGACTATTAGGTCAGGGCTTCATTCGCAGGAGTACCTTACTTGGGGCGCTGCAGTTTTGTTTGTGAAAAAGAGAGATGGTTTACTGAGGCTATGTGTGGACTACCGGGAGCTGAACAAGGTCACAATACGGAACAAATATCCGTTGCCTTGAATCGATGATATGTTCGACCAGCTGAGGGGAGAAACTTTCTTTTCGAAGATAGATCTAAGATCAGGATACCATCAGCTACATATCAGGGAACACGATGTTTCAAAGACTACTTTCTTGATGAGATATGGGTCCTATGAGTTCAGAATGATCCCATTTGGACTCACAAATGCTCTAGCCGTATTCATGGACTTGATGAACGGAGTGTTCAGAGAGTTCTTAGATCAGGTTGTCATCATCTTCATAGATGACATCTTGATATATTCACACACTGAGAAAGAGCATGCCGAGCACTTGAGGCAGGTTCTTCAGACTCTACGAGAGCATCAGTTGTATGCTAAGTACGAGAACTGCGGGTTTGGGTTATGGGAAGTGCAGTTCTTGGGGCATGTTGTTTATAAATAGGGGATAGCGGTTGACCCGAGTAAAGTGTCAGCGGTGAGGGAGTGGGGATAACCCACGACACCGACGGAAGTACGTAGTTTCTTGGGGTTAGACGGATACTACAGGAGATGAATTCGAGGGTTCTCCAAAATAGCGGGTCCATTGATGAACCTGACTCGCAAGGGAGTACCATATGTTTGGGACGATACTTGTCAATTGGCTTTCGACGAGATAAAAGGAAAGCTTACTTCAGCACCGGTCCTTCCTTTACCTAAGCCGGGTGTGGAGTATCTGGAGATTCTGCAGATTTGCTATACCTGTTTGATCGATCGATCGACCTTAGAGTATCGATCGATCGATGCTTCGATCAATCAAGCATTTTCCATAGATCGATCGACCCCTCCTGCATAACTCACATTCCCCTTTCTATAGGTGATTCCAACTTAAATGATTAAGCATTCTTGGATATTAATGTTAGAACATTTTGGGATATAAAGAAGACCAGTAGGACGTATTAAAAATATGGAACCTTTAATGTAAGACGAGATTAACCTTTCACGGGGATGTTTTACATATAAGGGACAATGGGAATATGTGTTAAAGGTTGGGACTTGTAAGAAAGTTACGCTGTAAAATAAATGAGTACCTACTGAAATTACACTAGGGAAGATAGGAATCTACGAGTGTTACGTAGTAAGTTGGAATAATCCCACAAATTAAAATAAGAGACAAACCGTTATACGTGATAGCTAAATAATGAGTAATAAGGATAAATATCATAATTATGGATCGTGAGAGTGTACCTAAATTTGATATGGGGTTTGTGGTATACCTATATGACTAGGTTTATGCATATACTATATACGTGTAAAAATCATGCCCACGCTACTTGCTATCCCGGAGGTTATCTCGCTGGGACAGTCTTATGTCGATGGAACCTTTATGGGGGATATTGACTCATACCCTAGAAGGTAGGAATCCTTGGTGCAGGCTATCGGATCGATAGTCAGACGGTCCTAAGAGACGTGAGGGTATGTGCTGACCTCTTAGTGACTTGGAATCTATGCTTCGCCTCAATTTTGTATATGTTTTTTGTTAATACAGTTCGGGAGTGATTCCGAACTAGTATTTCCCTTAGTACGAGTGTTACGGGGACTGGATACAGAGTATGCCCGCACCATAAATTTTATGTGGGGTGCTGTTAGAATATATATATATATATATATATATATATATTTAAATATGGAATTTGGGAACTACCTACTGTGACTATGGTATGTAAGAAATGAATAATTATTTCAACTTGGAAATAAGTGTTTGAAAAGTACGTTATATTACTGTGAAACTTTATAATCATATAAGGCTTAGGTGAGAACTTTGCTGTTAAATAAAATTAATCTCCTTAACATTTGAAATTGTTGGTATGTAACCTTACGATAAACTTAAGATAAGATAAGTTAAACTATTGGGAATATTAGTGCGATAGGTGTGCACATTAGAAGATAGGTGAGAATTTCTCAAGGGAGTGTCGCACTAATATGTTGGTTGCATTAGCCGGTAAGCATTTTAAATACTTACTAAACTAATTTTAAACTGTTTTACAATCGGGCTCTGACCCGTTTTCTACTTTCTCTTCTCTCTTGTATATATATGTATATATTACAGGTGCCCGGCCACAGGGGCGTCTTGCATATGATCCTTTGTAAGCAACGCGCTGCAGCTTAGGTGGGAGTTGCAGGCCTCTTTCTTAGAAGACCTCATTGTTGATTCCACTTCTAGCACTATTTATTTCATTCGGCATGTGTCGCCCTTCTACATTATTCAGTTGTTTTATCGGAGATTTTGATTCGTTTATTTCCCGTATTTATTCTTTAGGATTTATTACTGTCAGGATGTTTTCCTTTAAGTTTTAAAGTTGGATGTTTAATTGTTTGGATTATATGTTCTAGTATAGTTATTGTGTGATTCCTTAACTATGAATTATGTAATGTTTTAAATGTTGGTTTTTAAAATAAAATTCAGAAATTGATGTCTACAAATGGTTTTGACACTTATCTTAATTATTTAGGGTGTTTAAATTGGAAAAGTTATTTTTGCGACAGTGATGGTAAGAATGAACCAACCGTTCGCCTTGATTATAATTTAATAAAGGACTGATCACCTGGTATTTAATTAGGCGGGGTGTCACAGGAACGAGTTGCAATCTAGATTTCTCCGGAAATTCTTCCCACCACATCGAACAATCTCCATAGAGGCTCAAATTCAAGCATTCAGGCAATATGAAAATGAGCAATTTCATCAATGTCACGAGAGTTTCAATGAGTTAGTTGCTTCATGCCCCCATCATGGATTTGATACGTTGCAAAATCATTTCTTTTATCTATAATGGGCTGAACCTTAGCTCCAAGCAACTCGTTGAATCCATGGGTAGTGGTTCATTTGTCGATTTAGATGCCCACGATGCTGAGCTTCACCTGAGGTATGTCGCCGAGACTACCCAATCCTGGGATACATCGGATCCTAATTATCAAAATCGAAATCGTCAAGTGACCACCACTCCAGCGGAGTTCGGGCTATTTCACGTAGATAAGAGTTCTATGATGGACTGTTGATTAGATACACTGGAAAAAGGATTTCGAGATCTATGTGAGGTATATGAAAGAGGACCATCTGGATCCATACCAAACCCCGTTGAGAAGGTGTGTGAGATTTGTGAGGTGGGTCATTCAACTGAGGAATTCCCGACTATACCCGCCTACAAAGTGATGCTTCAAGAGCAAGTTAGTGGTATAGGAGGATTTAAGAGTAATTTCGATGCACCGCACGAGAATTCTTACAACCCTTCATGGAAAAACCATCCAGGTTTTTGTTATGGGCAACAACATGCTGCGATGAACCCTAATTCCCATGTTTCCCCTCCTCCACCACAACACTTTCAACAAGCTCCACACATGCAAGGACATGTGCAAGCACCACCACCTCAAAGAGCATATATCCCGCCACCACGGAGAACTCTCGAGGATACTATGAATCAATTTATCATAATCCAGACTGCAACCAATGCCAGATATGATCACCTGATTAGGGACATAAATACAAGTATGTCAAAGATACAGTCCTCGTTGAGTGTTAAAGAGAAGGGCAAGTTTCCTGCCCAAGGCCAAAGACCTCCCCAAGGTTAAACTAGTGTTAGCTCCACCTCTATTGAACACCAGGAGCAATGTCAAGCTGTGACCACTCTTCGTAGTGGGAGAGTCATTGATTTATCACCTCCCCCACACGACACAATGA
Source organism: Sambucus nigra (assembly GCA_949130495.1). Lineage (NCBI taxonomy): Eukaryota > Viridiplantae > Streptophyta > Magnoliopsida > Dipsacales > Adoxaceae > Sambucus > Sambucus nigra. Next base: position 185,184,860 of record OX422222.1, on the reverse strand, counting down.
AAGACAAGGAGATTTTACCCAGCACGAAAGAGGCCAAAGATGTCTCCTTCAATGAGAGTGACAAAGAAGACACTAGTGAGCCCGAGGTAGTAGTGAAACCACCCTCCGTGGTACCGTTTCCTCAAAGGTTGATTCCTTCCCATAAAGGAAACCCACGTGATGGCGTGCTAGAAGTGTTAAAGCAAGTAAAGCTGAACTTACATTTCCTTGATGCCATTAAGCAAATTCCAGCTTATACAAAAGTCATCAAAGACTTGTTGACGGTAAAGAGAAAGATGAAGGTAAAGAAGAATGTCTTTCTAGCACAGAACGTGAGCTTCATTCTACTTAATGATCTCCCGCCTAAATTCAAAGATCCCGGTGCACCCACCATTTCCTGCATCATTGGAGAAAATAAAATCGAAAAAGCCTTAATCGACATGGGAGAAAGTGTCAATATCCTCCCTTACTCCATCTATAGGCAACTTGATTTGGGCGACCTCAAGCCCACAAAGGTCACTCTCCAATTAGCAGATCGAATCGTGAAAATCCCAAGAGGCATAGTCGAGGATGTGATCTTCCAAGTTGACACTTTCTACTTCCCGATAGACTTTGTTATTTGGGACACGGAGCCCTCCTTCACCTCGAGCAACCATGTTCCCATCATCCTTAGGCACCCGTTCTTAGCTACGGCTAACACAATCATCAATACTCGGAATGGGCGAATGCAACTCACCTTTGGGAACATGACCTTAGAGACCAACATCTTCCACATAGCCCAACATACAGGGGAACAAGATGATCTTCACGCTGTAAGCTTCGTACATGAGATCATAGAGGAGTACTTTGAGGAGACTTATTGTGGCGATGCCTTAGGGTCTTCTTTAGTGTCGAGACACGAGAGTGAGGGGACGTACACTGACTTCGAGAGAGACGTTAGGGAGTTGAGAGAGTTACTCGATGAGAGAGCGTCGGACGAGGACGTGAGAGATGCAAATTGGGTTTCGCGATTTGAGGAGTTACCCCTGAGGGATACACGCATGGTTCCCTCCAATGAAAAATTTCCAACCCTCGAGTTGAAGAAACTTCCCTCCCATAATAAATATGCATACCTAGGAGAGGATGAGACATTTCCTGTTGTTGTCTCCTCTAGCCTAAACGACGAGCAGAAGGGTAAACTGTTGAAAATTCTGAGAAAGCACTAAAGTGCTTTTGGTTGGTGCATTGTTGATTTTAAGGGATAAATCCTTTTATTTTCACTCACAATATCCATCTCGAAGAGGATTCCAAACCCTCAAGAGAAATACAAAGAAGGCTAAATCCCAACATGAAAGAAGTAGTGAGAACCGATATTATCAAGTTATTGGATGCCGGGATTATCTACCCAATCTCGGATAGCAAGTGGGTGAGCCCCATTCAAGTCATCCCGAAGAAGTCGGGCATGACAGTGATTGAGAATGTTAAGGGAGAGCTAGTTCCCAAACATACCACCATCGGGTGGCGTGTTTGCATTGATTACCGAAAACTCAATGCGGGAACTAGGAAATACCATTTACCCTTACCATTTATTGATCAAATGGTTGAGAGAGTAGTGGGACACCCTTATTATTGCTTCCTTGATGGTTATTCCGGATATAACTAGATTAAGGTAGATGTACTTGACCAGGAAAAAATGACCATCACTTTCCCTTTTGGTACGTTTGCCTACAAACGTATGCCATTTGGCTTGTGTAATGCACCCGCGACCTTTCAAAGGTGTATGTTGAGCCTATTTATCGACATGGTCGAGAGAGGACTCGAAGTGTTCATGGACGATTTCAGTATTTTTGGCACCTCTTTCGATCGTTGTCTAGAAAAATTGGAAAAAGTACTTGCCCGATGTGTGGAAAACAACTTAGTGCTGAATTGGGAGAAATGCCATTTCATGGTCACCGAGGGAATAGTTATTGGACACATAGTATCATCCAAGGGGATAGAAGTTGATAGGGAAAAAATAGATGTCATAGCTGATCTTCCTCCGCCAAAATTGCTCAAAGACGTGCGCTCTTTCTTGGGTCACGCGGGGTTTTATCGAAGGTTCATTAAGGACTTTAGTGCCATCGCTAGACCCTTAAGCAACCTACTCATGAAGGAGACCCCATTTGAGTGGACAGAAGCATGCCAAAGCTCTTTTGAAAAATTGAAAACCATGCTTGTGTCTGCTCCCATCATGCAAGTTTTGGATTGTTCCTTACCTTCAAACTTATGTGTGATGCTAGCGATTATGCGATAGGGGTTGTTTTGGGCCAAAGAAAAGATAAGCAAGTTCATGTCATCTACTACGCTAACCAGACTCTTACCGGACCATAACTCAACTACTCTCCCAAGGAGAAAGAGTTGCTAGCGGTAGTCTTTTCCCTTGATAAATTTTGGTCATACCTTATCGGTTCTCCCATTACTTGCTTCACTGACCACGCGGCATTGAAATACCTACTTGCAAAGAAAGATGCAAAGCCGTGTCTCATAAGGTGGATCCTACTCCTATAAGAGTTTAATCTCTCCATTAAAGATAAGAAAGGAGTAGAAAACATCGTCGCCGGCCACTTATCACGGCTTTCGTCTGACGTACCTAGTGATCCCATACCCATAGATGAATACTTTTCGGATGAGCAACTTTTTGCTGCCTATTCTTTGCCCTGGTTTATGGATATAGTGAACTACCTTGTCACGGGAGTCGTCCCTCCCGACTGGACACCGCAAGATAAGAAGAGATTTACTAATTGGTCGCGCATGTTCTTCTATGGCGATCCGTTCCTTTTTAAATATTGCGCTGACCAAATCATCCGACGATGTGTACCGGATGACGAGATCCGGAAAGTCATCCAGTTTTGTCATTCAGAAGCTTGTGGAGGCCACTTTTCGACGAAAAAGACGGTTAGTAAAATTCTGTAATGCGGCCTCTATTGGACCACAATATTTTGGGATATGAACGTTGCTTGTAAATCTTGCAATAGGTGCCAACGGATGGGAGCCATTACCCGACGAGACATGATGCCTCTTACCCCCATACTCATCATTGAGATCTTCGACTGTTGGGGTATTGACTTCATGGGTCCCTTCCCCCCGTCCTTTGGTTTCCTATACATCCTTATCGTGGTAGAATACGTTTTTAAATGGGTGGAAGCTATATCTACCAAGACAAATGATAACAAAGTGGTGATAAAGTTCCTGCAGGAACACATACTTTCCCGCTTCTGTGCATCGAAAGCGATAATCAGCGATAATGGCACGCACTTTTGCAATAGGCCATTCGAGAAGCTAATAAGAAAGTATGGTGTCGTTCACAAGGTTGGAACGACTTATCACCCACAAACGAATGGGCAGGCCGGACTAGCAAATCGGGAACTCAAGAACATTCTTGAAAAGACCGTCAATCCTACCCAGAAAGATTAGTCACTTAGATTGAACGATTCGCTATGGGCCTATCGTACCGCATATAAAAATCAACTCGGCATGTCCCCTTTTCACTTTGTGTATAGAAAACCTTGCCATCTTCCCGTTGAATTAGAGCACAAGGCGTATTGGGTGATTAAGCAATTGAATTATGCCATGGATAAGGCCGGTGAAGCCCCAAGCTTCAATTGAATGAGTTAGAAGAACTACGCAATGATGCGTATGAGAATGCTAAAATTTCCAAAGAAAGGATGAAACCCGCTCACGATAGCATCATTCGACGCAAAGAGTTTCTTCCCGGGCAAAAAGTGCTTCTTTATAACTCTCGACTTCATCTCTTTCCGGGCAAGTTGCGATCACGATGGTCTGGCCCGTTCGTTGTGAAGAATGTTTTCCCTCACGGAGCTGTTGAATTAGACGATTTAAAAGGGGGAAATACATTCAAGGTAAATGGACAACGCCTAAAGCCATATCTAGAGGCATGTGTGGAAGAAGTCGACACCGTCTGGTTGTGGGACCCCATTTACGGGGTAGAGTGAGTTGTTATAGCAAGGTCGTCGCACCTCCGACGCTTATGGGGTGAGAGTCGTTAGTGTAGCGAGCGTCGCTAGGATTAGGGTACATTCGGGAAAGAGCATTCACATTTTTGGGAAATTGCGTTGGTCATTGGTATCGAGAGGTATTGACCAAAATTGACAGGGAGCATGTTGTGAAAGTGAAACATTTCGAAGAAGAGAGATCGAAATTCAGTTCGGAAAAAAATCCAACTCAAACACAAGAGCCGGATCGGTTCCTTTAATTTTGAGTTGGACCGGTCCAATAGTCGAAGTTTTCCTGAATATTAAAGGATCGGACCAGTCCGGTCCCTAGTCGGACCGGTCCTCTTTCTGCAGATCTATTTTTTTCCCCTTCCCTAGATTCAAACCCCTTCTCCCCAATCCCATTCACTCCCTCCACATTCGTCCACACCACTCCCAAGCCTAACCTTTCCCACCCAAATACACCCCCTTTCCCTCCAAACCCTTATTCCTCCAAATCCAAACCCTACCCCCACCCTTTCACCTATAAATAACCACCCAAACCCTCCCTTCCTTTCCACACCTTCAACCAAACTCCTCTCTTCTCCCTCCCTAATTTTCCAACAAAAATCTCTCTCATTATCATGGCCCAAAGAGTTGCCCCCGCCAAGTACGACTCCACCGACTCTTCCCCTCCGGCCATGGGGAATTTCGTTCCCGCCAAGGGGAACGGTGGTGCCATCGTTTTTCGGTCTGGATCGCAAAATCCATTTGGAGCGCGCTGCCGAATGGACCGGGCTGCCCCAATCCGTCACTAGCCTTTTCATGGATAGGGGTTGGTGCCGATTCCTCAACGAACCATATGGAGCGTCTTGGGCGGCCAAGGTGCGCTCCTTTTATGGTACCCTAGTTAGGACGGGACAATTCAAGGCTCAAGATTACGTGGATGGGACCGTCATTCCCTTTTCATTGGCCCTCCTCACGGCCAAATTGGTCGAATGAGATGTTCCCGATGTTCAAGAATTCACTTACCCTCGAAACATCGCCCCGATCACCAAAGAAGTGATCATGGCCCGCATTGCCCCCGATGTTGCATGGACGGGGTAAACTATCGCGGTGGGCTGCCTCAATGAGAAGGCAGGTCTCACCTTCCAAATCGTGTGTGCGAACATCTTACAAACATCAAACGACTCCGCGATGCGGCCCTGACAGGCCACCTTGACCTATCACCTCTTTGAGACCCACACTTCCATCAATTTGGCCCGCACCTTATACGGCGACATCTTGGTTGCAGCCCTGGATGAGAAAGGTGCCACCCCACTTCCCTATGCCCGTTTGATTAATTCCATCCTCAAGGACGTTGGCATTGCGGCTCCACTCAACCGAATTCACCTCCCCGGTCCTTTTGGATAGGGGACCCTCACTAAGAGCGCTAAACAGCTAGTTGTCCTACGGGCACGGCGAGGAAGTGATAGTGAAGAAGAGGCTGCCTCGAGTGGGAGAGACGAAGAAGAAGAAGAGGCCGTCGGTGCGGATGTTGAAATGGGAGATGTCGGTCCGGATGAGGAGTCGGCGAAAGAAGAGGACGATCCTGATTTTGAGTGGGTGGGTAGCAACCTAACAATCCATATGGCGGCGCTTGAAACGATTTTTGGCAACTTCTTGATCGATTACCGTCGGGATACCAGCTTGATGTTCCGATTCCAAGAGGACATATACCGACGCAAAGGCGATCCTAATGAGCCACTGCCACCCTATTTCTATGACCTATATGGCCCTGACACGCTCGGTTCCTCCCAACCCCCGCCCCAGTGAAGCTTGATGTGGTTATGGCAGTTTTTATGTACTTTTTCCTATTCACATTGTTGTTTGTTTTTCCTTGTAATTGTACCACAGTCCTGTTTAAAATCTGTATCTTCTCTATTTGTTTATTTTATTTATCACACTTGTTATTTGTCCTTGTTTAGATTTTAGTCCTTTTTGCTTGAGGACAATGCAAAAGTCTAAGTTAGGGGGGGTCACAAGTGTGTATTTATAAAACTTCACAAATTTTCAAAATGCCCAGAAATTTCCAAAAAAAATCATAAAATTTTGAAAAATCCAAAAATATTTTTGTTCAAAATAAAAAAAAATGGAATTCAAATTTTTCATAAATATCATTAAAAGTCGGTTTAAAGTTTCAAATTGTAAAAACCCAATGCACAAAGCCAAAATTGACTAAAGATGGAAATTGTGCGAAAATTGACGACTTAACGAATAAGTGTGGAGATTAACAAACCCGATGAGATTCGAGCCTATCACTTTTTGTGAGTTTTTAAATCAATCCGAGTTAATTGTTAACTCAAGGTTCTTTTCAGTGCCTGAAAAGTCATCGAGGATCTCAACCCTTTTATTTTGATCTGTTATGGAAAATGCATGTGATATTACCTTGAAAAACGTGCCAAAGAAATCTCTAAATTAAATTAATCTTGAGACGCATATGGTAATGCAATTAGTATTTTGGACAATGAAGTAGGACCTCGTTTGTGACCCAAAAATATTGGCCAGAAAAAGATGTGAAAAATTATCCCTTTTGTAACCCAAATTGAGCCAAATAAATTTTTCCTTTCGTTTGGTCCCCCGAAAAAACCAAATAGACCGGAATTGTGAAAAATGAAAAAATCAGGATTTAAATCCAAAAAGTGCATATAAAGGGGCTAAAAAAAATAGACATGCTTTACAAAAATAGTAAGAAAAGAAAAGAAGTGAAAAACAGAGGAAAAAAAATAGGGAAAAAGGAGAAAAAAATGAGCATTAGCCCAAAAAAAGCACAAATGGACATCATAAATGACTTTTCCAATTCCAACCTTCCCTACCATTTTCATATTACCCAATACACCTTCAACCCGTAAAAGTCCTAACCGAGTCCAAAATTGTGAAATCGGTTACCGCGTGGAGAGCTAAAACATAAAAAGATAATAAAAGAGATTAAAGGTATGAATTAGAGGCAATGTTTCCATTTTCTTATTTCCATATTCCGATGATGAGATCCATTCACCATATATTTCCGTCTTTTAATTTGTGTGTGTGACTTTGCGTCCATTATATTTACTCTTTATATCACGCATACCGAGAGAATATCCACAATCCGAGAGATTCGTTTGAGAGAGCATCCGATGAACATTTGAAATCAAAACGAATTTTTGAAAAGTAACGTAATGATCAATCGGTGGAAATTAGCGGTTATATTTTCGGCTTCGCACACACACACTACGGTTTGAGACTTGTAAATATGACTTGATTATGACTATTTTCTGGGAAAGTTTGAAATACATAATTTTTGCATATTCTGAATCTTCCTTGAGTCGAATTTTGTTGGTATATTCAATGCAAACCCTCACGAGACACAACTCGTCCTACTAGGGTAACCTAGGGGTTTAAAGGCTTTTTGCATATGCTAAATGCAATCGCTTACCCGCGAAAAAGGTATTATATCTTGATAAAATGTTTTTCAAGAGTTAAGCCTTGCTAGGATTCTTTTACATTGCCCGGGACGCGCAAAGTTCTAAGTTAGGGGGGGGTGATTAGGCATAAATTCTTCCCAATTTATCCTTTAATTTAGTTACTTTTAGCACCTTGAACAACGTAATCGATTTGACTTTATCTCATAATCTTGTTACTGACTTATCCTAACCGGTACACCGAGTTCCTGGTATTTCGTATTGACTTTACAGGTATTTGATGTCAAGAAACGAAAGAAAGAAATCGGAAGAATCGATAAAGACAAGAAGGAAAGTCAAAAGGGAAAAAATGTAATTTCTACCTGGAATTCGGATGAGGTAACTAAGAGAAGTTGAAGATATCAAGCTCATGAGCACATAGGAAGAAACGGCGCCTCAATCGGAATCCCGAAACAGAAGATATGAGCAGTCAAAGTTGAGAAAAAAGTCAAACAGGCAGACCGATCCGCCCTCAGCCCGGATCGGTCTGGTCCGCTGTGCAACAATCCAGAGGACCCCGAATCTAAAGAAAACCGAAGAGGGTAGAAAATTAAAAGAACCGGTCTTCCCTGGACCGGTTCGCCAGAAATTAAAAGAACCGATCCGCATGGAAAGCAGACCGATCTGCCTAAGACCCGGACCGGTCCGGCTATCGAGATTTTGTAATCTTATCTTCTCCTAAGAAGAGTCCTAGTGTAGCTAAAACTCCTGAATTCTTATAGGGTATAAAAACCCGTTTTATTATCATTATTTGGATGGAGAATTAATAGAATTTTCCTTTCTTTTCCAGCAAACCCTAATTTAGAGATAATTTACAATTTCAATTCCAAGATTGAAGGTTATTCAGAATTTTGTGTTCTTAATTGCTGTTGTTACGGCTTTGGTAAGATTAGGATTTACTTTTATTCATTTAAATACCTTTTTACATCATTCCTCCAGTTTCCTTAGTTTAATCATGGCTTTCTGCAACTCAAACACTGTTTTCATTACTTTCAGCATGCTAGGCTAGATTTTCTAAGGTCGGGATACATGAACCCAGCTTGATGTGTTATTTACATGTGTATAAAATTAATCATCTAAATTTGGTGATTGATTACGACCGTATTGCGTAGGAACACAACAATTGTAGATCTTTAGATCTCGTTTGCCTCTGGCTAACCGGGATGGTTTAGAATGCAATTCGAGTATTACTATCGCGGTACCTATTTACTCATCCTCAGATTAAGTATGATGCGGGCTTGAACCTCATATACTTAATGCTTGGGAGAACTAAATTCTGGGTCTTAATTAATCAGTTAAATTTACGATTAGTATTTTACCTACAATACACTAGGGTTGGGGGATTGTATTGCTGTCCTGTTTTTCTCATACATAGTTTATAGTTTTTATTCTTTCTTCATTAGTATTTTAGGAAATTTAGTATAATTGCATCTTTTCATACTTTCTTAATTTCATCTTGTTTAATCATTCCCAAATCAAACCATTTTTCCTTTTCTTTAGAGTCAAAGTTAGGATTTCCTTGTCTATCTAACGTCGTCACAAATCTGTTGTCCTATTTCCCTGTGGATACGATCCCGACTTACTGGGTTTATTACTAACACGACAGGCTTGCACTTGAGCCTAGAGTGAACGCACATTAGAGACACTTTCTGAGTCGCGTCACCCTGCTTATATTTCCAGTCCAGATCATCAAAGTATTAACATTCTTATAGTTTTAGCGTTTGCAATGTTATGCTCAATTGTTATTCAATAGTCGGCAATAGTCTTTAGTTGATACACGCATTAATATATACATTATACAAATCATTTTTCATTTGATATATGACAACCGTGGATGTAAAATCTAATTTATAATCTCATTTTTCTTTCAGATTTTATAACTAAAAAACTTACATGGGAGAAATACATATTGAAGTTCATAATGTTTAAAAAGGTCAGATAAGTTTTTTTGTTTCCATTTCTTTCCTTTACAAAATTTATGACATTGTTTAGTGCAAATTGTTGACTACTCAACAAAAATCTACAAATATTGACAAATTATTTAGTAGTTCTTATTGTATCGATAATTTTATGAATAAGATATTCATCCAAGTTGATCCCAACAGGTGCAGGCGCATGTATATTGCTTTTTGAATTGAATTATGTGTTGGTTTTGAATTTCTGTTGTCATTTTCAAGATCTAATATTTTTTATTTAGTGTTAGTTCTTTTCGGTTCCAAATAGCTATTTATTGTTTTTCCCATGGGCTCAAGTCACAGTGATTGACACTTCATCTATAGTTCATGTTATATATGTGCACTATTTTAATAATTGATCTTTGGAGAATGTGGCAATTACCTCCAGTAGGGATGAAAAAGAAATGTACTATTTCTGTACCTCAACGGCAGTAGCGGTAGAGCCCTCATTATGAAATTCCTTATCGTGTCTCTTCATATTGCCTTGAAAAGAAAATCTTTTATAATAGTTCCCAATAGGACACTCGAAAATCTTCCCCTGGTATTGAACAAGGTGGCCCGTCAAATTGTTTGTAGAAGATATTGCTCCTACTCCACATTAATTCTAAAATCAGGTAACTTATATAAATATTTTGTAGAAGAAACTTATGGATAATTTTGGATAATAAACTATTGACTCAAGTGGAAGTTAAACTATAACTGTGATGATTCAGTACATATATGAGTTGACTGCCGACACAAGCGTGGTAAAATTATACTTCCGAGTTCATTTTATATATATATATATATATATATATGACCTGTTATGCAAAAAAAATTAGCATAACAAAGCTCAACTTATAAGTTGACTCATTTTATAAGTTGAGCTTTGTTATGCTAATTTTTTTTTGCATAACAGGTCATATATATATATATATATATATATATATATATATATATATAGAGAGAGAGAGAGAGAGAGGGGTAGGCTCACCTACATCATGCGCTATACATCACACCTAGAAAACTTTTTTTTTCAAATTTTATATTTTTCCCTTGAAATTAACCTTCCAATCAACCCATATGCAAAAATTAGGTCAAAATGCATCTTGTAGCTATTTTTAAAAAATCCACAAAAAATGATGGCGAAGACCCTTATAAATAAGGTATTTTTAGCATTTTTTTGTGGATTTTTTAAAAATAGCTACAAAATGTATTTTGATCTAATTTTTTACGTATGGGTTGATTGAAAGGTTAATTTCAAGGGAAAAATATATAATTTGAAGAAAAAAATTAGGGCCTAGAATTAGGCGTGATGCATGGGTGATGTATAGAGCATGATATAGGTGAGCTTGGCTCTCTCTCTCTCTCTCTCTCTCTCTCTCTCTCTCTCTCTCTATATATATATATATATATATATATATATATATATATATATATATATATATATATGTGTGTGTGTGTGTGTGTGTGTGTGTGTGTGTGTGTGTGTGTGTGTGTGTGTGTGTGAAACACAATAAGAGCTCTTGCAACTATTTAGTCTAATTTATTGAAAACTAATGACTGTCTAACATAGGTATCGGAGGATGGAAATAAAACAAAAAAGGAATAATGGCTACATAGGTTCGAATTTGAGATTGTTCAAGTGATTTTAATATATGAAGTTCTTGGACATGGAGAATAGCAATAGTAAAGAAAAGCTTAAGTTAGGTGGGGCCATGAGTTTTCCAAACCCTATTTCATATGATCTTCTGGTTAGTTTAGGCAGGAGGTTGGCTTGGCTTTGGGCTTCAGTTATCTCACCTGTGTCCCATCATCAATCCTCAGTAATCATAATTTCTTCGTCGCGAACTATGGTTCTGTCCAGATAGCCCAGAACTACCCGTACGCCCAAAAGAATAGCCACCATATGCTCCGTAAGCATTGCCACTTTGTAAACCACCATAACTTCCATAACGATTAGGGAATTATGCTATAGGGAGTTCACTTTGTTATGCTATAGATAGTTCATTATTTGTGTTTTCCAAACTACAAACATTATTATGTTGGATATGTTTCAAAATTATTAACGACCGATATTGGGAGTATAGGACATGTAATGAGGTATTCAAAGTTAAAATTGATATTATAATGCAGTTTACTGATTTGAATGTTTTAGCTGTCGGTGGTCGTGATTTGTTGGTGGTTTTACAAATTTTAGTTCATCATTACATGGTTATGTGCATATGACCACATAAGTGGTATTACTTGGTTTAAAGCATTCAAAGCTTCCTAATAGTCATACTTTGTTTATTGTGTTACTTTTCTTGAAGAGGTGTTTGCAATACTACTGTTTTTAAGTAATTTATATTTTACGTTTTGTAGAAATCATTATTCCTCATTGACTCTAAAAGGTTCTCACGTAATAAAGTTGCCAATAAGTTGCTACTAATTTTTTTTAATATAGTTGATTGTAACTAAATTTGTTTTTTTTTTCATCTCAAATGGCTCTTTGCAAACTATGGGAATGAGAATTATATTGGAATAATTATTTATGGCGCAAATGCTATTTGGGGAAATTGGTACACACTTCCTTTAGAATTATTGTTAAAATGGGTAGGTAGTTCTATCGATCTTATTACATTTATCTCTTATTTCATTTATCTCTTTATTTTATTATGTGGAATCTAATAATTTACATTGTACAATATGAATAATAATGGATAATACAAATGTAGTAGCTTGATAGCGTGTCCATTGAGAAAACATGTAGATATCACTTGATGAACCAATAGTGTTAATTGTTACATGAAGGTTATTAATAAAGGCATTTGTGCCTATTTAGTTCTTGCCAGTTACTTACTTTTAAAGTCATGGAGAAAGGGTGCCATATTCCTCTTTGTATTATCCCTTAATAGAGATTAATATATGTAAAGTGCCATGTCCCTTATGATTCTTTTACTTTATTTTTTAAAGTTTATATTTACATTGAAATACCTTAATTATATATAGAACATATGCTATATCAAAGGCATATCGATTTGTATCGTAGTCATGACAGTATCATAATCATATTGGTCCATATAATCATGTCTTGAGATTTGTATCTGTGTTGTGACAGTATCGAAGACTATTTCAATTGACTAACTATATTTTTGTTTTGGATCAGGTCGCATTTTGAAAGCTCAATTGATATATGTGTATTTTTTTAAAGAATTTTGTTTCGTTGAAGTATTTGTTTGATGAATTTGGACTTTTTGAATATTGTACGATTAGTTGTTACCCCTTAAGCCGGGTGTATAGTCCAATAAACAAAGGAGATTGTTTCCATTTTTGTTTTGAAATTGACACTTTGTTAATTTTATTGATGAATATTGTATATTTCATGTTATATGTGAGTATATTTGATGAATTTAAACTATTTGAATGTTATTGGACTATTTATTATTTGTGAAGCAGAGTGGATAGTACTATAAACAAAGGAGATTATGACCAATTTTTTTAAAATTACATTTTATTTTATTGGGGAACAAAATTTTTGCCTTTTTTGAAATTACGTGCTTTGAAAAAAAAAGTCATTTTTCAATTATCAGCGTGCCTTTAGGCATACCCTAATATATATATTTGTTGGGGGGGGGGGGGGGGGGGGGGGGAGGGGATCTCCAAGGGATTTGTTTGGATAGGTCCAAAAATATATTTTTTTAAATCATAAAACAAATTGAGTTGATTTTTTTTTTTTTTTTTTTTTGGGGGGGGGGGGGGGGGTAATTAAATATTTAAGGAAACCTACTAAAAACTGATATATATTTGAACCATTTTTTTAAAATAGCAAAAAAAAATATTTTGAGCAGTTTGTTTTCTAGGATCCCTAAAATGTTTAAATACCTTGAAAAAATCAACTCAGCTTTTTTTTTGCTATTTTTTTTTAAATGGTCGAGTTTTTGGACCCGCTAAAATGAGTTCGTTGGAGATCAACCCGATATATATATATATATATATATATATATATATATATATATATATATATATATATATATATATATACATATGCGTGTGTGTGTGTGTGTGTACATATATATATATATATATATATATATATATATATATATATATATATATATATATATATATATATATATATATATATAAGACCTTGGAAACTATGGTTTGATGTTTCTCAAAATGAAATCATATTAGCAATAGGAATAGTCATAGAATTCCATGACCACATCAAATCCAACGATGGGTATATACTGGAAATAAATTCATTCTCAAATAATTAAGTGGGGTATGAATCAATCATAATGGGCTTAGATATCTTTAGAAGATTTAAAAACTTTGCGATTGAAATATATAGGGATTCTAAACTTGCTATAAACTAGTTAACTGGTGAATATAGATGCATGAGTCGTTAACCATTTACAAAAAAACAATCTTACATATATTTTTAACATTTGACGAGGTTACTGATAAGCTAGGTTTTGCCGTAGTGTCGCATCATCGACGCTGGTCGTTTGTTATATTTGGCTCACAAACTCTATATAAAAAACAAAAATATGACTACATTCTTTTAAGAGAGTATAGTTGCCAGTCCGGGTATCGAATCCACAAAGACAAGTTGCTAGAATTTTATTGGTTTATTAATTCTCGAATAAAAGTGTAAAAGGTAATGTTAACAAAAATAAAAGATAATCTATGCATGTGTGTTTAAACAAGATTAACAAAAGGAAGTAAAAATAAAGGTCGCGACAGATATCCCTCACCTAGAGTTAATTGGTATAAATAGTTACATGGGTTTATAAGTCATTAAGATTGCGTCTCGTTTCATCAACTAATTAATTCAAGAGTCGTCACACCCCTAAATTCGCATAAAAGACTACTATGATTTTGGCATCAACAAATACCATGAAAATTACACACGCAAGTTCATAAATATGGAGCATACGTGATATTCCCCATTAAATCTCCTAGGTGTAATAACTAGGACAACCCAATAGAAATAAACGAGTAAAAACTCCAACACCAAAGCAAAAAAACCAAACCAACCAAAGGTGAGTTCAATCCAACACAACCTAATTTAAACTAACCACAAATCATAATGAACAACATAAACTAAACAACTAATTAATTAAGGCAACACAAATAAATAAGCAACAACAATTAACTAGTATTGGAAATATATAAAAAGAATTAAACTAAAGGAAATACAAAGCTTAAAGTAGACAAAGATGACAATGAATAGTGTCCACTTACATAAATGGGTATTAAACCCCCAAGAAATGAAGAAGAGTGGTGTTCTCCACAATATCCCTAAAATCTCTAAACCCCAAAACTAAACTAATAGAGAAGGCAAAAATATAAGATATTAAAAGATAAAACCAACTTTTTTCTTTTATACTCATGTTACAAATAATAAATAAAAGGAAAAGGGAAAAGAAAAAATGAGATAAAAAAAAAAAAGAAAAAGGAAAGTTGCATCTTCCAGCCCACGAAATCTGGGCCAAAATTGCAAACTCGGTCGACCGCGAGTCAGGAACTGATTGACCGGTCCCAAGGAAAACACTCCCTGTAAAAATCACACGTCAAAAACCCAAACACTGGTCAACCGGTGGGGCAAGGTCGCTCGACCGGTCACACTAGAAATCACCCACTACTACAACTTATTGGATTGGATTTGTTATCCCTTTTATTTTCAATCAAGCCAAAGAATATAACCCCTCTTCTTTTAGTCGATATCTGCATTATCCATTTGGGCAATAAATCAAGACCTGCTACTAATTTTGTTTGTGGCTTGCCAAAGACCATGCTATGTATACAAGCATGCACTTGCTACATAATATGCCAAAGACCTCGACAATTGTCCAGGCCGAGACCAACTACCATGAAAAAGACCTACTAAAAACAACATTAAACCACATTTGCGTTGCCAATAATCCACCATTGCTATGATGTGAAAATGGACAACAAACACCAAATGGGTAACTCGAGACCTCCATTCCTCCATTAATGTATAAATTCATGACCCAAAAAGTGTTATTAAGCGAAAACCAAAACCAATTGGTAAATCCAAACTCCAATTTTTGCTAAAACCAAAACTCGAGCCAAAACCTGAACACTGCGAAAAATGCCATTGTTGTTTCCTGCAAAACAGAAAAGGGACATGGATGGAATTTATTTATTGTTAGTTATTAAATGAATTCCTTGTATTTCTTCCCGGATAAAAGGCCTGTAGCTTATTCATCCAGACACGGATTCACGCATTGTTCTCGACCACGCGAAGCTTGGCTCGAGTGCCATGACATTAGTGAAGGCTTTCGGCCAAAATCCCAAAGTGTGAATTTACTAAATTTCCCCTGAACGTGCCAATTTGCGAATGGACTTTATCGGAATACGCCCAAACTCCGCACTAAGCACCGTAACACCTACAAACACTCAATCATGCCTCAAATAACATGTTATCATATAAACATAGGTTGTCTGTTTAATGATCATAATTATGGACCTTAAAGTACCGAGGGGCCTAAAATGCATAAGTTTCGAGGGTATATGTGCCATGATTCGGGATGAATCACACCCCCTAACTTACACATTGCTAGTCCCTAGAAATGAAATTCAAAGCAAGAAGAACTATAAGAAAAGAAAAAGATAGGAGATATATACAAAAGAGATAAAAAAGATAAAAACCACTTGCGCGGGTGAACGATTTCATTTAGCATATGCAATAAACCGTTAAACCCCTAGGTTACCCTAGTGGATGAGTGTCATCTTATGAGGGCTTTCAGGGATGAAACTCACAAACTTCATATGGTTTCATCAAAATGTATGACCAATCACATGCGACGAGCACAATAATAGCAAAAAAGATTTCAAACACGTTATTAGCAAAATGAATGAATTCACACAAAAGTATGTGTTATTATCACTACAGAACAAACCTCATATAATTGAAACCTTAAAAAGTGGGAGGGGAGCGAGCAAAATCAAAATGTGATTTGTCAAAAAATTAAAAAAAACAGATAAACATTAAAAATGTGCATAAAAGTCAATCCTCACCGAGTATTACACTCAACAAATGAAATCACTATGAATGGGGAGGTAACACATGGGACATGCAGGCATAAAGAGTAAATATAAATGGACACTAGGCCGCGCACATGTCACAAAAGAATACTTCTATATATAAAACAAAAAATGTATAATCTTAATGAAAGTTGTTGTCTATTAAAGGAGGCGAAATGTATTTTCATAGATTATCAAAACTTTTTAAACTTTCGAATTGAATCACCCTAGGATCATATAGAACTTTATAGAGTTGTAGTGTAAGTTTGGGTGCAGGATATGAAATGAAGGGTAAATATGTATGGATTCAAAGTCTTCGAGGATGAAAACTCGGGATAATGGAAAATGAGAAAATTTTCAAAAATTGGAAAATAACTTTAATAGATAGCATTGAATATAACACTGGAGAGAGTAAACAAAACTTATTGAACACTATACATAACATATAAAATATTTCCTTTCTTTTCTTTTCTTCTTTTTCTCACTTTTTGTTTTGTTTTCTTTTGTTTTTCTACTCTTTTTCACTTCATTATTTTCTTTAATTTTCTCACTCTCACATCATTAATTGCAACCACCTCACGTGAACATCATTCAATCCCAAGTATGATTCCAAACAAAGGTATGGAGTGTGATATATATGGCTTATAACTGCAATTCGGAGTTGGTTATGGGATTTTGGGTAATGAAATGAAAGGCTATATTAAGGCTCAAAAGGGTTGGCAAGGGAAAACATTAAAAGGTGAGGTCAAGGTCCATATGGGTGATATAGAAAAGATGTCGTGATCCTTTCCTACAATTTACGCAATTCTCGAGTCAAAATAACTTTCAAAATCATGTTCATGTAACACATTTCAAGATATAAACTCAATTAATGAATAATAAAATGAAAGAATTTCGAGATTACCAACGACTACAAAGTTTTCAAAGAGGAAAGAGAAGTTTATAACACTCACAAATGAAGAAAATCCCAAAGCTCACTCGGTGTAAGTATATACAATACAATAAAAGATTACCGAGTTATAAAAATCTTATACCAAATTAATAAAGCAACAAAAATGCATGTGCTCCTTGGATTAAAGTTTAATTCATGACGTTATTCATAATATCAATAGTTGAGGACTAAAGTCTAGTAACTTTTAAAATCGAGAACATGCATCATTGAATTGTCTATTTAATCGGGCAATTATTAAAATTTATCATAAAAAATGAAGGCAAAATTCCCAACAAAGGAGAAAAAAGAAAGAAAATCTTTTTGAAATCATTAAATTTTACAAGTAAAGCATGGTTGGAAAAAACATATAATCAGATCAAAGAAACTACCAATGAATGGATAGAATATCCCACATCGCCAATTTTAAAACCTGACACTGTCCTCAATGTGAATTAAGAACCAAGTTAAAGAGAGGAAAATAGCTATATTACCCAAAATGGAGCGATGTCATGAAAGTACAAGTCCAATGATTCTGCAAAACATATTAGTACCGAGTATAGAAAAAAATAAGAACTAAAACTTTAACTAATTACACTTGACAATAAGTAAAAGAAAAATAAAACTAACTATGTACATTCTACAATTTTAACTTTCGACTAACTACACACTAGAAGTTGAAATTTTTAAGGGTCCACCCAAAATACGATTTTACTTTGGATGATCAATGGGGGGACCCTCCTTTTCATGCATACCTCCCGAAAACTAGGAATTCCATTCGAACAATAGAAGGCATGTGTAAGGAAAAAGAAATGAACCATCCCCAATTAAAAAAATTTGAAGGGAGGATGGGGGACTTGGATAAAACGAGTGATAAATACACGTGCGATCTAAAAAACTGAATTTTAGCCCAAATATTTTGCAATAAGAATGGGCAGTGGCGCACATGGAGTCAAAGATGCCTTCATAGAAAGCAATTCAAGTAAGTACTCCTCATCGATGAAAGGGTTAACGTTTTAAAGTTTGTCACCGATTCATCGGGTACTTATATCGGTTCGATAAGAGAGAATGAAAAGGGGGAGGAAATAAATTCAAACTCAACAGATGAGTCATCATCGCTGGAGGATTAAGTTTCAAATGAAATAAGATCATTTGCAATGAAATATTCTTCTTTGGGGACTAAAGAAGAAATCATTTAATTGCTAATGTATGTCCATTTCTTCCTCATTTTCATTATCTGCTACGCCATGGTCAAAGTCAAGAATGGTTTGTTGCAAAGTAGGCACAAAATCCTCATTTCGTTCAAAACATTCCTCGACGTCAAAAGTCTCGGAAGAAAAATCTTCGTTGGATTCAAATAATAAATCCAACTCATGCTCCCAACAACGATTCTTTCCCGATAACAATTTTTAACTTTTTCATTGTGCATCATGCACAACCCTCACCGAAAGTCATAGGCAACTATCAAAATCATTATTATAATAATTTTCAAAGCTAATGCATTTAGTTTCAAAATTATTATTATAAGGATTATGTGGCCCAACATCGGAATAATCGTTCACAAAATTTTCATAATCCATAGCTTGAATTTTGTAATACTCACGCAAAGACATTTTAGATGTTTCCTTTTTATGGGTTTGTAAGTATTGACCAGAAGTCATAGGCGTAAGGGATTTTGAGAATTATCATTACGATTACCAAAAGCATTAGAATAAGACATGCTTACCCCAGAAAGGCTCGAGATGGAAAATTCCACAAAGTGATGTGCGATCAAAAAATTCAAGTGTTTCCTGGTTCTCAAATGTATAAGTCTTGCAAAAATTATTAACAAAAAATACAAATAGAACGAAAAATTACTACGAAATACTAAATCAATTAAATTTATAAAGAAAACTAGTCCCTGATAGTGGGGCCATTTGGTGGGCTAGATTTTATCGCTGCATCGCATCACCAGCGTAGGTTGTTTGTTATATTCGGCTCACCAACTCTATACAAAAACCTAAACTATGACTAAACCCTTTTAAGGGAGTATAACGGCTAGTCCAGGTACTGAATCCACAGAGACAAGTTGCTATAATTTAATTGGGTTATTACTTCTCGAATGAAAGTGTAACAAGTAATGTTAACAAAAATAAAAGATAATCTAGGCATGTGTAGGTAAACTAGATTAACAAAAGGAAGTAAAACTATAGGTTGCGAAAATATCCCTTACCCTGAGTTAATTGGTATAAATCGTTACATGGTTTCACAAGTTATTAAGATTGCGTCTTATTTCGTCAATTAATTAAACCAAGAGTTGTCACACCCCTAAATTCGCATAAAAGACTACTATGATTTTGGCATCAACAAATACCCTGAAAATTAAACATGCAAGGTCATAAATACGGAGCATACATGATATACCCCGTCAAATCTCCTAGGCGTAATAACTAGGACAACCCAATCGAAATAAACGAGTAAAAACTCCATCACCAAAGCGAAGAAACCAAACCAAGCTAAGGTGAATTCAATCCAACACAACCTAATTTAAACTAGCCATTAATCATAATGAATACATTAATTTAAACAATTGATTAATGAAGGCAACTACAGTTAACTAGTCTTGGAAATAAATAAAAAGCATTAAACTAAAGGAAATACAAAGCTTAAAGTAGACAAAGAGGACAATGAATAGTGTCCACTTATATAAATGGGTATTAAACCACCAAGAAATGGAGGGGATTACAAAAATGAATAGTGTCCACTTATATAAAGTAGACAAAGAGGACAATTGTTTTTCTACTTTCTCTTTTTCTTTATTTTATTTACTTTTCTCACTCTCACGTGATTAATTGCAACCATATAACGTGAACATGATTCAATCCCAAGTATCATTCCAAACAAAGGCATAGAAGGTGATATATATGGCTTACAACTCTAATTCAGAGTTGGTTATGGGATTTTGGGAAATGAAACAAATGTGTAATACCCCGTATTTTTATGGCCATTAAATTTGAGGAATTATTAAACTTAAATTGAGATATTAATTTAATATTAATCCGAAAATTTATTTTAAATATTTACTAGCGTGACGAGAGTTAGTAACTATTGGAAATTGGTTGATTTTTTAAATATTAATTATTGAGTAAAGTAATATGTAGAATTGATTTTATTAAAATTGTCACGAGTGAATCAAATGGCAATAATGGAAATTTAAGTCGGGACGTGCATGTGTCGTGTCAAAACTAAATTGTTATTATCAAAAGTGAATAAATTATAAGTCGCCCGTATGGTCATTTCGAGTGCGCCAAAGTGTATGGAAGGGTCGAGATAGTCAGAAAAGTGTACTCGAGGGTTTAGTTTGGGTCTTAGGGCGTTTTTAGGCCTAATTGACATCCCGAGAGGGTATATTAGACATTTTGTATTTTTGGGTCTTTAAACCTACGAATTTCCAATAGTTATATTAGCCATTCGGAGTTGACTTTTAGGGTTAACAAACATAGAACCTTAGAACGTCCATTAGAGAAGAAGATAGGAAGCTTTCCAAGCAATCCAAGGCTAAGAACTCATTCGTTTGCACCGCCACCACCGCCATCACATGACAAGGAACGCAACCATACCTCTTTCGTCCACAAATCAGAAACTCAAATTCCAGGCAAGTATCTATCTTGATTTATTTTAGTTAATGTTTCAATCATGTTAGTCTAGGGTTGTTTAAAACAAGTTTTAGGAAGGAAATCAATAATTTTGAGACTTAAAATCATATGTTGTAAAGGAAGTAGACATATTCTGGACATCTAAATCACATGTAGAGGATAAGCAACGAAATTGTATTGATTTAGAAGCAAGTAATCTGGAAAAGAATTGGAAGAATGGAATTTAAAGAAAAATTAGGGTTCTTGTAGTTTATATGCATTTTACCCCATTAAATCATGATACTTGATGAATTTGGACATATTCTACGTAGAAAATCTTGTTGTTAGGTATATGATACTTGTAGTATTGTTAATTGGGAGTTTGGTAATCGTTAATGGAGAATTGGTTGAAGTTGTAGAGGTAAATCCGTAACTGGAAAAGATAAGGTTTCGTCATAACTGCTTGATCGATCGATTGATCAAGAACCACCTTGTTTTGTGCAAAAACCACCTCTCTCTTTGTCTCTTGGATTGTTGTTTTGAAATCCCATACTCATATAAAAAATGTATTGATCATCTTAATTGAGGAAAGGAAAATATAAAAATAATTGTATGAATGTCAGCAAACTTTCGAAGATGGACAACAAATCACATGTAGTACTCTAGCGATTTAATAAACACTTAGGGTCCGTTTGGCTCACGTTAAAATATCTTTCACCGTGTTAAAATAAAAAGTTGAATGATTAGCTTGGTGATTTTTTTTTCACCATCTCTGTTTGGATGGGCTACATGTCATTAGGTGAAAATTTTAACCCTTTCACCATTTGTTGTTTGGATGGTTAAGAGCAATGTAGTGAAAAAACAAAATGACGATATTACCCTCATACTTCAAATGGATATAAAAATATTTACATTTAACTATTTGATTTTCCTCACATAAGTGTCATGGCCATTAAAAAATATTCACCTACCTCAAACTCATATTTGACACAATTCCACCCTCCAACTCCCCCCCCCCCCCCCCCCCCCACACACACACACATAACTAGTCATATTTGGCTATGCAAGACAAATAAGGATAAAAAGTTAAAAACAAAAACAGTCCAAACGAAAAAAAAATAATCATAATTAAAAAAGAAAACAGTCACAATTTAAAAAAAATTCAACACTGAAAAAATTATCAATTGTAAAAAACAGTCCCAATTAAAAAAAACATTCCAAACTATAAAAAACAGTACTCCACAATTAAAAAAATAGTTCTTCACAATGAAAAAAAGTTGCAATTAAAAAAAAAGAGCCCCGGCTATGAAAAAACAGTTCCCAATTAAAAAAAAAAGTTTTCAACATTGAATAAAACACTCCCAATTTAAAAAGAAAATAGTTCCAATTAAAAAAAAGAGTCCCGATTAAAAGAATTTAGAAAAAAAAACAAGCTCAACTATGAAAAAAACAGTTCCCAACTATGAAACCGTTACAATTAGTAAAAAAATTCGGAACACATTACCTTGCACCAAACAAATATTTATTTATTTATTTAATTTTTTAAAACTTTTATTTACCTTTAATTTTTATAAAAAAATTCAAGTTAATTATTTTTCAAAATTTTTAAATTTTTACATTTATTTAATTTTTTAAATTTTTTCTGTATTTTTTTAGATTTTTAAATTTTTTTAAATTTTTTTGAATTTTTTGATTTTTTTAAATGTTTTTAAATATTTTTTTTAAAAAAAATCAATTTAAAAAAAAATGAATATTTAATGATCATGTTAATTGAGAGGAAGAAATTAATGTCTAATGATTGTGTGATAGTTGTAAATGAAAATAAGAAAGCTTACTCTGGTAATAAGATAAATTTCATTATTTTCACTAGTTAAATTATTCACTCTACCCATGATTTAAAATGATTAAAGTTTCACCTCACTTTTCACCATATTCATTTTATTTCACCATGTTAAATGCACAACCAAACACATATTTTTCCTAGATGAATTATTTTTTAACATGATAAATAATATTTCACCACGAACCAAAGGAACCCTTAAAAGGCTCCTCAATCAGTGAATTTGAAGAAGGTAGATTATTGTTGTTGGTTCGTTTCATATTGGGGTTATTTTGTGGTATCCTTACTATAAAAATGAAAAAAATTACCGGGTAGACCACATGAAATTTACTATGAACCAAAATTTCGTGTTTGAAAATAGAATTGCCTTAGCCCCCAGACGGAGGTGTAAGGATTGGTAAAAAACCAAATGATACACTTAGGGTCCATTTGGTCCGTGTTGAAATAATTTTCACTGTGTTAAAAGTAAAAGGTGAATTATTAGCTTGGTGATTTTATTTTCACCATCTCCGTTTGGATGGTCGAGTTTTCACTAGGTGAAAATTTTAAACTTTTCACCATTTGTTGTTTGGATGGTCAAGATCAATATGATGAAAAAATAAAATGACCATAGTACCCTCATACTTCAAATGCACATAACTATTTTGATTTTCATCACACAAGTGTCAATGGACATTAAAAATTATGCATTTACCTCAAACTCAAATTTGACATAATCCCTCCCCCCACACAACTAGTCATATTTGGCTACGCAAGACAAATAAGTAAAAAAACAGTATCAATTAAAAAAGTCATAATTAAAAAAGAAAACAGTTCCAATTTAAAAAAAAAGTTTCCAATAATGAAAAAAACTGTCATTTGTAAAAAAACAATCACAATTAAAAAAAAAAAAGAGCCAACTATAAAAACTGCAATAAAAAAAATAGTTCTTAACAATGAAAAAACAATCCCAATTAAAAAAAAGTTTTCAACATTGAAAAAAAATAGCCCTAATTTAAAAAAAACAGTCCCAATTAAAAAAAAGAGTCCCAACTATGAAAAAAAAGTGTTCCAATTAAAGAATTAAAAAAAATAGTTCCCAACTATGAAACTGTCCCAATTAGTAAAAAAATTCCGAACACATTACCATGCACCAAATAAATATTCATTTATTTTTATTTTTTTTATTTTTTTTATGGGAATAACTATTCCAACACCCTCCATATGTTCCCCCACACCCTTTCAATAATAAATGACAATTGTGCCATTAAATTTATAAAATCTAAATGTCCAATTTTTTCACCTCCAGCTAAAATAAATACATTTGATAAAAACAAAAAATTACATTTTCAATAAAAAAATATGTTTTTATAAATAATTAAAAAAAAACTGTTTATAAAACGTAAAATCTTATCTATTTGTTTTATTAAAAAACTGTATATAAAATGTAAATTTTGTTTTTCTTAAGAGATTGTTTTTTTAAAAAAAAGTTTTTTTTATTTATAAATTTTATTTTTGGTTAAAAACTGTTTTTTTGTACTATATTCAAAACAATCTTTTTACTATTTTGAAAAAATATTGTCCGCGACAGCGGTATGTATAGGCGGTCTGACCACCTATACATACTGCTGGCGCGGAGCATTTTTTTAATATGTTGGTCCGTGCCAACGACATGTATAAGTGGTCAGACTACCTATACATACCGTTGATGCGGACCATTTTTTATATAATAAAAATATTATTTTTAAAATAGTAAAAGAAACAGTTTTTAACTGAAAAAAAATAAGGAAACAATTTTTTTAAATAAATAAGAGAAACAGTTTTTAACTAGAAATGATAAAAAGAATGTCCATTTTTTTAAATAAATAACGAAACATATTTTTATCAACTACCTATAAATAAAAAATAATATGTTTTTTTTATAAATAACATAATGTTTTTTAAATGAAAAAATAACTTTTATATTTTCAGAATATTAAAATTTTAATTTTCTAGAATATCAGGATTTTTATTTTAAAAATATGGTGTGGTCTATAAAGTTCATGATTGCATGACCAACGAAACTATTGCTTTGAAGAATATCCGTCAGGTTACTTGATACATTATACTATTAGAGAAATTTCTCTCTTCAAGCAGATGCAACATGGAAACAATGTCAGGTTACTTGATACATTATACTACATATCAGTTCGTGTTAACCATGGAGGAAATGATTAGGACGTTCACTTTATGATATGAAAGTGAAGGATTTTTTAATTAATTTTTCGTTTGTTGAAGTTAGACTACGTGTTCATTTTGCTTCAAATGTCAAATGTCAAATTAATTTATACTTTTTAGAAGTTGTTTAAGTTCGTACTAAATCTGAATATGTATTTTTTTTGTTTCAGCGTAGGGACATCCTTTTCTGGAATCAGGGGGAAGGACATACTGAGTTGATTGCAGCTGGAAGGGAGAAATTGGCTTTTGTTTCTTTTGGCGGTGGTGGTGTTGCAGTGGTTGTAGCTGCCGGTGGGGGCGGTGATGCTACACCTGCTGCATTTGAGCCCAAGAAAGAAGAGAAAAAGGAATAGAAGTAAGCTTCAGATGAAGAAGACGATTGTGGTTTATTTATTCTCTTCGACTAAGCTATATGCACTTATGGTTCGGTATGAAGCACTATATCCGAAAGTCTCTTTTAATTTTTTGTTACTTAAGTTTAGAATCTTTAATCCCCCCTTATTTTTCTCTTCACTCCCTTTGTCTATTTTATTAATCATTTGTTATTTTGATTTTAGGATAATGTTTACGATGTATCAAAGGTATTTTGTGACACGTCTTTTTCTTCAAAAATTAAAAATAGATATTTTGAAACCTTAATTTTAAGATGTCACTCACTCTCTTCACTATCTCTTGATTTACGAATTTTTTAAAATTGGGGTTTTGAGTTCATCTTTTTTTATACGAGTAAATCTTTTCACGCTCTTTTCGCTATCTCTTCATTATTTCGTATTGTTGGTGTTGTTGGTATTTATGTTTCACCAATTAGATCTTATGTTTCAACTTCCCCGGGAAATCTATTTACTTGGTTCTTCTCTTATATTTTCATTTTTTTCAAACATTCGTTTTCAATGGCCTTATTCTTGGGACTATATTACTTTTAACCACCCAACTTAATAACTTTTAGGAATGTTGCTAATTAAATAAAAAGTAAATGTGTGAATGCATATATATGGACACCATGTCGGTGTATGATTGTGTGTTGATGTCTCTTATATTTTGTATTAATGGCCTTGACTCTATTTTCTTTTTACAGATATTTCTTTTTATGTTTTTACAAATATGATGAATATAGAAAAAATGAGAGTCATGTTTTAGCTGTTGCAAAATCCATCACTGTAAACTTAGCATTGTCTACTTTGAACAACATATCGGATCATATTGGATGCAGTACTCTCTCCATCACCGACAAGAAGAAAAGAGAAAAAAATCAGATTCGCATCTCAAGTCTGAGCATCAAAACAGGTAAGTCCATTAAGGTGATCTCCCCTTATGGACTGGATTGTCATGACTGACGATAGAGTTTGAGGGCCATAGGCACGCTTCTTACTGTTTAAGTTATGTGTTAAAAAACAAACGGGTCCTTTATTTTTCATCTAAAACCAACTGAGAATACCTACTTTCTGAAATACAAAAACCAAAAAGAAAAATTCAAAAACTCAACAAAAAAATAATTATTTTTTTAGCCTGCTACTTTTTTGTTTAGCCCAGACCTACTTCTTCTCTTGGTTTAGCCAAGACCTGCTATTTTTTTTTGGCCTACAACTTTTTTATTTTGCAAAGACCATCTTACTTGGGTTATAGCCAATACCTATTTGAATTGATGGTTTGGACCTGTTTCCATGTTTTTTAAAAAAAACAACTTTAACATCCTTGGGTTGTAATTGCAATTTCGGACTTACTTCTATAATGCATGCTTCCCTTTTTGGAAGCAAAGATCTTCTCTCTTTTTTTTGTTAGCAAAAAATCTGCTCCTTTTAACATTTTTCATTTTGATAGTTCCTCTTGACATTTTGATAATTTATGCTATATTAATTAATTATTTTTTTAATTAACAGCATGAAATATTAGTGATTTTTATTTTTGATAATACTATTTTTTGTGTAAAAGAGGTAATCTCAGAGTTTGCTCAATGGATTTGTTATGATATCAATGGATTGTGTATCTTGGATTTGCATAGGGTTTTGATTCAAGAGACTCCTAGTGTGTTGGTTAACTCTTACGGACTGGGTTCTGCTAATATTTAGAGAGCCATAATGATCGTCCACCAACCCTTACGTTTGATGAAGTTGGAAACTGGTTCGGCCACCTATTCTCGGTGATCTGACTTGGATAAAATTCTGAGTGATCTGAGTCTCTTAAATGTATTTTTCAAAATGTTGGGTGTAAAACATCTCATTTGCATTCTTTTTACTTCATACGTATACGAGGGTGAAATTTGAAGCTATAATGTATGAGATGAGGTTTTGTGGCTTTAGTTGTTGGACTTGTGTTGTGTTTAAGACTTATAATTATAAGTTTTTTTAAATGGTTCTTCGGGTTAACAGATATGTGAACAGAGGTTAATCCTTGATTTGGTACTTCTAGATATTATGTTTATGGTCAACCTTATTTATTTCTCATTATTTCTTTGTGACTGTAATTTTTAATTTATTGATTTACTTTTTTATCAGGTTTTTTCATTATGGTCAACCTTCTACCTATTATGTTCATGGATCTTTTTCTTGGGGCCTTTGTTGGATGATCGTTGGCCTGTTGAGTTTCCTGTAACGACCTACCCACGAGGCAAAGCCAGGCACAACGAGCAACCTCAATGGGACGAATTATTCAAATAACTACACACAAGAGCAGTCAGGATCACTACGAAGTCGGATTCCACGGCGACACCTTCGGGTGGTTCCGCCAACGAAGTAGAGTTCACACTGGTGAGATATCTAAGAGTACAAATCATGTCTCCTTAAAAATACAAATACAGATACAGAGAGAGAGATGATGTGGTTTAATTGATACTCTTCTCGCTGGAGATATTATTGAATTATGGGATTTTAATTATTTATTTCCACATGGAATGGTTTTTTATATTCGATTTTTACCTATTCTGATCATGTCGTGTCATAGTTGATTCAAATGTGTGTATAAGTTGTTGGACTATTTCTTATTTGTTAAATAGGGTGGATACTCCTACAAATAAATGATATTATGGCAATTTTTTAAAATTACACTTTGTCGGGGAACGAAAATTTTGTCGTTTTACATTTACATACTTCGAAATTTATTTGTCGCTTTGCGATTACATATTTTGGAATTTTTCACCGTGCCTTCAGGAACGGGCATTCTGCTAGTATGTATATATATTACAGGTGCCCAGTCACAGGGGCTTCAGGTCTAGTTTTTTTTTGGATTGGACATGTTGCAACTTATGTGAGAGTTGCAGGCCCTTGCTTTAGACGACATCTTCCTTGATTCAACTCTTGATTTAGTACAGTATAACTAGGGCATGTGTCTCCCGATTTCCTATTTCAATTTAGATTTATTAAAGATTTTGTATTTATTTATGTTTTCAGTATTTAGACTCATTTGGGAGTTATTTCATCATGTCTTGGTGATTTCACTTATGGTTATTAATTTGGTTTGGATAATCAAGTTCGCATGTTTCTTTTAGATGATTGTTATCCTTAGTATTTATGTTGTTCTTAACTGTTTTATACTTAAAAAGGTTTTACAATAGGATTTAATAAAATGAAATAATATCATAAATGTTTTTACACTTACCTTAATTAATTAGGGTGGTTAAAACAGAAATTGTTTGCGATAGTGATGCTAAGAATGAACCACACCGTTCCCCTTGATTTGTAATTTGATAAAGGACTAATCACCCGATATTTAATTAGGCGGGGTGTTACAGTTATATATTGTTAAATTCTCTTTGCATTGGAAATATGTGTTTATGTGTGCAGGTTTGTGATAATGCAACAAAGTGATCAGAGTTACTCAATGATTTGTGTTGATGAAGTGTTTATACTTTTTCATTTTGGGGTTAGGATTGAGTCCTATGAGACATTGAATGCCCATAATTTTTTTTGGGTTTTGTCCTAGAATAGAAAAATGGGAGATTTATAAGGGTAAATTTCCATTCGAGTCAATTTGTATGAATTTTGGTTTATTCAATTTGGACAAAACCGTTTGAGTCATAGGTTAGGATTTTATTTTGTTTATTCTTCAAGCCTATGATGCATGATTGAAGTCCGTAGCGGCCAAGCAAATAGACTTCATCATCGTGCCATATTTTTTTTAGTTTCGTCTTCAACTTCTATGGGATCTCAAGAGGTATGAATTTTTATTATTATTTGATCCCTGGATACATGTTTTAGGTGTTTAGTTCAAAAAATGTTTTTATTCCTTTTTTAGAACGGATTAATTTTTATTTTTTATTTTTGCAAGTCGTTTGAACAAAATACTATTTTTTGTTTAAATGAGTTTGTTAAAGTCATTCGAATGAAGTACTTCAAACAAGAATTAGTGTTTCCTTCACCAAGAAACAAATGAGATTTTTCAATTTTACAAAGAGTTGTTGTTTATAATTCGTTCGATGATTGTTCAAACGAGTCTGGTTATCTTGTTCGAATAATATTTATTTCATTCAAATGAGAATGCACGACTCATTCGAATGACCTTATCTTTTTTGTTCGAACGAGATTTTTCAAAATGTGTGTTACCTCATTTTTGTGTTTTCTATGAATATTAGGGTTGACAAGGAGTTTTGATGTTGAAGCCTTTTGAAATTTATTTTCCAAGAAAAACCTAAGAGCCTCCAAACCCTAGTTTACACCTAATATTTTGAGATCCAAGTTTTCGATATGCTACTTTAAGATCTCATGTTTGAGCATTTATGTTTCATCACGGTTCATCTTCGATGAGTATTGTTTCATACGGTGGACTCCGTTTGTGTTGAGATTTGACGAGGTGGACTTTTTTATTTGTTTCGATGATGTTTTTCTAGCCAAGATCAACGGATACCGAGACGCGTGAGGAGAAATTGTTATGACATTCATGGGTGAATTCATTCATCTTTTTGTGGAGAAGGTTAAAGAGTGAAGAGTGAATTGAGGGCTGAAGGATTCGAGTGAAGTTTAGTAAGTTTGCCTATTACTTTTGTGTAATTCCTATATCATAGTGAATTTTCATGGCTGGGCCATCAGAGGTTTTCCCATTTTGGGTTTTCCTCGCACATTAGTCTGTTGTGGTTTTTTGATTTATTTTATTGCTGCGATATCACTTAGATGTATGTTTACGAAATATAAAATTGATTAATTGCATTCATAATGCATGTTTAAAGGTTCTTAACTAAAATTAAATTAATTATTTATTGGTTTAATTTTATTTGGGAAATTAAAATTGTTGGTGTGTGGTAATCTGTTTAGCCCTTAGCACAGTTGTACTTTCGAAAAAATATTTTTTAAAAATATCCTCAAGTTAAGAATATTAGGTGGGATACGAGTTTCATCATAAAATTCACGGTCTTTATCGGTGTTTTAAGAATATGATATGATTGATTCCTCGCATCATATTTGTCTTTCCTCCTGAATAAAGGGAATTAATCCTAGCATTATATATTCTTAAATATCTTAAGTGATGATTCCTAGAATTTGAAAGTGAGTGAGTTCAGTCCCCCTAATAGGGTAGTTTCACACGAGCATATTTATTTTTGAGGAATGAAATAATGGTATACACTAAAACAAATTAAATGATATCTTCCTAAGAGGAGTTACTATCATTAATTGCGGGACCAAAACATGTTGGTTATTCGATTATGTTGGAAAAAAATTCATAGACTATGCAAATTACATAATTTAAAGATATAACATTATCTAGTTCATGGTGGGGTTACTAAATATCCCGACAAGGAATGTCACTTCACCAGGGATCTAGGATGCTAGAGAGGGTTAGATATAATTGGCGGTAGAGGGAAGAAAAATTATAATTTAAGAAAAAGTCAATTCTCATATATTTAATTAGAAATTAATTATTTTCAAATGATGACTCTCAAATTTTGAAAGGGACTCAACATTTAGCCCAGTTTCATCAATATTAAAGAAAAATACAAGAATCAATTTCATAGATTGGAAATGGAATCTAGATATCGTCCTCACTACTGAGGATTACAAATTTATCTTAATTCAATCATGCCCTACCGAGTCTAGTGACCAAGCATCTTAATCAGATGTCTGGGCTTACCATGTGTGGAAAAACACTAATTAGATGGGTAGTTTCTATATATTGGCCTCTATGACCAATCTGTAACAACACTAGCATCAGAATATGCTAAGTTCTTATTATATGATTCTCAGCATCAATGATATATTTGAGGATCAGAATCTTGTCGTAAAACTGGATGTTATGGAAAAGCTGCTAAACATAAAGATTCTAGATTGTACTCCCGTGCAACCATGTTCTAAAGATGTCGTCCATTTTAGGGGAATTGGAAGTATTTGGATAAAAAATTAATGGGGAACCCCATATCGACTTCATGATGTAATCACTCCCAATGTCTTTTAAATATTTTTGCCTTAACTATTCAACGAAGAAAATATATTAGTCTTTGGCTCAACTACTTAAAGAACTCCCGAAATGTGAGAATATCATAAAGAAAAAGGGTTTGTACAAGTTTCTAAGAGAGGTCCTTTTTTCACTCTCAAAATTTAAGAAAAAGAAAGGGAAAGTCTTAGATACAACCTATGATAGTTAAAACTGTGGTTAAGCCTCGGGGAGGAGAGAAACAACCAAAAGTCTAGTTTTACATATTCAAAAGGCCAGGACACTATAAGTAGTAGTGCTCAGTCTATATAGGTAAACAGTTGAATAAAAATGATAATTTCATTATTTCGAACAAACTGATTTCTAGAACTATTTTGTAACATAGTATACAATTTTATATAATACTTCTATAGTTTATAATGAAAATTTATTTTGTTACTACATTAGTATCATAACAAAAATTTGATATTCATTATATAAAAAAGGACAGAAAAATGGAAACTTCATCAACTGAAAATAATGTGACAAATCCTATTATCATAAACCTACCTACAACCATTCCTTCTTATTCAACCCATAGTGAGAAACTGAAAAAATTCAATGAACTTGATTTTTAGAGATGGAAACAGAAAATTTTATTTTATTTTATAAATCTAAAATTTTGAGGTTTTTACATGAAGATTCACCAATAGTTAATGATACATAAACAAACAAGCCAACTTTGTCAATCATATGGATCATTCTGACTTCTTCTGAATTTTTTTTATCCTTAATGTATTGGACAACATATTGTATAACTTGTATAGTCTAATAATAACTTTAATGTATTTATGGGAGTCTTTGGAAAAAAAAGTATAAAGTGAAAGATGTCGTCATGAAGAAGTTTATTGTTAAGAGATTCCTTATTTTTGAAATGCAAGATTCAAAGATTTTCATTAGCAAAGTCTAAGAGCTTCAATTATTTTTTCATAAAATAAGTGTTGAAAATATGGTTTTAATTGAAACATTCCAAGCAATAGTGGTAATTGAAAATTACCACCCTCTACAAAAGATTCTAAAAATTGGTATCAAAGCTCTGATTTAGATTCATCATTCTTTGGAAAGGCCCATATTGTCCATATTGAAAACACAAGTTTTGTACGTCATAGAAAAATACATACGTGTATCTTTCTTCCTATTGACATGGTCTTGCATGGTTATAATATTTATATTCCTTTCATCATGGTCACATGAATGTTATTATAGGTGAATGGATCCTACGATGGTTTACCTATAGTTATATTATTCATAGATTCAATTTGAATGTAATAATTAAGATATTTTAATAATTGCTTTAACTAATGTATATGGAAAAGTTTGTGAGGGTATGTAATATTTTTTACTAGTTATAATCATGAATTTTCATGGGTTTTGTCCTTGAACAAAGTTTTATGGATTTTAGTGAAGTTTTGAACAAATTATGGAGGTTTTTGCATGCATATGGTAAACTCGAGATGAATTTGCTGAACTACGGGGTCATATCGATCCAAAGTCCTATACGATTGATATTGTCTGGTATTAAATTGATCCCGAGGGTGGATCAATCTGACCCTAACAACAGGTCCATTTTACTATTTTTATTTTTATTTTTCACCTGTTATGAAATGGATCATGTCATACTCGCTCCTGCAATTTTGACCCTACACGTATTAATTTGTGACTATATGTGACCAAATTAGGCCCTAGACTTTGTAAGGTGAATTATGGGTAAAATTTGGGTAATATAGTGACCTTGGTACAATTAATTGGAGTATAATGTCCTTATATTTAATTTGGAGAAAAGTTAGGACCCTTCGAATGAGACCTTTGGTCATTCGAACGAGATACAAATCTTATTGGAAGGATGCTTCAATTTACACCATTTGTCGTTCGATTCTTGTTAGATTATCATTAGAACGTCATTCAAACGAGACTGCCTTGTCATTCGAATGAGTTCCATTCTCATTCGAACGAGACTAAAAATCAAAATTCTAGGTCCTTGGATCATTTGAGCTGTGAAGCTCTCAATTGTGCATATCAAATGGGGATGGGGTTATTAGTGGATCAAAGATTAAAAGTTTTAAGGGCTTTTGGGTATAAACAAGAAACAGGAGAGTGCTGGGGGCCATTCCAATGCTTCTCCATCAAATTTTCTCTCTCTCTCTCTCTAGCTCTTGGAGCTTATCTACCACCCAAACCTCCCTCCACTATCATAGTACCACCACCCTCCACCCTAAACCACCATATTTGCATTATATTCTACCACTTTTAACCCTATAAACCCACGTTCACCATTAATTAGGCAACATATAAATTTATGAAGATGTTGTGGGGGGATTTTGAAGAGAAGATGAAGAACAAATAATGGATTTTGAAAGGGGTTTTCTTGGAAAATCTCAAGAAGAAAACTTGTGGATCTAGGCAACCTATTTAAGGCCACCTTAGGGGATGAGAGGTTGCCATAACCATCTTCTTCATCCTACCATATTTAGAGCCTTTAATGGTGCGAAACTCTACTCTTTAAGTTTAATAATTCTATTTCCCTAGTATTTGGTCTTGTATTTAATGTTTTAAGAGTAGAATGTATTCATGTCTATTCTCATATTCTTAGTAAAACGGTTTACAAGTGATCTTCAAAGGTTTTTAGAAAATGATAAATTTTCAAGAAAACTTAGTGTTAAAAATTTTATGAAAAAAAATATTTAAAATAGTATTTCTATTCTTAATATATTCTATAGACGAAGTCTTGATGTTTTCTAGTAAAAATGGGGCTTTATAATTTAGACATTTATTCATGTTTTGAAGAACAAAAATGTATTTTAGTCTTGAACAATGTGGTTTTGCAAGCATTATGAGATTTATTGAATAAATCATGTGTTAGACTCATTTTATTGGATTTTGGACTTAAAATCCTTATTCCCGTGTAAATAAACTTATAGTAAATTGGAAATGAGCACATGAACATGTTTAGCAATGTTTTTTATGAGTTTTAACATGGAATATGGAAAATATAAGTTTCATCCCTTAAAGTGTGTTAATAAGTGTAGGCGGTATGTTTTCAAGACTACATATGATGATGAAGGAAAATCATGTTTTTCTTGTAAATTAGTCTTTAAAATACAAAATGATCTCTTGATAAAGACAGTAAGGAGACAAAGATAATTCCCACTTGAAAAGTATGTTAACTCCAAGTTGTATAATAAGTGTTAATGAGTAAATAGATTCAAGAAGTTGGTGTGTATGTAACGCTCCGACCCGAATTTATGGGTTACCCGTAATCAACCCGGTCCAGCCCGAGCGCTAGGTGTGAAGTACATAGGAACAACCTATATACTGTTGCTAACCATTTTCATTTTAATTAACATTTCACTTGTTTAGCATGCAATTCCAATTTTAAATAAAACTAAGTTAGGGACTCGTGGGAAGCATCCCTGGAGTCTGAGCACATAGAGCTGCTAACGTAATATAAAAGAGAGTACTTACATGTGTAACACTCCCAAAATACGGACCCACACCCAACCTTCCATAAAAAAGACGAGGGCATGAGTCGAATGATCAATGG
The DNA here is from genome assembly GCA_949130495.1 of Sambucus nigra. NCBI lineage: Eukaryota > Viridiplantae > Streptophyta > Magnoliopsida > Dipsacales > Adoxaceae > Sambucus > Sambucus nigra. The sequence continues at coordinate 185,149,968 of OX422222.1, read as the reverse complement.
GAAATATACAAATAAAATATAGAATCTACCATAAGAAAGAAGACTCTAACACGTTACACCGGTGTGCACATGCAACTACCTTATACACACACACACATATATATATATATATATATGCACACACACACACTTCATGCATAAAATCATTTTTATTTCTAAAAATGTGATTTATTCTAATTAAATCACCTTAATCTTAGAAAGAAGTTCCTCTTTTTTAACTTGTAATTTATCCCTTTACTTAACACGCATGCTTAAATACTTGAACAACTGCTCTTTATACAATAGAAAATCATTTCTTTATCTAAATCACCGCTTTTATTTAAACCAACTCACATTAGTATTTTCATTGAAAATCACCCATTTCAACACACATGAACACCGTGTTAGAACATACTTATTTAACTTTGGAAAAGCTTTCATAATACACCCTTGTGTTAATTATGGTTAATCCTTCTTAGGTTGTTTAATTCACATGTTTAACCATTATACTTTACTATTCCTCTACTTTATGGACATTAATCAACTTACTTGTTTCTTGGCCACTGTAACCTTTGCCAAAACATTTATTAATTTATTCAAGTTACGTTGTCTTAACACATTTTTTCCACACAACCCTTTTCTTGACATGTTTCTTATTCCTTTATCTTTTCTTGGAATTTTCCAATAATCGCGTACTTTAAGGGGCTCCACACTGCCGACGATGCCACCTTATGCTCTGGCAAGTGATTTTGGGTCTTTCACCCCAGGGCTCATGGCATTCCTTAATTATCCTGGTGTCATCCGAGTTCATTATAATGCATTTTAACATTTTTCAAATGTTCTCAATACTTATTTTTTCCTCCCCAACTTTTATTACTCTTGAAAATCGTCATTTATTTTCTTTTACACTTTTGCATTGATTTTATTCCAAATCATATTCAGTTAGGACCATCATGTGTAACACATTTCTCAATATTTTTATTCCATAAAAATGTTCCACTTTATGTAAAATTACCATTTTACTCATTTGTTTCTAAACTCATCTTTTGCTCTAACTTCACAAGGATTAATTTCTTAAAATACCAATAAGTTACCCACACTAACTTCTTCAGTGTTTTTAACACCCCACCATTTTAACCTTTTTTGTAAGATTCTTCTATATTGTAAACATCTTTAGTTCAATACCTTTATTTCCAACAATCATTGAACATATAAGAAAAATACCATTTTCATTATTAACACTTATAGTCTTGAAATCTTATATTTTTAACACATTTCAGCACCCATTACACACACCTTAAGGGATGAATTTTCTTATTACTTCATTTCATGCTTAAGAGAAAAAAAAAATCTTCATTAAACTTGTTTTTATGTTCATCATTAAATACTACAAGTTCATGCACATGAGAATATGAATTTTAACTCCAGAAGTCTTATAAATAGGTTAACCGTATAATTATTTGTAGAAAATTCATAACACTTGCAAATTATACTTCTCTACACTAAAGGACGTTTAATTTCTTAAAAACTCAAACCAATGCCCCATTTTCGTAAAATCTTCATTTTTGCAAGGATTCAAGCTTAATTTACCAAATATCTTTAGCAAGATAAAAATATAAATTTAAAATGTTTTTATTCAATAAAAAATCACCCAAGTTCTTGAAACATAATTACATGAAAAACCCAATTATTTCAAGAAAACCTTAAAATATTTACTCATCATATATCTCCAACAAAATATTATTTTTGCCAACATTTTTAGTCCATAAAAATGTTTAATACCAAATTTAATAGAAACCCATCATTTTATCATATGATTTCTACTCTTAAATTCTAACAACAATACTATTAATACACAAAATAGAGTCTTAAACTAAGAGTAGGCTTTCCCACCATAAATTAAGATCCAACATTGGAAGGCATGAAATATCTAAGAAGATGGAAAACTTTCACCTCCGATGGTGACCTCAAGGAGGTTACCTAGATCCACCAAGCTTGTATCCATGAAAACTCTATCCAAAAATCTCCTTCAAGCTCCATGAATATCCCATATTCATCTTCTACAAAGCCAATAATCACGTTTTTTCCCATCTGTGCTTATCAGATTTTGACCACTCAACAATCCAAGGGCCAAAAATGTGATAGCATACAAGGTCAATTGGACATAAAAATTCTGCGTAAGCTCATTCGAATGAGACTTTCCCCTCGTTCGAACGAGATTTGCTTCTCATTCAAAATCTAATTCAAACGACTTGGACCTATTATAAAATGGGATCTCGTTCGAACCTCGTTTGATCCCCACTTCGAAGGAAAATGGGAATCTCGTTCGAACGACTCGAACTCTTTCGAATGACCTCAACTTAAATTTTCTCCAAATTTCCAAATTAAAACCTCAAACTTCCAATAATATTTATTAAGACTCTAAACCAGTAAATTAGGAATATAAACCCAGACATAATCATCCAAATTTCAATGTCTTCGGGTTATTCCAACTTATGCCTGGAAAATAAATAAAATATTAGGGTGGAGATTTACAAACTTCCCTCCTTGGGGAATTTCATCCTCCAAATTCTCAATCCATCAATCCATCAATCCATCAAATTCACAAGTTTTACCGATTCTCATTCTAAGTCATAAAATTCCTTTAAACAAAATCATCTACATCCTCAATAATCAAGATCACATCACACGCCCTTACACGGAGTTTGTAACCCAAAGGTTATACATACGACATGCTCTAATGTTCATAATTATGCTAACCATCAACATCACATAACCGACTCCTAATCTCCAATCACTTGATTATCATGCTCAATTAAGTCCTATGAGTACCTTTGTTAATACCCAAAGCATACGGTTCCTTCACAGACAACCCTCTCTAGTGATCGACACTCACCGACGAGTGAACCGTAACATATCCTATGTCCCCACACTTTCAGATCATCCTGACTTCACAATTTTTCCTAAGCTTGACATTAATGATGCATTGCTAATTTATGACTCCGAGGATTGATAGACTGACCAAATCATCATCGCACACTTGACTAATAGCTTTCGCTACGTCACTCTAATGACCATAATACTATTATAGGCGTCCACCTTTGATCACTCACTTGAGCATCGCACCAATCCACTCATTGTGGCCAAGTAACATTGTATGATAAGTTTATAAGAGTTATAACACTATATAATATCCTCAAATCATCACCTCAATCTTGATAAACAGAGCCACTGACTGCCATGTCGAGTAGTCGAAAGGTCCCTAATCCTAAGAAAATAAAATACTATGAGCAAACTAGGTTGTCAAAAGCGTAGTAACCTACACAATGAACATTATTCAATAGAAAGAATACTTCATATAGGGTGCATCCAATTACCGATATGAATTGACCATACTGGGTCCACCAGTGCTCTACTAGGCCCAACCATGTCATACCATGGCATGGTACCAATCCAAGATAACATATACGGGAGAATACTGATCCTCGATTACAAAAGCCGAAAGGGACACTCAAGATCCAGAATGAACACGTAATCGTTTCAAGGAAATAACTCCCGTACGCATCAGACTATGATTTATGAAAAGTGAACCTAGACTATATAGGATTTTTGAAAATCCCAGACGTCCTCACTGGGTACTATCCTATCCACATACCCTGTCTTGGGTCACCAATCATGATGAATCGAATCACGACCATTAATGTTCGCAAGACAAATGCAACGTACAAACCCGTAGTTCTCTAGAAACTCAAATGCCCGAATTCCCTCCTTAGGAGTAAGGCCCTCCCTTTGACATCCTTAGCACACATGAAACACTCCAATTAGTGAATTCCTAACACCCCTATCTACACATACCTTGTCCCTTTACCAATGACAAAACCACCAACCTACTACACCCCTTTGACTATACGAGATTTTCACTAAGCTTACTTCCGGGTTCTACCCCAACTAAACTCACGTGACGGCCACACCGGTCGCCATTGCATTATAAGGTTAGTAAATATCACATAGGGATACATTTTCTAATCCTTACCAGCTTGGCAGGGCATGCCAAGAATTAGTCCTTTACTAAGGCTATCCTAACATATATCATTGACACATGCCAAGATTTTAATCATGCTTCCATATTTCCCCACCTTAGTTACCATTTTCAAGTCTCCACATGGCCTCATTAACCTAAGTCTCGAATATGTTTCCTAGTACACCTTAAGACCAAGTGTCACACCATCAATACTAGTCACTTCATGACATTCGAGCATCATTCCAACAAATGACAAAATCTTTCCACTTCTCTTAGGAGGTTACACCACCCATTTGTCCCAATTCAGATAGCATCACTCGACACATGAATTATTCAACTCATCTAAACCTTGATCAATAATCCTGAGGTCATCACCTGATCCTCAACAAAATCATTAGTATTAATGTAATGCTTATTAATACCAAACTTAATTGGTCTCCTAAGGATACCAAACACATTCCATGTAAAATTCCTCAAAACCCGATAATATTTCATCATTCATACCTTTATCATTATAGGTGTGATCTACAAACCTTTTAATATCCTCGTCATGATTACTAGGTTCTCATAAAGACACTTATCTACGAGCTTTTATACATGGTGTGCCTTAACCATTGAATACCTTAAGACGTTATAATAAGTTGATTTCTACCTTCAATGACGTCACACACAATGTTCCCTATGGACACTTCAAGATGCCCTAAACCACACTGACCTAAGGATTACCCCATACCCAACCATTACTTCGACGAATAAAACAAGCCTTGATATTTATATAATAATATTATCTCTCATCCAAATGGCTATGACCATAAGATACATACCAAACCATAACTAATACTACTAAGGATTCTAATAGGATATATGACGTCGCCTATAACATATAAAACTCTAGGTTTGCATCACCGACATTAATAAAGTTCCTATTCCTTGAAATAACTTCATATTTTCTAAAACCCCGGCATTGAAGACTACCTAGAGTTCATTCCCAAGTCTCGTCAACCATCATCATTAATATTGCAAATGAAATAGACTTAAAATAATCAGCTAATAACTCTCATCATACCCTACGTGGTACAACCTTTAATCAAGCATCACCACGACTGTAAGGACAAAATTTCCAATTGGGACTGTTGTATAGTTTTGACTTATTCCCGAAATAAAACACGTTTGAGTCATAGGTCATATTTTTATTGTTAATGGTACTCGAAATTTAATTTTACAAAGATAAGGATGTTATTTTATTAAGAAAATATTTTAAAATTGTTTTTATAAGTGTTTGAAAAGGTCTACACCTCATTTTAATCTGATAAGGACAGATTAGAGTTGTGTTTTGTTTAAACTCTAATGCACACGTATATTAAATGACCTGACACGTCATTCTAGCGATATTACATGTGGTTTGAGCGACATGCACATCTCGTTCGAGCGACATGTGATTTCACTTCAATGAGCTTCCGCCTTAATTTCTTTTAGATTTAGTAAGTGTGTGTTCTGGAAAAACTATTTACAAACTAGTACATTTTTGCACACAAGTTTTCTATGGTTTTCCAAAGTAAACACATCCTTGGAGTTTACAAGATCCTAGTTTTCATTACTATATGTTATAGTGATCTTCTTGGCAGCAAGAAGAGTTATTCTAGCCATATCGGTGGACACCGAGACATACGTGGAAGAAGGACTTTCTGCGTGGGCACTGTGAGAGGAGTGGTTGAAGATCAGAAGAGCGTTAAGTCTTGTGCAGATAGAGTCATTCAGTAAGACTTGTGTCTGTTCATTATAAATTCACATTTATAGTGATTGTTTAGCTTGGGTCATCCGAGGTTTTTTCCCGTTGTGGTTTTCCTCGTACATTCGGCGTTGTGAGTATTTTTTACTCTATTTTACTTTCTTTAATCACTAGATGGATGTTTAGTATTAATCAAGATCAAATTTGGTTAAGTTGAAATTTGTTCACGACTTGGTGCGAATTAAAAAATGTGAAAAAGGTTTTTCATAAAAAGAGAAATTGTTTTTGTCATCCCTAAAACACTTTACGAATAAGAAATAAAAAGGGACCATCAAATTGGTATCAGATCTAGAAAAATATTTTTATTGTTCTTGATCCCTTGTGTTTTTTTAGATGAATTTGGGTGGTTTTGAAAATTTTCATGCTTCTATTTTTTATGGCACTAATTATGCTTATTGGAAAATGCGAATGAGAAGTGATTTAAAATCCATTGATGAGCGTGTGTGGTTAGCGATTCAAAAGGGTTGGACACCACGTGTCACACGATAGGGTGAGGTCACTAGTTTGAAAGAAGTTGAGTCATGGACTAAGGATGAACATAGGCTTGCACTTTACAGCTCTAAAGGTCTGCACGTAATTTCCTCACGTGTGACATATGAAGAGTATAATAGAATTATGGCTTGTATTACATTAAAAAAGGCTCGGGATACACTTTTACTTACTCACGAGGGCACTATAATTGTTAGGGAACATAAGTTACAAAACTTCACTATACAGTTTAAGACGATTCAGATGTTAGAAAGTAATTCATTTAATGAGTTTTACGCTAGGTTGTCTAATATTTCCAACTCGTCGTTTAACTTAGGAGTGAAAATTCCCGACAACCGTGTGATAAAGAAAATTTTGAGATCTTTGCCGAGTAGGTTTGATGCAAAAGTGAATGTTTGAAACTCCTTAGTAATGCTTGATTCGATGAAACTTGAAAAGATTGTAAGTGACTTACAAACCTATGAACTCGATATGTTTACCTCCAATCAAGTTCCAAAGAATGAAAATGGCATTGTTTTGAAAACTCGAAAGGAGGAGACTAGAGTTTCGGATGACGATTTCGATTTTGAGGATCTCACCTTCTTGACTAAAAAGTTCAAAAAATTTCTTAAGTTTCAAAAGCAATCGAAAACTACTGAAAAGTTTGAGAAATACAAGAACAATAAGGTTGCATCCACCCCTAAAGATAAGAATGAGAAATTTAATAGGGTTGAGTTGGATAGGGGTTTTGGTGTGAGGGGTATGGTCACAAAGTTGTCGAGTGTCCCACTAGGCTTACAAAAGAGGGCAAGAAACCAATAGCTTATAGTGCCTCCATAAGTGATAGTGAACCTAGAGAGGGAGAGAGTTCCCCCAATGAAAGCGAGTATGTTTCTTTCTTGGCATGTCATGTGAGTGACTACGATAAATCTTCCCACGAAGATTCTCATGTGCATGACATTTTCGAGGACGTTGAATCCCATGTGACTGAGGGTGAAGTGAGTGCGGACGAGGAGGTTGTTATGAAAGAGTTACAAGCTGCTTTTAATGAGTTGTAAGCCAAGGCGATGAAAGTGAAAAAGATTACCTCTAAATTTCAAGCTATACTGAATGAGCGTGCCATAAAAAATAATGATGTTTTAATTGAGAATATTTGGGCATGGGAGAAAAAGCTTAAGGAAAATCTAGAGTAAGTCAAGAAAGAGAGAGATAGTCTTTGTGGTTTGATGGAGACTCTGAAACAGTAATTGCTAGATTTTGAGAAGTTTAGAAATTTGCTTGAGTCTAGGATTCATGAGTTAGAAGAGAAATTGAGAGACTTGAGTAAGGTTAAGTTTGACTTGGAATCTAGGTCGGAGAAGTTGGATAGGATGTTAGCCACCGTCCAAGTCAAAATTGATAGGTGTAGTATAGGCTACGATGATAGAGTTGTTCCCATTCCTAAAGACAATACCAACCGTGTGAGAGAGCCCACTAGGAAGTGAGGAGAGGTCGACATTTTGGCAATCATTCCTGTTGTGTTTACACTTGTTACCATTGCAGTATGAAAGGTCACCTTATATGTTTTTTCTATGACCTTAGGAATGCTCCTAGGAAGTTTAGGATTAAACTTGTTTCGATTCCCAAAACCTCCACCCGTTATGTCACACCTACTTGGGTTAAGAAATCGGAATTAGAGGCTTTAGGACTAAAACTTCATGATTTTCATTTGGTTGCACTTGATTCTTGACATGCTAGATCTAAAGGATGATTGTGTTACCATGTTTTTCATATGCTAGTCCTTGCATCATGGTTTATATCTTTCTAGTGTTATGACATGTGTATCATTTTGTATTATATTGTGTCTTATTTGAAAAATACAGAAATATTTTATTTTTGAGAAAATAAATAAATATTTTTGGTTTATTATATTTTTGAAAAGTTCAAAAAGATTTTTCTTTAATTGAGTCAAAATGTGTTGGAAAACTAAAAAGATTTTCGATTTGTTTTTGTGTTTTGAGTTTACATCTTTGATATGGCATATTGGTTTGCTTGGACCCTCTTCCTTTCATTATCCATGTGGCAGGGAAAATTGGTTATAACTATTGATGCTTAGAATGATCTTAACCATAGTATTATGGGGGTTGTTTCAAAGTTGATATGCATTTTTTTTGACTTTGTATATATGCCATCTTCACACACGTGCACGAGTTTATATGGATGTTAGACATCTCTTACATATTTGAGTTTAGTGAGTTGTTCTTATCTCAATTTTGTCATTTATGCGTAAGTAGAGAAAAGGAGGAAGTGTGCATGTAAGAACCGTTTACCGTGAGGATTGACATTGATAAAACGATGAGTGTTCACGGGAAAGGGCTGCGAGAGTGTTAAATTGACTCGTCGTGAAATCCACCATTTAAAAGAGCCAGAAAAAAAGTAAAAGGAAATAAAAATCATCATATTCCAAATATGTGTCAAATTAGTTTATGTTCATTCTAAAGAAAAAATAAGATATCTATTTAAGGGAGTTTGGATGGATAAAAATTTAAATGGGTTTGCACCACGAATCCCAATGTTTAAAAATCATATCATGACGCTATTGTTTATGGAATCATCAAAATTTCATATTTGTGTGCATGTTTGATTGTTTAGTTCATTAATATCACACTTTAATTGTCACATATGGCTAAAATAAAGTTTGATTATTTATAGCTACTAATTAGAGCTTCTGTATCGTTTCAATGTGTTGGAATTATGATTCATTTGTTGTAGTTCATGCCCATACATTCCATGTTCATGTTTGTGCACATCGATAATATGTTGGCATGTAACTCACATTTGGTAGTTTTTGAGTTTTTGTAATTTAACTATTGTTTTGATGTTTTGAGCACCTTCCAGTCAGATTTTTCACGAAATTTTTTCACTGGGCAACACTGTTTAACCATCTACACTAGAACTGTGATTTTTGTTTGCTCTTTCGAGAGACATATATATGTTGCACAATGTTATCATTTTAAGGACGTCTATTTATCGTTCGGGCGATGCCTTTGTCTCGCTCGAGCGACGTCTGGAATATTTACTTCCATTATGTTTCAGTACCCTTATGCATATGTTCGTATTTTAGGTACTGATGGTTGCATCTGGACTGTTTGTTTATATGCTAATTTATATTGATCGCATCTTTTACTGCATTCAGTTCATTTAGTCACGCCTTCTTAGATTTTCATTCATTTGTGTGATTATTATTTGCTAGATACTGATTACATTTTATTGATCATTATTAGCTGATTGTTTCATTGATATCTAGATATATTTTATTGATTTATCTCATTATAAATTTGTTGATATTTTCACCGAGTTATTTATTCGAGACAAAAAGATGGAGAGATGTATGTTTAGGATGAGATTTTTGTTGAGCACTATGTTTGTTTGTTGCACACATTTGTATCTACATTGGTATCTTGTTTATGTGCATATTTGATATCCGCATTCAAAAGTTATTTTGTTTCAAATTGGTATCAAAAAATAATTTTCTCACATATTTTATTATGGTTTATATCATTTGTTCCTCCATACTTGACTAGGTATATGTCTATTCCACATGTGTAGGTATGCTTAAAGAGATTTGTGTGACACCCCGACTAATTAAATACCGGGTAGCTACTCCTTTATTAAATTAATTCAAAATGCCAAGTTGGCTCAGTTAATAGCATCACTGTCGAAAACATTTTATTTTTACTAACCACCTAGTATTTAAAAAGTAAGTGCCAAATTTTATTTAAAATCTGATTAACATGCAACAAGTGTAATGAAGAAATAAATAACACCATTCACCATGCTGAAGTAAAACGAATAATCATCACATAACAGTAAATAAAGTCTCGAGGAAAAACTCCTCACTACAATCCCACAACTGAAATAAATAAACTGAAACAATACATGCTAAAGTCCGAAAACTGAAATGTAAAAGATGTCTCTAAAGAAATGGGCAACATGCCCTACAACTGATAGATAGTGACTCTGGAATCCAAAAGATAGAAGCGTCTACATGCAAATCCCTGTAGCTTCCACAAGCAGCTACAACTCGTCACCTGAATGAGTATCCTATGCTTGGTGTCCTTGTGGCTGGGCACCTAAAATGGTTTTACAAAGAAAAAAATAGATTTGAAAAGCAAACGGGTCAGAGCCCGAATGTGGAGTTATATTTTAAAAGCCTGCAAGTGCTTTAAAAACATTTAAAACATTAAATGCAAAGTACATGTTAGGACGTGCACTCACATTATATTCTCACCTCTCGTCTAACTGTGCACTCCTAACGCAAGTACCCGTCTATAACTACCCATACTACTAGCTAAGTGACAACATATCTAGCTAGACTGCCGAAAGTCCTACCCATAATACTCGGTTCCATTAACATAATAACGCTCTTAATTAAATAGGGGTTTAATGTAGCTCAGATGCTCAACATGCAATATATATATCACTATCCCGTTATGTTATTCTCGAAACAATACTGTAGTTATATTCACAACATTTCCATGAAGGTTCTTATTAATTAACCGTATATTATTCACATCATAAATATACAATACAAGCACCCCGAGAACTAAGCTGCGGTGCACACATACTCTGCTATCCATCCCGGTACATCACGTACATAAGGATCACATATTCCGAATCTCTCAGGAATAGTTCAGATAACACAAATCACAAATAGTGGAGGCGAACACAGTCACCATCACATGGGTCACGCACATACCTACGCTCCCATGATCAGCAGACTTATTAATATCACAATAAGTCCTTCTATGACCTATGTTCATCGAGGTACCAGTCTATATCCCCCCCGTAGGCACACAAGGATTAGAGGGTCCTAAGCGAACGCAACCTCCCGTGATAGGAAGTATGGTAGGTATGTCATACACACAATCCATATACTAAGTAAACACACATCTTAGTAATACCGTATTTTAATCGTAGTACGTATCGCATTCTCGCACTAACTATAAATATCACAATCTATACTATTCCGGTTTGTAATTATACGCGCTATAATTTCTCACGTCGTAGTAGACACTCACGTCTCAACCCAAAACCGTCCATGTAATACAACTCTCGTATGTAAATTCCTCCTCATAAATACCCAAATGTCCCAAGTCTATCACTATATCATCAAAGAAATGCTATCTATATCCTCGAACAAGTTTCCGGGACTCCAAAAGTCAAAACAGTCCAAAAAGGACCAAACTGTCAACTCGTTAGAAGTCTCGTTCGAACGAGGCTGTTCGAACGAGATCCCTCTGTCAACTCGTTAGAAGTCTCGTTCGAACGAGGCTGTTCGAACGAGATCCCAGTTCGTTCGAACGAACTGTTCCTTCTAACGATATCTCGTTCGAACGAGATATCAAATGAGATCCCTTCTCGTTAGTAACGACTGGTCAACTCGTTAGAAGCTCGTTCGAACGAGTTCGTTCGAACGAGTTCGTTCGAACGACCTGGGGGCTGCTTCTAACGAGCTACCAGCTTCGGCCCAGATTTTTCCCCATCTCGTTTTTACCCATTTTTATCACTTCTAATCTCTTCCAAAGTTCATCCCAACAACGTTTTAGGGTCTATAATTCATCCTAAACATATTCAAATCATCTCCTAACATGTTTTCAAGGATTGAATCATCATAACATCAACCAAATTTACAAATCTCTACACTTTTCCCAATTTCTCTAGAACATGAACCCTAGGTTTATATCATCATCAAATCCCAGAATTTATTTCGTTTTAATTCCTTCAAATCACAATTATTATAAGGGAAATCATCTACCTATCATACTACATGCAATTCTCTTCACAATTTTCAAGTTCTAAACTCCAAACTACATGGGTTTTCATTATCTTTCAAGAACAGTTGTAATTTATCAATTTCTAACATGGGGGAAACATTCTACGAATTTAAATATAATTAAAACACTTGCCTTGGTTTGATTTCTGACTTTGGTGTAGGTTGATGAGGTTTTTCTGTAGAATTTCCTCTCTGGGCTCCTTCTCCAATGGTGGCTTAAGGTGGCTAGGGTTTTGATTTGGGAACTTAGAAAACCTAAATGATAACCTACGTAGCTTTCTAGGTTTATATGGTTTGGTTAATGGGCTTAATGGGTTAAATCCACATAAGATTTACATCTCTAAATTTCGTCACTTTTAATTCCTAAAAATGTAAAATTACCAAAATACCCTTTAAGTTGCCGGTATGGCCTAAAAATACCCCGGAACCCAAACTATACCTCGGCTAGTGTTTTCTGACTATCTCGACCCTTCCGGACGCATTGGCGTACTCAAAACGACCATACGAATTATAGATTTTAAATTCACTTTTATTATCAAAATATTACACCGTGACGCGGCGGTCCCACGCGTCTCGACAAAATTTCTAAAATGTCGTACATAAATCTCACGACAACTTTCATAATACCAAATACATATATAATCATATATGCACATAATCAAATACCAATTCGCATCTCATTAGTATTTATAACCCGGATTAATTTCCAATTAATACATACGCAATTTAATTAATTAATCCCAAAAATAAATATAGTCAAAAGTACGGGGTATTACATACTCCCCCCCTAATAACTGAATTTCATCCCGAAATTCAAAACTAGAAAGTACCTGCTAAAAATAGCTCTGGATAACGTTCGCGCATCTCATCCTCGCGCTCCCATGTGGACTCCTCGACATTGTGATGTCGCCACTGAACACGCACTAACGGGACTATCTTTGACCGCAGTTTCCTCTCGCTTCGGTCCAAAATAGCAATTGGCCCCTCCTCGTAGGAGATATCCGGCTGGAGATCGATGTCCTCCACAGCAATGTGAGAATGAGCCAAATTATCTCTAAGGTATTTCCTCAGTGAGGAAATATGGAATACATCGTGAATCCGATGCAAATGCTCCGGTAACCCGAGTCTATACGCAACCGGTCCGATCCGCTCAATAATAGGAAACGGCCCCACATATCTTGGTGCCAACTTCCCCTTCTTCCCGAAACGCATAATCCCCCTCATCGGAGATACCCTGAGCAAAACTTGGTCCCCCACTTGGAACTCCCTGAAAAATCTCTTCGCATCAGCATAACTCTTCTGTCTGTCTTGAGCTACTCGAATACGACTCCGAATCAACTCAATCCTTGCCGAAGTATTCTGAATCACTTCCGGCCCAAGCAGTTTGTTGTCTCCCACTTCTAACCAACATGCTGGGGAACGACAAGGCCTACCGTACAATGCCTCAAACGGAGCCATGCCAATAGTAAACTGATAGGAGTTGTTGTAAGCAAACTCCACCAGTGGAAGGTACTGCTCCCATCCACCCCCGAAGTCAATAATGCACATGCGTAGCATGTCCTCCAACATCTGATTGGTGCACTCTGTCTGCCCATCGGTCTGCGGATGATAAGCCGTACTCAACCGCAATTCCGTGCCCATGGCCTCCTGGAAACTCTCCCAAAACCTCGAAACAAATATCTTGTCTCTATCAGACACGATATTTAGGGGCACACCGTGAAGTCTCACAATCTCTGAAATGAAGAGCTGGGCATACTGTCCCATAGTGTAGTCAGTCCTTACGGGTAAGAAGTGAGCGACCTTAGACAACCTGTCCACAATTACCCAAACGGAGTCGTGACCCCTCTGTGACATCGGCAACCCCGTGATAAAGTCCATGGATATGCTCTCCCATATCCACACCGGGACCTCCAACGGCTGTAGCAATCCTGTCGGTCTCTGATGATCCACTTTTACGAGCTGACAAGTGGCGCATTTCGAGACAAACTCAGCGATATCTCTCTTCATACCGCTCCACCAATACTGTCGTCTCATGTCTTGGTACATTTTGTCACCTCCGGGATGTACCGCGAACCGTGAGCCGTTCGACTCTGCCATCACATCGTGCCGCAATTCTTCCCCTTCCGGAACTACCAATCTCCCATTGAAGCGTAATCCCTCGTCTGAGCTAACGGTATAGGACTCGGCTCCCTCTGCTAGTAATCGAACTATCTGCTCCTGACAGAATGAGTCATTAGCCTGTGCCCGTACTACCTTCGTGACAATCTGCGGTGTAACGGTCATCACAGACATGAAAGATCGGGCAACTGCATCCTGGTGTCCCAATTCCGTCCACTTAGCTTTCCACACCTCTGCCACCTCATTTGCTGGCCTACGGCTCAACGCGTCTGCTACCACGTTAGCCTTACCCGGGTGGTACTGGATGTCGAACTGGTAGTCCTTCACAAATTCAAGCCACCTACGCTGTCGCATATTCAATTCCTTCTGTGTGAACAGATACTGTAGTGACTTGTGATCCGTGAGCAGCTGAAACTTCTCCCCCAAAAGATAGTGCCTCCAAATCCGTAGGGCAAATACCACTGCCGCCAACTCCAAATCATGCGTGGGGTAATTCTTCTCATGAGGCTTAAGCTTACGGGAAGCATAAGTTATGGCCTGTCTCTCCTGCTGTAATACACCTCCAAGCCCTTGCAAAGACGCATCGGTGTAAACCAAATACTCAATTCCCGGTCTCGGCAATGCTGACACATGTGTTGAGGTCAATTTGTCCTTCAACTCATCGAATGCCAACTGACAGGCATCACTCCAAATGTACGGCACACCCTTACGAGTAAGATGTGTCAAAGGACCTGCTATCTCTGAGAAACCCCGAATAAACCTCCTGTAGTATCCTGCTAAACCCAAGAAACTACGAATCTCCGTTGGTGTCGTGGGCTGTCCCCACTCCCTCACCGCTGATACCTTTCCCGGATCAACTGATATTCCCTGGTCGGAAATAATGTGACCCAAGAACTGGACTTCCTTCAGCCAAAACCCGCACTTCTCATATTTTGCATACAGCTCGTTCTGACGAAGTGTCTGCAAAACCTGCCTCAAATGCTCGGCGTGCTCCTCCTCCGTCTGAGAGTAAACCAGAATGTCATCAATGAAGACAATGACAAACTGATCTAGGAAATCCCTGAACACTCTGTTCATCAAGTCCATAAACACTGCTGGAGCGTTGGTCAAGCCGAAAGGCATAACCCGAAACTCATAAGAACCATATCTCGATAAAAACGCAGTCTTCGAGACATCCTCCTCCCTGATACGCAACTGATGGTATCCCGATCTCAAGTTAATCTTTGAGAAGAAAGAAGCTCCTCTCAACTGGTCGAATAAGTCATCGATTCGAGGCAACGGATACTTATTCCGTATCGTGACCTTATTCAACTCTCGGTAGTCCACACACAATATCAGTGAACCGTCCCTCTTCTTCACAAACAAAACTGGAGCGCCCCAAGGTGAGGTACTCCTGCAAATAAAGCCCTGTCCTAACAGCTGCTCTATCTGATCCCGTAACTCTCGCATCTCAGCTGGAGCCATACGGTACGGTGCACGTGCTATAGGTCTCGTACCCGGTAGCAAATCTATAACGAAGTCTATCTCTCGACTGGGTGGTAAGCCTGGTATTTCCTGAAACACATCCGAATACTCCCTGACAACTGGGATAGAATCTAAAGGAATCACTACCTCCTTAGAGGTATCCTCCTCAATGTAATACAGATGAGCGGTCGATCCTCCCTCTGGGCGAGGCATCGCCACTACAAACATCTCTTGCCCCGGAATGGCAAAAACAATGCTCCCGCTGAAGCAATCAATCATGGCCCTATATGCCACGAGCCAATCCATACCGATGATCACATCGTGAACATGCATGTCTAACACTAACATATCTGCAGGCAATACCAAACCACCAATCTTTACCCCCACTCCCCGGCATATAAAGAAAATAAGTGACCCACTCCCTAATGGTGAGTCGACACACGTCATTGTGCTCTCTGCCGTAGCTAACAATCCTAAAGCTTTCGCGAAGTGTGTAGCTATGAAACAATGTGTAGCACCCGTATTAAATAACACCCGACCCATAGTGCCATGGATAGGAAACGTACCCTCGATCGCGGGCGGTGCCTGTGGAACTGCAGCCTGGTGAACGTTGTAGACACGTCCATACTGTAGCTGCCCCTGCTGAGCTGGGACTGCCGGAATGGGTGGCAGTGCTGCCATCTGTGGCGGTACGGGAAGAGCGGCGGGAAACATAGGCCTCTGTGGCTCCTGGCGAGCACCCTGCTGCTGCTACTGTGGGGCCCTGCCCCTATCAGGACAATCCTGCTTCTTATGGCCAGTCTTGCCACAAACAAAGCACTTCCCTGGGAAATTCCCTCCCCTCTGCCCCTGCTGTCCCCGGCCCTGGTGGCCGTTACCGTTCCTCCCTTGGCCCTGCTGGCCCTGATGAAACTGCTGCCCATTCTGTCCCTGTTGGCCCTGATGGCCGTTCAGACCCTGATGGCCCTGACGGAAACCTCCCTGTCCCTGCCTGTAGTTCCCTGACCGGAACCTCTTATTATCCCCCTGCTGGGAGCCCTGCTCAATCTGTCTCTGCCCCTGACCCGATTGTGCCCCGCTGGCACTATGTCCTCCAGTCCTGCCCTGATGGCTAGACTCCCCCGACCTCTTGCCCTCGGCCATATGAAAACGGTGGTCCTGGCAGTGTAACAATGCAGCGTTAACCACATCAGAATACGTGGCCAACGATAGGTTCCCTAGAAGATGCTGACAGATCCTCCAATTCAACCCGTCGGTGAACTTCTCAATCTTCTTCTTCTCTGTTGGAATCTCGTCTGGAACGATATTCAACAGGTTAGTGAACTCGGCCTCATACTCGGACACTGTCTTGCCTTCCTGCTTCAAACTCATCAGCTTCCTCCTCATTTCCGTATGAACAGCCGACGGAAAGTACTTGCGGTCGAACCGCACCCAGAACTCCTGAATCGTGAGAGTATCCCTCTCCTCTGCGGTGGTAATAGACTCCCACCACTGTAGTGCAGATCCCACTAGCTTGAAAGTAGCTAGCACCTGTTTTTGAACATCTGTGCACTCATGCATCCTCAAATGCCTCTGTATGTCCTTCCTCTATTGGCTCGAGACTACCACATCTGAGCTACCTGCAAACTCTGGCGGATGTGCTTTCTGAAAAGCGTCACGTACACGCTCCCAAGCAGACGGGAATGCATTAACCTGTGCTGGCGCGGCAACCGGCGCCTGAGGCGGTGCCTGCTGAATCACGGCAATCGCGGCATTTACCGCTTGGGCTACTATAGCAGCAACCTCAGCGGCGTTCATCTTGCCCTGAACTGGAGCGGGCTGGGGTTCAGGCGTTGCATTCCTGGGAACTCGTCGTGCACGTCGTGGAGGCATCTGAAATAAGAACAAAGTTTATAAGTTCACGGTTATAAACTTAATATAGCTGAAGAACGAAGCATACACAAAAAGAGTACAACAGTCCTAAAATATAGGGCTCTATATCAAAGAAATGTAGCAGAAACATAATAGCCGTACAGATCCTAAAGGACACTAGAACCTGATGCTCTGATACCACCTGTGACACCCCGACTAATTAAATACCGGGTAGCTACTCCTTTATTAAATTAATTCAAAATGCCAAGTTGGCTGAGTTAATAGCATCACTGTCGAAAACATTTTATTTTTACTAACCACCTAGTATTTAAAAAGTAAGTGCCAAATTTTATTTAAAATCTAATTAACATGCAACAAGTGTAATGAAGAAATAAATAACACCATTCACCATGCTGAAGTAAAACGAATAATCATCACATAACAGTAAATAAAGTCTGGAGGAAAAACTCCTCACTACAATCCCACAACTGAAATAAATAAACTGAAACAATACATGTTAAAGTCTGAAAACTGAAATGTAAAAGATGTCTCTAAAGAAATGGGCAACATGCCCTACAACTGATAGATAGTGACTCTGGAATCCAAAAGATAGAAGCGTCTACATGCAAATCCATGTAGCTTCCACAAGCAGCTACAGCTCGTCACCTGAATGAGTATCCTATGCTTGGTGTCCTTGTGGTTGGGCACCTAAAATGGTTTTACAAAGAAAAAAATAGATTTGAAAAGCAAACGGGTCAGAGCCCGAATGTGGAGTTATATTTTAAAAGCCTGCAAGTGCTTTAAAAACATTTAAAACATTAAATGCAAAGTACATGTTAGGACGTGCACTCACATTATATTCTCACCTCTCGTCTAACTGTGCACTCCTAACGCAAGTACCCGTCTATAACTACCCATACTACTAGCTAAGTGACAACATATCTAGCTAGACTGCCGAAAGTCCTACCCATAATACTCGGTTCCATTAACATAATAACGCTCTTAATTAAATAGGGGTTTAATGTAGCTCAGATGCTCAACATGCAATATATATATCACTATCCCGTTATGTTATTCTCGAAACAATACTGTAGTTATATTCACAACATTTCCATGAAGGTTCTTATTAATTAACCGTATATTATTCACATCATAAATATACAATACAAGCACCCCGAGAACTAAGCTGCGGTGCACACATACTCTGCTATCCATCCCGGTACATCACGTACATAAGGATCACATATTCCGAATCTCTCAGGAATAGTTCAGATAACACAAATCACAAATAGTGGAGGCGAACACAGTCACCATCACATGGGTCACGCACATACCTACGCTCCCATGATCAGCAGACTTATTAATATCACAATAAGTCCTTCTATGACCTATGTTCATCGAGGTACCAGTCTATATTCCCCCCGTAGGCACACAAGGATTAGAGGGTCCTAAGCGAACGCAACCTCCCGTGATAGCAAGTATGGTAGGTATGTCATACACACAATCCATATACTAAGTAAACACACATCTTAGTAATACCGTATTTTAATCGTAGTACGTATCGCATTCTCGCACTAACTATAAATATCACAATCTATACTATTCCGGTTTGTAATTATACGCGCTATAATTTCTCACGTCGTAGTAGACACTCACGTCTCAACCCAAAACCGCCCATGTAATACAACTCTCGTATGTAAATTCCTCCTCGTAAATACCCAAATGTCCCAAGTCTATCACTATATCATCAAAGAAATGCTATCTATATCCTCGAACAAGTTTCCGGGACTCCAAAAGTCAAAACAGTCCAAAAAGGACCAAACTGTCAACTCGTTAGAAGTCTCGTTCGAACGAGGCTGTTCGAACGAGATCCCTCTGTCAACTCGTTAGAAGTCTCGTTCGAACGAGGCTGTTCGAACGAGATCCCAGTTCGTTCGAACGAACTGTTCCTTCTAACGATATCTCGTTCGAACGAGATATCAAATGAGATCCCTTCTCGTTAGTAACGACTGGTCAACTCGTTAGAAGCTCGTTCGAACGAGTTCGTTCGAACGAGTTCGTTCGAACGACCTGGGGGCTGCTTCTAACGAGCTACCAGCTTCGGCCCAGATTTTTCCCCATCTCGTTTTTACCCATTTTTATCACTTCTAATCTCTTCCAAAGTTCATCCCAACAACGTTTTAGGGTCTATAATTCATCCTAAACATATTCAAATCATCTCCTAACATGTTTTCAAGGATTGAATCATCATAACATCAACCAAATTTACAAATCTCTACACTTTTCCCAATTTCTCTAGAACATGAACCCTAGGTTTATATCATCATCAAATCCCAGAATTTATTTCGTTTTAATTCCTTCAAATCACAATTATTATAAGGGAAATCATCTACCTATCATACTACATGCAATTCTCTTCACAATTTTCAAGTTCTAAACTCCAAACTACATGGGTTTTCATTATCTTTCAAGAACAGTTGTAATTTATCAATTTCTAACATGGGGGAAACATTCTACGAATTTAAATATAATTAAAACACTTGCCTTGGTTTGATTTCTGACTTTGGTGTAGGTTGATGAGGTTTTTCTGCAGAATTTCCTCTCTCCAAGCTCCTTCTCCAATGGTGGCTTAAGGTGGCTAGGGTTTTGATTTGGGAACTTAGAAAACTTAAATGATAACCTACGTAGCTTTCTAGGTTTATATGGTTTGGTTAATGGGCTTAATGGGTTAAATCCACATCAGATTTACATCTCTAATTTTCGTCACTTTTAATTCCTAAAAATGTAAAATTACCAAAATACCCTTTAAGTTGCCGGTATGGCCTAAAAATACCCCGGAACCCAAACTATACCCTCGGCTAGTGTTTTCTGACTATCTCGACCCTTCCGGACGCGTTGGCGCACTCAAAATGACCATACGAATTATAGATTTTAAATTCACTTTTATTATCAAAATATTACACCGTGACGCGGCGGTCCCACGCGTCTCGACAAAATTTCTAAAATGCCGTACATAAATCTCACGACAACTTTCATAATACCAAATACATATATAATCATATATGCACATAATCAAATACCAATTCGCATCTCATTAGTATTTATAACCCGGATTAATTTCCAATTAATACATACGCAATTTAATTAATTAATCCCAAAAATAAATATAGTCAAAAGTACGGGGTATTACAATTTGAGATTTCAAGACTACATCACATTCAGATATTCAGAGATAGTCCATGCTTTCCAGACCGTATTTTACTAGTTTGGTCCTGTAATTTTTGATTTTGGGTTTATGGGTTGGGATATAGACGCCATATGGCTTAACAGCCCAGCTTAGGCATTTCACTATTGGTGTTGTCCAGGAATAGTCAAAGGGGGAGGTTTGTATGGAGAAAATTTCCAATTGAGTCCCGTTGTATAGTTTTGACTTATTCTCGAACAAAACACGTTGAGTCATAGGTCGTATTCTTATTATCACGATCCCACACAGACTATGACGTGTTGAAGTTTACTGAAGATGTTATGGAAAAGCTTCAAGGAATTATTTATGTCGTTGTTTAATTAGTGCAAGTTTATTCATCTTCAAGTTCAATTACATTTCGATATCACTCAGGTATGAATGCGCATTTTTAATGGGACTCAAAATTTAATTTTATAAAAATAAGGATGTTATTTTAATAAGAAAACATTTTAAAAATGTTTTATAAGTGTTTGAAAAGGTTTACACTTCATTTTAATCTGATAAAGACGGATTAGAGTTGTGTTTTGTTTAAACTCTAATGCACACGTCGCTTAAATGACCCGTCGTGTCGTTCGAGCGAGAATGCCTGTCGTTCGAGTGACATGCGAATCTCGTTTGAGAGACATGTCATTTATCTTTAACGAGCTTTAGCCTTAAGAAACATATTTATAGGTTTGTTTCCTTCAGATTTCATAGTGTGCATTAGGGAAAAACTATTTACAGACCAATACGTTTTTGCACACAAGTTTTCTAAAGTAAATACATCCTTAGAGTTTACAAGATCCAAGTTTTCATTACTATATGTTATAGTGATCTTTTTCGTACCAAGAAAAGTTGTTCTACTTAGAACTTTGCTAGGTTTTGCAGTGAAGATTCGGTGGAGTCTGATTTCAACATCGTAGATGTTACAAGCCATATCGGTGGACATCGAGATATACATGGATGTGTGTGTTATGGAGAGGTATCGTGAAAGAAGGACTTTATGTGTGGGCACTGTGAGAAAAGTGGTTGAAGATCAGAAGATCATTAAGCCTTATGAGGATCGAGTGATTGAGTAAGACTTGTGTCTGTTCGTTGTAAATCCACATTCATTGTGATTATCTATCTTGGGTTGTCCGAGGTTTTTTCCCGTTGTGATTTTCCTCGTAGATACGGCATTATGAGTATTCTTTACTTTATTTTACTTGCTTTAATAACTAGATGGATGTTTAGGATTAATCAAGTTAAAATTTGTTCACAATTTGGTGCGAATTCAAAAATTGGAAAAAAAGAGAATTTTTTTTTTTGTTATCCTTAAAACACTTTCCGCATAAGAAATGAAAAGGGACCATCAATGACATGATCTTTCCATCTCAAACTGATTACACATCCTAAGTGTTGACCAACACGGTTCATCATGCACACTAAACCATAAATTACCTTACGACGTGATACTACCAGAAGGATCGAATTTGCCTAATCACCCAATTGGTGCTAACTACCCGAAAGTACCTAGTCAAAGAAATTAATGCATTTTTATCACCAACCAACACTGCTTAGGTATGACACACAAGTCACCTAATCTCCATAGTTGACTTTTCATAATTCCTATTTCAAATTTGACAGACATCATTCACCATTTTCAACATCTCAATTGGCTCCTCATATCATCACGTATTGACACACAAGAACCTCACGGTAAAACCTTACAGTGTCAGCACCAGTGGCTTGTACGAACACTCGCAACTTACTAACATATCTAAATCATAAGCACGGAAGTGATGAACGATGACTAATTTTTTTGACTGCTACTTCTCAATGAATTCACCCATCATGCTAACCTCTTTGACTACAGCGTCGAGGACACGAACCAAACCGTCAGCGAAACTACCATGATTGGCCCAAACTAACATCGACGTCGAAAATCTCACTATGGACTTCACCACATCACTCTAAAAAGGAACCTTGAACCTAGAGCTCTGATACCATTTGTAACACCTCGGTTCGGATTTATAAGTTACTCGTAGTCAACCCGGTCCGATCCAAGCACTAGGTGTGAAGTGAAATGAAACAACCTATATAATGTTGTTGGTCAAGTTTTATTTTAATTAATGTTTCACTTGTTCAGCATGATATTCCAATTGTGAATCGAACTATGTGAGGGACCCATGGGAAGCATCCCCGGAGTCCAAGCATATAAAGCTACTAACATAAAATAACATAGAGTACTTACCTATGTAACGCTATCAACACCCAACACACACACCTTAAGGGATGAATATTCTTATTTCTTCATTTCACGTTTAAACCCAATAAAACCTTAATTAAACTGGTTTTTATGTTCATCACTAAAATACTACAAGTTTATGCAGATGAGAAGATGGATTTTCACTCCAAAAATCCTATTAAAGGGGTTATACATAAAATTATTTCTAAAAAATTCATAACATTTGCAAAATATACTTTTTTAGAGTAAAAGACATTTTATTTCTTAAAAACTCAAACCAATGTCCCTTTTTTGTAAAATCTTCATTTTTGCATGAAATCAAACTTAATTTACCAAATATCTTTAGCAAGATAAAAATGTAATTTTTTTTCGGTTACATAAAAAAATGTTTACCAAACATTTTTATTTCATAAGACCCAACTTCTTGAAACATACCATTTACATGAAAATCCCAATTATTTTTAAAAAAAACTTTAAAATATTTACTCATCATTTATATCCAACAAAAAAACATTTTTGCCACATTTTTATTCCATAAAAATTTTAATACCAAATTTACTTGAACCCCATTATTTTATCGTAATCTTTTTACTCTTAAATTCAAACAAGACTACTAATACACAAAATAGAGTCTTAGAGAAATAGTAGGTTTTTCGACCTCAAATGAAGCTCCAACAATTGAAGGGATGAAATGTCTAAGAAGATGGCAACCTACCACTTCCTAAAGTGTCCTCATGGAGGTTTCCTAGCTCCAAAAAGCTTCTCTCCATGAAAGCTCCAACCAAAAACCCTCTTTAAGATCCATTAATCTCACATCTTCATCTTCTCCAAAACCCCCATACCTTGACAATTCCATTTTTTGTCCATCTGGACTTACCAGATTTTGACAACTCAACAATCCAAGGGCACCAAATGTGACAGCATACAAGAGTAATTGGACTTTAAAATTATGCGTATCCTCATTCGAATAAGATTCTCCCCTCGTTCGAATGAGATTGCCTTCTCATTTGAACTCTACTTCGAAGGACCCTTCGAACGACCTGGACCTGTTATAGAGTGGGATATCATTCAAACCTTGTTTGATCCCCACTTTGAATGACATGGGAATCTCGTTCGAACGAACTTAACTCTTTTGAATGGGCTCAACTACTATTTTCTCCAAATTTCCAAATTAAAGCCTCAAACTTCCAACGTCCTTATCAAGACTCCAAACTAATCAATTAAGAATATAGATTCAGTCATAATCATTTAAACCTCAATGTCTTTGAGTTATTTCAATTTATGGGGGGGGGGGGGGGGATAAATAAAACACTAGGTCGGGGTATGAAAGTGTTTGACTTAATAATGTTTTGGGAAAATAACATTTGTAAAAATAGAGGAAAAGACAAATTAGGAAATAAATGGGTAAAATGATAATTTTTAGGTAAAGTGATATATTTTTATGTAATAAAATTTTGAAAAAGGTGTTACACAATATGGTACTAAAAGAACTAATTTTCAAGATGAAATCAACCTAAATGTGTAAAGGACAAAAAATTGTGATTTTCAAGTGTAACGCAAATATGGTGCATGGTTCATTTTGTCTTCGGCAGGTAAAAGTGGAATCATGTAGACATTTGCAAATTGTTTAAAAATATTGACAAAGGACTCGAATATGATCGAAAATAATTTAGAAGGTCCCGAAGCCTTGAGGTGAAAGATCCAAAACCACTGGCCAGAGCCTATAGTAGCGTAGCGAGCGATATGGAGCCTGTTAAATGACGCCGTTGGTTATATGTTAAATTTCGAGGAAAAGATAATGAGAAAAGTGGAACATGATAAGGAAATTGGTTGTGCTTAGAAAATAAGAAAAGACAACTTTTGTGAAATGAAATTGATAAATGTTCCTATTTTGAAAAGGGTATTTTGGACAAGAATATGAAAATGGCAAAGTTCAAGTAAAGTGTGAGTTAATGCCACAAGTGGAATAGTTAACGGGTAATCAAGCAACCTAAGGTGGTTTTAACTCATAATTAACACAAATGTGTGTTTTTAACGGTGTTCAAATGGAAAATAAGTACTTCCTAACACTAAGTGTGCTTTTGTTGAAATGTAGTTTTCAAGGAAAATAGCAAAGCGGATTTGGTGTGAATAAATGTGAAATTTTGGTAAATGAAGTGTTCTTTCCAAAACAAATGTTGTTTTGTTTAATATTTAACTAGGTGCATTAAATTTGGAAATCAATGTTAAGTAAAGTAAAAAGGGGCAAAATGTTTTTTGGATATGATTAGTGTGATTTAATCAACTCAACTAATGTTTGGAATAAACGAATTCATTAATTTGTATATGTATATATATATATATATGTATACGTTATTTTCATGTGCGCATAGGTGGTATGTTATAGTGTCTTTTTTCCTCTGTTCGATTATGTGTTCCATTGTTGTATTTATCACTAGGCATTTGACTTATTCCCTTTCCTTTGTTACGACGGGTTTTAAGCAATTTCGTACTTTCAAATCACTATACAGGTAAGTATTCTTTTTATTTTATGTTAGTAGCTCTGAATGCTTAGATTCCGGGGGTGTTTCCCATAAGTCCCACACATAGATTGATATGAATTGGAATTGCATGCAAAACAAGTAAAATGCTAAATAAATAAAATTTGACTATGAACATTATTTTGGTTGTCTCATTTCACTTCACACCAAACGTTCGGGTCGGACCGGGTTGACCCATGGGTAACCCATAAATCTGGGTTGGGGCATTACAATTGGTATCAGAGAACTAGGTTCAAGGTTCCTTTTATGAGTGGAATTGTGAGGTTGGTAGTGGATATTTGATGTCAGTGTTTATTTTGGGCCGGTCATACTAGACACATGATGGTTTTGGTTCGCGTTCTCAAATATGGAGTCATGGAAATTAGCATGACGGACAATTCAATTCCAAGTAGCAGATGACTAAGTTAGTGAACATTAAAAGTTATCTATTCTTTCTGATATAGACACGTTAGTAATTTCTCAGTGTCTGTGTAGGGCATTAGTAGTGACACCACATTCTCTAGTGTGAGGTGCTTTTCTGTCAACCCTTGATGATGTGAGGAACATTTTAAGGTGTTAATAAAGGTAAATATCATCCATTGAATTAGGTATGTGAGTTGTTTAAAGTCAATTGTGGAGATTAAATGGTTAAAGTTGAAATTTGGAAGCCTAGAACACAAAAGTGTGAAAGCCAAAAATACTTTTTTAAGTCTTTAATAAAACCCTTTCAAAAACTTATGATTGAAACTAAACTTTAACTCACACAAAAAAAAAGGTTTATATGATTGGTAAGATGTTAGTGGAAATATTAGCACATAGAGGTATATACATTTAAAGAGGGAGATGAGGCAAAATGAAAACACAGTCATTTGGATGATGGGGAAAAAACCAAAAAAAGTTGGAAAAACCCCGGGACACAAGGACCACACACGCACACTAAAGTCCACTAAACAATCATTGTGGTACAATCAGTTTGTTACAAGAAGTGTAAATGGAAATAGAACATAGCCAATACTACCAGTATACCAACGCTAGATCTACTCAGCTCCACAAGCAACAAAATAGTACCAAGACTAACTAAAAGTGACTTAAAGTTCAAAAAGCATGTTTACACACAAAGCAAGTGTACCTGTAAACATACAGAAGTAAAAACCAATAATATGTGAGGATATCCTAAAAATTAACTAACATGTTCAAAACATCAAAGAGGAAAGTTGTATTTATCGATTGCAAACCCAACACAATAAAGAATGCTTAGGGAAAAGACTTATCAAACTGTCTGAACAAGTAATATGAAGAAAGTCACATAAAAAGATTTATCATGAAGATATAGTAGTGACTTAATTCAAATAGGCAGTAGCAGTAAAAAAATTCTCAAGATAAATATGTGAAAAGTGAACATGCAGGGTATAAACACGATCAAGAGATGTGGGGTTTTTACTAAAACACTGAAATCTATGAAGATGAGAGAGGAGAAAAGATTTTAGAGAGTTGCCCAAGCATCAAAGCAAGAAAGAAAAAGTTCTAAAAATACAATGAATATCATCTCTCCAATTATCTCCAACCAAGCGAAAAGATTCAGTAACACATCACTATAAAACCCCCAAAGATTTAATATTCTCACCCTCAAACCATCAACACCGTATAAAACGGATTTATCACTCAAAACATATAAAGATATTTAAAAAGAACTCACTCAAGAACTCAAACATGAGTGAAAATCATTTCGAGGAGAAAACATGTAATAGGAAATTTTGGCAGAGTAACAGTAAGGTTTTTCTCTACACAAAATGAAACGACATGTTTATATTTATAGGCAATGATGGAAGGCCCTAGAAGTTCGTTGGTTTTCTTGTAAATACCATAAATCAAAGGGCATAAATGTAATCAGCCATAGGAATATAAAGTCAATCAAGGAAATAAATTTTCAAGGGAACATGCATAAAAAGCCAAGGGCAAAACATGGGCAAAATGGTAAATGGTAGACCTAACTTAATCTGTGCCACTCAGACCATCTACAGACACACGTGTGATCAAATCATGTGTGTCAAGTGTAGGCATATGATTGTACAATACCTTAAGACAAGGATCAACACAAAACGACCCTAAAAAACATAATACAATGTTGTTATAATATCAGTTAAAAATGTTTAAATTAAATAATAAAAATGTTTAATCTAAGGCATTTTTAACATAAAAAATTTAGAAAAATCAGGAGAAATTGAGGAAATTTTATAAATACGTTTTAAATCCAAAATAATTTTTTTGTAAGAAATACATATAATTTGTATTAAAATGAAAAACAAACCAATTAAGGATATAAACTAACCATGATTGCATAGGGTCTGTTCCAAAATTAAGCCAACCAAGGAGATTTTTTCTTTTTGAGAAAAGCATGAAACATTAGTCTCCCTCTTTAGCCAATTTTGGGACACACGCACAAGAGACTCAAAATACATAAGCGTTACATAACTCAGTTAACAACAATTTTTCCTAAACAAAAAAAAACATGAATTATTTACAACATAGATAAGGTAGTAGCCAATAAAAACAACATAACAGAAAATAAAGACTGCATAACGACAGCAAAACTCAGGAGTCTCACTTTCCTCTTATTTATCCTAATGTGGGAAAAAGGGAGCTCATCCTACAAAAACATGTAAGTACCACAAGAAATATTAAAAATATTTGAAACAAAGTACTAAACATGTAACTATCCTAGTAAATTACTTAGGATAAACACAAACTCCTACAGACATCCTAAGAGCTTCAAAGAAATTATTGTCTAAAGGTTTGGTTAACAGATCTGTCAATTGTTCTTTTGTGTTGAGATATTAAATTTCAATTTCTTTCTTTTCAATTAATTCTCTAATGAAGTGTTCATGCATCTTGATGTGTTTAATGCGAGAATGAAGAATGTGATTCTTAGAATGTTGATGACACTTTTATTATCACAAAAAAATGAGGAATTTTGATCCTATAAACTATAGTCACTAGGCATTTGTTTCATCATTCCTTTGTCACACTTGGAGACCTAAGGAAAAGTGTAATTCTCCTATTATACACATTTGAATCTCAGACTTCATTATATTAGCAAAACATTGATCTTCTAAGGGAGAAGTTAAGCCAAACAAGACATCATAACATAAAGTTTAGCAATTAATAAACAGTTTGATTGACGTTTGACGAAGATCGTAAGGTCAACTCCCCCTTAACGCAATCATTTTCATTAAAAATTTGCTAATCTCTCGTTCCAAGCACGAGGCGATTGTTTTAATCCATAAAGTGTCCTTTTCAATTTGAAAGCATGGTTTGGAAAGAAAGGATCAATGAATCCTTTAGGTTGTTTAATAAAAACTTCTTCTTTTAAATGGTCATTCAAAAAGTCTAATTTGACATCCATTTAGTATAATTTAAACTTAAGATGACATGAAATAGCAAGTAATAATCCAATACGCTCTAAGCGTGTGACTTGTTCAAAGGTGTCATCTACATCAATTTGTGTATAACCTTGTGTAACTAGACGTATTTATGTCATATGACGTTGTGAGTTTCATCACAAAGTTTTAAAGATCCATTTGGTGCCTATAACATTTATGTGTCGGACATGGAATAAGGAACCAAAAACCATGCAATTTATATTTCCCTAACTCTTGTTGCGTAGCAAATAATCAAGATTCATCAAGTAAAGCTTCTTTAACATGCTTGGATTCAATTGATGACACAAAGGAAGACAACATGGCAAATAAAGTTTGTGCCCTTCTTTTAATGGGATTAGAAAATATACCAACAATGTTATAATTAGGATGATTAGCAACCTAGTAGGGTACTAAAGACACCATATTCTAGGCCCCCCTAAGTCTCTCCATAAGCTCCTAGCACTTCCCACTTGACTCCGATCAACTCTTTCGTTAGAACAAAAGCTCTTTGAATCTTCGAAGGTCACTGAAACCCCTTTCCAGTGGTCTGCCTCGTGTGTGAAAAAGCATAACCATTCGGACGAACGATCAGTTTTCCCCCGAAATCGATTCGAAGGCCATCGGGTGCTCCCAAAATATGTTTGACCAAAGTAATCTCTTTAGCTCAAACGTGAATGAATGAATCTTAGAAGGGCACTGAATACCCTTTCTAACGATCCGCCCCGTGCGCAATTCTGACCTACGGTATGGATGAACAATCTGTTTTACTCTGAGAGGTCATCGGGCACTTTCGAGACCCGGTTGAGCAAGGTCAACTTTCCAAACTGAGAGAAACTATTTGGAATATTGAAGAACATATCCTAACCTTTCCAACGGTCCACCCCATGCGCGATTCTGACTTAACATACGGATGAACGATCCATTTGCGTCGGACGATCTCCCATCCAAAGGACAGACATCCGTTTTCGAGCCATATTTGACCTAAAGTCAACTCCCGGACCCAGGAGAGATCCAAAGGACTCTTATAGGCATATGAAATACCTTTCTAACGGTATGACCCGTTCATGATTCGGCTCAACGGTTTATGCTCTATAATCATTTTTCCATAAAAGTTCACACGAGATTGCCAATTGGCAGCTCCTGAACCCTGCCTATCGGCACAGTCTCAAGGGTGACCTACCGATAGGCACCCCTTAGAGTAGGCCTATCGTCACCCCTGACCCTATAAATAAGGGCCATAACCTCACTGTTAGAAAAGAGAAAAAACCCATCAACATCAGTGATCTCAACAACATTTTCTCGAAGTCAGCGAAGTTCCATATGAGAAATCCCAATCAATCCTAAATCCCATCCTTTTCGCACCCAATTTGGTGAATATTACTTCTCTCTCATCAACATTCAAATGAGTTAATCCAAGATCCAAGTTCAAGCTCCAAGAAAGTTCCAATTCTTTCTCCGTCTCTTTTAATTTCTCGTTTTATACAAGTTACCTTAGATTCATAATCTAGTTTCATTCTCGTTCATACATATTAACATATACACTTTTATTAGTATATTGCACATACTCGATTTTTCATAAAAAAATAAAAATAAATAAAAGAGGGTTACACCCATAAATTCTGAACGGAATTATCCACCACACTTTTTCCAAAACTAGAAACACATTTTCTACACGCACACACCTAATACAATTCCGTTCGAATCTATGGGATAAACCCCACCCTTATTGCACATTCAAACTATGTGGACTTTGATGCCTTTACAGGCTACGTAGGCATCTCGAATTAAAATTCGAGACTCGAGTCCAATTTTCTAATTTTCCAATTTCCCTTATTTTTAATAATCCTCAAAATTACTCCTTGTCATATATATATTACATATTTTTTCGCGTCTCATCCCACACATATTATCGTTTCTCAATAATGATCAATATCGTGGTGAATGCTCACATTATATCTTCTACATTTATTAGTATTTTGGGAATATTCGTACGGATGACCTCACCCTATCTTTTCCATGATATGTGTCAAAAAAATCCAATCTCCATTGTATAAACACATGCATACACTTCACGGGGATAAAAAAGGAAATTATTAACATTAGCCCATGAGAGATCGAAAGGGAGGGATGGGTCCTTAACACCTTCCCATTACGTGACTTAGTTCCCGGACCTCCGATCAATTAGTTTCGTACGCATTAGTTTTGTCCTTGATGCCTCTCTCTTGAGGTGGCAACATATTCTTTTGAATGTTTTGAACAAAATAGGCTGGCGACTCTATCTATTTAGATTCACCCCACACTGATGACAGTCGAAGGCCCCTTTTTGAATAGAAGGGTGCGAGACCACGACGCAGTTTCTTCCACGAGGGGATCCTCTTTCTCTTTTTTCCCCCAGAACGAACACCGCGCCGATCGGGATGGCCACAGTGGCCACTCTGATGGGGACTTTTTTAAGAGGGCAAGCCTCTATTCACACGGGTGTTTTATTTTATTGTATATTATCCTACTTGCATGTTTCCCTTATTATTCATGTGTACCTCATGCTTATGCTATTATTCACACACTTGTATAAGACTCTCCATGTTCACTTATCACACACTCACTTATAGATAGTTACACGTAACTCACACATCACTTATCCATGCTTAGTATACTTTTGGTACTTGTACTTTGCTCCCTATTTTGCACGATCAAGAAAGATACTCTCTCTATAAGATACTAATAAGGGAATCATGCATGATTCACACGACATCACAAAGAACATTGTTATTTACCAAATTTTGTCCCGTAACTGGAGAGTCACTTCGTGATGGGCACTGGCCCTACAGGGTGCAGTTAGCCTAAGTGATATGACTCTCTCCTTCCATTGTCCAATTACCTTGGACGTATATTAAATGGTTCCCCCGCATCGTACTGCTTAACCGAAGTCATGACAGGAGGTATATCGCAAGGAACTCGTTCACGTACGTCGAGTATATCAAATGGCTTGTCCACACGTACCGATTTCCCTCAAAAGCAAGATGAATATCGTGGAAGTCACGCCAAAGGGAGGGAACCATTTTCAATTCACCCAACAAAACTGCATAGCCGCATATAGGTGTCAATCTTAGCACACACATGTTATATTATCGGTTTCGACCCAAAACTCTACCGAAATTTCTGGTCGTCCTGTCGCCAAATTTTTTGCGTAATTTCCAAAATGGGAACCTGCCTGTAAACCTGGTTACAAGTCTAACCATAGATTTATATATATGTTACAAACCTAACTTTTCCAGGCACAGGTCCCGTCCGACATTTCATTTTGCATTTAGGAGAATTTAATACAAGTGGGAACCTAATAAACATAATAATCATGCTGAGACCCGTCTCTAGTCTCTTCCCCTTTCTCTTTCCCAAAAAAACATCCAAAAATGCTTTTCCATTTTTATCAAAAACACCAAAAACATTTTCATTCTCATCTTTTCCCAAAAAAAAAGTAAAAAATATTTTCCTCCTTTTCTTAAAATAAAAGTTTCCCTTTTTTCTTCCCCCAAAAAATAAATTCCATTTTGTCTCTCAAGTCGATCATATATATACCCTTGGTCTGGCTCCCTTTTGGCTTCAATCTTCAGTCTAACCACCCAGAAGTTCTATCAGTACCTTTACTTCCTCGAGTCCGAGACTCACATGCCTTCCATGGAGAGCACGGATCAAGTGCCGAATATGCAGCCGAATTTGTTGACGGTTCTTGCTCAGCTCACTGCCAAAATTGACAACCTTCAAATCGAGGTTCATGAAATGAAAAGAAATCGGGTCCCTATCCCCGAGGATCCTGAGGTCATTTTCCCTCGTGCCATGGGACCGCCCGTACCTGAGCCTATCTGGGTTCCTAAAGAATACCATCATGACCCACGGGCTCCTCCTGCTAATGGGTTGCCACCTGCCCAACTTCCTATGCCAAACCTTGCTCAGACTGGGGCTAATTTACCATTAATTGTTGATCCGAAAGAGGAAGAACTCAAAAAAGTCAAGGAAGACCTCAAGATGATAACCAAGAAATTCAAACTGGTCAGAATCTCTAGGAATTACATGGACTACACCCTCATGTTTCCCCATCCTAAAGCTAGGTTACCAAAAAAAATTAAGATGCCTAATATCGAGAAGTTTGGAGGCAGCGGACCTCAATCGTTCATCTCCGTAGCTATCACCGATCCATGACTCTCCTAGGGGATTTTGAAGAAATAATGGCTCAAATGTTCCAGCAGACTTTGAAAGATAGAACCCTCATTTGGTTCCTATCCCTTCAAAAATCCAGAATTCGTAGTTGGGAGGACGTTTCCCGTGAGTTTATGTCTCAATAGAATTACAACGAGGATCTAGAGGTTACTCGTCGCGACTTAGAGATACTTAAGCAGAATCCTGGGGAATCAGTCAACAACTTTATAGCAAAATGGGGACAAAAATCAACTACCATGACAAATCGACCTTTCGAAGAAGAACAAGTTAGCATTGTGAAGAAAATTTTCCTACCCCATGTCCGGGCAACAATGGGAGGATTGTATTACCCTCACTTTCGAGCCCTCCGAGTAGCAGGAGTGGAAATCGAAGAAGGTATTGCCAAGAAAGAAATTGAACCAAAGATAACCTCTAAATAAGTTGCTCCTAGGAAGTTTGAAAAGCCTTCTAGTACCGTAGTCTCTACTATCAACAATATCACTCGGCCTGCCGCTTCATGGGCACCAGAAAGTTGCCCAAACCCAATCTGGAAAGAATATACTGAGCTTCACGCTCCTCTCTCAAAATTCTACTAGGCTATCTTTAACCTAAACCTGATCAAACCCTTGGATCCTCGTTCATTACTAAACTCGCTTCCAAAGAATTTCAAACCTGATGCCCATTGTGACTATCACCAAACTGCTGGCCATACCGCCGACCAAAGTTTCCATTTTTGAAACACAATCCAAGGACTAATTGAGCGGGGATCATCGCTCGACCAGCTAATCCACTCCTAAGTCATACTTACATCATCTTCCTAGAAGAAAACTCAGAACTCGACCCATCTACCCAAATTATGACAAGAAAATCACCATTCATGCCCATATACTCTCTTAAACCTCTCCAAACATGCCCATGCTTCCTCTTACACCCTAAAAACCTTACCGATCAAACCTTATCACTCCTCACCAGAGCCTACATCATTGTCCGTACACGTTTGGGGGTAAAGATATGGAATTATCAGAAGTGCTTAACCAACTCCTAGAGTTCAGGCTGAAATTGCCCTCCCAGATGACCATCGACTATCAGAGATTTAGTGGGTTATTCTTAGAAGCTAAAAAATTGCCCGAGAGTCAGATAATGGGGTAGTCCCAGCTGACGAAGTCAGTCTAGATGACCTAGTCCAGATCATGACAGATTTTTTTCAACAGACTGGTGATATTTATAGCACATCTGAGTTGCTCGATGCTTTGAAATTACAAAGGAACCTGGTTCCCTCAGTCTCGCATTTCCCTACCTAATGGGAGCAATTATATGAAGAGGCCATAAAAGTTGTAGAGTGTATTGACTTTGCATGGAAATACAATATCATTGCCACTGGATGGGGGAATGATTTCGAAGACTCGGATGAAGAACCATATTCTAGAAAGACTAGCCTGATAGCCAACCTATGTGGAATAATATCATTTGAGGAGATACTAGGAACGATTAACCAGGTAGTTGAGCAACCCGACATCGATGAAGAAATAAGGTTTCTATTTTTACCCTCTTTCGTGAACCACATGACCAATTCGGGGAGATATGACCAGAATCCAAGCTTAGGGATAAAGGGAAAGGTGTTGAGAATCTGCCTATGCTAGAAATGACCCTTGAAGAAAGGAAGGTTTTTGATCAACTAAAGAAAACTCAAGCCAACATCACTCTATGGGGATTTTCATGTCTTCCGAACATTATCAAAATGCCCTAATCAAGCTACTCCTAATACCCACAGTTCTTCCCTCAACCACACCAGAAGAAATAGTGAATCTAGTTGGATCTTTGACCTCTACTCAAATGCTCTCCTTTTCTGAAGAGGAAATTCCTAAGAATAGTCCCAACCCCAACCATGCTCTCAATAACTCTGTCAAAGTTATGGGGAAAATATTCCCCTCTCACTCGGCGACAACGAATCAACTCTGAATGTTTGCCTACTAAAAACACTAAATTGTCTGGGATTGAAAGTGAGCGACCATTCTCCAACCTCTATTACTGTGCGTGCCTATGACAACACCCTCCGAGAGGTAATGGGATCTATCAAGCTTGAAATAGGGGATGGCCCTATAAATCTTATTGTTAAATTCTAAGTCATCGATATTCTCGCCTGTTTCAATCTGCTACTCGGATGATCGTGGCTCTATAGAATCAAAGGGGTGTTTTCTTCCCTTCATCAGAAATTAAAGTTCTTTGCAAATGGACAAGTTATCACTATCTTGGGAGATAGTGATAACAGCGATAATGCAAGCACCAATAATTCGGTACTCGAGATACAACACGGGATGAACGATATGTTGCTATCAGGCTTCCAGGTCGAACCACTCCTACTCCCAACAGGGGATGTCTTCAAAGACATGGTTTGTCCAGAATATGATCCTCATGGAAACGTAAATGTAATACAAATGTACAAGAATATGCACTTTATGCCCGGACTAGGGCTAGGTCAAAGGCAAAGAGGGATAACTGAACCTATTGTGTTTAAGGAGGCCTTTCCTCCTTAGGGCTTGGGCTATCAACCGTCAGAAGAAGAACTCGAATTGATCCATCAGCCTCGACTGAAGATAAAGTTAGAATATGCTAGAACTATCTCGGGAGATTCCCTAAATGGAAGATTCATCAAAGAGGGTGAAGATTTTGTAACACCCCGCCTAATTAAATATCGGGTGGCTAGTCCCATACCAAATTAAAACAGAATATACAGTTGGCTAGTCCAATACAAAATTAAAATAGAATATACAGTTGGCTCATTCTTAGCATCACTGTCAAAAACATTAACTAATCACCCAATACCCAATTAAGCTAGTGTTAAAAACTTCCAAATTTTAATTCAGCAAAAAAAATCATTTTTAGTTTACGAATAACACTACACATATTATTCTACAACACTAATAACCGAACAGATAACACAAAAGAATCTAAATGTAACTGGAATAAACATTCCTAGATAATTTCTCAATACACTAAACCCAACAATAATAAATGTGTTAAAATGATACGAATACAAGAATATTTGATTAAGATAGAAAGGAGATAATTGAATTCCTTTAGGCAACATGCCTTAAATAAAAGAATACTATGAATCAAATGAAGGTAGGCATCTAAGAAATACTCCATAGCTCCATAGCTCGTCATAATCCTCTAAGGTTGGCGTCCCATAGCTCGTCATAATCCTCTAAGGTTGGCGTCCCTCCTACTGGACAACTGATATAGAAGGTGCAATAGAAAAGAGAATATGCAAGGAAACGGGTCAGAGCCTGATGTAAAAATAGTTTTGAAAACAGCAAGTATTTAACAAGTGGAATAAAGCATTTATTATGTACATGTTACTATCCATACTCTCACTTGATATTCTCACTACTCATCTGGAGTGCATGCTTAACGTTTGCTATTAACCTCCTAGTTAATGGTTCTTCCTAACTAGTTTCCATAATATGATTCTATCCCAAATCATAACACCGTATGTCCCATATCATACGTAGTATAATCATTCATATACGTTTCTCAGTAATATGAATTAATCTTTTCAAATCTATAAGAATAAATATGTGTTATCTATAATTATCACACAGTAGATTGATTTAACCACTATATATACATTCATTTAATTCATTATATATATATATAATACGGCACCCCGAGACACAGTTGAGGTGAATGCATTACTCTGCTATCACGTCCTAGTATCGTTGGTCGCCGAATAGGGGACTAAAGGTTTGGTAAGGATTCCTCGAACCACAAATATCAACACAAAAATTGGAGGCGAACATAGTTGTCATACCCACAGGTCATGCACATACCTACGTTCCCATAGTCAATAGACTTATCAACTCACCGATAAGTCTTTCATAGTCCTATGTTCTCGAGTGACAAATCAAAAATCCCATGGATTCATCAGGATATGACTGCCCTCACGCGCAAACCTCCCGTCGATAGCAAGTAAGCTAGGTATGTCATATTTATAAATCATCAATCAATCAAATAGTAATTATCATCTACCTATAGATATAATAGCAACAAGGTAATCACACTACCCTAAGATAATTCCCATACATAGCATTATATCTCTTAAATCCTACGTATTAAAATATTATGACTTTACCTCTTTAATTTAATTATTCCACAGTCTCACTCATTACTCAAGGTTAAATAGGTTTTCCTCAATATATTTATTCAGTAAGAAATCACTAATATCCTACTGGTCCATATCATCTTATCTCCCAAATTACTACGAATTAAACTCTCCTTTAATTAGGGTTATAACCGATAGTTTCTAATCTCTTATAAACACATCTTCTATCACCTAGGATTAAACCCTCTTGTAAACCTAAGGCTGCCCAGGTGATTTATTAAATTTCCCCTACTAGAGCTATCCATAATCCTCATGGATACAAATTAGAATCCAACACATGAATCTAGTAACCGAACTTTCTTCCAATTTAATTATCATAATTCTCATCAATTAAATCCCAATCACATTAATTCGGTTCTTTTCTAGGGCTTACTTATCTTTCCTAAGTCCCATTATATCCAATTAATAATTACCAAAGATTTACAAAAGATTTGGGATATGAACAAGAATTAAAAAGAAATAACATCATCATTTCCGGGGAGTTCGATCGATCGAAGGTAGGGGTCGATCGATCGATCGCCCAGATATCAGCCCAGATTCTGCAATGCTTATACTACGGGTTTCAAAACTTTTGATCATTCCAACCTCCATATTAACGACCCAAATTCCTTATAATCCTTACTACATGATATAACAACATATGTAAATGATTTCTAATGATATAAACATCCTAGAATCATCAAGAGTTTGAATTAAAAGCATATATTTATCTTATTTTTCCAAAAAAATTATATACATGATATATTCAAGAACATACCAATGATTCTCTGAATTTAGTCAAGAAATTGATGATTATTTCATGGATTACTATCTACCTACAACATGAGTTGATTACTTTATATTTCCATTTTCCAGAAATCAATTAACAACTCTATCTTTATCTTCCAAACATGTAAAATCTCATTTTTTTATAACTATCCGAACATGGACATTATACAAACTAGATTGCAATTATCAAATAACTAGCCTCTAATGAAGGTCTGATCCTTTGGGGTTGTGTATCACAGGTGGTTCTCCCCTTCTCCGGTCAACTTTCGGTGGTGGTTGGTGGTGGTGACTTTTGGCCCTTAGTTCTCCTCCTTTCCAATCAATCTTCTCTTCTCCTAAGCACCCTTTCACTCTCTCTAAAAAAGGTGACCTCTCAATTTTGTGTAGAAAAGAAGAATGAACCTACGTACAACTAATCTCCAAATATTTACAATAAGACAAAATCCAAAATCACTATTCATCCCCTGTAAAAATGACCAAAATGCCTTTTTGGTTGTCTTTTCATTTTCAAATGACCCGAGATTCAACATCAACATCCAAATAGACTTTTCTAACTATTTCAACCCTTTCGGATGCAATGACGCACTCGAAATGACTATAAGGTTGATGTAAAAAAAATAAGTTTCCTTTTTAGTCTAAGAAATTAGTCCCAACACGTCCCATACCGCGCCCGACTAAAAATTCAAATTACTGAATTAATAACTCGCAGCAATATCAATAACATCATATTCATTTTAATATCCAAAAATTCTAATTTAAACCCAATGAACTAATTTATAATAAAATACAATTAATCCATTAATTTAAAATATAATAAATTTTCAAAGTCATTAAAATTAGGGGTATTACATATTCCCTCCCTCATAAAAGAATTTCATCCCGAAATTCGGAAAGAGAAATCATACTGGTAATGTCAACTCTAAGTGTAAATCTCACATTGTAAGTAATCTATGTCGTACCTCCCATACATTACATTATCGAAAATTCGTATTGAGGTTATACGCCCAGCTTCACCATATAGTTTCAACTGAATCGAATTTAAACTTTACATAATCTTCACTACACCATCCTCGTGACAAAGTTTGGGAAAAAGTGATCCTTAATCATTAAGTAAATAGATCCTGAAGTCACAACCTCTACGTTCTTAATCTAAAAATACCTACTCTTTCACAATTATGAAAAATACTACAATCCAACCATCCAGGGCGCCCTTACACCCTATTGTATAACTTCCATTATAAAATGGATATGGTTACCCGCATAATACTCTGATTTATTGCAAAGGTTGTAAACTCATATCCTAACGACCTAACTTACTTCGTCTTCCAACGTTTATTAATTTCACGCGCGGGGTGTCTCGCAAGAAAAATCCAAACAAGGAACCCCCCTGATACACTACTACCTAAAGTAGTTGGTCATCGAAACTCCTCTGGTCCTTAGTCAATAGTAGATAACTTCTCTATGGGTCTTATCGATTTCAAATAAAAGTCTACTCATCTACTCTCTTGTTAAAGAAAAGACGCTGGCTATAGTAGTCCATACGTTCTCAAATACGACAAGACAATCCACGCCGATAATCACATCATGTTTGGACATGCCTAAAGTAAGTAATTCCATTATAAAAATCAAACCCACATGATGACATGAAAAATATAGGTGTCCCACAACCCCTCGGTGAGTCTACGTAAATAATAGTGCTATAGGCTAAGTTTAGTAACCCTTTAGCCCATACAATATTAATCGCTACAAAAATCTACATGCGCCTCATAACTCCTTAGATAGAAAACATGCCCTCATTCGCGGGTGGTGGTTGTTGAATCGCTACCTGATGGACTTTATATACATGCCCATACTGACCCCGTTGCACGGGAGCTGCTGGAATGGGAGGTAATGCTAGAACCTGAGCTGGAGCTAGAAGAGCAGCTGGTGGAAACACTGGTATCTATGGCTCCTGTCGAGCATTTTGTTACTGAGGGAGTTTGTCTTTATCAGTAAAATCTTGTCATTGATGGCCATACTTTCCGCACACGAAACATTTTCCAACAAACTTTCCACCATTTTGTCCCTGTTGACCCTGACCCTACTGGCCATTACCCCCTTTCCCTTGGCCCTGATGATCCTGCATTTGGCGCTGCTGTCCTTGCCCATTACCTCTATAATCAAATCGAGAATCTCCAGATCATAAACGATTAGCATAATCCCCTGTCTGGGAACCCTGCTCACCCTGACACTGATGACTCTGCCCTGGTTGAGTCCCACTAGAACTGCCCCCATTAGTCTTGCCTTGTAGGCTTGACCCAAACCCTCGCTTGACACCCTGAGCATGTAAGAGGTTATCCTGGCAGTGAAGCATTGCAGCATTAAGAACATCTACATAAGTACGTAGTGAAAGATTTCCCAGCAAATGCTGGCGAATCTTATAATTCAACCCACCACTGAACATTTGAATTCTCCTCTCCTCCGTGGGTACCTCTGCTAGTTCCAAATTAGTTAGTCGTGTAAATTCTTCCTCGTATTCTGCCACTATTTCCTCTCCCTGTTTCAAATCAAGTAATTTTTGCCTCATCTCTGTCTGGATGGTGGAAAGAAGTACTTCTGATCAAACCGTATCCAAAAGTCTTGGATAGTCACTGTGTCTCTCTCCTCGATAGTGGTCGTAGCCTCCCACCATTGTAAAGATTCCCCTACTAGCTTGAATGTGGCTAGTATTTGACGTTGAACCTCAGTACATTCGATCATTCTCAAGTGCCTTTGGATATCTCTCTTCCATTGGCTAGCAGTCATGACATTTGATCTTCCATGAAACTCAGGTGTGTGTGCCTTATGAAAGGCATCCCTCACTCGTTCCCATGCAGTAGGAAAAACTTACCCTTGCGCAGGTTGCACAACTGGTGCCTGTGTTGGAGCCTGCTGAATGACAGCTAGAGCTGCATTGACAGCTTGAGCGACAATTACAGCAACTTCGACCGCAGTCATTGCACCCTGAGCTGGGGCGGGCTAAGGTGCACGTCAAGGAGGCATCTGAAACGAGAGTATACTATCAGTATTTGATAGAACGTAGGCATAAATAGAAAAACAATAATCCTACTCATAGGGCTCCACATCAAAGAACGCTAAGATGAAATCACAGTAAACCGTACAGACCCTAAAGGACACAAGAACCTGATGCTCTGATACCACCTGTAAGACCCTGCCTAATTAAATACCGTGTGGCCAGTCCCATACCAAATTAAAATAGAATATACAATTGGCTCATTCTTAGCATCACTGTCGAAAACATTAACTAATCACCCAATACCCAATTAAGCTGGTGTTAAAAACTTCCAAATTTTAATTCAGCAAAAAAAATAATTTTTAGTTTACGAATAACACTACACATATTATTCTACAACACTAATAACCGAACAGATAACACAAAAGAATCTAAATGTAACTGGTATAAACATTCCCAATTAATTTCTCAACACACTAAACCTAGCAATAATAAATGTGTTAAAATGATATGAATACAAGAATATTTGACTCAGATAGAAAGGAGATAACTGAATTCCTTTGGGCGACAATCCCTAAATAAAAGAATACTATGAATCAAATGAAGGTAGGCGTCTAAGAAATACTCCATAGCTCTATAGCTCGTCATAATCCTCTAAGGTTGGCATCCCTACTGCTGGAGACCTAATATAGAAGGTACAATAGAAACGAGAATATGCAAGGAAACGGGTCAGATCCCGATGTAAAAATAGTTTTGAAAACAACAAGTATTTAACAAGTGCAATAAAGAATTTATTATGTACATGTTAGTATCTAGAATCTCACTTGATATTCTCATCACTCATCTAGAGTGCACGCTTAACATTTCCTATTAACCTCCTAGTTAATGGTTCCTCCTAACTAGTTTCCATAATATGATTCTATCCCAAATCATAACCCCTTATGTCCCATACCATATGTAGTATAATCATCCATATATGTTTCTCATTAATATGAATTATGCTTTTCAAATCTATAGGAATAAATATTCATTAACTTAATTCAATTCTTTTTCTCTATTCACCTTCATCTACAATTATCACACAGTAGATTGATCTAACCACTATATATACATTCATTTAATTCATTATATATATACATATATAATACGGCACCATGAGACACAGCTGCGGTGCATGCATTACTCTGCTATCACGTCCCAGTATCGCTGGTCGCCTAATAGGGGACTAAAGGTTCGGTAAGGATTCCTCGATCCACAAATATCAACACAAAAATTGGAGGTGAACGTAGTTCTCATACCCACGGGTCACGCACATACCTACGTTCCCATAGTCAAAGGACTTATCAACTCACCGATAAGTCTTTCATAGCCCTATGTTCTCGAGTGACAAATCAAAAATCCCATGGATTCATTAGGATATGACTGCCCTCACGCGCAAACCACCCGTCGATAGCAAGTAAGTTAGGTATGTCATATATATAAATCATCAATCAATCAAATAGTAATTATCATCTACCTATAGATATAATAACAACAAGGTAATCACACTACCCTAAGATAATTCCCATACATAGCATTATATCTCTTAAATCCTACGTATTAAAATATTATGACTTTACCTCTTTAATTTAATTATTCCACAGTCTCACTCATTACTCAAGGTTAAATAGATTTTCCTCAATATATTTATTCAGTAAGAAATCACTAATATCCTACTGGTCCATATCATCTTATCTCCCAAATTACTACGAATTAAACTCTCCTTTAATTAGGGTTATAACCGATAGTTTCTAATCTCTTATAAACACATCTTCTATCACCTAAACCTAAGGCTGCCCAGGTGATTTATTAAATTTACCCTACTAGAACTATCCTTAATCCTCATGCTTACAAATTAGAATCCAACACATGAATCTAGTAATCGAAATTTCTTCCAATTTAATTATCATAATTCTCATCAATTAAATCCCAATCACATTAATTCGGTTCTTATCTAGGGCTTACTGATCTTTCCTAAGTCCCATTATATCCAATTAATAATCACCAAAGATTTTCAAAAGATTTGAGATAAGAAAAAAAATTAAAAATAAACAACATCATCATTTCTGGGGAGGTCGATCGATTGAAGGTAGTGGGTCGATCGATCGATCGCCCAGATATCAGCCCAGATTCTGCAATTCTTATACTACGGGTTTCATAACTTTTGATCATTCCAACCTCCATATTAACGACCCAAATTCCTTATAATCCTCACTACATGATATAGCAACATATGTAAATGATTTCTAATGATCTAAACATCCTAGAATCATCAAGAGTTTGAATTAAA
Organism: Sambucus nigra; assembly: GCA_949130495.1. Classification (NCBI taxonomy): domain Eukaryota; kingdom Viridiplantae; phylum Streptophyta; class Magnoliopsida; order Dipsacales; family Adoxaceae; genus Sambucus; species Sambucus nigra. The sequence goes on along the minus strand of OX422222.1, from coordinate 185,106,630 downwards.
AGCATATATTTATCCTATTTTTCCAGAAAATTATATGCATGATATCTTCAAGAACAAACCAATGATTCTCAGAATTTCTTCAACAAATTGATGATTATTTCGTGGATTACTATCTACCTATAATACGAGTTTGATTCCTATGTATTTCCATTTTCCAAAAATCAATTAACAACTCTATATTTATCTTCCAAACATGTAAAATCTCATTTTTTTATAACTATCCTAACATGGACATTATACAAACTAGATTGCAATTATCAAATAACTTGCCTCTAATGAAGGTCTGATCCTTTGGGATTATGTATCACAGGTGGTTCTCCCCTTCTCCGGTTAACTTCCGGTGGTGGTTGGTGGTGGTGACTTTTGGCCCTTGGTTCTCCTCCTTTCCAACCAATCTTCGCTTCTCCTAAGCACCCTTTCACTCTCTCTAAAAAAGGTGACCTCTCAATTTTGTGTAGAAAAGAAGAATGAACCTACGTACAACTAATCTCCAAATATTTACAATAAGACAAAATCCGAAATCACTATTCATCCCCTGTAAAAATGACCAAAATGCCTTTTTGGTTGTCTTTTCATTTTCAAATGACCCGAGACCCAACATCAACATCCAAATAGACTTTTCTGACTATTTCAACCCTTTCGGATGCAATGACGCACTCAAAATGACTATAAGGTTGATGTAAAAAAAATAAGTTTTCTTTTTAATCTAACAAATTAGTCCCAACACGTCCCATACCGCGCCCGACTAAAAATTCAAATTACTGAATTAATAACTCACATCAATATCAATAACATCACATTCATTTTAATATCCAAAAAATAGAATTTAAACCCAATGAATTAATTTATAATAAAATCCAATTAGTCCATTAATTTAAAAAATAACAAATTTTAAAATTCATGAAAATTACGGGGTATTACAGATTTCCCCTTCTCCGACATCCCTGAACCATGGCATGACCCTATAGATAAAAGGATGAAACCAGGAATGGAGATATTTTTTCAAGACAACTACTGGGGGGCTGAGAGTTCCCAGCACTATGTGCAATCACTCACTGAGTAGACCATTACTAATGTCAGGGATTCTGAGGATAACGATTTCGAGGACTCTTTCAACTTATAGATACTGGGGATGGAACTCTGCATGATTCACTCATGGACTACATCATCTGATCCATCCTACCTTATCAAAGATGTTGATACACCTCTTTTCAACTAGCATGCTACACACGTGCCACATGTTGATATTCAACCTAACCCTGATGTTTACCCCCTTTCTCCTATAGTTGTTTCCTCTTGCTCTGATGTAATCGAGACCTCCTTTGATGAGGTTCTCAATGTTGTTTTTCCTATCAATGAAATAAATGAAGATTTTGAGTATCTTTCTGCGCCTTACATTAATTGTCTTTATTCTAATAAAACTCTTGATGATGATGAATTTATAAATGAATAATTCCTAATTGATCTAAATAAGGTTAATAATAAATAAAATAAAGATGAAACTGTTGTTATTAATCTCCGTTCTAGTAGCCAAATGCGTGAGATTAGGATAGGGACTACCCTTAATGAGAACGAGAGCACGCAACTCAAAGTTGTACTAAAGGAATTCGTGGATGTCTTCGCCTTGTCCTATGATGATATGCCCGACATTGACCCTGAAATAGCACAACATGAGATTCCAACGTTCGAGGAATGTAAACTAGTCAAACAAAAGATGCGAAAGATCCGCATCGAATGGTTACTCCAAGTAAAAGAATAAGTAGTCAAGCAACTGAAGGTGGGCTTCATTCATGTAATTTAATATCCCACATGGCTAGCTAATATCATACATGTGCTGAAATTGGGAGGAAAGATCCGCATGTGTGTCAACTACCAAGACTTGAACAAAGCATCTTCGAAGGATGATGACCCGCTACCCAACATGGATATGATCATGGATAACACTGCTAGTCATGCTCTTAAGTCATTTGTTGATGGATTTATCGGATATAACCAGATCGAGATGCACCCTGATCATTAAGAGGAAACTGCATTCATCACCCCTTGGGGAACCTTTTTCTATACTGTCACACCATTTGGCCTAAAAATTGTAGGGGCTACCTACCAAAGGGCTACCACAACCATTATGCATGATTTGATACACAAGGAAGTCGAGGTCTATGTAGATGACATGATTATCAAGTCTAAGAGTAGAGAAGATCAAGTTCTCGCTCTTCGAAAATTCTTTGAACGACTATGAAAGTATCAAATGCAGCTTCACCCACAAAAATGTGTCTTCGGCGTTACCAAAGGGAAACTCTTGGGATTCATGGTCAGTGAGAAGGGGATAGAAGAATATCCTACCAAGCTGAGATCCATACTTGAGATGCCACCTCCCCGAATGGAGAAAGATGTCCACGGATTCCCTGGGAAATTACAATACATCAATCGATTCATCAACCAATTGACTTCCATATGTGAACCCATCTTCAAACTCCTCTGAAAGGATTCACTTATGGAAGCCTTCATTTCATGTTGGCAAGCTTCATTTCATCTTCCCATCTTTAAACCCAGCTTGCCAAGAAGCCTTCAACTGAATTAAGCAATACCTGACCCGGCCTTTAGTGCTCATGCCACCGCAACCTGGTCTTTCCTTATTCCTATACCTAACCATGACCGATTCTATAGCTGGGGCTCTGCTAGCCCAATACCTTGAAGAATCCAACAAGGAAAAATCCATCTACTATGCGAATAAAAAATTGTCCGATTACAAAGTTAATTACACCACCTTGGAAAAAGCATGTGTCTCCCTTGTCTGGGTTACCCAAAAGTTACGGCACTATATGCTTGCCTTCCCCATCAAACTCGTATCCCAAATGGATTCCATCAAATACTAATCGAGAAACCCACCCTATACAGCCAAATGGCCAGTTGGTTGATGCTTCTAGCCGAGTTTGATATCACCTATGTCACATATAAAGCCATGAAAGGAAGAACCTGCTCTAACTACCTTGCTGACTACCCTATGGAAGAGGCCGATGTCTGGATTTCTGAATTCCCAGATGATAATATCCTTTGCAACTCTCATAAATATCTTCGATGGCAAATCTTCTTTTACGGCACTGCCAATAAAAAGGGGTATAACATTGGGATTATCCTAATTTCCCATGATGACTCCCACACTCCTATTTCCATCAAATTGGATTTCCCCTGCACTAACAACATGACTGAATATGACTCGTGCACGATAGGCCTCAAATTTTCCCTCAATAAAGGAATTCAATACCTCGATGTCATAGAGATTCAACCCTTATCATTGGTCAAGTACTCAAGAAATGGAAGGTCAAGGATGAGAAACTATTACTCTTCCATGACTACCTTAAATAACTAGCTTCCTAATTCTATGAAATCACCTTTTACTACCTGCCCCGAGCAAAGAACAGCCTGGTTCACATGCCCGAAGGAATAACCATGGCTCCCTTCCTTGTCCAAAAACAACATAAACCAACCCACTGCTACCACATCGAGCTATGCACAGAAGAAGAATCTGAAATAGCCGACAACTGGTACTATGATATTTGGCGACTCCTCAAACACTGTAGGTACCCTCAAGGAGATAATAAGAAATATTGAGAAACTCTTTGCAAATTGGACGCCTTGGTCTGTGATAAACCACTGTTTAAGGGAAACTTCGCTGGAACCCATTTTCACTGCATCGCAGGTGCTGACATCAAAGAGATGATCCAGAAAATCCATAGCGAGGAAGGCAGACCCCACATGAATGGACATATCCTCACCAAAAAGATCATATGACAGGGATACTACTGGACTACCATGGTACAAGACTGCGTAGTCCACGTGCAAAGATGTCTGAAATGCCAATAATTCTCCAACTTACAGCATCTGCCACCGCGAGAACTATACAACATGACTTCTCCCTGTTCGTTTTCCACTTAGGGCATCGACATCATAGGGAAAGTTATACTGAAGGCATCCAATAGGCATGAGTTCATCCTATACGCTATTGACTACTTGACCAAATGGGTTGAAGCCGAGTCATATGCAGTTCTGAATGCCAATAAAGTGGCCAATTTCATCAAGAAAAACATCATCTGCCTATATAGGATCCCACACGAGCTATTATCAAACAATGAGTTACATTTTAAGGTGAAGCTCATAGAAATGGTCAACGAGTATGGAATTCAGATACATAAATGCTCCCCATACCGTCCTCAAACCAACGGAGCGATTGAAGCAGCCAATAAAAATCTCGAAGCCATTATCTGCAAGATGACAGAGAGTTGTTGTGATTGGGCTGATAGGATTCCTTACACCCTCTGGGGCTACCGCACTCCAGCTCGAACCTCTACTGGGGCTACCCCTTACTCTCTAGTCTACGACATGGAAGTAGTCATACCCGTGGAGCTGGAAATACCCTAGTTATCCATGATTCTTGAAAGCAAGGTCAACGAAGAACACTGGTACCACAGACGTCTGGATACTCTGACCCTCCTAGATGAAAGGATATTTAAAGCTTAATATCACATACAAGGGTACCATCTCCGTGTAGCATGATCTTTCAATAAGAGAGTCAAGGACCGCGGTGTTCGAGAGGGGGACTTAGCCCTTAAAGAAATAGTAGAGCCCGTCTGGGACCCCAGAAGGAAATTCAAGCCTAATTGGAGCACCCCTACATTGTGAAGAAGATCCTGGAAGGTGGCGCCACTGTTCGGACCGACCTCGATGGGGAGGAAATGGCGCCCCCAGTCAACCTGGACCGTCTAAATAAATTTTATCCCTAGTCCAAAATCTCAACGCACTACGACTCTTCTCATTCCCTTTCTATTCCTAAAAAAAATATTCATTTCCCCTACCCAAAACTACGTGGGCTTTATCCTCTAAAAACATTTTCAAAAATGAATTTCAAAATTTTTCAAGACCCTTGGAGGTATGTCGACAGCTCATTCACTTTACATGAGCCCGCCCCCCTTATTTTCACAAAATGATATTCTTTTCTTGTCCATGATAATGACTGTTCATTCTAACATAAACATGAACAAAAAGATTATGTATGCCTTAGCGATTGGTATAGATAATTGAAAATGTAAAAATTTATCAAAAGGCCCAACTAAATGATTAAACACTTATTTAATTCGTTATCTGAAATTTTCGTATGATTACATCGATGTAAAGAGTCAAACGACTTCCCTAGCAAAACAAAATCTAGAAAATAACAAGCCCCACTACCCCTGAAAATCATTCCAATTATTCCTAGAAAACAAAAAAAACACCTTTTACAAAAAGCTTCACACATCCCTACCCACAGTTACCAGAGGAACCAACACCATCATCACCTGCATCCTGTACTCCCCAAACCTTGCCTGCCTGAATGGACTTTCGCAAATGCTCCATGGAGGGATAACCCCGAACCAGCCTGGGTAGACCACAACGCCTCCCTCCATGGTGTCAGATATGGGAAACCACCTTTGACCAGTCTCCACAACCATCATCCTGGCGACTACTTTCTTCTATAACCACTTTAGTAGTCCCCAAAGACATGTCAGACCCTCCTAGTAGACTGAGAAGGATGGGTCAACGGATGACGATTCTCCCATAGGGAACCAAAATGCATGTGCATACGCTCTATCAGACCCTCCACAGGAACGAAGTTTGGTGTCCGTAGTGGCACATTTTTGCTCCCAACCATATTGGCGCAGTAGCCGCTAGGGAAAATAGAATGAAATCTTTTGAAGGCCAACCAGTTTGACGTACGGGTACTCTTCAATCTCCAAAATAGGTAGCAACTCGCCCCACCAAGGCACAGACCAACGTAGGCCTCGAGTCCTGTGTCTACAAACCAATTCCCCCAACTCTCAATGTCCACGGCCATACTGCGTAGTCTACATACGAAGATGTCTCAAATGCTAATAATTCTCCAACTTACAGCATCTGCCTCCGTGAGAACTATACAACATGAATTCTCCCTGTTCATTTTCCACATTGTGCATCGACATCATTGGGAAAGTTAACCGAAGGAATCGAATAGTCATGAGTTCATTTCAGTCGCTATTGACTACATCACCAAATGGGTTGAAGCTGAGTCATATGAAGTTCGAATGCCAAGAAAGTGGACAAATTCATCAAGAAAAACATCTTCTACCGATATAGGGTCCCACACGAGCTGGTATCAGGCAATGGGTTACATTTTGAAACGAAGGTCACAGAAGTGGTCAACGGGTATGGAATTCAGAGACTTAAAGCCTCCCCATATTGACCGCAAACCAACGGAGAGGTTAAAGCAACCAATAAAAATCTCGAAGCCATTATCAACAACATGATAGAGAGTTGTCGTGATTGGGAGACAAGATTCCTTAAGCCCTCTGGGGATATCGCACTTCAGTTCGAACCTCTACTGGAGCTACCCCTTACTCTCTAGTCTACGGCATGGAAGCAGTCCTACCCATGGAGCTGGAAATACTCTTCTTACCCGTCATTATTGAAAGCAAGGTCAGTAAAAAAGACTGGTACCAAACCAATCTAGATGAGTTGACCCTCCTAGATGAAAGGAGATTGAAAGATCAATATAAAATACAAGGGTACCATCTCCGTATAGCGCAATCTTTCAATAAGGGAGTTAAGGACCACGGTGTTCGAGAGGGGGACTTAGCCCTTAAAGAAATAGTAGAGCCCATCTGGGACCCGAGGGGGAAATTCAAGCCTAATTGGCGCGTCCCCTACATTGTGAAGAAGATCCTGGCGGGTGGCGCCACTGTTCTACCCAACCTCAACATGGAGGAAATGGCGCACCCAGTCAACCTGGACCGTCTCAAGAAATTCTATCCCTAGTCAGAAATCTCAGTGTGCTACGACTCTTCTCATCCCCTTTATATTCCTAAAAAAACTCTTCATTTCCCCTACCCAAAACTATGTGGGCTTGATCCTCTAAACACATTTTCAAAAATGAATTTCAAAATTTTTCAAAACCCTCGGAGGTACGTCGGAAGATCATTCACTTAACATGAGCCCGACCCCCTTCTTTTCACATAAAGATATTCTTTTCTTGTCTCCGATAATGACAGTTCATTTTAACATAAACATGAACAAAAGGATTATGTACGCCTTAGCGACTGGTATAGATAATTCAAAATGCAAAAATTCATCAAAAGGCACAACTATATGATTACACACTTATTTACTTCATTATTTGAAATTTTCGTACGATTACATCAATGTAAAGAATCAAACGACTTCCCTATAAAAAAAATCCAGAAAATAACAAGCCCCACTACCCCTGAAACTTATTCCAATTATTCATAGAAAACACAAAACAACACCTTTTACAAAAATCTTCACAAAAACCTACATATAGCTGCTAGAGGAACCAACACCATCATGCATCCTAGACTCCCCAAACCTGTCCTGCCTGAATGGAGTATCGCAGACACTCCATGGAGCGATAATCCCGGACCAGCTTGAGTAGACTACAACGCCTCCCTCCATGGTGTCAGATATGGAAAACAACCTTTGACCAATCTCCACAGCCATCATCCTGGCGACTACCTTCTTCCATAACCATTGCATGTAGTCCCTAGGGACATGTCAGACCCGCCCAGTAGACTTAGAAGGACGGGTCGACTATGGGAACCAAAATGCATGTACATACGCTCTGTCAGACCCTCCACATGAAATAAGTTTGGTGTTCGTAGTGGCACAATTTGCTCCCAACCATATTGGCGAAGTAGCCGCCAGGGAAAGTAGAAAGAGGTTTTTCGAAGGCCAACCAATCTAACATACGGGTACTCTTTAATCCCTAGAATAGGCAGTAGCTCCCCCACCAAGGCACGGACCAACGTAGGCCTCGAGTCCCGTGCTCTACAAACCAATTCCCCTAACTCTCAATGTCCAAGGCCACATTAATGAAATAGCTCAAGAAGTTTGGAACCTCCGGCCATGGATACTCAGGTGGGACTGCCATACGAAACCTCTCTGACATGGTTGAGATGCCCGAAGGAATAACCATGGCTCCCTTACTTATCTAAAAACAAGATAAACAAACCCACTGCTACCACATCGATCTATGCACAGAAGAAGAATCCGAAATAGTCAACTGCTGGTAGTATGAGATTTGGCGCCTCCTCAAACACTGTAAGTACCCTCAAGGAGCCAATAAGAAATACTGAGAAACTCTTCGCAAATCGGTCGAACTGGTCTGTAATAAAGAACTGTTTAAGAGAAACTTCGATGGAACCCATTTGCACTGCATCGCAGGGGCGGACATTAAAGAGATGATGCTGAAAATCCACAGTGGGGATTGCAAACCCCGCATGAATGGCCATATGCTCGCCAAAAAGATCATTCGATAGGGATACTACTAGACTACCATGGTTTAAGACTGCTTAGTCTACGTGCGAAGATGTCTCAAATGCCAATAATACTCCAACTTATAGCATCTGCCTCCGTGAGAACTACACAACATGACTTCTCCCTGTTCATTTTCCACACAGGGCATCGACATAATAGGGAGAGTTACACCGAAGGAATCTAATAGGCATGAATTCATCCTAGTCGCTATTGACTACTTGACCAAATGGGTTGAAGCCGAGTCATATGCAGTTCTGAATGCCAAGAAAGTGGCCAAATTCATCAAGAAAAACATCATATACCGATATAGGGTCCCACACGAGCTGGTATCAGGAAATGGGTTACATTTTGAGGCGAAGGTCACAGAATTGGTCAACGGGTATGGAATTCAGAGACTTAAATCCTCCGTATACTGGCCTCAAACCAATGGAGAGGTTAAAGCAACCAATAAAAATCTCGAAGCGATTATCAATAAGATGACAGAGAGTTGTCGTGATTGGGCCAACATGATTCCTTACGCATTCTGGGGCTATCGCACTTCAGTTAGAACCTCTACTGGAGCTACACCATACTCTCTAGTCTACGGCATGGAAGTCGTCCTACCCATGGAGCTGGAAATACTCTCGTTACCCGTTATTCTTGATAGCAAGGTCAGCGAAGAAGACTAGTACCGAAGCTATCTGGATGAGCTGACCCTCCTAGATGAAAGGAGGAAAGAGCAATATCAAATACAAGGGTACCATCTCCGTATAGATCGATCTTTAAATAAGAGAGTTAAGGACCACGGTGTTCGAGAGGGGGACTTAGCCCTTACAGAAATAGTAGAGCCCATCTGGGAACCGAGATGGAAATTCAAGCCTAATTGGAGCGCCCCTACATTGTCAAAAAGATCCTGGCGGGTGGCGCCACTGTTCTGCCCAACCTCAACAGGGAGGAAATGGCATGCCCAGTCAACCTAGACCGTCTCAAACAATTCTATCCCTAGTCAAAAATCTAAGCGTGCTACGACTCTTCTCATCCTCTTTATATTCCTAAAAAACTCCTCATTTCCCCTACCCAAAACTATGTGGGCTTGATCCTCTAAACAGATTTTCAAAAATGAATTTCAAATTTTTTCAAAACCCTCGGAGGTACATCGGTAGCTCATTCACTTAACATGAGCCCAGCCCCCTTCTTTTCACAAAATGATATTCTTTTCTTGTCTCCGATAATGACAGTTCATTTTAACATAAACATGAACAAAAGGATTATGTACGCCTTAGAGACTGGTATAGATAATTCAAAATGTAAAAAGTCATCAAAAGGCACAACTAGATGATTAAACACTTATTTATTTCATTATTTGAAATTTTTGTACGATTGCATCAATGTAAAGAGTGAAACGACTTCCCTAGAAAAAAAAATCCATAAAATTACAAGCCCTACTACCCCTGAAAATTATTCCTAGAAAACACAAAATAACACCTCTTACAAAAAGCTTCACAAAACCCTACCCACAGCTGCCAGAGGAACCAACACCATCATCACCTTCATCCTGGACTCCCCAAACCTTCCCTGTCTAAATGGAGTATCGCAGATGCTCCATGGAGCGATAAGCTCGGACCAGCTTGGGTAGACCACAACGCCTCCCTCCATGGGGTCAGATATGTAAACCACCTTTGACCAATCTCCACAACCATCATCCTAGCGACTACCTTCTTCCATAACCACTGCATGTAGTCCCTAGAGACATGTCAGACCCACCCAGTAGACTTAGAAGAATGGGTCGACGAATGACGATTCTCCCACAAGGAACCAAAATGCATGTGCATACGCTCTGTCAGACCCTCCACGTGAAAGAAATTTGGTGTTCGTAGTGGCACAATTTGCTCCCAACCATATTGGCGAAGTAGCCGCGAGGGAAAGTAGAAAGAGGTCTTCTGAAGGCCAACCAGTCTGACATACAGGTACTCTTTAATCTCTAGAATAGGCAGCATATCCCCCCACCAAGGCACAGACCAACATAGGCCTCGAGTCCCGTGCTTTGCAAACTAATTCCCCCAACTCTCAATGTACAAGGCCACACTAATGAAATAGTGCAAGAAGAAGTTTGGAACCTCCGGCCAGGGATACCCATGTGGGACCGCCATATGAAACCTCTGTGACAGCCACATAAACAACATTATAGGGATGCCCCTCAGAAAGTTAGAACGACCATCCCGCCAGACATCCAGGCCATTTAAGGTCTCCGCCAGTATTATCGCCGCAGGATTATGACGGTACGACATTCAATAAATAATAGCAGCCGGTTGGGGTCCACCAGCGTCTCCCCAGTCACTAATAAAATTTTGGAAAAAATGCCTAGGATGACTGCCCCGGCATATCTAGCATCACATATGTCCTGCGAACGCATGGACTGCAACACCTAGGGGTGGAAGCGGTATGGGTTCTTACCATACCGTAGCATTTTGGTCCGAAAAAAAATGGTTTTGGTTTCATATATTAAAATATCATAAATGAGTCTTACCGAAACCGAAATTATCGCAAAAAAGTTGGTTGGTTTTGGTTTTAATATTTAAAACACCGATTTACCGAAATTACCATACCGAAATTACTGAAACCAGAAAAAACCGTACCGAAATTACCACATCATACTGAATTTACCGAAACCAAAAAAAATCGTACCGAAATTACCGTACTGTACCGAATTTACCAAAATTACCGTAAAAAATTTACCTAAACCAGAAAAAGTTGGTTTTGGTTTTGGTTTTAGTTTTAATATTTAAAAAAGTTGGTTGGTTTTGTTTTTAATTTTTTGGGACTTTTAGTGTTGTTTATCGAAACCAAAAAAAATCGAAACTAGAAACCAGAAAAAACCAGAATTTACCCAAACCAGAAAAAAACCGAAATTACCGAAAAAATCGAAATACCAGTCGGTTTGGTTTTGGTATTGATTTTGTTGTACCGGGTGGTAAACTGGTACGGTTTGGTTTTACCATCTAGAGTTTGCTTTTGGTATTGGTATCTACTATTTACCGACCAAACTGTACCGCTTACACCCCTAGCAACACCATCGGAAGAGAAATCATTCCTCCCCTAACTAAGCGCCTGGCCACAGAAGGAAAAATATGAAGAAGACCGGCTAATAATTCCCTAGGAGAACGGGCAAACTCAAGAAGAGCCATAGCAATGCTGGGATTTATCCCCAGTATGGAAGAAAATTCCTCGTAGGTAGGCCAAATCTCATCCAAGCCAAAGCAGAAGACATGATCCTCGGGATTCCAAAACTCAATTATTCCAGGGAGAGCCATCTTGAAAGACTAAGAGATAGTAAGCAAGTAAGAATGTGGAAAATAAAGAAAGTAAAAGTGTGAGAAGGAAAGCCCCATCCACACCCCCTTTTATACTTGGAAACTCTCAAGCCAAGATAAGGAACCCTGCAAAAATTTGGGCAAAACTTGCCCCACCAATTACCAAGAAATTGAAGAAAGTGAAATCAAAACCTTGGATTGATTAGACTAGACTGACATACCGATAGGCAGGACAAGGTTCATGCTGATTGGCAACCCCCATTTTAGGAAATTTCCCTTTTTCCTCTTTTGTCAAAATAAAAAAAAATTATTGAATTCCGAATTTCTTTTATACTTATGCTTTACTAACATCATTTCAAATAAAATCCTTCTCAAATCAATTTTTAAAATTCTTTTTACGGTCTCAGCAGCAAACTAAAAAGAGCATGTGCATTAATCACTAAACAAGAAAATTAACAAAAAACTTTATTCATCATTTGCATATATTTTGTTGTGTTACACTACCATTTTGCAGGAAAAACCGAAGAAACAATGGGACTCAGCCTGAACCCAATCTCTATCTCTATCTCTCTCTCTCTTTTTTCTATTTTCTTTCTCTCTCTATAGGATCCCCCATCCCGACGGTGCACCATCTTCCCCCTGAGGTGAGATGACGTGCCCCTACTACCAGAGCTCGATCCTTCCCCAAACGAGGCTGACGGCACCAAGAAAGAATGAACGGGAACTGCCTCACGAATGTGAGAAGTCATTGAGAATATCCAATCCCTGATGCAATTCAACCAAGTGGTCAAAACACTAATATGTTGCAAGGAAGAATAGAAAACATCAAATCAGTCAAGCATGAGGAAAGAGAAAAAACTCAAGGAAATAAAAAAAAAGACATACTGTGGGTAGAAGAACCTCCTCCGTCAAACCCAACTCCTCTGGGTCCATCGCATGAGGGTGATTCTTCAAACGAATGGATCCCCCATTAGCTCGTCGAAGTTTGTAACTATATCAATGTACCCGCATGAAAGAAGGTCCTGAAGTCATCGTCGTCGCTGACGTAGTCGCACCACCGGTGCTATGATAAGATCCACCTGCCAACTCGAGCCCGCTATAGAGAGAGGCATCACATCATAAATGATATGGGGAATCAACCAACTCATGATGAAGTCCATATAGTCAGACATCACTATTATGTCAGTGTACAGAGAATATGGTTCTCCCATCATCGCAGCCACTCTGGCCTCCTCAGAAATCTCCTGCACGCACCTCATAATAATAGGGGGCCTCACCGGCGACACCGTAACCTCATCCTCCAAAATATGACGGACTACCCTCTCGCCAAGATACTATGAGTGGCCAAACTCATGCACCAGTAGGCTCCGCATCTGCGCATGTCCCCCTATCATCCTAGTGTGCTGAATAGTCGTCCCCCGGGAATAAAAGGTCACCTGCAAATCCCCAGCAAAAGTGAAGGATCAGTATCAATAAAATGTCATCAAAGGAAATGAACAGTCTCATGGAAAAAAGAATGCTTACCCTCTTCCTCGTTAGTCCATTCAAGACCTGATGCACTGCCTCTAGAGAAAGGTTCTTCTTCGACTGTCGGTTGGACCTCAGCCATCAGAACATCCAAAAAAAGTCCCCAATGGAGTCATCCTTCAATGAAATAAATTGGGTGTTCAACCCAATCACCTCGTAGAACCACGTCTGAAAAGGACAAGGATCAGCATTCAAGAAATCAAAAGGAAGTGCATGAATGGAAAATGTGAATGCGTAAAGGAAAATGCACAAAAATAAAGAATACCTCCAGAAGATACGTGGCCCTAGTAAAAGTCGGTCGACATCACCGGTTGAATGCATCCAAAGAATAGTAAAGGGTCACCAAAGTCAGGCTTCCCCAATCATAGAGGCAAAAACCATAAATGGATGACGTCGCCACTAGAAAACCTCCCAATACCAGCAAGATAAATAGACGGGCCATCTGACGTACCTACTGCCCATCATTCTCATCAATCCTTCTCCTCAGTAAAATCTCCCTTAAAGAACACAGGCATATGAAATCTCTAGAAACTACCCTCTCCATGTCACCTAAAGTCGCCAGCATCGCCTCCGACGTCACCCGCAGCATCCTGTCCACCTCAATTTGGCTACCCTCACAGTCCAGCCCCAGCAGCTGCTGAACATAAATGGGAGTCACTATCTTCTCCCTGAAGCCAAAATGGAAGGTGTGGGAAGTGTCCCACCACCTCTCTCCCAAAGCACATAGAACCGCAGTGGAGTGGGGTGTCTCATCGAAAGCCGACACTAGCCTCCCGAAACCCACAAATGACACCATCTAGTGCACCACAGTAGGAAAGTGCTCCCAAACATCCTTAAGCCATGACATACCGCAGGCATGAATAGTCAACATGGAGACGTCAGACTGTCAAGAAATGAAGAAAACCCTTATCAGATTTAGGAAATAAACCAATCTCATCAAGAAAAGAATAAAGGAGTACCAAGAGTCATGCAATACTTACATAGCCACCAGGGTTCACCACCCTTGAAGAGCGATGACGTGAAGGCTTGCGTAGAAGAGTCTGATCATCCATCACAGGCTCAAATGAGTCGAAGGAATTCTCGCTCCCCAATATGAGGGGCACCCTAACCCTCCACTCTAACCCTTCCCAGTCATCGGCATTGAGGCACGCCATATGGGTTGCACTAGTTGAGAAGTCATCCATTTAGGATGGTAGGACGATTTTCATAGGTTTATAGTAGAATAAAAGAAGTCAAAAAGTTGTGCAAAATGAGGAGAACGTGTCCCCTTTTGGTAGGAGGCTAAGGGTCATGCCGATCGATAGTCCTCTCCACCCATCGATCAGCACTGAGCCTTTCACCTGCTCGAGGCACCCCAAAAGTCAGTGCCAATGTCAACTGGAACACCCACACCCATGTCGGTTGTCACACCCCTTAAAATTTCTACAAAAAGTCCAAAAAATACTAGAAAATTCTGAACAATTCCCGAAAAATTCCTAAAATGTCCAAATCCATTCTAGCACCCTATTCACCAAGGATAACATTTTTTTAGACCCCCAGTGGAATTCCATAGAATCATTCTTCCCAGTATAATCTACAAAGGATGCTCTAAAATTTCCCCATCTGCGAAATCCCCGGATCATTCACTATTCCCTGACAGGACCCAAAATCTAATATTTATTCGAGTGGAGTCCCCAAATTTCTCGAAGAAAAGTCACCTCTCTTAGGTCAGAATTGACCTCGGTCTTACATCGTCACCTTAGTTGGGTCAGAATGGACCTTGGTCTTCAATTGTCACATCTCATAGGTCAGAATTGACCTCGGCCTTGGATCGTCACCTTAGTTGGGTCAGAATTGACCTTGGTCCTCGATCGTCACCTCTTTTAGGTTAAAATTGACCTCATTCTTGAATCGTCACCTTAGTTGGGTCAGAATTGAACTCAGTCCTCAATTGTCACCTCTTTTAGGTCAGAGTTAACCTCGCTCTTGGATCGTCACCTTAGTTGGGTCAGAATTGACCTCGGTCCTCGGTCGTCACCTTTTTTGGGTCAAAATTGACCGCAGTCTTGGATCGTCACCTTAGTTGGGTCAGAATTGACCTCGATCCTCAATCCTCACCTCTTTTAGGTTAAAATTGACCTTGATCTTGGATTGTCACCTTAGTTGGGTCATAATTGACATCGGTCCTCGATCGTCACCTCTTTTAGGTCAGAATTGACCTCGATCTTAGATCGTCCCCTTAATTGGGACAGAATTGAACTCGGTCCTTGATCGTCACCTATTTTAGGTCAGAATTGGCCCTGGTCCTTGGTCATCACATCTTTTAGGTCATAATTGACCTCAACCTTCTGAATCGGTCATCCACATCCCTTAGGTATGCATAACCGACCTCCTTCCATCATGTGGTGTTTATTCAATGGCTATGACTTGTTCCAAGATCACCCTTCGAGGGCCTCTGTAGACACCACATTCTAGGACCCCCTAAGTCTCTCCTTAGGCTCCTAGAACTTCCCCCTTCCACCACAAACCTAGGTCGTACTCCGAGTATCGGTATAGAGACCATCGAGCACCCCCGGGCCCCATCTGACTCTGATCAACTCTTTTATCAGAAATAAATCTCTTTGAATCTTCAAAGTCAATGAAACCCCTTTCCAACGGTCCGCCCTATGTGCAAAATAGCATAACCGTTCGGACGAATGATCAGTTTCCACCAAAAATCGATCCGGAGGCCACCAGGCGCTCCCGAATTACGTTTGAACAAAGTCAACTATTCATCTCAAATGAGACTGAATGATTCTCAGAAGGGCACTAGATACCTTTTCTAATGATCCACCTCATGCGAGATTCTGACATACGATACGGACGAACGATCCGTTTTACTCTGAGAGGTCACCGGGTGCTTCTAGGGCCCGATTGACCAGGGTTAACTCTCCAAACTGAGCAAAACTCTTTGGAGTGTCGAAGTACATATCCTAATCTCTCCAATGGTCTGCCCTATGTGTGATTATGACTTATGATACAGACAAACGACGATCCACTTGCGTTCGATGATCTCCCATCCAAAGGATCAACATGCACTTTCGAGCCATATTTGACCCAAAGTTAACTCTCGAACTCGGGATCTGTCCAAAGGACTCTCATAGTTCTGTGTAATACCTTTATAACGGTATTCTTCGTGAGTGATTCGGATCGACGATTTGTGCTCTACAATCATTTTTCCAGAAAAGTCCGCATGAGACTGCCAATTGGCAAGTCCTGAACCCTGCCTATCGGTACAGTGTCAAGGCTGACCTATAGATTGTCACCCTCTAACCCTATAAATAAGGGCCATGACCTTATTGCTAGCAAAGAGAAAAAAAACATCAGCATTAGTGATCTCAGCAACATTCTCTCGAAGTCAGCGAAGTTCCATTTGAGAAATCCCATTCAAGCCTAAATCCCCATCCTTTTCACACCCAATTTGGTGAATACCCTTCTCTCTCATCAACATTAAAAGGAGTTCATCCAAGATCCAAGTTAAATCTCCAAGAAAGGTCCAGTTCTTTATCCCTCTCTTTTAATATCTTGTTTTATATAGGTTACCTTAGATTCATAATCTAGTTTCATTCTCTTTCATGAATATTAACATCTAAACTTTTATTACTATATTGCACATACTCTATTTTTTCATAAAAAAATCAACAAATAAATAAAAGAGGGTTACACCCATAAATTCCGAACGAAATTATCCACCACACTTTTTTCAAAACTAGAAACATATTTTCTACACACACCCCTAATAAAATTCTGTTCAAATCTATGGGATAAACCCCACCGCTATTCCACATTTGAACTATGTGGACTTTGATGCCTTTATAGGTTGCGTAGGCGTCTCAGATTAAAATCCGATACTCGAGTCCAATTTTTTAACTTTCCAATTTCTCTTATTTTTCATAATCCTCAAAATTACTCTTTATCATCATACATATATATATATATATATATATATATAACATATTTGTTCGTGTCTCATCGTAGTCATATTATTGTTTCCCAAAAACGATCAATATCACGATGAACGCTCATATTCTATCATCTACATTTATTACTATTTTGGGAATATTTCTACGGATGACCTCACCCTATCTTTTCCATGATATGGGTCGAACAATTCTAATCTCCATTATATAAACAAATGCATACACTTCACGGGGATAAAAAAGGAAAATATTAACATTTTCCCATGACACCCCACACCGATGACGACCGAAGCCCTCCGTTTGAAAAGAAAGGTGCGAGATCGCGACACAGTTTCTTCCCCTTGGGGATCCTCTTTCTCCTTTCCCCCCCCCTAAATGAACGTCGCGCTGATCGGGATGGCCATAGGTACATCAAGATCATCAAGTGGAAGAGAACCAAAAATACCATTAGTTGAGTTTTTATTAAGAGAATTTTCAAAATTTGTTTCCACACAGGGAGGTATAATGTCATTTTCTTTCTCTTGACAAAGACTATAATTAACCACAACATTAATGAACCCCATGTCCTAGTTCTTATGTTGTATACCCTATAGGCATGGATTGTTTTGAGAATACCCTAAAAATATGGCTTTATCACACTAGTGTCAAACTTTGAAAGTTGGTCTCTATCATTACAAACATAACATGCAATACCAAATACTCTCAAATATTTCAAATTGGGCTTTTTCCTGTACCATAATTCATATGAAATCATTTTAATGTTCTTCTTGAGGTAGACATAATTAATAACATGGCATGCAGTTTGAGTTGCTTCAACCCAGAAATACGTTGGAAATTTTTTCGTATGGAGTAAAACACATACCATTTCTTAAATATTGCTATTTTTTATTTCAACAATTACATTATTTTGTGGGGCTTTAAGTATGCTAAACTCATGCTTGTATCCATTACCTACATATTATTCTACAACATCTGTATCTTTGAATTCTCCACCCCAATCACTTCTGATTCTAGACACTTGGATATCCTTTTCATTTTCAATTCTCAAAAGGATTTTAAGAAAATATTTAAACGTTTCAGACTTTTCTTTCATAAATGCAACCCAAGTGAATCTTGAAAAATCATCAACAATGAAAAGGATGTTTGAATTACCAAATAAAATAACTGTCCTAGAAGGTCACATTAAGCCCATATGAATTAATTATAAGGGTTATGTTGTAAGAACATCTTTTTTTTTCTTATGAGGGACTTTGTTCATTTTACCTATCTAACATGGTCTGCAAATATAATATTTTTCTTTAAACATTTTGGGTAAAAGATTTATTTTCAAAATTCATTTCATGTGGTAATTAGGCTAACCTTGTTTAAAGTAAAATTTATTCCTAAACTAAACAAACTTCTGAAAGTGTTTTGACATAAAATCAATTTTATTATCCAAGGAATCAAGAGAAACATGATTATCATCCATATCAGTCAAAGAAGACATGTAAGAAAAACTATTAACAGAAGATCTAAAGGCTAAAGGGGACTCTGTAGTTTGTGCTTTTGATTTTCTTCTTTGAATATCACTGAGCAAAGTGTCTAATTCAAATGTCCTCATTTTGCTACATAACAGTTCAGGGGTCATGTTGGCGTCATCCATTTATTTAATTATATGTTTTTTCATATCAAACATATGGGGCGAAGTTCTTAATATCTTAAAACAAACTTCAGAATCGGTGTATATCATACCATACCATTAACATGTGATTGATTAACTACATCTTGCAAATGTAAATAGAAATCATGAAAATTTTCATCGTTATTCATGAACATTTTATTAGAACTATGCATTAAAAGTTATGATTTAGCCTTCTTAACCCGTGCATCACTCTTATGAGTACGATCAAAATGTCCTCGGATTCTTTGGAAGTTGTGAATACTGAGATTCATTTAAGCTCAGATTCACCGTCGGTCTAAAAGATGGCATTTCTGCCTTTGTTCTTATGTTGAGAACTAAGCTTCTCATCTTGTATCCACTGTGAGAGAGGCTTACGTTCTTCCCACTGAGCATCACCAACACCAACAATATGGATAGGGGATGTAAAACCAGTTTTAACCATGTCCCACATGTCATCACCTAACGTCTAAAGGTGATAAATCACTCTTACTTTCTAGTGAGAAAAATTGGCACTATCAAAGTGAGGAGGAAGAGTGTAACTACTGTAACACCCCATAAATTTAAAAGGTATTATTTAATTTAATTCAGAATCTTTGTGTAAAATAAAATTTTGGAATTTACTAATTTTTTTAATAATTTAAAATTTTGATTTTTAATAATGAAAATTAGGATTTTAATCGAAATTAAAATCGAATTAAAACTAGGAATTTAAATTGGAATTTATTTTATTTTTTCGTGACCGAATCGAACCGATAAAATTGGCTGGATCGATTTACCGGTCTGTTATGCCAAACAGTCCTATTTTCTTAGAATTCTTTTACTAATCAAACTCTTATTTATTTTTGGTATAAAACCAACTCGGGGGTATAACTTTTATAACATATTTTTATCAAACTTAAGAGCAGTCTTCTTCAACCTTTAAACCCTAGACCCATTCTACATAACTTTTGACTCAAGATTTGTCAAGATTAATTGGATTTTCTAAAGATGCATCAAGGGCGGATCTTAGTCAACTTTTTGAGAAGAATACATCTCTCAAATCAGAACAACAAACTTTTATTTAGGCATGGATACTTTATTATCTTCATTTAGTATTTTGCGTTTTAAGTGTTGCCAAAATAATTAATTATATGTTTCCTTAAACGAAAGTAGCAACTTTAAATAGAAAAAGTGATAACTAATTTGGGAATGTTTTTATGAAAATATTTAATATGGAATAAGACTTGAAACTCTTGGGTGTGTAGGAGAGAGCAATGGCTTTTGATTATTATGGGTGTAGGATTGCATGTAGAATTTTATGGGGATTATTTGAATGAAATCGGGACGTGTACACACGCATGAAAATTATGTATTTCATAAAAGTGGATAATTTTGGTGTGTTTCATAATCTTGAATGTTGATTAATCTATAATGATTAAATGGCAATAATTGTGTTAAGAACGACAACGGTATTATTAATTAAATTAAATTAAATTATGCCATCATGAAAAAATTAATGATATTATTTACATGTTTCGTTGGATAATGTGATTGATTGATATTTATAATTATCATCGTGGATACAACGAGGTTTTGGTAGCATGCTCTCACCAACATTTTAGGATGCCTGCAAGGTATGGGACTAGTAGGTAGGGCTTAGTTGTGATTTACTCTTTCTAGATATGAGACTAGTGAGTGTAGAGTTTTACGGATGGGTGATTTTGGGGTGGGGCTAATTTTTATGTCGTGTCATCATGTTGCTAGTTTAGCTATAAGACTTGTAAGAGTTATTAACATAAATTTATCCTATAATTATGCTAGGACGTACTTATATGTTGGGGACCCTTAGGTATGGGACTAAGGGTGTCTTTGAGGATCTCACATCGCTAATAAGGGTGGGATGAATAAATATTTGAATAACAAGAACATGAGAAATTGAGAATTAATATCTAAGATAATAAAACGGGTATTAAAATATATTTGTGGCGAGAGTATGTGCATGACTGGCAGTTATATGGGTCGACTGGCTATATCGTCGTGGGTGTGTG
This sequence comes from Sambucus nigra, assembly GCA_949130495.1. Classification (NCBI taxonomy): domain Eukaryota; kingdom Viridiplantae; phylum Streptophyta; class Magnoliopsida; order Dipsacales; family Adoxaceae; genus Sambucus; species Sambucus nigra. Next base: position 185,085,848 of record OX422222.1, on the reverse strand, counting down.
TGATATCATGAATATATGCGGGTTGTCAGTTAAACAGTCTGGAAGGCTAATGGACGTGTCATGTGTGGAACCACACGAGTGTGTGCAGAGGTGATAGTATAGCGGGATGACTGACCATAATGAGGGGAAGGATGTGGTGTAGAACATGTGGGAGTCCCACAACCTAACAAATAAATATTTTAAGTGGAAGTCCCGCACTAAATTGATGATAATTGGTATTGTGAATTATTTATATGTGGGAGCACAACGCCTGATAATAATAAAATGGGGAAAATATTAAAGTTAAGTAATTTGATTAATTGATATTATTGCAAATTGGATAATTGGACTTGGACTTGGGATAGTAGTTTCATGCGCTAGAATATGTTGTTTATTTTACACGCATCATTATTATTTTATGTCGTCTTAATTTAAAATAATCTATTGTGATGTTTATCATGTCTAATTCTATTGTCTGCGTTCATGGCCCCTAATTGGAGGGAGTAATCGATATTCATGCTCAGGGCTCTGACCCTCTGCATTGACTAACATTTTTCAGGTAGTAGGGCTGAAGTAAGTTGTATAGAGGTATTTGGAGATTTATCTTGGAGGTGCAGCTAGAGTATTTATTTTATGCTTAGTAGTTTAGTTTAGTTTCCTTTCCCTCGCATTTTATTACGAGACTCTTATTATGGATTTGGTGGGCCATTCGGCTCCAAAGTTGTTACAGTTTTACTCAGACATTCCATTATGGATTCAGTTTATTGGATTTTTTATTTAATTTGATATTCGGATATTATTGGAGTTTATAATGGTGATGGATTTTATATCGCACTGATAATTATTTATTGGAACTGATTTAAATTATTATCTTGTGGAATGAATTTATTATGTCTCATATCTGTCACAAGCTAAGGATGATATTTTATTTAGTGATGCCCGATGTAGTCTGGTGGCAGAGGATGGCCACCCCATTGTTCGGATTGCGAGGGGTGTTACAGATGGTATCAAAGCATGATCTTAGGTCTCGTAGGTTGTGAGTCCTTTTACTTTTCACGTTGCCATAATTGATTCCCTTTGTTGATTCGTAGTTCTTGAGGTACTAGGTCTAGCATACATGCTAGCTATGTTTCTTGGAGATAGGGAAATATGTGTTAAGGAAGTTGAAGGCATTGAGGTTATAAATAGTAATCTTTATGTGAGAATCCTTAGAGTTGATTTTGAAAATGATTTTTATTTGGAAGATTGATTGGTATTGTTTTTGGACATATCTAGTATCGATGAAGATAGGTGTTTTGATTTAAGAATTTTTGTGTTGCGATGACTTTTGGAGATAGAATCGAGTGGTGATTCGGAAAGACAGGGTGGTACGCCACTATTTTATAGTAATGTGTATATATATAGTTAGGATATATATTGTATTTTGATCGTGGGATTTCGTGCAGTTGGGATTAGGTGTATCGGCGCCTAAACATGGTACTTTATGGGTAGGCATATGTAAGACTTGTTTTATTTTCTCGCATTTACGCTTCGTCGAATTTCGAGGATGAAATTGTAGTGCCAGTGGGAAAGTATGTAACACCTCATAAATTTAAAAGGTATTATTTAAATTAATTCATAATCTTTGGGTAACATAAAATTTTGGAATTTATTAATTTTACACTAATTTAAAATGTTGAGTTTTAATAATGAGAAGTAGTATTTTAATCAAAATTAAAATCAAAGTCAAAATGGGGATTTAATTGGAATTTATATTATTTTTTCTCGACCGAACCGAACGGATAAAATTTGCTGGACCGATTTGTTGGTCTGTTATGCCAAATAATCCTGTTTTCTTGAAATTCTTTTGCTAATCAAACTCTTATTTTTTTTTTGGTAGAAAACCAACTCGGGGGAAGAACTTTTAAAATATATTTCATCTAACCTAAGAGTAGAAGCCTCTCACATTTTTCATCTTCTTCAATCCCAAAACCCTAGCCCCATTATACATAACTTTCAACTGAAAATTTGTCAAGATTACTGGGTTTTCTCAAGACGCATTAAGAACGGATCTTTATCAACTTTTTGGGAAGAATACATCTTTGAAATCATAATTCTCAATTATGTTTTATTCAGGCATGGATACTCTATTCTCTTCCTTTAGTATTATGCGTTTTAATTGTTGCCTAAATAATTAGTTACATGTTTCATTAAAAAAAATGAGCAAATTTAATTAGAAAATGTGAGAACTAATTTGGCACTGTTTTTATGAAATTTTTTAATATGGAATAAGACCTGAAACCCTTGGGTGTGTAGGACAGAGTAGTGGGTTTTGGTTACTATGGGTGTCGAATCGCATGAAGAATTTTATGGGGGTTATTTAAATGAAATCGGAATGCGTAGACACGCATGAAAATTATGTAGTTAATAAAAGTGGACAATTTTGGAGCATTTCATAATCTTTCCTGTTGATTAATCTATAATAATTAAATGGAAATGATTGTGTGAAGAACGACGACGGTATTATTAATTAAATTAAACTAAATTGTGCCATCACGAATAAATTGTGATACTGTTTATTTATGTCATTGGAATATGTGATTGATTGATATTTCTAATTATGATATCGGGTACGACGACATTTTGGTAGTATGCTCTCACCTACATTTTAGGATGCTTGCTAGGTATGGGACTAGTAGGCAGACCCTAGGTGTGATTTATCCTTTTTAGTTATGGGACTAGTGAGTATAGATTTTTACGGATGGATGATTCCGGGGTGGGGATGATTTTAATGTCGTTTCGTTGTTTCACTAATCTAGGTATAAGACTAGGTAGATTTATTAATAGAAATTCATCCTATAATTAAGGTAGGACATACTTATGTGTTGGGGACCCTTAGGTATGGTACTAAGAGTGTATTTAAGGATCTCACATTGCTAATAAGGGTGAGGTGAATAAATATTTGAATAACGAGTATGGGTTGAGGTGATAGAATGTGTTGGGCTGACAGTTAAATTGGTCGACTGGCTATATCGTCATGGTTGTGTGTAACATCATGAGTATGTGTGGGTTAACAGTTAAACGGGCTAACGGTGTCGCATGCGGCACCTCACGAGTGTGTACGGAGTTGACAGTATAGTGGGATTACTGGCCATAGTAAGGGGAAGGGTGTGGTGTAAAACATGTGGGAGTCCCACAACCAAACAAATAAAGACTTTAAGTGGGAGTGTTGCCCTAAAATGATGATAATTGGTGGGAGTCCCACTACTAATATTGTGAATGATTTATATGTAGGAGCATCGGGCCTGATAATAATAAAATTGGGAAAATAATAAAGTTAAGTAATTTGTTTAATTGATATTATTGCAAATTGGATAATTTGACATGGACTTTGGATAGTAGTTTCGGGCGTTAGCATATGTTGTTTACTTCACTCGTATCGTTATTAATTAACTCATCTTATTTTAAAATTTTCTATTGTGATGTTTTTTTATGTATAAAGATATTGTCTTGGTTCACGGACCCTAATTGTAAGCAGTAGCCAGTATTCATGCTCGGGGATCTGACCCTCTGCATTGACTAACATTTTTCAAGTAGTTGTGCTGGAGTAAGATGCATAGTGGTATTTGGATATTTATCTTGGAGGTGCAACTGGAGTATTTATTTTATGCATAGTAGTTTAGTTTAGTTTCCTTTCCGTCGTATTTGATTACGAGACTCTTTTTATGGATTTGGTGGGCCATTCAGTTCCACATTTGTTACGGTTTTATTTAGTCATTATGGATTCAATTTATTGAAATATTTTTTTATTTTGAGATTTTGATATTATTGGAGTTTAGCATGCTGACGGACTTTATATCGCATTAATGGTTATTTATTGGGATTTATTTAAATTATTATCTTGTGGAATGAATTTATTATGTCTCATATTTGGCACATGCTAAGGATGATATTTTATAAAGTGACGCCCAGCGTAGTCTGGCGGCGGCTGGCCACCGCGTTGTCCGAACTAGAGTGGGTGTTACAGATGGTATCAGAGCATGGCCTTAGGTATCGTAGGTTGTGAGTTGCTTAGTTTACGCATTTTCATCATTGATTCGCTTTGTTGATTCGTAGTTCTTGAGGTACTAGGTGTAGCATATGTGCTAGCTATGTTTCTTGGAGATAGGGTGTTCTGTGTTAAGGACTTTTAAGGCATTAGGGTTAGAAATAGTAATCTTTATGTGAGGATCCTTAGAGTTGATTTTGAAAATGATTTTTTGTCGGTAGATTGATTGGTATTATTTTCGGACTTATCTAGTACCGATGAAGATAGGGGCTTTTATTTAAGAATTTATGTGCTGCGATGACTTTTGGAGATAGAATCGAGTGGTTATTCAGAAAGAGAGCGTGGCACGCCGTTATTTTATAATTATGCGTATATATAGTTCGGATATATATTGTATTTTGATCGTGGGATTTCATGTGGGTCAGACTAGGTGCATGGGTGACTAAACGTGGTACTTTATAGGTAGGCATATGTAAGCTTTATTTTATTTTCCCTCATTTACGCTTCATTGAATTTTGAGGATGAAATTCCAGTACTAGTGGTAAAGTATGTAACACCTCGTAAAGTTAAAAGGTATTATTTAAATTAATTTAGTATTTTTGGGTAATATAAAATTTTGGAATTTATTCATTTTTTTAGTAATTTAAAATGTTGAGTTTTAATAATGAAAAGTAGGATATTAATCGAAATAAAAATCAAAGTCAAAATGGGAATTTAATTGGAATTTATATTAATTTTTGAGACCGAACTGAATGGATAAAATCGACCGGGCCAGTTTGCGAGTCTGTTACGCCAAAGAGTCATGTTTTCTTTGAATTCTTTTACTAATCAAACTCTTATTTATTTTTAGTAGAAAACCAACTCTGGGGTAGAACTTTTAAAATATATTTTCATCTAACAAAAGAGGAGAAGCCTCTCACATTCTTCATCGTCTTCAACCTCTAATATCGGACCCACTCTACATAACTTTCAACTCAAGATTTGTCAACATTCATTGGGTTTTCTCAAGACGCATTAAGAACAGATCTTTGTCAACTTTTTGAGAAGAATACATCTTTGAAATCAGAATTATCAATCAAGTTTTACTCAGGCATGGATACTCTATTCTCTCCCTTTAGTATTATGAGTTCTAAGTGTTGCGTAGATAATTAATTACACGTTTCCTTAAAAGAAATTAGAAAATTTAATTAGAAAAAGTGAGAACCAATTTGACAATGTTTTTCTGAAATTTTTTAATATGGAATAAGACTTGAAACCCTTGGGTACGTAGGAGAAAGTAGTGGGTTTTGGTTATTATGGGTGTCAAATCGCGTGTAGAAATCATGCTTTAACATATGTTGTTTATTTTACTCACGTCGTTATTAATTATCTCATCTTATTTTATAATATTCTATTATGATGTTTTTTATTTATAATGCTATTGTCTGGGTTCACGGACCTTAATTGGAGGAAGTAGCCGGTATTCATGCTCGGGGTTCTAACCCTCTATATTGACTAACATTTTTTGGTAGTAGTCCTGGAGTAATCTGCATATAGGTATTTGGAAATTTATCTTGTTGGTGTAGCCGGAGTATTTATTTTATGCTTAGTAGTTTAGTTTAGTTTCCTTTTCATCGCATTTGATTATAAGACTCTTATTATGAAAATTTTGAGTTTTAATAATGAAAAGTATGATTTTAATCGAAGTTAAAATTGGGGTCTAAACGGGAATTTAAATTGGAATTTATACTATTTTTTCAAGACCGAACCGAACGGATAAAATTGGTTGGACCGGTTTGCCGGTCTGTTATGCCAAAGAGTCCTATTTTCTCGGAATTCTTTTATTAATCAAACTCTTATTTATTTTTGGTAGAAAACCAACTCCGGGGTAGAACTTTTAGAATATATTTTTATCTAACCTAATAGCAGAAGCCTCTCGCATTTTTCATCTTCTTTAGCCTCTAAACCCTAGCCCCATTCTACATAACTTTCAACTCAAGATTTGCCAAGATTAACTGGGTTTTCCCTGGATGCCTCAAGAATGGCTCTTTGTCAACTTTTTGAGAAGAATACAAATTTGAAATTACAATTCTCAGTCAAGTTTTATTCAGGCATGGATACTCTATTTTCTTCCATTGGTATTATGCGTTGTAAGTGTCGCCTAAATAATTAATTACATGTTTTCTTAAAAGAAATTAGCAACTTTAATTAGAAAAGTGAGAACTAATTTGGTATTGTTTTTATGGAAAAATTTAATATGGAAAAAGACATGAAACCATTGGGTGCGTAGGAGAGAGTAGTGGGATTTTGTTATTATGGGTGTAGGATAGCATGTATAATTTTATGGGGGTTATTTTAATGAAATTGGGACGTGTACACACGTGTGAAAATTATGTAGTTAATAAAAGGGGACAATTTTAGTGCGTTTCATAATCTTGCATGGTGATTAATCTATAATGATTAAATGGAAATAATTATGTGAAGAACGACGACAATATTATTAATTAAATAAAATTAAAGTGTGCCATCACGAATAAATTTGTGATATTATTTATATGTGTCGTTGGATTATGTGATTGATTGATATTTTTAATTATTATCGCGGGTACGATGGGATTTTTGTACTATGCTCTCACCTACTTTTTTGGATGCATGATAGGTATGTGACTAGTAGGTAGGCCTTTGCTGTGATTTACCCTTTCATGATATGGGACTAATGAGTGTAGATTTTTACAGATAGGTGATTTTAGGGTGTGGATGATTTTTATGTCGTGTCGTTTTTTCGCTAATCTAGGTATAAGACTAGGTACATTTACTAGTAGAAATTCATCCTATAATTAAAGTAGGTCGTACTTATGTGTTGGGGACCTTTAGGTATGGGACTAAGGGTGTCTTTGAAGATCTCACGTCCCTAATAAGGATGGGGGTGAATAAATATTTGAATAACGAGAACATGAGAAATTGAGAATTAATACCTAAAATTATAAAATGGTATTAATATGGAAAAAGACTTGAAACCATTGGGTGCGTGGGAGAGAGTAGTGGGTTTTTGTTATTATGGGTGTAGGATCGCATGTAGTATTTTATGGGGGTTATTGGAATGAAATCGGGACCTGTACACACGCGTGAAAATTATTTAGTTAATAAAAGTGGAAAATTGTAGTGCGTTTCATAATCTTGCATGTTGATTAATCTATAATTATTAAATGGAAATAATTATGTTAAGAACGAAGAAAATATTATTAATTTAATTAAATTAAAGTGTTCCATCACAAATAAATTTGTGATTTTATTTATATGTGCTGTTGGATTATGTGATTGATTGATATTTTTAAATATCATCGCGGGTATGGCGAGATTTTGAAAGTATCCTCTCACCTACTTTTTTGGACGCTTGATAGGTATGGGACTAGTAGGTAGGTCTTAGTTTTGCTTTACCCTTTCTAGGTATGGGACTAGTGAGTGTAGATTTTTACGGATAGGTGATTCTGGGGGTGGGGCTGATTTTTATGTCGTGTCGTTTTTTCGCTAGTCTAGGTGTAAGATTAGGTACAATTATTAGTATAAATTCATCTTATAATAAAATTAGGCCATACTTATGTGTTGGCTACCTTTAAGTATGGGACTATGAGTGTCTTTGAAGATCTCACATCGCTAATAAGGGTGGGGTGAATAAATATTTGAATAACGAGAACATGAGAAATTGAGAATTAATACCTAAATTATAAAACGGTGACAAAATATATTTGCGGCGAGAGTATGTGCAGGGTTGATAGTTAAACAGGTCGACTGGCTAATCGCCGTGGGTGTGTGCGATGTCACGAGTATGTGAGGGTTAATAGTTAAACGGGCTGATGGGCTATAATGACGTGTCGAACCTCAAGAGTGTGTGCAGAGGTGACAGTATAGCGGGCTAACTGGCCTTAGTGATGGGAAAAGTGTGGGTGTAGAACATGTGGGAGTCCCACAACTAAACAAATAAATATTTTAAGCAGGAGTCTTGCGCTAAAATGATGATAATTTATGGGAGTCCCACAACTAGTATTGTGAATGATTTATATGTGGGAGAACCGCGCCCGATAATAATAAGATAAGGAAAATAATAAAGTTAAGTAATATGATTAATTGATATTATTGGAAATTGGATAATTGGACTTGGACTTTGGATAGTAGTTTCGTGTGTTTGCATATGTTGTTTATTTTACTCGCATCGTTATTAATTATCTCTTCTTAATTTAAAATATTTTATTGTGATGTTTATCATGTATAATGGTATTGCATGGGTTCACGGACCCTAATTGGAGGGCGTAGCCGGTATTCATGCTCGGGTCTCTAACCTTATGTGTTAACTAACCTTTTTCAGGTAGTAGTGTTGGTGTAAGTTGCATAGAGGTATTTGGATATTTATCTTGGAGGTGGAGCTGGAGAATTTATTTTATGGTTATTAGTTTAGTTTAGTTTCCTTTTCGTCCCATTTGATTATAAGACTCGTATTATGGATTTGGTGGGCCATTGGGTTCCACAATTGTTACGATTTTATTCAGATATTTCATTATGGATTCAGTTTATTGGAATGTTTATTTATTTTAAGATTTTGATATTATTGGAGTTTAGCATGGTGATGGATTTTATACCGCATTGATGATTATTTATTAGGATTGATTTAAATTATTATCTTGTGGAATGAAAAGTAGGATTTTTTTAGTAATTTAAAATGTTGAGTTTTAATAATGAAAAGTAGGATTTTAATTGAAATTAAAATTGGAGTCAAAATGGGAATTTAAATTGGAATTTATACTATTTTTTTTAGGCTGAACCGAACGGATAAAATTGGTTGGACCGGTTCTCTGGTCTGTTACGCCAAATAATCCTGTTTTCTTGGGATTCTTTAACTAATCAAACTCTTATTTATTTTTTGTACAAAATTGTGGCACCCCGCCTAATTAAATACCAGGTGATCAATACTTTATTAAATTTAAAACAGAATATCCATTTGGATCTATCTTAGCATCACCATCGAAAACTTTTTATTAATTACTAACCACCTGGTATTTAAAAATAAACTTAGATGTCAAATTTTATCTTTTTAATATAACATGAAAGTAATTAAATGATTAACTAAGCATCCACCATCTAATAACAATCTCGTAGGAATTAAAACGATATAATGAAATAAACTAAGTCTAGAGTAACACTTCCAGTCTAAATCCCAAATATAATAATCTGAAATGAAATAAATCCCAAAAACTGAAATATAAATGAATGTGTGAAACCACAATCTCTAAATAAGAATGGAAAACATGCACTGACTGGAATACATAACTCTGAATGAATTAAGGATAAATGTGGAGGCATCTAGTATCGAGATCTTGTAACTTCCAACAGCTACAGTACGTCAACTAAATGGAACTCCTATGCCTGACATCCCAGTGGCTAGGCACCTAAAATTATTTTACAAAAAAAGTAGATTTGAAAGCAAACGAGTTAGAGCCCGAGTTGAAAATAGTTTTAAAACATCAAGTATTTAAATGCATAAATACCAGATAATTATACACATGTTAATCACGTGCTTTCACTTGAGATTCTCACCTCTCAACTATTGTTAACACCTAATGCATAATTATTACCCTTCCTAGTCACGTTACCCCACCTAACTAGATTTTTACAGTTCTCCATCTATTCCAACAAACCTATTGTGCCCACCCGTATAATAGAAATATACGTTACATAGTTCCTCATATTTTGTTAATTGATTCCAAGGATCTCATTAATCTATTAAGTTCTTACACACTTAATATATATTGGCATCATCACTATGTTCTACTAAATAACACGGTAGAATAAACACATAACTTTGGCATCATCACTTAATATATATATATATATATATATATATATATATACATATATATAAGGACTATCGATTCTGAATCTCTCAAGAATCATAATAAGACAAATCACACACAAACTGGAGGCGAACATGGACCACGGTGTAATAGGTCACGCACATACCTATGCACCAATATAACCCAAAGTTATTCACTCATAGATAATTCCTTCTTAGATCATATGCTTAGGGTACCAATCTATAATCCCCTTCAAGACCTCTCGTTAATAATAAGTATGGTAGGTATGTCATACACATAAAAATCCATACAATAGCTATTCACACAACCTAAGTATTTATACGTTTAATATTGGTATCCACACATCTTATATTAAGAGTCTGACATGTTGTATTTATAACCCATATATTATACGTAAATTTAATAAATGCCATAACTCTCATCGTATAAATTCAAGTACCTTTCCCTATCTTACAGGTTTACGAAATCACCCAATTATTACTTAGGTTAATTTAGTACTATATTGTCCCCTTGTACTGGTATTAACCCTACGTCATCATTTATCTGAATTATACCCCAATCCAAAAATTTCCAATCGTAACGCATTAAAAAAAACACTCGTAAATCTCCCCATTCAATCCCATACATAATGATACTTTTCGGGCCTTAACTATAACCCTACTGACCCTCCCTAAGTCCCATTATATTAAATTTATCAACATTAAGTGTTCTTAAAAATTGGGTTTGAATCAAAACTAAAGAGGAAAATAAGTCACAAATTTAAGGATAGTCGATCGATCGAAGAAATGGGTCGATCGAACGATCAGCCGATCAATCGATTGAATAAGTATCAGCCTGGATTTTTTGCAAATTAAAGCTACGAGTTTCTTCAAAAACAATTCCCTAAAACTTTCTTAATTCATTCCTAAACTCCAAAACGAATGTGATAAACATTAACTTAATACATATAGACAATTTCTAACGTATAAGAATCATTTAAACATGAAGATTTATTAACTTTTCAATTGAATTCTATTTTAACTCTCAAAAACCTTTGTTTATGCCTTTTCTTCAAGAACATGATCAAAACTCTGAATCCTCTACATAATGATTCTCACAATGTATTAAATTTCATTTCTCCATAACAGTGCTTCAATCCTAATCATGAATCCTACCCAGAATATGATTTAATCCAAAATTGTCCTCTAAATGTATGTTATTGAATTCTTAATCATATTCTTCTAACATGGATAATTTATCTAGCTAAATTTAAGCAAGAACAATACTTTCCTTATAGTAGTAGGTATGATCCTTTGATGATGAAGGGTATGGATACGTTCCTCTTATTCCGATCTACACTCCGGTGGCGTTAATTGTGAAAGAGGTTCAACTATGGGTGGTTTTTGGCTCGAGAGCTCTTCTCCTTCCCCTTCCAATGGCCTCTATCGATTTTGTGTTTGATAATAATAGAATACCTAACTGTAGTAGTTGATATAGCCTTAGGAAAATCATGGGTTTAATTACTCCAAAAGTTAAAATGTCTAAAATACCCTATCGGGATGCCAGTTTGGTTTAAAAATGCCCCGAGACCCAAACTAAACCCCCGGGTAGACTTTTGTGACTATCTTGACCCTTCCAGACAATTTGGCACACTCAAAATGACCATATAAAGGAACTTAAAAATAATTTACTTTTATTCCATAAATTTTAGTCCTGACATGGCTGACACGCGCGTCCCGACTTAATTTTCCATCAATATCGTATTATTCACTCGTGAAAATTAATTCATAATTACAAATTACTATACTCATTAAGTAATATTCAACCTAATTCAATCAATAAATACTAAGTCTCTTCGCGCTAGTAATTATTTAATTAAATTCAGATTAATTATAAATAAATTTCCCATTTTTAAGTGAATTAATCCCATAATTAAAATCATTAAAAATACGGGGTTTTGCAAAAACCAACTCGGGGGTAGAAATTTTAAAATATATTTTCATCTAACCTACAAGCATTCTTCTGCAACCTCTTAACCCTAGTCCCATTATACATAACTTTCAAGTCAAGATTTTTCCAGATTAATTGAGTTTTCTCAGGTTGCATCCAGAATGGATGTTTATAAAATTTTTGAGAAGAATACATCTTTGAAATCGTAATTCTCAATTAAATTTTATTCAGGCATGGATAATCTATTGTCTTCCATTGGTATTATGTGTTTTAAGTGCCGCCTAACTAATTAATTACATGTTTCCTTAAAAGAAATTAACAACTTTAACTAGAAAAATTGAGAACTAATTTGGTACTATTTTTACGAAAAAATTTAATATGGTATAAGACTTGAAACCCTTGGGTGCATAGGAGAGTATAGTAAGTTTTTGTTATCATGGGTATAGGATCTCATGTAGAATTTTATGGGGGTTATTTAAAGAAAATCGGGGCGTGTACACACCCATGAAAATTATGTAGTTAATAAAAGTGGACAATTTTGGTATGTTTCAAAATCATGCATGTTGATTAATCTATAATGATTGAATGGAAATAGTTATGTTAAGAGTGACGACGGTATTATTAATTAAATTAAATTAAATTGTGCCATCACGAATGAATTTGTGATATTGTTTATATGTGTCGTTGAAATATGTGATTGATTGAAATTTATAATTATCATCATGGGTTCGACGAGATTTTTGAAGTATGATCTCACGTACGTTTTAGGACGCTTTCTATGTATAGGACTAGTAGGTCGCCTTAATTGTGATTTACTCTTTCTAGGTATGGGATGTAACAACCCAGACTTTTGAGCAACTATTTTATATTATTTTTCCTGATTGGCTAATTTTATAAAATAGAGAAAGTTGGTGTAAATATTATTTCCCGTGAGTTAAGGGATAACATTTACCATGTTTTTCCTATTTACTATTATGAGAAGGTAAATAGAATTATATTGTGTTTTATTGCGTCGTTTTACCTTAAACGACGGTTATGACTTATATTCAGATTGAGCATAATTAATGAAACAAAATAACGTAGGAACATAAAAATATTATACGTTACTCCGGATGTCAATTTAGGGGGTGCAGTTAGTTTTGGAACAGTCGAGATAGTCAAAATAGGTGCCAATTTGTATTTTTTAGTTTGGGGCATTTTTGACAAGTTATGACTCAATTATGTAGTTACAAATCATTTTAATGGGGTATCAACATTTAAAAGAGACGAATTTATGTTTAAGGCCCGTTTAAGTCTTCCCATCCCTTTTATTTTCCCATTCTTATGTTAGAAGCCAAGAGAGAGAGAGAGAGAGAGAGAGAGAGAGAGTTGGGAGAAAATGTAGAAAATAGAGAAAAATTGAAGATTTGAGCTGAAAATCGATGCTATGGGAAGGAAATCTGAGACTACAAACTTGAGGCATGTTTCTTACTTGCTAGATCATGATTTAATGTGAATAAATTGCATTTATAGTCATATTTTTGGAGATTTAAACCATTTTTGGGATTTGTAGATTTTTAGTGATTTAACCCTAAATATTGTAGTTTCTTTTGATTTGAGGAGAAAATATGAGTTAGTAGTTGTGGAGGATTGTTTTGGTAGAATTAGTTGTTGTTGATATTGATAGAAATTGAAGATTTGAGGTTTTGGGAAATTTAGAGTTCTTGCACCCATAGCCCAAATTGGGCATTTCTACCAGGCCGAATCGATTCGGCTTCCAAGCGAATCGATTCGGTTACAGGGGAGGATACAGGTCTGGGAAGCTGAATCGATTCGGGTTAAGGCCGAATCAATTCGGGCTAGGGCAGTAAGTGATTTTTCCTCACCGAATCGATTCGTTTTTGGGCGAATCGATTCGGAAGCCCTACTTTTGAAGAATTTTTATAACTTTGTTTTGTGTCCTTTTCTTTTAGGTTCAAGGCTTAGGAACCTTCCTTTTGGAAGTAATAAATAGTATTAGAGGTTTATTTTAGGGAGACAAATCTCCTAGTCTAGCATGGGGTCATTTGGCCTTATCCCAAGGGTTATTTGTTAATATTTCGTTGATATAGGAAGTTAACCTAGAATTAATAGAAGGTAGAATGATCAAGTCTGGGATTTTTGGGAGACTAGTATTATGGGAAATTATCTTTGATGGTTAATGGTATGATTTCGGACTATTGGAGATAGTGTGAGGAAAATCGCACTTAGGGTCTTAGGTCATTAATAAATTATGACTATGAGAATAAGAAATGCACATTCTAAATTAAATTCGTATTTAATCATTGAGAATACATGAGTTTTGAGAATGAACTAAGTGAATGTTTTCAAAGATGGAAAAATGATTTTCGTAAATGATAATTTACGTAAACACACCTCTCTAAATCGCTAATATAAGGGAACTCCGCGCATGAGGTGAAGTCCCCTGGCTAGTGAATGTAGGGTGCATATAGTCCTCGGCCATATGACCGGTTATTATATTATGTGATTATTTTAGCGATGTGGGGTAATTCCGGGTGTGGTTATGACTCACTCGCTAGTATATGGCCACTTCTCGATGTCTGGCCTTATAGGATGCCCAGGTTGTCTTGTTTTATAGGCCCTGGAAGATGATAGCAATTTAGGGGCGCGCACAGTGGGGAAACCCGAACGGGCTGTCTTAGAAACGTTATATGATATGAAATATTACTATTCATAATAATGTGGGACATTATTGATGTTAAAGCATTTTATGATAATAAATTTTCTTTAAATACATTTCCTGAATGGAAGAAGGGAAATAGGAAGTTATGATATGAAAAAGCATTTTATGAAAATAAATTTGCTTTAAATACATTTCCTGGATGTAAGAAGGGAAATGGAATGTTATGAGATAAAATGGAATTTGGTAACACATTTTGTAAAATGAATTGCCATATATGTATTTCCTAAAGAGAAAAGGAACGGTGCATTTAACTGTGAATAATTGAAATGATATTTCCTTGAGTAATGTAGATGAGTTCTCCCATGCTTATATGATCATTGGGCATTAGCATTGATATTTCCCTAGGTTGTGCTTTTAGAATGAGAGGTGAGAACCTTTATATTTAGTTGCGAGAGAAAGTTAAGTTCACATCTATGATAGATATTCATAATTGTCATGCATTTTATTCACATGGTAATCATATCAAACCAGGCCCTGACCCGTCTATATTTCCTTATTTTGCATGAACTCCTTGTCGGTTTAGGTGCTCTGCCGCAAGGACGCCTGTATTGACCTTTCCATTCCTGTTGTCATGGGGCTATAGGATTTTGCGGATGTTGTAGGATATTTGTTCTAGACGCTTCTATTCTTTGTACTCTAGCTATGTTCAGTTATTTATTCGGGTGTCTTGCCCATGCTTTGTACTCAGTTATTATAATGTGATATTTAATTGTAATACTCGGTGTAACCTGTTTGTATTAGTTTGTTAACCGACAACTTATTCGGTTATTACTTTATGTATAATTGTCATTCTTTTACCCGTTAATTTTTGGTATCCACCTTCTTTGCAAATGGGATTGTCTAAGTGCTTTTCTTTTAAATTACAAAATTTCATTTGACAATCTGTTTTCTAAAATAATTGGTAGTTATCTCGTACTATTATTTTAATGACAGTGATGCTAGGAATGGACCATCTATGATTCCTGCGATTATTGGAGTATCGGGCTAGCCACCTCTTATTTTAGTAGGCGGGTTGTCACAGATGGTATCAGAGCATTAGGTTCTAGTGTCCTTAGGAATCTGTGCGGATGCACTATACTTTCAGCGTTACTTTTGATTTGATATAGAGCCTTAGGATTAGGATTGTTGATTTCCTCTTGTGAGGTTTCGCTCTCCTGCTGTAATGTAAGAATTCAGAAATCTTTTGCGCGTTCGTGTGAGATTCGCAAGTCGAATGAGTAAGGGCATCAGGGAAGGCAATCATGAAGGCTTCACGAGTTGGGATTACTAAAAACGATAAGTTGTGTCGGGGATGAGGGAAGTTTTGGAGGTTAGTCCCTGTGTAGAATTCTCTTTGATTGCTATTGCATTACTAAGTACAGTGAATATAGTATTCCAAGTACCTCTACAAGTAGAGAGTGGTACTAAGCTTGTAATTGTAAGCGACGTTATATTTAAGTTGAGAAGTTCCTTGACAAGGACCACAGGTTGAAGTTATGTCAGATGGAGGAAGTGTAATCTCATCCAGTGGAAGTATAAGGCCCAGGAGCTTTGGCCTAGAGAGGGGTATAGAAGTGCCCAGATGCGAGGAATTGAAGGAAATTTTTCGCCCGTTGAAGTAATGTTGAAATGGCAGGTATGGTGGTCGCCATATTTTGGTGGAGCAAGAGGTTTTTCCCATAGAGAAGCCTGGTAGATATTTTCAACAACGAGTTTCTCTGGGATAACAGGAATGATGAGAAGGTAGATTCTCAAGTATTCACATGAGGTTTGGTCAGAGGCCGACCGTGAACAAAGAGTGATATGGTTAAGGAAACCGTGCACCAAAATAAGGTGGGTATAGGGAAGAAAATTCCCTTCGGTGGAATGATAGGCTCACGAGTAAGAGTTGTTCACTCTTATGGAGAAGTAGTGTTCATGAAACCCCATGGGAAGACATCCATCAGGGGAAAACTCTTTGAAATGAGGCAGGGGAGGCCGGTAGCATGTTCTCTTTTGTTAAAGAAACTAAGGGAACCACACAGGGAAATTGTCAGGGTGGTTAGCGATGGAAAAACGGTTCTGATGTGGAGTGTGGAACCACGCATTTTGATCTTGTTGCTGGGAGAATAAGGGCAAGAATAGAAGGCCTAGTGTAATACCCCGTGATTTTTAATGATTTTTAAAATGGGTTATATTTTAAATTAATGGATTAATTGGATTTTATTATTAATTAATTTATTTGGGTTATATCCGAATTGTGGATATTAAAAAGTATGATTTTGAATATTACTTAAAGATATTTAGGTAATACATGAATGTGAAGCTATTGATATGGCTATGTGATATTAATTGAGTAATTTGGATTTTTAGTCGGACGCAGTATGGGACGTGTCGGGACTAATTGGTTTAAATTAAAAAGGAAATTTATTTTCTATTGACCTTATAGTTATTTTGACTGCGTCGTTGTGTCTGAAAGGTTTGAAATAGTCAGAAAATTCTATTTGGATGTTGGATTTGGGTCTCGGGTCATTTGGAAATGAAAAGACAACCCAAATAGGCATTTTGGTCATTTTTATAAGGGGGATGAATAGTGATTTCGGATTTTGTCGTATTATAAGTATTTGAAGATTAAGTGTACGTGGGTCGTTCATCTCTTCTACACAAAATAGAGAAGTCATCTTCCTAGAGAGAGTGAAAGGTTGCTTGGGAAGAGAAAAGCTTACTTGGGAAGGAAAAGAACAAAGACCAAAGGTCAGCACCACCAACCACCACCGGAAGTTGGCTGGAAAAGGGAGAACCGCCTGTGATACACCACCCCAAAGGATCAGAACTTCATTACAGGAAAGTGTTTGAAAATTTCAATCTAAGTTTGTATATTGTCCATGTTAGAATAGTTATAAAAAGACATAATTTTTCATGTTTGGAAGATAAAGATGGAGTTGAAATGGATTTCTAGAAATATGAACATATATAGGAATCAAACTCATGTTGTAGGTAGATAGTAATCCACGAAATAATCATAAATCTGTTGAAGAAATTCGAAAAACCATTGATGTGTTCTTGAAGATATTATGTTGATAATTTTCTGGAAAAAGAGGATATAAACATGCTTTTAATTCAAACTCTTGATGATTCTAGGATATTTAGATCATTAGAAATCATTTGTATATGTTGGTATATCATGTAGTAAGTATTATAGGTCATTTGGGTTGTTAATATGATGGTTTGATTGATAAAAAATGGTTAAACCCGTAGTAGAAGAAATGCCGAAAACTGGGATGTCACCTGTGAGAACGATCGATCGTCCCCCTGCCTTCGATCGATCGACCTCCCCAGAATTCTTAAAGTTGTTTCTTTTTAATGTTGGTTCTTATCCCAAACCTTTTGTAGATATTTGGTGGTTATTAATTGGATATTTTGGAACTTAGAGAAGATCAGTAAGCCCTAGAAAATATTTGAATTAATTTGATTGGGATTTAATTGATTAGAATAATGATAATTAATTTAAAGGAATTTTGGTTGCTAGATTCACTTGCTAGATTCTAATTGGTATGCATGTGATTAAAGATAGGACCAGTAGGGGTGATTGAATATAACACCTGGGTATCCTTAAGTTTAGAAGAGGGTTTAATACTAAGTGAAAGAAGATGTGTTTATAAGAGATTTGAAACTATCGATTTTAACCCTAATTAAAGGGAGAGTTTAATTCGTAGTGATTCGGGAGATATGATGATATGGAACAGTAGGATATTAGTGATTTCTTACTGAATAAAATGTTGAGGAAAACCTATTTGAACCTTGAGTAATTAATGAGGCTCGGGGATAATTAAATTTAAGAAATAATGTTATGATATTTTAATACGTGGGATTAAAAGAGATATAATACTATGCATGGGAATAATCTAAGGGTAATGTGAGTACCTTGTTAATAGTATATTATAGGTATGATAATGCCTATTTGATTGATTGATGATTATGTGTATGACATACCTAGCGTACTTGCTATCGACGAGAGGTTTGTGCCTGAGGGCAGTAATATCCTAATGAATCCATGGGATCTTTTCTTTTTCGCTCAAGAACATAGGTCAATGAAACACTTATCGGGGAGTTGATAAGTCTGTTGACTATGGGAACGTAGGTATGTGCGTGACCCATGGATACGATAACTATGTTCGCCTCCAATTTGTATGTTGTTGTTTGTGGTTCGAGGAATCCTTACCGAACCTTTAGTCCCCTATTCGACAACCATCGATGCTGGGGCATGATAGCAGAGTAATGCATTGCTCCGCAGCTGTGACTCGGGGTGCCGTATTATATATGTATATATATAATTAATTTAATGAATGAATGGATATATATTGTGGTTAAATCATCTACTGTGCGATAATTGTAGATAACGGTTAATTGAGAAAAAGAATTGAAATAAGTCAATGAATATTTATTGAAAATCTTAATTCATATTAATGAGAAACGAATCATGTTAATGAGAAATGTAAATTAATGATTATACGATGTATGGTATGGGACATATGGGGTTGTAATCTGGGATGAAATCATATTATGGAAATCAGTAATGAGGAACCATTAACTAGGAGGTTAATAAGAAACGTTAAGTGTGATCTCTAGTTGAGAGGTGAGAATAGCAAGTGAGACTCGGAGATTAACATGTACATAATAAATGCTTTATTGCACTTGTTAATGCTGTTTTTAAAAATCATTTTCACAATCGGGCTCTGACCCGTTTCCTTGCATTTTTCTTTTCTATTGTACCTTTTATATCAGGTGTCCAGCAGTAGGGACACCAACCTTAGTTGATTTTGACGAGATATGGAGCTATGGAGTATTTCTTAGACACTTATCTCCATTTGATTCACTGTGATCTTTTAGTTAGGGCATGTCGCCCAAAGGATTTAGTTATCTCTTTTCTATCGGGGTCAAATACTATTGTATTCGTGTCTTTTTAATACATTTATTATTGTTGGGATTACTGTAATGGATTAATATTATTTGGGAATGTTTATTCCAATTGCATTTAAATTCTTTTGTGTTATCTGTTCGGTTATCAGTGTTGTAGAATAAAATGTGTTGTGTCATTCGTAAACTAAAAATGGATTTTGTTGAAATTAAAATTTGGAAAGTTTTTAACACCAGCTTTATTGGGTATTGGGTGAATTGTAAATGTTTTCGACAGTGATGGTAAGAATGAGCCAACTGTATATTCTATTTTAATTTGGTATGGGACTGGCCACCCAGTATTTAATTAGGCGGGGGTGTTACACCTAGTTAGGGCATAAATGGAAGTAGTTTGGTTCGAATAAGACTAGAGTACAGTGTTTGAGAACCATTGGTAGTGGCCAGAGAAATTGGCAATAATGTTTGTAGGAATTCCATCTTAGTTGAGGGTGGCGCATTCTATATGACAAGATGAAGTAGTATTTTATTAACCCTAGATTCGGTGTGTAATTTGAGCTTGTGGTAGTATCGACGATAAAATAGATAGTGTATTTATGTTATTCCCGCGGTAGGTAGGTTTTATTTTCCTTCATTCGCTAGAGCGAGTGATGATAGTTTAATAGTATATGTGGTATGTGCTACTCATATTGTAGGTGTTATACGAGTAGGAAATATTTTGGTTGGTCGGGGCGATAGCAAGCAAATAATTGCGAGGCTATCCTACTACTAGTTCCAGAATGGAACTAGTTGTTCTATAATATCTCACCTGGATACGGGATTGAGACTTTATAGAGATGGGTTAAGTTATGCAAGAAATTTTCATCATTTGTTTTGTTTGCTTTGTTTGATTGTTTGTTTATTTGTGTTTGTTGTTGCCTTATCTCCACGACCAACAAAGTTAAGTAGTAGTGTATTGGAGGGGTTCCTTGTTTGGATTTCGCTTTGCGAGACGCTCCACGCATGAACCTTAACGACGTTGGGAGTGGAGAGATGTTATATTTTCTTTTCTTTTTTTTCTATTGTAGAATGCTGGGTTGGAGGGTTTAGCCGAGAATCACATGATTGAGTGATTAAAGCGCTATTAATGTGCGGTATAAAAGCAGTGTAAATAGTTCTCTCCTCTGATCGATGTGAGGGAGACTAAGATAAGAAAGTTGGATTGAGACTTATGGTTATGCCTTGATGAGAAGGCCATTTAAGAAGATGTATGTATATATATTTAGGGATAGAGTATTTGTAACACCTTACCTAAAGTAAGCGCTCGATTAGTTAAATTTTCAATTATTTGAAATAATTGGACATAGAAGTAGAAGCGCATTAGTAGGGTTACGAATTAGAATTTTAGCGGTCCCGATCATGTGTCTTAGACCGTTATATCTTGATGACCGACGATGCAAGGTAGTAGTGTAACGAGAGAGTTCCTTGTTTGGATTTCGCTTTGTAAGACGTCCCATGCATGAAATCGAGCGAATGTCGAAAATCAAGAAGGGTCTCGGGCACTAGGGATATAATTAGCATAATACTTATACGACTTGATTAGGATATATGTCGACCTTAGGATTTATTAGGACGTAAGGCCCTTTGGGCATGTGACTCTATTTTAAGAAGGCGAAAGGGAGTTAACCACGAATAGGTTTGTGGGTTAACTCTAAGAAGGATTAGGTCCCCAGAAATAAGAAGTATGGGATCTCGAGTAATTTGGGTTGTTAGGCTAAGGTGAGGCCTCTCGTAGAAAGAAAGTTACATCGCTAACCTAGCTTTTGGGGAGTTAAAGGATGAGCTGACTTTTACTCCTGCACTCGCGTTGTCAAGATCGAGAGTGGATTTCTTAGTATTAATGAACGAGTCTCTGCCAGGAACGGGAAGTATTGATATCGTAGCATGGACCCACTATTTATGCATCTTACACACTTAAACCTCATGATAAGTATTATCCCATGCTTGATTTAAAGTTCCTAGCGGTAGTATTCGCCTTAGAGAAATAGAGGCACTACTTCCTGGGTAGGAAATTTAGTCTTTTCGCGAACCACAGGTTGTTGTAATAGGTTGTTGGGTAATAGAGTTGGTGTTTGGTGTTCGAAAAAGATAACAAATTAGATATTCATTATCGCTTGGCGAATGTGAATGGAGAAGTGGATGCGCTGAGTAGTAAACCCGTGGGGGAGACTAGCGAAGGCGTGGAAAGCCAAGCGAAATGAACTTAACCAAGAGGATGTTATAGCAAGAGCATTCATGTCCGTGATTTACCATTTCACCTACTAGTGTGAACAGAGTAGTGGTGGAATGAGGATGGATATATCCATGGACATTTTCACTGAATTGTCAGCATCACAACGGTCATGAGCCTATTTGAAAAAATTGTTGATCATATGACCAAATCGCTGCTTTTCCAATCGATATGGGCGGACTATTTTACGGAGGAGTACGTCCAGCTCTTTATGGTGAAGTATGGAGATGTATAAGGTGCCTATCCAAAATAATATTGGACCAAGATTAGGCTTTCGTGTTAAGATTTTTGGTAAAGATTCCAAGAAGTGATGGGAACCAAATTGAATTTGGGTACAACCTACCACCCGTAAGTGGTTGAACGAATGGAGAAGTTTAAAAAAATGTCAGAAGGCATACCTAAAATGTGCGTGTTGGCTTATAGGAAAGATGGGGGCTGTAGCTTTTATGAATCAAATTTTCATACACTAATTTGGATCATTTCTTTATAGGGATTGCACCATATGTGTCCTTGTGTAGCCGACTGAGTAATTCACCTGCTCGTTGGGTGGAACCAACGAACAATAAATTCCTTGGACTTGGAGTAGTTTTGATATATTTCCTTAATGATTGAGTTCATTGAGCCGCATACCTTGAAGGACTATGCCGACTCGAATTAAGGTCATAGTGTATTGGAGGAATGAGATCAAGTTTTGGTGCCCATATTCTCGAGGAGGGGTATAACATGATTCAGGAGGAAAGGCAACGTGTGCCGATTTATGTAGGAATTTTCTTCCGTCGTAAAAAGGTAGGATCGATAGGTCATGAGGAACGATTAGGTGCTATGTTATAACACGAAGAATGTAGACTAAGATCGAAAGAGACGACCTTAGTCTAAGTCCAATGGGGACATCGCCATGCCTAGAAAATTTTAGAGATGATAGAACGTTAGTTTAGAAAAGTACGCCCTTAATATGGTTATATGTTAAGCCTGAATTTTCAGGGCAAAATTCCCTTATAAGGGGTGGAGTGTGTAACAACCCTGACTTTTGAGCGACTATTTTTTATTATTTTTGCCTGATGGGCTAATTTTATAAAATAGAGAAAGTTGGAGTAAATATTATTTCCCGTGAGTTAAGGGATAATATTTACCATGTTTTTCCTATTTACTGTTATGAGAAGGTAAATAGCATTATATTGTGATTTATTGTGTCGTGGTACTTTAAACGACGGTTATGACTTATATTCAGTTGAGCATAATTAATGAAACAAAATAACGTAGGAACATAAAAATATTATACTTTACTTCGGATGTCAATTTAGGGGGTGAGGTTAGTTTTGGAATAGTCGAGATAGTCAAAATAGGTGCCAAGTTGTATTTTGAGTTTCGGGCATTTTTGACAGGTTATGACTGAATTATGTAGTTATGAGTCATTTTATAGGGTATCAACATTTAAAAGAGAGGAATTTATGTTTAAGGCCCGTTTAAGTCTTCCCACCCCTTTTATTTGCCCATTCTTATGTTAGAAGCCGAGAGAGAGAGAGAGAGAGAGAGAGAAGAGAGAGTTGGGAGAAAATGGAGAAAAGAGAGAAAAATTGAAGATGTGAGTTGGAAATCGATGCTACGGGAAAGAAATCTGAGACTTCAAACTTGAGGCAAGTTTCTTACTTGCTAGATCATGATTTAATGTGAATAAATTGCATTTATAGTCATATTTTTGGAGATTTAAACCATTTTTGGGATTTGTAGATTTTTAGTGATTTAACCCTAAATATTGTAGTTTCGTTTGATCTGAGGAGAAAATATGAGTTAGTGGTTGTGTAGGATTATTTTGGTAGAATTCGTTGTTGTTGATGTTGATAGAAATTGAAGATTTGAGGTTTTAGGAAATTTACGGTTCTTGAACCCGTAGCCCAAATTGGGCATTTCTGCCAGGCCGAATCGATTCGGCTCCCAAGCGAATCGATTCGGTTACAGGGGAGGATACAGGTCTGGGAAGATGAATCGATTCGGGTTAAGGCCGAATCGATTCGGGCTGGGGCAGTAAGTTGATTTTTCCTCATCGAATCGATTCATTTTTGGGCGAATCAATTCTCAGCCAGGGGCGAATCGATTCGGAAGACCTGTTTTTGAGGAATTTTTCTATCTTTGTTTTGTGTCGTTTTCTTTTAGGTTCAAGGCTTAGGAACCTTCCTTTTGTAAGTAATAAAGAGTATTAGAGGTTTATTTTAGGTATACAAATTTCCTAGTCTAGTATGTGGTCTTTTGGGCTTATCCTAAGGGTTATTTCATAGGGGTTAATATTTCGTTGATATAGGAAGTTAACCTAGAATTAATAGAAGGTGGAATGATCAAGTCTGGGATTTTTGGGAGACTGGTATTGTGGGAAATTACCTTTGATGGTTTATGGTATGATTTCGGACTATTGGAGACTAGTGTGAGGAAAATCGCACTTCGGGTCTTAGGTCATTAATAAATTATGACTATGAGAATAAGAAATGCATATTCTAAAATTGGTATTTAATCATTGAGAATACATGATTTTTGAGAGTGAACTAAGTGAAGATTTTTAAAGATGGAAAAATGATTTTCGTAAATGATACTTTACGTAAACACACCTCTCTAAATCTCTATCATAAGGGAAGTCCGCGTATGAGGTGAAGTCCCCTGGCTAGTGAATATAGTCCTCGGCCATATGACCGGTTATTATATTATGTGATTATTTTAGCGATGTGGGCTACTTCCGGTTGTGGTTATGACTCACCCTCTGGTATATGGCCACTTCCCGACGTCTCGCGTTGTAGGATGCCCTGGTTGTCTAGTTATATAGGCCCTGGAAGATGATAGCGATTTAGGGGCGCACACAGTGGGCAAACCCGGATGGGCTGTCTTTGAAACGTTATATGATATGAAATATGACTATTCATAATAATGTGGGACATTATTGATGTTAAAGCATTTTATGATAATAAATTTTCTTTAAATACATTTCCTGGATGGAAGAAGGGAAATGGGAAGTTATGATATGAAAAAGCATTTTATGATAAAAATTTTCTTTAAATACATTTCCTGGATGTAAGAAGGGAAATAGAAAGTTATGAGATAAAATGGAATTTGGTAACACATTTTGTAAAATGAATTGCCATATATGTATTTCCTAAAGAGAAAAGGAACGGTGCATTTAATTGTGAATAATTGAAATGATGTCTCCTTGAGTAATGTAGATGAGTTATCCCATGCTTATATGATCATTGAGCATTAGCATTGATATTACGCTAGGTTGTGCTTTTAAAATGAGAGGTGAGAATCTTTATGTTTAATTGCGAGAGAAAGTTAAGTTCACATCTATGATAGATATTCATAACTGTCATGCATTTTATTCACATGGTAATCATATCAAACCGGGCCCTGACCCATCTATCTTTCCTTGTTTTGCATGAACTCCTTGTCCGTTTAGGTTCTCTACCGCAAGGACGCCCGTATTGACCTTTCCATTCCTGTTGTCATGGGGCTATAGCATTTTACGGATGTTGTAGTATATTTGTTCTAGACGCTTCTATTCTTTGTACTCTAGCTATGTTCAGTTATTTATTCGGGCGTGTTGCCCATGCTTTGTACTCAGTTATTATAATGTGATATTTAATTGTAATTCTCGGTGTAACCTGTTTGTATTAGTCTGTTAACCGACAGCTTATTCGGTTAGTACTTTATGTATAATTGTCATTCTTTTACCCGTTGATTTTTGGTATCCACCTTTTTTGCAAATGGGATTGTCTAAGTGCTTTTCTTTTAACTTACAAAATTTCATTTGACAATCCGTTTTCTAAAATAATTGGTGGTTATTTCGTACTATTATTTTAATGATAGTGATGCAAAGAATGGACCATCTATGATTCCTGTGATTATTGGAGTATCAGGTTGGCCACCTCTTATTTAGTAGGCGGGTTGTCACATGGGACTAGTAGCTGTAGATTTTTATGGATGGGTTCTTCCGGGATGGTGCTGATTTTTATGTCGTGCCATCGTTTCGCCAGTCTAGGTGTAAGACTAGGTAGAGTTATTAATAGAAATTCATTTTATAATTAAGGGAGGGACATACTTATGTGTTGTGGACCCTTAGGTATGGGACTAAGGGTTTATTTGAGGACCTCACATCGCTAATAAGGGTGGGGTAAATAAATATTTGATTAACCAGAACATGAGAAATTAAAAATTAATACATAAGATTATAAAATCCGTATTAAAATATATTTGCGGCGAGAGTATGTGTAGGGTGACACTTAAACGGGTCGATTGTCTATATCGTCATGGGTGTGAGGGATGTCACAAATATGTACGGTATGACAATTAAATGGGTTGACGGGCTATAGTGACATGTCATGTGTGGAACCTCAAGAGTGTGTACAGAGTTGAAAGTATAGCGGGCTGACTGGCCAAGGTGAGGGGAAAGGTATTGTGTAGAACATGTGGGAGTCCACAACCAAACAAATAAATATTTTAAGCGGGAGTCCTGCGCTAAAATGATGATAATTTGTGGGAGTCCCACTACTAATATTGTGAATGATTTATGTGCGGGTGCACTGCGCCTCATAATAATAAAATGGGGAAAATAATAAACTAAAGTAATTTGATTAATTGATATTATTGGAAATTGGATAATTGGACTTGGACTTTGGATAGTAGTTTCTTGTGTTAGCATATGTTGTTTATATTACTTGCATTGTTATTAATTATCTCGTCTTAATTTAAAATATTCTATTGATGTTTATCACGTATAATGTTATTGTCTGGGTTCACAGACCCTAGTTGGAGGGAGTAGTCAATATTCATGCTCGAGCTCTGGCCCTGTGCGTTGAATGACATTTTTTAGGTAGTAGTGCTGGAGTAAGTTGCGTAGCGATATTTGGAGATTTATTTTGGAGGGGCAGCTGGAGTATTAATTTTATGCTTAGTTGTTTAGTTTAGTTTACTTTTTGTCTCATTTTTTTTGTGAGACTCTTATTATGGATTTTGTGGGCCATTTAGTTCCATAGTTATTACGGCTTTATGGAGATATTTCATTATCGATTCAGTTTATTGGAGTATTTATTTAATTTGAGATTTGAATATTATTAGAGTTTAGAATGGTGATTGATTTTATATCGCATTGATGATTATTTCTTGGGATTGATTTAAATTATTATGTTGTGGAATGAATTTATTACTTCCCATATCTATCACAAGTTAAGGGTGATATTTTTTTAGTGATGCCCGATGTAGTCTGGCCGCGGTGGCTGGCCACCCCATTGTCCGGATTGCGCAGGGTGTAACAACGGTTATGAGAGCATGGTCTTAGGTCTCGTAGGTTGTGAGTCCGTTTAGTTTTCGTGTTTCCATCTTTGATTCCTTTATTGATTCTTAGTTCTTGAGGTACTCGGTCTAGCATATGTATTAGCTATGTTTCTTGGAGATATGTAGTTTTTTGTTAAGGACGCTTAAGGCATTGAGGTTAGAAATAGTAATCTTTATGTGAGGATCCTTAGAGTTGATTTTGAAAACGATTTTTATTTGGAAGATCAATTGGTATTATTTTTAGAAATATCTAGTATCGATGAAGAGATCTGATTGGAATTGAGAATTTATGTGTTGCGATGACTTTCAGAGATAATATCTGGTGGTGATTCGGAAAGAGAGCGTGGTAGCCGTTATTTTATAGTTACGCGTGTATATATATTGTAAGGATATATATTGTATTTTGATCGTGGGATTTCTTACGGGTAGGATTAGGTGTATGGGTGTCTAAACGTGGTACTTTAGGGGTAGGCATATGTAACCCTTATTTTATTTTTTTTATTTACTCGTCGTCGAATTTCGAGGTCCAAATTCCTATGCTAGTGGGGAAGTATGTAACACCCCGTCAATTTAAAAGGTATTATTTAAATTAATTCGGAATTTTGGGTAAAATAAAATTTTGGAATTTTTAATTTTTTTAGTAATTTAAAATGTCGAGCTTTGATAACGAAAAGTTGGATTTTAACCGAAATTAAAATCGGTGTCAACATGGGCATTTCAATTGGAATTTACGTTATTTTTTCGCCACCGAACCGAACCAATAAAATTGGCCGGACAGTTTTGCCAATCTGTTACGCAAAACAGTCTTGTTTTCTTGGAATTCTTTTACTAATCAAACTCTTATTTATTTTTGGTAGAAATCAACTCGGGGTAGAACTTTTCAAATATATTTTCATCTAACCTAAGAGCAGAAGCCTCTCATATTTTTCATTGTCTTCAACCTCTAAACCCTATCCCCATTCTACATAAATTTCAACTCAAGATTTGTGAAGATTAAAAGGGTTTTCTCAAGAGGCATCAAGAAAGGATCTTTGTCAACTTTTTGTTAAGAATACATCTTCGAAATCAGAATTCTCAATCATGTTTTATTCAGGAAAGGATACTCTATTCTCTTCCTTTATTATTATGCATTTCAAGTATTGCTTAAATAATTAATTGTATTTTTCCTTAAAAGAAATTAGCAACATTAATTAGAAAAGGTGGCAACTAATTTGGTACTGTTTTTAGGAAAAAATTTAATATGAAATAAGACTTGAAACCTATTTATCAATTTTATAATAAACCACCAGTGCACGGGCTATTATAGAATAACGGGTGTAAGTACGGATCGAACCCACAAAGATTTGTCAAGTTTTTCATTCAAAAATAATTGTGACTATCCAACTAGACCAAATGGGATAGAGAATGATTATGAAATACACTAAATAAAAGAAACTACGATAAATGAGGATAACAAAAGATATTTGTAAACAATTAGGAAATAATTAGGATTCGGGGTCCATTTATCACGTAACTAATATTGCACACTAATTTAATGTTGTCATTACCTTTTTATAACTAAAATGTGACACCCCGCCTAATAAGATACCGGGCGATCACTCCTTTATCAAATTTTAACAGGAGTCTCATATGGATCATTCTTAGCATCACTGTCGAAAATCCATTTAATTACTAATAACCTATTAGGCCGGTGTCAAAATTTTACTTAACTACTCTTTTTAACAACAATAAATAAAACATCCACACAGCTTATGCATAAATGAAACTGAAATGAAACTGAAATGAAATGAAATAACCGAGCACTCGGTTCAAATTATACAACCATATCGAATGATGTACTCAAAGAATAAATAAATGCAGTTGGACCATTGGCCCGAATATTTATACAGTACTTCCTATATAGAGTACAAGAATGGAAGCGTCTACTGAGAATCCTGCACGCATCCACAGCTGCTGCAGCTAACGTCTGACTCGAAGGATGTGTCATCCAGGCGTCCCTGTGTCTGGACACCTATATATATATATATAATATAGGAAGAAAAGAAAGTAGATAAACGGGTCAGAGCCCGAGTTTTGAAAATATTTAGCAAGTGCATAAATGTCTTATTTTTAGAAAAAGGTTTTATCTCATATTTAAATTTGGTATCGCACTCCCATGAGATACCCCTCACCTATCCACTAATAGAGCACTCCAAGCGCATCCCTCTAAACATTCTAGTCAAGCTACCCTGCAAAACTAGTCTATCACCCAACCACTATCAATCCCAGATAGTCCAAGAAATGTACTAAGGGCTAAACTTCTCCCCAGTCTCAACACTAAGCCATGTTCGTGCGTGGGGTGTCTCGCAAAGCGAAATCCAAACAAGGACCCCCCCCCCCGATACACTACTACGCGGCAAGGTTGATCGTCGAGATCCGCCAGTCCCTCAGTACAGAATATATATATAAATTTATATATACCATAAGAATTACCAATATTAGAGTACTAAGGATTAAACTTCTTCCCAGTCTCAACACAATGCCTTATTCGTGCGTGGGGTGTTTCGCAAAGCGAAATCCAAACAAGGAACCCCCCCGATACACTACTATGCGGCAAGGTCGATCGTCGGGATCCATTAGACCCTCGGCACTCGATTTATCCATATATATACATATTACCATATACATCCGGATCTATCTCGCGGAATGAGAATTCATTTACTTCATTTCATTTTATCTCAAAACTCTCCATTTCCCTTCTCATATCCAGGAAATGTATTTAAAAGCCAATTCCTTATCATGAATTTCTTTAACATAACACATACTTTTTAAAAACCAGTTTTATTATCACAAAAATGCTTTTTTGTTTTAAAATATCCCATTTCCTTTTTTATATTCAGGAAATGTATTTAAAATCCATTTTCATTATCATAAAAATGCTTTTACCATATCATATGCTTCCACTTCCCTTCTTCAATCCGTGAAGTGTTACCGAAGCCCAAACATTTATCCCATTTCCCTTCTTCCATCCAGGAAATGTAATTAAAGCTAATTTATTATCATAAATTGCTTTAACAAATCATATAACGCGTTCTAAGACCGCCCGTCTGGGTTTCCCCACTGTGCGCGCCCCTAAATGGCTATCATTTTCCAGGGCCTATCATCAAGACAACCTGGGATCCTACAACACAAGATGTCGGGAAGCGGCCATATGCCTATGGGATAGTCAAGACCACACCCCGAATCTCCTAACCAGCGCAGAAATATACAATAAACGCTCATATGGCCTATAGGACTATACCCACCCTGCATTCATTAGCCAGGGGGCTTCACCATACGTACGCAACTTCCCTTATGATAGCGATTTAGAGAGGTGTGTATCCATATTTTATTATTTATGAAAATCATTTGTCTTTCCTTTTTGAAAACATTTATATTTACATTTTCAAATTTCATTTATATTACATCATATATATACTTTAATCACATAGTATATATATATACACCATATATTCATCCTCGAATATATATATATGGCCATAAATGCCAATCTCATCTAGCGATGATCCATAATCCCAAAGATTCCCTCGAGGAATCATAATCATTCTTTCATATTAGCATGATACTAAACCCAAAGTATTTCCTTACTTTGATTCTAATAAATACCTTATTCATTTAAGGACTTATACATAAACCCGAAAGTCTCTTGTACCAAAACATTAATTAACTCCATACCCCGGATCACACCCTACATTAATCCAAGGTTTACTTATTCTCCTCAAATCATCATCTAGGAGTCCTAATATTCCATTTAGAAACTCCTATAATAGTCTCCAAAACCATACATTAAGTCTCCCTAAACTTAAAAGGAGAAAACCTCAAAAATTTTGCCAGGTCCGAATCGATTCGAAATGGTTCTACTTTCAAACTGTCTCTTACCGAATCGATTCGGCTTGTCCGAAAATCCCAAATCTGCCTAGGTTTTATATATATCCCCAAAAAAAAAAAAAAAACTCAATTCAATCCCTGTTTGAATTATTACTAGAATTTATTTCAACGAACCCAAAGTTTTCATATCTCCTCAAGTCTTTTAGAGGTCCTAACCCTCTTTTTGAGAACCCCTAATATTTATCTCCAAATAATTCTAGCCTTAATTTCTGACTAACTATTTTGATCTCGGACAGCTTTCCGTAGAAAAATCAATATAAATCCAAAAAAAAAATAGAAAAATATGTGGTCGGTGCCCACGCGACCATGTCGAAGAGATCTACAAATTTCATTTTTTGACCAAGAGACGAATCGATACGCCCTGGACTAATCGATTCGGTTAACACGCATGTCCTACTATTCATCGTCTTCTCCGAGACGGTTTCGGCCATTAAAGCTTCTCCCAAGATTTTGTCTCCTCACCCAACGTCCTACAACCTCAACCAACTACAAATACAAATATATTAAGGGCTCTAAACATCTTAGAACCCTAAACCACCAATTAATTTAGGTTAAGACCTAAGTTTCTCCAATTAACAAATTTTAGGGGTTTATTCGTTTTAACTCCCGAAAACCCATTTTATTCACGAATACCCAACCCAAAATCTTTAGGGTTGGTTTATACCAAACTACGATATGAAATTTATACTCAAAAGTAAATAAATCAAGTAAACACTTGCCTCGCGGACATAATTCGACGACCTCGAGCCGAATCCCGCGGAGTTTTGCCGGAACCTCCTCTTTTCTCCTCTTTTCTCTCCTCCTCTCTATCTTCTCTCTCTTTTCTTCCTTTCTTTATTCTTTTCTCCATCTCCCCCTCTTTATATAAGAAGAAGAGAGTTTAACCCCTTAATACCCCAAAAATGACTCGTTTACTCAATTACGAGCCCATTTAACTCTAAAATTCCCCGAAACTCAATTTCGACAATCGAACACTCTTTTTAGACTATCTCGGACATTTCGAGACTCACGGTGCAATCAAAATTTCCATCTGAGGTACTTGACCGCAAATCACTATTCTAGCCCATAAAATTTAATGCGGGTTTTCTAATCAAAATATTACCTCTTTTGTCGCTTTACTCCGCGATGACATATTATTAAAATACTTTGATCTAATTAGTCCCAAAAGAAATTACAACACCCATCGAAAATCATCAAATCTTCGAGAATCCCCAAAATCACTATTTCGAGAAATTCCTCAAATCTCCAATTTATATCCAATTACGGATTTTAATTGTCTCCAAAAAGGGCGGGTTGTTACATAAAAGTAAACTGACTCTCGCCCCGTTTTATTCCGAAAATTTGACGGTTATGATCAAAATATTTTTAACGTCTCTAATAGACGACTAAAATCCCTATTCTCTTAGATAATACAAAATTTTAAGTTCACAAATGTATTTAACCATGGACTATCAAAACAATCAAAGTGCAAGCATAATCCATAAAAAAATACTATTTTTAGATCTCAAAACTAGATTTGATAAAATAATTTTGAAGGTTTTAAAACACACTCTAATGTCATTTTAAAATGAATATTGAATCTTTAATAACAATTAAAACAACTAGGGAATAGACAATAATCAAATTAACGTGACAATATTAACTAACTATGATAAACTTCTCCCTAATCCTAATAGAATAATCAAGTTATCATAATGAAAGAGAAATTTCAAGAATGAGTAGAGATTTTCATTAATACATAAAACTTACAAATAGTTCTCTCAAAACAAACTTCAATCCTCTAAAAAATGATTAAGACTTGGCCCTCAAATTGAATACAATCTCTCAAAAATTACTCTCTCTGAAAATCTCTCTTCCAAAATAATGAACCAAAGGGTCTTATTTATAGGCTTAAGAATGAGGTGTTTGAGATAGAGTGAAACTATCTTTGATTGGTTGTATTTGAGTCGGTAATCATCTCGTGGAGTCTTGGCAAGAGTTGGAGATAATTGAGAAGTCTTTGTATTTAAAATAATTATCCCCAATCACGTCACTATTCAGAGCGCTAGATTTAATCACATTTTTTACCCCCAAACTTTAAAATCTCATTTTCGTCCGACCTTCAAAGTTGTGAGTCTTGTCAAGACCTTTCTGAAAGCTATGGCATGGCCTCAACAGACATTCAAGTGCTTTTATAAAAATATTTAGTACAACTGTGTCAACCCTGTCATGTAGTGTCGTATCGCGGCGTATCGTAACAAATTTTGCACATCGACTCCCTTGTTGTCCAAATTTCATGGGTACCTGTAAAAATGCAAAATAAAAATATTTAACTCAAATTTAGGGTCATAAATATTTAGAAAATTACATAATTTCCCATCTTTGCATTTTAGCCCCCAAAATTCATAAATTGCTCATTTTAATCCATAATTCAACCAAATTTTAGAGAGAACTTTATTTTGCCTAGATAAACATTTAAAAATTAATTTAAGGCTCATAAATTTTTAAAATTACAATTTTACCCCCCGGTGTTACTAAAATTGCATTTTTAACTCGAATTTTATTCAAACTTGCATTGTTCTTCTATTTTATGAAAACGATTCTAAAAACTCATTATTTATGATACAACGGACCTAACAAGGACTTGAATTGGACATAATTCATGTAATACAATTCACTCATCAAATACCCCCAAACCTACACTTTGCTAGTCCTCGAGCAAAAACCAAAATTTTAAAATCTAACTCACTTTCCTAGGAATCACGATTGCAGTTAGCATGTGCAACAAGCCATTAAACCTCTAGGTTACCCTAGTGGGCGAGTTTTGTCTCGCGAGGGCTTGCAGTGAATATACCCACAAAGTTCAAAAACTTGACTCAATATAAAAGACTCAAAAGTAATATAACCAAGTTTGAATGCAAACTTCATAAATATCGTAGAACTTCACTTTTCAATCTCAACTTATCGTGTGTGTGTGTGTGTGTATAGCCAATATAACCGTCCATTTCAACAGATTTGATCGTTACATTTCTTATCCAAAAGTTAGTTTTGATTTCAAAATCTCATGGAATGCACTCAAAATCGAACACACAAAAATCAGTTATTTTATCTCGGTATATGTGAATAAAAGAGTAAGTTTAGATGAGGAAATTTCACATATACATGATAAAAATGGACTCTTTTTTCATAATAGATGAATATGATCTCATGAACAAAAAATCGATTACTTTTTGAAAACATTGAATCACACCATAAATCCTAGTCATCTCTCCACACTATAACTAACTTCACTTGAGATCGATTATGACTTTCTTTGGTTATATTGTAGGTTCGGATTTGTCTAGAACGAATATTTTTTTGGAGTTCAAAATTTCTGAGAATATAGAGTTTTTTTTTTCATATTTTGAATTTTTGGCCCTTTTTCTCACCCCCATTTTTCTTCTCTTTTTCCTTTTTCTTTTCGACTCACATTTTTTTCATCTTTCTTTTTTTTCCTTTTTTTCACACATCATTCTTTTGCAAACTTTTTTTTGGCCTTTTTTTCAACCGTTATTTCACTCTAATATTCACAAAAAATGGAAACGACTTCTTTTTATGGGCTTTAGACTCCCAGTTGGAGTTAGGTACGATAATGGGTTTTCAATAAAAAGGCATAGTTTCTTCTTGGCTCAAATGGGCTTGCAACGGAATAATAAAAAAATATTGGAGTTTAGGCTTAATTCTGGGCTTTCAAACGATGGCCTAATCTCATTTATCAAGTTTCATTAAGTTAATTTGTGTCTCAAAACGACTTACAAAGACTTCTAGTGCCTTAAGATTCACATTTTTAGCTTTTGTTTTCAGTAATCGAACAAAACAAAGAATTTGAGATCATCAACAAATTTATCATTGAAGGAAAGTTTGAGTTATTTTAACTCGGATTGATTTAAATCTCTCGAAAACGATGAATGGCACAAAATCTCACCGGGTTAAAATCTCCACATTTATTCGTTAAGCATATTAACTTTCGCCTCAATATCCATTTTCGATCATATTATATGGCTAATGTGTAAAAATTTCATAAGATGAGAGATTCATGAAATAATTCTATATTACGAAATTGTTTCAAAACTCAATTATATTGAAAATATTTTTGGATTTTTTTTTCTTTTTTTTTCTTTTCAAAAATACCATCATTACCCCTAAACCTAAATTTTACATTGTCCTCAATGTATACTCAAATTAAAATATGGACAAATAAAATAACATAAAGAAGTAATAACGTAAAGAAGTGAAATGGCGATATTACCTGTGAACTTCACTTTGCTACCAATATCCAAAGTAACAAGTGTATGTTAACAAACACACACACACAAAAACAAGAAAAAAAGGAAAAAAGAACTACACTAATAATATACAAACCTAAGAAAATTACCATCATCACCATAAATTAATAATCGAAAGAGTTGTGGGTCATTCTAATTAAAAACCTTTATAGCACTAAGTGCCAAAACGTCATAAATTTAAAAGTATAATCGCACAACACAAATTTCAACCATAAATCTATGATCATAGTGGTGTGCCCCGACATCATCAGTAACAAACAAATTTAAATCGAACGAATCATATCGATGCATCACATTGGGGTAGTAAATTACACTAAGGATCCAGTATTTATTATGCCTTTTTCAAAAATAGTCACGTAAAATTGGGGATGTATACTCCACTCCTAAATGTGAGACTCTACGAAGAGTTATCGTGGGGAGATACACTTTCTTCATAAAAAATGGGAGGACCATCATAATTACTTGGAGTATCACTAAAATCGGATGACGAATCCTCAAATAAATTTTCCCACATATAAGAAGAATCAACATTTTTCTCAATTAAATTATGAGAAAAATCTCGACAGAAATTAACAACCAACTCATCACAACTATTATATATGTCAAGATTGTCAATTTTTTTCTCCTCACAAAATTGATTATCCCCATTTAATTCATGATTATTTTTACAATTATCATCATTATACCGTTTGTTTACCTCTTTCCAATTGATACACTTTGGTAGACAAATAGTAATTACAGGGGTTGGATTTTAAAAATGACTACTTACCCATCTGACTCAAATTAAAATACATAGTCATCCAAATTTCTAGTATTTTGTAAAAACACATCCATTGGATCAATTGAGGAATATGAGAAAGATGACGGGATAACAATATACGGATCACCCATTCTAATGTACAATGCATGATTTTTTTTATAATATATATATTTTTAAATGTAAAAGCAATTATAATTTACTTAGAATCTAATTAGACTCCCATACTCTTTGATAAGGGATAATTTAAAAGATGACCAAGTACAATTATCGCCTTAAATCCCGCTTTTTGCTACAGGTAGGTGGTTTCTACGAATACTCATTAAAAACCACCAATCCTACACAAGGTAAAACGGAATCGATTTGATAAGTTCGCGTTGGATTATCTTTTAATTCTAGCATCGTTAAGAGCTTTGCCCTTAACTTTATTTATGCAACGTGCTAAATTAAATGTGAAATTAAACCACGTATGAATACACAAAAATGTACCTCCGGCGTGGACTTTGTACGGTCACTTGCTTACGCCGGGCGAAGTTTAAGTTGACGTCGATCGGGGGAAAAATTCGCTTATGTTTCAGTCGTCCCCAGAGTTCCTTGTGTGTCATGGCAAGATTGCACAAGTTTTCTTCACGTTCGATCACTATTGCACACTTTTTTATTTTCTTCACTTTTTCTTTATTTTCTTCTTCTATTTTTTTCGAATGTGCTTTTGATAAAAAACACAAAAGAAACCCCAAACGTAAAGTGCGACACAAAAAAAATAATGAGGAAAGGAAAAGAAAAAAGTTTAACACGACACGTGCACTAATGATGTATTCAACATACAAACAAAAATGCCCAAGCACACTTATGAAACATTTTTTTTACTTCTTTTATTCTAGAAATTATGATTGGATTTTTTTTTTAATTTTTTGGATTTTTTGTTTATGGACTACTGACTAAAAAAACGAATCTGGAAATTTCCCAGAAAAAAAAATTCTAGTTTTTTTTCAATTTTTTTTCGTATTTTAGGATAAACTAGTGCAAAAAGTAAAAAAGAAAACTAGTTTGAAAGTCACAATTGTTAAAAAAAATAGAAAAAAAATCCCGGCAACGGTGCCAAAAACTTTTTTGTCGATTTTATAAAATTTTGCAAGTGCACGGGCTATTATAGAATAGCGAGTGTAAGTACGGGTCGAACCCATAGAGATTTGTCAATTTTTTCATTCAAAATAATTGTGATTGTCCAACTAGACTAAATGGGATAGAGAATGATTATGAACTACACTAAATAATAGCAACTATAATAAATGAGGGTAACACAAGACATTTGTAAATAATTAGGAAATAGTTACGATTTGGGGTCCATTTATCACGTAACTAATATTGCACACAAATTTAATGTTGTCATTCTTTTTTTATAACTCAAATTAAACCGACTCTCGCCGCGTTTAATTCAAAAAATATGACAGTTATGATCAAAATATTTTTAACGTCTCTAATAGATGGATAAAATCCCTATTCCCTTAGAAAATACAAGTTTTAAAGTTCACAAATGTATATAAGCATGGACTATCAAAATAATCAAATTTCAAGCATAATCCATTAAAAATTACTATTTTTAAATCTCAAAACATGATTTGATTAAACAATTTTGAAGGTTTTAAAACACACGTGTCATTTTAAAATGAACATTGAATATTTAATAACAAATAAAACAAGTAGGGAATAGACAACAACCAAATTAACGTAACAATATTAGCTAACTATGATAAACTTTACCCTAATCCTAAGACACTAATGAAGCTATCATAATGAAAGACAAATTTCAAGAATGAATAGAGATTTTCATTAATAAATCAAACTTACAAATAGTTCTCTCAAAACAATATTCAATCCTTCAAAAAATGATTAAGACTTGGCCTTCAAATTGAATACAATCCCTCAAAAATTACTCTCTTTGAAAATCTCCCTTCCAAAATAATGAACCAAAGGGTCTTATTTATAGGCTTAGGAATGAGGTGTTTGAGTTGGAGTGAAACTCTCTTTGATTGGTTGTATTTGAGTTGGTAATCATCTCATGGAGTATTGGGAAAAGGTGGAGATAATTGAGAATGTGACACCCCGACTAATTAAATACCGGGTAGCTACTCCTTTATTAAATTAATTCAAAATGCCAAGTTGGCTCAGTTAATAGCATCACTGTCGAAAACATTTTATTATTACTAACCACCTAGTATTTAAAAAGTAAGTTGCCAAATTTTAATTTAAGTCTGGTTAACATGCAACAAGTGTAATGAAGAAATAAATAACACCATTCACCATACTGAAGTAAAACGAATAACCATCACAATAGAGTAAATAAAGTCTGGAGGAAAACTCCTCACTACAATCCCACGACTGATAAGTAAAACGAATACTGAAACAATACATGCTAAAGTCTGAAACTGAAATGTAAAAGATGTCTCTAAATAGAAATGGGCAACATGCCCTACAACTGATAGATAGTGACTCTGGAATCCAAAAGATCGAAGCGTCTATAAGTAAAGTCCCTGTAGCTTCCACAACCGCTACAACTCGTCACCTGAATGAGTATCCTATGCTTGGTGTCCCTGTGGCTGGGCACCTAAAATGGTTTTACAAGAAAAAGATTTGAAAAGCAAACGGGTCAGAGCCCGAATGTGGAGTTATATTTTAAAAACCTGCAAGTGCTTTAAAAACATTTAAAACATTAAATGCAAAGTACATGTTAGGACGTACACTCACATGATATTCTCACCTCTCGTCTAACTGTTCACTCCTAACGCAAGTACCCATCTATAACTACCCATACCACTAGCTAAGTGACAACATATCTAGCTAGACTGCCAAAGGTCTTACCCATAACACTCGGTTCCATTAACATAATAGCGCTCGTAATTAAATAGGGGTTTAACGTAAACTCAGATACTCAATATGCAATATATATAACTATGAGTTACTCGTTATATTTCTCGAAACAATACCGTAATATATTTACAACATTAACATGAGGATTCTCATTAATTAAATGTATATTATTCACATCGTAAATATACAATACAATCACCCCGAGAACTAAGCTGCGGTGCACACATACTCTGTTATCCATCCCGGTACATCACGTACATAAGGATCACATATTCCGAATCTCTCAGGAATAGTTTAGATAACACAAATCACAAATAGTGGAGGCGAACACAGTCACCATCACGTGGGTCACGCACATACCTACGCTCCCACGGTCAGCGGACTTATTAATATCCCAATAAGTCTTTCTATGACCTATGTTCATCGAGGTACCAGTCTATATCCCCCCCGTAGGCACACAAGGATTAGAGGGTCCTAAGCGAACGCAATCTCCCGTGATAGCAAGTATGGTAGGTATGTCATACACACAATCATATACCAATACTAAGTAAACACACGTCTTAGTAATACCGTATTTTCATCGTAGTACATATTCTCATACTAACTTATAATTATCACAATTCATACTTTTTCGGTTTGTAATTGTACGCGCCATAATTATCTAACGTCGTAGTAGACACTCACGTCTCAACCCAAACCGTCCATGTAATACACTCTCGTATGTAAATTCCTTCTCATAAATACCCAAATGTCCCAATTCTATCATTACTACATCTACGGAATGATATCTATATCCTCGAATAAGTTTACGGGACTCCAAAAATCAAAACAGTCCAAAAAGGACCAAACTGTCAACTCGTTAGAAGTCTCGTTCGAACGAGACTGTTCGAACGAGATTCCTCTGCCAACTCGTTAGAAGACTCGTTCGAACGAGGCTGTTCGAACGAGGTCCCAGTTCGTTCGAACGAACTGTACCTTCTAACGATATCTCGTTCGAACGAGATATCGAACGAAATCCCTACTCGTTAGCAACGACTGGTCAACTCGTTAGAAGCTCGTTCGAGCGAGTTCGTTCGAACGACCTGGGGGCTGCTTCTAACGAGCTACCATCTTCGGCCCAGATTTTTCCCCAAATCGTTTTTCATCCATTTTAACACCTCAAGTCTTCTAAACTAAGTCCCAACAAACGTTTAAAGGTCTATAATCAATACTAAACATATATAGTCACATCCTAACATGTTTTTAAGGGATCAATCCATCCTAACATCAATTAATTTTACAACTTTCTACACTTTTTCCAAATATCTCAAGAACATGAACCCTAACTACATATCATCATCAAATACCAGAATTTAATTCGTTTTTCTTTCACCCAATCGTGTATTAACATCAGATTAATCGTCTCCAAACTATTCTACATGCAATTTATCCTCAATATTCAGAACCTAAGTCCAATTAATCATGGGTTTCATTCATCTTCCAATAACAATTATAAATCTTCAATTTTCTAACATGGAAAGAACATTTGCTGAAGTTAAACATAATTAAACCACTTGCCTTGTTTGTTTCCGAATTTGGTGTTGATTTGGTGAAGAATCTCTGCAGAATTTTCTCTCTTTCTCTCCTTCTCCAAGCTCCTTCTCCAATGGTGGCTTAAGGTGGCTAGGGTTTTGATTTGGGAACTTAGAAAACCTAAATGATAACCTACGTAGCTTTCTAGGTTAATATGGTTTGGTTAATGGGCTTAATGCGTTAAATCCACATCAGATTTACATCTCTAATTTTCGTCACTTTTAATTCCTAAAAATGTAAAATTACCAAAATACCCTTTAAGTTGCCAGTATGGCCTAAAAATACCCCGGGACCCAAACTACACCCCCGGGTAGTGTTTTCTGACTATCTCGACCCTTCCGGACGCGTTGGCGC
This sequence comes from Sambucus nigra, assembly GCA_949130495.1. Classification (NCBI taxonomy): domain Eukaryota; kingdom Viridiplantae; phylum Streptophyta; class Magnoliopsida; order Dipsacales; family Adoxaceae; genus Sambucus; species Sambucus nigra. Next base: position 185,045,112 of record OX422222.1, on the reverse strand, counting down.
ACTCAAAATGACCATATGGTTTATAGATTTTAAATTCACTTTTATTATCAAAATATTATACCGTGACGCGGCGGTCCCACGCGTCTCAACAAAATTTCTAAAATGCCGTATATAAATCTCACGACAAATTTTATAATACCAAGTACATATATAATCATATATGCGCATAATCAAATACCAATTCGCATCTCATTAGTATTTATAACCCGGATTAATTATCAATTAATACGCATTTAATTAATTAATCCCCAAAATAAATATAGCCAAAAGTATGGGGTATTACATACTTCCCCCCTAATAACTGAATTTCGTCCCGAAATTCGAAACTAGAAAGTACCTGCTAAAAACAGCTCTGGATAACGCTCGCGCATCTCATCCTCGCGCTCCCATGTGGACTCCTCGACATTGTGATGTCGCCACTGAACACGCACTAACGGGACTATCTTTGACCGCAGTTTCCTCTCGCTTCGGTCCAAAATGGAAATTGGCCCCTCCTCGTAAGAGCTATCCGGCTGGAGATCGATGTCCTCCACAGAAATGTGAGAATGGGCCAAATTATCTCTAAGGTATTTCCTCAGCGAGGAAATATGGAACACGTCGTGAATCCGATGCAAGTGCTCCGGTAGTCCAAGTCTATACGCAACCGGTCCGATCCGCTCAATAATAGGAAACGTCCCCACATACCTCGGTGCCAACTTCCCCTTCTTCCCGAAACGCATAATCCCCTTCATCGGAGATACCCTGAGCAAAACCTGGTCCCCCACTTGGAACTCCCTGAAAAACCTCTTCGCATCAGCATAACTCTTCTGCCTGTCTTGAGCTACTCGAATGCGACTCCGAATCAACTCAATCCTTGCCGAAGTATCCTGAATCACTTCCGGCCCAAGTAGTTTGTTGTCCCCCACTTCTAACCAACATGCTGGGGAACGACAAGGCCTACCGTACAATGCCTCAAACGGAGCCATGCCAATCGTGAACTGATAGGAGTTGTTGTAAGCAAACTCCACCAGTGGAAGGTACTGCTCCCATCCACCCCCGAAGTCAGTAATGTACATGCGTAGCATGTCCTCCAACATCTGATTGGTGCGCTCTGTCTGCCCATCGGTCTGCGGATGATAAGTCGTACTCAACTGCAATTCCGTGCCCATTGCCTCCTGGAAACTCTCCCAAAACCTCGAAACAAATATCTTGTCTCTGTCAGACACGATATTTAGGGGCACACCGTGAAGTCTCACAATCTCTGAAATGAAGAGCTGGGCATACTGTCCCGTAGTGTAGTCAGTCCTTACGGGTAAGAAGTGAGCGACCTTGGACAACCTGTCCACAATTACCCAAACGGAGTCGTGACCTCTCTGCGACGTAGGCAACCCCGTGATAAAGTCCATGGATATGCTCTCCCACATCCACACCGGGACCTCCAACGGCTGTAGCAATCCTGCCGGTCTCTGATGATCCACTTTTACGAGCTGACAAGTGGCGCATTTCGAGACAAACTCGGTGATATCTCTCTTCATACCGCTCCACCAATACTGCCGTCTCATGTCTTGGTACATTTTATCCCCTCCGGGATGTACCGCGAACCGTGAACCGTGCGACTCTGCCATCACATCGTGCCGCAATTCTTCCCCTTTCAGAACTACCAATCTCCCATTGAAGCGCAATCCCCCGTTTGAGCTAACGGTATAGGACTCGGCTCCCTCTGCAAGTAATCGAATTATCTGCTCCTGACAGAACGAGTCATTAGCTTGTGCCCGTACTACCTTCGTAACAATCTGCGGTGTAACGGTCATCACAGACAAGAAAGATCGGGCCACTGCATCCTGGTGTCCCAATTCCTTCCATTTTGCTTTCAACACCTCTGCCACCTCATCTGCTGGCCTACGGCTCAACGCGTCTGCTAACACGTTAGCCTTACCCGGGTGGTACTGGATGTCGAACTGGTAGTCCTTCACAAATTCAAGCCACCTACGCTGCCGCATATTCAATTCCTTCTACGTGAATAGATTCTGTAGTGACTTGTGGTCCGTGAACAGCTGAAACTTCTCCCCCAAAAGATAGTGCCTCCAAATCCGTAAGGCAAATACCACTGCTGCCAACTCCAAATCATGTGTGGGCTAATTCTTCTCATGAGGCTTAAGCTTACGGGAAGCATAAGCTATGGCCTGTCTCTCCTGCTGCAATACACCTCCAAGTCCTTGCAAAGACGCATCGGTGTAAACCAAATACTCAACTCCCGGTCTCGGCAATGCTAACCCAGGTGCTGAGGTCAATTTGTCTTTCAATTCATCGAATGCCAACTGACAGGCATCACTCCAGATGTAGGGCACACCCTTACGAGTAAGATGTGTCAAAGGACCTGCTATCTCCGAGAAACCCCGAATAAACCTCCTGTAGTATCCTGCTAGACCCAAGAAACTACGAATCTCCGTCGGTGTCGTGGGCTGTCCCCACTCCCTCACCGCTGATACTTTCCCCGGATCAACCGATATTCCCCGGTCGGAAATAATGTGACCCAAGAACTGGACTTCCTTCAGCCAAAACCCGTACTTCTCATATTTTGCATACAACTCGTTCTGACGAAGTGTCTGCAAAACCTATCTCAAATGCTCGGCGTGCTCCTCCTCTGTCTGAGAGTAAACCAGAATATCATCAATGAAGACAATGACAAACTGGTCTAGGAAATCCCTGAATACTCTGTTCATCAAGTCCATAAACACTTCTGGAGCGTTGGTCAAAGCAAAAGGCATAACCCGAAGCTCGTAAGAACCATATCTCGACAAGAACGCGGTCTTCGAGACATCCTCCTCCCTGATACGCAACTGATGGTATCCCGACCTCAAGTCAATCTTCGAGAAGAAAGAAGCTCCTCTCAACTGGTCGAATAAGTCATCGATTCGAGGCAACGGATACTTATTCCGTATCGTGACCTTATTCAACTCTCGGTAGTCCACACACAATCTCAGTGAACCGTCCCTTTTCTTCACAAACAAAACTGGAGCGCCCCAAGGTGAGGTACTCCTGCGAATAAAGCCCTGACCTAACAGCTGCTCTATCTGATCCCGTAACTCTCGCATCTCAGCTGGAGCCATACGGTACGGTGCACGTGCTATAGGTCTCGCACCCGGTAGTAAATCTATAACAAAGTCTATCTCTCGACTGGGTGGTAAGCCTGGTATCTCCTGAAACACATATGAATACTCCCTGACAACCAAGATCGAATCTAAAGGAATCACAACCTCTTTAGAGGTATCCTCCTCTATGTAATACAGATGAGCGGTCAATCCTCCCTCTGGGCGAGGCATCGCCACTATAAACATCTCTTGCCCCGGAATGGCAAAAACAATGCTCCCGCTGAAGCAATCAATCATGGCCCTATATGCTACGAGGCAATCCATACCGATGATCACATCGTGAACATGCATGTCTAACACTAACATGTCTGCAGGCAATACCAAACCACCAATCTCTACCCCCGCTCCCCGGCATATAAAGAAAATAAGTGACCCACTCCCTAATGGTGAGTCGACACACGTCACTGTGATCTCCGCCGTAGCTAACAATCCTAAAGCTTTCGCGAAGTGTGTAGATATAAAACAGTGTGTATCACCTGTATCAAATAACACCCGACCCATAGTGCCATGGATAGGAAACGTACCCTCGATTGCGGGCGGTGCCTGTGGAACTGCAGCCTGGTGAACGTTGTAGACATGTCCATACTGTAGTTGCCCCTGCTGAGTTGGGACTGATGGAATGGGTGGCAGTGCTGCCATCTGTGGCGGTGCGGGAAGAGCGGCGGGAAACATAGGCCTCTGTGGCTCCTGGCGAGCACCCTGTTGCTGCTGCTGTGGGGCCCTTCCCCTATCAGGACAATCCTGCTTCTTATGGCCAGTCTTGCCACAAACAAAGCACTTCCCTGGGAAGTTCCCTCCCCTCTGCCCCTGCTGTCCCCGGCCCTGGTGGCCGTTACCATTTCTCCCTTGGCCCTGCTGGCCCTGGTGAAACTGCTGCCCATTCTGCCCCTGCTGGCCCTGATGGCCGTTTGGACCCTGATGGCCCTGACGGAAACCTCCCTATCCCTGCCTGTAGTTCCCTGACCGGAACCTCTTATTATCCCCCTGCTGGGTACCCTGCTCATTCTGTCTCTGCCCCTGACCAGATTGTGCCCCGCTGGCACCATGTCCTCCAGTCCTGCCCTGATGGCTAGACTCCCCCGACCTCTTGCCCTCGGCCATATGAAAACGGTGGTCCTGGCAGTGTAACAATGCTGCGTTAACCACATCAGAATAAGTGGCCAACGATAGGTTCCCTAGCAGATGTTGACGGATCCTCCAATTCAACCCATCAGTGAACTTCTCAATCTTCTTCTTCTCTGTTGGAATCTCGTTTGGAACGATATTCAACAGGTTAGTGAACTCGACCTCATACTCGGCCACTGTCTTGCCTTCCTGTCTCAGACTCATCAACTTCCTCCTCATCTCTGTATGAACTGCGGACGGAAAGTACTTGCGGTCGAACCGCACCCAGAACTCCTGAATCGTGAGAGTATCCCTCTCCTCCGCGGTGGTAATAGACTCCCACCACTGTAGCGCAGATCCTACTAGCTTGAAAGTAGCTAGCACCTATTTCTTAACATTAGTGCACTCATGCATCCTCAAATGCCTCTGTATGTCCTTCCTCTATTGGCTCGCGACCACCACATCTGAGCTACCTGCAAACTCTGGCGGATGCGCTTTCTGAAAAGCATCTCGTACACGCTCCCAAGCAGACGGGAATGCATTAACCTGTGCTGACGCGGCAACCGGCGCCTGAGGTGGTGCCTGCTGAATCACGGCAATCGTGGCATTTACCGCTTGGGCTACTATAGCACCAACCTCAACGGCGTTCATCATGCCCTGAACTGGAGCGGGCTGGGGTTCGGGCATTGCATTCCTGGGAACTCGCCGTGCACGTCGTGGAGGCATCTGAAATAAGAACAAAGTTTATAAGTTCACGGTTATAAACTTAATATAGCTGAAGAACGAAGCATACACAAAAAGAGTACAACAGTCCTAAAATATAAGGCTCTATATCAAAGAAATGTAGCGGAAACATAATAGCCGTACAGATCCTAAAGGACACTAGAACCTGATGCTCTGATACCACCTGTGACACCCCGACTAATTAAATACCGGGTAGCTACTCCTTTATTAAATTAATTCAAAATGCCAAGTTGGCTCAGTTAATAGCATCACTGTCGAAAACATTTTATTATTACTAACCACCTAGTATTTAAAAAGTAAGTTGCCAAATTTTAATTTAAGTCTGATTAACATGCAACAAGTGTAATGAAGAAATAAATAACACCATTCACCATACTGAAGTAAAACGAATAACCATCACAATAGAGTAAATAAAGTCTGGAGGAAAACTCCTCACTACAATCCCACAACTGATAAGTAAAACGAATACTGAAACAATACATGCTAAAGTCTGAAACTGAAATGTAAAAGATGTCTCTAAATAGAAATGGGCAACATGCACTACAACTGATAGATAGTGACTCTGGAATCCAAAAGATCGAAGCGTCTATAAGTAAAGTCCCTGTACCTTCCACAACCGCTGCAGCTCGTCACCTGAATGAGTATCCTATGATTGGTCTCCCTGTGGCTGGGCACCTAAAATGGTTTTACAAGAAAAAGATTTGAAAAGCAAACGGGTCAGAGCCCGAATGTGGAGTTATATTTTAAAAACCTGCAAGTGCTTTAAAAACATTTAAAACATTAAATGCAAAGTACATGTTAGGACGTACACTCACATGATATTCTCACCTCTCGTCTAACTGTTCACTCCTAACGCAAGTACCCATCTATAACTACCCATACCACTAGCTAAGTGACAACATATCCAGCTAGACTGCCAAAGGTCTTACCCATAATACTCGGTTCCATTAACATAATAGCGCTCGTAATTAAATAGGGGTTTAACGTAAACTCAGATACTCAATATGCAATATATATAACTATCAATTACTCGTTATATTTCTCGTAACAATACCGTAATATATTTACAACATTAACATGAGGATTCTCATTAATTAAATGTATATTAATCACATCGTAAATATACAATACAAGCACCCCGATAACTAAGCTGCGGTGCACACATACTCTGCTATCCATCCCGGTACATCACGTACATAAGGATCACATATTCCGAATCTCTCAGGAATAGTTCAGATAACACAAATCACAAATAGTGGAGGCGAACACAGTCACCATCACGTGGGTCACGCACATACCTATGCTCCCACGGTCAGCGGACTTATTAATATCCCAATAAGTCTTTCTATGACCTATGTTCATCGAGGTACCAGTCTATATCCCCCCCGTAGGCACACAAGGATTAGAGGGTCCTAAGCGAACGCAACCTCCCGTGATAGCAAGTATGGTAGGTATGTCATACACACAATCATATACCAATACTAAGTAAACACATGTCTTAGTAATACCGTATTTTCATCGTAGTACATATTCTCATACTAACTTATAATTATCACAATTCATACTGTTTCGGTTTGTAATTGTACGCGCCATAATTATCTCACGTCGTAGTAGACACTCACGTCTCAACCCAAACCGTCCATGTAATACACTCTCGTATGTAAATTCCTTCTCATAAATACCCAAATGTCCCAATTCTATCATTACTACATCTACGGAATGATATCTATATCCTCGAATAAGTTTACGGGACTCCAAAAATCAAAACAGTCCAAAAAGGACCAAACTGTCAACTCGTTAGAAGTCTCGTTCGAACGAGACTGTTCGAACGAGATTCCTCTGCCAACTCGTTAGAAGACTCGTTCGAACGAGGCTGTTCGAACGAGGTCCCAGTTCGTTCGAACGAACTGTACCTTCTAACGATATCTCGTTCGAACGAGATATCGAACGAAATCCCTACTCGTTAGCAACGACTGGTCAACTCGTTAGAAGCTCGTTCGAGCGAGTTCGTTCGAACGACCTGGGGGCTGCTTCTAACGAGCTACCAGCTTCGGCCCAGATTTTTCCCAAATCGTTTTTCATCCATTTTAACACCTCAAGTCTTCTAAACTAAGTCCCAATAAACGTTTAAAGGTCTATAATCAATACTAAACATATATAGTCACATCCTAACATGTTTTTAAGGGATCAATCCATCCTAACATCAATTAATTTTACAACTTTCTACACTTTTTCCAAATATCTCAAGAACATGAACCCTAACTACATATCATCATCAAATACCAGAATTTAATTCGTTTTTCTTTCACCCAATCGTGTATTAACATCAGATTAATCGTCTCCAAACTATTCTACATGCAATTTATCCTCAATATTCAGAACCTAAGTCCAATTAATCATGGGTTTCATTCATCTTCCAATAACAATTATAAATCTTCAATTTTCTAACATGGAAAGAACATTTGCTGAAGTTAAACATAATTAAACCACTTGCCTTGTTTGTTTCCGGATTTGGTGTTGATTTGGTGAAGAATCTCTGTAGAATTTTCTCTCTTTCTCTCCTTCTCCAAGCTCCTTCTCCAATGGTGGCTTAAGGTGGCTAGGGTTTTGATTTGGGAACTTAGAAAACCTAAATGATAACCTACGTAGCTTTCTAGGTTAATATGGTTTGGTTAATGGGCTTAATGAGTTAAATCCACATCAGATTTACATCTCTAATTTTCGTCACTTTTAATTCCTAAAAATGTAAAATTACCAAAATACCCTTTAAGTTGCCGGTATGGCCTAAAAATACCCCGGGACCCAAACTACACCCCCTGGTAGTGTTTTCTGACTATCTCGACCCTTCCGGACGCGTTGGCGCACTCAAAATGACCATACGGTTTATAGATTTTAAATTCACTTTTATTATCAAAATATTATACCGTGACGCGGCGGTCCCACGCGTCTCAACAAAATTTCTAAAATGCCGTATATAAATCTCACGACAAATTTTATAATACCAAGTACATATATAATCATATATGCGCATAATCAAATACCAATTCGCATCTCATTAGTATTTATAACCCGGATTAATTATCAATTAATACGCATTTAATTAATTAATCCCCAAAATAAATATAGCCAAAAGTACGGGGTATTACAGAGAAGTCTTTTTTTAAAATAATTATCCCCAATCACGTCACTATTCACGTCACTATTCATAACACCGGCTTTAATAGTATTTTTGAGCCCCCAAACTTCAAAATCTCATTTTTGTTCGAACTTCAAAGTTGTGAGTCTTGTTAAGACCTTTTCTAAAGCTATGGGATGGCCTCAACAGACACTCCATCGATTTTATAGAAAATATTTATTACATCTGTGTCAATCGTGTCATGTCGTGTAATATCGCGACGTATCATAACAAATTTTGCATATCGACTCGTTTGTTGTTCAAATTTTCGGGTTACCTGTAAAATGAAAAATAAAAATAGTTAAATCAAATTTAGGGTCATAAATAGTTAGAAAATTGCATAATTACCAATCTTTGCATTTTAGCCCCCGCAATTCCTAAATTGTTGATTTTAATCCAGAATTCAACCAAATTTCATAGAGAAATTTCTTTTGCCTAGATAAACATTTAGAAATTAATTTTAGGCACATAAAGTTTTGAACATTACTATTTCACCCCCAATGTTACTAAAATTACATTTTTAACTCGAATTTTATTCAAACTTGCATTTTTTTTTTATTTTACGAAAACGACTATAAAAACTCATTATTTATGATACAATGGGCCTAACAAGGTCTTGAAATGGACATAATTCATGAAAAATAATTCACTCATCAAAATCCTTGGGTGTGCACGGGAGAGTTGTTGGTTTTGGTTATTATGGATGTAGGATCGCATGTAGAATTTTATGGGGGCTATTTAATTGAAATCGGGACGTGTACACACACATGGAAATTATGTAGTTAATAAAAGTGGACAATTTTGGTGTTTTTTATTATCTTTAATGTTGATTAATCTATAATGATTAAATGGAAATAACTGTGTTAAGAACGACGATGTTATTATTAATTAAATTAAATTAAATTGTGCCATGACGAATAAATTTGTGTTATTCTCTATATGTGTCGTTATTATTTGATTGATTGATATCTAGTATGTGCCACGCCGCACATACTAGGTAGAGTTATTAATAGAAATTCATCCTATAATTAAGGTAGGATGTACTTATGTTTTGGGGACCCTTAGGTGTGTGACTAAGGGTGTCGTTGAGGATCTCACATCTATAATAAGGGTGGGTGAATAAATATTTGAATAACGAGAACATGAGAAATTGAGAATTAATACCTAAGATAATAAAACGGGTATTAAAGCATATTTGTGGCAAGAGTATGGGCAGGTCAGACAGTTAAACACCTCCACTGGCTATATCGTCGTGGGGGTGTGTGATGTCACGAGTATGTGCGGGCTGATAGTTAAACGGGCTGAGGCTATAGTGATGAGTTGTGTGTGGAACCTCGCGGGTGTGTGCAGAGCTGACAGCATAGCAGACTGACTGGCCATAGTGAAGGGAAAGGTGTGGTGTAGAACATGTAGGAGTCCCATAACCAAACAAGTAAACATCTTAAGCGGGAGTCCCGCACTAAAATCATGATAATTGGTGGGAGTCCAACTGCTAATATTATGAACAATTTATATGAAAGAGCACCGCGCTAGATAATAATAGATTGGGGAAAATAATAAAGTTTTGAATTTGATTAATTGATATTATTGGAAATTGTATAATTGGACTTGGACTTTGGATAGTAGTTTCATGCTTTAACATATGGTGTTTATTTTACTCGCGTCGTTATTAATTATCTCTTCTTAACTTAAAATATTCTATTGTGATCTTTATCATGTATAATGTCATTGTTTGCATTCAGGGAACCTAATTGGAGGGAGTATCCGGTATTCATGCTCGAGGCTCTGACCCCGTGCATTGACTAACATTTTTAGGTAGTAGTACGGGAGTAAGCTACATAGAGGTATTTGAAGATTTATATTAGAGGTGCAACTGGAGTATTTATTTTATGCTTAGTAGTTTAGTTTAGTTTCCTTTCCGTCCCATTTGATTATGAGACTCTTATTGTGGATTTGGTGGGCCATTCGGTTCCACGGTTGTTACGGTTTTATTGAGATATTTCATTATGGATTCACTTTATTGGGGTTTTTATTTAATTTGAGATTTGGATATTATTGGAGTTTATCATAGTGATGGATTTTATATCGCATTGATGGTTATTTATTGGGATTGATTTAAATTATTTTCTTGTGGAATGAATTTGTTTAGTCTCATATATGTCACATGCTGAGGATGATATTTTATTTTGTGAGGACCGACGTAGTCTGGAGGATGGCCACCCCATTGTTCGGATTGCTCGTGGTATTACAACTACCATTCATGTCTTCCATTTTAAAAGAGTTTTAAAATAGGAGTTCAAGATATTTAAAAAAAAACTTTGGAAAACATAAGTCCTGAAAGATTTGATACCACTTGAAATTTGGCGGCTTGGAACGCAAAAGTGATAAAGCCAAACATACTTTCTAACTCTTTCATAAAAACCCTTTTCAAAACTGATGATTGAAACTAAACTTTAACTCACACAAACAAGGTCTATATTGTTGATATGATGTCAGTGGAAAGATTCGCACGTAGAGGCATATACATAAAAAAGAGGGAGATGAAGACAAATGGAAAACACACATGACACCCCGCCTATTCTAATCCTGAGTGATCAGTGCATTATTAAATTAAAGAGGAATCATTAATGGTGTGATTCTTAGCATCACTGTCGAAGTTCAATTTATTTTACTAATACACTAATGGCCCTGTGTTAAAATTTTAAATTCTTATTATTCATATGCAGTAAACATAAACGAAATAAATATAGCATTCATCATTTCCATGCACATAATAATGAATAATGAGATAACGACATATATAAATAACTGAGTCTGGAGTAACACACAAGATAAAATTCCAATACAGTTATCCATACATAAAGTCTAAATCAATGCTGGAAATAAACCTAAATAATTGGAAATACAAAATCTTTACAAATAGTAACCAACTATGAATGGGTGACATGCCCGACTGAGATAAGTTAGGATAACTAAGAGGTGAATAAATATGGAGGCGTCTAATAGCAAGGTCCTGCAACTTCCACAACAACTATAGAAAGTCAAATGTAGGAACTCCTACGCCTGGCATCCCTATGGCTTGGCACCTAAAATTGTTTTTACAAAATTGATTTGAAACGGGTCACAGCCCAAGTAAAATAGTTTGAAATTTTATAACAAATGTTTAAAATGCATCAAGATAAGATATTAAAAACATGTTAGTACCACGTAACCTCACTTGATATCCTCACCCCTCAACTGATGTGCATGCCTAATGTACTACTCTCACGCACCCAGTTATGCTACCCGCTTAACTAGTCTGACTTACATCTCTTCGCATCTAATCATTTATAGTGCCCACCCATATTTTCGATACCATACGATACTACCTTTTAAATTCTTTATTTACATTAGGAATTACTACTGAACAATTTAGTTCCTGTACACTTTAGTTAATTTAGATATCGCAATCTATCTTATCTATTAATGCACTCATAGTGGGATAAATAAAACGTATATACACATTTATCACTCTTATCATATATATGTATACAACACACCTAGGTGGATACCTAGTACATCACGTTCTCTACTATCAAGTCCTGGTACATCACGTACTATATAAGGACACTGGTTTTGATAATCTCCCTCGAACCATTATTTTAAATTACACAATATTGTAGGCGAATGTAGTTATAAGACTTGGGATACACTCATACCTAACGCACCCAAATGACTGGTTACACCCTTATTCACATAAGTGGTGCTCAATCCCTAAGTTCTATGTCCTGAGGTACAAGCCAATATTCCCCCAGTTGGGCTCATGAGAATAAGACTGTCCATTATACGGAACCTCCTGTAATAGTAAGTAGCCTAGGTATGATTACACATACAATTCAAACAATAGGTATACACCTCTCTCTCTCTCTGTATATATATATATCATCATTATAGGTATACACGTAACCTATATCATATACTCCATATGTAGTATAGTAACTCTGGACTATTATACGTAGCATAATACTTCATATCCTATAACCCCAAATGGTTGCCAATTGACCCTTGAGTAAACTCAGTAGGTATTCCACTGAAGGACTACTGGTCTTGGTCCTAAATTCTCCTAATTCTACATGATAAGAAATCATTATCCGAATAAGCTTTTATTACTCGTTAAGCTTAATGAATTTTAGTCCTAACTATCCTCGTGCGACTAACCTCAAACACAACATTAGCCTACTGGTAAAGGGAAGATCTCTCATTAGGATTTAAAATTAACTCAAAGGTCAACCCAGTCGTTTGCCATGAGTTCTAAGAAAAAAAATGGGAAAATTATGCAAATCTGGGATATCGAATCAATTCAGCCTTGGTCTGAATTGATTCGCCGTAGTAGGTAACATCTTCTTCCCTAAACTGTTACGGGAATTCACCATTGTTAATCCTCGAAACCAACATTACACTATCCAAAAATCCTAACCAAAGGTATTTAGCATCATAGTAACATGTATCAATGAGTTTTAATGTCTAAGGATCATTAAATCTTTACAGAACAACATCAAATAAAATTTAATCAAGATTAATTTCTCAAAACCCTAGATTATTACTCATGTTTAAGAACCTCAACATAATATAAGATTTCTTCCATAATTTTGTGAAATTTCTCATCAAATTCATCCTACATGTGTATGGGAATAAATATATTATCATTCCTACCCAAGAATATGATTTATATCTCCAATTTTAAGATCAAAGTTCATAAATTTCATAAGATAAACATCATATTCTCACATGGATGGTATATTAAATCAAAAGTTAGCAAGATAAGAAATTGCCTGAATTCAGAAGTCTGATTTCTGTAGAAGTGATGGTGGGATTTTTGTTCTCCTCCTTTTGATCTACTATCCGGTGGTGGTGGTGGTGGTCGTGGTGCAAGAAGATGGTTTTTGGCATTGGAACCATAGTAACAACTCTCCTTCTTCCTCATGTGACCTTCCCTTTGGTTTGGTAACTGATAAACCCAATTCCATTTATGTGTTATCAGATATAATCGTCTAATTTTCGTGGGTTTATTTTCTCCAGAATTTCAAAAGATCGAAATACCCCTCTAGGGTGACGATTTGATCTAAAAGTGTCTCGGGTCCCAAACTAAACCCCCAGGTAGGCCTTATGACTATTTCGACCCTTACGGACACACTGGCGCACTCGAAATGACCGTATGGAATATCAAAAGTGAAATTATATTTTTATTTCCCAAATTTAGTCCCGACACGACTGACTCGCGCATCCCGACTAAATTTACCATAACAGCCATATTTCTCACTCACGATAATCATAATATTTTCTTATCATTATTATTACTCATTCACTAAGTAATATTCAATATAAATAAATATTAACCCCGATATCTCTAATTAATATTTATTTTATCAAATTAATTTTCTCAATATAATTTAATTAGTCCCAATTAATTACAAATATAAAAATCAATAAAATTATGGGGTGTTACAACACAGTCATTTGGATGACGAGAAAAAACCCATAAATAACTAGGAAAAAATCTGGGTCATAAGGACCACACACGCACACCAAAGTCCAATATACAATCATTCTGGTACAATTAGTTTGTTATAACAAGTCTAATTGAAAACATAACAAAGCCAATACTACCAGTAGTCCACGGCAAGATCTATTCAACCCCACAAGAAACAAAATAGTACTAAGACTAATTAAAATGTGAAAGCATGTTCACACACAAAGTAAGTGTACCAATAAACATACAAAAGAAAAATCAATAATATAAGAGGATATATTAAAAATAAACTAATATGTTCAAGACATCAAAGAGACCAGTTGGATTTATCTATTCCAAAGCTAACACAATAAAGGATGCTTAAAGAATAGACTTATCAAACTGTCGAAATAAGTAATATGAAGAAAGGCACGTAAAAAGATTTATCATGACGATATAGTAGTGACTTAAATCAAACAAGCGGTAGCAATGAAAATTTTCTTAAGATAAATATGTGAAAAAGGGACATGCAAGGTATAAACACGTGTAAAAAAATATCAAACACATATTATCAACAAATCGATTATTACTAAAACACTTAAATCTATGAAGATAAAAGACGAGGAAAGATTTCAGAGAGTTACCTAAGTAGGAAAACAGGAAATCAAATGCTCCAAAAAGACCATGGGTGGAGTGGTACCTGCTCGACTTCCCCACATCAATTCCTAATAGGGGGAGGGGCCTCACAAATGAGCGGGTATGAGAACTGGTGAGTGGGTCCACGATGATTGGCCCAATTCCAAAAGATTCCAAAAAAGAGTATTTGGCGAGTGGATCCATAATGAGTGACCCAAGTTCAGAAATAAGACATAGTAAAAAAATTAGTGAGGGGGTTCACAATGAGTAACCTGAAGTTCAAAATAAACCAGAAAAAAATGTAGGGAGAGGGGATCCACAATGATTAGCACTAAGCTCAATCCAAAAGACAAAAGGGTTGACGAGATGATCCACAATGAGTGGCCCAAGTCCAGAATGAGCCCAAGACGAAACAAATGGGCGAGAACGACCACAATAAGTGGACCCATACTAGAAAGGGGTTAAGATAACCAATGGACGAGGGGGTTCACTCCCTAATATATACTACCTATTATAAGTTTCACTTGGCGAGGGGGTGCTCAAATGAGTAACCCCACAACAAAAGAGAAAACGTGCGAGCATACCTAAAATTTTGAAGGGATGATCATAAGTCTCACTTGATGAGCAGTTGATAAAATTATTGTTTTCCTCGCGAATGTAGCCTTGATCGAGAAAGCAGGGCTCGAGCGAGGTAGTTGAGATCTCCTGGGAGTTTTGTTTTTGGTGGAAATGAGACAAGGTTTGTTGGGCAAAGACAAAGCCTAACCACTTGACACTTTTGGATATAGAGAATACTACTAGGATAGACCTTAAAGGTCACTCAAGCACTCACCACTCATTGGAGAGTGGACCTCACGGACATTCATAAGTTTTGTACAATACATTTGTACATCAAGTTACCGTTTGAAAATATATTTACCAAATCGCACATTTTGGCACTATTAGCTGAAATATTTGTTTTTTGACATTATTATGCGCTAGGTGTCACCTGTCAGAAGAGGCAGCCGACTAACAGACAAACATAGATGTAAGGGCATAATTTATGTCACTAGGTGTAAACCCGCACGATGCGCGGGCGAGGCGCCATGTGCGAAACATAAGAAGAAAAAATACGGAATGAAAATTTAGATCAAGTAGATATTTTTTACACCATATTCGAGACATTTGTTCAAACCATACATGGATAATATATAAATGAACTGAAATCAAGACTAAATCTCTTATAAACCCCCAACATATAAACAGGTTAACTTAAAATTCAAACTTAACACTTTTCAACAAATACACATATTAGTAGAGTTAAATGCATAAAGAAGTAGAATAAATAAACATAAGTTTCTTAAGAGATTATGCCTTCACATAAGTTAAAAAGATAAGTATAATGATGAAAATTCGTTACATCAAATAAGAAAAACCTACTTTCCAAACCATTATTGTATCATTCCCTACCGAAAAAATAGGTCACCTCTTAATAGATCAAAGTTCTAAAAAAACACCATCAAATAGATAAAAAAATGATTGGCTCAAATACTTAACTCGGACCGAATTTACCCTCACCTGTCAGAACACCTCAACAACCATCCCTTACCCTTGGTCATCCACCCCATCAAACCGATATCAACCTCCAATAGTGCCAACCCATTTCAACCTAAAGCCAAGTCCATCCCTTTGCTCAGATCCAACCCGAACCCACCTCGGGAAGCTCCAACCAAATCCGGTCCATACCAAAAAAGCACTAGAGAAAATTTAAAAGTAAACCTATGAAGAAAATGAAAAGTATATATATCATGATATATTAAAAGTGCCACTGCAAATTCAAATCGCACCTTCAAATCAGTCCTCAACAACACTGCACAAACTTTAAATCTTAAACCTGCAAAACCCATCGTCCAAGGTGTATAAATTATGAAAAATAAAAATATTTTGAGAAGATGAGCGTGGGTGTGGAAGACAAAAGTTTGGGTAAGAGTGGAGGTGGAGAAAGTAAATAAGTTGACGATTGAAATGAATAAAAAAGAGTGATGAGTTTTTCCACATAGATATGTAGAGTGATTAGCAGTAGTAAATGAGTGAAGTGCATTTTATTGTATAATGGGTGTAAACCCACGCAATGCACGGGCTAGTTCAATTTGACATTAAAAATCTAAAATCTAAGCTTCCATTACTTCACTACACCAAATATGTCGAATTGTCACGGTCATTGACTTTGACAAGTTGGACTTGTCAAGGTCAATGACCGTGACAATTCTGGGGGTGACAACGTTTTTTGTCACGGACGTGTCAGGGTCATTGATCGTGAAAAGTTTTAAAATATTATCACGGTCATGTCAGGGTCATAGAACGTGACAAATCGGTGACAATATTTAAAAACTTATCACGGTCAATGATCTTGACACGTCCGTGACAAGTTTTATTTGTCACGGACTTGTCACGGTCAAAGATCGAGACAATTTTGAGCAAAATAAAAAAAATCTGTTGGGCAGTATGGTTGCCCAACAGTATATTTGTACCTATTATAACAACATTATACATGTTCAAACATCATATATCCAAATAAAATAGAGATAATGTAAATATACATTCAAAACAACATGCATAACGATATAATCCAAATATAATTCAAATGTAACAATTCAATTCAAATAATGTCACTACATGTCTGGAGTAAGGTTAGTTCTGAGGAGGTGAGCAAGCCACATGATATATGAATTGACACACCCAACAATACACATCATGCCGCATTGTTCGCACAACCACAATGGGGAGTTCTCCTTCCCGAGTATCACATGTGTGACGAGCACCTTGGACTCGATGTCTAGAAGTGAACGTCCATGAACTATCATACCTGGACGGTATTCGGGTCCCTCAATCCCCTCCCTGTCCGCTGGCCATCAAATATGTCCAGTATAAATACGCTCAGCTAACCAAGTGTTGACATCGATCGGTCGAAGGGAGCCAAATAGGGGACTGGATCATTAAAGTCAACACGTGTCGATGATGAAGTAGTGAGGTCCACATCCTCATCATCTTGCACCTCTTCCTCCTACACCTCCTCCTTCTCCACCTTCTCCTCCCCTTTACCCTTACGGTTTCCTTCCAATGAACGCTTCATGAATGAGAACATATCTTGGACCGTCACCTCCAAACGGGACAACTTCGCGTCATGCGAGTCCATCGTTCGATCCAACCCGGTGTCGCTCGTCTCCAATCTGATGATCCTAGAATTGGCCACCTGCGAGCTCACCCCCCTTGTCCTCCCCTTGCGATCAGCGGCAAGCACTTGGCTGAGTGCGTCCGTGGACAAATATGCCTTATCGGCATCAGACTACGACTCATGCACTTCCTTAAGCTTTGCCTGAAATTACAAAAAGCACATGATTAGTAAAATAAGTAAATAAAAAATTATAACGTAATTAACAAAAAGTAAAGTATAGGATTACTTACAATCATGGCCGCGACGCTCGGGGACACCTCCATATCCTCCCCCTTCTTCGTCCGAATGGCCACATAAGTATCGAGCCTATGCGGCCTACCCCCAGGGCCACTCCTTGTCCCCTGAAATAAAATAAAGTGAAATTAGTATGGTCCCCACAAAGTGAAATAATGTAGAATAATATATTTCTATAGTTATAGAAAAATTAAATCTTACCATCATCCTATGCTCCACCTCGGCGTAAGACGTCCGACCGGAGTAGTGCACGCCCGTCTTTTTTTCCCTGCTTTCCCTCCCCGATTGGCGAGATGCCAATTGTCTCTCCACAATCTCATTGTCAATAAACTTTTGCCATTGTACCAATGAGATTGGCTCCTTCGGCGGGAGGTATTCACGCATTCGGATAACGGACTCTCGGGTCTTCCCAAAGTACCGGGTCGGCATATTTTTCTTCCACGTCTTGTGTTTCTCCCTCAACTGCTCCAAGACAGAATCACGTAGCTTTGGATCCAGGCTGAATTGTTCCTGTCCAACAAGTACAATGTTAGTTGTGAATAAATATAAATATAAATATAAAATGAAATCGAAATTGAAATTGAAATATTCATATAAATATAAATTCATTACCTGTAGTGCCCCCTAAATAGTTAACTTGAGCTCATTTGGCACCTCCCTCCAACTAGTGTACCCTGGGTCGATGATCGTCTTTACCAGCTCGAGGTATCTCGTTAATAGCCCCATCTTGTTCTCGATGGACATCCCCAATTTGCCATATTTGGGCAGCCTAGGGGTTGACAAGCCCTCCTCGCGTCCGCTACCACCGAGCCCAGACGACATCATTACAATCAACATCATCATCCTCGCCTTAATACCTGAAGGAGACATTTGCTGTAAAAAAATGTTGTTATTAGGACAAATCAAAATGAATTAGAAGAAGACATGCAAATATGTACAATTACTACAAATCCAAATGAATTGTTACTGTTTAACACCTCAATTTTGAATTCCAAAACAATAGCATCTAGCTCATAATATGTACAATTACTAAAAATTTGAAACATCCCCACCCCCACCCCTACTGCCCACACACACGCACACTATAAAAGAGTGAAAATGATAAAGTGCAAATCAATTAAAAGCATTAAAATGGATTGATAAAGTACAAATTGGTATATTTATTACAAATTGAAAAATTGTTTCAAATTCGGGTTATCATAAAAAATGGATTGATATTCGGTAGGAGCAGCCAAGTCATCCACACTACAGGGGTAATGACTCTCGAATGGGTCTAAGGGCTATTGAATGCGTACGCATAAGAACTAGAAGGCTAGTATCTATGCACACTATATGTAATTTCAAGTATGTTTCATTTAATTATCATACTACATATATATATATATATGTGTGTGTGTGTGTGTGTGTGTGTGTGTGTGTGTGTGTGTATATGTATATTGTTCGTTATACAAAGTAATTTTCAAAAAAAGTTTAAAAATCCCACCCCCATATGGACAATAATCCAGTGGCCATGCCACCTTTAAAATTAAACAACCCAACATCGATCCACTATAATCCAACCGCAATGGAAACAACAAATGTGTATCCCGTACTCCTTCTAATTCATCTACTCAATTAATTCTTTTCATCAATTAAACTAACAATTAAAGTATACAATTATTAATTTACTAATTTACAATGAAGGGAAATCCTACTTGCATATGAAAGGGGCACTAATTATTAATTTACAAAAAAAATTAACAACCAATCAATATGAAATCAATCAATTCTTTTACAAGGGGCACTATAATATGAGGGTCAATATCTAATAAACCAATAAAAATTTAACTAAAAAACACCTACACACGCACATATACACACACACGCACATATACACCCCCCCGGTTACCCCTGCCCACCACATGCACACACACACATATATACACACGCACATATATGCACACACGCATATATACACACACACACACACACTCATATATACACACACAAACACAAACACACACACACACACGCACATACCCCCCTCCCCTCCCCCAGCCCTGCTACCTCCCCCCCCCCCAACACACACGCACATTTACACACATATATACACACACGCACATATACATACACATATACATACAGATATACATAAATGGGGGACAAATAGAGAGAAAACATACCAAAGTTGTAGAGAGAGAGAGAGAGAGAGAGAGAGAGAGAGCAGCCACTAGAGAGAGAGAAATGGAGGGAACAAATTCGGTGGGGAAAAAAGAAGGGGTACTAACATAATTGTCACGGTCATTGACCGTGACAAGGTTGTCACGGTCAATGACCGTGACACATCCGTGACAAACTTCACTTGTCACGGTCAATGACCGTGACAAAAAATGCGTGTTTTTTTGTCTCAGTCATCGACCGTGACAAGCATGGCCGCTAAAAAGGTGACAATTTTACCATTTTGGTGTAGTGCTTGGAAACCAAAAAATTGGACTTATTCATAACAAATATCAAATCTAAAACCTAAAAATTCAAATATAATATAAGATCATAAAGGTAAACATCTATGTAATTTCGATTAAAAAGATAGATAGAAGGATATAGAATTACAATTAATGGAAACTCATATAAAATTCAGCCATAAGTATGTAAGAGTAATATATTTAACCAATCTGGCCCAAAGTTTAATATTTATACATCTAACCAATTAATTTAAAATGATGGTGTCAAATGAAATTTAAGACCCAAAAGTGTTCCATTTGATCCATGTGAAAAATGGAACTGCTCCATTTTTTTTGTTCTATCTGTAGTAAATCCACAAAAATAATTAAAACAATAAACTACATCCTTCACAAACACATACCATACTCAACTATGCATATGTAGATATGATTAAAACACAATATTCATCTTGTTAAACTACCTAACTCCACCATCATCTCACCAAACCCTTTGTTATACACCTCCTCTATGTATAACATAACATTATGAATAAGGAATCAATAATGAGAATAAGAACATTATGAATAAGGTATCTACAAAAAAAATTATGAATAAGGAATAAAATAATAAGAAAAGAGGAGGTATGTGAAGAGGGATATCAAACCCCAAAATAAATTCATATTATACATGTCTTTTAAAATATAGGTTGTATCCATTTCTTGAAGCCAAACATATTTATATAATGAATAATATCTTTCTTCATACATAAGGGAGCTATCTATAAAGATGACTTTTTGAAAAAAATTCTCATATTAAGTTAAATAATTATATTAATCTACAAAAAAATATGAACTGATTAAACCTATCTTCAAGCAGATAATCAAAAAACATTCAATCCAGATATACAAAGAATTAGATTTAAATGGTAGAGTTTAAAAATTCAAACTAGACAAAAAATGAGATTAGGTTTTTTTCCTACTTTTACCCGCTTCTAATTTGCCTCATGAATCTGATGCTAAATACACACCCACACCCATTATCCCTTATATCTTTGTCCTCTCATCTTCCCTACCTAAGACCTGAACTACTGTACAACCCACAAACCCGCTTTAGCCAACAGCCGACACTCAAGAAGCCATGGCCAACTTCGGCCATTAACATCTCTATACCTGAACATCACAGCCCCAAACTGGCCAAAAAACTCCTACCACGGCAGCGACATCCCACCATTTCAGCCGACTTTCAACCTGGCTAACTTCTCCCAACACCTGTAGCCAGCGTTAACCCGACCTCATTCATCCAAGATCCCATTACCAGCTACCATGGCCGAACAACCAAAACCGGTAGCAACCTATGTCCGCCCAATTTCCCCAAAGACGTCGAACTGACCCAAAAACTTTCTACACAACCTCTTAGCCCCGACCCACGTGCCATTACCAATCTATGGATTTTATCGGGGTCATGAGAAGACGGAGATGGACGATGTCTGGAAAACACAATCCGAATTCAAATTGATTGTAAATGGTTTGTGGCAAACGATTTTACTTCTGTTGGGTTATATGAGGCTAATTTATTTTAACTTGATTTAGACAAAACCTGTGTTGGGTATAGCGAATATAGCCGATGTATGTTGGAGATATAATTTGTATGGCAGAGATGGGCATGGACGATGTATGGTAAAGATGGGCGGTGCTTGATTTGCATTTTCTAAGCATATTTTCATTTCTAATGTGAACAGTTAAAGAACATGCATATTGGAGGAAACGTCAGAAGATAAAAAGTTCAAAATAAGTGGGAAGAGGAAATAGGAGGGATGGGGAAAGAAAGAAGACAAAGTGGGGTGTAAAAATGAGATTACAGGAGAGAGATAGAGAGGCCACGTGGATACTCTCAAAACACGTTATAGTTAAATCATGTCAAATGATTGTATATCATTTTATAGTAGTATAGAGATTTCCTCATAACTTAGGCTTACATTGATTTTAGCGTATCCCATTACCATTTAACTCGAGTCGTCACGAAGAACCTAAAATCCAACATCTCCAATTCAAGATGATATCCACATTAAGAAGGTAAAAAAAATACGACCTCAGATTTATTTCCAATTATATTCGGAGATATTTTCATTAAAAGAGAAACATTTTTTTAGATTTAATTTTTTTTCAAAATTTGCTGACTTCGTTCATACGAGAAGTCATTCTCGTTCGAATGAGAAGTCTAACTCATTAGAAGGATCGTTCTTGCATTTTATCTAATGTGCATAAAACAAGGGTGTACTATTTGGCCCCGTACAAAGATCGTTTGCAGCTCGTTAAAACGAGATATCACTGTCGTTCGAACAAACTTGCTTTTATTCTAATGAGATTATATTCTCGTTCAATGAGGCTAGTTTTCATACGAGCGAATGATGTCGCCTCAAATTTTGTGCCGTCTTATAAATACCTGATTCATATAAGTTTTTATAAACACATTTTACAAATTAAAAACTGCATACCTACTGGAAAATTCCTCATTTATTTGGGTTTAGAACACCTTTTGATTCAAAAAATTTCATCCCCAATATTTGTATGAAACCGTTTGAAACCCTAAATCATTTCATATTTGAGTTACTCTCGCGGAGAGACGTTCTTCACTTTTGACCATATGGTTCTTGAGGGTATCACTACTGGAGGAAAACAAAGGATGATCGATGGATACCGAGGGTGGGCCGCCACTTGTGGACAACTCTGGATTGAGTCGTATTCTTTAGAGGTTTTGTAAGTAGCGTTCTTGTAAAACTTTAAAGTACTAAAATTGGTTTTTCCCTTTTTAGGGATTTTTCCTCATATTTGTTTGCTCTTTAATGCATAGTTAATTTACTATTTTTGGAATAATCATCACATGAAAACCTAAATTAATCAGATTAGAATTTGGCGATAATTTGGATTTGTCTTTGGTGGACATTTAATTATATAAATATTTCATTATTATTGCTAGCGCACTCCCAAATTGGTATCAGAGCCTGTTGCCCAAAATTAGTGTGTGATCTTTTTGTACAAAATTATTTTTTTCTTTGATATCATTTTTTTTGAAAATTTTTTGACCTTTTAAAATATGAAATATAATGGAAATTTTGCATAATCGAGTGCCCATCTTGATGGTATCAACTACGCTTACTTGAAACCTAAGATGTGGTCTACTTTAATGGCCATAGATGAATATATTTGGGTTGTTTGTAAAATAGGATAGAGTCCTCACACTATCACTATTGATAATGTTGTTGGCCCTAAACCTGTTTCCTAATGGAGTGATGGGGAATTTAAGTAGAGTAATTTTAACTCTTATGGACTTAGTGCTATTTTTGGAGTCGTCACCCCTAAAGAGTTTCATCACATTATGACGTGCACTGCGTCTAAGGAAGCATGGGATACCCTCCAACTACATTACGAGGGTACCAATGATGTAAAATAGTCAAAGATTCAAAATTTGACCACCCACTTTGAGACCATCACCGTGTTAGAGTCCGAGTCATTTGATGTGTTTTATGAGAATTTATGAGGCATTGTCAATTCTAATTTTAATTTGGATAAGAATATTTTAGAGACGAGAGTTGTGAAAGATATTTTGAGTTCACTCCATGTCTGCTTTATTCCTAAAGTCATCGTGTTTAATTCGTTACGGATCCTATAAACTGGTATGCTAGAAGAACTTATAGGATATCTTCAAATGTATGAGATAGATATGTTCCTTAAAACAATTAAACCTAAGGAATTAGGGATTACTTTAAGACTAAAACTAAGAAAAAGAAGAAATAGAGAGTTTGTGAGTCTGAATCTGAATCTGAATCTGAGGTTGATATTAATTTTGATGACTTGGCCCTTTTGCAAAAAAACCTTCAAAAAGTTTCTCAAAATTCCCAAAGAAGCGATTTTTGAGAAAAATAAAAATAAAATGGGGGCACAAGCAGAGAAGAGAAAGAGGAAGATATTAGTTGTTATGAATGTGAAGGGAAAGGCAACAAGGCACATGAGTGTCCCACTAGGCTTAAGACAAAGGAAAAGAAAGTTGCACATAAAACCACTCTTAGAAATAGTGATAGGGGAGAATGACCACATGAATCATGCATTGCATTCATGGCTAGTCACATTAGCACTTCTAGTTTGTCCCATGCCGATGAGGACATATCTAAATGTGAGAGCCTCGATGATGTTTTGATTCATTTGGTAAATAGTGAGTGGAAGGATGAGATTTTGAGTGAGAGAGAACATGATCTCCAAAAGTATTTTAGTTATCTTTACACTGAGACTTTAAAAACTAAAAAACTAAATAGGGATTTTTCTCTTAAGGTGTTAAATTTAGAAAAGGAAATGAAAGTTTTGGTAGAGTGTGAGGAATCGTTGAGTGAACTCGATAAGGTACGGATTTATTTATGTGAGCAGTTAATCATTTTAGGCTGATAAAAGATCAATTTGAACAACATTGTAGCTAGTCTTATAGGAGATCTTAAATGTTTATTAGAGACTCGTGAGAAACTTAAAGCCCGTGTATACCAACTTGAGAGTGATCTATAACGTTCCCGGGAGGTCAAGGTCACTTTAGAGGACATATATAAGAATGTAGGAAATATGTTCCTTGGTCCCGCTTTAGGTAATGTCGATAGGCAAGGAATAGGTTAAGGCAGTGCATGAACTTCCCATGCTCCGACCGAGCTAGTTCCCAAGTTTATTTTAGATCCATATGGCCCTCGACCAAACTGTGACACCCCATCTAATTAAACATCAGGTGATCAGGACTTTATCAAATTAAAATAGGTTTCTCATATGGTTCATTCTTAGCATCACTGTCGAAAAACAAATTAATTACTAACCACTTAAGTTAATTAAACCAGAGCCAAATTTTATCTTTCCAATAAAACATGATAATAGAATAGTTTGCAAACTAAATCAACATACACAACTTACTATAACCCAAACCACCACTAACATGTAAAAGTAACTAAGTCATAACGAATAAATAGCTGTCTAAAACCACAACCAAGCATTAATCCACAATCCAACTACTAAGTAAAACTAATACAAAACTAGAACTGTAATGGAGTAAACTGATAACATCTCTACATAAGAAAAATAAGAATGAGATCCTATGATAGATTTGAATGAAAGTGTCGGCTACTCAGTAATTCTATCAGTATCCATAGTGCTACAACTCCGAAAACCTGGAATGAAAACAAGTATGGCACCCTTGTGGATGGACACCTAAAGGGTTTTGAAAACATTTTTGTAGCAAGAGTTAGTATTCAAAATAGTTTGAAAATATTTAACAAGTAATTAATGGCAATTAAAATCGATTATTGATTACACATGTTAAGTTCAGACACACTCCCTTGAGTTTCCTCACCTCTCATCTAATGTGCACACCTAACATCCTATACTTAGCCCACCTAGCTATCACACCCAAGCTATCTCGACTAAAGTATATAACCGAGCTTATCAACAGTCTACTCTCTCGCACCGCCCATATAACACGTTTCATTATTAACATCCTCGTGTATTTCAGTTTTCATATAACATTCACATGTTTTATGTTTAGTCAT
Source organism: Sambucus nigra (assembly GCA_949130495.1). Classification (NCBI taxonomy): domain Eukaryota; kingdom Viridiplantae; phylum Streptophyta; class Magnoliopsida; order Dipsacales; family Adoxaceae; genus Sambucus; species Sambucus nigra. The sequence continues at coordinate 185,019,393 of OX422222.1, read as the reverse complement.
CACGATTAAGGCTCACTACTTAATTCATAAAGCATTTCGGATTTATCATTCGACTTCCATAATTAAGTTTCACTACTTAATTTACTATAGATATTGCCAATCTATTCTTAATCTTGAAATTAAGTTTCTCTTTACTTAATTTATTATTATTATTATTATTATTATTATTATTATTATTATATATATATATATATATATCATCTACTAATCTAGTTTCACACATAAGTAGAATATCATGAAGTATATATATTACACACAATATATACTATAAGGATTATTGGTCCGGATAATCATCGACTCCAATCATCCTATCATTTACATTGATCCGAATATCCCTCGACCCAAAGTAAATGTTATGCATATGTATATTGGTCCGGATACTCATCGAACCCAATATCTTTTAACTTCGATTTGGTACGGATAGTCATCGACGCAAATACCAAATTAAACATACTTTAGGTATTCACACGACATAAGTATCAATATATCAGGTATTCACACAAACAAATAATTTATACTTTTACGTAATACTTTCTCTCTAATATTCACCGTAATTTATCATTTATTTATGAATTTAATTCACTTTAGTAACTAGTTGAGCATTCACACAACTCTAAGGTTCCATTCCTATACCTACTAGTCTTTATCAAGTCCCTATATAGGCATAATGACCCTCCTAATATCCCTTTCCATCATTGGTAATACTAGAATATTAAACCAAAAAAAGAATCCAAAATCTGCCAGGGTCGATCGATTGATCAAGCAGGTGCAACTTCGTGTTCTTCGATTTTTCACCCTTTCTGATTTACCCAGCTTCCATAATTCTTAACCAAATTCACATCCAATTATTCCTAACTATTTCTACATGAGTTAGGATGATTTCTAATGTTTCCAACACATTAAAACTTCACAGAAATCAAGTTAGAATGAATCAAACCCTCAAAACTCTTTCATAATCTAGTTTTGTGTTCATCCCCTAAATTTAATTCAAAACAAAAATTTAAATCCGTAGTAACAATCAAAACTCTTCTGATTTACAATACTCTACAGATATAAACTCTAACTATATGCAATTTTACCCAACATGAAATCAATTGGTACTGTTCATCAAGGTTTTGAAATAAAATCAATCTATTCATGAAATCCATCCATATGGGTGTTATAACTTCAATTCAATTTACAATAAATACTTTCTCTAGATTGATTGATCAGACATTGTGGTTCTTGGTTTATGATTTATTGCTTCTTGTCCAATCTTCTTTTCCAATTTTCTTGAGGTGAAAGAAGAAAAATGGTTCTCTCTTTTCTCTAGTGGCCTCTCTAATATTTTATGTTATGAGACCTAACCCCAATATCTACATATTAGATATATGGCTCTAATTTTCGTAGGTCCCTTGTCCTCTTTTAGAAAAATGACCGCAACACCCTTAATAGGTACCGGTTTGGTCCAAAATTGACATGGGACCCAAACTATACTCCTGGGTACACTATTCAGACTATTTGACCCATTCGGGATCATTTGTGACCTTTAAATTCCCATCCGAGTCACTTAAAATATATTTCTCATTCCTCACCTCAAAATAGTCTGCATGTGACTCCCGGTGAGATAAACTAGAATATGCACATATCACTCGCTATGCCATATAATAATCATCATTTGTTATTTACTATTCACACTTAGTAAATTTCATCAAAATATTAATCAATACCTATCTCTCGATTAATATTTAATAAACACATTTATTAATTAAATCAAATTAAATTACTTCACTCGCGTAATTTAAATAAAAATGTATTTTCCTAATTAATTTCCAAATTAATTGATTTCAAAATATGCAGAAATACGAGGTATTACTTACTTCCCCCATTAAAAAGGAATTTCGTCCTCAAAATTAGGACGTACCTACGGTAAATAACTCTGGATACTGCTCTTGCATGTCATCCTCTCGCTCCCAAGTCGACTCCTCAACATTGGGTGACCCCACTGAACTCGCACCAAGGGCACCACCTTGGACCGTAGTTTACACTCACCATGATCTAGAATAGCCGTGGGGTGTTACATAACACACCTATGAGAGATTGTCCTAAACATTTTGAGAGAGGTTGACCCAAGACCGTGTATTTTTATTCCAATTGAAAACAAGGAGGTCACCTTAAAGAGTTTTGTTTTAAACTAGGGAGAGTGTCATATAGGTATGTTCCCCAAGTTGCTCACACATGAGTTCCTACATGAGTTTTTGCGCACACTTCCACACATGTTACTCTGCATACTTCCGCACATCACATGAGAGATTTGAAGAGTTTTCAAGGGCAAGTCAAGTATTTGGTTAAGACTTCACAAAATTTGATGGAGGTTTTTAATAGGATGTCATATCCTTTGGAGAACTCCTCCGGGCCTAATCATTGAGCTTACAACTTATTTCTAGCATAGGGTATTTTTCATGCACATATCGTATATACCTATTGCTAGTGTGCACTATCATTGTACCAATATTTTTCAAAAAAATCCAAAAAGATTTTTGTTTTTCAAAAAAACTCAAAAAGACAAAAATATTTTATTTTTCATAAAAATTTTGAGAAAAAAAATTCAAAAAGAGTTTTGTATTATTTTACACCATATGTGGATGAGCATTAAAGATGTCTGAGTCACCCATTCATTCCATACCCTCGTGACTATTTTGTAGTTTTTTCAGACGTGACATCATTTCATTTGCTTACTTAATAATGTGTGGAGTCATTAAGATATGATTTGATGACAAGTTGCTACATGCTTGACTCCTTGTCTCCTTTAATGCACACGAGCACGGGCTTATTTTATTATTGCACTTACTTGTCACATGTTGAATGTAGTGTTTTAATCTTAATTATTCTTTTAAAACGAACCAAATGTGAAAAACGAGATAACAAAAAGTTGTCCATGTAAGAAGCATTGCCCGAATTTAAAAATCCTTTTTTCATAAAATTGTTATATATTAAGCAATGGAATCAGAATGCGAAAGACATGTTGACTTTGCGTGAAAATCCACCATTTGCAATGAAAAGAGATAAAAATTCTAAAGGCACATAAAAATAGAAGTGTCGGTCCATTTTCTTGAAAATTGATGCTTTTCTACAAATGAGCATTAATTTCTTAAAAATAATTGAGAGTATAATTGCAGTATGTGAGATTTCACGAGATTTAAGTTCAAGATCAATGGTGTGACACCCCGCCTAATTAAATACCGAGTGATCAGTCCTTTATCAAATTAAAATCAAGGTGAACGGTGGGTTCATTCTTAGCATCATTGTCGCAAAATAAATATTTCCAATTTAAACTCCCTAAATAATTAAGCTAAGTGTCAAAAAAATTTAAAGTCTTATTTCAATTTTAAATTCCAATGTGAAAACCTTTTTAAATAAACAACAGTTTAAGGATCACATAAATTCTAAGGATGGCAATCAACACAAGATATTTAAGTCGTGTAGATTAAAAAAACCAAGTTAAAGAACCATAAATGAAATCATCCTGACAAGAGTTAACTCTCAACGAGTACTGAATACTGGAAATATAAATAAATACAAATCCCTGACAATTCCAAACAGAATACGAAATCGGGCGACACATGCCCTAACTATGAAGAACTGAATCAGTGAAGAGGTCATCTAAAGCAAGGTCCTGCGGATTCCATATAATCTGCAGCATGCCTAATCCAAAGAACCTATGCCTAACGCCCCTGTGGCTGGGCACCTGTAATACATACGTATATATGCAAGAGAGAGAAATGACAAAAGACGGGTCAGAGCCTGAGCATAAAACTGTTTTAAAATAGTCTAGAAAGTATTTAAAATGCTTACTGGCTAAGGTAACAACCATGTTAGTATGCGACACTCTCTTGAGAATTCCCACCTCTCATCTAGTGTGCACTCCTACCGTACTACTAAAACTCATAAACCTATATAACTTATTTCCCATAAAGTTTTATTTCGAGAATTAACAAGCTTATGATATTTAGTTTAGCGATCAATCTATTCATGATTACTTACTTTCCTTAGAATATCTCAGTACCGTTACAAGGTTCTCGAACACTTACTAAAAAATTTGGATCATTTAATCAAAACTTAACTACTTATATGCATAGGAGAAGATTTCCATATATACGTATATATATCAATCACTCATATAATATATATACTATCGGCACCCCCATAAAATCTATGATGATGACATACTCTGCTATTAAGTCCCCGTATTTCTCGTACTAAGGGAAATACTAGTTCAAAATCACTCTCGAACTGTATTAACACAATACACACAAAATGGAGGCGAAGCATAGTTCCAAGTCACTAAGAGGTCAGCACATACCCTAACATCTCTTAGAACCATGTGACTATCATTCTCAGATAGCCTGTACCAAGGAATCCTATGTTCTAGGGAACAAGTCAATATCCCCCATAAAGGTCCCATCGAGATAAGACTGTCTCGGTGCGAAAACCTCCGTGATAGCATGTAGCGCGGGTATGATTATTCACAAACATAATATTTAGTATATGCACACAGTCACACAGCCATATATATAAATATTCACATTTTCCAATTAGGTTCGCCAACGACCCATAATAGTTATTACTAACCGTACTTAGTACAATTTTACCCAATTATCTCGCATAAAGGATTCATCTCTTTTATTCTCAATTGTAGTCATTTCACACTTACTTCTCATCTCTCGAAGTATTCAATCTTACTAAAGATAATTTCAGTAGGTGCACCCTCTATAATATTCTGGTCTAAGTCTATCACGAGTCTCTCAATTCTTTCGTGAACATATGCACAATTTCCATTATGTGACGAAACCCCCCGCCTACAAACAAAGGGAGGAGATTGCCAATTCAAGCCTTTAGAGATTAAGATAGGTTTCCTATCTCCCCCTTCTACTCCCAAGTTTATCTATTCTAGTTCTTGAGCTTCTATCTTGGCCCAGCCGGCATGCACTCAGGTGCCTCTTCAGGATCCTTTACATGTTCAAGAATACGGGACACATCTACCAAAAACATTTTTGTGTCGGGTAGGTACTTTTGTCCCAAAATGTTACTCACACAGACCATTATAAATGGTAGATAACCTTACTGATTAGGAATAAATTCTTCCTAATTTATCCCTTCATTTCGGTACTTTAATCACCTCGAACAACGTAATTGGATTGACTTTATCTCATAATCTTGCTACTGACTTATCCTAACAAGTACACCGAGTTTCTGGTATTTCGTTATGATTTTACAGGTGTCTAATGTCAAGAAATGGAAGAAGGAAACCGGAAGAATAGAGAAAGTCAACAAGAAAAGTCAAAAGGGCAAAAGAGTCATTCCTACCCAGAATCCGGATGAGGTACCTAAAGAGAAGTTGAAGGTATCATCCTCACAAGCACCTAGGAAGAAACGGCACCTCAATCGGATACCCGGAGCAAAAGATATGGGCAGTCAAAGTTTGAAGGAAAAGTCAAATAGGCGGACCGGTCCGCCTAAGACCCGGACCGGACCGATGTACACAAATCCAGAGAACTGCGAACCAAAGGCAAACCGAAGAAGGCAAAAATTAAAAGAACCGATCCGCCCCCGGACCGATCCGCCTGAAAAATAAAAGAACCGATCCGCTTTAGAAGCAGACCGATCCGCCTAAGGGCCGGACCGGTCCGCCCATCGAGATTTTGTTTTCTGATTCTCCTCTAAAGACTCCGATTTATACTCAACTTCTTGTAATTTCATGGAGGGTATAAAAACCCGAATTATTTTCATTGTAAAGGAGAAAAGAACGTGGGGAGTTAGTTTTATCTCTCCTTTTCTTCCACAAACCCTAGTTTAGCAACTTTATTCATTTTAATTCAAGACTGAAGCTTGGATTTGGATTGTGAGTACTTCTAGTTAATTGATTGACTGCTATGGTAAAAAAAATTTGTGAGTATCTCATCTTTTCAATTCTCTTTCACATCATTGTACGAGTTTGCCTTAGATTAATCATGGTTTTCTGCACATTGAAATCTGTTTTCATCACTTTCGGTATGTCCGGCTAGATTTCCAAGGTCGGGTTACATGAACCCAACCTGATGTGGTAATTGCACGTATAAAATTAATCCTCTGAATTTAGTGATTAATTATGACCGTATTGCGTAGGAACACAACAATTGTAGGTCTAAATATCTCGTTTGCCTCTGGGTAACCGGGATGATTGAGAATATAATTCGAGTGTCACTATCGTGATACCGATTTACTCATCCTTTGATTAAGTATAACGCGGGCTTGAACCTCGTATACGTAATGCTTGGGAGTACTAAAGACTGGGTCAAATTAATTAGATAAATTTACGATTAGTATTATAACTGCAGTACACTAGGGTTGGGGGATTGTATTCCCGTCCTATTTTTTCCATCATCTCATTTAAAAGTTCAAATCAAATTTTCATTCACATTTTAGGTAATTTAGTGTAATTGCACATTTTCATAACTACATAATTGCATTTAGCTTAATCATTCCCAAAATCAAATCTTTTTCTTTCTTCTTAGAGTCAACGTTAGGATTCTTCTGCCTTACCCCGTCGTCACAACTCTTGTTGTCCTTTTTCCCTGAGGATCGATACCCGACTTGTCGGATTATTACTTGAACGACAGGCTTGCACTTGAGCCTAGAGAGTACACACTTTAGAGACACATTCTGAGTCGTGTCAAGTTTTTGGCGACGTTGCCGGGGAGCTAGGTAGACTTAGGATTAGATCGAGTTAATCCAAAACTTTGACCAAAAATTCAAAAAAAAAAAAAAAATCCAAAAAGATTCACAATTGTCATCATTCCTGAGCTTAATGCAAACTTCTGAAACCACTTCCACACCTCACAATACTCCAACCAATATTCACGAAAACCCTATCGTGGAGTATAACCCAGACAGTCCCCACACATCAAACGTCCCACAGTTCTGGATCCCACCCCCCACACCGTCACACTCAATCTCTAGCAACACTCCTTTCTCCTTCGTAGGACACACTTCGAGCACACCTAGTGAGAGCATCGAATCGTCGAGTGAGGTAGAGATGTCACAATATAGCAATGCAGCTACTGGTGAGGAAGAGCCTCCATACCGCCCGTTGAGAGAATTCTTATATCCCGAGCGCACTGCCACTCCGGGATGCGTTATACTCCCGTATAATACCGGGCAGTTCCGATTCAAAAATGGGATGATCCAGATGCTACCACACTATCACGGTATGGATTCTGAAAAGCCATACCTGCATATAAGGGAATTTGAGGACGTGTGTGATACTCTCAACGATCAAACTTGCACACAAGAGGTAATTCGCCTCAAACTCTTCCCATTCTCGTTAAAAGATAAAGCTAAGACCTGGCTATGGTCTTTACCTCCGAGCTCGATTCCCTCTTGGAACAAGTTACAATCCAGATTTCTCAAGAAGTTCTTTCCACCACATCGAACAATCTCCATAAAGGCTCAGATTCAATCGTTCAGGCAATTGGATAATGAGCCATTCCATCGATGTTATGAGCGTTTCAATGAGTTAACTGCTTCGTGCCCCCATCATGGATTTGATACAGCTCAAATCATTTCCTTCCTTTATAATGGGTTGAACCTTAACTCCAAGCAACTCATTGAAACCATGGGTAGTGGTCCGTTTATCGAACTAGACTTCCACGATGCTGAGCTTCACCTGAGGTATGTCGCCGAGACTACCCAATCATGGGATATTTCTGATCCTAATGCTCAGAATCGAAATTGTCAAGCGACCACCACTCCATCGGCGTCCGGCCTATACCATGTAAATAAGACCTCTGTGTCGGACAGTCGGTTGGACACCCTTGAGAAAGGATTTTGAGATTTATGTGAGGTAGTTGGATCTATCAAAAATCTCGTCGAAAAAGTATGTGCGATTTGTGAGGCGGGACATTCAACTGAGGAATGCCCGACGATACCCGCCTACAAAGGAATGCTTCAAGAGCAAGTTAGTAGTATAGGAGGAGATTGCCAACCTTATCAAAGAGTTCACAGATGTATTCATATGAAAAATATAAATAGATTCTTAGCATATACCCATAATTAAACTCCAACAAATTGAATATTTTTCCCAATGCCCTACCAGTGAGACAAGCCACTCGCACTTACAAAGATAAGTTGAACCTTAAAATTAAAGAAAAATTAGATAAGTTGTCAGTAGAAGGGTTCATCAAGATAATTTAGCATCCTATATGGATCTGAAGTATTGTACCTATAGCCAAGAAAGATAAGATGTAAATAAGGATCTATGTAGATTTCAGAGACATAAATCGAGCATGTCCAAAAGATTATTTCCCACTACCTAACATTGACAGTTTGGTAGATGTCATGGTGGGGAGTGAAATGTACAGCTTCATAAATGGGTACGTTGATTACACCCAAATTAGAATAGATCCCGCTGGCTCTTAAAAAAGTGCTTTTAGAATACCCTTGGGGAACTTCCACTACACAGTCATGTCATTCAAGTTGAAAAATGCAGGCGCTACCAATCAGCATACAATGATGGACATATTTTATGACTTGTCTTGTGATATATTAAAATTCTATGTAGACGATGTTGTGGTGAAGTCCAATAAGGAAAGCAATCATATTCAGGACCTATGGTGGCTATTGGAGAGGTGCGGAAGATATAAGATGAGAATTCAAAGTGTGCCTTTGGGGTAATAGTAAGGAAGTTTTTGGGTTTTTTAGTAAACGAACAAGGGATGCAAGTTGATGAAGAAAACAAGAAAGTTGTCTTGATGATGACACCTCCAAAAATTAGAGACAACTCAAGAGATTCTTAGGAAAGGTTCCTCACCCAAGAAGATTCATACTATCTTTGGCATAAGTGACTCACCCTTTTGTCCCTTTGATGAAAGAGAAGTACAAATGGATTTGGGGGGAGGGACAAAAGAAAGCTTTGAAGAAAATAAATGAGATAATGACCTCCCCTCATATGATGGTACCACCAGAAGCAACTGCACCATTAATTATCTACTTGACCTTAATAAAAAGATCTATAGAAGCCTTACTTTCTTAAGAGAAGTCAAGAGTAGACAGGTATGTGTACTACCTGTCACGAGTGATTTCAAATACTGAGCCCAGATATACCAGCATAGAAAGGCATTTTCTTGCCTTAGTTGTTTTAGTTTTTTAGCCCAAAAATAGATACACTACCTTCTTGCTTTCACAATTAGCATTGTCACCAAGTGTGACCCCATAAAATATCTCTTGGCGTGAATTGTCCTGGTGTAGAGAGAAGAACGGTGGTTTCTAATATTATCAAAATATTATTTGAAATGTGTGGCCCCTAAGGCCATCAAAAGTCAAGTTGTAGCAGATTTATTGGCCCACTTCCCTAGTCAGAACTTTGAGCCTCCTAGTAAGGAATTACCAGGCGAGAATTTTCAATCATGCATTACAGAGGAGATGGATGAGAGAAAGATGGACTTTGACGGCTCTTATGCCCAAGGAAATGTGGGAAGATGGTGTTTGAAGGCTCTTGTGCCCAAGGGACAAGTGAGATAGCATTATCCTCTCAAACGAAAAGGATAAGGTTACTCTCTCTTTCAATATGGATTTTAAAGGCTCAAACAATAAAGTAAAGTATGAGGCCCTCATCCTGGGCTTGGTAGAGGCATTAAGAAGAGGAATCGGAGTTTTATTCATTTGAGGAGACTCTAACTTAGTGGTCAAACAAGTTAATGGAGAATTTTCTCTCATGCATGCCAGCCTAGCCCCGTATAGATCAATCATTTAAATATTATTGAACTAGTTTTTTAAAGTGATAATAGAGAGACATGCTTAAATGATGAATAGACATCCGGATGCATTGGCCAAGATAGATTAAAAATTAGAGATGGAGGAGTAGGAATCTACCATCACAGTACGATGAATACCGGTGTCAACCACGATGAATGTTTTGTTTCCAAGTGAGGAGCAAGAAGACTGGAGGTGTCCTATAGTTAAATAGATAAAAAAAAAGAGAAGGAAGCATAAAGATGTCAGGGGTAGTGAATTATCACCTGCTCTAGGAGACACTCTACTTTAAGAGCCCAGGAGGGTTCCTATCAAGGTGTGTATGGGGTGAATAAATTAAATAAAGGTTGTCGTCCATGCATGAGAAGCATTGGGGGTATAATAATATTCATCTTTATTGATGGTTACAGCGAGGGGGTTACTATTGGCCCACCATGGGCATAGAGGTTGCTAGTTTTCAGTGAAGCTGCTTAAAGTGCCGAACCCAAATCGACCCTCCTGCTAAAGCTAACTTTGTGGAGAATTTTGAAGATTGGAGACAACACTACATAGCATATCTCAAAGATTGAGTGTAAAGAGGGTAGATGAAATTTACTTGAATAAAAGAGTAGTTCGTTTCGAGTTAGTAAAAGGAGAACTCTATGGTAGAGGATATAACGAGAAGGCTTAAAGATGCATGGCCAAGGTGGATTTAGAAAAAGTGTTGAAGGAGGCTCATGAGCCCTCCTATATGGGAGGTGCTAAGTTATATGATCAATTGATGATGCTTGGGTATTATTGGCAAATGATGGAGATCTATCCACTTTATAAAAAAGTTTAAGGCATGCCATGTATAGGGAAACATGCTTCATGCCCCTTAGTAAGATTTCAAAGTTTAGCAGCTCCTTACACCTTCCACACTTGGGCATTTGATCTAGTAGGTAAGATCAGTCTAGCATCTCACGGGAAAGCCTTCATCATTATTGCTACTGAACTGTACACAAAATGGGCAAATGTAATTCCCTTGAGGATGGAAACTGCTCGGGTGGTGACCCAATTCATTAGGGAATACATAATATGCAGGTTTGGTATTCCAAAGATTATCATCATAGACAACGAGAAACAATTCATATGCAACGAAATGGGTCACCTGACAGACAAGTACAAGATCGTGCGTAATAGTTCAACTATCTTTTATTCGAAATGGAACGACCAGGAAAAGGATACAAATAAAACTCTGATTAACATCTTAAAGAAGATGTTGGAGGACATACGAGGGTCTTGGGATGGAAAGATGAAAATAAATTTATGGTCCTACAGAACCTCAAAGAGAAAGCTAATAGGGTTTTCTCCTTTCTCACTAGTCTATGGGATTGAAGTTGTCCTACCAGTAGAATTTGCAGTACCCTCAACTAGAGTGACTCTAAGTAATGGTCTCATAACAGATCCCAAGCATTTATAATTAGAGTCTCTGGATGAGTATTGAGATAATTCCAAAGAAAACTTCAAAGTCTATACCTAGTAACTATCTAGATCTTATGAGAATTTGTTTAAGCCTAGAGAGTTTCAAGTAGGAGACTTGCTCTTACGAGCATCCAATCATCAATTGAGGAGCATGTCAGAATCAAGTTTTGCTGAACTGGGAAGGCCCTTTTATGGTACGAGGAGTGAGGAAGTCAGGCTACTACTAGATATATAAACGTGAAAGTGAGTGCCTCCAGTCTATCAATCGTAAAAGGCTAAAGAAATACTATGCCTAACTCTTTTCTATGTTCTCTTATTTTGGTGATTGCAAAAAGTATGAACTAGCACATAAACTCTTTTTTTTGTTACAAAAACCTTGAGCACCATTCATGTAAATAGTACAACATTGAATACCACATAAAAGTGAATGAATATCATCTATTTTGACTAGTAACACTTGATTTTTTTTCCTTTACCTATTTGCATTTCTTTCTAATAGATTACGAGCACCCACTCACTAATAAGGTGTGAAGTGAGTACACCCAGAAAAACTAATCTATCATTTTTTTTACCCAAATATGAAAGTAAAAGAGATGTATATTTTCTGGTAGGCAAAATAGATTTTTACTGTCAAAGTTTATGAGAGGGTCTTGAACCTAATGAACTTTACTCATTATACTTAGGGGGTATATCCATCCCAAAGGTAATGTATAGTGAGCAAAGACGCTCTAGGTATAACAGTTTAAATTCCCTATAGACTAAGGGGGAGTCTTAAAACATTGGAAGATTCTTTATTTTATTTTGAGAACATGTCTTGAAAAGTGAAGTGATGTCTTTGCTTACTTTCTACAAGTTATTTACTTGATTATTTCGGAATATGGAGAGAGGGTGTATCACTCCTCTAAGTTATTTTCTTAAAAGTAAAAAGGTTCTAAATGAAATGTGGAACAATTACCCCGTAGACCAAGGGGAAGTTCTAAAAAAATTAATATGCCAAGATTATGTGCATACACTGCCACGGAAAAAAGGGAGCACCTCATAGTAAAAAATATCTGAAATAGTATAGATACGAGATGAAAGTAAATAAATGGAAGAAAAAATGTTTGTTTTCATTAATATGAAGCAGTCTTTACATATACAACAATAATGAGAATTACTTAAAAAGACAAAGTCTACATCTTAAGAAATGTTAGATCGCCAAAATGAAGAAGAGGTTCTCTCGCGAGTGCACATCCACATAAGAGGGACCTGCCTCCTGAACAAACTCCTCCTCTAATCTTGACAAATTGGCCTCATCCTTTGAGTCACCATCCCCGAGCTTCGCTAACTTGGCCTAGGGAAGTTGGATCTGTCCATGCAGCCAAGTGGCCTCAGCCTAACACTGCTGAGCTCTAGTATGCCTAGACACATGAAGCCTCATCATATTCTTGAAGGTAATTCTCATGAAGCGGTGAACTGTGGTGTCAAGACAATCAAAATGAAAGTGATAGAACCTCTAAAGATCATGGAGATCTTACAAAAATAATGAAGTCCTAAAACTGGCCATCTCGGCAGGAGGAGTAGACACTAATTCATGGATATGGATAGCAAGGTCCTTTAGGTTAAACACATACTATTTTTTTATATTGAGAATGCTCTGAGATGTTAAAGTCTCATGATGATTCTCGAGGATCATCTCTAACACCTCCCGCTCGTGGCTCCTAAACCTCTTAGGTTTCTCCTAGTGCCAACGATCCCTCATAAATATTTCAGGATCCACTACCTCAATATTATCATAGCATGTGTTCCTAGACTCAAGCTCAGATGGAAGAAAATAGGACTCCTCTCCAAAACCCTCAACACCATCAAATCGAGTGGCCTCAGAGCTAGACCCCTCCTCATTAGATGCCTCAACAGGCTCGCTCACCCTGAAAACAAGAAACATGTGAAAAATAATTAAGGAAAATAATAATAATAGTTAAACAACTTCTCTTAGAAAAGAAATATGAAATAAAAACCTTACCACCAGACCCAAAGTGGTGAGCATGCTGCTTACAAACAGGTAAGACCCTCCTAGATGTGTTGTACCAACCTCATAAAGAAAAAACAGGTATAACATTAATCGAGAACTTTCTCATCAGAAAGAAACACTATAAGAAACATTCCAAATCAATTAGGTATGACAGTATAATACCTAAGGAGTGCTTGATGCAGTGCTCATAGTCTATTCCACAGGTATAGGAACACTTACCTCACTAACTTGAAAATAGGGAAACATGGGTGTGATGGTAAGAAGCTTGCACACTAAAATCAACAATGAATATATGAGAAAAAAAAGAAAAGAGTGAATAAGGTATAACAGTGTAATACCTCACTCACAGCGACTCCCCCAAACCATTTTGCAATCATAGGAACACTCGCAGGACTAACTTGAAGCAAGGAAACAGGAAAGTGTTAGCTAACACTTGTGCAGAAAAAGCAAGTTAAAAGGGAAAACATATTTAAATAAGAACCTGAGGAGACTCCTTTACGGTGCTAACTACCGATTGTCCCACAGGCAAAGGGACCTCAACAACACTATCCTAAAGACAAAGAAACCAAAAAGCATTTATAAATCACTTTCATAGAAAAAGCAAGTCTAGCAAATAGATGTGTTGAAATGAGTACCTGAGGAGTCACCTCCACCATGCTCGAAGTATGTCCCATTGATAAAGGGACTTCAACACTATTAGCCTAAAAAGGGGGGGGGGGGGGATAAGTCACAAAGATGACCTACACAGTAATAAAGTAAAGAGGGTGAAATAATAAGTATAATAGTGTACTTGAGAGACCTCTAGTGAGGAGGTTCTCATAGGCAAGCTCAAAGGAGGGTCCACTATAATAGGGACCTCCAAGGGGATCACCTGGAAATAAGAAAAGGCCATGATTCAAGATTCTCTCAAATAAAGAAAAAAATTACCAGTATAGAAAGACAAAGAGAAGAAAGTAAACACCTGAAGTGGAGTGACAGTTGAGTTGCTCACCTAAACACGAGTTGGGGAAATAGTTGGTGGCGAGATGCTAATGCTATCCTGAAATAAAATTAAACCAAAAATGAATTGCAACCTAAATGAAGTATTGAATCACAAGTTATTAAAAAATTAAAAAACAAAATACCTAAAACTTGGGAAGGGGTGAAGGTCTCAGCTCAACAACAGTAGCTGAGGGAACACTTATACCAGCATACCAAGAAGAAAAGGTGTTAGAAAAAAATTAACAAAGGGAAAGAATGATGAAGATTATACTGATGAGAACCTGCGAATAAATAATCCACACTTAAAAAATAGGCTGGCTAGGAAGAGGTTGGACCAGTGGCCTATTATCCATCGGTAGGCAAACTCTGGCAATAGATACCCTCTTAAAAAGGGGCAACCCAGGAATGACTACTCCCATGGGTAGGAATACTCTCCCACTTGTAGTAAGGCTACTTGAAATGGGGCCCTACAATATAAAATTTAAATGTGACAAAGTTAGAGTGATGTTGGTCACAAGTAAGAGACATAACATATAAAAGGAAAATTATAAGAATTACCTTTGTAGGTATGGTGATAGAAGGCTCAATAAGAGAACTACCCACTGAAGAAGGGGGAGGATGCCTAGTAGTTGGACTGGGAGCCACACTCACCTATTAAATAGACAAATGTGCAAAAGTAAGTTAAGAAGAAAAGTAATAATCCAGTGGATGAAAAAATTAAAAAAAAATATATGTATATAAGAAGATGGGTGAAAACCTGCACAGAATGGGAGGATACAAAAGACCCCCTCCCAGAAGTGGAAAACATACTAGAAAGGTGTAGAATAAATAAAGACAGAACATGTTAAAGGCAGTTGACAGATAAAAATAGATGTAAGCTTTAAAGTTTTGAGAACAAACCTCCCGAGCAAGACCTAAGGAGGAAATAAGAATTAAGTTCCTCTCAGGTAGGAAAGAAGATCAATGAATACGAGTAGGTGAAGACGAGGAGGTAGTCTTCACCTCTGAGAGTTCACTTATCCCTACAAAAGAAGCCTGTTCAAAGGGAGACACAAAGTTAAAAGTTAGAAAACCTAGTGAAAATGTCCAGTAAAGAAAATAAAGAAAATAATAGAAAACACTTACAGTGGACGTGCGAGGAGCCTACCCATAGGCAAGTTGCCCGATGGTGGAGCTAGAAGTGGAAGGGGGGTAGATCATGGTATCCCCTAGATCACGGTCAAAACCCCTTGAAGTTAACAATAAAGCACAAGTCTCAAGTGAGTGATCGTGGTAAGGATCAATAACACACATGTAATTTCAAGAAGAACTATTATCATCATAGGAAGGGATGATTAAATAATCAACCAGTTCCTTTTCAAGTGAGCAAGATGGGGAACAAGCATTTGAAAGTTCATGCCTGGCATTTTGACTTAGTAAAAGGGAAGTAGATAGAGTCTATCTAATAAGAGGGGTGGATGATATGGATTTCACTTGAGGTGGAATGCCCAAGTCCTCATAGCCCTGCTCGTGAACAGTCTAATATGTCTCTTTAATCCCAGGAGTATTAGTATGTGACTCTTGATCTGGAATGGAGGAGGGAGCAGTGGTCTCATCCACTTTCTTCTTCTTCTTCTTACTTTCTCGAGTCCTCAGAAGTGAAGGAGTAGGAGCAGAGGTATCAATCGGTGCTTGGACAAAATTTGACACATCAATGTCCGGGTGATTTCTCTTCGAGCGGGCCTTAGACTCATCCTTCCCTTTTACTTTGGCTTTAACGATTTAGGGCTCATGAAGTTTTACATAGATGGACTCCTTTCAAAGAGACTTCACCAAAATAGGAGTAACTTACTCACGAGGGGTCTTTACTCTAGTACCACGATACCATAAATCTTTTGGGTTCCTTTTTCCCAAGTATTTGTCGTTGTTGGGTATCTTAGTAGGAATAGTCTCACGAGGAACATTTACAACATAGTTTTTTATTAAAGAAACTTGACGCTGCCACAGGCTAAACCAAGAACGGCTAAAAGAAGGGAAATAATCACGAACAGGCACAAAAAATCCCCTAAGTCCATCAGTTATGTGAAGCGTACCCTCAAGAGTGAAGTTGGCATAAGACTCCAAATAAAACTCTGTGGGCGAGGTGCTTGAGGTGTAGGTAGGGGTGTGGATTTCCTAATTATATTAAAATTTTCTTCTCAATCACTCAAAGTGACAAAATTCCACACATTAACCAAGATCTATTAATGAAGGAAGGGTGCAAGGAAGAATTATTATCAAGATAGATATATCGGGGGATATTGACACTGACTCTACATCAGCAGGGCAATAAAAACTCCTACCAAAGCCTATGAAGGAGAGCCATAAGAAAATACCCCCACTCATTTATAGTAGGGGAAAAAAGAAAATTCATTAACATTGTAAATAAGATGGACCAAGGTTGATTGGGACACCTCTTATGCCACCTAATGATTCGAGCAACATCACTATTGAAGGAACAAGCTTCAGGAGCAAAGTTGGGGAATCTCTGAAAAAGGAAGGCCATCAAGAGGGAGGAATTGACAAAACTGTTCACATCATATAGAGCATTGGATCGTTCCATATCGACACGAAAACAATCCAACCAGGTGTACATTGAATCAAAAGTAAGAGTTACGAGGGGCGCATCCTTCCCTAGAGGGGGAATAGAAACTTACTCAGAAGAGTGATAAAAAATTGTTAAGTGCAAGGGGGACTTGATCCCATCTTGCCTTTTGGGTGCCCTATATGAGACTCCTTCTTTGGAGGTGGGTTAAAAATCTATAAACCATTAACTTTGCCACTTTGCAAAGGAATCATCAGTGGTACTTGTTTTTTTAATAACCACATATCAAGAGCACTCAGATATGGCTTGGTGTAACTCCTCTTACATCTCCTTCTCTTCATCATCCTCAAAGCTATCAGTAAAAACATAGCTTCCTCAGTAAGGGAGGCCAGTCAACTCACATTTATCTTCTAGGGTAATAGTGAATTCCCCCTAACTAGTGATAAAATTATGCGAGTCCATGCTCGAACGAGAGGTCAATAGATTAAAGGTGTTAGAATGTTTAGAAATGATACAATTTTTCAAACTCTGAATGGTCCTTATCAGATCGAGGCCCTTGATAATAACTTTGTGAGAGGTATCATCAAGAACGTGGTCCACCTAGAGGTCCCACTCACCTAGGGCACCTCCATAAACATCAAGTTTAATATTAGAATAAGGAAAATCACCCTTATCCACACTGACTCATGAAATATTTCCAGCCAAAACAATAGGAAGGTCAATAGACTCACTCAGACCCAAGTGGGGTCGCTCGTTGATTTTATCCACAAACTCTTCCTCAAACCGCTCGAGCGATGGCATGAAGGTATCCTTCTCCCCAAAGTAGGGGGCATGGTGGAAAATCCCAAAAATCTCTTTTTGAAAAATTGTCAACAAATTCCTTTTGAGATTTGGAGAGTGTGACGTTAAAGGAGGCAACTCTAGAGCCACCAGTAAGGGTAGTTGTGGTGAAAACGATGGCAGTGGTTGTCACAATGGAAATGAAGATGGTAAGGATGGTTGAAATCATCACTTGAATGGAAATTGATCTAGTAAATACCTCACTAGTGGTAATAGAGATAATAGTATAAGAGACTCTATAGGAAAAAGGCAAGGAAAAATAGTAGTTATGAAGAAATCAGTTATGGAGAAGAAGGGTTTGGGAGGGATGACCACTTTCTCTTTCTAAAAGCTCTGGAAATAAAAGTATGATAATGACAAAGGTAAGTGATAGTATTTTTGAAAAGTTATTTTATACTTAGGAGGGGTCTCACATTTTGATGGCTCAAAAAGGGTAAAATTATTGCCCCAAATAATGGGATGCATGTTCTCAAGCACACTTGTGTCCCCCCCGTGATAATAAATGAAGATTGAAATGACCAGGGCATTTAATGCCAAACAGTGTAATGATGTGGCTGAACAAACTCTTCGATTTCCAAGAAATAGTGATGATTATTTCATCCAAAACCCTTTATTCTAGACAAAACAAATACTTTTGCACAAGGGGGATAATGTAGAGGAGTCCCCACTCGAATGCCCCACATCACTTCCTAATAGGTATAAGGGGATTATAATTGAGCAGGTGTGAGAACTAGCGAGTGGGTCCATAACGAGTGGACCGATTCCAAAAGATGCCAAAATTGAGGATTTGGCGAGTGAATCCACAATGACTAGCCCAAATCTAGAAATGAGCCTAGAAAAATAGTGGGTGAGAGGGCCCACAATGAGTGTAGGGCCATAGGATCCATAATGAGTATCCCCAAGATCAAGATAAAACACAAAAGGGTTGACGATAGGATCCACGAAGATTGGCCCCAAGTCTAAAATGAGGCCAAGATAGAAGAAATCGATAAGCAGGGTCACAACAAGTGGACCCATCACAGAAAGAGGTCCAGATAACCAATTGGCAAGGGAGCTCACTTTTAAATACATACTGCCTATTATAAATTTCACTTGGTGGGGTGTGCTCAAATGTGTAACCCCGTGACAAAAGAGAAAATGTGCGAGAAGACCCAAAGGTTTGATGGGATCCTCACAAGTCTCACTTGATGAACAGTTGCTTACATTATTGTTTTCCTTACACAAGTTTCCATGATCAAACAATCAGGTCTCGAGAAGGTTGTTGGGTTCTTTTGGTAGTTTTGGTTTAGTGTCTAAGAGACAAGGTTTGTTGGGCAAAGGCAAAGTCCACTCGACACTTTAGGATAGAGAGAATACTACTAGGAGAGACCCTAGGGGTCACTCAAGAACTTACATATCCCACACTTAGACTAAATAAGTGAGTGGCCAAGAGGCTTCTCACAAAACTATTTTCGAACTGACCATTCGCAAGTTTTTTACAAAAAAATTGCACATTAAGTTAGCGTTTGATAAGATATTTACTGAATCACTCGTTTTGGCGATATAAGCTGACATATTTATTTTTTGACTTTGGTAAGCGCCAGATGTCACCTATCAGAAGAGGAAGGTGGCTAATAGATAAACAGAGACAAAAGGTAGATTATAGAGCTTGTCTCTAAGAGTGACTTGTTTTGGCGCTCAAACAACCCTAGTATCTTCCTATATATAGGATAATTGGGTAACGTCAAGACAACACAAAATACTCAAGTTAGCACCGTTACTCTTTCAAAATCACACTAGAAAAGTATTCTCTCCATGCTCTCTCTTGAGTGCCAAAGTGCTTGTCTCTTCACTCCTTTTACAACCATCTCATTCAGAAGATCTCTCTCTCTCTCTCTCTCTCTCTCTCTCTATCTCTCTCTCTCTCTCTCTCTCTCTCTCTCTATTTCTCTCTCTCAGACATTATCATTGCTATAAAAGTTGTTACTCATTACTCTATTTTCAGGAAGAAGTTACAGGGAAGCTCCATTATTACCAGAAGTAGAAGGTTTTATCTCCTAGTTGCTCATGAGATTTTGAAGGCCTTAAAGACAACATCCATTAGAGTGGGTCAGGCCTCACCCGTTCGAGTTCTTCATACACCCCAGTACATCCACCCTCTTACACCATGTATATTATCTCTCCAAACGTTTATAACCAAATGAAAAGATTTAGCAACACATCAGTGTAAAACGTCCAAAGATTTAATTTTATCCCCATCAAACCATCAACACCATATGAAAAGAATTTACCACTAAAAATATATAAAGATGATTTAAAAATTACTCACTCAAGAACTCAAAGAGGAGTGAAAATCATTTTGAGGAGAAAACAAGTGAGAGGATATTTTGGCAGAGTAATGGTAAGGTTTTCCTCTCTACACAAATAGGAGGTTTATATTTATAGGCAACGATAGAAGGCCATAAAAGCTGGTTGGTTTTCTTGTAAATATCCAAAATCAAAGGGAATAAAAGTAATCAACCATAGGATTCTAAGGGTAGCTAAGGAAACCATTTTTCAAGGTCATATGCGTAAAATGTCAAGGGGAAAATGGGCAAAATGGTAAACCTGACTTAATCTACACCACTCAGACCATCTGGAAACACACGCGTGATCAATTGCATGAGCCAAATGCAAGCATATGATTGGCCAATACCTTAAGATAAGGATCAAACCAAAACAAGCCTAAAAACATAACACATTGTTGTTCTAATATAAGTTAAAAATGTTTATCTTAAACAATTAAAATGTTTAATTGAAGGGATTCTTAACATAAAAAAAAAATTGAGGAAATTTTATAAACATGTTTTGAATCCAAAAAAAAATATTTTTGCAAAAAATATATAAAATATTTATTAAAATGAAAAACAAACCATTTAAGGATATAAAATAGGATTTTTTTTTATAAAAACCTGATAAATAGAAAATAACTAAAAGAAAATAAACTAAATGAAATATAAGATATAAGGAACATAAAAGTATAATGATGTTTCAAGATATAGCCACGATAATTATTGCATAGGGAATGTTGTTCCCAAATTGAGCCAACAAAGGAGATATTTCTTTTTAAGAAAAACATGAAGCATTAAGAATATCATGACTAAGCGATATTGATTATATAATAAGGATGAAATAGGTTCCTTGGATACGAACACGTGGGTGGCTAATGGTGATGATGAAATTAGGCGAACTTGAACCTTGCGGTATTGTCATATCATGGGTATTTGACAATTCGGTAGGCATGTAGACCCTTATTGGTTATTGCTTGAGGATGTGTACTTGGGCCTTAGGTTATAGGATACTATAATAATAGATAAATACCTTGGCAATTATCGATTGAAATATGTATCTCGTAAGTTATGATGAGATTTAAAAGCCATTTTGGGTAAGAGTGTTACGTGTAACAATGATGAATTGAAGTGACATTAGAGTAAATCCTAAATAGCCTTGTATGATGTGGTTTTGCAGAATATGATGTAACATTTGAGGAATAGTATACCTTGTGACGTTAGTAATGTGGACTTAAAGGCTTATAAATTTTTCACGACATCCTATCCCGCCAGAATTTTTAATTTAGTAGTGCCAGCATGTGGTTTATTACGTAGTATATGACATCATCCATTTAGAAGGAAGTCCTTGCCCTTTTCATTGGGTCTCGAGGAGAGGGTTGTAGGTTAGACTTATGCCAATGTATTAAAAGAAAAGGAAATAAGATGTTCATATAAATACCATATCCCATTTTCAATTGCCTAAGTGATAACTGAACGTGAAGCGGTTTCGGTATGAGTAGTTGACTTTAACATAACCTCATCAGTGTTCTACGGGAAGTATCCTTTTTCCATCCCTGTCCACTAGCCATTCTGAGTGGGATCCCTTGAAAATGGTTTTTACTTATTTAATAAGTAAATTATCTACTCCATCTAACCCTTGAGATCAATTGCATGTGGTGTCTTTGGGAATAGAAATCAACTTGTTGTGATGCCTTGAGGTGTTCGACAATTATAGTTCGCCATGTGTGGAGACTTGTAGGATAGTATCCTTATGAGTATCTATTAGTCGTGGGATGGATATTAGGAATTCATCAGGGCATATCCTCCATGGGAAAATCATGGGTGATGAAAGCCTATCAAATGGTTTCCTCAAAATATGCCCAAACCAACATGCGACAAGCCCAACAATAGCGAACCAGATTTCATACACATTATTAGCACAATGAACGAATTCAAATAAAAGTCCATATTATTAACATTATAGAACGCACCTCATAGAATTGAAACCTTAAAATGTGGGAGGGGAACGAGCACATGCAAATTGTGATTTGGAAAAAACTTATATAAATCGGATACTAAATAAATCAAGCATATATTCAATCCTCACGGGCACTACACTCATCAAGTGAATTGACTCGAAACAGGGAGTTAACACATGGAACATGCGGGCATAAAGAATAAATGTAAATGGAAACTAGGACGCATACATGTCATAAATGAAGAACACTGTATATAAAATGAAAAATTGTAATCTCAATGAAAGATACCGCTCATAAAAAAATGGCAAAATGCATTTTCACAGATTATCAAAACTATTATGACTTTTAAATTAAATTCACCCTAAGATCATATAGGACTTGTATAGGGTTATAATGTAGGCTAGGCTAGGGTAGGAAATGAAGGATATAAATGTACGGATTCAAAGTGTTCGGGATAATGAGAAAATGCGGGCAATTTCAAAATTGGAAAACAAGTTCCAAAAAAGCAGTAAATATAACAATGGGGAGAGTAACCAAAGCTTACTGAACTATATACAACTTTCTCTTTCTCTTTCTTTTTTTCTTTTTCTCATTTTTTTTCTTTGTTTTCTTTTGCTTTTCATTTCTCTTTTTCATCTCTTTCACTTTTTATTTACTTTTCTCACTCTCATATGCCTAAATTGCAACTGCAACACAACAACAACATCCAATCCCAAGCAACATTCCAAACAAAGGTACAGAAGGTGTATGTATGGTTTAAAACTCCAATTAGGAGTTGGTTATAGGAATTTGGGTAATGAAATGAAAGGCTATATTTAGTCTCAAATGAGTTGACTAGGGAACATATAAAAGGTGAGGTCAAGACTAATATGGGTGATATAACAAAGATGGCCTATGATCATTTCCTAAAGTTTACGCAATTCTCGAGTCAAAATAAACTTTGAAAATCATGCTCAATTAATACATTTCATATATAAACTCAATTAATGAACGATCAAATGAAAGAATAGAGAGATTACCAACGACTGCAACATTTTCAAAGAGGAAATAATAGTGTATAACACTGACAAATAATGAAAGGTACAAAGCTTACTCGGTGTAAGTATATACAATACAACAAAAGATTACCGAGTTATAAAAATCTTAAACCAAATCAATAAAATAAGAAAGGCGCATGTGCTCATGGGATTAAAGTTTAATTCATGAAGTTATACATAATATCAATAATGGAGTACTAAAGTCTAATAACTTCTAAAATCGAGAACATGCATCATTGGGATGTCTATTGGATCGGGCAATTATTGAAATTTATCATAAAAAAGGGCAAAATGCCCAATAATGGAGGGAAAAAAAAGAAAATCTTTTTGAAATATTTAATTTTTCTAAGAAAATCATACTAAGTAACTAACATGTGAGCAAAATCATGGACTAAACAAAGAAATGGATAGAATATCCCACAGCCCCTAACTTAAAACCTGACATTGTCCTCAATGTGAATTAAAAACCAAGTTAAAGAGAGGAAATGAGCGATATTACCCAAAATTGGAATGATCACCATAAGAACAATTCCAAAGAATATACAAAATAAGTTAGTACCGAGTATAGCGCAAACAAATAACAAAAATTTAACTAATTATACTAGACTAAATTAAAAGGGAAAGAAAATATAAAAAGAATAAAAAGCTAACTATATACAACCTACTATTTAGTCTTCACACAAACTATACACTAAAAATCTAAATAGCTGAGGGTCCACCGCAAAAATGATTTGACTTTGAAGGATAACCAGTCTACCCTCACTCTCATTCATGACTTCCAAAAAATATGAATTCCGTTTGAACAACGGAAGGCATGTTTAAGGCAAAAGAAATGAACCATCGTCAATTAAAAGTTTTGGAGGGACGATGGAGGATTTGGATTGAACGGGTGACAAAAACATGGGGGACCGAGAAAATCAGAATATCCTCCCAAGGATTTTGAAATTGGAATGGGAGGTGGCGCACACGAAGGCAAAGATGCGATCATGGAAGGCGACTCGAGCAAGTACTCCTCATCGGCGAAAAGGTTTAAAACATTGAAGTTTGAAACCGAATCATCAGGTACTTATGACAGTGTGATAACAGAGAATGAAAATGGGGAGGAAAGAAATTCAAACTCAAGAGATGAATCATCATCGATTGAAGGTTGAGTTTCAAAGGAAATAAAATTATTTTCAATTAAATGCTCTTCTTTGAGGGCCAAAGAAGAAATCATTTCATTGCAAATGGTTATTACTTCCATTTCATCCTCACTTTCAATATCTATTATGCAATGGGCAAAGTAAAAAATGGTTTGTTCCAAAGTAGGCACAAAGTCCTCATTTGGTTCAAAACATTCCTCGACTTCAAAAGTCTCGGAAGAAAAATCGTCGTCGGATTCAAATAATAAATCAAATTCATGCTCCCAACAACAATTTTCTTATCGATAATGATTTTTAATTTTCTCATTCTCAATCATACGCAACCCCTCACCGAAAGTCATAGACCGAGGCGCGGATACTTGAAAATGGAAATTTTGAAAATTACCATCGGACTTAAACTTAAACTCATTATTATAGAAATTTTGAAAACTATTGCAATTCGTTTCAAAATTCTTATTATAAGGAATTAGAGACCCAAAATCATTATCATCGTCATCAAAATTCCAATAACCCAAGTTTTGACTTTTGTTATACTCGCCCAAAGTCATATGAGAATTTGAAATTTTTCGGGACTCTATGTATTGATCGAAAGTCATAGGATTACGGGAATTTTGAGAATTATAACAATGATTACCGAAAGAATTGGAATAAGACATGCTTACCCCAAAAATGGCTCGAAGTGGCAAATTTCACAAAGTATATGCGCGCGGGAAATTCAAGCATTTCTAGGTGGTCAAATGTAGAAGTCCTACAAAAATATTAGACAAATAATAAAAATAGAAAGAAAATACTATGAAATACTAAATCAAATAAATTCTAAAACAAACTCATCCCCGACAACGGCTCCATTTTATAGAAAGGGTTTTGCCGCGGCGCGAGATCCACCTACGTGCCGATCATTTTTAATTTGGCTCACCTGAACTATACAAAAAACTAAACTTATGCCTACACTCAACGGGTGAGTATAGCGGCCAAGTTTGGGTATCGAAAATCCACAGAGACAAGTTGCTAGAATTTAGAGGATTTAATATTCCTAAATAAAAGTGTAAAAGATTAATATGAACAAAAAGGAAAATATGAAAAAAGGGAAATGATTAATCTAGGCATGGGAAATTAAAGCTAGATTAAGAAAGCGAGTAAAAACTATAGGTTGCGTCGAATATCCCTCACCCAAATTCATTAGTCTAAAATGGTTACATGGGTCGACGAATTATTAAGATTGCGTCTCGTTTCGACAGTTAATTAAATCAAGGGTTGTCACACCCCCTAAATTCACATAAAAGCCTAATATGATTTTGGCGTCAACAAATACCCCGAAAATTACGCACGCAAGGTCATAATCACGGAGCATGCATGATATACCCCAAAAAATCTCATAGGCGTAATAACTAGGACAACGCACTCGAAATAGAACCATAAACACCATCACCAAAGCAAAGAAGCATGTCAACCCAGGGTGAGTTCAATCCGACATAACCTAGGCTAATTTAACTAGAAAGGATGATAAAAACGTGGTAAATAAACGCAAAAAATAAATCTACACTAGAAAGCATGGAAAGAAAGCATGTAAACCTAATTAACAAAGCAAGTAAATTAACTACAAAACAAGAAAATAAGGAAACACAACTTAAATTAATGGAAGGGGAAGATGAATAGTCCACTTACAAACCCAACTAGGTGTCGAACCAAGAGGAAATGAAGAATGAGCTCTCAAACCCCCAAACCCTAACCTAAACTATCTAAAAACTAATTATATATGATATTTACAACAAAAAACCTTTATATAGTAAGTGGAATTAAATTAGAAAAGAAAAGGAAAAAGAAAAGAAAGGGGCAAAATATCAGTTGAAAATAGGGGATCGATCGTTCGATGGTTGGAAAATAATCCCACTGTCACAGATCGAAGGCAAATATCTGAAGGATCAATCGATCGATCGATCAAGAAAGTCTCAGCCAAGATCCCCCCCTGCTTTGGTTCAATTGGTTTTCTCTTCTGCTAAAATCGTCGTAACTTCTTCATTAGGGATCGGATTCGCGCACCGTTCATGACCACGCGAAGCTTGAGAGGAGGGATAAAACTTCCATGAAGATATTGGGCTAGGTGCCCAAGATGTTAATTGATTGAATTGCCCTTGACTGTGCAAATGCGTACGAAAATTAGCCGAAATGCGTCTGAACTTCACACTTAGCATCCAAATACCTATAAAACCTAAATTAACCCCTACAAAGCATGTGAACATAGAAATCTGAGGTTGTCTGGTTAACGAGCATAAATATAGGGAATAAGATACCTGAGGGGGCTAAAATGCGCAGGTTCGAGGGATGAAATACCCAATATTTGCGAATAATCAGATAACTACATAGTAATAATTTGGTAAAGAAAATAAATATATTTATCAAGCACGGGTGGTATTATTAAATACAACGGGTACTTGGGGATAGGATAAATTCCTAGTATTATACATTAGGTAGAATGAATACCTAATTTTATATAAGTAGATGATAATGCCTATTGATTGATAATACATGTGTATGATATACCTAGCTTACATGCTATCGACGGGAGGTTTGCGCGTGAGGGCAGTCTTGTCCTAATGTATCTATGGGATTTTTAACTTGTCGTTCAAGAACATAGGACTTAGGTCGATTACCATTAATGAGAACAATGGTATAGAACGGTCATTTGGGTGCGTAGGTATGTGCGTAGCCCAAAGGCTTAGGATTATGTTCGCCTCCACTGTTTGTGTTTGATGATTGTGGTTCGAGGAATCTTTACTGAACATACAGTCCCCTATAGAGTGACGAGATGTATTGGGACATGATAACAGAGTAATGTAGCACCGCAGCTGTGTCTCGGGGTGCAGTATAGTATATATATAATAGAGTGAATGTATATATACATATGATGATATCTACTATGTGACTAAAGTATAATTGAATGATAATGATATCTAGAATTAATTAAGTATGAGAACACTTAATTGAATTGAATTAATAAGGGGCTTATCCATGTTGAATCTAAATGGGTATATATGTTTATAACATTATTACATTTATTATGAGATTAATACGTGGGAATGAATTAGGTTATAAATAGTGGATACATTGGGTTAATATAGTTAGCGTGGGAACCCTAACTAGGATGGCTTAGAGGTACGTTAGGTGTGCACTCTAGATGAGAGGTGAGAATCTCAAGAGAGAGTCCGATAATCTAACATGTATATTTTAAGTGATAAATATTGCAATTATTCACTTGCTATTTTACAAACTATTTTACATCGAGTTTTGACCCATTTCCTTTCATATTCTCTTCTCTCTATTGTATCTCCTATACCAGGTGTCCAGTCACAGCGATGCCAACCTTAGAGGATTATGATGCTGATGAGTTATGGACGTTATGGAGATTGGAGCTTTGTTTTAGACTCCTTCATATTTTTTAATTCATACTCTGTAGTTGATTTTTGTTTATGGCATGTCTCCCAAGAGGATTATAGTATTTCTTTTTATTTGAGTCGGGATTTTATACTCATATCATTGTGATATATTTAATATTGTTGGGATTTATGTATTGATATATTTTGCTGGAAAAGTATTATTTCGATTGCATTTAAATTCTATTGTGATTCATTTATTGTTGTGGATTGGATTATTATGAAAATTGTTCAAAATGGTTAAAATGGAAATTTATTAAATTAAATCTGAAAAGTTGATAGTGCAGTTTTATTCGATGGAACAACCTATATAATGTTGATAGTGCAGTTTTATTTTTTATTAATGTTTCATTTATTTAGCACGCAATTCCAATTTCAAATTAAACTACGTGAGGGACTCATAGGGAGCACCCCGATGTCCAATCATACAGAGCTACTAATATAATATAAAAAAAATAATTACCTATATAATGCTCTCAAAATATGAAACTACACCCAACCTGCTGTAACAAAACGAGGGAATGAGGCAAATGCTCGGTGAGAAATATAAAAATGAAGTATAGAATTGTACAGCAGAAAGAAGACTCTAACACGTTACACCTACATGCACATGCAACTACCTTGTATTCATATATAAACATACATATACATATACTCAATGCATAAAATAGTTTACTTACGAAAATCTTATTATCCAGATTAATTCACCTCAGACTTGTAAAAGACTTCATTTTTCCCATTTTGACATTCATCCCTTTATTTAACACACGCGGTTATGATTTTTGGAACAACTCCACTTGAATTAGCTGAAAACCATTTCTTTATCGAATTTACCTTTTTTTATTTTCAAACCAACCCACATTAGTATTTTCATTAAAATTCACCCTTTCAACCCACACATTCACCACGTCAGAAAACATTTATTTAATATTTAAAAGCCTTTTACATCACATTCTTGTGTTAATGATGAGTTGAACCACTTAGATTGCTTAGCCACCCCACTTAGTTTACCGTTGTCCTTACCTTATGGACATTAATCAATTAATAAATTTACTTTTCCATTTCACCTTTACCGAAAAATTTATTAATCCATTTAAGTTAGGTTGTCTTAACACATTTTCACCACACACCCATTTCTTGACATGTTTCTTATTCCTTTATCTTTTCTCATAATCTTTCAATAATCGCATATTTTAATAGGCTCCACACTTCCAGCTACGCATCATATGCTCTAACCAGTTGTTTTGGGTATTTCACCCCAGGGCTCTGAGTTCTCCTTAATTACTCGGGTGTCATCCGAGTTCCTTTACATGTGTTTTAATATTTTTGTTGTCAAGTTTTATTTGTTATAAAACTACCGCAAGTGCACGGGCTATTGAAATATAGCGGGTGTAAGTACGGGTCGAACCCACAGAGATTTCGTCAATTTTTATAAAGTATTGATTGTCCAACTAGACATATGAGTATATAAGAGTGATTAAGTTTCTAAAATAAAAATAAAGAATAAAAAAATAAACGAACAAGTACAATAGATAATATTAAATGAGGAAGAAACTAGGACATCGGATCCGTTTGTCAATTCTAATTAAATTAACACATTAATTTAATTCCGTGATTCCGAATTTATAACACAAAATATACCGACTCTCGTCGCGTACATTTCGGAGAATATAACATTATATGCGCTCAAAATATTTTAACGTCTCTTGAATTAGACACCATAAATCCCTATTCCCTCAAAAATATCACGTTCTAAATTTTTAATGTGTATTTAAGCATGGGATATCAAAACACCTAAGTGCAAGCATAACCCATCAAAAATGACAACTCTAAATTTTTAAAGCATGAATTTCTAATTAATTCTTGAGGTTTAAAAATACACTCTCGTGTATTTTTAAGCGAATATCGAATTTTTTTATTTCAAATTAAAACATTTCGGAATATCTACGAAATTAAATTAACATGCGTGGTTTAATTAGTCATGACAAACATCACCTAAGTCCTAGTAATTAAACTACTCACACGACATAATTGACACACAAATATTGCAAGCTGAAAAAATAATTTTCATTAATAAATGTCAACTTACAAAATTTTGGGGCCAAGACTTGAATTACAATACACAATATGCTCCTCCAAAGTGTGTCTCAAAAATACTCTCTACACAGATTTTTTTTATCTCTCAAAGTGTGTCTTTTTTTTCTATCCAAAAGTATAGTCCACTCCTTCATGTGGGAATTGGCTTATGATTTATACCCCAAAATGAGGTACAAAACGTGAGGGAAATGGGGAGGAATTATGGGAAGAAACATGGGTTGGTGGGATAATGGGTTTAGAAGGTGGGGTAATGGGTTAGGTTAGTGGGCAAATGGGTTTGGGTTTAGGGATTTTCGCCAAAAAGAAAAATGTCACGCAACTCTCTCCCTTCTGCCAACCAGCTTACCCAACAGCTCTTTCTAATATAAACATACACCCAATTATATTTAACAACATATTAAAACCCAAATTTCCTAATTTGCACAATAGCTCAAATCACCATAACTTCTTCATTCGAAGCCCGATTAGCATGCCATTTGAACCGACGTGACCCTCATTTCGGTGCCAACAATATTTCAGTAGTGTCTAGGTCTCGGGATTGACTTTGGGCGTTGACCCGGGGCTTTGACTTTGACTTTCTTTTGAATTCAAACTTTGCACGGCCATAACTTCTTCGTTTCAACTCCGATTGATACGCTGTTTGAGCCCAGGCGTCCCTTGATTCAAGGCCTTCAATTTCCATGGTTGGTCCGAGTCCGAAATCAGACATTTGAATTTACAATTTTTCCCCTGAAGGTGCGTAAGTGACCTTTTCATGCTCAATTTGCGTCCGGACTTCACCGCTTTCTTTTTAAACCTGTCAATACTAAAAAAAACAACTTGAACAATAGATTAGCAATGAATATAAGATGTGAGCTTGAAGTTCCCAAAGTTGTATTATTAACCCCATTTATTCTTAAATTTGTATTTTTCTCTAAAATAATAAAAATATCTATAAAAGCTCTTTATTTATGATAAAATGGGAATAACAACACTTAGATTTGAGTGTAAATAATACAAAATAATGCACTCATCAAATACCCCCAAACCTAAACTTTGCTAGTCCTCGAGAAAAACTAAAATTTTAAAATCTAACTCACTTTCGTAGGAATCACGGTTGCACTTAGCATGTGCAACAAGCCGTTAAACCCCTAGGTTGCCCTAGTGGACGAGTTTTGTCTCGTGAGGGTTTGTAGTGAATATACCCACAAAATTCAAAAACTTGACTCTATTTACAAAATACTTAAAAGTAATATAACCAAGTTTGAATGCAAACTTCATAAATATAGAAGAATTTCACTTTTCAATCTCAACTTATCGTGTGTGTGCATGGCCAATATAACCGTCCATTCCAAAAGATTTGATCGTTACATTTCTTATTCGAAAGTTTGTTTTGATTTCAAATTCTCACAGAATGCACTCACAATCGAACACTCGGAAATGGGTTATTTTCTCTCGGTATATGTGAATAAAAGAGTAAATTTATATGAACAAATTTCATATTTACATGATCATGAACGAACTTTTTATAATGGATGAATATGATCTCATGAACGGAAAATCAATTACTTTTTGAAAACATTGAATCACACCATAGATCCTATTCATCTTCTCTCCACACTTTAACTAACTTCACTTGAGATCGATTAGGACTTTCTTTGGTTTTATTGTAGGCTTTAATTTTGGCTAGAAAGAATGGCTTTTCGAGTTTAAAATTTCTGAGAATATAGAGGTTTTTCGGTATTTTGACTTTTAGGCACTTTTTCTCACCTCCATTTTTCTTTTCTCTTTCCTTTTTTTTTTCTTTTCAAACTCACATTTTTTTTTCTTTCTTTTTTTTCATATATTATTCTTGCAACTTCATTTTCTTTTGGCCTTTTTTCAACCATAATTTTACCCTAGTATTCTCAGAAAATGGGTATGGCTTCTTTTTATGGGTTTTAAACTCCTAGTTGGAGTTGGGTAGGATAGTGGGCTTTCAACAAAAGACTTATCTTCTTTTTGGCTCAAATGGGCTTGCAATGTAATAACGTAAAAAATGTTGGAGTTTGGGCTTAATTTTTTGGCTTTCAAACGAGGGCCTAATCTCATTTCTCAAGTTTCATTAAGTTGATTTGTGTCTCAAGACGACTTACTAAGACTTCTAGTGCGTAAGATTCTGATTTTGACCTTTTGTTTTCAGTAATCGAACAAAACAATGAATTTGAGATCATCAACGAATTTATCACTGAAGGAAAGTTTGAGTTATTTTAACTCGGATTGATTTAAATCTCTCGAAAACGATGAATGGCACAATATCTCACCGGGCTAAAATCTCCACATTTATTCTTTAAGCATATTAACTTTCGCCTCAATATCCATTTTCGATCATATTATATGGCTAAGTGTAATATATTATAAGTTGAGAGATTTGTGAATTAATTCTATATTAAGAAATTGTTTCAAAACTCATTTATATTGAAAATATTTTTTTTTTTGATTTTTTTTTTAAAACATATATATATTTTGAATTTTTTTTTTAAATTCTGCTTTTTTTTTTAAATACCACCCATACCCCCAAACCTAAATTCTACATTGTCCTCAATGTATACACAAATAGAAATATAGACAAATAAAATAAAGTAGAGAAGTAAAAGGAGGATATTACCTATGAATTTTCACTTATGTCACCTACTTACAAACTATACAAGTGTATGTTAGTCATAAAATAAAGTGAAACAACCTAAAAAAAATCTAAGAAGGAAGGGAAAAAAATAATTATATACAAAGTTGTGACAATTATCACCATCACCATAAATTAATAATCGAAATAGTTGTGGGTCATTCCAATTAATAATCTTTATAGTACTAAGTAAAAAAGTACTATAAACTAGTGAATATGACCGCACAACATAAATCCAAAAATTAAAGTCACGGTCATAATGGTGATCACCGGCATCATCACAAATAAATAATTTCAAAGCACGTGAATCATATGTCGATGCATCACATTGGGGTAACAAATCACAATAAGGATCCACATATTTACTATCCATATTCTTAAAATAGTCATGTAAAATTGGAGATGCATACTCCAATCCTAAATGTGAGACTTTACAAAAAATACGGGACGAAGATGTATCACACGGGAATGTATTATCTTCGTCAAAAATGGGAGGACCATCATAATCACTAGAATTATCGATAAAATCGGGTAACAAATCCTCCACTAGATTTTCCCACAGATAAGGTGAAGTAGCAATTTTATCAATTGAATTATAAGAAAAAACTTGACAAAAATCAACATCTAAATCATTACAATTATTACTTGTGTCAAGTTTGTCAATTTTCTTCAGACAAAATTGATTATCTTCAATTATTTCATGACTATTTTTAAAAATCTCGTCATTACAACGTTGGTTCACTTCTTCCCAGTTGATACACTTTGGTGGGCAAATAGTAATCAAAGGAATTGGACTCTCATCCATGCCATCTTTAATTTCTTTAAAAATTATTACTGATCCATCCGACTCAAATCGAAATATGTAGTCATCCGGATTTTCAATAGTTTCTAGCCACACATCCAAATGATCAATAAAGGAATCCGAAAAATATGATGGGATAACAATATTGGGATCACCCATTGTAATTTATTACGTCAATCTCCTTTTTTTTTATTTAGTGTGCTACAAAAAAATAACACAAAAATAAATAAACCATTTGTAAAGTGCGACACACCAAAAATAGTGACAAGGAAAGAAAAAATAAAAATAACACGACACGCGCACTAATGGTGTATTCAACAAGCAAAAAAAATGACCAAGCACACTTATGAAACAATTTTTTTTATTGCTTTTATTCTGGAAATTAATACTGATATTTTTTTTTAAGTCGTTTTTTTTTTCATTAATTAAAAAAAACGAATCTGGAAATTTACATTAAATTTTTTTTTTTTTTCAAGTTTTTTTTCAATTTTTTATGTATTTTTTTGATAAACTAGTACTAAAGTGCTATTTATTAAAAAAAACTTTAATCAGATTTTTTTTTATAGCAGCGATAAATTCTGAATGTTTCCGAAAAAAAAATAATATCAATTTTTTAAAAAAAAAAATTTTAGAAAGTTTATTACAAAACTAGTGTCAAAACAACTATTTATTCACAAAAAGAATTAAATCTAATATTTTGAATATTTTTTTTAAATAAAAAACAAGGCTCCTGGCTTTTTATTTTTATTTTTTTTTGGTTTATTTATTTATTTTTTTTTTTAGGATTTTTCGATTTTTTTTTTGAGTACTTTTATGACAAAACTAGTGTTAAAAACAACTAGTTATTCATAAAAGACTTTAATTCTTTTTTTTTTTTATACAAACTCGAAAATCTGGAAGTTTCCAAAATTTTTTTTTATTATTTTCGAAATTTTCAAAATTCTAAGTACTTTTGTGACAAACTAGTGTAAAAAACAACTAGTTTCTCATAAAACACTTAAAGTATTTTTTTTTTTTTTTTTTTTAACAAATTACAGCATTTTTGAAAAAAATTCCACGAAAAAAAAAATAATTACGAATTTTTACAAATATTTAAGTAATTTATGACAAAATTAGTGTCAAAAACACTATTTAATCACAAAAGACTTAACTTTATTTTTTTTTTCTATATTCTGAAAATAAATAAAAAAAATTGCTGCTGGAATTTTGAACTTGTCGGATATTTCATTTTTTTTTTCAATAAAACTAGTCCGAAAATCAATATTCTTAAAATCGATCGAAATCCCCGGCAACGGCGCCAAAAACTTGTTGTCAAGTTTTATTTGTTATAAAACTACCGCAAGTGCACGGGCTATTGAAATATAGCGGGTGTAAGTACGGGTCGAACCCACAGAGATTTCTTCAATTTTTATAAAGTATTGATTGTCCAACTAGACATATGAGTATATAAGAGTGATTAAGTTTCTAAAATAAAAATAAAAAATAAAAAAATAAACGAACAAGTACAATAGATAATATTAAATGAGGAAGAAACTAGGACATCGGATCCGTTTGTCAATTCTAATTAAATTAACACATTAATTTAATTCCGTGATTCCGAATTTATAACACAAAATATACCGACTCTCGTCGCGTACATTTCGGAGAATATAACATTATATGCGCTCAAAATATTTTAACGTCTCTTGAATTAGACACCATAAATCCCTATTCCCTCAAAATATCACGTTCTAAATTTTTAATGTGTATTTAAGCATGGGATATCAAAACACCTAAGTGCAAGCATAACCCATCAAAAATGACAACTCTAAATTTTTAAAGCATGAATTTCTAATTAATTCTTGAGGTTTAAAAATACACTCTTGTGTATTTTTAAGCGAATACCGAATTTTTTTATTTCAAATTAAAACATTTCGGAATATCTACGAAATTAAATTAACATGCGTGGTTTAATTAGTCATGACAAACATCACCTAAGTCCTAGTAATTAAATTACTCACACGACATAATTGACACACAAATATTGGAAGCTGAAAAAATAATTTTCATTAATAAATGTCAACTTACAAAATTTTGGGGCCAAGACTTGAATTACAATACACAATATGTTCCTCCAAAGTGTGTCTCAAAAATACTCTCTACACAGATTTTTTTTTATCTCTCAAAGTGTGTCTTTTTTTTTTCTATCCAAAAGTATAGTCCACTCCTTCATGTGGGAATTGGCTTATGATTTATTCCCCAAAATGAGGTACAAAACGTGAGGGAAATGGGGAGGAATTATGGGAAGAAACATGGGTTGGTGGGATAATGGGTTTAGAAGGTGGGGTAATGGGTTAGGTTAGTGGGCAAATGGGTTTGGGTTTAGGGATTTTCGCCAAAAAGAAAAATGTCACGCAACTCTCTCCCTTCTGCCAACCAGCTTACCCAACAACTCTTTCTAATATAAACATACACCCAATTATATTTAACAACATATTAAAACCCAAATTTCCTAATTTGCACAATAGCTCAAATCACCATAACTTCTTCATTCGAAGCCCGATTAGCATGCCATTTGAACCGACGTGACCCTCATTTCGGTGCCAACAATATTTTAGTAGTGTCTAGGTCTCGGGATTGACTTTGGGCGTTGACCCGGGGCTTTGACTTTGACTTTCTTTTGAATTCAAACTTTGCACGGCCATAACTTCTTCGTTTCAACTCCGATTGATACGCCGTTTGAGCACAGGCGTCCCTTGATTCAAGGCCTTCAATTTCCATGGTTGGTCCGAGTCCGAAATCAGACATTTGAATTTACAATTTTGCCCCTGAAGGTGCGTAAGTGACCTTTTCATGCTCAATTTGCGTCCGGATTTCACCGCTTTCTTTTTAAACCTGTCAATACTAAAAAAAAAAAATCTTGAACAATAGATTAGCAATGAATATAAGATGTGAGCTTGAAGTTCCCAAAATTGTATTATTAACCCCATTTATTCATAAATTTGTATTTTTCTCTAAAATAATAAAAATATCTATAAAAGCTCTTTATTTATGATAAAATGGGAATAACAACACTTAGATTTGAGTGTAAATAATACAAAATAATGCACTCATCAATTTTACAAATTTTCACATTATTCCAAGTTTCCTTTTACCTTGTCAAAGCCAAAACCCGGGCATACACCCCAACTTGTGTTACACTTGAAATTATCATTTCATGTCCTTTACAGTTTAACCTTGATTTTATTCCAAAAAATCATATTCATTTAGAAAAAATTTATGTAACACGTTTTCCAACATCTTTATTTCATAAAATTATTCCACTCATAGTAAAATTACCATTTTACCCATTTATTTGCAAGCTCGACTTTTACTCCATTTTCAGAAGTGTTAATTTTTCCAAACATTATTAAGTTACCCATACTAACTTCTTAAGTGTTTTGAACACCATAACACCTTTTAAATGGTCGAGTAATATTCTTCTAAATCGTAAACATATTTATTTCATTATTTTCTTTCCAATTTCATAAGTGTTAATCTTTTACAACATTATTAAGTTATACACACCAACTTTTCAATGTTTAACCATTAACACTTATTCAACACCCTTACTAACCATCTTTTCAAATTAAACATTTCTTTACTTTCTTTATTTAAGAAATCTAATTACACTTAAAGACTACTTTAAAAAAAATACCATTTCCTTTTTATCAATATATGTAGTCTAATGCCCTTACATTCATCACACTTTTAACCCCCTTTTCACACACTTTGAAGATTAGAATTTATATTTCTCTTATTTATTGTTTAAACCCATCAAAAACTTCTTTAAACTTGTTCACATATTTATTATCAAAATACTACAAGTTTATATACATGAGAAGATGGATTTTAAATCCTAAAATTCTATTAATATATTAAGTATACATTTCCTTTTAGAAATTCATCATACTTGCAAAAATATACTTTCAAGGCATAAAAGACATTTAATTTCTTCAAACTCAACAAATTTCCATTTTCATAAACTTTACCTTTTTGAAAGAAACTTTGAAACATTATTTCACCAATGTTTAGCAAAATAAATCATTATTTTCAAATATTTTATTTCATAAAATGGTTAGCATCAATCTTTCTAGAAAATACGCAATTTTCATAAAATACTAACTTTTAATATTTCAAGACATCAAAATATATATTCATTCTTTATTTCCAACAAAATCAAATTTTACCAAAAATTTTATTTCATAAAAATGTTTATTATGTACTACATATGATTTTCATTCTTTAATTAAATGCACCCTACTGATGTAATCTAACAACAAAACTATAAAAAAACAAATATAGTCTTAATACTAAGAGTAATATTTTCTCACCTCTAAAGGCTCCAAATGGTGGCAAGAGAGTCTGTGTATGAGGAGCAACCCCCACATCCAAAGGTGGCCTCAACGGGTTACCAAAAGATCCTATAAATATGATCCAAATGTGCTCCACTAAGCTTCCGAATCAAAAACCCTTTCAAACTCCATGAGAGCTTCAATCATCATCTCCAAAAATCTTCCAACTCTTCTCCAAAATTCGTAGTTATCCTCGTCCATGGTAGAAATGGGTGTATAATGTTCAAATGTGGTGGAATGTGTAACAAATATGGGGTTATAGGAGAGATGGTAGTATCAAGGTGGTTTGTGGTGGTGGGAGAGTGTTGGAAGGCTAAAGTGATGAAGGAGGACCACCTTCCACTCTCCCTCTCCTTTTCAAATTTCCCAACACAAATGAGCCCAAATCACCCATTTAAAAATCCTCCAAATCCTACAATTCTTGTTTTGCCCAATCGAGGCTAATTTGAGCTTGATAGATCACCAAATCAAGGGCCGTAATTGTGACAGCGCACAAGGGCAATCATATCTAAACATTTTTTAGGCACGTCGTTTGAATGACATGAGCCTCATTCGAATGACATCACCACCTTATTCAATGAATGGCTTCGTCTGACCTGGGACTGTAATGCAGTAAAATCTTATTCGAAGCCTTTCTTTGCATGACCTTCGTGTAATCTTCGTGTGACATTGGATCTCACTTCTACCCCCCCCCCCTTATGTCGTTTGAATGACCCTCTCTTTCTATTCTTTCATTCTCTTCAAATTTTACCCACAATTTCCAAGAATCCTCATCAATCCTTACTCCATTACATTTTATACAATAATTCAAATGAAATAATAGGGCAAGGTGTTACATGAATATTATAATTCCTTGTTCATAAGGGACTTAGACCAATAATACATATAAAAATCCTAGAATTATTTTCTTTGCCTAAAATAAAGCCAAGAAGTACGTACTTAATTTGAATAAGATGTTCACTGGATAACTTAAAGTAATCCGATAGGATATATGTATAATTGTCATAGAAAATATTCGTCTATGGAAAGGTATGAAAATAATTATATATTTCAATGTGCCATTATACAAATATCCTTAAAAGGATATGTTTCTTAAGAGTTCAATTGAAATAAAAAAAATACATAAATAAGGAATCCAAAAATGAATGACCTTGGGATAATTAATTATTATCTTGGCCTATAGATCGAAAATAACTTTGGTTAAACACTAATCCATTAGTTAAATGTATTGAAAAGTCCTACACTACTTTATCATATATTAATAACACCATTTTTTACCCATTGGTCTCAAACATTTGGATATTAAAATATCTGTATCATCTTAAAAAGGATGGTGAATATAAATTTGATCGAGAAGTATAATATTTTCATGTAATTATTGCATTATTAAGTTTGGTCCATGGGTATCATACTTGTGCATTATTTGTATATTGCTATACAGAACACAATTTGTGATACTAAACATAATAGTTGCTAGCAATTAATTGGCAAGTAATAATTACCATTGACTTGAAAAGTATATGACTAATATCAATAATATTATGTGATATGTTCGTAGAATTATTGGTGTGATACATTTAAATCTAATGATCTATGTCTCTTAGTTATGTAGATGCATGTTATCTATATGATCCTCATAAGTAACAATCAAAACACTTAGGTCTTTCCAAAGAAGCACATGTTACTATTACTATTTATGAAGGCAACAGTGCATATATAACTCAAATTAAAATAGGATACATCAAGAGAGATATGACTAACATGTATCAATTTTTCCTACATACATGAACTCTAGAAAAGTTGTGAGATTGAAGTCAAATACATCATATAAAATGACATTTTCACTCCTCTTCACCAAATTCTTATGAGACTCGAGCTTCAGAAGATAAACGAGATTGAAGTAATAATCAATTTGATATTTTCACAAATTCCTTGTTGAAATCAATATTTTAGAAGTTTCTGTATAAGGTTGGTATGCATCGACTTAATCATCAAAGAAATGCCACAATGAAGTGGA
This sequence comes from Sambucus nigra, assembly GCA_949130495.1. Classification (NCBI taxonomy): domain Eukaryota; kingdom Viridiplantae; phylum Streptophyta; class Magnoliopsida; order Dipsacales; family Adoxaceae; genus Sambucus; species Sambucus nigra. The sequence continues at coordinate 184,979,980 of OX422222.1, read as the reverse complement.
GTATACAATTAAGGGTAGAATGTTATCGAGGGGACGGGGGATATAACATGATATTTATGGGACATATGCATATTATGCTCTTTTTCTTTCAACCTAAATTTTGTCCCATTAGGTTTTTTGTGACACCCCGCTTAAAATAATAACGGGTGGCCAGCCCTATATTACATTAAATCAGGAATCTCAGATGGCTCAGTCTCAGCACCAACAAATGATACCATACTAGATAAGGATAAATACCCGAAACTATGAAATCGGATGCCAAAAATAAATGAAACCAGCAACGGACAACAAACCAACACTATAGAACTACTATCAAAGGTAAAACATACACCAATACCATAATAAAGAAGTTCTATAATTAAACTAAAATGAGTACACAAAAGAAAATATATACTCGAATAAGTTGTCGGGTCACAGACAATACAACCATCATAAAGAAAATATAAACATCTACAAATATTCCTTGGGTATAAACCCGATACACGACATGAATCCTACCTAGATTTACAAGAAGCAGGAAGAGACTACAAACTAAATCCCGCCACAGTCCACAACTGTTACGGCTCCCAAGACTCTGGATAGAAAATCATCTGGTATCCATGCGGTAGGACACCTATAGTAATATGTACATACATATATATAGCAAAAGAGAAATATAAACGGGTCAGAGCCCAAGGTGAAAAAATGTTTAGCAAGTGTGTTAACCGTGCATAATAAATATCAATGAACTTATTTCATAATTAAAGTGGAGTCGCACTCCCGTGAAGCCCCAACTCACCTCTCATCTAACAGCGCGCACCTATTCGCATCCTGGAATCTTAATTAAGTTACCCCACCCATGAGGACAACCTACCTTACAATAGGCACAGCCTATACCTGCAAGACCTTCCATTCTAACATAACCCAAGAATCCTTCCCATTCTAATCACACTTAATTATATTTGCACATATATGCCTTATTAGGCTATAGTGGCTCGAAATTATTAACTTCCACTAGTTATGAATCTTAATACGTTACACATTAGCATTCATCTTCAATATATGAATTTATTCTCTAAAACATGCATACAAATTAATAAGGACAAAACTTCTCTCCACTCTCAACATCGCACTGCGTTTCGTGCGTGGGGCGTCTCTCAAAGCGAAATCCAAATAAGGAACCTCCCCAATACACTACTCCTTGACAATGTCGATTGTAGGGATCCATTATGTCATCAACACAAATACTACTACTGTAACTACTTAATCTAGATTACTATCTAAGAATAACCTAAAAGTTTCCATTAAATCCTTGGGTCGATATCACCGATATTATCTCTAAGTGCGATACATCAACCCCCAACAATCTAGTACACCATAATTACCCAAGATGTACACCATAGAAATTTCATATCCTTTTTCACCTATAGGATATATAACTATATATATATATTTACTCGAAACATATATATATACAGTCATTCATTCTCATAGCCACGTGTACATAACACACATAATGTACAATTACTATACACATAATATAACCGGCTATAGAATGCCAATAAACTGCACCATGATATCATCTTCCAGGGCATTACTCATATACCATCCTGGGGACCAGCGGTTGGACTCAATATCACCGACATCGCGGCCAATGCACATACACGACGTCCGGGAAGCGGTCATAGTTCCTAACTGGCAATGAGACGAAACATACCCATCACGTCTCATTCCAAAAATAATCACATAATAACACAATGGACGCTATGACCTGGGGAATACCCACACTCTGATGCTCGAGCCAGGGTTATCACCCTCATCGCGCAACTTCCCAATGATAGCATGTGTCGGGTATGCTTCACACCATATATATATATATATATATATATATATATATATATATATATATATATATATATATATATATCACATACTATATACATACCTCCATATGATCACATCATATAATTAAACCATCACATACGGTTTAGATAATCAGGCCATGAGTATACATGTATCTACGTAGATATATATACATACATATATACATATCATCTCTCGTTCGTATGTATGAAACTTATAAACTCGACTATTTGCATACATAATCCTTAATATACTAGTCGTCGCTCTAATCATATTAATTTAATTCATTAAATAAATACGACCCCTCACTTGAAGCATATTCATCCATTACCCCTATGATATGAATAGTCTTCCAATGTATATTCAATATTAAGGTTATCACCCCAAGGTTTAATGTATATAACAATCAATACTTATCCCCATCAATATCCGAATGCACATCGATATATCCAACGACAATCCCAATTATCGATATACACATAACTAATAGTCTATAAGACTCAAGCTTAAACTTAAATTCATTTTATGATCCCATCATCTTTTTGGGATGACCAACATTAGTCACACATATATATATGTAGTAAATACCCCGACTACCATTTAACCCCATATTATTCTAGTCATTAGAATATTCCAATCGTTCTCAAATTAGCCTAGTAATCCATTTCTCTTATGAACCGTTAATCTTATTGTGTTTACAATCTATTCCTTAGGCTACATTGCTAAGGATACGCGACCCCTCTCTCTCGCCGGTTTCCAATCATATTTTAAATAGAATCCTATCACTATAAGGATTCGACACAAAAGTCAGCATATAAACTTCCACACCATGCCCTCACAACTCTCTCAGAAGGTCCTCCCCTATATCCTAGGTTAGCTCACTTTTTAAACTCCAAATGGGACTCCCATCCTTAATGAAACTTCCCCACGATATCAATACTACAAACTCAAATTCATATATACGTTCCCCAAATAAATTCGATACGTCCCCACGATTATAACAAGTGATAAACTCTCAATAATCCCCACAACATAACTCTCGCATCATATATAAAAGTTCCAAATCGAGAAACCCAGCCGAAATGGAGAAAAACTCACTCTAGGAAAATTCCTCCAAAACTGCCCTATTTCCGAATTGATTTGGCCCCTCCGAATCGATTCGGTCCTAGCTGCGAATCGATTCGTCCCATCCGAATTGATTCAGACCAACTAGACCTATAAGTCTGCTACATACCGAATCGATTCGCAAGGGTCGAATCGATTTGTCCCTATAGACCTAATGCTTCTGCAACATGGCGAATCGATTCGCTAGGGGCGAATCAATTCGGCCTGTTCAGCAAGCCACGAAAATGGCTATTTTTCTCTAAGACCAAAATTCTTAAAACTCCCATATATCAATACCCAACCTTCAACTTCATCCCAAATATGTTTCTATCCTTAAAATTCATCATATAACTACCCAACAATTTCCATAACCTCAAATGCAAGATTTATACCCAAAATCTAGGTTTTGCCATTAAGCCCTAAAATTCAATTATTTTATCCACAAATTATGAAATAAAATACACAAATGAAATATTTATCAAGATTAAACACTTGCCTGAGAATTGTAGAGGTTGGATCATCCCCGGAACCGCGCATTAGACGGAATCTCCAAGTTTTCTCCCCTCTCTCTTCCTTTCTTCTTCTTCTTTCTCGTTTCTTTCTATTTCTTTCTTTCTCTCAAATGAGAAGGCTTATCTGTAAGCCTCTTAAGCCTTTAAAACAATAATCCCAGTTTTAGATAACAATACACACTTTAAATGGTTCGTTTACTCCAATTCGAGTCAAACTAACTTAAAAATAATCCGGAGCCGAAATAAAACCCAATGACAGTATTTCGACTATCTCGACCCATCCGGAATCAATGGCGCACTCAAACTAATCATCCGGAATACTTTATAACGTCCTCAATTTTTGGATTTCAATTGCCAAATTTTAAAATTATCCAATTTAAATAAATTTTATTTCTCCCAAAATTTTAAATTTCTCGGTCCCAAAATTGTGGGGTGTTAAATTTTTCCACTAAAGGTTTTAACGATTCAACATTAAGCACGTCCAACATTAGTTTAGGTAACCCGAAGAATCTTATACTCTTTTCCTTCACTTTGTTTCTTTTCCTACTAAATTTTTCCTTAAAAGGGGTTTAATGAGCGTATTGTCATTGAACGATGGACATGATGAACATCTAAGGGAGGGTGTTGTAAATAATATTATTGGTGGGTGTCCACATGTAAAAGATAATGTAACCTATCCCACATCGATTTTATGAGAGAAGGGATGAGGTAACCCTTAGGTATAAATAGACACATCCTTCTCCCATTATTTACACATAGTAATAAATCTTCTTTTATTCTAGTATCCCTTAATCTCTCTTTACATCATAAGTGAGAGAAAATATTGAGGATTTGTTTCTATTTAAATAACTTTGAGTTGTAATTATGGGAGTTTTGGGAGTCTAAAAAATCCCACAAGCGTGTTCAAAAATTCGTATATTGCTCCCGCGTAATTGTACTTTCCTTTTTATTTGGGAAAACATTGGATAAATTCTAAAGGACTTTTGGAGGGCTAATTTAACTATATTCAAAAGCGATTTCTTCTACAAATTTGGGGAATTATTTTCATTAATTGAGGAGCAATTATGAAGGGACTTCTTCTATGATTCGTTTTTATTATTTTGGATTTTTTTCAATTGAGACAAGATAACTTTATTCTCTCCTCTCATGAGATAAATAGTAAATTTTACCTAGAGATGACTTTGTAAATTATAAATTTTGTGTAGAGAAAATTAGGGTTTATCTTCTTTTGATTACATGTATAAAATTGTGATTTTTGAGAAATATTAATTAGATGACAATATCTGTCCCCTTGTTTAATGTTTTTTTTCTAAATAAACCCCCTTAAAATTTTGTTAATTATATAGGCCCTTAACCCATGATTTCCTTTTATTTTCTACAGGTAGAACTGAATAGAACTGGTTTTCAACTCGCTTTCACAAAGAAAAAGACCTACATAACCTTATAAACATGGGAGAAATCCGTTACCAAGTTTGTAGAGGGGTTTCATTTTTAACAAAAGCTGTGAACAATTTGAAATTAGAATCTCAACATCCGTTTGAAATTGAAATATCATACTCCGTATTTTAATTTCAATCGAAAATTATTTGCAAAAACAACTTGTTTCTAGGTGAGGTGACAAATGGGTATCTAATTTTAATTTCCAGACTGTAAGTTGTTTGTTTGTTCTCACCTAATAGTTATGGCAATGAACAAACATACATCATTTGAATATATAGTTACTGAGTTATCATCTCGATTTTGCCAATTTGAAGAAAGGTATTATGTTGGTTCATAATCAAATTTTTTGCTTGAGGATGATAAGGATGCGAGGGGAAAAATGTTGTCATCATACATGTTGCAGTGGAATTTTGTTGATATTTCCATAATTGACAATTTCAATATTTTTTTCCTCCACTGATTTTGGATTTAATAATGTGATTAATGAGATAAACAACTTATATGAAAATTATTATTTGGCTGAAAGCAGATACTCAAGACAGAAGTCATTACTATTGAAATAATGGAGCAAATACATAATTCGTGTGGATGAAAAATTTGAAGGGGTGCTCAGGAGTTTCTAAACAAATTGGATATGTATTATGCACAAATGGGATTTAAGTTTATGTATGTCAAGAATGAAAAATCTAGGGTTACAGAATAATGTTTTAAAAATAATTTCGACAGATATAAATGGCATTTTCATGCTTTGGTGTCCCTGTGCAATGCATTTTCTATATTAGGACACTTAATAATATTCACACATGTAGCCGTCTAATCCATACCAGTAAAAGGTCAATGGTGAGTTCGAAGTTGGTGTCGTCTATTTTTTAGGATCATATTAGGGATAGACTATTAGTAAAACTAATTGAACTATTAAAGGAGTTTAAAGAGAATTTTGGGTTCGATATTCCGTATCACCAAGCTTAGTATGGGAAAGATGACATTTGATAAAAACAGTGTGTAATCCTAAAAACTGAAAATTTAATGCTTAAATATGTTGCTTTTGACGTTTGTTACGATTCAAAGGTTCTTCTTCCTCTTCAACTTTATGAGCGAAGAACATGGATGACATTATCCGAAGAACATTTGTACAACATTCTTGTTCCATTACATAATCCAATTGATGGATTTATATTGCGTAGAAGAATGATTGGACAATTATGTTTAAAATTCAATGCGTGTGGTGGAAATCCATTCGGCATCAAATAATTTAAAAATTCTTCTTAGTAATAGTTGTGCATGTCATCCATAGCTTCATCAAAGCTATTTAATGTCTTCAATTCTTCGGGGAACATATCAATCATTATATCATTGAGTGAGTATACATGCTCATTTGTTGTTGCAAGAATTGCTCGATCTGTCTAGAAGTTTGGCGAGTTGGAATTTATATTTAATGATGGGAAGATAACGTCAATGAGAGACTGTTCGGGGCCCTCATCATGTGTTGATGCTTCTGTCCCATTGCCAATCCTTAGAAGGAAATCGCTAAGTGAGGAATTGATACCCAAATGTTTAATTACTTAATTATCACTATGAAGTTAAACAGAGCATTAGTTCTTTCTAGTCATTACATTTACATAATATGATGGATGGATTATCAGTCTTAACATATCAATACAACAACTTTCTAAGATAAATTACGTGAGATAGAGAAACTGCAATCATGTTCATTGAATTGAAATTACAAAATAACAAAGAGAATCCGTACGGTTAATAAGTATGGCCAAACCTAAGTTTCCAAGAAATTAAAACAATTTACTCAATAATAAGATGAATTGAAAACAATAATTGTAAATTAATTTTAAAAAATAAAAAAAATATGGTACTTGAATAAGTGCAATGTATTCCATAAGTATCAATAAACCATGAACTAATTAAGTGACACTCAATTTAAATATTAAGAGCAGGGAAAAACAAACTGAAATTCTTTGAACACTATATATCTAAAGATGCTAAAGATACAGTTTAGAGTGTGTGTTTCAGTTACAAAGATAATACAACCAAGGCATGTAATTTCAGCTTCAGTAAGGTAATTTGGACTCATTTTGCTCACTTATTTAGTTGTTCTTGGAAGTTATGTTTTTCCTTAGTTTGGGAGTTACAACCCGAACCGACGTGAGACTTAATAAGAAGAATATATGTATGTAGAGAGACAAAATGAATACATTGAACCATAAAGTGTGAAAAAATTCCAACACAGGGGAAATTGGAATTAAATTAGATTATAAAAACACTAACAATCAAAAGATTTGTGATTTTGAATTCTCAAACCAAAAAATCTAACATCATGATATCTATTGTAAATAAATAGAAAATGAAAAATATTCCTTTTATTCCTCTTCATTGAAGATTTTACCTAAATATGATATGTTTAATTTGAAAGAGAAAATTAAACTTAAACAAAGAGTAACAATAGTTACTTAAGAAATATTATTACTTTATAACACAACTATACACCAAATTACAAATTAATTATGGAGTTATGTTTATATCAAACAGGAAGCATGTAGGAGTTTGTGTTTGGTACATTTGATCAAACATAGCATACACACATGATATATATAACATAAACCTAAGACATATATAACAAGATAGTAAGAAGAGCGAACTGAACATCATTATCTATCGAATAATCACAATATAAATGTCAAGTGAAATCATTTTAAAGCACATGATAGGTTAATACCACTAGCAGAAATAACTCACAATCAAACCTCAAAATTTTCTCCTCGACAAACCACAATGAGACATTTAGAATCCCTATGACTGCAACAGAGGTACTGCAAAAACTTTGGTAAAAATACCTCTTCCGAGTGGTTGAGATGATTTATGTGGCTCATCAAATGGGTAAAAAATGAGTGGATGTTAATATGGAGTATAAAATCTGTTGGTACGTAGATCTGGGAAAGGAAATTTTCTCAGGCTTAATAATGACTCTAGAATTAAGGATTTGTTACTCAACAAAAGCCCCTGGAGATTAAAAAATAAACCAATCTTTTGTTGAATTGGCCCTGTAACCCACAAAGTCAATACAGGTAAATTTCGGCAGTTTGAAATTCCCCTAGGTTATTATCCTTTGAAATCATTTTTCGATGGGTCCAGAGTTTGTAAAGTGCAATTTTTCGTGAGTGATACAATGCTACCTAATATGTTCTCCGATTCCCAAAACTCTTTCAGCATCTCAAATTCAAACCCTAAATCTACACTCAATTTGTTAGCGCTCAGATCAACATACTGAATATTAGAGCATACATCAAGGGAATTTCCTATCTAACCAGTTAAATTATTACTCCAAATGTTCACAACAACCAAGTTGTCACAAATTCTAGGAAATGTACTGAATTCCACCATGAATTATATTAAGTGAAAGATGCTAAGCTCAATAGTAAACCCACTTAGAAGACAACACATTATTATATTATTCATCGACTAAGGTTGATTTCGCTGAAAAAATCCTATCTTTTCTAGCTAAAATTCTAGTTACAGCAGTAGCTACTGTTCTTACTTAGTCATTCATCTATGCTTACTCCTCTGTTCCAGCCAGCTGATATGTTTCTGTAAGCAACAGTAGCAGATGTTATTATTGCCAACCTGTCATGCATGTGGGCGATATCTACTGATGACTGAATCTTATTTAGGAATCGAAGGCCTTCGTGGTATGACTAAATCCGCGTGTGGGACTTTGTCTTCGGATTCTTTTTCTGTTTGACCGCGGTCGTAGAGTGGTACTAAGGATGGGCATTGAGGTTGTTAGTGATCTTGGATTTCAGCAGATACACTTGGGTAATGAATCCATTTGTAAATACAAGGGCAACAATAGAGGTGGTTATAGGGTCTTGAACCATGTCTAGGCAGATGTTACAGTCGAAACCACCGGTCGCATTATTTTCCGTTAAGTTGGTGGATTCTTTTTTAACACTTTCGACTTGATATTGGTCCACTTTTCTATCATACCAAAGAAATAGGATTCTCATCATTGACTTTATTAATTGGGTACCTAACCACTTTTCTCTTTTTCTTACTACCATAAAAATTAAAATGTTATTCACCATTTTTATAACTTACCAATCAGATGTACCCTACACTAATCACGTGGGAAAAAGTCTTCTCTCCGATGTAGGCGAAAGACGATAGTATTTTGCCAAGTGCTAAATTTTCAAGACTAAATAAATGGGACAATATGTGCCACCATCTCCATTATACTCAACAATTTAGGTCGAACCCTATAAAACCAATGTCAAACCCATCCCCATTCTCTCTATATACGTATCCATCTAGTCTCTCATATATATGAATCCAACAATTATGACATGATGAAAATAGTTTGAAAAATTTAGGCTAAAAAAACATATATTCGGCTAATATAAAAATAAATTATGTATCAATACGTAAGTTTGTTCGTGAATGTCATTTTAAACTTAGTGGCTCCAAAATTCCATGCATTGAGTACCCAATCGCTCCAAAAAAGCCCACTAAACAATGAATCATCAGAGTCTTTGATTATTTTGGTTCATAGGTTATTTCATTTATCATGATATCAGAAAGTTTAATATGTATATTGCAATGACGTAATTTTGTTTATCCAAACAATTATGTTCTTCATTATTTTATAAAAAAAATGGGTGTCTACTTGGTTCTACTCTATAATTTGTTATACACGCGTAGTTTGTAAATACACCCCTTTTACAGAACTATTTCACCTGCATTTCTTTCAGTATTAGGTACCATGTATGTATACATTTGTATTTTATAATTCGCAAATTGGATACCCAAAATAGAAAACGGAGATAGAAATGTTAAAAAAAGACATAGATGAATATTATCAAACACATGATATGCAATGGATTTCATTCATTCTAACAAAGTTTAATTATCCGACACTCATAAAACAATAATACATAATTGGATCAAAGTATATAATTTAACCATATACATAATCATTTATTTATTTCATAAAAAGGTATTTGAGATTAGAAAATTGTTAGACAAACGTGTGAATGATTATCATCACGATTATGACGGACCTTATTTTTCATTTTTGTCAACATAAGAGAATCTTATATACATGAGTTTCTAAATGATAAGTAAAATAGCAATGATGCATTAATCAATTGCAATTACCTCGTAAACCAAAGTGAGATTCCTTCACTATAAGATGAAAAATCCAAGCTTTGACCATAAATATTGGCAATATCCTAAAAAGTTTCAAGGAAATATATGACCATTTCGAATATAAATTATAGCAAATATTTTCAATGTGGTATTAACGGGTATAGCTAACCACGCTCCAAAAAATCTTAAAACACTCCAAATACTTTTTGAAAGATAAACTTGCCCTTTGCTATAAAGATCAAACAAATACTTTTTTTTTGTTATTTTTTTTCAATAAAGAATAGTATTTTAAACAGTTTTTTAAAATATTTTTTTATTTTTTTAAATTAAAAAATAACTGTTTCTTATCAAAATTATTATGATAGTTTTAAAACCCTTTTTTTTTATTTAAAAAGCTGTTATGGTAGTTTTAAAAAAGTTTTTTCCTAAGATGGATTTTAAAACTGTTTTTTTTTTTCAAAAAAATGTTTTTACATAAAATTGGGAAAAAAATTAACAAATAAAAAAACTGTTCTTCATATTGAAAACTGTTTTTTTATATTGAAAACTGTTTTTTGTATTTTTTAAGTAACTTGATCACAACCCAAATAAAACGCGATGTGACATGGAGTTTTATACCGATGGCGAGGACCATTATTTATTATTTCAAAAATAATCTTTTTATTATTTAAAAACATAGTATGCGCCTACGTTACGCATAGGCGGGGACCATTTTTTTAGTATCTTGGTAAGCGCCAGCGGTATGTATAGGCAGTATTATAAAATATTTTAAATAAAATGTAAAAAAAACAGTTTTAAATAATTTTTTAAGTGCCTAAAGATTTTCTTTAAAAAAAATTGTTTTAAGTAAAATCCAAGCATGTGAGTGTTTTAAGAAAATTGTTACAAATTAGTCACGTTTACTAAGTATGTAGTTCAATAGGTCCTAACATATTTTTTTGGCTCCTTCAGGTCCTATGAAATAAGATTTTTATTCCAATAGGTCCTATTTGTAAACATACAGTGAATATTCACTATATGTACAAATATGAGCTATTGAGGAAAAAATGTTGTGATAGGACCTTCCAATAGGACTTAATAGGAAGATCCCCAAAATTCTAATAGTTACAAAAATTGTTACAAAAATTCTAATAGTTACAAAAATTGTTTTATAAAAATAAAAAGTCAGTAGTTCCAAAACAGTAACTATTAGAATCTTAATTATTTTTAAATAAAATCTTTAGGCACTTAAAAAAATTGTTTAAAACGGTTTATTTAAAACTTTTTTTGTACATTTTATTTAAAATATTCTATAATACGCAGCCAAAATAAAATTAACACGACATGGCACAACACATATCAAAATCTTAATTTTACGTAAAATGACTATGACACATACAAAAGTGGCATGGCACGACACAAAATCCATTTTTTTATGAAATGCGAACACGGCCCACGTGTCGTATTGCATTTTAAATGGGTTGTGTTAGTATTTGGTAGAAAATAAGATTTCGTGTTGTGTCATATTACTTTTATAGGTGAAAATAAAATTTTGAGGTGTGTCGTGTCATTTTTAATTTGGTTGGGTTCGTGTTTGGTTAAAAAAATAACATATATTGTGGCGTGACACTTTTACTTGGATCGTGTTCGTGTTTTGTAAAAAAATAATATTTCATGTTGTGCCATGTCACTTTTATTATGATCGTGATCATGTTTGGTTAAAAAAAAATTTGTCGTGTTGTGTTGTGTCGAGTTGCTTTTATTTGAGTCGTGTTAGGTTATAAAAACAATTTCCAATTTAAAAAACAGTTTTTTATTTGTTAATTTTTTTCCCAATTTTATGTTAAAAAACAGTTTTTAAATTTATCTTAAAAAAAATTCTATAAAAGTATCACAACAGTTTTTTTTAAATAAAAAAATGGTTTTTAAAACAATCAAAACAATTTTTTTTAACTGTTTTTATAAAAAACAGTTATTTTTTAATTTTAAAAAATAAAAAAATGTTTCAAAAAAAAGTTTAAAATACTGTTTTTTACTGAAAAAAAAGTTACAAATAAAAAAATATTTTTTTATCTTTAGAGCAAAGGGCAAGTTTGTCTTTTAAAAAGTAATTGGAGTGTTTTAAGAGTTTTTATTATCTTTAAGAAATAAACATGAATACAAATATGTCCAACTCGAAAATACATATGAATGCATAAAAAATAATAATCTAATAAGGTGTGAACTTAGTAATTCCTTAACTTAAAAAATATATGTTGATGTAAAAAATTAGATTATCTCTAATTTATCAATCACGGATAAAATAAATAAGACAAAAGATTTTTAAAGTGGTTCAGCCGTATAAGAATGGTCTACGTTCATTGTTTCTGTATTGCTGACTGTTTGACTCGAATTCTCGATAAGTGGTTTACCAAGAGATCCCAGAGTCCCCTTCTAATGAGGAGGTTACAATGTATTTATAGCCTTGAGGTTGTACATGTGAAAGGACAATGCATTGTTATTTAGTAGACATATACATCTGTACAATAATAATGAGCATTTAATGCGCAGTCGTCTCTTTGATTCTCTTGATTTGGATGCTTTGTACGCTAAGTAGCTCGGACCGCTTAAGTTGCTCGGCATGCTTGAGTTGCTCCGGGCCCCTAAGTTGCTCGGGGCATTAAGTTCCTCGAGGCGCCTAAGTTACTTGGTATGATTGAGTTACTCGTTGGATGTGTTCGTAGTATGAGACGTGTCTTCAAGTGAATGGTCCACGTCAGCAGATTAAATTTGGTATCAACAGAAACCCCTAATGTTTCATAGTTTGATGTTGAATTTTCATAAATATTTTGAATATTTTGAATTTTCATGACCGCTTCGATATTTGTGCCCTTTTTCTTCTTTTAGCCGTTGGATACGCAAACATCCTCCCTTGTAATCATTGCTTTTTTCTATTCCCGAGGTAAAGTATTTAAACGCGGCAGAAATCCTTGTCTTTCACTTTTTAAATTTGTATCTTTGAAATCTTCATTTTCTCTCTGTCTTGTGCCTTCGTTCTTTCCGACGTTCATTGTCACCTGATGTCTTGTTCATCATGGTTTATCTTGTTGAGTCGCTGGACAAGTTTCAGTCTGAATTTTCAATCCCTTCGTGGGTTATTTTGGAAGAACTTTCTGAACCTTCTAATTATTTTTCTTTGGCTGAGGGACATTGGTTCCCAAGTCTTTTTGTGGCCGAATGTGGCTTTTCTTTTCCGCCAAACCCCCTATGTTTGGAGTTCTGCCAATATTTTGATGTTCTACCTGCAAGTATACCTACAAATACCTGGAGGATAGTTAATGGCGTACATAGATTGAATCAACTCCATGGAACCCATTTAGGGATTCCAGAGATCATGTACTGCTATAGATGGGTTGTCAGTGATTCCACATTCTATTTAAAAACTAGGCTTTTGAATAGGGCTTTAGTTGTCAATCTTCCAGATGCCAGTAGGGATTATTTTGAGCATGGGGTTGTTATGAAAAATTGGCAACACGCTCCATTAAATGGAGATGACGTATATCAAGGTCCTAGGTGTCCCCCTTATGGAAATGGAATAGGTTGTTTTTATTTTTTGAAATCTTGTTTTCTTTGTATTTGATAATATGTATCACTAACATTTGTTTTTGTTTGTTACAGTCGACAGTAAAAGAAAACCTCCAAAAGACGCTGATGTTAATTTAAAGCATTTGAAACTTATATGGGATTTGCATCAATCTGTTGCCGAGGAACATATTAGATCTGCCTCTTATTTATTGCAGTACAAGAGCTATACTTCATCTTTCACTGCTCGTCCTCGTCCAGTGGTAGTTAATCTTGACCAAGTACAAGCTTCTAAGACTAGTGTGGAAGGTTCTTCCTCTGAGTCAAGTATTCCTATCAATGATCTAATGAAGAAGAGAAGAGCTCCTGACTTTTTTGACAAGTCTGCCTCTACTACTGTGGAGGCAAAGAAAAGTAAACCAGATGTCCCAGAAGAAGGGATAAAGACTGTAGATGTACCCCCTCCTGTTGCTTCCAAGAAAACTGGCGAGAAGCCATCTGTGGTTCCAATCAAGACTGTTGCTATCTCTCCTCCGAGTGAGGTTATTGTCGTATCACCAATAAAGACAACGTTTTTAGTTGAAAACATTCCTGCTCCTCTGAGAAGGTTAAAGAAAAGCTCTTCTGAGAGACCTGCTGAACCTATCTCTCAACCTTTAAATGTTGAAGGTAGTGTTTCAACTTTTATTCCTCCGAGCTCTGCTATGGGCTTGGTGAAATCCTGGACTATCCCGGAAGTCCAGGGCATTGAAGACACTCTTTCTCGTGAGAGAATCACTATCCTGGATGCTCAACTCATTACCTTAGTAAGTATTATTAGCCTGATTCTTTCACTTTCTAATATTATGTTCATGTATTGACTCAAAGTTATTTCTTTTTTCAGCTGGTGATGTGTTTTAACAGCATTCTGAAGAAGGATGAAGCTATCAAGGCTTCAAGCTCCTCGAGAGGAGTAGAGGAGGCTTTTGTTGCGCTGACCCAGTCTCTGAAAGATTCTTGTCAAAAATATGAGGAAGATAAAGTTGCTTGGGAGAAGCAATTTAAGTCCATTGAGCTCGAAAAAAATCAAGTTGTGAATGCCTCCAAGGATTTGGAGAAGAAATTGACGGAGTCTGAGCAGGGCAACAAAGTCTTTGAACAAAGCAACAAGGAGCTGGAAGTTAAGCTCAAGTCTGCTGAAGAGGAAATTGTTAAACTTCAAGATGTTGAGCGACATAAAATGGAGGTGGAGGAGAAATTAAAGGCTGCCGAGGAGCTTCTTAGGGAAAGGACCTCCTCGGAGAAGGCAAAAAGGAAGAAGGTAGTTAAAAATCATTCAGTGCTGGTTAGGACAAAGGTTAGAATAAGGGTCTGGATGCCATGTCCTCTCAAATGGAATATGCCAGTCTTAAATATTTTAGGGATGGATGGGTCGCAGCCTTGCATGAGCTGAAAATTGCTGAGAATTCTGAATTATTCCAGCAGCACACTCATGGCCCTCCTCCCTCTCCTGGAGAAGAAGAAGAAGAAGAAGAAGATGAAGCTTCCTCCGACGAATCTTCTATGATGATTAGAAATCAGGCCCCTTCTCTCCCAGTTATTCAAACTTGCTCCGAGCAACTCCAACCCACCAGCACTTCTGTCGAACAGCTACCTTTATCCTCCGAGCAACTAGTCACTTCCTCCCAGCCTTCTGAGGAGGTCGTAGGAAATAAGGAGAAGGTGTAAAGTTATTTGAGATTTATTTTGAGGCTTTCTTGAATGTAACCTTTGACTATGTATATCTTCTTATGATAAATAAAAATTCGAACTTTAGTTGTTCATCTTGACTTTCTCTTTTACTTGTCTTGTCTGCATCATTATTGATTCTTTTTATTCCTTCTCTTTGTTAGTTTATGGCGAGGATGGAGCTATTATTAGCTCATGACACAGAATTAATGAGGCAATGTAATGACTATTTTAAAGTTGGTCATGCAAATCTTAATAAGGCTTAAATCATTGATATCCTTGGTCCAGATACTTCTGAACGAGCAGTCGAAGCTTACCAATACCTGAAATGCCTGCTCGATCGTGCTGTTGCCAATAACGTGGCTTATTATGAGATGATTGAAGATCTCCAAGGAACAATCGAGGAACTTCAGCAACAGTACAAAGAGTCCTCAACACTTTTGCATCAAGGATACGAGAAGAAATATCAACAATTGAGTGCTGACAAAGGGTATGATAAATTTATTTCTACTTATGAGAAGAAAAAGAGTGTTCTGAAACTTGAGGTTGAAGAGCACAAGCATATCGCCAAGTTACTAGAGTAGGAGAACATTGCTTTGCAAGAGGATATAAAATAACTCAAATTTATTGCATCCTCCTCGGGAGCCTTGGTCCCTGTTAATGATGAAGGTTTCTCTTTCTTGGAGGTAGAAAATGCCAACTTACGAGATGAGTTGGAAACTTTAAAAAGGGTTGGACCCTCCTTATCTACCCGTGGACGAGCACGGTCTTCTTCTCGTGGACGAGCTAGGGCTGGTCGGGTCACCATTGAAGAAGCTAAAACATAGTCGGCTTTAGAAAATCAGGCCTTTCAGTTGATGGCGAAGAACTAAGCCTTAGCAGAAATGTCTAAGAAAATTTTGAACTTCAGCGAACAACTCACTACTCAGAGTTCTGCCTTCGAAAATAAGGAAATCCTAATGAAGAATCTTCACGATCAACTAGAGAGTTTAACTTATCAATTCCATAAACAACCCAGAGAATTTTGGATGGTCGGGTATAATGAAGACCTTTACCATTGTGGGTATCCCGTTTTTATCACCATAAGGCCTGGACAAGTAGCCCCTCTTCAGCGGCCCAAAGCCCAGACCCGTCACCTCTGGTACTCATCCATTTACTCCACGATCCCATGAAGAGAAGTTGTGGGGGAACATGATCCCATGTAAGGGAGATGGCTAATAAAGAGGAACCCATCACCCCCACTACACCAACATACACATGTATAAATTAAACCCTAAGTCCGGGGCAAAGGACAAGTTGTATTCTCTGTACTTACTCTTCAGAATATAGAGAAATAACACTGACTGAACCACCGTGGACGTAGGCACTTCTTTGCTGAACCACGTATCTTCGTTGTTGTGTGATTGGTCTTTTATTTGTTTTTTCTTGGTTGTCACCTCTTTCATATTTATTTGTGCTGCATAATAATTGCATCTACAATTGGCGCCGTCTGTGGGAAACGTTTATCTTTCCTTGAGAAGAGCCCACACCGAAGAAAAAAAAAATCTAAGATGTCTGGTCACAGCAGCAACGCTCCCCAAGCAGGAGACATTCAGGAGCCACCCGCTCCTCGCAGGATCAGGTCTGAAGTCTGACGTTCCGATCAAGGGGCTCGCTTAGAAAGGCCAGCCTCAGAAGAAAGTCAAGGACCAGCGAGGTCCACTCAGATATCCAGATTGATCGATGCATACGAAGCAAGGCTCCACGAGCAGAGGGAGTCTTCTCGCAGGTATGAGGCTGAGAATGCTCGCCTGAAAAGAAGACTGGAAAAACTGGAAAAATAACTACGTCCTGATAACAGGAAACGCCCCTATCGCACTCCTAGCCCTCAGGCGAGCAAATATCGCAGCCGAGGAAGGAGTCCTAGGCGGCAACATCAAGGGTTCGAAGGTGGCGACTCAGACGACGACCTCCGCGAGCAACTGAGAAAGGCTCGCCGCTATCAGGGCCCTGCTCGCAGCGACGACAACATACGGAACCTGGTCCGCAGAGAAATGGACCAACGTCCAGCTCACCGCGGCACCAGGTCAACCAGAGAACTCGCCAGGAGAGCCCTCAAGACCCAAATGAAATCGCCCTTCACAAGGGAAATTGAAGAAGAAAAAGCTCCCAAAAAATTTGCTATTCCGAGGTTCAAGATTTATGACGGGAAGACTGATCCCATTGATCATGTCAGGCAGTACCGGCAGGCTATGACCCTCTGGAATCACCGAGATGCGTTGATGTGCCGTATTTTCCCTTCGAGCCTTCATGACGTGGCCCAGAAATGGTTCGAGAAACTCCCTCACCGATCCATCAGAAATTTCAAATCCCTGGCCGAGCTCTTTACGGCCAGGTTCATCACCAGCAGCTCCCATCCCAAAAGGATTGATGCTCTATTGACGATGAAGAAAACTCCTCAGGAGACACTTCGAGACTACGCGAAAAGGTACTGGGAGTTATTCAACGAAGTCGAAGACTGCGCAGAAGAAGTGGCAGTGGCTTCATTCAAAATTGGGCTACCTAGCTCTTCCCTCCTCTACCAGTCCTTGACAAAGAAGGAAGCAACCACCATTGATGACCTGATGGCCCGGATTGAGAAATACGCAAAGGTGGAAGATGTCACCCGCCTTAACGAAGGGGAAAACGGTCGAGCCAAGCTCGCCACGAAGGGAAGTGAGAAAGTTGATAACCAGAAAAAAGGAGGAAAGAATGGGAGCAAGAATGGCCCCAAAAACGGAGGGGGCCCTGACGTTGCAAAATCGTTCCAGGTAGTCAACACCATCTTCAAAGAACCAATTTACAAAATTCTCGCTAAGATCAAGGATGAGCCGTTCGTCAAATGGCCCCGGAAAATGGGAGGAGACCCATCGAAAAGAAACAATGCGCTGAGATGCACCTTCCACAAAGAGGGGGGACATAAGACCGAGCACTGCAAGGCTCTTAAGTCCCACCTCGAGGAGTTGGCCCAATCCGGACATTTGAATAACTTTGTGGAAAGGAAGGTAGAGAGAGTGACTGTCCACAAGGAGGCAAAACCCGACAACGTGTTAGAAGGCGACACCGGACACGAATTCGCAGTAATCCATGGAGTATCCGATGTTAAGCAAATCCAGGGCAACTCAACTCGGATGGAGATAAAGAAGCTGACAGCAGTAATGCAAGCTTTTCAAATTGATC
Source organism: Sambucus nigra (assembly GCA_949130495.1). Taxonomy (NCBI): domain Eukaryota; kingdom Viridiplantae; phylum Streptophyta; class Magnoliopsida; order Dipsacales; family Adoxaceae; genus Sambucus; species Sambucus nigra. Next base: position 184,961,483 of record OX422222.1, on the reverse strand, counting down.
TAGCGAAATCACAAGCAGGAAAACGCCGCCGAGCAGAGGACATCAACTACAACAAGCATATTATCTTCACGGATGAAGATCTTGTGGGAGTGAGGACCCCACATCACGATGCCTTAGTCATTACACTCAGAATAGCCAACTTTGATATCGACAGACTGCCCGTCGATCAAGGAAGCTCATCCGAAGTAATGTACATCGACCTGTTCAGGAAATTGAAGTTGGACATCGCCGACCTTAAGGGAACCACTGTCCCTCTGGTCGGCTTCGCTGGAAAAATGACCATGCCTTTGGGCAAAATAGTACTACCAGTGCTCGCTGGGAGTGTTTAAAAAATGATCGAATTCTTGGTGGTCGACATCGATTCACCATATCAAGCCATCCTCGGCAGGGGATGGCTCCATGCAATGAAGGCAGTCTCCTCGACCTACCACCAAAAACTCAAATATATCACCGAGCGGGGAGTGATGGAGATACATGGCGACCAGGCAATGGCGAGAAAGTGCTTCATAGCGGCTATCCTACCGAAGCCAAAGAAAAAAGACGTTCGAACCAGCGAGAAAGTGGAGGAAGATGCAATCCCTTCCAAATAGCAATTAAAATATGGAAGGCCCGGAGTGGAAGAGACCAAGCTCCTCCCCTCCGAACGGGTTGTAGAGGACCTGGTAGAAGTCATTGCTAGGGAAGGCGACAACAGCAGAGTCTTCCTGATCGGGACTTCACTCATTAACAAAGAGCAAAAGGATTTGTTAACCTTACTCAGAAGCAATATAGATGTTTTCGCCTGGGAACCCTACGAGCTGCCAGGGATCGATCCCAATATGGTCTGCCATCAGTTGCACGTCAATCCCACATTCAAACCGATAGCACAAAAGGCACGACGAACTGCTCCCGAGAAAGCCAAAGCAATAGAACAGGAAGTCGAAAAACTGCTGGATGCAGGATCCATACGGGAAGTGCAGTTCCCCAAATGGTTATCCAACCCAGTGGTAGTTCCAAAAAGCAACGGTAAGTGGAGAGTTTGCATAGACTTCACTGACCTCAAAAAAGCCTTCCCCAAGGATAGTTTCCCTCTTCCAAAAATAGACCAACTAGTAGACGCCACTGCAGCTCACGAGCGAATGAGTTTCCTGGACGCATACTCGGGTTATCACCAGATTCCCTTATATGCCCCAGATCAGGACAAAACGGCGTTTATCACGACGGTTGGTTTATACTGTTACAAGGTCATGCCTTTCGGGCTAAAAAATGCAGGGGCAACCTATTAGCGGCTGGTTACTAAAATGTTCAAAAATCAGATGGGAAATACGATGGAGGTCTACATCGACGACATGCTCGTCAAAAGCAAGGAGAAAGAAAACCACCTTTCTAACCAGGCAAGTACCTTCGAAATCCTCAGGAAATACCGAATGAAACTCAACGCGAGCAAGTGTTCCTTCGGTGTCCAGTCAGGAAAGTTCCTTGGGTATTTGGTCAGCAAGCGTGGCATAGAAGCAAATCCGGACCAGATTGAGGCAATTAAACGGGTGCAACCTCCTCGCACAATCCGCGATGTACAGAAGCTCACTGGAATGCTCGCTGCTCTGAATCGTTTCATTTCTAAATCCTCCGAGAGATGCAAGCCCTTCTTTCAACTCTTAAAAGGCAGCAAAACAGTAGAATGGACCCCAGATTGCTCGCAAGCATTAGGCGAGCTCTAATCCTACCTAAGCTCCCCACCACTGCTCGTCATGCCACAGCAAATGGACCCTTTGTACCTCTACCTCTCTGTATCCAGCCATACTATCAGCTCAGCGCTAATGTGTGAAGTCACAGGGATCCAACATCCAGCCTATTACGCGAGCAAAACCTTACTAGACGCCGAGCAGAGATACCTGCCATTGGAAAAGCTCGCATTCGCCCTAGTAATGTCATCAAGGAAACTAAAGCATTACTTCGAAGCTCACACAATCATCGTCCTTACATCACACCCCCTCAAGGCTGTCCTAAGGAAGGCGGATTTGTCAGGCAGGCTGTCTAAGTGGTCAGTCGAGCTCGGCCGGTTTGACATCCAATTTCAACCAAGGACAGCTATCAAGGGTCAAGTCCTCTCTGACTTCATAGCTGAATTCACGGGCGAAGAACCTCTCGACCAGCCTAAACCAATAGAACAAAACAGCCAGGCTACATGGGGAAGCTGGAAGCTATTCGTTGATGGAGCCTCCAACTCAAAGGGGGCAGGAGTAGGAATTGTTCTCATCACTCCAGAAAATGCAGTCCTCGAGCAAGGAATTAGGCTGGGATTTACAGCCTCCAACAACGAAGCAGAATACGAAGCCTTAATTGCAGGTCTCCAAAGGGCGCAAACTCTAGGAGCAAAACATTTACAGGTATTCGGAGACTCGCAACTAGTTTCCAATCAGATAAGTGGAGACTACAACGCGAAGGACGAGAGGATGGCAGCCTACCTCTCTTTGGTAAGAAACTTGATGACAAACTTTGAAGAAATCAACATCCAGCAGTTCCCCAGGGGGCAGAACAGCCACGCTGACGCTTTGGCAGCCCTGAGCTCGGCAGTCGATTCCAGCCTTAAAAGGATAATCCCTATCGATTTCCTTAGCTACCCGAGCATTCACCGCGAGCTAACAAAAGCGAAACAAATACTCCAATTGGAACCAGCCCCTAGCTGGATGGATCCCTTAAAAGGCTATTTGAAGAACGGAACGCTCCCAGATGATAAAAGGACCGCCCACCAGATAAGAGTCAAAGCTGCTCGCTTTCACTTATCCACGGGAAGCGACTTGTATAAAAGATCTTTCTCCGGCCCCTATCTTAGATGCGTCCACCCAGGCGAGGTCGAGACAGTGCTTCACGAGCTCCACGAGCTCCACGAAGGAATCTGCGGAAGTCACGTCAGAGGAAGATCTCTAGCCTTCCGAGCAATGAAGGAAGGTTACTGATGGCCGTATATGCAAAGGGCCTCCGCAGTATATGTCCGCAGATGCCTAAAATGCCAACTTCACGCCCCCATGGTCCACCAGCCTGCCAGCGAATTGAAATCCCTGACCAGCCCCTGGCCTTTTGCCCAGTGGGGAATGGACATCGTGGGACCTCTACCCACCGCTGCCGGCAATCGCAAATACCTGTTGGTCGCCACCGATTACTTTACCAAGTGGATCGAGGCAGAACCTCTGGCGAACATCCGAGATGCTGACATGATGAAATTCATATGGAAAAATATAATCACTCGATTCGGGATCCCTAGAACCATCATCACTGACAATGGGACACAGTTCGAAAGTGGCCCCTTTCAGGACTTCTACGACCAACACGGAATCAGGCACCACTTCAGCTCGGTAGCTTATCCTCAGAGCAACGGACAAGCTGAGGCTTCCAACAAAACAGTGATCGCTGGATTAAAAAAGCGGTTAGAACGAGCAAAAGGCGCGTGGACTACCGAGCTACCACATGTCCTATGGGCATACAGAACGACTCCCAGACGAGCCACAGGTCAGACGCCATTCTCACTAGCATATGGTATGGAAGCGGTCATCCCATTAGAAGCAGGATTGCCTACAATGAGATCCGACCTTGTCGAGCAGAATCAGAACGATCAGGCTTTGCTCGCTGAACTCGACTTGGCCGACGAGCGCAGGGAACTTGCCCTAGTCAAACTAGCGAGTTATCAGCAACAGCTCGCGAAGCACTACAGCAAAAAGGTCAATCCGAGGAAGTTCAAAATTGGAGACTATGTCCTAAGAAAGGTCCTTGGCAACACAGTGAAGCCATCAGATGTTAAACTGGGCCCAAACTGGGAAGGACCTTATGAAATAATTAGAGACGACCTACAAGGTGCCTATCATTTGAAAACGATGGAGGGCAGAGAGATACCACGAGCATGGAACGCAGCTAATCTCAAGAAATTCTACTTTTAGGAGTTCTATTGTTAGATCTTTTATTGTACTCATTTTGGGAAAAGACAGTTTATTTCTCTACTCACCAATAAAAATCTCTCAGTTGATTATTCTCTAAAAGTATAACAATTATATCTTATTGCACATCTTTTTCAAATCACAGGTATAACAGTTGACATAGCAGGGGAACACCCCTCCTCAAATCATCGTCACGAAGCACGACAGACCTCTTAGCATTGCCCATGGCAATATATGAAGCCCTACAGAGTATTCTTAGGCATCGAACCTACTCTGGTTAAACAAAATCCTGACCGGATGAAGACATCCAAAAACAGGTGTGTCCTCGCCAATTGCCCCTCTTAGACCTAAGGGAGTGTGACGACACGACCTAAAAGGTAAAGGGAGAGCACAATGGTATTCTTAATACTGGACTGGGCGGACATTCACATGGCAAGATAAAGATTGCGAAGCTGCAAAAATATAACAGAGATTGGATAAACACGTTTAGTCGGCAAAAACGCCCAAAACTCAAACTTTCCATTAATCTTTTATATTTACAAACAATAATGGTACATGTTTAGTCGGCAAAGACTCGCCCAAAGCATTTACAATTATTAAAAAACAAAAAATCAAGAAGGGGGAAGCCTCCGAGCAAGGTAATCAGCAACCTTAGCTCTCCTCCCGTCATCAGGGGCAGGATCGAATTCCTCAACAACTTCATTCGTGTCCAACTCCAGTAGCCTCCGAGGAATAGCATCGATAGGAATCCATCGGTCATCTCGCCTAAATGGATTGGGCATCAGAGTAGAGGGAGACATCTCATGCCGATACCACAATATCGAATTTCTCGGCACCTGCAGCTCTTTGAGAGCACTCAACCACCCCTTGATGAAGGAAAGCTCCTCGAACTCTGATAATCTTGTGGGAGCATCTAGCCAGCCCTGATCATAGCCATCAGTCCACACTTGGCGAGGGCCCTTCTTAAATAAATGCCGCAGTCGGGTGACGTCCCTCTGAAGCCCAGCAGCAGTTACGTAAGCTCGCTAAACATCGCCGCGCAGCTCCTCCATCTCCCTCTCACGCTGCTCTTCAGCTTCCCTACTCCTACCCCGCGTACTCATGCCAGCTCGCGGGAGGGGTGGCCGAGCAGCTCGCGACGAGGAAGAACCTTGCAGGACTGCCGAAGCGGTGCTCGGCGAATGCTCCTTAAGCTTCAAGACCTCCCGCCTCAGGTCATCATTCTCCCGCTGAAGAAACTCCACGACCTGATTGATCTCGGTAGCCTCCAGTAACTTTACTCTCAGCTCGCTGACTTCTTCTTGCACTGAAGCTCCGATCTCTCCCATTTCCTGGAGCCTGTCCTTCAATTTAGCCACCAGCTCGGACTGATCCTTATACTTCTGGTTCCTTGATTTAGCAAACCTACAGAGCTTAGCAAAAGCCTGGCGAACTGCAGGGCTTGCATTAGGACCCAGAGTCCTACCCAATTGGGAGGTAACAGGAATATAATCATCCACATCAACCAACTACAAAGAAAGGAAGAGAACAAAAAGAAATCAGCATAAACAAAAATGAAGCCTTTTTATTGATAATGAGCGAGGTTACATCAGAACAAAAAAAAAGGGAAAAAATTACAAAGAGATCCCTATCACTTAGCAACCTCAGTGGACGGACCCTCGTCCTTATCAGCATCAGCAGGGGCGTTACCCTCTGCAGAGGTGTGCACTGCCCCCTCGACCAAGGAAGCATCAGCAAGAGTCGCCTGAGAAGCAGGATTGACCCCTTCAGCAGTTGGGGCTGGCTCCTCATCCACAACTGGCTTGGGCCCTGGATCATGTTCGTCAAAAAGTGGGGATGCAACATCCACCCCTGCAGCCACAAGGGCCTTGTTCCACCCCTTCTTGAAGTTCAGACGGCTAATATAGCCTATCTGAACCTCGGCGTCTTCATACGCAGCAGCCCAGCCAGAATTGTATGAATCTTCTTTAACAGTGGCTACCTGGGCCTTCTCCGCTTCCAGCTGCTCGGCAAGAACCCTGTTCTTCTCCACAAAGTCCAGCTTGCTAGAGCAGACCTGGTCGTACGACTTCCTCAGCTCGCCGAGCTCCCTGACAGCATTATCTCTCTCGCGAGCAGAATTAGCAAGGGCCAAGGCAGAAGAAGCTCGAGCCGCATCAGCAGCCTTCAGATCGGCCTCCAACTGAGAACCCCTGACCACCAGAGTAGAATTCGCCTGCTCCAGCTCGCTGTTCCTTCTCAACAGCTCGTCGCGAGAGCGATATAGCACGGCGAAGTCAGTCACAAACTGGAGAAAACAAGGTAAAGATCAGAAAGAAGAAACCATCAAAGCAGATTAGGAGAAGTTGGGAAGTAGAAAAGAAACCTTACCAAGGCGAGCCTCTGGCTAACTTGCAAGGCCAGTTGATCAGACCCTGACGCCCTCTCCCGATCTGCAGGGAGGACTGCCCTCTCAAGCAGCGCAGGGGCAAGTTGAGGAGAGGTGGCCACCGAAGCCCCCTCATGCAAAACAGATACTGGGACCAAGGATTGACCAGTCTTGGTCCTCAGTTCCATCTTCCTCCTCTCCTCCTCCTCCTTCTTCTTCTCCCTCCTCTTTCTCTCTTCCACCTTCTTCCTCTCCTCCTCCTTTTTCTTCTCCCTCTCCCTCGCCTGCTCCTCCTCTCTCTTCTTCTTCTCTTGTTCTTGAGAGGGAGGCCGAGAACCAGTAGCTATGGCCCCGGAGACAGTCTTCGATTTTTTGGACCTCTGTGCAAGAAGCACATCATCATCATCATCATCATCCCGGATTAGATTCTTCCTGGGAGGCATTTCTTCACCTGAACTGCTGGTAGTACTCGACGAACTGCTACTATCAGCACTGCCTCCACCCAAGTTACTCCCAACACCTGCAGGCTCGCTCTCCGAGCTGCTCTCCTCCTCGTCTAATTGGATGGGCTCAGCTGAAATCTCTTTGGAAGAGTTAAAGTCCGGAACACTATCCACAGGTCGGGCTATGAAGCTCGAGCCTGTGTTCTTGTATTCAAGCAGAAAAGCAGCAGACCTAGGATGCTCGCCGTCACCCAAAGGTTCCCTGATGTTCCAAGCTTTCACCAGTTCCGAGATACGAACCTCGCTGAGAGCTGGCTCCAAGTTCTTTATCTTCGCTGAAAAGGAGAAAGAAAGGAGGAGTTAGACAAGTCACAAAGTCAACAAAGGTTGAAACAACAATACAACATCTACCTATATATTCTTCCCCATAAAAGGGAATAGTGAACCTCTCAGACCTCGACCCTTCAAATTGAGGGGAGTATTGCCAGTTCCTAACGAGAAAACCTTCTTGCCAGTAGTCCTTATAGGAATCAGGTAAATTTACTACCAATACCCTATCAGGGCTCCTAGCCTTAAGGTATAAGACACCTGAACTCGTTCGAGAAAAAGAATAACAAAAACAGACCTCGGCAAGCCCTAACCTCGTGCCGTACAACTGATTTATCCTGTGCACACCGTTCACTATTTTTCATACATTGGGTGAACATTGTGCAGGAACAATACCAAAATAACTAAAAAAGTGCAGAAACAAACCATTAGGGGGAAAGGTAAGACCTCCCTGGGAGAGCAACAGGACATGAATCCAATGTGCATCCTCTATATCCCTGACGTTCCTAGGCGGCGAGGCACAACACTTAATCTCTACCCACTCAGGAATACCGTAGAATTTTCTAAACTCAGTCACCGACCTATTTCCAATCTTCGCCATTGGAAAAATACAGGAAAAACTATAAAATCAAGAAAAAGGGCACGAAAGACTTACAGGACAAAAGATCAGATCAAAAGGCGAAGAAGCGACGAGAGTGGAGACCGAAAACAGAAGGTACAAAACTTGAGAGTTCTCAGAAAATAGAAGATTGATGGAAAAGCTGGAACGACGAAGAGAAAATGTGTCTTATTCCAACAAGCCTTCAAAGCTAATCATAACGCACGGACAGCGAAGCGGGTGCCGCCAAAGTAACTTCACAGTTTTCAAAGAGATCAACCATCATTGCTGATCATTTAAATTCATCAGACCCGCGAGAACGGCCCAACAAATTTAGGGGCAATTGTGGGTATCCCGTTTTTATCACCATAAGGCCTGGACAAGTAGCCCCTCTTCAGCGGCCCAAAGCCCAGGCCCGTCACCTCTGGTACTCATCCATTTACTCCACGATCCCATGAAGAGAAGTTGTGGGGGAACATGATCCCATGTAAGGGAGATGGCTAATAAAGAGGAACCCATCACCCCCACTACACCAACATACACATGTATAAATTAAACCCTAAGTCCGGGGCAAAGGACAAGTTGTATTCTCTGTACTTACTCTTCAGAATATAAAGAAATAACACTGACTGAACCACCGTGGACGTAGGCACTTCTTTGCTGAACCACGTATCTTCATTGTTGTGTGATTGGTCTTTTATTTGTTTTTTCTTGGTTGTCACCTCTTTCATATTTATTTGTGCTGCATAATAATTGCATCTACAACCATCTTGATGATTGGATCCAATAGTCAAATAACGAGGAGTACAAACGAGGGTGGTTGAATGCACTGTGTGTGCTAAAATTGGAGCAAGGCCACTATTTATGGGATTATTATGATCCTGTTGTACTTGATTTGCCTGTGCCTCCTTTTAAGCTTGACATCAGTTGGATTCCTGCTCGGGTAATTCCTCAATGCTTAATCTCCAAGTATCTCAGCGATTACAATCTTTATGTAAACTTTGATATATCTCTCCCAGAGAATTTTCTTGATCGGCCGTCTATAATAAATGTTAGAATGTTGAGAGATGTAAATTTTATAAATTCTCCTTATGCCTTACATGATCCTCCTAGGGCCCAAACGATCAAAAGGAGAGATTCTACTCAACCTTTCAAGAGCACTGGTCCTTTCTGGAGATAAAGTGACGTTTTGTTGAGAGTCTATGGCTCATACTGAGGAAGTTCAACCAGGCTGATAAGAAAGATCATTAGATCTCTCAATACGATATGAGTTGGTGCATCTAGATCAAGATTCCTCTAGGAATAACGTTCGCCTAGTTCGCGAAGAGGGTAAACAGGTATTTCTTTGAACACTTAGTTGTCTTGATTGAGCCGGCACTCCGCCTTGAACAGTTTGTATGAGTTGTCACATGGTTTCTTGCATGGACGTCTGGCCTTGGGCTAGATTAGCCATTATGCCAGCCAGATCTTGAACATTTGGGGGAATGGACGGATTTAGAGGGATCCCAGCATTTCGATTACTGGGTTCTGGATTATCAGCCATTGATGATGAATTGTTTTAGTGAAAAACCCTAATTACAGTCATTTCCTATAGACGACGCCAATCTGTTGAAGATAGAAAATGGCCTCTGCCATTTTAGTGGCGTCAACAGCAGATAAATGATGAGGATGAGATTGAAGATGAAGATAAACATTCACATCAAACATATAAGAGACAAAAGATTTTTAAAGTTGTTCGACTATGAATAAAGCCTACGTCCACTGTTATTTTATTCTCAGAGGTTTATAATAGCACAATATGGTGTAGAGAGAGAAAGAGGTGTGTATCTTGTGTATGGTCTCTTAGTTGTGAGATCGATCCCCTCTATGGTGGGGTTACAATGTATTTATAGCCTTAAGGTTGTCAATATGAAAAGGCGATGTGTTGTCATCTAGTAGACATCTATTGATACAGTAGAAATGTACATTAAGGCTCATTAAATGACTTGTTATCTTCATTAATGCACATTAAATGCATAGTTATCCTTTGATCTAGAGTTTCTCTGCACGCAAGGTTTCTCATTGCTCATTGCTCTACACAGTTGCTCGTTGCTCTGCACAGTTGTGCATTGCTCTACACAGTTTCTCGTTGCTCTGCATACCTGCTCATTGCTCTGCACACCTTCTCGTTGCTCTGCATACCTGCTCGTTACTCTGCACACCCTGAGTTGCTTGGTATGCCGACCAACTCTCCTCGGGTGTCGACTAACTCTACTCAGGTGCCGACTAACTCTCCTCAGGTGCCGAACAAGTATAAATATTACCACATAGGATGACATGTGTCCTATTCTGATTGTTCCTCGTAGATGAAGAATTTTGCATCAACAGAAGCCCCTAATGCTCCATGCTTGATGGTTCACTGAAAGGATGGGGTATTTATTCTGCAGTGTTGCTCGGTACTCGTGAAATTCTTGATCTTCCTTCTTGATTTGTTCAACATTAAATGTACTATCTCCTGGATGGCATATGATGCAGGCTAATCGATGGTTACTAATCTCTCTTTTGAGGAAATCCGTGTGCTGTTTATCACCCATGGGAGTTTGGATACAGCCATGCCATAGTATGCAGCTTGTAGCTTGTCATAATCTTCAAGTATGTTAGTTGGTTAGCTAGTCGATCAACTGCCTCATGTGCCGAACAACTGAGTGTTAACTTCACGTGCTTGATTTTTCTGCTTTATGCTCCTCTGAATACTTTGTCGAGTAACGTACTAGCTTTTGAAACCAACTCTTCAATCGGATTAGTACCAAGCTAGTGGTGGACTTCGAAGCATTTTCATACAACTTCTTCTTCAATGTTGGTCGGGATAGTAGTAGTAAAGATCTCAGTGATGTAGATGCTGAATTTGACACCTGAACTTCAACAACATGTTCATAATAACTCCTGAATATGCCTCCTCAACTTCAACAGCACAACTAACTCCTGAATATGCCTCCTGAACTTCTGAATACGCCTCCTGAACTTCAATATCAAAATTGATTCTTGAGCAAGAAAAATAACTCTTGAATGTTGATTGGTCAAGGCCCCGACAATATAAGTTTGTGGAGTTGAATTTGATGCTCAAATGCATGATGTTATAAGAATGTGCCACCGAATGAATCAACTATATTTGTAATAGAAGCCCCCAAATGTGAAATATGAACTTTGAATGCTTTCTCGGCTTTGAAGTATGTTGGTCTTGCTAGAAAAATAAGGCCGAAAAAATGTTCCTTGAAATGATTCCCTGAGATCTTTGCATGTTTGCATTTTCATTTTCTTGGAAATAGTTTGTAAGATGCTTTCCTTGTTATTTGCTAATGGATATAATATATATGTAGAAGGACAAATTGTCCTATTTTGTATAGACAATGAAACTTGCTCCACCTGTTGTATAATTATAATAACTTGTCACTCTTTGGGCCTAAGGAATCGAATGATTTTCATCCCATACTCCTGCTTAGTTGTAGTAATCCCATTAAGATTACCTTGTTTCCTAGACAGTGGATGCCCCGGTAGGTCATCCATCTTCTTGCCTAGTTTGGTACCAACCAACCGGAGTTGGTGGTAATTGAGTTCTCGACCAACCGGAGTTGGTGGTAATTGATAATAAATGCTAGAAACTTCCTCGGATCTGACCAACAGATTGTTGGGAATAAAATATAATAAATACTGGAGATCTCCTCAACAGATTGTTGGGAATAAGATAATATAAATGTTGGAGACCTCCTCGGAGCTGACCAACAGATTGTTGGGAATAAGATAATACATGTTGAAGACTTTCTTGAATCTGAATATATATAGAGAGAAGGAATCTTCCGAGCTCCATGCTGAGATAAATATAAAATATGCATAGACATAAAGAATGATTTAGAATAATAATAAATTGTCTTGCTGATCTGTCGAGGCAAAATTGCATAATGCCGAATAAGAATAATATTTTCCAGAATATAAGAAAATGGCCGAGTACTTTACCGGGCCTGAATATAAATAAGAATTACCCTGACCAACTATTCGTTGGGGGTGAAATATAACAAATTTTGTAGTTCTCCTAGGAGCTTAATAAGTATCTTGTCGCGGTAAAATTTTGCATAATGTCGAGCAAGAATAATATTTTCCATAACATAAGAATATGGCCGAGAACATTGTCGGGCCTCAATATAAATAAGAATGACCCAGACCAACTGTCCGTTGAGGGTGAAATATAATAAATATTTCAGATGTCTTCGGAACTGAATAAGTATCTCGTCGAGCTCCATGATGAGATGAATATATAATATGCATCGGAATGGATATAGAGAATGATTCGTGCTTGAGCATAGATCAGAGCAATAATAAAATATATAATGCCTTGCTGAGGTGAAATTTCATAATGCCGAGCCATGACAATATTTTCTAGAAGTTTAAGATTGTTTCCAAGCATTCGTTGGCACTGAATCTTGTACCTGTAAAAATTAATAACTTGTCCTACCATATGTATAGGCTGAATTGATTAGTGATGAGAATAATTTAGTCAACTAATCAATATATATGATATGTATATGCTCGGGCAATAAAATTATAAATTTCAAAATATGAAATAATATATGTCCGGTTGATCTGTCGAGGCAAAATTGTCTGATGTCGAGCTATAACAGTTTCCAGAAGTTTAAGTTTGTGGCCGAGCTTTCATTGGGATTGAATCTTGTACCTAAGGAATTTTAATAAGCTGCCCGAACACTTGTTGAGACTAGATCAGATAGTTAGTCATGAGAATAATTATTCAGCCAAACAATTATAATGTGTATCAGCATAAAGCAATAAAAATTTCAAAATCTGTAATAATATTTTTGTGCCACACGTGTACCACATGAGCAGTGTATTAAATATATATGTAAGGAATAAGGTTTGATTTAGCCTTTTTGCAAAATAATTTTAATTTTAAGCAAATGCCCAAATTTAGTTCGATTTTTAAAAATTATTAGAAGCATATTTTATGTAACTTTTAAAAAATTATTAAGTCAAAAAGATATGAATTAGGAAATGTTAAGGGGTGAACTTGTCTTTTAACATCATGTCTGTGATTTTGACTTCTTTGACATAATCCATTATATTTGATAAGAAGTCGCCTGACCACCATGTTTGACCTGAGAATACATGCCAGCTTTGTTCAGCCAACTAGTGATATGGATGCTACCAACCAGCCATATATGGCCGCCAACCAGTAAGGAATGAAAATAAAGAAACTTCCGACCAGCCATAGGAGGTCAGGAATACTTCCATCAGTACAATACATGCCTCCAACCACTTATTAATTTCCCCAACCAATTATATATATAACGCCGACCAGCTACAGATGGTCGGGGTATTGCAGTACAACTCCCCCGATTAACAAAAACCTGTACAACTTCTGGTGGAGAAAATGTCTACGATCAACAAAAATTATGTTCGACCAATAATAAGATATCTGGGCGACTTCATTTGTTACTGCCGACTAGTCATTATGTGGTCGGACTCAGTCCCAATCTATGCAAATTTATGAGAGATGTTAATAAAAGTACTACCGAGCAAAGAACGGGTACGGTCGACCAACCATAAGAACTTCGTAGTTGCAGAAAATTATTTTTTGTTTATGAATTTCAGGTCGCTAATTAGAACAGGTGATACAAACGTTGCCGACCAAGAATAATTGCTGCCGACAATAGCCGACCAAGAATAGATAGTTCCGAGTAGAAATAGATCTCTCCGATCAGTGATCGACCAATAATTGGTCTCGTCGACCGTCGTCGACTAAGAATAGGGCTGCTGACCAGGTATCGGATTTCCTCCCCTTTTTCCAGTTACAATCCAACAGTCGCCGATCATCAAATAGGAGGTCGGGGTATCTTCAAAACTGTATAATACCTTTAGCCGACTAACAAATAGGAGTTACCGACCTGGTATGTTCGTCGTACAAAAGTCGCCGACCAACAAATAGGAGCTGCCGATCTGATCAGTAATCGAGAAAACCTCCGAACATGGTGATGTTACTTTTGTGTCAAACTTTTCATATGGCGTTTGCCGACTTCTGGCAATATTGATGATGGTCCTCACTTGATTTTTGTATAGATTCTCTTTAATTCAGAAAAGGTAGCGGGTCGGCGCAGCCACGTAGTAGGTCAGAATAAGAATGCCATTTCAAAATTTATTACCACACCACTGATCTAAGAGGCCACCGTAAATTTTTTGCTGGAATGAAAATTGGGCTTTATCGTATATTTTCCAACTGGGTTACCTAGAAAACCCATCCAGTTTGTGTCCAAGCATATACCGCATGTCGGTGGTGCTTGGGGTTAAGAAACTAGAGATTGTAGACGATCTGGAAACTGTTCAATTTATATATCTTTAATGTTTGACTGCATATAGAATAATGCGGGTAAATCATTGACATCATAGAAACTAGATATTCTAAAAGTCAAGAGCTAATCCGTTGAATCGACGACTTTTAGAGAAATTTTCATTCCAAATTGTACAGATTGGGATTTTTTCTGAGAATCAGGATCTGATGGCTGGGATATACATGAGAATCAAACAAATATATATATTCTCCTTCAACTATCACAAAAATTTACGGAGGAATTAGATATTTGAAATTATGTCCGAAATCCAAATTAGGAGGGGTATATTGCCCATTTCTGTTTTATCAATACGATCTGTACACGAAAAAGACTTAATCTTTCTGAATGTTTATCCCCATTATATAGTTTAAACTTGGGAATCAAGTAAAAAATTATGATTCTAAAACCTACTATTTTGCAGATTACGAAATAAAAATTGATCCAAGAGTTTTGTGATTATAAAATCATGATTGAATCACAAGGTCTATGTATAATAGTTGATTGAATCAAAAGATGTATATATAATATATAATTGATTATGAGCAGGGATAGAGAAAACTTATCTTGTGATGATGATCTTCATATCTTCTAAGAATAATGGAAAGATTTTTGTGTTTCTTCCCACACACGGCGCCAATCTGTTGATGTAAAAAATTAGATTATCTCTAATTTATCAATCACAGATAAAATAAATAAGACAAAAGATTTTTAAAGTGGTTCAGCCGTATAAGAATGACCTACGTCCACTGTTTTTGTATTGCTGACTGTTTGACTGGAATTCTCGATAAATGGTTTACCAAGAGATCCCAGAGTCCCCTTCTAGTGAGGAGGTTACAATGTATTTATAGCCTTCAGGCTATACATGTGAAAGGACAATGCGCTGTTATCTAGTAGACATATACATCTGTACGATAATAATGAGCATTTAATGCGTAGTCGTCTCTTTGATTCTCTTGATTTGGATGCTTTGTACGCTAAGTAGCTCGGACCGCTTAAGCTGCTCGGACTGCTCGGCATGCTTGAGTTGCTCGGGGCCCCTGAGTTGCTCGGGGCATTAAGTTCCTCGAGGAGCCTAAGTTGCTCGGTATGGTTGAGTTGCTCGTTGGAAGTGTTCGTAGTATGAGACGTGTCTTCAAGTGAATGGTCAACGTTAGCAGATTAAATTTGGTATCAACAAGATATATAATTTTTCTGAAATTAACATTGAATTTAGAATTTTTATAAAACATGAATAGAACAACAATAAAATTGAAAATATAAAATCTGAGCACAAAAGAGAGACAATATTCATGAATGAGATAGATATAATTACAAAAATTATGTATTTGCTTTCAAATTAACAAATCCATACTTTTGATGGCAAATGAAAAAGGTGTTAAAAAATTAGAGAGAAAATTAGGAGTATTGACCTAGTTTTTTAGACAAGAAACAACAGCACCGAAGAAACTGTGCGATATGAATCTGATGGGAAGATGAAGGAACTTGGGCAGCTGACTTTTGATTTCTAAGGTTTCAAGATGAATGTATTTGGAAGTTTTGTTAGATGAATGTATTGGGAGAGAGAACGTATCAAATTAAGATTCAATGAATGATTTTAATTTAATGAATATGTGAGACTAATATTAAGGGTATGGTTTAGGGGTGTAAGCGGTATGATTTGGTCGATAAATAGTAGATGCCAATACCAAAACCAAACTCTGGATGATAAAATCAAACCGTACCAGTTTACCACACGGTACACCAAAATCAATACCAAAACTAAACCGACCGGTATTTCGATTTTTCGGTAATTTTGTTTTTTTCTGGTTTCGGTAAATTCTGATTTTTTCTGGTTTTTTCTGGTTTCTGGTTTCGGTAAACAACACTAAAAGCCCTAAAAAATTAAAAACAAAACCAACTAACTTTTTTAAATATTAAAACCAAAATCAACTTTTTTTGGTTTTGGTAAATTCGGTACGGTAATTTTGGTAATTTCGGTATGATTTTTTCTGGTTTCAGTAAATTCGGTACAGTACGGTAATTTCGGTATGATTTTTTCTGGTTTCGGTAAATTCGGTACGGTAATTTCGGTAAATCGATTTTTTAAATATTAAAACCAAAGCCAACCAACTTTTTTTCGGTAATTTCGGTTTCGGTAAGATCGATTTATGATATTTTAATATATGAAACCAAAACCATTTTTTTCAGACCAAAACGGTACGGTGCAATAAAAACCCGTACCGCTTCCACCCCTAGTATGGTTTCAAGATGAATGTATTTGGAAGTTTTGTTAGATGAATGTATTAGGAGAGAGAACGTATCAAATTAAGATTCATGAAATGATTTTAATTTAGATTATGTAATTTTAGGACTTAAAATAATATTGATTATGGATATAGGACAACAAACATTTCGTTTCCATTTTTAGTCCCTATTTTCAAAATAAAGGGACATGTGGCATGCTGTGATTGATTGACGTTTTATGAATATGGGTTCGCGCCTGTGGCTTTATTAAAAAATAAGGACTAAAATTATAAATAAAATGTTTGTTGTCCTATTTCCGAAATACATATTACAATAGGTCCTAAATTTACGAAGCCCCTTTAATTTAATGAATGTGTAAGACTAATATTAAAGGTATGATAAGAAATATTAATTTAATGAGAATAGTTTAATACTTTGAGATTTGAACATAAATTTTCTTTTTTTAAATAATAGAGATATGCGTCATAATTAATTAGAAGCGGAGCTGCACACCACATGGGTATTGGAGCCTATGGCTCCTCTTCAAAGTTCGAATACATCCCCTCCTCTTTTTACATACACGGTGTGTGTATATATATTATTAATTTTTAGAATATGATAATATGGCATCGGATAATTTGGACCCATGTATACGTATAATTCATGCTGACACCATCAACTTTTTTAGCCCTCCAAATCAAAGGGACGAAAGAGAAGACGAAGCACAGTAAAGAAATGAGCCCTCGGGAATAAGGGGTTGTCTAATAATGTTTGGGTCTCGTACTGCCACATGCTCTCTCTTGTCCTTTTCCCATGCAGTTTTCACTGCCCATGCATTATATATGTAAATAACTATTTCACACAGCAACTCGACATGTTTTCTGCAAAACTGTTCATCTTTCCAGCTTCCTCTGCAAAGATGCACCATACAAAGATGCAAAAGCAGCACACACTAAAGCATATGTGATGCAGTGATGAAATGTTGTTTATGTTTCAAAATTGGTCGATAACTTAAGTTTCACTAACAACAATTACTGCGGTTGCTAGAATGATAAATTTAAAAAATGGTGTTATAGCATGTAGTATGACTCGATAAATCTGCCGATTCCATAAGTTATACTAGTTAAATATAAAAAACACATAGGGTGAGTTTGGGAACTTAAATTCATGTTTTTGCCTAGGAATTGGACAATTTTTAGTTCAAATTTTTTAAATTAAAACTGAAAATATTCAAAATCCAAAATCCAATTTGAAGGTATAAAATTGATGTCCCCGAGCGCATTCTTGAAGTGTTTAAACATTAATGCTTTTTGAACAAAAAGTATTCATATTCTAATTTGATGACATGGAAACAGGGATCAACAACACGCTCTACAAATATTTCAGTTCTAATCTCAAATCACGAGAATGATATTTCCATAAACACTCCTTTGAGGTGACATTATATGGATTGCATAACAGGGTTTAATAGAATTAAATAATGTTTTAGTTGAATAATTTAACAATTTGGTGAATGTGACTTATTTTATTCCTATGCCTAGAGTAGTGATATAGACGAGTGAATTTGATATATAATTTATCTCACGACTTAAAATATACTGAATTAGATTAACTTTTGTCCACTTTGTAAAATGACATAGTGTATATAATAATGAGATAGTGTACATATTAAATAAATTGCAAGAACGACAATCTAGTAAAAAAATGTAGAAAAACAGGTAGTTTTTTTTTTCTAAGATGAGTCCAAGATCAAGTGTTGAAATTATAAACTTTAAGAATTAAAATAAATTTCACCTTAACCATTAATGACATCAGAATTGGGATTTTGTCAAAAATATAAACCCCATGTAAATATAAGAACTCAATATTATTAATGAAGAGAATACCATTTTACTATCATAACAAGCCAACCCATATGAACACAATTTTAATGCAGATGAATACTAGTTATTTTAGAAGAAAATATCAATAGTGCATCCGAAGTGCAAAACCGAGTGGTGACATATTTTTTATACATATTTTATCAACTACTATATTATTAAAAATACAGAAATTATGTCAAACCCTGACATCCAAAAAATAAAAAATTACACAACAACAATTACCATAAGCTCAGTCATATCATTTTGCCAATTAGTGACATCCCACGATATATTGGATCGTGATGTAGATATGAAGTGGGGTTTCTACATAGTTGGACCATAGACAACATGTATTATTCTTGGAGGGTACCATCTATTGTGTGCTACTATTATATTTCTTATAAAGTGAAAGTGGGATTCGCTGTGTTACATTTCCTCGGGTAATGAGCACCAAGGATTTTCTTAACTCAACAAATTCCTATCAATTTGAATAGAAGAACTCTAGGTAGACATA
This sequence comes from Sambucus nigra, assembly GCA_949130495.1. Lineage (NCBI taxonomy): Eukaryota > Viridiplantae > Streptophyta > Magnoliopsida > Dipsacales > Adoxaceae > Sambucus > Sambucus nigra. The sequence goes on along the minus strand of OX422222.1, from coordinate 184,942,869 downwards.
GGAATTTGACACGCTCAGTATGACACTGACGCGACTCTTTAGGCTCAGAACTTTAGGTAGACATAGGAATGTGTCTCAGAAGTGTATACTCTCTAGGCTCAAGTGCAAACCTGTCGCTCAAGTAATAATCCGATAAGTCGGGTATCGATCCTCAGGGAAATAGGACAACAGAGTTGTGACGACGTTGGGTAGACGAAGGAAACCTAACTTTGACTCTAAAGAAAAAAGAAAAGATGATTTGATTTGATGAAATAACTACAACTAGATGCAATTTTGAAAATGGTTAACTAATGAACTAAAGTATGAATGGAATGCAACTATTCTAAATTACCTAAAATACTAACGAGGAATGATTTAAAACTCGAACTATATGATGAAGAAAATAGGACGGGAATACAATCCCTCAACCCTAGTGTATTGATGGTATAAGACTAATCGTAAATTTATGTGATTGATTAGACCCAGAATTTAGTATTCCCAAGCATTAAGTATATGGGGTTCAAGCCCGCAACATACTTAATCAGAGGACGAGTAAATCGGTATTGCGATAGTTACATTCACATTGCATTCTAAAGCATCATGGTTACCCGGAAGTAAACGAGATCCAAGGATCTACAATGGTTGTGTTGCTACACAATACGGTCATAATAAATCATTAAATTTAGAGGATTAATTTTATACACATGCAACTACCACATCGGGTTGGGTTCTTGCATCCCGACCCTTAAAAACCTAGCCTAACATGGTGAAATTAATGAAAACTACATTATCTACATTGCATGAACTCATAATTTCTTGGAAAGAGAAATGAAATATGAGAAATAATAATAAAAGTGCTGGAAATAAAAGTTACCAAGATTGAAGAACAAGAACATGCAAGAAAAAATCAAAGGTTGAAGAAAAACTCGAAAAGCTCTTAATTAATGGTGTAAAGTATGTAAATTCTTCTCCTAGATGTTCCTACTTATTATGGAGATTTTACAACAATGAAATCTTCCTAAAAAGAGTCTTAATGACTAAATATATAGGTTAGAGGTCGTTTAGAAGAGTCCCAAAACATAAAACTCTTTTGGCTAAAAGATAATCACAGAATAAAAATTCCGTATCTGGCAATTTATCACACTTAGAAAGCGTGACTAATTTTGTAACGGATCTGGTGCGTGACAAATGGGCGAACTGGTTCGGGTTCTGGGTGTACCGGTTCAGGTGAATTCGCTGGTTTTGGGCCTCTCTCAACACTTAGAATATTCTCCAACTTTCTTGTTTTCTTCCTTGAATTTTTTCTCAACTTCAAATGATCATATCTCCTTCACCGTATCTTGGATTTGGGTGCCGTTTTTTCCAGTATTATCGTTGTTCCAAGATCTTCAACTTTCCAGAAGGCCCCACCTCCGTGATATGGCTGAAGAATTACTAAAATGACCTTGAACTTGCATTCCTAGCCTTTCTTCTATGATTTTTTCGCAACTTCAAGGGATCATAACTCTTTCACCGTAGCTCGGATTTGGGTGACGTTTTTTTCCAGTGTTCTTATAATTGAAAGATATTCAACTTTCTAGTTGGCCCCATCTCCGGAATAAGGCTGAAAAATTACGAAAATGCCCTTCAACTCCCCGATTCTTGGTTTCTTTCACTATTTTGAGTTCTCTTTTCCATTTTCCTTGCATGAAATACCTATAAAACATATAAGAGATACAAAAAATACGAAATACTTGCCAAAAAGGGTTAGTAGCATAAATATGAGACAAATCCAAGCCATTTACACTGCACAGGATCATAAAAATACTGAAATTAAGGGGATAAATGTGAAGAATTTATGCCTAATCAGACATGTTATTGTATTGGCTCGTGTTTGGACTCCATTGCTGTGGAGCCCAAAAAAGAGTTAATACCAGTATGACACATCACTGTATCCTACCAAATGTGTCAAATTTCAATGTTGGCGTAGAAAGACTCTTTCGTATATCTACTTTTGTTCAAAACAAAGGAATATTTATGTCACGTGGTTATAATGGATATGCAAGGTCATACAGTCTTTTTCTCTTAATTTTTTGAAGTTCTTGACACATTCTGTAACACCCGCTTTCGCGATTTCGATCGTGCCCCTGTGATCTGGTAAGTTGGTATAAGCCATCGACACTTTAGGCTTGGTAAGGTAGATCATACGTCAAGTTTGGGTAATGTAGTGGCCCTGGTGCAATTGAATTTGACTTGTAAGGCTTAACGTGATATCATAATTTTTTGTCGTCGTTCGAACAAAAAATGGTTTGTCGTTCGAACGACGTGCGTCGTCATTTGAACGAGGGTAGTTTTTCGTTCTAACGAGGTGGATTCCTTTGCCCCTTTAAAACCTATAATATACCCTCGTTTGTACCTCGTTAGAACTCTCGTTCGAACGAGATCCAAAGTCATTCAGACGATGAGATGAAACTTTTAAATTTTTGCACATTTTAATGTGTTGTCATGATGTGGATCATCGGATTGGATGACATGTCAAGCTCCCAGCGGCTCAGATCAAAACGTGGGTTAATGGTTTATGGACCAATGGATTAAAGGGTTGAGTTTAGGGGCATTTCTTAGGGTTTTTGGAGTATTGAAATGAAGTTTTGGCCCATTTGGGAAATTCCCAATCAGATTTGGTCTCTCCCTCTTTCTATCTCTTATAGCTCCTCCTCCACCAACGACAATACACCACCCTAGCACCACCATCCCTCCACCTAAAACCACCATTGTTTAACCTTTTTCCATGGTACATAAGCTTATAAAGCCCATCTACACCATTGTTGGGCAAAGTTATGAATTTAGAGATGTTTTGGGGGGATTTTGAAGAGAATATAAAGAAGAAATTAAGGAGTTTGAAGGGGATTTTCATGGAGATTTCAAGGAGAAAACTTAGTGGTGTTAGGCAACTTTTATAAGGTCACCTTAGGAGGTGGGAGTTGCATCTTCTTCTACATTCATCCAACTATTTTTGGAGCTTCTTGAGGTGGGAAACTCTATTTTTCCATGGTATTGATCTTGTAGTTAGAGTGTGTAAGAGTAGAATACATATATGATTTAAGAAGGGTATTTCTTAAGATTTGTGTAAAATGGTTTGCAAATGATTTCAAGAGACTTGAGTAAAATGATACACTTCAAGAAAATTGGTATTTAAGAATTTTATAAAATAAAATATTTGGAAATAATATTCATCTAGTTGAAGACATATTTCGTGAACAAATGATTCAAGTTTCTTGTAAAAATGGGATTTTTATAATGATACACATTTATTGAGGATTTTGAATAAACAAAATACTTTTGGCCTCGAAAGGCATATTTTTGCAAATATTATGAAATTTCTAGAATGAACCATTGGTTAAACCTATTTAATGAGATTTTTTTTACCTAAATTCCTCTTCATATATATATGAAGTTGTAGTAATTTGACATTGGTCATATAGACAAGTTTAATGAACATTTTGTTGAGGTTTAATGTGAAATAAAGAAAATAGAAATTTCATTCCTTAAAGTGTGTTAATAGGTGTAGAAAATGTGATAAGTGGGTATTTCAAGACCACATGTGAAAATAAAGGAAAATGTTATTTTCTTGTAAAGTATGCCTCAAAATGCCAAAGGGTTTTCTTAGTAAAGAAAGTAATCAAATAAACAGACTTCCAACTTGAAAAGTGTGTTTAATTCAAACTGTGCAATGAGTGTTAGTAAGTTTTGATTATTATTTTTTTTTTTGGGGGGTGGGGGGGATATCACTTGTGAAAATGGAGGAAAATGGAAGTTTAAAAGTAAATGGGTTGTGTTGTAAATATAAGAAAAGGCAACCTAGAACGAAAAGAAATTGATAGATATTCCGATTGAAAAGATAAAATGGACAAGTAATATGAGAACTTGAATAATGTCCACGTATAGTGATAAAAAGGGTAAAGTGAATTGATCAAATGGGTAATTAAGCAGCCTATGGAGGTTTTAACCCATAATTAACACAAGTATATGTTTGCGAAAGGTTTTCAATAGAAAACAAGTATTTTCTAACACGGAGCATGCATGTATTGAAAGGTGATTTTCAAGAAAAATACTAAGGTGAATTTGGTGAGTAAATGTGTAATTTTAATCAAAGATGTTCTTTTCCCTAAGCAAAGGGTATTTTATTTAAAGTATTTAACCCGGTGCGTTAAATTGGGAAACAAATGCTAAGTCAAGTAAATGGGGTCTTTTATAAGATTAAGGTGACTTAATCAAATCAAATAACGTTTTTGGAATAAAAATGATCTCATGCATTAAAGTAGGTATATGTATATACGTGGGTTAAAAAGAGCAAGAGATGCATTAATCTAAACTTGTTGTAATGGGAATATTTTCTTTCGGGAATGATCCTCACATGAAAGCTGCTTTTGAAGAGGGGTGTATGATTTATTTACTATTGAAAGAAAATTATATTTCTTGTTAAAAATATGTATATGTGTATATATGAGGTAGTTCCATGTGCGCGTAGGTATAACGTGTTAGAGTCTTTTTTTTGCCGTTCGATTCTATATTGCATTGTTGTATCTTCCCACTGGGTGTTTGGCTCATTCCCTCATATTTGTTACGATATGTTGTGTGCAGTTTCCTATTTTGATAGCATTACACAGGTAAGTTTTATTTTTATTTTACATTAGTAGCTTTGTATGTTTGGATTCCGGGAATGCTTCCCACAGGTCCCTAACGCAACTTGATTTGAATTGGAATCAAATTTTAACAAGTGAAGTGTTAATTAATTAAAGTTGGACTAACAACATTATTTAGGTTGCCTCCTCGCATTTCACACCTAATGTTCGAGTCGGACCGAGTTGACGACGGGTAACCCATAAATACGGGTCGGGGTATTACATTTTCTCTTATGTGTGTCATGCATTTTATGTGAATTTCTTGTTATGGAAAATAGGTGTTGGTAACCTCACACTCTATTTTTAATTTGGACACTTCTTTATAAGTTAAAATATAAAATTTTAATTGTTGTAAGAGCACTCCCCAATATAGAGGATATATGAAAGCCTTGTAACTCTAAATTGTATAGGTTGAACATGGTAATAGAACAATAGTCATGTTAAATGAGTAAAAAAGACACGAAAGAAGTTGCCACTTCGGTCACATGCACCCCAAATGACATCCGAAGAGACCATGTATTAAGATAAAAGAATGAATGTTTGAAATAACAATGCTTTAATATATGGGATACCCAAACTGAATGTTACAACCCACCTATTGTAATAACGGACAGACAATCCTCTACTAAAATTGTAAGGACATGTTTTTATAAATGTCCGTCTAGAATCTAGGAATTTATGAGTTGTCCTATATCACAGTTTATATGTCGTATAGCGCTACATACCACTTCATATGGCACGTCTTCACACATTCATCCTTGATGTCCATCATTTGAATCTCTAGCATCACGCATCGTCATCACGCATCCATCACCATCAACACACACCCATCATCCCAACATGCGCAATGCATCTTCAACCGGTCTCCACTAACTCCACTTGTTAAAGGTAAAATGTTTAATTGGAGTAAATAATATTCACGTTTATATTTGGGATATTTTAAATGGTTTTTATACATGTTCGTATTTTTATGAAAATAAGGATGGCTAGTTAAAAACATAGATTTTTGTTTAAGTTGTTCAAATGACATGTCAGTGTCGTTCAAACGACATTCATATGTCCTTCAAACAACTGATCAAACGACATCTCACATCCTCTCTTATGTTGCGAGATACCTTGTTTCTTAAATGCATCTAACGATCATGTATTGTTTTGGTTTTTAATACATCGTTTCCATGGTCGTTACTTTAGGGATAAAACAACATCTAATGTCATTCAAATGACATGCAGATGTCGTTCGAAAAAATTACACCGCCTTTGGATTGTTTTCTGCTATACATACCAGCTCTAAAATCAGGTTTTTGCGAATCTTTTACAACTCCATTTTCTGCAGAACTGCTGCATTTTTAGACTTCACCTTTTAAGGTTAAAACCTATTTTGTTTCAACCAAATATTCCAAGTCATATATGTTAATCATTGTTAAACCCTTTTACTCATATTACCCACTATAAAGTATATTTTGCGGAGAAGGAAGATTGTCTCCATTACTGACTGTTGGAGCTCTTGAGGGATCTCTTGCAGATACTTAGAATTCTTTAGGGAACTCTTACTGAAGACAATGAACCGAGGTCTAAGGGTATTCGTCTGTCAAGAAAGTTGTATTTCTCTATGTATATGTAAGTTGAGGCTTACTATATATAGTGAAATAAAAGGTTTTGCCATTTTTTGGGGATTTTTCCTAAATCAGTGTTTGTGATTGTTTGGACTGCATGCTAGATACTTTTTAACGATTTCAATGACATTAAATGCATATTTAGGGTTTGATTAAAATTGGAATTTAATTAAATAAATTTTGACATTGAACAGAAGCGCACTCTCAAAAATAAAATAGGAATCTCAGTAATAACCTATTAAGTCTGGTGTCAAATTTTTAAGAACTTATTAACACATTTTATTAACCACTCAACCATATAAAATGAACATCCACGACAACGGAACATAATAAGTATTGACAACCTAATTAAATAAATAATCGAATAAGCTCTCGGTAAATCCCAAGTACAATAACTCAAAGACTAAATAAAATACTGCAAATAAAGTTTAATAATAAAGTTCTCCAACTACAGCGACATGCCCAAAAGAAATACTAGAATAACCCCCAAACTAGATTGAATGGAAAAAGGTGTCTAAACAAATCATGATTGCATCCATAGCTACTACATCACTGTCTTACTGGAATGAAATTTTAACCCTGGCATCCCTGTAACTGAGCACCTAAAAGGTTTTGAAAATATTTTTGATACGGGCATTTTAAAAACCATTGCAAGTATTTAAATTCATTAATACGTATGCGTTGAGAATTATTTATGTTCATCTGGTGTCGCACTCATATGATATTTTCTTCACCCCTCATTTATAGTACACACCTAATACATGTATTTTAATTACCTAGTTATGATACCGCTCCTAATTAGTCTATCCATTCTTAACATAATCTAATATTTATGCTTTTCATATTTTACTTTACTTTGTTTATCACGTAGCTATCACATAAGCTATAAGGTAGTATTTCTCAATTATACTCATATCGTTGTATAACCATCGTAACCATACACAAATTCTAAGTTAGTATTCACATAATCATTTGAGTGCACATACACATATAAAACTCTTTTATAGATATATACATAGTATCCCCGAGCTGGCCTCCTCAATGCATCCCTAGTATGCTATCAGGCAATAGGTACGTCACATACCACTCCTGGGTCACTGGGTCAAAATCTCACCACCGATCCCAAATCGTAAACACATACGAGAGGTGGTCACAGACATATATTCGTGGGTCATAACCATACCACTTACCCCAATCGGACTCGAAACTCACCTACAGTGGTCATGCAACAGTACTACGACTTGGAAAAATGATCCAACACATACTGGTCAACTACAGGGTGGATCGCCCACTATGTACAACCTCCAACAATAGCATAACTAGATTAGGTATGTTCACATAGAAATCACACACACACGCGCGCGCGCACACACACACACACACACACACACACACACACATATATATATATATATATATATAGTAATCATTTTATTCATTAATTAATATTTATTTAAAGTCACTTTATTTCTCAATTTAATTAAAATATGTGCACACATGTAATATAAAATGCATTCGAAATACAAGGTGTTACATACTTTCCCCCTAATAATGGAATTTTGTCCCCGAAATTCGGACATTCCTGGTACAAAGATCTTCGAATACTTTTCCCGCATGCCATCCTCACGATCCCAAGTTAACTTTTCTGTGTTATGATGCCCCCACTGAACACGAACTAACGTTACCCCTTCGACTGAAGCTTATGCTCGCTAAGATCAATAATGGCAACATGTCTCTCCTTGTACAATGCCTGGATATAAATCAATCTCTTCCAATGGGATATGCCCGTAATCCATGTCAATCCTTTGGTACTTCTTCAATGACGACATATGGAACACGTCATGAATCCTCTATAGATTCTTTGGTTAGGTGAGCCTATATGCAACTGGCCCAATCCTCTCAATGATCTGTAAAGGTCCCATGTATCTCGATTCCAACTTCCCTTCTTTCCAAATCGCATAACTCCCATCATAGGAGACACCCATAATGACACATAGTCACACACATTAATCTCTAAAATCCTTCGGTTTATATCGACATAACTCTTCTCCTTCCATGAGTTACCCTAATACGATCCTTGATCAACTTAATCTTTATTGACGTATTCTCAATCATGTCCTGCCCAAGGAGATTGTTATTCCCCATCTCTAAATATCACGAGGGTGAACGATAACGTATCTCGTACAAAGCCTCTAATTGAACCATGCAAATAGTAAACTCGTACGAGTTATTATACGTAGCTCCACCAAAGCGATTAATGCTCCTAGCTAACCTTATGTTCCAAAATATACATCTTCATCATATGCTATTCCTAAACGCAACTCCATACCTATCGCCTTCTAAGAAACTCCATCAGAATTAGGATGCAAAGATCTTATCTCGATCCCCAAAATAATATTGAGTCTCACTTCATGCATGCACACTCTTTTTCTTGCAATGAAAACTTAGACGCATTGCTCGATAGTTTAATTCATTTGAATAGGCCCATATTAGTCTATTAATACTGCCTCCTCACATCTTGGCACATTTTAATTACCCCAGGAAGCACCGAACATTATGACCCATGCATCTTCTCCCTAGCTGAACATCGTACGTCCTCATCATTTGGGACTATCAATTTTTGCTTAATGTCCAAGCCACCCTCAGAATAAATATTAAACCCTCTCCTGATAAGACGAGTCCCTTGTTGTGCCTTCACAACCCTAAAAATATATTGGATGTGATATTCATCACTATTGTATGTAAAAATTACTGTCTTACGTGGACAAATGAAAAGTATACACTTGTCCTTCTATGTGGTCACTCAGATATCTTGGTCAGCTTCAAAAAAACCTGGTCAGCTAGCATGCCGACCAACAACTAGAAAATGAACCGTTAGGAATAATAAAGGTTACTCGAGTGGAATGGAGACTAATACTGAATATAAAGAGTCTCATTTGTTGTATACAGATGTAAGTGCCTGTAAATATAAAGGCATTCCATCTCTTGGGTTCCTAACCAATATAAATACATAATCTCCCATAGCATAAGGGGACGATTCAGTCAAGAACAAGCACATCCCATACTGATCTATTGTAACCACCTGAAATAATACCAACAGAGGACATATGCTTTTTATAGGTAAACCACTTTAAAAATCTTATTTCTTGTGTGTTTATCTAGCTTACTTAAACTTATTTATTTATGATTATAAAATTCAAACCCTTCCATTTTTAGACATCAATAGATTGGCATCATTTGTGGGAACAACTTCTTGTTATCATTCTCTACCTCTTGTGTTTCTTTTGTTCCTTCTCTAAGGAATGACCATTGTTCCTGAGAGCAGCCTTGCGAATGCAGGTAATAATCCAGATCTATCTTCTCCCTCTAATGTAACATATCTATAAGGAATTTTGCTCAACTTAGCTAGGAGACAGAAAGCCATGCAAGAGTCAGTTAGGCAACTGGCTCATATGTTGTAAGAAAAATCTATTAATGAACCTTCCAAGAGGGAGATGCCACCTCTGCCAGCTACAAATGAGAGAAGTCATCACTCCAGGTCTTCTCATGATAGATCATATCGTCTTGGAGAAACATCATCATTTCGATCAATGAATTACTATGATGGTCAATCTTTCTCCAACGAGCGATCGAGCGTGTTAGAATGGCTGAGTAGGGAATCCTAATTTGATTGCTTGGGTCCTTGAGTAACTAGAGGGTATTACGGGGAATAGGATCATCCTCGTGAGCACAGAGAAGGATCCGTGAGATCTAGGTATAGCATGAGAGGCTCTGTTCACACCGAGCAAACTTCTCAAGAAGAGAATTCAATGAATGGGCACAGTAAAGACACAAAATCATCTTCAACTAAGTATAAAATAGAGGAACATGCTTAGAAATAATTTATGCAACAAATAGAAGATTTGCTAGGGGAAATGGCTAAAACAAAGAATCCTTTGTAAAGAAGTTTTGTTAAGGGATCACCTTTTATCCAGGCTATTGTGGACTACCCCATGCCTTCCAAATTAAAGCCAACAGTTAGTAATCCTAGATATGGTGGGAAGACTGGTCCAGTCCTCCATATTGAATAGTATTAGGCTATTGCTAATATCTATTATGTCCCCGAAAAATGAAGCGCGGGGCTTTTTTTAGTTCCATCATAGGACCACCCCACATATGGTACAACAATCTTACCAGAGGTAAAATTTATAGTTTCCATTAGTTGGTCAAAATATTTATTGTTAACTTTTGTTTTGGAGATAAATCGATCAAGAGTGTTACTCATCTCTTGATCGTGCGTCAAAAACTCGAAAAAAGTACTCGGGAGTACATCACAGGCTTTAACAATGAGAAACTAAAAGTGGTAGATTACGAAGAGAAGACAACCATTGCATCGTTGATGAGTATATTACTCACTAAGGATCTCTACTATGAGCAAATAATCCTCCCAAGATTATGACAAAGATGATGTCTAAGGATGGGAAGATTATGAATGTTGGGGAAGTTATGGCTGCTAAGGAAATTCTAGAGTTAAAAACCGAAAGTGAGAAGAATTCGATCAAAAAAGATCATAAAGATAAGAAGATTGACAAGATCAAGAAGTACGATGGATATACTCCTCTAATCAATGGTTTTCATCACATATTGGAGGAAATCTATGGTAGAAAAGATTTAAATTGGCATGGGAAGACAAAGTCGCCTGCCAACAAGAGAGATAAATCCAAGTATTATGATTTTCATAGAGATCATAGGCACACTCTTGACAACTGCATCTCCTAAAGAATGAAGTGGAGAATCTTGTTCAGGGAGGAAAATTAAGTAAATTTGTTGATCGAAATGGTGGACAAGATGCCAAAGGAAGATCCTAGTCACCTAGCCGAGGAAAGGTTAACAGAAAAAGGGCACACAATAACAATTATGAGGATGATCTTGACCTTAAAAGAAACTTGATGAACCAGAAGTGGAGGTATGGATGATCTTCTTTGGATGTCACTTCATTGCAAGAAGAGACATTGTGGAAGAGATGAGATTGCCGAATGAAAAGCTAATTTGAATGAAGCCAAGGGTTGTCCTAGTATAAGATAGATTCACATGTCTGAATGCACAGATGTTCGGCCAAGGAAGGTTAACAAGGATAAATTTATGATCGGCTTCTCTAAAAATGATTTGAGTGGAGTACTATATCCTCATGATGATCCATTACTCATCACCTACAGGGTTCACCATGGTAGAGTGAAAATAATTCTGGTCGATAATAGGAGTTCTGCAGACATTATGTTCAACAGCTATTTCCACAGTCTAGGGCTATAAGATAGTAAGCTAGAACCTTATCACAGGCCTCTCATAGGGTTCTCAGGAGAAAGGTTATATCCCTTGGGAATAATCAAGTTAGATGTGTTAGTCGTCACTTGGCCAGCGAGCAAAAAAGAAAGTATTCATTTCTTTATATTGAACAAAAATGTCCCTTCAGCTTACAACATAATTCTCGACAGAGCGGGAATGAAGTAATTAAAAGCGATACCATATACTATGCATTAGTGCGTGGAATTTCCTACCAATTATGGAGTCGGCGTAGTGAATGGCAACCAAATGGAAGCTAAAGAATGATACTATACTTCAGCCGACCAACGGGAAATACAAAAGGGCACTACTACTTATCATATTGACACATTGGATCCTCACGAAGAAGAAGATTTGGTGAAAGGACAGGTTATGGAAGAGACAAAAATAATTGGGCTTAATGATGAGAAGCTAGTAAGGACCACTCAAATTGGTTCATGATTAACACCTTCACTCAAACAAGAATTTATTACATTCCTTGGAGAGAGGAAGAATATGTTCGCTTGGAGACATAAGGATATGCCAGGGGTTGATCCTAATTTTGTCTTCCATGAGCTCAACAATTACAAGGAGTGTATGATAATCAAGCAGAAATGCAGAGTTTTCAGTCCCAAGAAGAATATGGCAATTCACAAGGAAGTGGAAAAGATGAAAAAAGTATAGTTTATTGAGGATGTCAAATATCTCAGCTGGTTGGTCAATATTGTGATGTTAAAAAAGAAGAACGATAAATGGCATATGTGTGTAGACTTCACCGACCTAATAAAGCATGGCCAAATGATCATTTTACTTTACTAAGGATTGATAAGTTGGTAGATGCAACTGCAGGTCATAAGCTACTTAGCTTCATGGAGGCTTATTTTGGTTACAAACAGATTAAAATGAAGCAAGAAGGTAATGAGATCATGTCCTTTATCACTAGCCGAGGAACATATTGCTAAAGCGTTATTCCCTTTGGGCTAAAATATGCTGGATCAACATATCAAAGGTTGCTAAATAAAGTATTTGAAAACCAAATTGGCAAGAATATGGAAGTATATGTGGATGACATGCTCACTAAGAGCAAGGTTGTTGTCGACAGTATTGTAGATTTGACCCAAATATTTGATTAGTTGGAGAAGCACTAAATAAAGCTCAATCGAACCGAATGTATCTTTAGGGTACAAAAAGGAATGTTCTTAGGATGTATTATGAATCAAAGGGGATAATAAAGTCTTTGATGGAGATGTAATCCCCGACCAGCAAGAATAATGTGTTAAAACTGATTGGAAGAGTGGCATCTCTAAATCAATTTATTTCACGAGCAACAGATAAGTGCCTCCCATTCTTTAAAGTTATTAAAAGGACTTTTGAGTGGAATCATGAATGCGAGAAAGCTTTTTTGAATTTGAAGAAGTACTTGAGATCTCTCCTACTCCTCTCCCAACCAATTTTAGGAGAAAAGTTGTATCCATACTTGGTTGTCTCAGAGTGAGCTATTAGCTCGGCTTTGATCCGACTAGAGGAAGGATATCAAAATTAGGTGTACTACACTAATAAAGCATTTTAAGGAGAAAAAAATAGATATTCACAGTTAGAGAAGTTGGCACTGACTCTTATTGAAGCTTCTAGACAGATGAGACCATAATTCCAGGCCCATACTATTATGGTACACACCGACTTACCTCTATGACAAGCTTTGTACAAACCTAAAAACTCAGGAAGGTTGATGTCTTAGGTAATTGAGATTGGGGAATTTGAGACTGTTTATGAGATAAAAACTTCATTAAAAGGGCAAGCGGCAGAAGACTTCATTAAAGAGTTCACATATGCAGAGTTACCAAATAATCCAAGTTTGCTTGTCAAGCATACTTCTTTAGAAGAGATCTCAGTTAAAAAATAAACTGAGATTGTCGTTGACCAACCAGGATCATCTGTTGCTCAAGAAAGGGCTTAGCAAATTGATGAACAGAGCAAGAACATATTCAAATATGGAGTGATAGCAGAAGAAGACTTCACCAATGACGTTCCAGTCTATAAATTATATGTAGACGGATCTTTATGCATTATTGGTAGTGGTACTAGACTTATCATAAACATTACAAATGATTTAGATGTGGAATATGCTCTGTGATTTTAGTTTCAAGCCTCTAAAAATGAATCCGAGTATGAGGCGTTGATTACAGGATTATAACTAGCTTTATCACCTGAGTAGGTGATAACACTCAGTGATTCTCAACTTATTGTAAAATAGATACTATATATATATGGAGTTAAAGAGAAGCAATGGTGAGATATTTGAATAATGTTGTGGATGTTATCTATTTATTTCCTACAGTCAATGTAGTTCGAATTCCAAGGGTGGAGAATGCCCAAGGAGATGCCATTTCTCAGCTTGCCTCAGGAACTTAGATAGAGTTTAGACGAACCATTCTAGTAGAAATTCTCAACCATAGGATTATTGATGTTGAATCTATGAGTATTATTTATATAGAATTGGGTCCTTATTGGTGGACCCGATCAAAGATTATGTTGAAAAAGGCTTGTTACCATTCGACCAAATATAAATAAGGAAGATGAGATATAAAGAAGCCAATTATGTTTTGGAGAAGGGCATCCTATATAGGAGAGGATATACTATCTCTTTTATTCGTTGTATCCATCCATTCGAATTAAATGATCTAATTAAAAAAATTACATGAAGGCTCATGCAGAGATCATTTTTCTAGCCAGTCATTAACATAAAGAATAGCCATGCATGGCTAATTTTGGGTGATGATGAAATAAAATTGTGCTTCTTTTGCCAAAAAGTGTGACAAGTGCCAAAAGTTTTCTATTATCCATAGAACACGAATGGCTACCCTAACTCTCATCACTTCTCTTTGGTCATTTCCTATTTGGCAGATTGACATAGTCAGACCATTATTGAACACCAATAAAAGGTTCAAGTATTTAGTTATAACGGTGGATTACTTCACCAAATGGGTAGAAACTGAGCCCTTGGTGGATATGACATATCAAAGGGTTTTTTAATTTATATAGAAGGAGATTATATGCTGTTATGAAATGCCTTATTGTTTCATCACCGACCATGGTACCCAGTTTGATAACGATGAGCTTGGGGAATACTACATCCCGTCTGGAATTAAAAAGCTTCAAATATCACCTGGACATCCACAGTGTAATGGTTAAATGGAAATTAATAATAAGACCCTTCTCGACGGATTGAAGAAAAGTTTAGACGATGCTAAAGGCAATTGGATCAATGAACTACATTGTGTCGTTTGGGCTTATAAGACTACACTAAGAACAACAATGGTGGAGACTCCATACATGCTTGCTTTTGTCACTGAGGAAGTGGTACATGCTGAAATAGATTCGTCGACTCACAGAGTGCTGAATTTTAATTTACCCAAAAGTGATCTCATGAGGGGACTAGATCTAAACATGGTTATGGAACTCAGAGAAGATGATGCGATTCAGATGGTTGCTTATCAACAAAGGACTGATAGGTTCTACAGTCGGAGGGTCAAGCTGACCAACTTAAAATAGAGAGATCTAGTACTTAAAAAGTTAATCCAGAAGAATAATAAGTTGGATCCCAATTATCACGGCCCATATCATATCTCGACAGTTATCCGACCATAAACAAATCACTTGGAAATATTAGAAGGCAAAGAATTTAAAAATCCCTAGAACTCACATCACCTTTGCAAATATTATCAGTAATTTCAATTTAATGTAATGAGTCATTCAATTTAATGAAGTTGTAATTTCCTACCGATTATGCATCCTGTTTATGTTTTCTTTTTCGAAATATGGTGTGATATGATTAGGCATAAATTGTTACAAATTTACCCCATAATTTAGAGGATTTTATTACTCCGAACAATGTAAAACGAGTTAGTTTATCTCATATCATTGCTAATGGCTTCGTCTAACAAGTATCCCGAGTTTCGTGTATTTCTTATTGATTTTACAAGTATTTAATCCATGAAAGAAGGAAATAAACCGAAAGAAGCAAGAGAAGAGAAAGAGGACAAATCAAAAGGTCAAAAGCGTAATTTCCACCAGGAATCTGGTTGAGGACCCAAAATAAAAGTCGAATACCTCAAGTGTATAGGAAGAAACGGCGTCCCAATCCGAGTTTCAGAATAGAAGTTTTGAAGACCCGAAGGTGTGAGATAAACAAGAGATTTTGAAGAAAAAATCAAGAGAAATTGAGAAGCCAATTCGGCTTATATGAAAAACGGACCAATCCGGGTACCAAAGAACTCTGAATAAGAATGCGTTTACCGAACCAAACAGGTTCTCCCAAAAAACAGATTGATTCGGCCCCAAATTTCACTGCATAAGTTCTTTTTATCGGACCAATCTGGGTGGTTTGAAAAACGAATCGATCCGGTTGTCACCCGGACCAATCCAAAATATCTGGACTGGATCGATCCGGGTTTCGAGATTTTGTATTCTCTTGATAGAGTTCTGTATGCATCCAACTCTTATAATTTTTGTAGGGTATAAATTTAAAACACCTCCTAGACATTAAGGGGACTTCTAATCCACTTGGAGAAGCATTGCAATTAGTTTAGAGGAGAACACAACAAGAAACCCTAGTTTTTATAGAGCTTTGATTCCAGTTGTACAATTCAAGTAAATTCATTTTAATTCTTTCTTTCATTGTTGCAGTAATAAATTCATTAGTTAGTAATTTCATTCTTCTTCATCTTAAGTTGTTAGTTGAAATGTTTTCTTTCATTTAAAGCATGTTTTCTTCTAGTTTTAATACGTCCGGCTAAATTTTCAAAGGTTGGGGTGCATGAACCCCACCATATGTAATTCATGATAGTGGAAATAGAAGTTTGAATTAAATTCTTAGGTGAATTGTGTCGTATAACTGGTATAAACGTTGTAAGACTTTTGATCTCGTTTGACCTAGGTAACTAGGATGCTTAAGAATTCGACGCGAGTATTGGTTAATGCGATAGTGCTTTAATTCGTCATTTGCTTACATATTGTGCGGGCTATGATCCCTCATATATGTAATACTTAGGAGTATTAAAGACGGAGTTTTAATTCGTCATTTGCTTATATACTATGTGGGCTACGATTCCTCATATGTGTAATACTTAGGAGTATTAAAGACAGGGTTCATTTAAAGTTTTAATTCCGAGTCTAGTATCCTACGAAGTGAATTACTAGGGTGTGGGGGATTGTAACCCGACCTATCGTTCTCATTTCATAGTCACATTTTTAGTCAAAATTGTCATCAGCTTTTCGTTTAATTAGAATAATTGCATTTCAGTTGGTCGAAATTTCATTAATAATCATTTTCACTTTTGCATTTAGTTATAGTTATTTCATAATCCAAATCACCTTTTCCTTCTTTTTAGAGTTAAAGTTTTGATTTCTTAATCTTTCCAACGTCGTCACGACTCTGTTCGTCCTTTTTCCTGAGGATTGATACCCGACTTATCGGATTATTACTTGAGCAACAGGCTAGCACTTGAGCCTAAATAGCACGCACACTAGACACATTTGTGGTCGTGTCGTGTTTTGGGCGCCGTTGCCGGGAATTTAGGTAAACTTCGATTCGATCAAGTCAATCTAAAACATTGACCAAAAAATTCAAAACACATAAAAAAAATTAAAAATAAGAATAAAAAATCATCTCTCAAAAAATCCTTTAATGCAAAATCCTGAACATAATCAAACTCCTCACAATACTCCAACCAGAATCCATGAAAACTCAATAGTTGAGTATAACTCTGAAAGCCCGCGCACACCTCGCGTACCATAGTTTTAGGGTTTTGATTCCTACGCCTGAGCACTCTCTCGGTAGTTATACCCTGAGTCAACCTTCGAGTCACACATCTAGGACACCGAGTGAGTACATAGAGTCATTTGAAGAGAGCGCGAGTGCGATGTCTGACATAGCGAGTTTCAGTACTGTAGAGGGAGATCTCCCCTATCGTCCTATGAAAGACTTACTCTTTGTCACCCCTAGTTGCATTTTACTTCCATATAATGCCAGTTAGTTCCACTTTCGCAATAGGATGATACAGATTCTCCCTATGTTTCATGGCATGGATTCAGAGAAACCATACCTGCATATTCGTGAGTTCGAAGAGGCGTGTGACACATTTAGTGATCAAGCTTGAACACAAGATGTCATTCGCCTAAAGCTTTTTCCTTTTATCTTAAAGGATAAAGCAAAGACCTGGCTATGGTCTCTACCCCTGAACTCGGTCACTTCTTGGAGAGATATGCAGTCTGAGTTTATCTTAAAATTCTATCCATAACACAAAACCATCCCTGCCAAAACTTAAATCCAAGCTTTTTGACAACATGATAATGAGTCTTTTGACTGATGTTGGGAACGTTTCCAAGAGTTAGTAAGTGCATGACCCCATCATGGTTTTGACAAACACCTAGTGATATCTTTCTTCCATAATGGGTTGAGAGTAGCTTCCAAACAACTTCTGCCAACAATGTGTGAAAGGCCCTTTTGGGATTTAAACTCATACTATGACGAGGCCCATCTTAAGTATGTCACAGAGACTACTAAAGCATGGGACACATCTAATCCTAACCAAACCCGACCTAGACAACCATCTATCAATCAGAATGCATCCGATGCATATCAATTGGATAGGAATACCGTAATAGATCATCGATTCGATCAGTTTCAGAGAGATATGAAAGAGTGGTTTTATGGCCGATTGAGAAATATCTCCGTATCCAGCCGTGGTTCGAAAGAAAAAGTGTGTGCTATCTATGAGGCGGGCCACTCCACGAAGGCATGCTCGATGATTTTCTCCTATAAGGCCATGCACACCGAGCAGGTGGATGCTATAGGAGGATTCAAAGGGAATTTTAATGCCCCGCTTGGGAACTCTTACAACCCGTCATGGAGAAATCATCCTGGTTTCAACTACGAATAATCACAAGCTGCGATGAACCCATATTCACAGGTTGTCCCAGCTCCACCACCTCCTCAATACCAACAAGAACCACCACCTCCACCTCCATATGTAGCTCCATCGCGGAGGAATCTGAAGGATACAATGAACCAGTTCATAAATTCTCACGGTGCAAACAATGTTAGATATGAACGCATGTTCGCTGAAATAAATGCGAACATCTCCAAGATGCAATCCTCATTGAGCATCCAAGATAAGGGAAAGTTTCCTGCCCAAGGCCAAAGACCTCCCCAAGGTCAACCTAGTGTTAGATCCACCTCTATAGAACAGCAGGAGCACTGCCAAGATGCAACCACTCTTCGTAGTGGGAGAGTTGTTGATTTATCACCTCCCCCACACGACATTTCAAAAAACAAGGAGAATTCGCCCGACATGAAAGAGGCCAAAGATATCTCCTTGAACGAGAGTGAGAAGGAAAACACTAGTGAGCCCGATGTAGTTGAAAAACCACCCTCCGCTGCGCCATTTCCTCAAAGATTCATTCCTGCCTAAAAAAAGACCATAAGTGATGAAGTGCTACAAGTCCTTAAGAACGTAAAATTGAACTTACCTTTCCCCGATGCAATAAGGCAAATTCCAGCCTATGCAAAAGTCATAAAAGACTTATTGACAGTCAAGAGGAGGAATGAGGTAAAGAAAAATGTATTTCTAGAACATAACGTGAGCTCAGCCCTTCTTAATGATCTCCCACCTAAATATAAAGATCCCGGTGCACCCACTATTTCCTGCACTATTGGAGAGAACAAATTTGAAAAGGCCTTACTCGATTTGGGGGTGAGTGTCAATAGCCTACTTTATTCGATTTATAGGAAACTTGATATGGGTGAACTTAAACCCACAAGGATCACTCTCCAGTTAGCGGATCGAACCGTGAAGATACCAAGGGGTATAGTAGAGGACGTGATAGTCCAAGTGGACAATTTCTACTTCCCGGTAGATTTTGTCATTTGGGACACGGATCCCTCCTTCGCCTCAAAAAATCATGTTCCCATCATCCTTAGATGCCCATTATTAGCTATGGCTAATGCAATGATAAATACTAGAAATGGGCAGATGCAACTCACTTTTGGGAATATGACTTTAGAAATGAACATCTTCAACATATCCCAATAGTAGGGGAAGAAGATGATCTTCACAAGGTGAGCCTAATTAAGGTGATTGTAGAAGAACACTTTGAGAAAAATTACTGTGGAGATGCTTTAGAATCTTTCCTAACTTCTAGTCATGAGAGTGAGGGAGACTACACCGAGTTTGAGAGGGAGATAGAGGAGTTGAGAGGCTTACTCGATGAGAGAGCGTCAGACGTGGACGCGAGAGATGTTAATTGGGTTTCTCGATTCGAAGAGTTACCTCCAAGGGAAGAACGCATGGTTTCCTCTAGTGACACATTCTCGACTCTTGAATTGAATAAACTACCCTCCAATGTTAAATATGCATTCCTAGGTAAAAGTGAGACATTTCCTGTTATTGTCTCCTCTAGCTTAGATGAACAGTAGGAGGGTAAGCTATTGAAGATTTTAAGGAAGCACCAAAGTGCTTTTGGTTGGTGTATAGCTGATCTAAAGGGGATAAGCCCTCTAATTTGCACCCATAAGATTCACCTTGAGGAGGATGTTAAGCCCTCGTGAGAAATGCAAAGGCGGCTAAACCCCACAATGAAAGATGTGGTGAGGACTGAAATTATAAAATTGTTTGATGTAGGGATTATCTACCCAATATCAGATAGTAAGTGGGTAAGACCCATTCAAGTTGTCTCAAAGAAGTCGGGCATGACTGTAATTGAAAATTCTAAGGGAGAGCTAGTTCCCCAACGTACAACCACTGGATGGCGCATTTATATTGATTACTGGAAACTCAATGCGGGAACTAGGAAAGACCATTTCCCCTTGCCATTTATCCATCAAATGCTTAAAAGAGCATCGGGACATCCTTATTATTTATTCTTAGATGGTTATTCCGGATATAAACAAATTGAGGTAGATGTACTTGATCAATAGAAAACAACCTTCACTTGCCCCTTTGGAATGTTTGCCTACAAACGTATGCCATTTGGCTTGTGTAATGCACCGACGACCTTTCAAAGGTGTATGTTGAGCTTATTTAGTGACATGGTTAAGAGAGGGCTCAAGGTGTTTATGGACAACTTTAGTGTTTTTGGCACCTCCTTCGACCTATGTTTAGCCAATCTTGAGAAAGTACTAGCTCGATGTGTGGAAAATCTTAGTGCCGAATTAGAAAAAATGCCATTTCATGGTCACCGAGGGTATAGTTATTGGCCACATCGTGTCATTTAAAGGGAATGAAATTGACCGAGCAAAAATAGATGTCATAGCTTACCTACCTCCACCTAAATCGCTAAAAGACGTGCACTCCTTATTGCGCCACGCAGGGTTTTATAGAAGGTTCATTGAGGACTTTAGCGCCATCGCTAGACCCTTAAGAAATCTTCTTATGAAGGACACCTCATTCGAGTTGACGGAAGCATGCCAAAGTGCTTTTGACAAATTGAAAAACATGCTTGTGTCCGCTCCCATCATGAAAGCTCTGGATTAGTCATTACCATTCGAGCTTATGTGTGATGCTAGTGATTACGCGATAGGGGCTATTTTGGGCCAAAGAAAAGACAACAAGGATCATGTCATCTACTACGCTAGCCGGACTCTTACTGGACCACAACTCAATTACTCCACTACGGAGAAGGAATTTCCAGTGGTAGTCTTCGCTCTCGACAAATTTCGATCTGATCTTATCGGTTCCCCCATCACGTGTTTCACCGACCACGCGGCTTTAAAATATCTACTTGCAAAGAAAGACGCAAAGTCGCACCTCATAAGGTGGATCCTACTCCTACAAGAGTTTAATCTTTCCATTAAAGATAAAAAAATGAGTAGAAAGAGTCGTTGCCAATCACTTATCACGGCTTTCGTCTCACGTACCTAGTGATCCTAAACTCATAGACGAGTATTTTTTGGATGAGCAACTCTTTGCCACCTCTTCTTTACCTTGGTTTGCGGATATAGTGAACTATCTTATCACGGGAGTCGTCCCTCCCGTTTGGACACCATAAGATAAGAAGAAATTCATCACTTAGTCGCGCATGGTTTTTTAATGATGATCCATTCCTTTTTAAATATTGCGCCGATCAAATCATCTGACGATGCATATCGGATGACGAAATTTGGAAAGTCATCCAATTTTATCATTCGGAAGCATGTGGAGGACACTTTTCCGTGAAAATGACAGCCGCTAAAATTCTCTAAAGCGGTTTGTACTGGCCCACAATGTTCCAGGATGTCAATAATTCTTGAAAATATTGCGACAATTGTTAACAGATGGGAGCGATTACCCAATGAGACATGATGACATTAACCCCGATTCTCATCATTCAGATTTTCGATTGTTGGGGTATTGACTTCATGGGCCCTTTTCCCCCACCGTTGGATACCTATACATCCTAGTCGCGGTAGACTATGTGTCTAAGTGGGTGGAAGCTATAGCTACCAAGACTAATGACAATAAAGTGGTGATAAAGTTCCTGTACGAACACATACTTTCTAGCTTCGGTGCACCTAAAATGGTAATCAGTGATAACGGCACGCACTTTTGCAACAAGCCGTTTGAAAAACTTATGAAAAAGTATGGTGTCATTCACAAGGTTGGAACGACATATCACCCATAAACGAATGGATAGACTGAATTGATAAATCATGAAATAAAACACATACTTGAGAAGACCGTCAATCCCGACCGAAAAGATTGGTCCCTTCGATTGAACGATTCTCTATGGGCCTACCGTAGCGCATACAATAACACACTCGAAATGTCCCCATTATGCTTTGTGTATGGAAAACCTTGCCATCTTCCCGTTGAGTTGGAGCAAAGCATATTGGGCAATGAAGATGTTAAATTACGATATGGATAAAGTCGGTGAAGCTCGCAAGCTTCAACTAAATGAGTTAGAGGAAATACGCAATGATGCGAATGAGAATGACAAAATTTCAAAACCCGGATGAAACTAACTTATGATAAGATTATTCGATGGAAAGAGTTTCAATAGGGACAAAAGGTACTCCTCTATAACTCCCGGCTTCATCTATTTTTGGGTAAATTGCGATCTCGATGGACAGGTCTATTCGCTGTGAAAAGCTTATTCCCCCACGGAGCAGTAGAATTGGAAGATCCAAAAGGGGGGAAAGAGTTCAAAGTAAATGGACAGCACCTAAAGCTATATGTTTAGGCGTGCGTAGAAGAGATCGACACCATTTGGTTGTTGGACTCCATTTATGGGGTAGAGTGAGCTTCAACTGAGAGGTCGTCTCACCCCCGACGTGTATGGGGTGAATTCTTGTCTATAGTAGCTACATATAGATTAGGATAAGTCGAGTCCGTAGAATCACATCACAAGAGGAGAGGAATTCGAGCACCATCACGCTTTACAAGGTGAGTATTTTAGAGTCACAATATTGAGGTGAGAGGTAATCAAGGCATACATGTGTCGGATCGTAGGTAAGAGCAGCAGAAAGTCGTAGGAGGAGAGTATATCATCCCAAAGATGGACTAGAGCTATTTTGGGGACCGAATCGATTCGGTCCTAGGCCCCCGGATTGGTTCGATCTGGAAAAAATCAAAATACAGGGTCTGAATCGATCCGGTTCTGGGGACCCGGATTGGTCAAGTGTCTGAAACTCTTAGCTTTCCCTAGGTTCACCCCCTTTTCCCCCAATCCCTCAAATTCCCTCCATTTTCGTCCCCTCCCTTCCCTACACACATTTTCCCTCCCAACCCTCCCCGTTTTCCCTCCATATCCTACCCTACCCTCTCCCCTCCCCACTTATAAAATCTACACCTTCCCCACCCCATTTCCCCCACCACAGCTCACTCTCTTCCTTTCTCTCACTATTTTCATCTAGCACTATTACTCTCTCCCAACACTATGGCCAACCAACCACCCCCCCAAAAAAATGATTCCGTTGTAATTCTCAGCGACGGAACCTCCGGCTACCACTCCCTTCAAAAGCAATAGCGGTGTGAACGTTTCTTTGGCCAACCTCACAAACTCCAAATAGTGCGCCAAGTTATTTGGAATGACATGCCTAATTCTGTCATCTCTCTTTTCATGGACCGAGGTTGGTGTCACTTCCTCAACGAACCTCATGACGCGGTATGGCTCAATACGGTGCGTGCCTTCTATGGCTCACTTGTTCTCACCGGGCACCACACGGCTAAAGCTTACATTGGCGGCATCTGCGTCCCATTCTTTTTGGAACTTTTGAGCCAGAAGTTGGCTACCAAGGATGTCCCGACCCCACATCAATACATTTACCCAGACCCTCTCGCCCCTATTAAAAAATACGTATGCATGTCTCTCATCGACCCCAATGCTAACTGGAATACCGAAACATACCCGCTAGGCCAGCTAAGTGACAAAGCGAGCCTCATTTTCAAAATCGTGTGCGCAAACATTTTCCCAATGGGCAATAACTCAGCGATGCGCCCGCATTAAGCCACCCTCGTCTACCACCTCTTCGACCACAACACCCCCATCAGCCTGGTTGCTTGCATTTATAAGGACATATTCTTCGTCGCCACGGATAAAAGCGCATCACCCCTGCCCCATTTGTTCAACTTATCACATCCATGTTAGTTGACGCCGGAATTGCACCCCTGTAAGATTTCCCGTGCCTCCCTACTCCTTTTGGGGACACTACCCAGACTAAACGTGAAAGACAACAAGCCCACATCCAGGACCAAATGGCACAAGAGTCTAGTGATACCGAAGAGGAGGATAGTGATGAAGAAGCGGAAGGGGGAGGTGATGAAGAGAGCAGTGACGAAGAGGAGGAGGACATTGTAATGGGAGAGGGCGACGCAGATTATGACAACGATGAAGATTCAGATTTTTCACCCGACAATACAGAAATTAATCGGTGTATTTCGACGGTGGAAACCCGGTTTGACAGATTCCTCACGCAATACAATAGGGATCAAGAGGCCTACCGTAGGGATACGCACATGATGCACCGTCTCCAAACTCACATGTACGAACTCAACTTCGGTGGCCCCCCTTCAAGCTTCTTCTATGACCCGTATGACTCCAACGCGCCCAGAAGCTCTAATCCCCCGCCCTAGTGATGCTATTTCTGAAATGTGGTTGTGTACTTGTTGGTTCTTATCACATGTTTGTTTGTTTTTCTTTCCATTTGTAACACATGCTGATCCGTTATATAAAATTTTGCATTTTCCATATTTGTTCGTTTTATTTATTCACAATTTTAATTCTCTTTGAGTTAAATTTTAGTACTTTTTGCTTGAGGACAATGTAAAAGTCTAAGTTAGGGGGGGTCACAACTGCGTCTTTGTAAGACTTCACAAATTTTTAAAAATGCCCAGAAATTTCAAAAAAATCAAAAAATTTTGAAAAACCCAAAAATATTTTTCTTCAAATAAATAAAAATTGGAATTCAAATTTTTCAAAAATATCATTAAAATTTGGTTTGAAGTCTCAATTTGTAAAAACATAGTACACAAAGCCGAAATTGACCAAAGATGGAAATTGAGCGAATGTAGACGACTTAACGAATAAATGTGGAGATTAACAAACCCGATGAGATTCGAGCCTTTCATTATTGTGAGTTTTTAAATCAATCCGAGTTAAATTCTTAACTCAAAGTTCGTTTCAGCATTTTAATAAGTTGTCAACGATCTCAATCCTTTCACTTTGACTGGTTATGGGAAATGTGTATGATGTTGCCTTGAAAAATGCGCTAAAAATCTCTAAATTAAATTAATCTCGAAATGCATATGGTAACGCAATTAGTATTTCGGACAATGAAGTAGGCCCTCGTTTGTCACCCAAAAATATTGGCCAAAAAATTAGAGAAAAATTATCCCTTTTGTAAACCAAAATTGAGCAGAATATTTTTTTTTCCTTTCGCTTGACAACCCGAAAAATCATAATTGGCCGGGAATTGTGAGAGTTGATAATCCCAGAAATTAAGTCCGGAAAGTGCATAAAAAGGGGGCAAGAAAAGAATAAAAATGGTCAACAAAAATAGAAAAGAAAAGAAAAGCGTGAAACATAGAAAAAAATTAGAAAAAGAAAAAGAAAATGAGCAAAAGCCCGAAAAAGCACAAATGGACATCATAAATGAATTTTCCAATTTTGACCTTCCCTACCATTCCCATTTTACCCAATACACCTTTAACTCGAAAAAGTCCTAACCGAGTCTAAAATTGCGAAATTGGTTACCGCGTGGAGAGCAAAAATACAAAAATATAATAAAAGAGATCAAATGTATGAATTAGAGGAAATGTTTCCATTTTCTTTTAAACGTAGTCCTATGATGAGATCCATTTACCATAAAATTACGTCTTTTGATTTGTGTGCGTGAACTTGGTTCCAATGCATTTACTCTTATAAATCACGCACATCGAGAGAAATAGCCACATTTCGAGTGATTCGTTCGTGAGAGCATCCCATGAGATTTTGAAATTAAAATGAATTTTTGGATAAGTAACGTAATGGTCAATCGGTGGAAAGTCGCGGTTAAATTTCGGGCTTCGCACACACACACTATGATTTGAGACTCTTGAAAATGAATTGATAATGACTATTTTTTGGAAAAGGTATTCTATCTCATTTTGATAATGACTACTTTTTGGAAAAGGTATTCTATCCCGCGAAAAAGGTATTCTATCCCATTTTAAAGTTGGATCATGTTCTGATTCTTCTACTTTGCTCGGAACGATCAAAGTTCTAAGTTAGGGGAGTTTGATTAGTCATAAATTCTTCCAAATTTACCCCTTAATTTAGAGGCTTTTATTACTTCGAACAATGTAAAACGAGTTAGTTTATCTCATATCATTGCTAATGGCTTCGTCTAACAAGTATCCCGAGTTTCGTGTATTTCTTATTGATTTTACAGGTATTTAATGCATGAAAGAAAAAAGAAATCGGAAGAAGCAAGAGAAGAGAAAGAGGATGAATCAAAAGGGTAAAAGCATAATTTCCACCAGGAATCTGATACAGGACACAAAATAAAAGTCGAAGATCTCGAGTTTAGGAACGCATAGGAAGAAACAACGTCCCAATCCGAGTTCTGGAATAGAAGTTATGAAGACCCTAAGGTGTGACATAATCAAGAGATTTTGAAGAAAAAAATAAAGAGAAATTGAGAAGCTAATCCGGAGCAATCTGGCTTATATGAAAAACGGACCAATCCGGGAAATAAAGATCTCTGAATAAGAATACGTTTATCGAAACAATCCGGTTCTCCTAGAAAATGGATTGATCCGTCCCCAAATTTCATTGCATAAGTTTTTTTTATCGGACCAATTCGGTTGATTGGAAAAATGGATCGATCCGGTTGTCACCCGGACCAATCCAAAATATCTGGACCGGATCGATCCTCGGTTTGAGATTTGGGACAATCTTCTCTTGATAGAGTTTTTTATGCATCCAACTCTTGTAATTTTCGTAGGGTATAAATTTAAAACACCTCCCAGGCATTAAGGGGGCTTCTAATCCGTTTAGAGAAGCATTGTAATTAGTTTAGAGGAGAACACAACAAGAAACCCTAGTTTTTATAGAGCTTTGATTCCAGTTCTGCAATTCAAGTAAATTCATTTTAATTCTTGCTTTCATTGTTGCAGTAGTTAATTCATTAGTTAGTAATTTCATGTAATACCCCGTACTTTTAAAGATATTTAAATTACAAAGGTGGGCGTAATTTGGTAAATTGAGAAATTTCTGTGAATAGTAATTTTGCAATTTATGAGTGAAATTAAATAAATTTAATGTTATAAAGTGAATAGTAAATATTAGTTTTCAAGTGTCGGACTAATATTTACATGGATTATATTTTCTTACGAGACTAAGTATATGAGTGGATTATTTTTAATTACATGTCGCAAGTTGGGTAAAGCGACAAAGGAAATATTTTAAATGGAAAAATACGTGTATTGAACGTGTTGGGTCAAAATAGTGAATTTTAGTTAAGTGACTCGGATGGAGATTTTAACTGCGCCATTGGGTTCGGAATGGCCGAGATAGTCAAAATAGAGTACCCGGAGGTAGTATTTGGGTTCCGGGCATTTTTGGACTAGTAGAGACTCGTAAATGAGTACACGACTCATTTAACAATTGGGTATACACCCAATTTCGGATTTAATAAGAGAAAACCCTCATTTTTGCCCCAAAATCAGATCTAAGAGAGAGAAAGAGAAGAGATAAGGGAGAGAAGAAGAAGAAGAAGAGATTTTCGGCCAAAATTCGCGGGATTCGACTCGGGGTCGTCGAATTTAATCCACGAGGCAAGTGTTTAGTTGATTTATAAATTTAGTGTGTTTATTTCTCATATTATAGTTGGTGTATAAAACTATAAAGATTTTTGGGATGAGTTTTCGTGAATCAAAATGGGTTTTTCGAAAGATTAACGAGTAAAAACCCGAATAATATCAAATTTGAGAAATTTAGGAATTAATTGAAATAAATTGTTGAATCTGGGTTCTAGGATGATTAGAACCAATTCTATGTGTGTATTTATGATTGATTGAGGTTGTATGATGAGAGGTGAGAAAATAAAAACCTCGGAGGTGTATTACTAGAGGTTTGGGATTTTGGAGAAGATGATGAATAGTAACTCCGTAGCTTGCGGGATAAATTCAGATATGAAGAGGGAAGATTCAGCTCTCAATAAAAACATGAAAGTTGTATATCTTTTCGATACGGTCGCGTGACCACTGACTGCGTATTTTTTTGATTTTTCTACGAATTGTTATGATTTTTACAAGATGGAAGTTCCGGGGTGAAACCACCAACTTGGAAATGCACTCGGAAATTTGGAAGAAAAAAAAAGGCTAAAATTCTTTGGAGATAAATATTTGGGGTTCCTAAAAATAGTGTGGGGACTTCTAAATATTTTTTTTAGTAAGGTTTGTATCTTGGGTTAGATGAAAGTAAACCCCAAAATTTACCCAAATAGGGGTGTTTATGAGTAACACTGGGGGTGACGTTTAGGTGGACAAAATTTTATATAAGTAATTGTGCGCGTAGAAAACACACTTATATGCCAATTTTGGTTGAGTAAAATCCTATGAGGTGACTAGGATGAAATTTAGGATACGGGTTAAAGAGAATTGAGCAGTCATCTGATACGTCTATTTATGACAATTATTATAGGTGAGAGGAATGCCTATCGTTATTTATGGGACGAATAAATATATCGGTATTGTTGGTATTGTCATCGTGCGGTGAGAAAAGCTCGGAAATAATATATTGAGGATTAGTCAAAATTGAAAAATGCGTAGGATATTCGAGAGATAAATATACTAGGTAAGAAATTTATTATACGGGTTGTGCGTATGCCCGAATGTTATTATATACGTGGGTTAAATAATTACCTATGGGGAATTATGTATAGGTGAGAGACATACCTATAGTTATAATATGGTTGTGTGAATACCAAATTGATGATATATTTATATAGGTGGAATGTGTACTTATATGATTATTTATTATGTGTATAACATACCTACCATACTTGCTATCACGGGAGGTTGGCGTTCGTGCGAGGACAATCTTACCCTGTGTTGCCTTCGGGGGGATTTTAGATTTGGTACCTCAAGAACATAGGACTATGAAGGGCTTATTTGTGAGTCGATAAGTCTGCTGACTATGGGAGCATAGGTATGTGCGTGATCCATGGGTATGTGAACTATGTTCGCCTCCAATATGTGTGATTTGTATTAATACGGTTCCTAAGTGATGCGGAACGCGTGATCCTTATGTGCGCGATGTACAAGGATTTGATAGCAGAGTATGAGTGCACCGCAGCTGAGCCTAGGGGTGCCATATATGTATATATATGTATTGTGATTAACATGTATGTGTACTTGAGATAATCCATGGATGCTTAGTAAATGAGAATGGCTAAGCCACTTATATTATAGTTCAGTGGATGATTAATATACTTGTTGCGTATAGTATATTGTTTATATATATGAGATGAGATATCATATAACCTAACCTTGTATAAAATGAAAAGAATGAATAAAGTGTGATATTACTTCCGGTAAATGAATATCCGGATTTATATGAATATGAATCTTGTGTTCTAATGATAACTATAAATAAATACAGGATGGTATAAATAGGGTATGTACTGAAGGCCTAATGGATCTCGACGATCAACATTGTCACGTAGTAGTGTATCGGGGGGGGGGGGGGGTTCCTTGTTTGGATTTCGCTTCGCGAGACACCCCACGCACGAACGTAACGTAATGTTGGGAATGGGGAGAAGTTTAGTCCTTAGTACTCGAATTGATGAGGATTATTAGAAGGTGGGTAATTACATTAGTTAGGCAGGGTAGCTTAACTAGGTTATTTAAAAAGGTATGCGATAGTTGTGCACTGTTAGATGAGGGGTGAGGTGTATCTCATGTGAGAGAGATACCAGTTTAAATTTGAGAAATAACATATTTTTTTAAAATATGGATTTTAATGCACTTGCTAAAATGTTTTCAAAACTAGGGCTCTGACCCGTTTCTCTATTTTCCCCTCTCTTGCTATATCTATATATATATAGGTGTCCAGACACAGGGACGCCTGGATGATAATTCTTTCGAGTCATACGTTTGCTGCAGTAGCTGTGGATGCAAGCAAGTTTATATTAGACGTTTCTATCATTGAGATCTAGATAGGAGGTATTGTAGAAACATTCGGACTTATGGCCCAACTGTACTCATTTATTATTTTATCGCCTTTTTGTGCGGCATTCAATTTGGTTGTATTATTGTACCGAGTGTTCGGTTATTTTATTTTATTTCATTTCAGTTGATGCATATAAATTGTTGTAATTGTTTTATTTGAATGGTTTGTATAAAAGATTAGTTAATTAAAAAAAAAATTGACGCCGGCCTAATAGGATATTAGTAAATAAATTGGTTTTCGGTAGTGATACTAAGAATGAACCATATGAGACTCCTGTTTTAATTTGATATAGGAGTGATCGCCCGGTATTTTATTAGGCGGGATGTCACAGGTGGTATTAGAGCATCAGATTCTAGTGTCCTTAGGAATCTGTGCAGACGTACTATGCTTTCAGCGTTGCTTTTGATTTGATATGGATCCTTATGATTAGGATTGTTGATATCCTCGTGTGAGATTTCATTCTCCTACCATTATGTAAAATTATTATAAATCTTTTGCGCACTCATTCGGGATTCGTGTGCTGATCGACGAAGGGTGACTAGGGAAGTTCGTTGTGTGGGCAACAGGAGGCGAGACTTAGTTAGAGCTATAAGTTGATATTGGAAATGAGGACCACGGTAAAGGTCATTTTACTTGTGGCATTATCGGATTGCTGCAACGACTACTAAAATATCAAGAATCGTTGTACTTAAGAATGGTGTTAAACTTGAATTAACAAGTAGAAGACTCGAAAGCTCTTGCTTAGAGTTCGGTATGGAATTACCCATATGTGAAAATTTAAGGAAATTTTTTCACTTGTGAGAGAAATGTTGAAATGGTGGGGACGATAATCACCATATTCGGGGGAGCATGACGTATTGCTCATAAATTAATCTTATAGATGGATTTTTTTTCCCTTAATAAGAATGTGAAATTTGGTGAATTAGATGTTAATCACTAAATAAAAATGGAGTTTTTTATAGATGAAGAAAATAATTTTGGGTTTATGTTAATATAACTCATGGGAAAATTTATAGATTTGTTGGATTGACTTGAAGATTGAAAGTATTTAATCCCTAAACTATTCTAATAAGTGTTTTATGGTGACTTATAGTGGTTTGGGAACCTTGTGTTTGGGTTGGAATGAGTTTTGGATTGAATTGGAAGAAGAAAAAATGGGAAGAACAAATTTTGGAAGATGAACAGTGCATTTGCAGAAATCACGTTAGAAGTCTACCCAGGTCGTTGGAACGAAACTTCGTTCGAACGAGACTTCTAACGAGAATTCTAATGAGGTTCCAGTAGCTAGTTCGTTCGATGTTGGAAATGTTGTTCGAACGAAATGTCGTTCAAACGAGCTCATTCAAACGAGAATTTTGGGTCTTCTAACGAGATTCCAAAATGACTCTTAAGGCCCGATTTTTGTTCCGAACTTCTCGTAGGCTTATTTAAATGAGTGTTAAGCCTGTACGAATGTCGAGTAACTTAAAATTTATAAGTGAGCGAAGAATATGCACGATTAGCCGAAAAATATTATATATATTATGTATATATATATATACGGGCATATTCAGACGTATATATGAGATATGTTAAGTATATATGTGTGTGATTGTTATACTTATATGATATGGTTTTTACCGAGTCGGTGTGATAGTTCGACCACTGGTACCCAGGATGTTGTGTAATTAATTCCCTGGAAGATGATAGCATTGAGAGACTGCATCCATTGAGTTATAGCTCCGAGGGATGGTTATTATACTTATATAGTATGTGATATATAAGTATGGATATGCTTGATGTGTATAGTATATTGTATATATATTTATATGAGATGTGAAACATATATATACGGACATATTAAAGAATGGAATGCAAGATAAATTATGGATGAGCTCGCCTTGATTATATGTTTAGATGGAACTTCGATGAGGAGATGTTTCATTAGCATGATTTGAGTGCATGGGGACCTTATGGATATAATTTAAGGTATGCATGATTTATAGTTAAGCTGGGAGTTTAAGCTTGTTAGTGTTCGCGCGAAGGACTTAGTGTTAGTGCAAGTGCTTGTGGTATAGCTCCTTGACAGAATTGAGAGTTCTGACCATATTATGTTGGTAGATGGGATAGGATTATCCCGGTTGTATATTTGAAGATAACAAGACACTCCATATGTGAACCTTAACGACGTCGGGAGTGGACAAATGTTAGAAAATGCAAGAATGTGAGTTTTGACGATAAGTCATCTAGTGGAGAGGAAACACTATAGAGTGAGAGCCACTTGATGACTATATAATTATATAGAGATATAAGTGCTATGAAGAAGCACTGAAATTTTTCTCTCACCGCAAGTATGTGGGTGAGGTAAGATAAATGAAATTAATTTGAGACTTATAGCCAGACCTTGAATATAAGGAAAATTCAGAGGAAATACATTTTGGGTATGATGTTCATAATATTTTTTTGCAGAGAGTAGGTTCCTTAATTAGTTGGACTTTCCATTTGTACAAGATTGAAGGATATAGTGGTAGAAGTACATTAGTAGGTTAACGAGGTAGCATTTAGAATGTCCTTTTGGTATCTCTTAGACCGCTATATCTCGATGACCGACAAAGCGAGGGAGTAGTGTATCGGGAAGGTTCCTTGTTTGGATTTTGCTTTGCGAGACGTCCCACGCACGAAATCAAGCAAATGTCGAAAGTCGAGAGAGGTCTTGGGCACTAGGCATATAGTTAGAATAGTACTCATATTACGTGTGTTAGAAACACCTTAATCTTAGCACTACCACGAAATAAGGCCAGTTGGACTAGTGGTGCTCATATAGGAAAATTATTGTGAGTTAACCACAAGAAGATCGATGTGATAATTTTAAGAAGGATTGAATTTCCAGGTATCGGGAGAATTAAATTTTGAATTATTCGGATTAAGGGATACCCAGGTGTTAGTACCAAGCCAATGAAACGAGGCCCATTATTTAGAGTGAGTGTGATGTATCAAAACGTTTGCAATGGTGGTGCATATATCACGGATGATAGGGGGTATGGGTACCCTGATTAGTAAATCCCAAAAATGTCCGAGATGGAAAGATGTGAAAATAAATATGTATAATATATGCCTGAAGGGCGTCTATAAACAAGGTTAAACGGTATAGAGTATTGAATGTCATGCGAGAATGACGATAATGCAAACATTTATGTGCAATGAGAGCTAACACACCCGAGATGGGATTGAAAGGTTGTGGAAAGTCATTTAAAAAGGTACCTCTTAATGAAAAGTTTACCCAATTTATTGTGAGAAAGTAAAGCGGAGCCTTACTCAAGCGAGTATTGAAGAGTGGCTTGCGCGTGGCTATATGGTTAGCATACTCCAAGTAAAGAAGGAGTGTATGTAGTACCAAATTCCGAAAAAGTATATGAGAGTTAATACTTTCATTATTCGGTATATGGAATATACCTTGTAGATTACGAGAGAGATAGTAATCTGAATATTTATATAATACGTAGCGATAAGAATAAAATACGTATGAGAAGTGTATGATTAGGTTGGGAATATGCCTATGAATCTTAATAGGATGTGTGTATACCTATTATGTGATATTATTATTATTAAGAGCACTAATGGGTAATAACCCGGGGGTGCAAGACCATTATTGATTAACTGCGCTAATGGGTGTTAACCCGGGGGTGAAGGATTAATATATATATGTATAGGGCTGATGTGACTATATGTGTATATATATGGATTTGCGAATATTTCTACTGTGTGAGACTAGTAGATATGGTATTAATAATGTAAGGACACAAATTTCCAATTGAGTCCATATATAGTTTTGGCTCAATTCCGGACAAAAACATTTATTCATAGGTTAGTGATTTATTGTAATACTCTCAAGACTATGAAGTGTGTGTTGAAGACGTAGCGGCAAAGAATATAAAGCTTCATTAAAATGCCGGTTTGCGTGCCTCGTTTCTACGTCATCAACTATGGTTCCATCCTCCCAAGGTATGAATGCAATTATATTTATATAGGAGCTTGGAATAATGTTTATTGGGTGTTAGGATTAATAAAATAAGTTTATAAAAGTTTCTGGGCCAAAATCGAATTTTACAAACATTCTGGTCGTTCGTTAGAAATGTCGTTCGAATGAGTTTTTTTCGTTCGAACCAGGTTTCGTTCGAACCAGGTTTCGTTCGAACGAGTTTTGCCAACGACCCTAACTGGTCAGTCGTTCGATATGTCGTTCGAATGAATTTTCTCGTTCTAACGAGGTATCTAACGAGGTTCTAATGAGCCCAGGTTGGTCGCTCGTTAGAAGTCTCGTTCGAACGAGAATCAAGTTCGTTCGAACGAGATTCCAGCGGGAACAGTTTTTGGCAGTTTTATGCAGTTTTTCCCCACTTCTCCACTTGGTTTTCAACCAACTTTTTTCATACATTATTATGTGCGGGAAACACATTTTCCAAGATAACTTTTCCATCCTGATACATCTCCTAGAGAGAGTTTGAGAGATTATTTTAAAAAGGGAAAATGTTCATGTTTGAGTGTTCTTCAACTTAAAGAAAAATCTTTAAACACTTAGTTTACACCCATTGTTGTTTATTCCAAGTTCATATATATCTATCATCTTGCTTGGAGTTTTGGCACCGGTTTATCTCTATCGAATTCAAGAAGAGAAGTTTTGGTTTGCTTCTACATCCATCAAAGAAGAAGACTTTTTGTTGAAGATTCTACCCACTTGGAGAAAGGATCCATGCTTGGGTGACGGTGACCCTATAAAGTCCCATCGGTGGATTCCGAGACCGCGGTGGTGTTCCGAGGTTGTTCGCTAGGAAGAGGTTTCTAGGAGAAGAAGCGTCGAGGCTTAAGAGGGATCGAGTCAGTAGTTGTAAGTCTATATGTCTTGTAATTGTAATTCCATATCTAGTGGACTTGTGGCTAGGGCCGTCCGAGGTTGTTTCCCGTCTTGGGTTTTTCCTTGTACATCTCGGCGTAGTGTGATATTGTTTATTTTATCTTGCATCATAATTTAGAACGCATGCTTAGAATAAATTCAAGATAAAATTTTGTTTAATTATCACACTCATTTAATTTGGGACTAAATTAAATATTGGGTAAATTTGGTTTATTTAAGTCATTTGCTAAAATTGGTTTTGCCTAACTTTGGATAATTGAAAATTATGACTTAGGCAAATTCTAGGACTTGGATTAATGAATCGATTTAAGTGCTTCACTTGATTTGGATTAATTTGTTTTGAAGAAATTAAAATTTGTTTGTTTTAATTGTGAACCATCATTCAACGCTTCCGCATCTACTATTGAGTTTTGATTATAAAAGGAAATTACTATACTCTGAGCTCTTTCAAATTGGTATCAGAGCCAAAAATGATAAATTATTTCGTTAAGATCCTTTAATTTTTGGCTAAAATGGATTTTTCACCATTTTCAAAATTTCCTATTTTCGATGGTTCAAACTACGCGTATTGGAAAGCGCGAATGAGATCGACACTAAAATCTATCGACGAGAGAGTTTGGATGTCTGTTGTTACCGGGTACTCCCCACCAACTTACTTAGTTGAAAATGAACGTGTTATCAAACCCGCCGATAGATGGACTGAAAATGAGTTTAAACTTGCTAATTTTAATTCCCGTGGTTTAAATGCCTTATTTAGCGTTGTCACACCGGATGAATTCCGACGTATTATGACGTGTGAAACCGCTAAAGAAGCTTGGGATATTTTACAATTAACTCATGAAGGAACTAGTGTCGTTAAAGCTTCAAAACTCCAAAACCTCACCACTCAATTTGAAACTATCAAAATGGATGAAAAAGAAACTTTTGATAAATTTTATGCTAGACTTTCTGATATTGTGAATTCATCCTTTAACTTGGGAGAGAAAATACCTGACGACCGTGTTGTAAAGAAAATTTTGAGGTCCCTACCCGATAAATTTATTCCTAAAGTGACCGTTTTAAATTCTTTACCCACTTTAGCCTCTACGAAATTAGAAGATCTTGTAGGTGATTTACAAACCTATGAACTAGATATGTTTCCCTCTAAAACTGTAAAGAAAATTGAAAAGGGTGTTGCTTTAAAAGCCCGAAAATAGGTCAAACAAGTAGTAGAGAGCGATAGTGAAAGTGACTCGGAAGATATGGCTTTGTTTGCTCGCAAATTTAGAAAATTTCTTAAATTTAACAAAGATAAACTTAAAAATGATTTTAAGAAATCTGATACTTCTAAACATGATAAAAGTGAGAAGATTTCTAAAGCCGAGAGAATCCCTAAACCTAGTAATGACAATTTAGATAGGGACGAGTCTAACAAGTGTTTTGGTTGTGAAGGTTATGGCCATCGAGCTTATGAGTGCCCCACTATACTAAGGAAAGAGGGTAAACGACCCACTGCATATAATGCAACCCTTAGTGATAGTGATAAGGAAGAAAATCCCGATTCCCCCGCTAAGAAAAATTTTGTGGCTTTTATGGCTAATCATGTGAGTGATTGTGACAACTCATCGATTGATGAAACGATAGCACATGCCACTTCCAAGGTCATTGTTCATGATTCCCTTGTTTTTAATAATGGTGAGAGTGGAGAAGAGAGTGAAAATGAAGAAGAGGTTGATGTGAGTGAACTTCAAAATGCTTTTCATGAATTATATAAAGAATCTATTAATTTGAAAAGAACTAATTTGAAGTTAGAAGCTTGTTTAAGAAAGAGTGTCAAGGTCATTACTGATAGTGCCTTATTAGAAGACCTTAGGACACATGTGAGGACTCTTCAAGAGAAGCTTGATTATGTAGAAGGCGAAAGAGATAGCCTTAGGGGTTTAATGGAATCCTTGAAAAAGGAGCTTCTTGCTTTTGAAGAGCGTAATTTTTTACTAGAATCTAACATTTTAGAATTGGAAAATAAATTAAAAGATTCTAGTAATGTCAAATTTGATTTGGAATGTCGTTCAGAAAAACTAGATAAAATGTTAGGAACGGTCCAAATTAAAAACGACACTTGTGGTTTAGGCTTCAATCCTTATAATGAATTTACTCATAATGCCCAAACCAATATTTTAGGAGAATCTACTAGGAATGCATTTAATGATCACTCCTTAGGCAAATCTTTTAGACATGTTCTTACTTGTACACTTTGTGGTCGAAAAGGTCATCTTAGGAAATATTGTTTTGATCTTAAACGAATTCCTAGAAAATCCCATAGTAAAGTAACCACAGTAGTTAAAGCTCCTACACCCCAAGATAGTCATTCTTCATTAATTTGGGTTAGGAAATCCGACTTGGTTGCCTTACAAAATAGGGATTTTGATTCTCATTTACTTTCACATGCTTCCTCCCTTGCTAAATCAAATGGATGAATGTGTTAGTGTTTGCATACTTTAGCGTTTGTACTTTATGTCATATTCACATGCTAAATGTATGCTTGTTTTAGTCATTTTCTAGTCATAGCCTTATTTCATATCCCATGCTAGAAATCATGACTTGTTTATCTTTGTGTATTATATTTTGTGTTTGAATTAATTGAAAAATATAAAAAGATTTTTGTTTATCATTTGTCTTTTATTTATTTCATTTAAGCTTAATGAAAAATACAAATGATTTTTGTTTGTCCTTTTGAGTAAATATTTATTTTTGATTAAAAATGTTAAAAACTCAAAAAGATTTTGTTTTGTGTGTATTTTTGTTTGACACACTTTATGTGGCATATATTTGTGTTTGAATCCCATCATTTACGCTCCCACGTGGCTAGAACTTTTGGTTTAGATTTTCAATCCTTAAAATATTCTTTACCATGTTTTATATGGAGTAGTTGGATTTTGTATTGATTAAATGGATTCTATTTTCATATGCCTCTTTTCACACATGCACGAGCTCTTTTGAAATTTTAATGTCACATGTTATATTTGAGCTTTTTGAGGTGTTCTCCTATCAATCTAGTCATCTACATATCTATGACCTAGGAGGCCTAGTGCATGTCAAAATCCGTTGCATGTGAGATTTGTGTGAAAAATGAAAACATGATAAATTAATATATGCACGGGGAAGGGCTCCGAAAGGATGAATTAAATCCTTTGCGATAGTAAGCCACCGCGTGATCCAAAGGCCTAAAAACAGAATATTTGGCATTAAAAAGAAAACAACTGCCAAGGCCTATGTCTGTTAGATATATTCATTCAAAAACAAAAGAATATATATGCTCATTGAGGGAGAATTGGATGGTATATCAACGGTTTGCACAATGTCCGTTTATCCTAGTTGTCTTTAATGTCATGACTCTATTTGGTTTGTAGAATCATCATCATGCTAGGCTTATATGCATTGTGTATGTTTGTTCATTGAGTTCAATCCTTATATTGTCACATGAGGTTATATTTAACTGTGATGAAGTTTCCATTCAAATGAGAACTCCGTGAACGTTTCTTAAGTGTTTGGGTCTAAATTTAATTGTTGCTAGTAAACACCCCTACACTTCTGTTTCCATATGACACATATTTAGGGGGAGTAATTAATTAATTGCATTTAATATTTTAATATTCCCTATGCATTTGATGAGTTTGCTTAAGTGTGCAGGAATTATTCTAAAGTGGCATCTTTCAATGGCAAAGCGTTTGATCCTTGGGTTGAGTCAAGTTTGGGCGGGTTATGTTTTGAGTCTAGTGAGCTTGACGGCCCTTTAGGATTTTTGTTTTGGTTTTTGTCCCGGAATAGCCAAAGGGGGAGATTTGTAAGGACACAAATTTCCAATTGAGTCCATATATAGTTTTTGCTCAATTCCGGACAAAAACATTTATTCATAGGTTAGTGATTTATTGTAATACTCTCAAGCCTATGAAGTGTGTGTTGAAGACGTAGCGGCAAAGAATATAAAGCTTCATTAAAATGCCGGTTTGCGTGCCTCGTTTCTACGTCATCAACTATGGTTCCATCCTCCCAAGGTATGAATGAAATTATATTTATATAGGAGCTTGGAACAATGTTTATTGGGTGTTAGGATTAATAAAATAAGTTTATAAAAGTTTATGGGCCAAAATCGAATTTTACAAACATTCTGGTCGTTCGTTAGAAATGTCGTTCGAACGAGTTTTTTTCGTTCGAACCAGGTTTCGTTCGAACGAGTTTTTCGTTCGAACCAGGTTTCGTTCGAACGAGTTTTGCCAACGACCCTAACTGGTCAGTCGTTCGATATGTCGTTCGAACGAATTTTCTCGTTCTAACGAGGTATCTAACGAGGTTCTAACGAGCCCAGGCTGGTCGCTCGTTAGAAGTCTCGTTCGAACGAGAATCAAGTTTGTTCGAACGAGATTCCAGCGGGAACAGTTTTTTGGAAGTTTTATGCAGTTTTTCCCCACTTCTCCACTTGGTTTTCAACCAACTTTTTTCATACATTATTATGTGCGGGAAACACATTTTCCAAGATAACTTTTCCATCCTAATACATCTCCTAGAGAGAGTTTGAGAGATTATTTTAAAAAGGGAAAATGTTCATGTTTGAGTGTTCTTCAACTTAAAGAAAAATCTTTAAACACTTAGTTTACACCCATTGTTGTTTATTCCAAGTTCATATATATCTATCATCTTGCTTGGAGTTTTGGCACCGGTTTATCTCTACCGAATTCAAGAAGAGAAGTTTTGGTTTACTTCTACATCCATCAAAGAAGAAGACTTTTTGTTGAAGATTCTACCCACTTGGAGAAAGGCTCCATGCTTGGGTGACGGTGACCGTATAAAGTCCCATCGGTGGATTCCGAGACCGCGGTGGTGTTCCGAGGTTGTTCGCTAGGAAGAGGTTTCTACGAGAAGAAGCGTCGAGGCTTGAGAGGGATCGAGTCAGTAGTTGTAAGTGTATCTGTCTTGTAATTGTAATTCCATATCTAGTGGACTTGTGGCTAGGGCCGTCCGAGGTTGTTTCCCGTCTTGGGTTTTTCCTCATACATCTCGGAGTAGTGTGATATTGTTTATTTTATCTTGCATCATAATTTAGAACGCATGCTTAGAATAAATTCAAGATAAAATTTTGTTTAATTATCACACTCATTTAATTTGGGACTAAATTAAATATTGGGTAAATTTGGTTTATTTAAGTCATTTGCTAGAATTGGTTTCGCCTAACTTTGGATAATTGAAAATTATGACTTAGGCAAATTCTAGGACTTGGATTAATGAATCGGTTTAAGTGCTTCACTTGATTTGGATTAATTTGTTTTGAAGAAATTAAAATTTGTTTATTTTAATTGTGAACCATCATTCAACGCTTCCGCATCTACTATTGAGTTTTGATTATAAAAGGAAATTACTATACTTTGCGCTAAGGGGTCTGAACAAAAAGGGTGCAAGATTAGTGTAAATATACAGAGATGATGAGACTATATATATGAGCATACGCCTTGAGATGGGTGGAATATAGTGAGAGACCATTGTGTTAGGCTATATCTAAATTTGGTTAAGCTAGGACGTAATGTATATACCGATCCTAGAGTAGTGGTACATGCTATATCTGAATTTCGAGGACGAAATTCTGTTGTAAGGGGGGAAGTATGTAATACCCCGTACTTTTAAAGATATTTAAATTACAAAGGTGGGCGTAATTTGGTAAATTGAGAAATTTCTGTGAATAGTAATTTTGGAATTTATGAGTGAAATTAAATAAATTTAATGTTATAAAGTGAATAGTAAATATAAGTTTTCAAGTGTCGGACTAATATTTACATGGATTATATTTTCTTACGAGAC
Source organism: Sambucus nigra (assembly GCA_949130495.1). Lineage (NCBI taxonomy): Eukaryota > Viridiplantae > Streptophyta > Magnoliopsida > Dipsacales > Adoxaceae > Sambucus > Sambucus nigra. The sequence goes on along the minus strand of OX422222.1, from coordinate 184,901,908 downwards.
TAAGTATATGAGTGGATTATTTTTAATTACATGTCGCAAGTTGGGTAAAGCGACAAAGGAAATATTTTAAATGGAAAAATACGTGTATTGAACGTGTTGGGTCAAAATAGTGAATTTTAGTTAAGTGACTAGGATGGAGATTTTGACTGCGCCATTGGGTTCGGAATGACCGAGATAGTCAAAATAGAGTACCCGAGGGTAGTATTTGGATTCCGGGCATTTTTGGACTAGTAAGGACTCGTAAATGAGTACACGAGTCATTTAACAATTGGGTATACACCTAATTTCGGATTTAATAAGAGAAAACCCTCATTTTTGCCCCAAAATCAGATCTAAGAGAGAGAAAGAGAAGAGAGAAGGGAGAGAAGAAGAAAAAGAGAAGAGAAGAAGGGAAAAGAAGAGATTTTCGGCCAAAATTCGCGGGATTCGACTCGGGGTCGTCGAATTTAATCCACGAGACAAGTGTTTAGTTGATTTATAAATTTAGTGTGTTTATTTATCATATTATAGTTGGTGTATAAAACTATAAAGATTTTTGGGATGAGTTTTCGTGAATCAAAATGGGTTTTTCGGAAGATTAACGAGTAAAACCCGAATAATATCAAATTTGAGAAATTTAGGAATTAATTAAAATAAATTATTGAATATGGGTTCTAGGATGATTAGAACCAATTCTATGTGTGTATTTATGACTGATTGAGGTTGTATGATGATGGGTGAGAAAATAAAAACCTCGGAGGTGTATTAATGGAGGTTTGGGATTTTGGAGAAGATGATGAATAGTAACTCCGTAGCTTGCGGGATAAATTCGGATAGGAAGAAGGAAGATTCAGATTTCAGTCAAAACATTAAAGTTGTAGATCTTTTCGATACAGTCGTGTGGGCCTTGACCACGTATTTTTCTGATTTTTCTACGAATTGTTATAATTTTTACAAGATGGCAGTTCCGGGGTGAAACCACCAACTTGGAAATGCACTTGGAAATTTGGAAGAAAAAAAAAGGCTAAAATTATTTGGAGATAAATATTTGGGGATCCTAAAAATAGTGTGGGGACTTCTAAATATTTTTTTTAGTAAGGTGTGTATCTTGGGTTAGATGAAAGTAAACCCCAAAATTTACACAAATAGGGGTGTTTATGAGTAACACTCGGGGTGACGTTTAGGTGGACAAAATTTTATATAAGTAATTGTGCGCGTAGAAAACACACTTATATGCCAATTTTGGTTGAGTAAAATCCTATGAGGTGACTAGGATGAAATTTAGGATACGGGTTAAAGAGAATTGAGCAGTCATCTGATACGTCTATTTATGACAATTATTATAGGTGAGAGGAATGCCTATCATTATTTATGGGATGAATAAATATATCGGTATTGATGATGCTTGGATTTAGCACCACCGGATAAGTGATAATGTGCTCAAACTGTAGCAGCTATGGCAGCCATAGAGATGTATGAGCGTATAAGTATGTAGAAGGGGATGAGTATAAGAGGAACTAAGACAATGATGTATAGTGGTTCAGCCAATTTGGCCTACATCCACTGTGAGTGTGTGATCCACTAAGTATGGGCACTAATGGACTTGGATACAATGCACATAACCCTCTCTCTCTCTCTCTCTACTGTGTGTACAAGCAGAGTTTTAGCTAGGGCTACAGTTCATGGATCGATCCCCTATAGGGTTGTAGGTGACAAGTATATATAGGTCTTGGGGGGGTGTAGTGTACCCCCCAAGTATGCATAGTGCATGTGAATGATGATCTAGTCAATCCCCTGTTGACACCTGTAGATGCCAAATGATGACATAATATTCCCTCACGTGAGGGTGTGATTTTGTTATAACGGTCTGCCACATGTCATATGAGCCTCATGCGCACTGTTCCACGCGTCTTCCAAACCACGCGCTGTCATGATATCACCTTCGGCCTATGAGACGAGGCCGAGGGCAAAGTTTCTTTCGGTAGTGAGCCTGGCCCAATTCTGGCCTCGTACTGTCGGCCCCTCGTACTGTTGTCTGGGGCCTGGTAGAGGGTCGGCCCCTCGTACTGTCATCTGGAGCCTGGGTGGAGGGTCGGCCCCTCGTACTGTCGTCTGGAGCCTGGGCGAAGGGTCATTAAGAGATTGGTGAAGGGTCGGCCCCTCGCATGGTCGTCCGTTTTGGAGGTAATCCTCATCCGACCCCGAGGATATAAACGGGTATATCAATCACCCTCCAGCCCTTAGCCATAGGTGCTGTTGAGATGGCTGAGGGATAGTGTTTTAAATGAGGTGCATGTATGATCAGTTAGGTGAGTGACACCTGGGCAGATACTCATTGCTGTTTCAGTTTCCAAGGTCATGGCGGCTGCGCAGTGCACTTGGGGCCTTGTGCCCTAATTATACCTTTCTTGGTAAACGGGTCCACTCATTACCAAAGTATTTAAAAGATTTTCAAACTCTCTCTCCCCTTCTTTTTCTTCTTCGCGCCTAAGCATTCTCTCTCTAGAAACTTATCAGCTTCCATCGCCATTTGCAGCCTTCGATTCTTCCAAGTCTTAGCAACGTTTTTTGCTCTCTTTATGAGGTACTCTCTTTCACCCAACACTTTCTTCTGCCTTCATTTCTATTTGTTTTTTAGGGTTGTGAGGCTGCATTCTCTTTAGGTTGTGCCATAACCTTTTGCGGCGTCTTCTCCGGTAACTGGTTCTTGGGTGTTCTTGACAAAACCATTGAGTTCCTTTGTTTAATCTAAAAGTCAAACCTGGTCAATTTCCCACTTGTTTGTAGCTAAGTTAGCTGAGTTTGGTGTAATAGCTAAGTGTAGAGTCTTCCCTTTAATGCTTAGGAGGCTTTATAGCTTAGTATCTGAGTTCCCGTCCTTGAGAGAGAAGCTCTTTACCAAGATCAGACGAATAGAAGAAGAGGAAGAGAGGAGACGAGGGGCCGACCCTAATTGGGTACGACCCATCTTTCCCATTCCTCTTGCCACCATAAGACCATCTGAACCTTCTGAGTCTTGTGGGTCATCACCTCGTCCTGCTGAGACACCCAACCCAAGTGAGATGGACGAGAGAGTCTCCTCACCAACTGGTGCTGGAACTTCTGGTAGAAGGGACACATCTGACTTTAGCCCAGGCCGAGAGGCCGAGGGTACGGCCCCCTCTGAGGCTGTCCCTGTGACAACCCTGTCTCCCCATGCCTTCCAAGTGGCTTTTCCCCAGGGTCCTCCTGCAGGTGACGAGGGGGAGAGAGCTGAGGACGAGGACGATGATACAGATGATGAGGTTGATACCTCCCACGCCTCGTCCTTTATCTCCTCTGTTAGGGATCGAGACCTCCTGATATGGAGGCATATTTATGGAGTGCCCTCCGGGGTAACTATGAGAGTTCCCTCTGAGACTGAGAGGGTTTTTGATTATCAAGAGGGAGAGGTTGAAGTCTACGAACAAATGTTCAAGGTTGGAGTCAGGCTCCCTCTGCACCCTGCCATTGCAGATATCCTGTTTGTCCTCGGCGTTACCCCCTCTCAACTTCCCCCCAAATCTTGGAGGACGATCTTGGGCTATATTTCCTTGAGGAAGAATGCCTTCACCGACGAGCCCTCGGCTGACCTATTTTTGGGCTTCTACAACATCACCTCCTCATCCAAGCAGCCTGGATATTATCACCTGGGGGCAAAGAGGTCTGAGAAGAAACTCCTCCATGTGTCACAAACTTCCAACCATGATTGGAAGAAGAGGTTTTTCTTTATCTCCGGGGAGTGGGAGCCCGTTGCCGATAGTCCGAGGGTCCCCAGGAAGTGGTCTAACCCCTCCATGAAGGCCAGGTCAGACCCTGGACTTAGTCTGGAGGAGAAGGACATCGTAGATTATCTGAGAGGACGAGGGCGAGAGGGTGAGCTTGCCAAATTTGAAGACTTGATGACCCCTCGGTTCCTTAAAGAAGCTGGTCTGAGGGTCGTCCCTCTGACTGAACTATGTGAGTTATACTGAACATTTCCTATTCTTTGCTTTTTTCCAAGTGTTTCCTCTTTAGATCTGCACTTTTCTAACATATCGTCCTCTTATCAGATCGTCCTGCAGGTACACCAGACTATCTTTGGGAAATGACGGCTCCCAGCTTGTTATCTGGACTGGCCAAGAAGAAGGGGAAGGAGCCTCACCAGGCTCCGAGGAAGACAAAGGCCGCTGGGCCGACGGTGGTGGAGCTGACCACTGACAGTAATAAAAGTAAGGAGCCTGAGGCCCCTGTTGAGCCTCGGCCTGATTCTCGGACGAGGGTCGGGGTCAAAGCCTCTGAGGGGATGACCTCTTCGTCCGGCATGGGGGCCTTTTGGTCTCAAAACCTGGCACACTTGAGGGCCGACCCCTCGTCACTGATCACCAACTTAAGGGCAGCCAAGGCCTCAATGTTCTATGCTCCTTCGGCCTCTGACTATGAGTTCTTAGCAAAGATGCCTCCTGCTAAAGTGTACGACTATGGTCTGCACTCCCTTGCACAGGTATTGGTCTTGACCAACCTCTTTAATTTAATTCTTTCACTAACTGTTCCCTCGGCCCCTCTTGATATCTGTTCATTTTTCGTGTAGTCTGTTTGTGCCCTCACCTCAGCCACCAAGTGGATGACCGAGAATCAGGTGAAGTTTCATGAGGCTGAAAGGGCTATTCAGCATGAGGCTGATCTTCAGTCTGAGCTTGACACTGCAAGGGCCGAGTTGGAAAGTTCCAGGACTGAGCATGCAAGGATCCTGGACGAGCTGACGAGGCAGCACGACGAGGACATTAAGGCCAGTGACGAGGACATTAAGGCCAGGGACTTGCTTCTCAAGGAAAAGGACGAGGCCTTGACCAACATGGAGGCCAAGTACAAAGCTGACCTTGAAGCAGCCATTACGAAAGCCGAGACCGATGCTGTTGAGGCTTACAAAGCTTCTGATGAGTTTCAGGGTTTCGGCCTTGAGTACCTGGAGAGGGGGATCAGGACGGCCTGTCGATGGATCGTCCTCCGATTTGGCGACGTCGTCTCCTCAGTCCGTCCCTCTATTGAAGCAGTCAGTCTGGACGACCCAATAATTGTTGAGGCCCTGACTTATGTTGAATCTCAAGTACAGGCTGAGGGGGTCGGTACATCTGAGGATCAGCCGGTCGTGATTGTGGAAGAGACTTCTTTGGTAGATGTCGAAGCTCTGCCCGCCGATGTTATCCCTTAGGGTGGCTATCTGTATCCGATACCCTCATAATGTATTTACTATTTTTGTGCTCTGTATTGTAAAACACTTGAATATTCTCTCTTTTATCAATACCATCGTCTCTTCTTCTACTGTCTTCCATAATTACTGTCTTCCATATTTAATTCTTTTATGGTTTGTTGTCTTCGTTAATGCTACTAACCCCTCCCTCGTCTTTTTTGAGGACCAATGTGGGGTCGTCCCCCCACGTGGCCTCATCATAGCCGAGGGTTCAGCTTACCAAATTAATGGTTTTTAATAAAGTCTACCCTCCCCTTTCTTGAGGACAGTGGTAGGGTCGTCTCCTCCGCTGGCCCTCATTATAGCCGAGGGTTCAACTTACCAAATTAATGGTTTTTAACAATGTCTACCCTCGTCTTTCTTGAGGACAGTGGTGGGGTCATCCCCTCCGCTGGCCCTCATTATAGCCGAGGGTTCAACTTACCAAATTAATGGTTTTTAACAATGTCTACCCTCGTCTTTCTTGAGGACAGTGGTTAGGTTTTCCCCTCCATTGGCCCTCATTATAGCCGAGGGTTCAACTTACCAAATTAATGGTTTTTAACAATGTCTACCCTCGTCTTTCTTGAGGACAGTGGTGGGATCGTCCCCTCCGCTGGCCCTCATTATAGCCGAGGGTTCAACTTACCAAATTAATGGTTTTTAACACTGTCTACCCTCGTCTTTCTTGAGGACAGTGGTGGGGTTGTCCCCTCCACTAGCCCTCATTATAGCCGAGGGTTCAACTTACCAAATTAATGGTTTTTAACAATGTCTACCCTCGTCTTTCTTGAGGACAGTGGTGGGGTCGTCCCCTCCGCTGGCCCTCATTATAGCCGAGGGTTCAACTTACCAAATTAATGGTTTTTAACAAAGTCTACCCTCGTCTTTCTTGAGGACAGTGGTAGGGTCGTCCCCTCCGTTGGCCCTCATTATAGCCGAGGGTTCAACTTACCAAATTAATGGTTTTTAACAATGTATACCCTCGTCTTTCTTGAGGACAGTGGTGGGGTCGTCCCCTCCGCTGGCCCTCATTATAGCCGAGGATTCAACTTACCAAATTAATGGTTTTTAACAATGTCTACCCTCGTCTTTCTTGAGGACAGTGGTGGGGTCGTCCCCTCCGCTGGCCCTCATTATAGCCGAGGGTTCAACTTACCAAGTTAGTGGTTTTTAACAATGTCTACCCTCGTCTTTCTTGAGGACAATGGTGGGGTCGTCCCCTCCGCTGGCCCTCATTATAGCCGAGGGTGGTTCTCTATAGATGTTTCCATGCGTGCTAGAACTGACAACCACAGGATGAGGGAAACACTGATATTTGTCATTAATTTTCCAAAGTGTTCTATTGGAGAAACTCTCATTACAACTATGGTCTATCAAGACCTTACAACACTACTGATAGTATTTTTTCAAATGATCTGCATTCCAGGGGTTGGAAAAAGGTTCCCCTTCTTGGTTTTCTAGTCTATAGGTCCCTGGGACAACTTCATCGATGACCCTATATGGGCTATGCCAATTAGGATGGATCTTGTTGGGTTTTTGCCAAGTCTTCTTGAGGACCAAGTCCCCCACTGCGATAGGCCTCTGTTTCACCCTCTGATTGTAAAACCTTACGGTCCTCTGCTGGTAGGAAGCCTGCCTTATCTCAGCGTCCTCCCTCCTTTCCTCAACCAGGTCCAAGTCAAGTCTCCTTTCTTCCGCGTTTCCCTGGGGGTCGTACATTTGGACCCTATGAGTAGGAAACTCGACTTCGGTGGGGATGACGTCTTCTGATCCATAAGCTAACATGAATGGGGTCTCCCCAGTAGAAGTCCTCACTGTCGTCCTGTATGCCCACAGTACGGCATATAACTCCTCGACCCATCCTCCTTTTGCCTCCTCAAGCCTCTTCTTGATTCCATCTAGGATTGTCCTGTTTGTTACTTCGGTTTGCCCATTGGCCTGAGGTCGGCCTGGGGTGGAGAAAAATTGTTTAATATTTACCCTCTCACAGTACTTCTGCAGAGAGGCATTCTTGAACTGCGTCCCGTTATCTGAAATGAGGGTGTTGGGCAGACCATATCTGCATATCACATTTTTCCAGATGAACTGGAAGGTCTTCTGCTCTGTAATTGTGACCATCGCTTCGGCCTCTACCCACTTTGAGAAGTAGTCAATCGCTACAATGAGGAACCGATAGTTATTGACTGCTCTTGGTAAGGGCCCTACCAGGTCAATCCCCCACACTGCGAACGGCCATGGAGATGTAATGGAGGTAAGAGGCTGATGGGGTTGATGAGGGATGGTAGCAAATCTTTGGCATTTATCACACTTTTTTACATATGCTGCGGCGTCTTTCCCCAAGGTCGGCCACCAGTAGCCTTGGGTGATCACCCTCTTCGCTAAGGATCTGCCCCCGATATGGCTTGAGCACGATCCTTCATGCACATCTTGTAAAATGGAAGGGACTTCTGAGGGATGCACACACCTAAGTAAGGGGAGCAAAAACCCCTTTTTGTACAAGGTGTCTCCGATGACAGTGAATTTTGCAGCCCTGTACCTCAGCGTCTTCCTTTCCTGCCTTGCTTCTGGCATCTCACCCTCTTTAATGTATCTGATCAGGGGGTCCATCCACGAAGTTTTTGAGAAACATTTAGGCAATTACCGAGTGTTCCCTCAGCGTCCTCAATAGTTGGCTGAAGCAAAATTTCCACTGGGACCGTCCTCCTGATGTATGTCCTAGTCGCCGAGGCCAATCTCGCAAGGGCATCAGCACGGCCGTTGTCTAGCCTAGGTATCCTCTTTAATTTTACTTCTCTGAAGCCTTTCAGTAATGACCTCACCTTCTCGAGGTATCTAGCCATTCTCTCGTCCTTAGCCTCGTAGGCCCCTGGTATCTGATTCACCACTAGCCTTGAATCACTATGGACCAGAATCTGGCCGACACTAAGAGACTTGGCCAAGGAGAGGCCTGCTACTAAGGCCTCATATTCAGCCTCGTTGTTGGAGGCTTTGAAGTTGAACCTCAGGGCGTATTCGACGTCTGTGCCATCGGGTGCTGACAGTATCAGTCCAGCCCCACTTCCACTCTCACAGGAGGACCCGTCAACGAAGAGGCTCCACAGAGTCTTTCCCTCTGAAAAATTTCCCTCAGAGAGGGACCCCTGTTTAAAGATGTATTTTACCTCCTCGTTTTTAGTCGCTTTCTTTCTAGCAGTGCCTGTCTCGGCCCTATCTGCGGGTGTGTTGGCGGGTCTGTCTTCTGTATCCGTCATCCCAAGGGTCTCACCTTCGACCTCATCATCTTCCCAAGTGAACTCTGCCACGAAGTCTGCCAATGCCTGCCCCTTAATGGCAGTCCTAGGTTGATACACAATGTCAAACTCCCCCAGCTCTATAGCCCAGGCCATCAACCTACCTGATTTTTCTGGCTTGTGTAGGACCTGCCTAAGAGGAGAGTCGGTGAGGATGACCATTGTATGGGACTGGAAGTACGGATTCATCTTCCTCAAGGCATGGATCAAGGCGTAGGCCAACTTCTCCATCCTCGGGTATCTTTGCTCTGCCCCCTGGAGTGCCTTGCTGTTAAAATACACAGGCTTCTGTATTCTGTCTTCGTCTCTCACAATGGCTACACTGATGGCCGACTCTGAGACGACGAGGTACACGTAAAGTCGTTCACCCTGCACGGGTCGGGACAGAAACAAGGGAGACCCTAAGTATGATTTTAGCTCCTTGAAAGCCTCATCACACTCTTCACTCCATTCAAAGGCCTTCCTGAGGATCTTGAAGAATGGTAAACACCTGTCTGTGGCCCTTGACACGAATCTGTTCAGGGCAGCCACTCTCCCTATAAGCCTCTGAACGTCTTTAATGGATTTGGGGGTCTTCATCTCAATAAGGGCCTTTATCTTTTCAGGATTGGCCTCGATGCCTCTTTGATTGGCAATGAACCCCAGGAACTTCCCTGCCCATACCTCGAAGACGCATTTGGCCGGGTTAAGCTTCATCTAGTATTTTTCCATCGTATTAAAGGTCCTCTCCAGGTATGCCACATGATCCTCTGTCTTCAAACTCTTGGTCAGCATGTCATCCACGTAGACCTCCATGGACTTCCCAATTTGGTCTTCGAACATTTTGTTTACGAGGCGCTGGTACGTTGCCCCCGCATTTTTTAGACCAAAGGGCATGACCCTATAGAAGTATGTCCCCTTATCAGTGATGAAGGCAGTCCTCTCCGAGTCTTCAGGGTTCATGAAGATCTGGTTGTACCCTGAGTAGGCATCCATAAAACTCATGAGCTCATGGCCTGCAGTAGCGTCTACCATCTGGTCAATGCGGGGGAGAGGGAAGCTGTCTTTGGGGCAGTGCTTATTGAGATCTGTGAAGTCCACACACATTCGCCACTTCCCATTGGCCTTTGGGACAATGACTGCATTGGACAACCATTCAGGGTAAATGACCTCTCTGATAAATTCAGCGTCTTCTAATTTTTTGACCTCATCCCTGATGACCTCGTACTTCTCTCTAGAGTAAATCCTCCTTTTCTGCTTTACCGGCTTCACTCCCTCTACCACATTGAGCTTGTGGCACATGATTTCAGGGTCGATCCCCGGCATATCTACATGACTCCACGCGAAGACGCTTCGTCTTCTTCTTAACAGTTTGATGAGGTCTTCCTTGATGTTGGGTTTCAGAGACTTGCCAACTTGGACGGTTTTTCCCGGGTCATCCTCATCGAGGATGATGGGTTCTACCTCCTCGGCGGCCTCTCCTTTTTTGAGCTTCGTCTCGTCCCTGGGGTCTAGGGTATCAATGTTGTAAGTGGCTGTAGCCCTCTTGTGTGTCTCCCTTTCTTCGGCGGAGTTGTAGTAACATTCTCTCGCTGCCGTCTGGTCTCCCTGAACTTCCCCCACCCCGTAAGGGGTTGGGAATTTGATCATCTGATGGACCGTAGAGGGCACGGATTCAAACCCCTTGAGGGCCACACGCCCCAGTATGATGTTGTAGGCCGAAAACACCTGCTCATCCATCACAAAGAAACTGACCTTCTTGGTGAGCCATCTCGGCCACTCGTCCCCCATCCTCACATCGGCCTCATATACCCCAAGGGACTGAACCTTTTCCCCACTGAACCCAATCAATGGATGATGGTAGGGGACGAGTCTAGCACGACTGAGACCCAAGGCTTTGAAGCATGGCCAAAACATCACATCTGCAGAACTACCCCCATCTACCAAGATCCTCGGCACTTCGCATCCGTGCACCCTGGTAGTGATGACGAGAGGGTCATCGTGTGGGGCCAAGAGGTCTTTGAAGTCCATTCTTGAAAATCCCACTATCAGCGTGTCCATATCAACCTTCTTCCTTTTTTCTGACTTGACCTCCAGGGAAGTCGCGTGTATCGTCTTCGTCACTGCCTTGGCCTAAGCCACATGGGCCTTCCTGTCGGCGACCTCAGACCCTCCTCCTGCAAGACCCCCGGAGATCATTCCCACTCCGAGCGAGATCATATTAAGCCTCTTGATAGGGCCATGGTCGTCTCTCGACGGGAGGTCAGGGTCGTCCTCATCATCAGAAGGTTCGTCCCCTCTTTTTTGAGGGCCTCCTCTTCATGCATCGCCTCGCTTCTTTCTGGGGTCGTCCCCTCGGCCCCTCTTAAAGGCACCTTTATCGACGTACTTTCTGAGCTTCCCTTCTTTCAGCATCTTCTCAATCTCGTCTTTCAGAGCAAAGCATTTTTCCGTTACGTGGTCGTGGTCTTGGTGAAACTCACACCACAGGTTCTTATTCCTCTTGCCGGGGGCTGCCCTCAGCTTCTCAGGACACTTCAGGGATCGGTCACTCTTAATCTCATTGAGAATCTGTTCATAGCTAACCTTCAGAGGGGTGTACCCCGCGAACTTGTCATCCGAGGACCTCTTCTTCCTCTCTTTGTTCTTATTAGGGTATTTACTCCCACTAGCACCTCCTCTTTCGTCCTCATACTTTGCAGCCATCGCCTCTTCGGCGTTCATCACCTTACCTGCTGTCGAAAATAGTTCGGCCATCATCCTCGGAGGGTCTTCGGCAAGCTTCCATAACAGCTTCCCCTTTTGGAGTCCTCCAATCAGGGCTGTCATAGCTATGCTCTCCTCATAGTCTTCCACCTCCAGCTTCTCCTTATTGAATCTGGCTATATAGTCTCTCAGACTCTCACTCTTACCCTTCTTGACATAGAGCAGTGGGTGGTCATCTTTTGTGGCCTCACCCCAAAGCAGAAATTATGGATGAACAGGTCTACCAACTGCTTAAAGTTTCCAATGGAATTTTTTGGAAGAGACGTGTACCAGACATGCGCAGCCCCTGTCAAGGTACCATAGAAGGCACGACACCTCATCTCATCTGAGATAGAGTATATGTCTGCCACCGACTGATACATCTCCACATGGTGGACGGGGTTGGTGCTCCCGTCATACCTTGGGGTGACCATAGGTGGCTTGAACTTTGACGGCGTGGGGAAGTTGACTATCTTTGCCATGAAGGGTGAGCCTATGGTGTATCCCCTCTGAAGAGGGCCTCGTCTCTTCAATATATCACAATCTTATCCTCTAACCGCTGGATTGAGTCATTCCAGGGCCTCACAGGGTCGTCCTGGCTGATGTTATCCCCTACCGCCTCTCCGAGGTGGACGGAGGGTTCTGCTGCAGCAGGCCTGTGTCGACTGTTCACTTCCCTTTAGCCATCATCTCGTCCTCGGGGTCGGCCGTCTGCTGCCTCCCCCTTGGATCTCGCAGCGCTTCTTGGCCTGGACAACTGTTCTCGCAGGTCATTTACTGGGCCTAGCCTCTCAAAGGCTGACCCCCTGCTCAAACGATCAAAAGCAGAGCCTCTTGGGCGATCATCAGGGTTTGGTCTCCCGCACTTTCCCCTACTGTCCGGGAGGGGTCGCACAGTGTTGTTGGAGACCTCATAAGGTTCCCATCACTCTATAGAAGCCTCCTCTCCCTCCAGATCTCCATACCTATCCTCAGGGCAAGGGTTTTCTTGCCTCCCCAGGCGTAGACGTCGGGGGTCAGCAACATCCCTACGTCGCTGAGGGGGTGGCAGGTCTTTGCGTGGTGCCTGGGGTGGTCCCCTGGCCTCATGCTGCCCTGGAGCTGCTGTCGGAGTAATCATCTCAGGTGAAACCCCTGGTGCTCTTAGTATGTTCTGGCTTAGAGCTGTGAACTGCTCTTGCATCATCCGCTGGCATGCTGCCAGAGACTTTAGGGCTGCTGCCATATCAGCCATCTCAAACTGAGGCGGCGGCTGACTGGAACTGGGTCTTCCCTCATCATCCGGCGGGGGAAGTGGTGGTGGTGGCATCTCAGGTTCCATGTGCTTGAGCTATGAGAAGAAAATACTGGTGAGCTTGGGAACCTTAGTGGGTCTCTTTCAATTGTGAAACACCTCCTCTCAGGGGGAGCGTTGGTTCACCATCAGAGTGCCCAGTGAGGTCAAGCTGTACAAAGGAAGAGATGTCTTCTCGTTCCCACAGACGGCGCCAAACTGATGATGCTTGGATTTAGCACCACCGGATAAGTGATAATGAGCTCAAACTGTAGCAGCTATGGCAGCCATAGAGATGTATGAGTGTATAAGTATGTAGAAGGGGATGAGTATAAGAGGAACTAAGACAATAATGTATAGTGGTTCAGCCAATTTGGCCTACATCCACTGTGAGTGTGTGATCCACTAAGTATGGGCACTAATGGCCTTGGATACAATGCACATAACCCTCTCTCTCTCTCTACTGTGTGTACAAGCAGAGTTTTAGCTAGGGCTACAGTTCATGGATCGATCCCCCGTAGGGTTGTAGGTGACAAGTATATATAGGTCTTCGGGGGGTGTAGTGTACCCCCCAAGTATGCATGGTGCATGTGAATGATGATCTAGCCAATCCCCTGTTGACACATGTAGATGCCAAATGATGACATAATATTCCCTCACGTGAGGGTGTGATTTTGTTATAACGGTCTGCCACGTGTCTTATGAGCCTCATGCGCACTGTTCCACGCGTCTCCCAAACCACGTGCTGTCATGATATCACCCTCGGCCTATGAGCCGAGGCCGAGGGCAAAGTTTCTTTCGGTAGTGAGCCTGTCCCAATTCTGGCCTCGTACTGTCGGCCCCTCGTACTGTCGTCTGGGGCCTGGTAGAGGGTCTGCCCCTTGTACTATCGTCTGGAGCCTGGGTGGAGGGTCGGCCCCTCGTACTGTCGTCTGGAGCCTGGTGGAGGGTCGGCCCCTCGTACTGTCGTCTGGAGCCTGGGCTAAGGGTCGTCAAGAGATTGGTGAAGGGTCGGCCCCACGCATGGTCGTCCATTTTGGAGGTAATCCTCATCCGACCCCGAGGATATAAACGGGTATATCAGGTATTGTTCGTATTGTCATCGTGCGGTAAGAAATGCTCGAAAATAATATATTGAGGATTAGTCAAAATTGAAAAATGCGTAGGATATTCGAGAGATAAATATACTACGTAGGAAATTTATTATACGGGTTGTGCATATGCCCGAATGTTATTATATACGTGGGTTAAATAATTACCTATGGGGAATTATGTATAGGTGAGAGAAATACCTATAATTATAATATGGTTGTGTGAATACCAAATTGATGATATATTTATATAGGTGGAATGTGTACCTATATGATTATTTATTATGTGTATAACATACCTACCATACTTGCTATCACGGGAGGTTGGCGTTCGTGTGAGGACAATCTTATCCTGTGTTGCCTTCGGGGGGATTTTAGATTTGGTACCTCAAGAACATAGGACTATGAAGGGCTTATTTGTGAGTCGATAAGTCTGCTGACTATGGGAGAGTAGGTATGTGCGTGACCCATGGGTATGTGAACTATGTTCGCCTCCAATATGTGTGATTTGTATTGATACGATTCCTAACTGATGCGGAACGTGTGATCCTTATGTGCGCGATGTACAAGGATTTGATAGCAGAGTATGAGTGCACCGCAGCTGAGACTAGGGGTGCCATATATGTATATATATGTATTGTGATTAACATATATGTGTACTTAAGATAATCCACGGATGCTTAGTAAATGAGAATGACTAAGCCACTTATATTATAGTTTAGTGGATGATTAATATACTTGTTGCGTATAGTATATATTGTTTATATATATGAGATGAGATATCATATAACCTAACCTTGTATAAAATGAAAAGAATGAATAAAGTGTGATATTACTTCCGGTAAATGAATATTCGGATTTATATGAATATGAACCTTGTGTTCTAATGAGAACTATTAATAAATACGGGATGGTATAAATAGTGTATGTACTGAAGGCCTAATGGATCCCGACGATCAACATTGTCACGTAGTAGTGTATCGAGGGGGTTCCTTGTTTGGATTTCGCTTCGCGAGAGACCCCACGCACGAACGTAACGTAATGTTGGGAATGGGGAGAAGCTTAGTCCTTAGTACTCGAATTGATGAGGATTATTAGAAGGTGGGTAATTACATTAGTTAGGCAGGGTAGCTTAACTAGGTTATTTAAAAAGGTATGTGATAGTTGTGCACTGTTAGAAGAGGGGTGAGGTGTATCTCATGTAAGAGCGATACCAGTTTAAATATGAGAAATAACATATTTTTTTAAAATATGGATTTTAATGCACTTGCTAAAATGTTTTCAAAACTCGGGCTCTGACCCGTTTCTCTATTTTCCCCTCTCTTGCTATATCTATATATATATATATATAGGTGTCCAGACACAGGGACGCCTAGATGATAATTCTTTCGAGTCAGACGTTTGCTGCAGCAGTTGTGGATGCAAACAGGTTTATATTAGATGTTTCTATCATTGAGATCTAGATAGGAGGTATTGTAGAAACATTCGGGCTTATGGCCCAACTCTAATCGTTTATTATTTTATCGCCTTTTAGTGCGGCATTCGATTTGGTTGTATTATTGTACCGAGTGTTCGGTTATTTTATTTTATTTCAGTTGCTGCATATAAATTGTTGTAATTGTTTTATTTGAATGGTTTGGTTAAAAAGATTAGTTAATTAAAAAAATTGACGCCGACCTAATAGGATATTAGTAAATAAATTGGTTTTCGGCAGTGATGCTAAGAATGAACCATATGAGACTCCTGTTTTAATTTGATATAGGAGTGATCGCCCGGTATTTTATTAAGCGTGGTGTCACATTTCGTTCTTATTCATCTTAAGTTGTTAGTTGAAATGTTTTCTTTCATTCAAAGTATGTTTTCTTTTAGATTTAATATGTCCGGCTAAATTTTCAGGGGTTGGGGTGCATGAACCCCACCCGATGTAATTCATGATAGTGGAAATAGAAGTTTGAATTAAAATCTTAGGTGAATCGTGTCATATAACTGGTATAACCATTGTAAGACTTTTGATCTCGTTTGCCCTAGGTACTCGGGATGCTTAAGAATGCGACGGGAGTACTGGTTAATGCGATACTTCTTTAATTCGTCCTTTTATTTCATATTGTGCGGGCTACGATCCCTCATATATGTAATATTTAGGAGTATTAAAGACCGGGTTTTAATTTGTCATTTGCTTACATATTGTGATGGCTACGATCCCTCATATATGTAATACTTAAGAGTATTAAAGTTTGGGTTCATTTAAATTTTTAATTCCAAGTCTAGTATCCTACAAAGTGAATTACTAGGGTGTGGGGGATTGTAACCCGACCTATCGTTCTCATTTCATAGTCACGTTTTTAGTCAAAATTGTCATCAGATTTTTGTTTAATTAGAATAATTTCATTTCAGTTAGTCGTAATTTAATTAGTAATCATTTTCACTTCTGCATTTAGTTATAGTTATTTCGTAATCCAAATCAGCTTTGCCTTCTTTTTAGAGTCAAATCTAGGATTTCTTAATCTTTCCAACGTCGTCACGACTCCGTTCGTCCTTTTTCCCTGAGGATCGATACCCGATTTATCGAATTATTACTTGAGCGACAAACTTGCACTTGAGCCTAAATAGCACGCACACTAGACACATTTGTGGTCGCATCATGATACCCACCATTAAATTAACTTTCAAAGTCCTTTCTAAGTATTAGTCTTAGTTCAAACTTTTTCAACTTTAAAAAAGTTTACTTTGAAATTCTTTGTAATTCAAACTTTTGCAACTTTAGAAAAGTTACTCTTTCTAGTTCAAACTTTTCCATCTTCACAAAATTTTTGCTCGAGATTATTTTTAAACTTCATGTATGATTTCATCTTAGAAAAATAAAGAACAAGAAATCAGTAAAACTCCATATATGACTTAAAGTTAAACACAATAGGTTTTACCTTACTAAGTTAAACAAAGGAGAAACTATAAATTCCTAAAACACTTGGTCGCCATTGATAACTAATGAAAAAACTTAGTTCGACAAAACTACTTACAATTTTATCTAAGTGCATTAGTCGAATCTAAGGCATTAAAAATAGATTCAACCATGAATCAAGCAATTATCATTTAAGAGGATTACTTAGTAAGCAAGTTGATTAATTAATCATAGGATAAGTTACCTAGTCAGAAAGTTGATTAAAATGAATCACAAGCTTAAATAAATACAGAAATATATCATAAGCATACTTACTGAAAAATAAGCCTATTTTATTCCAAACACTTGGTGTTATAATAAAAAAGAAAGGAAATACAAAGCTTATCCTACTGGACACTTTCCTTCAGCTTTTCTTATCCCAGCAAGAGGCTCATTAAGGGTACTCGGCAGAATAGTAGATCTCAAATCCCTCATTATGGTACGTCTGCTACTACTCGGTCGATCCAATAGATGTTGAGGATGAACATATTCCTCCTCACCTTCAAGGAAGTAATCCCCAATATATTTTCTAATTTAAAATATGACAAATGGAATCAGGTGGAATCCAACTAACATTAATTTTGGAAGGTGGATCCGAATATGATAATGTAATTGGATCGTGTCAGTGCCACAATTCATTTCCCCCGGGTATCTTCCAAACAACCCCTTTTATATCCCTTAAACATCACCTGCTCCACGTGTTTATCCTAGTAAGTTAGGGCTTCATCTTAACCATCCACCCAAAAAGCCTTTGGTTGGTTATGGAAGTGGAAAGTTAGTTGGTCCACCCTGTCTTGGAGTTTTCAAATAGCCTTATCCTTTTCTTGAAGGAAAGAAGCTTACTCAGCTAATGTCTTCTTGGTTCATTGTTCATTTATGATTGGCCGAGAATTCATTGCCTACCTAGAATATTGGCCAGGCTTAGTTTTCTTTTTCTTCGAGTTCTCTAACTCCTTCAACTACCTAGCATTCTCCATATCCAAGAAAGACACTGCTTCATATGGCCCAGTATTGGGTGACTTCTTTAGACTCTCCAATTCATTCCTTAAGCCATTATTTTCTTTCTCCATAAGTTCAACAATTGCCCGTGCACTTTCATCTTCTTTATTCAACACCATCTCCTTCTTATTCAGAGAAGAAGTAAACGCAAGAGAGAAGAAACATAGTGTATAATATGTACATAGTAGGTACATAAAAAAATTCCAGAAAATACAAAAAAAATTAGTTTAGCTTTACAATAATTTTTAGGTTTAGTTTTCAGTCTTCTTTTTGTAAACAAGTGCTGAAAATTGTGAAGAAGTTGGACGCATGGCAAGGCCCATTTCAAGACAAATTTGAAAAAAAAATTACGTATTGTATTTCTACATTCTCTTTTCAATTTATTTCCTTCTTGACATATTATCGATTGTTGTTTATGCACACATGAGAATGTTTGGCTAAACACCCCGTTCAAGGGGTGGGATACACTGCGTTTGATGTTAGTTTAATTAATTGATTTCTTTAATTTTATATTTCTAGGTAAATTAGTTTTAACTGTCACCAATTAATTTATGTAACAAGAGTTAGTAAATTAATTGAACAAATTAATGTTTGAATTTGGGAATCGAACTATAGATAGGTTTTTCCGAAATTTGAATATTAATTCGGTGTTGAAATTTGCAGATTGCTATTATTTTCGTTAAATTGATCCTAGCGGTTAGTTTTCTGAAAATAGTATAAGCCCTAATTTTTCATTGTGTGACATTTTTAAATTAATTTTTTGAAAAAGGTTTTATTAAATTTATAATTTTAAAGAGAGTTAGATTATCGATTTAATATTATCTCGAAATATTTCAAATTAATAAATTGAGAAGTTAAAATAATTGAAAATGCAGTGTAATCCCATCTCTTGACCTTATCACATTATTTCACACTCGGTTGCACATTCTTTTTCATTATTTAGTCATTTTATAATTTTTAGCATTTATCAGTAAATTGTTCCCTTGAAATTGTTTTAAAAAAAAATAAAAAAAAATAATATTTTCATAATAAAATTGAATTGAACTTTTTCACATTTATTGTTTCACCTTGGAAGTTGGATTGATACCCGTACTTACCGCAATACGAGTTATTTTTTAGACAAGGTTTGTAGGTACTCAAGGGAATTTTGAGAGTGGCTTTTGCACTACAACGATACATACGCAAAAAGTTTCTTATCAATAACACCCGGTTAATCCTTCTATATTTGATACATAGACACACGACTTTAAGACTAAGGGGAATATTATTGGGATTTTATTCTTAAAATAATGAATGGCACTTATATTTCAATAAAAAGGGAATCAGGTTCATTTGAAATGAGAATCATGTTTATGAGAATAACTTATATTTGGTTTTAAATATATTGTATGGAATGTCAATCAATTGGACTTAGTAGGAATTCCAGTGATTTGGGTTTGACCTGATCACAGAAGATTCGAATTTAAGTCCTAGTACAATTGAACAATTCACAACCTAGATATGGAATTATCATCCTATCGGTAAAGCGGGCAGTACAATCTTACTAGTACATATTAAACTACAGGAATTTCTTTAGTTATTTGGGAAATTCTCTCTTAGTTCAAAAAGGATTGTGACCGATACATTTAATGTATTAAAAAAAACCACAAGTGAGATTCATGTTTAGAAACTGATTAAAATAGACTTGCGCTATGAGGATTGGAATTCTTTCACCATTGTCTTTTTAATTTGTATGGGTGTGATTCAATCTTATAGGATCTAAATCTCTCCTTGTTGGGAAATCATTATGTAAGTAGGTCTCAGATCATAATTGAGAGGAATTCGCATCCAAAAAAGATCTTCGATTGTGATACGCCCTTGATAGACTTATAAGTCTTAATGCAGCCAGTAGACCTAGGCAATGGATTTATATATAGTAGAGTATCTAATAAGTTAAGCCTGAGAATCAAGGAATAACTAAGAAGTTGGTTACAATCGATTAGTGAAGAATTGATTTGAACAAGCAGGTATTGTAGGCTTAATGTGCAGAATCATATTATATACTATAGAAACTTTTCAAACACGACCTCATTATTGTGAATAATTTTAAGACAATTAAATTGGAGTGAATTTTCTATTATCTAGTAAAATTAAATTCAATGATATGGGGAAAGAAAATAAATTACAAGGATATAATTTGAGATTTCAAGTACCTATTTAGAAGCTAATTTAGTTATTTAGTCTTAGGTCCCTACTATAGTCCATTACCCATATGTTAGGCCTAACTCTCTTGAAACTCACTTTAGTCGAAGCCCGTAACTTATACATGTATATATTGGTGTAATGTAGGGTTTTAAGAAAAACATCCATTATGGAGTGTCAAAGAGGGAGAGAAAAAACACTATTCACATTTTTGTGAAGGGCTAACGAGAGAGAAGGTGATTTCTCTCATATTTTACCAAGTTTTCATCTCCAGGAGTGCCCACACACAAGGCTTCATTTTGAGAAGATCACATACTAGAAGATTCGAGAGTTTAAATGGAATTTATAATGTTTTTGGAGACCTTGGGAGGTAGTAAAATCATCATCATCATCATCATCATCATCATCATCCATTTCTCCTCATTAATCACCAACAATATCCACGAGGTATCATTATGTGAAACCTTAGGTTTATGTTTTAAACCTAGTACTTTTTATTTTCTAATGTATGATCAATAAATGTTTTGGGGTTGAAAAATATATCCGCATTTATGTCAATGCCCAATTTTTTTCACATAATGGGTGGCTATCTAGGGTTGTAAACGGATATTCAAAAATCCGCATTCATCTAATATTCGAATCCGAATTTGCGAATATTTATCCGAAAAAATGGAAACGGATACGAATATGGATACTCTATAAAAATATTCGAGAAAATGGATACGGATACGGATAATACTAGTATCCGACACGGATAATCCATATCCGACGCGGAGTATCCATTTTACCGAATATCCGTTTTATCGGATATCCGTATCCGTCAAATATATGTTTAAAATATTACTAATAATATTAGTATTAGTACTACTAATAAAATAATATTAAAAAATCTTAATCGTTTATTCCTTACAACAAAACAAACACAATACTCCACTCAAAACAAAAACACCATAGAATTATTATTTTATTGGGTATATTATAAAATTTCATGTATTATTATTTTGTTAAGTATATTATCATGGAGTTATACTAAAGTTACAATACGCCCTGTCACACACAACATACACCCACTAAAGAACATATACTCCACTCAAAACAAAAAAAAACTAATTTCATTTCATTTCTCTTTCGTACAAAACAAGAGAAAAGAACCCTCATTTCACTCCACAAAAAACCCTCATTCCTCCACCTCCACCTCCACCTCCGCCGTATCACCTTGTCGCTGCTCATCAATCCCGCCATCGCTTCTCATCAACCCCTCAGCTGCGCATTAACTCTGTCACTCCGCCGCTCCACATTCCCTCCTGCTGCAACAGAAAGTTAGCAACATCAGGTACATACAAAATAAAAATATATAATTGTATCTATATATTGTTTACGTGGTTGTTCATTAGTTTCCTTAATTATAAATAAATTTAGGAGAGAAACAAAAAAGTAAAGTGATGATTTTGATTGTGATGACAACTGAAGTTTAACAACAGGTATATTATATACAAAATAAAAATTTATACTTATTAAAATAAATATATTAGTATGTTTTGAAGACTAAAAGGCCCATGAGGTTATCATTCTCAATAAAATTTGATTTAATCTAAAAAATGCATATGTATTTCTACTGTTATGGAATGCTACTGTTATTTTTTTTTTTGGATGGCTTGAAGCTTATATGTTTTTAAAGTATCGATGACTTTAAGCCATATTATTATTATGGAATGCTATTATTATTATGGAAGCGAGGATGTAGTAATTTTGTTATATATTTATTTGGATTGGATTGGATTGGATTTCATTGAATTGAATATTTTAATAGTTATTTTTTGTGATGGCTAAATAATGTAAACGGATACGGATATTATCTGAACCCAAGGTATCCGAGCGAATACGGATATGGATAGTTGTTTTAACTATCCGGCGGATAGAGATAGTGCATCCAGATAGCGGATATGAATATGGAAAACATGGTATCCGATCCGTATCCGTCCGTTTACCACTCCTATGGCTATCCCACACATAGAATATAAGAAACTTCAATCAATTGGTATCATTCAAAGCATCAACTATAAATAATGAAAAAATAAAACCAACCACAACAATTATATAAATGATGCAAATAAATCGAGATAATAAAGATGAGTCTCAAAATTGAATTAATAAAACTGAATATATCTCCACAATATAAATGTTTCAACTTCTCCAAAACTAATCGAAAATATAAACAACTCTAAAACCCACCACATGCCCATAAAAAAATATATAAATAAGTAATAGAAGTGTCTGGTAAAAACGGAAATACTAAAATAAATATTCATATTGCATTTACGGATATATAAATTGAATGATCAGAACAGTACAAGTCTTCCTGATCAATTTGGCTCCTCTGACTTAGTGACACCTTAAAATATTTTAGGAAAAAATTGCAGGTTAGACCCTACATTTGACAAGAAATACCTTACTTTGCTAAGCAATATTAAATGTGAGTTATATATGTGTCATAGCGTCCCAATGGTAGTCACACCCCAAATACATCACCCACCTCACCTCTATAATGGGTATATCCTATATTTATGTAAAATTAATATCAAATAGTGTAAGTAGTCAAGTCCCACGACTAGCCATGTACCATGTGTAAGTGTTACTTCGAACTACAATGTAATTTCACCACCATTAAAATAATATAAAGCTACTACCGAACCCTTTTTAAAAATTTAGAAATATGTAGCTAACGCAGGCTTAACTCTACTACTATTATTTAAAAAGATTATTTTATTATTATTTGCAACTTTCAATCCCTTTTGAAAAAGTTGAGATCTTATTTGCAACAAATATGTTGTCTACTTTTACAAAGTGATTGACAAGAAGATTCCTAAATTTATGTTCTTCAATATTAGGCCATCTCCAATCTTTGTTTCTATCTGTCAGTTTTTCTTCCTTAGAAATAGAGAAAGGTAAAATACAACTCCAATGAGGCTTTCTATAGAAGGATAAATCTGATGTGGATAGGGAGTCACATGGAAATTTCAATCACCATTTCTACATGTAGAAATATTAAAACAGTTATTCTATATGAGGTGGAACAAATATGAAAACCCACTTTGCTTATTTATAGGGGCTCCATCTTCACAAAGCAAAGACATCACTAAGAAAGAATTAACTCTTGGAGATAAACTGGTCCACAATTTCTGAAAATCTGCTAACAAGATATAGAATGGCTTTTAACCGTTAAATAAGAACAGCTTTTGGAAATAGAACATTAGAGAAGGCCTTACTTCACTTAGGATTTACAACTTTCTTGGCAACATTTGAAGAAGAGGGATCAATTTTTTTACCAATGTCAAGTGGTGGTAAAAATCTTTAATTTTTAATTGCTTTAGCAAAGGTCGTTTTTGACTCAAGAGTGTTGATTGTACAAATCGTTGTATACCCAAGTCCTCATAACTTTCCTTTTGTATTTACCACTAGTTAAAATCTGGTCAAACTATTTATGACCTAGTACAAATCTTTGGAGTTTTTGAGAAAGAGTTGAAAATTTTATTTGAATTTTTAAAGTTCAAGTAAAGGAGATTTATATCTTTTCTCTAGGATTTGATTCGACTCGTTCAATTCACTAATATTTTATGAGAATGAGTGAATTATCAGACCTAGGTTTAGACAAACAAAATAAATATTTTTTTTGTTCTAAAACTCAATCCAGCCCAATGTTCCACTTAAAGATAAAAACTTGAACCATGAAATGGTTTGACAGGATGAGACAAGTCATATAGAGAGTAAGATCCACGTGAAAAACATTTAAAAGAGTTTTTATGAAGACTTGTATGTATTGATTTTAATTAAAAAGTGAAAAGTCTGCAAGAGTGAGTTAGTGATACGTCAGATCTAAGGCCTCGTTTGGGAGTTTGGGAGAGAAAAGAAAGGAAAGAAAAATTTTATTAGGAGAGAAAAGAAAAGAAGAGAAAGTTAATAGGAGAGAAAAGAAAAGAAGAGAAGAAAAAGGAGTTTGGGAGAGAAAAGAAAAAAAAATTCTTTCTTGCGTTTGGGAGTTTGGAAGGAAAATAATTTTTTAAGAGGAAGAAGGAACAATTCATTAGAAAACTTTCCTTTCTCTCCATTTCTTTCCGATTTGGAAAGAAAGTTTTGGAGAGAAAGGAAGAGAAAGTTTTTTAAAAATTTTCCTTTCTTTCTCTCCTTTTAAACTCTCAAACGAGAGAAAGTCACATTCTTTCCTACTTAAACTCCCAAACGAAGGAAAAGAAACACACTTTCTCTTCCTTTCCTTTCTTTTCTCTCCAAAAACAGAACTCGCAAACAAGGCCTAAGATTTAGACAAAAAACAAAAATTCTTTTACAAAATTCGATATAACCCAAATGTGCCACTCAGATAGAAAACTTTATGAAATGGTTTGACCAGATGATCACTCATTTTTTTCTCTATTATTTTTTCCCCTTCTCTTATTTTCTCCCTTTTTCTTGTATCTCTCACACTATTTCCTTCACTCTCCTTTTCATCTTTTTTTCTCTCTCTCTTCTCTATCTTCTCTCTTGAGCCCATAAGTTTGCAAATGAGGATTATGTGAGCCTTAAGGCGTGTCTCTCTAAAAAACCTTAAGGCGCAACTCAAGAAGCATAATTCGTGCTCTTTAAAACAATGGTATTAATATAACATCAGTAATGACATCCAAATAAATGAACAATAGGTTGCAATTGTAATCGGTTAAACTTAATAGTTACTTCCTTATACAGGTTGTCAGCCCAGGCCCAAGTTGTTACCATCGGATTAGTGAAGTGGAAATTAATATTGAATCCCTAAGACCTAAGCACATTTTGCACTTAATCAACCTTCTTTTCTATGTTCAAAAAAGTCCATTTAGGATGAAAAAAATATTTCCTTAGAAAGTTTAGCAAAAACATATAATTTATTAAGAAAAATGCTTATCGACTTCTCATATCGATCTCTCTCAGATGCAGTGTAGGTATCACCAGAACACATCAAGTGGTGCTCATTTTTCATTTTAATATCTAAATTCAAAAACAGGGAGAAGCCAAGTGAAAACCTTAAATTCGAAAATCATAACATAAATTTTAAGCCCAGGTGAAAACTTGTTACTTCGGAGCTGGAACGCAGTACAGGGAATAATGAACATGGAAGGTTGGAGGATGAGACAGAGAATGCGAGATTTTAAAGGCTTGGGAGATATAAGAGTTAGAAGAATTATTACGAGGGCCTCCACTTCCACCATGTACGTCAGTATCATCCACTGTAGTGGTAAGAGTAAGAGGAAGGATCAAGAGAACAAACTGTAACATATGAAAATGGACGGTTATGATTAGAGTTTACCGATAATATTAAACGAGTGGTTTATATCACGAGCGTTAAACTAAAGCTAACTGTTAACACAAGGTTAATAGGTTCCTAATTCTCACTGGATGGTCATGGTCGATAATAGCTAAGATCCCAAATCCAAATCATCCAATCAAATCTAATTAATGACTCAGTCTCTTTACGTGACAGATAGGAAACAAACACATGATCCATGCATACTAAAATCAATGGTCTACTAGTGAGCGAGGTGTATAATCCAATGATGAGGATTAAATGTGTTTGTTATGTCAGAAGAACTCAATTATGAACCGTGTAATATGAATCGTGCTGTTAGGATTAAATCTCAGATAACATCATCGATGATCCACAATATGCCATGTATATAATACAATCAATTCAATTATCTGATTAAAGTTTTTTATTTCATTGCTAAAAGTTCAAAAATATTTAAAAAAATAATTAAATTTTCGGAAGAATATGAGAAAATATTGTAAAATTCTTTTCGACCAATTTCATATTTTAGACCATTCTTAGACATGAAAATTGATTATTTTGTGCAGGGAATAATGTGTAATATGATGTGTAAAAATGAAGAAAAATAGTGTGCGCATCCACTCTTCTACGACCTTTTTACCCTTTTATGATGACCCTTGGACCTTTGAGGCGTGGTTGTGTCTTGATGTATCTTCTACACATGGTGGTTTGTCTTTGTAGATTTTTTTTATTACAATTAGTCAAATGAAAGACACAAATTAGTGTAGGCTCCCAAGCCTATGGAATTTTTCACTACTTTGAGGCTTTCATGGACCTAACTTTTGTCCTCGCGTAATGAAGTTAATGAAACTACATTCTAAAAAATCTCTAGCTTTTGTTATTCCAAGACAAAACAATACTATAAAATACCCCAAAAATGAACAAATAAAATATATACCTATACATCACAAGAGTAATTTGATATTTGGTAAGCATTTTTCCATCCCTTTATCACTACTCACGAGCCACGTATCGTGCACAATTAAGCAAACACGTGATTCACAATTAATATATGAGATGAGTAAATGACATATTAAATTCGTGACCAATGAAAGCTATCACTACCCCTTACCAAAACTTCTTCCCCTTTCTCAAATATGCCTGTCTTTTTATCCCAGAATAGGAAAAAGAAAAAGAAAATTAATGGCAATGTGTATCATAAATTATGCATTAAAATCTAATAGCGCATGCACAAGAAAATTCAGAAGCTCAATGAAACTAACAACGTAACATATCAATTAATCAAGCATAAGGATAGAATAAAAGTTGTGCCATCCCCGATCCTCGCGGCGAGAGGGGATCCTTGTAGTCCCGCCCGTCCCTCTCGGGAGCGCTTCGACCGGCGTCATTAATGAGGTGAAAAATGTAGAGAGATGGAGTCACCAGTCTATTTTACTCAAAACAAACAAAAGAAAAGGGAGCCATCCCGAAGGACAGCATCCAAAGACATACTGATACATACGAAATCAAAATAATTCGAAAAGGGTCCGGAGGCTAAGTTATGAAATGGGAAGGTGTTAGGCACTCATTCCGCCCTTACGGTCTCTCATGGATTATTGCAATTTTCCTTTATTTTCCCGTGATGTGTGTGCATGTGTATACGTAGCGAAAATATGAATCATCGACTTGTATCATGGAAGAGATAAAGCGAGTCATCCATAGGAATGTTCCTAAAAAATAATATTAGAAAATAGGATTTATGCGATTATCTTAGCGTTGATCATTATAAGGGAATGATAACGCATGTGGAATAATACGCCACTAAGAACAAATATATGTATATGTAAATATATAGAATCTAAGAGAGTTAAGTTTAAATAACGTGGAAAAAGTAAGAAAAGGACTCGAGTCTCAGGTTTTACCCCGAGACGCCTACGTAGCCAATAGAGGCATCAAAGTCCACGTAGTTCGTATGCAAAATTAGGGGTGGGATTTATCCCATGAATCCAACCGGGAACTTCTCTTATTTGTGTGTGTGTGTGTGTGTGTAAGAAAGTGTTTTAGTTGTGAGAAAATTGTGAGAATTCCCGTTTGGAATTTATGAGAAAATCCTCTTTTTCTTGCTTTTTGGTTTTTATTTATATGAAAATAAGAGATGTACAATAATACTATTAATAAAAAGTAGAAATCACATATATTAATAAAAAGTATATTAATATATGTGAGATGAGAGAATAAAAGTGCTAAGTAATAAAACAAGTTAATGGGAATTTAGGGGAATTTAAGGAGAGAGTTGAGAAAGTTGAACCTTCTTGAAGATCTTGAGCTTGATCTTGGATGTTGGAGAGAAGCCCTTGCACTTGGGTGATGATGGAGGGTACTTAATTCACCAAGTTTGAAGAAGAAGGTTGACACACCCCAACTCAGTTACTTATAATTAAGTTTGAAAGTCAAAGTGAGTCAAACCATGATTAATTTAACTAAACCATAAACAAGAGTTTTAACTTCAGAGTCATCATTATAAATCCATATATCTGAAAACCTTTTTACAACATCAGAGTAGTCATACTTATACAAACTTACTTGAATGATAATTTAACTTAATTACATCATTTACATTTAAACAAAATCTTTGTTTCTCCCATTACTGGCTAACCTAGCCCGACTTCCTAGATTTGACAGTGACATCGCGTTACCTAAAAAATTGTGAACATAGGAACCGTGAGCAAAACAGCCCAGTGAATGCATCACTACTATACTACTGCATGAATTTAAATGCAATAAATCATGTCCATATACTTATGTATTAACTTATCCGGCTCATTCATAATGAATGACCAACTTTTTCGAATCATGATTCACATATCCTGTCTAAATAGACAATTCTCCCTCATTCCTGGTCGAGGAGTAACCCCTTGTCATTAATAGACAAATCTCCCCCATTCCTGGTCGAGGAGTAACCCCTCATTTCGGTAAACCGAAATGAACAATTTCATATTCATTATATTATGATCATATCAATAACACGATACAAATATCTCTTTCCAGTGAGTACACTCACCTTGGTTGACAACTATGTATTCACGTTTCCTTCTGGTGGAGCTGAACTGGGTTGATTAGACCTTACACCTGTCAATCCAACTAAATCAGTACTGAACCTTAATCAGAAATATTATCCTACCATAATTATGTAACTTTCCATGACTATACATCAGCAATATAATTCCAATTAAGTCACATCTCATAAAACACAGGTAAAGGCAAAACAATGATATACATGTTGATAAAGTTACAGACATTCAACCGTAGGAAATACCTTATGAGGAATTTATAACCAAAGTCAAGTAAACATGAAATTATACTTCTCAATGTATATACACATGAAACATGTGCCCAAAATACTCTTCGGAAAGAGGAGATAACCATATTCTTTCATGGGATATCCGGTATGGCCTCAAATTACTGCCCTCTAAAATCAACCATCCTATATTCCCAAATCGTGTAAATACAGGGGTCCAACCTTATCAATATGAAAACATATATGAATATACTTTCCGGTACAAGTGACGGTGTAATTTTTTAAGCTTCTTAGAGCAAGTTATGGCCATTTCTTTACAACACAAGAAATCTTCCCTACAAGCTCCTCTATTGTTCCTTCAACTTCCAAGAATTTTCATAATTTTTATCCAGCATAAATTTCCATGATTTTCAACCTATTTTCAGTACACATACTGAATAGTACATAATTAAAGATTCATAATTGTTTGACTTCATTTTCTATCTCAAAAGCTTGACTAAACTCAGGGCATATCGAAATGGAGTATAAAAATAGAAACCAGGTACCAACTTGAAATCATCATTACGGTCTAACCACAAGGAGATAGATTCTAATTTTCAGATATGATATGAATATATGAGTGTAATTTCATATCCAATTGGAATTTCTCAATTACAATAATCACACAAAGAGATATTCAAGTTTGAATACAAGGGGTTTCAATACAAAGCAATTTTTAAGGGTTTATGCATTCAACTTAACTTAAACTTGCATATATTCATACATATGCACCCAATAATGAAAGTTCAATAAACAAATCAAGGATTTATATCATATAAATCATAAATATATGAAAAATAACAAGATTTTCAATTAGGATTACCTTCGGGACGTTTACGTAATTTTTACGAATTTTTCTACACTTTTTCTCCTCACTTTTCTTCCTAAACTTCTACCTTCTCTTTCCTCAAGCTAACAACACTCTTCAAACTGAACCTAAGGTTTGTTTTCTGAAGAAATATGTTAGAGGGAGAGTTTTAAGTCGGCCAAGGCTGCCTCCCAAGCCAACCAATCAAATTAAACCATTTGGTTTAATAAAAGACAATTTACTACTTAGAGGGAATTGACAGATTTGCCCCTTGTTTGTAATTTTGGCCTAACTTCTTACTCGCACATCCGTTGGATGCGCCGTTTGTTTTATTAAAACCCTAAATCACATTTATACAACTATCTAGTTTATGTAATGTGATAAGGGTCAAAACTAGTCTCTGACAGGGACATTTCTACCGAAAATAACAAAATTTTGTGTTCGTAAATAATTCGACCTTTCATGATTTATGAAAGTATGATTATAATAAACATAATCACTTAACATTAGATATACTAATATCACATTATTCATATCACATAAGATAAGCATGATTTAAATATAATTCATCATAATTATATTCGGGTTGTCACAACTTCCCCCCCTTAGAAAATTTCGTCCCCGAAATTTAGTATGAAGGTCACTTACCAAACAAATTGGGGTACTGTTTCCTCATGATATCCTCTGTTTCCCAAGTTGCTTCTTTAACTCCATGGCTCATCCACATAACCTTAACTAAGGGAATAACTTTATTTCTCAATACTTGGTCCTTACGATCAATAATTTCCATTGGTTCCTCGATGTACGATAAGTCTTCCTTCAGTTCAATTGGCTGAGTTTTCAACTGATGAGATGGATCTGCCAAATACTTACGAAGCATCGATACGTGAAACACATCATGTAAATGAGACAACTCTGAAGGAAATGCTAATCTATATGCCAGGGCCCCAATTCTTTCCAACACCTCATATGGTCCAATGTATCTTGGACTTAGTTTCCCCTTTTTCCCAAATCTCATAACACCTTTCCATCAATGGAAAATGATCATACCAACTACTTTTGAAGTTAAATACACAGGCTCGTAACATGTCTTCTAATATTTGAATCGTCCTTTCTGATTGCCCATCAGTTTGTGGATGAAACGCAGTGCTGAACTTCAGACTTGTACCCATGGAATTCTGGAGACGAGGCCAAAACTTAGAAGTGAACGTTGGACCTCTATCTGATACTATTGACACTGGTGCCCCATGTAAATAAATAATCTCATCAATGTACATACGTGCATACTAGTCAACATTGTAGGTGGTCTTAACTGGGAGAAAATGAGCTGACTTCGTCAGTCGGTCTACAATCACCCAAATAGAATCATGCCCCTTTGGTGAACGGGGTAATCCTGTAACAAAGTCCATCGTTATATGCTCCCACTTCCATTTCGAAATAGGCAATGACTGTAATAATCCTGCCGGCTTCTGATGCTCCGCCTTTACTTGCTGGCACACTAAACATTTAGCTACGAACTCTGCAATCTCCCGTTTCATATTATTCCACCAGTAATACTCTTTCAAATCTTTGTACATTTTGGTACCTCCCGGATGCATAGAGTAAATTGAACTATGTGCCTCTTCTAATATATCTTTCTTTAAGGGTGGATCATTAGTTACACAAATCCTATTTTTATAACACAACGATTCATCATTATTAATTCCAAAGTCACTCTCTTTACCATCCAGGACATCTTGTTTCTTCTTCTCAAGGAATGGATCACTGATCTGCAAATTTCGTATGCGCTCGACCAATAAAGGTCTCACTGTGACATGTGCTAATAATCCTCCACTTTTTGAAAACTTCAATTCAATCGCCATCGATGCCAAGTCAAGAATATTTCCAACACGTGCACACCGTATGCAACCAAGAATCCCTGATGATTTTCTACTCAAAGCATCTGCTACTACATTGACCTTCCCAGGATGATGATGAATGGTACAGTCATAGTCTTTAATTAGCTCTATCCAATGCCTCTGTCTCAAATTCAGTTCTTTCTGTGTAAACAAGTATTTCAAACTTTGATGATCTGTAAATATCTCACAAGTTTCTCCATACAAGTAATGTCTCCACAACTTTAAAGAAAAAACAATGGCTGCTAGCTCCAGATCGTGTGTAGGGTAGTTTCGTTCATGCGTCTTTAATTGTCTGGAAGCATATTCTATTACCTTCCCATTCTGCATAAGAACACATCCTAACCCCTGAAATGAAGCATCTGTATAGATCACAAAAGACTCATTCCCACATAGAATAGTAAGTATAGGGGCTGAAACCAACCGATTCTTTAATTCTTTAAAACTCCTTTCGCATTCTTCATCCCACACAAACTTCACTTCTTTACGAGTCAATTATGTCAGTGGTAATGCTAGTGCTGAAAATCCCTTAATGAATCTGCAATAGTAACCTGCCAATCCTAGGAAACTCCTAATTTCTATCACATTCTTAGGACTTTCCCATTCAATGATTGCTTCCACCTTCTTTGGATCAAAATATATCCCATTTCCCGAGACAATATGCCCACAATTTCATTCAACTAAAACTCACACTTGCTAAATTTAGCAAATAATTTCTTCTCTCTCAAAATCTGCAATACAAGTCTCAAATTTTTCTCATGTTCCTCCATGCTACGCGAGTAAATCAACACATCGTCTATGAATACAATCATAAATGAATCAATGAAAGGGTGGAATAACCGGTTTATCAAGTCCATAAAAACTGCCGGATCATTAGTCAATCCAAATGGCATCACCAAAAACTCATAGTGCCCATATCGAGTTCGAAAAGTTGTTTTGGAAATATCACTATCCTTCACTTTCAGTTGGTGGTAACCCGATCTCAAATCAATCTTCGAAAATACTGTGGCCCCTGTAATTGATCAAACAAGTCATCGATACGAGGTAGAGGGTACTTATTTCTAATGGTCACCTTATTCAACTGTCGATAATCAATACATAATCACATTGTCCCATCTTTCTTTTTCACAAATAACACTGGTGCTCCCCATGGCGAAACACTAGGCCGAATGAAACCTCTGCTTATCAGATCTTGTAATTGCACTTTTAATTCTTTCAACTCCACTGGTGCCATTCTATATGGAGCAAGAGAAATTGGACCAGTACCTGGAATTAATTCAATAGAAAACTCTACTTCCCTATCGGGTGGCAATCCTGGAAATTCCTCTGGGAAGACATCAGAAAATTCTCTAACCACTGGTATATCTTCAACTTTAAGCGTTTCCTTACTAACATCAACCACATATGCTAAATACCCCGTATAACCCTTACTCAATAACTTTCTACTCTTTATTTCTGAGATAAGAAAATTAGGTACAACATTCCTTTCTCCTGTAAACTGGAACTCGGGTTCACCAGGAAGATGAAATGTAACTTCTTTTCGAAAACAATCAATGGAAGCATGATACGATGATAACAAATCCAAACCCAGTATAATATCAAAATCCCGAATGGCCAATGGTATCAAGTCAACATAGAAATCTCGTTCACCCATTCATAAGACACAATCTTTATAAACATGCTCAACCAGAATTACACTTTCCATTGGGGTAGAAATATATAAGGCACAATTGAGAAATGAACATGGTCTACCCAAATGTGAAACAATATGCAATGCTACGAATGAATGCGTAGATCCAGGATCAATGAGCGTATATAAATCTTTGTTTGCAATAGAAAGTTTACCTGTAACCACTTCAGGTGTAGCATGGCCATCTTGTAGCGTCATCGCAAACACTCTTCCTCCTGCCCTCGATCTAGTTGCTTGTTCTGTACCTCTACCCTTAGTGGCACTGCCTGGAGAAGATCCTTTATGAGGCCCCACACTACTGACTGTAACTGTTCTTGCCAACATAGGACTATTCTTTCTCAAATGACCCTTCTGGTGGCAGTTAAAACATTCTATATTCAGTAACTTTGGGCAATTTCTCTTTATATGACCTGATGCCCCACAAAAGAAACAAAAATTTGGATCTCCTTGCGATGAAACTCTTGAACCTCTTCCACCACTTGCTTCACCCCTTTGAAAACTACTTCCCATGCCTCCACCATGCTGGAATTTCTGCCCTCCAAGTCTCGAATATTCTGTATCACCACCCTTTTGATAACTTGGATCGAATTTGCTTCTCTTTACACCTCATTCTTGATTCCCTCTAGCTTCATTCACGTCCCTTTCTACTAACATGGCTTTGTTTACCAAGGCTGAATAATTAACAGTCTCTAAAGCCGACAACCATGATTTAATGACTAACTCAAGCCCATCGAGAAATCAACTGCACATATCTTCCTCATTTCGTATAAACCTCGAAGCAAACCGAGATAAAGCTGTAAGTTTACCTTCGTATTCTCTAACTGTCATACTCCCCTGATTCAACAGAAAATATTTTTTCTCCTTTTGTTTTTGATACATCAGAGGAAAATACTTATCATACAAAGCTTTAACAAAAGCTTCCCATGAGATCACATTCCCACCTCCTGGAGTAATCAACAAATGTTTTGTAGCATCCCACCAGTACTTGGCTTCTCCTTTCAGCATATACGCCGCCAATGTCACTCGTTGATTTTCAGGCATTCTCATTACCCCAAAAATAAGTTCAATCTCTTTAATCCATACTTCTGCCTCAACTGGATCAACTGCTCCTTCAATTGAGGGTGGATTCATTTTAATAAATTTCTCATGTGAAGTACTCCTTTCTTCCCGGTGTACCACCTCCTCAGCCCTAGCCAATGCTTGTGCCTATAATTGCCTGGCTTGTTGTTCTTCCATCTGAGCCATAAATCTAGCTTGCTGCTCTGCCATTAAAGTCATAACACGCGCCATTTTTTGCATGTCTGTCAATTGTTCTGGCTCGGGTTCTA
The DNA here is from genome assembly GCA_949130495.1 of Sambucus nigra. Classification (NCBI taxonomy): domain Eukaryota; kingdom Viridiplantae; phylum Streptophyta; class Magnoliopsida; order Dipsacales; family Adoxaceae; genus Sambucus; species Sambucus nigra. Next base: position 184,867,855 of record OX422222.1, on the reverse strand, counting down.
CATTCCCATGAACAGGTTGCTCAACCTCTGCCTCTGCTGCCATATTTGAAGCCTCGTCTTCTATTTCCACATTCACATTCCTTCCTTCCATTCTTTTATATCTGAAATGGATCAAAGATATAACAACATGCATATATACATATTTTTCCTACCATAATCGTTAGTATCAAAATAATAATATATTTTTAACATTCACTGCCAAATCTAGACTCTTCTCACTCCAGAACCTCTAAAACCTAGGCTCTGATACCAAAAGCTGACACACCCCAATCCAGTTACTTATAATTAAGTTTTAAAGTCAAAGTGAGTCAAACCATTATTAATTTAACTAAAGCATAAACAAGAGTTTTAATTTTAGAGTCATCATTATAAATCCATATATCTGAAAACCTTTTTACAACATCAGAGTAGTCATACTTATACAAACTTTCTTGAAGGATAATTTAACTTAATTACATCCTTTACATTTAAACAAAATCTTTGTTTCTCCCATTCCTGGCTAACCCATCCCGACTTCCTAGATTTGGCAGTGACATCGCGTTACCTGAAAAATTATGAACATAGGAACCGTGAGCAAAACAGCCCAGTGAATGCATCACTACTATACTACTGTATGAATTTAATGCAATAAATCATGTCCATATACTTATGTATTAACTTATCCGGCTCATTCATAATGAATGACCAACTTTTATGAATCATGATTCACATATCCTGTCTAAATAGACAATTCTCCCCCATTCCTGGTCGAGGAGTAACCCCTTGTCATTAATAGACAAATCTCCCCCATTCCTGGCCGAGGAGTAACCCCTCATTTCGGTAAACTGAAATGAACAATTTTATATTCATTATATTATGATCATATCAATAACACGATACAAATATCTCTTTCCAGTGAGTACACTCACCTTGGTTGACAACTATGTATTCACGTTTCCTTCTGGTGGAGCTGAACTGGGTTGATTAGACCTTACACATGTCAATCCAACTAAATCAGTACTGAACCTCAATCAAAAATATTATCCTAACATAATTATGTAACTTTCCATGACTATACATCAGCAATATAATTCCAATTAAGTCACATTTCATAAAACATAGGTAAAGGCAAAACAATGATATACATGTTGATAAAGTTACGGACATTCAACCGTAGGAAATACCTTATGAGGAATTTATAACCAAAGTCAAGTAAACATGAAATTATACTTCTCAATGTATATACACATGAAACATGTGCCCAAAATACTCTTCGGAAAGAGGAGATAACCATATTCTTTCATGGGATATCCGGTATGGCCTCAAATTACTGCCCTCTATAATCAACCATCCTATATTCCCAAATCCTGTAAATACAGGGGTCCAACCTTATCAATATGAAAACATATATGAATATACTTTCCGGTACAAGTGACGGTGTAATTTTTCAAGCTTCCTAGAGCAAGTTATGGCCATTTCTTTACAACAGAAGAAATCTGTCCTACAAGCTCCTCTATTGTTCCTTCAACTTCCAAGAATTTTCATAATTTTTATCCAGCATAAATTTCCATGATTTTCAACCCATTTTCAGTACACATACTGAATAGTACATAATTAAAGATTCATAATTGTTTGACTTCATTTTCTATCTCAAAATCTTGACTAAACTATGGGCATACCAAAATGAAGTATAAAAATAGAAACCATGTACCAACTTGAAATCATCATTACGGCCTAACCACAAGGAGATAAATTCTAATTTTCAGATATGACATGAATATATGAGTCTACTTTCATATAAAATTGTAATTTCTCAATTACAGTAAGCACACAAAGAGATATTCAAGTTTGAATACAAGGGGTTTCAATACAAAGCAATTTTTAAGAGTTTATGCATTCAACCTAACTTAAACTTGCATCTATTCATACATATGCACCCAAGCATGAAAGTTCAATAAACAAATCAAGGATTTATATCATATAAATCATAAATATATGAAAAATAACAAGATTTGCAATTAGGATTACCTTCGGGACGTTTACGTAATTTCTACGAATTTTTCTACACTTTTTCTCCTCACTTTTCTTCCTAAACTTCTACCTTCTCTTTCCTTAAGCTAACAACACTCTTCAAACTGAACCTAAGGTTTGTTTTGCTGAAGAAATATGTTAAAGGGAGAGTTTTAAGTCGGCCAAGGCTGCCTACCAAGCCAACCAATCAAATTAAACCATTTGGTTTAATTAAAGACAATTTACTACTTAGAGGGAATTGGCAAATTTGCCCCTTGTTCGTAATTTTGGCCTAACTTCTTACTCGCACATCCGTTTGATGCGCCGTTTGTTTTGTTAAAACCCTAAATCACATGTATACAACTATATAGTTTTTACCTCAAGTCAAATGTAATGTGATAAGGGTCAAAACTAGTCTCTGACAAGGACATTTCTACCGAAAACAACAAAATTTTGTGTTCGTAAATAATTCGACCTTTCATGATTTATGAAAGTATGATTATAATAAACATAATCACTTAACATTAGATATAATAATATCACATTATTCATATCACATAAGATAAGAATGATTTAAATATAATTCATCATAATTATATTCGGGTTGTCACAAAGGTGATGAAAAGTGAAGGTTGGAAAGGGATTTGGATGTAGAAATCACGCTGACTTCGAGAGGCGTTTTCTGAGCTTGCTGAGAGTGATGGATCTCTGATTTTCCTCTTCTTTTGGAATGAGGTTAGGCCATCCTTTTTATAGGCCCAGGGAATTGCCGACCGTCATAGCCCTGGTCCTGCCAATCGGCAGGTGTGTTTAGGCACACTGCCGATAGGCAGGTTTTGGAACCTGCCGTTTGGTAGTGTCTTTCAGGTTCCTTCAAAAAATCGGTTGTAGAGCGTGAACCGTTGATCTGAATCGCTCACGGGGAAAACTGTTGGAAAGTTATTTCAGAGACCTTCGAAAGACCTTTGGACTGATTTTGGGTCCGGGAGTTGACTTTGGGTCAAATATGGCTCGAAAGCGTCCGTCGGTCTTTTGGATGAGGAAACTATGGACGCAAACGGATTGTTCGTCTGCATGGTAAGTCCGAATCGCGCACGGGATAGACCATTAGATAGGGTAGGATATGTAATTCAACATTCCAAAGAGTTTGACCTGGTTCAAAGAGTTGACTTTGGTCAATTGGGGCTTGGAAGCGTTCGGTGACCTTTCGGAGTAAAACAGATCGTTCATCCGTATCGTAAGTCAGAATTATGCATGGTGCAGACCGTTGGAAAGGGGTTTCCGTGCCCTTAGAAGATTCATTCAGTCTCATTCGAGCTGAAGAGTTTGGCTTTTGGTTAAACGGGGCCTGAGAGTGTGCGATGGCCCTTAGGTCAGTACCCGTGGTATGACTTGGGTTTGTAATGATGAAGGGAGGTGTTAGAGACCTAAGGAGAGGTTAGGGGGTATTATAATGGGGTGTCTACAGAGTCCCATGACGGATGAGTTTGGAATAAACGAGCCGTCGAATAGACACCACATGATGCCTTTGAAAGAGGATGACTAGAGAGTCGAGGTCGATTATGAGGACCTAAGGATGAGGATGACCGATTCTGTGGGTCGAAGCTAATTCGGAGGGATTGGAGATGAGGGTGACCCATTCTGCGGGTCAAATCCAATTCTGAGCGCTTGAAAATAAGGGTGACCGATTCTGTGGGTCGAAGCCAATTATGAGAGATTAAAGGGGCATGTTAGGGGTGGTCTTAAAGGAAAGATTTGGGTCAATTATGAAGACCTACATAAATGATGGGGGTGACCAATTCTGCGGGTCGAATCCAATTATGAGGGCTAAGGTTGTGATGACCGATTCTGCGGGTCGAAGCCAATTCGGCGGGCTTAAGGTGAGATGACCAATTCTGCGGGTCAAAGCCAATTCTGCGGGCTTAAGTTGAAATGACGAATTCTGTGGGCTTAAGGTGAGATGACCAATTCTGCGGGTCGAAACCAATTCTACGAGCTTAAGGTGAGATGACCAATTCTGCGGGTCGAAGCCAGTTTTGCGGACTTAAGGTGATATGACCAATTTTGTGGGTCGAAGCCAATTCTGCAATCTTATGTTTGAAATGACCAATTATGTGGGTCGAAGCCAATTCTGCGAGCTTAAGGTGAGATGACCAATTCTGCGGGTCGAAGCCAATTCTGTGGGCTTAAGGTGAGATGACCAATTCTACGGGTCCAAGCCAATTCTGCAGGCTTAAGGTGAGATGACCAATTCTGCGGGTCCAAGCCAATTCTACGGGCTTAAGTTGAAATGACCAATTCTGGGGGTCAAAGCCAATTCTGCGGGCTTAAGGTGGGATGACCAATTCTACGGGTCGAAGTTGAAATGACCAATTCTGCGGGTCGAAGCCAATTCTGCGGGCTTAAGTTGAAATGACCAATTCTACGGGTCGAAGCCTATTCTGCGGGATTAAGTTGAGATGACCAATTATGCGTGTCGAAGCCAATTCTGCGGGCTTAAGGTGAGAAGTTCTTGGGAACTCTGCTGGGAAAATTACCTCGTGATTTGGATTTGAGCTGGGGAGCTGATTGCTGGGGAAATCCTTGTGTCTTTCGGAGACTTTACTGGGGGAACAACCAATTTGATGCTGTAAATTCCACTGGGGAAATGATTAGGTGGTCCAGGGTTTGGATGTTTAGCTCAGGGAAATTTGAGACTTTTGGGGAATAGGAGATAACCTGAGGTTTAGGATACTTTAGGGGTCCTCTGGGGACGTTTCGGGGAGAGATTCGCCTGGCTTTTGAGAGTTCCACTGGGAAAATAGGGGTTCCTCTTGGGGGAGTGTGAGAATTTCTTGGTGAAAATGTTCTCAATCCTTTTCGAGATTTTAAGGAACTTTTTGAGGATTTTTCAGGGTTTTCTGGTATTTTTTGGGAATTTCTGTACTAAAATTTAAGGGGGGTGCCGGTCGGCATGGTGTAGAGGGTGCCATTCAAAAGTGGCAAGGACTTTTGGGCTGCCTCGAGAAGGAAAAAGGTCAGTGATGATCGGTAGGTTGGGCGTGCAGTGCCAATCATCATGACCCTTGGCATCCTATATAAAGGGGGCGAATTCCCCTCATTTTTCATAGCTTCTCGCCTTCTTTCTTTCTGCGATTTTCTTCTGCGAATCGTTCTAGCATTCCGATCTCTGCAAAATGGCCGCTTTTTTGAGCACTGCAGTACACCGAGAATGGTTGGCTATTGATGACTAGGCAAATGTGGAGTAAAGGTCCAGGGAGCATCTTGCTTTGGGGAGCGATAACTCTTTTGACGCATTCGAGTCGGTAGCGGATGAGCGGACCTTGCTACTAGAGCCTTCACGTCATCGCTCTTCGAGGGTGGTGAACCCTGCAGATTATGTAAGTAAAATGACTTTTGGCATTCTTTTTTGGTGATTTTCCCTTTTTTCTTGGATTTTGACAAGGATTTCTTTTTTTGGCAATCTGATGTTTCTCTATCGAATATGCGTGCCCGCGGGACGACGGGGCTTAAGTATGTCTGGGAGCATCTTCCACCTGTGGTGTGTTGGGTGGTATCCTCAACAGGCTTTGATAGGTTGGTGTTTGTGCTAGATGAGATGCCTCGTTCGACGGCAGTCTTATGTACTCTGGGGGAGAGGTGGTGGGACACTTCCCACACCTTTCATTTTGGCTTCAGGGAGATGATTGTGACTCCCATAGATGTGCAGTAGCTATTGGGGTTGGATTGCGATGGAGAGCAAATATAGGTGGATCACTCTTTACGGGTGAAGTCGAAGGCGGTGGGCACGACGTTTGGTGATGTGGGGAGGATAGTGTCTAGGAACTCCATCCGTCTGTCGCTGCTGAAGGATGTTTTATTGGGCAGAGTGATCGATGTGGAGGATGGGCTGCAGGTGAGACAGATGGCTCGGTTGTTTATTTTGCTGGTGCTGGGGGGATTTCGGGTGGCGTCGAGCGACGACATTGTCCACTTATGTTTTTTACCATATCTGAGGATGTTTTTGAACATCCCTCCCTATGATTGGGGAAGCCTGACTTTGGCAACCCTTTATTTCTCTTTGGATGCATTC